>JAIUCV010000070.1:5072500-7472500 GCA_026724425.1 Erythrophleum ivorense | reverse complement strand
CGTTCCGGTGGTGGAACGAGTTGGGCCAGTGGCGTATCAGCTTGAGTTACTTGTGTTTTATGAGTGTTTTTGGTAAGGTGTTTCACGATGTGATGTTGAGAAAATGTCGTTATCCTTCAGAGGAGCTAGTGTTTAAGATTTCAGAGGATCTTAGGCCTGTTTAGGGAGTTCTGACGGTTTTGTGAGGATTCTCGAGAGGAGAGTCAAGGTTCTACGGAACATGTGAGTGCCGTTGTCAGGTCTTGTGGGACTGTAGCGGTACAGAGGATGAGTTTGGGGAGCCTGAGGCAAAGATAGAGCTGAAGTTCAGAAAGTGGTTCGACTAGAAGGTCGTAGAGGGAGCTTCTCCTCTTTGTGGTTCCAGTTGTTTAGCATGGGTTATGTTGTTGTTGTGGTTTATGTATTTTCGTCTGTGGTACGATGTACTTTGTTGGAGATTTATAAAAGGGAGTTTTCCTTATAAATCTGTGTTACGGATGTTACGGGTTGTGTTGACCAGTTTGGGTCGTGAGACAGTTCTAGTCGGTTATGTTATAGGCGTTTCGGTTTATTACTCTTTACGTTTAGGAGATAGTATTCTCCTGCAGACCTATCCGAGCGTGGTGTCTCAGTATGGGTATTGGCGGACTTATCTGCAGATAAGTGCTGCGGTTTGTGTTTGCAGACTTATCTGGGGTTAGCGACCCCAGTATAAGTGGGGAGATTTGGGATCTCCGGCGGCCTTACCTGGGGGTAGCTACCTCAGGGGAAGTGCTTGCAGACTTATACGAGTGTGGTACTCGGTATAAGGGTGCTGCTTACTAGTGGCTGACGAGTCATAAAGTAAGTATCAAGGGACTAGTGGATCTCTTGAGAGAGACGGGTGCGTCTCTTGCATCTTTCTTTTGTGGAGACGGTAGTTCTCTAGCAGGCTTATCTGGGTGCCGTGGCCTCAGTATAAGCGGTGGCAAGCCCATCCGGGTGCCGTGGCCTCGGTATGGGTAGATGCAGACTTATTTTGGTGTCGTGGCCCCAATATGAGTGGTTTGAGTTTTGGAATAAAGAGTAATAAATGTCTGGAAACGCGCATATAACATAGGATTAGATGTGAGTCTCTGGGATCAGTTGAGGATCTCTAGTGTTGGGCCATGTGGGCCGGGTTTTTGTCGTCTGTGGTAGATGAGTTTGCATCTGTGGTAGACGTGTTGTGTTGGGATTCGAGGTCGAATCCAGTTTAGTGGGGGAGAATTGTAACATCCGTAAACCAATCTATCGCGTCTGAGGAGCGGTGTCGATCGACACCAGGGGGAGTGTCGCTCGACACCAGTGGTTAAAATCGATTTCGGTTCGATTTAAGTTGTCGGTTTAGTCTGGTTAAGGGAAGGAAACCCTAAAAACGAGTTTAAAAGAGAGCAGCCGTCTGTTTTTGACACGATTTTCGAGGCTGGAGTTTCCAGTGAGAAAAGAGGCGATTTTTGGGAGAAGTCGAAAACACTGTTCATCGGCACTGTTCATCGGTTACTGTTCATCTGTTACTGTTCATCTCGCACTGTTCATCGCCGGAGTTATTGTTCATTGGGCACTGTTCATCGCCGGAGTTACTGTTCATCGTTTTTCCTCTTTTCCCTTTGTCCAATCGGTTGTCGAGGTGAGTGCATGACCGTAGGCTCGCAAATAGTGGAAATTGTGAAAGTGAATTGTTGAGTTGATGAGTTTATGTGTTGTTCGTGGTGGTTTATGTGTTATTAGTGCATTTGATCGATTGGTTTGTGACTATTTCGTGTGTTGGGTGTTTTTGTGTTAGAAATCGATTTGGGCGTCGATCTCCTGGATTGGTGTCGATAGACACCAATCCGGTGTCGATCGACACCAATCCGGTGTCGCTCGACACCAATCGGGCCGGGTGTCGAGCGACACAAGCTGTGTCGATCGACACTGGTCCGGTTTAATCCGGTTTTCTGGAGAATTGATTAAATTGAATTAATTAATGGTTTAATCTGGTTTAATCGGTTTAATTGGAATTAAGTGGTTCAATTCCGGAATTAATTAATTAGTGGTTAATTAATTAATTAAAGTGGGTTATAATAATTGTGGAAATTATTTTATGTGTTGAAAATTATTATAATAATTGTGGAAATTATTTAATAATTGTGGAAATCTTTTTAAGGGTTAAAAATTATTATTTAATTGAGGAAAATTGTTTAAAAATTAAAAGAAGTGAATTTAATAATTGTGGTAATTATTAATATTATTTAAATGTGTTTTAAATTGCGTAATTGGCCTGTTGGCGGGGTGATTGCCTCACTAAGTATTTATGAAATACTTATGCATCTCTTTTTCCCTAATGTGATGCAGGTAGAAAGAAAGTGTGATCGCGGAATCGGGCCAGAGAGAGGATGATAGGATTTTGTTGTTTATCGTTTTTGGTTTATGTTGTTATTTGCAAACCTGGTGTTTAGGTTGCTAGGTTATTTTATGGTATTCTGGAATTGAATATGGTTGTTTGAATTATTAATTTTATGGAGTTTATTTTATTGAGAATTTCCGCACTTAAATAAAAAAAAAAAAACAAAGCTTGGTTGTTTCATATATAGTTATAATTATATAAATTGATACAAATTAATTTAGGATTTTTCTTTAAAAAAATGTCTTCTTCCCACGTTTCTTTAATTTTTTTTTTCTTTTTGCATTTTTTTTTGGTTTTTGTTAATTCTATTGTAATTTTATAGTTCCAATAATTCATACATTAAATTATATATTATATCAATGTTTTTGAATAATATCATTGCAAAAAATATGTATTCTTAAAATTTTATGCCATAGTTCTTTTTTAGTTATAATTAATATATATAAAGTTATAAATTGGTATGTATATATATATTTATAAATTGATATATATATATATATATATGTGTATAGTTATAATTATATAAATAGTTATAAATTGATACAAATTTAAGGCCTAGATCAATATTAACTTTATATATATAATATATATAATTGTAAAAAGCAAACATATATAGATATATAATTTACTATGCTAATGTTATGTTAGTATTGAATTTTTTTTTTTTTAGTTAAATTTATAATAAATGTCAAATTATTTTTAATAATACATACTGCAATTTATACCGCATAAAAATTAGCAATCAGCTGTTTTGAATAGAATAGTAACTCATATTTTTACAGCAAACCTACCACAAAAATATACCGTTTCTACCATATAATTTTTACTGCAACTTATGTCGAATTATACCATTTCTTCTAACTCAACTATAATACCATATGTCACCAATCGGAGCCACAGTTTCAGAAAATGGTATGGTGTTTTAAGTTTCTAATGATGAATGCTAGTTTACATTTGTTGACTGACCCCTCAAAAAAAAAAAAAAAAACAGTAATTTGCATTCTCTTATGTTTTCTATAATCTCCTCCTCAAAATGATGGAATATCTAAAATCCTCCAAAAAGTGATATATATATATATATATATATATATGTATATACTCTTGATTACTAGCTATAGTTAGTTTTAAAGTCAATTACATGTGGTTGTTAACTTGTTATACGACTTAATCAAACATAAAAAGGTGAAAAGGTTTGTGACATTTTAGTCTTTGCAAAGTTCCTTAAGAGAAGTGGTTACCGATGTGACTTCTTGCTATTGCTTGGACCAACTAATTTAAGTTGTTTTACTAAATGAATGGTCTCCTTATGATTAGTCTATTATGTTTGTTTTAACAACTTAATTGCTATATGATATACTCACATTTCTTGCCGTTTATTTGTCGAAATGTGTCTTTTTGCATGGATGGCTTTTAGAACATGTTAGATTTCAGTTCTCATACATTTTTATTTTTTTGGTCACGCAGTTCTCAGACATCTCTAATTGATTATTCGTCTATAATTTAGTAAACTGTTAATATTTATCGAGAAAATATCAACTCCTTTTATCAAAAAAAAAAAGGAGAAAATATCAACTCATATCTAATATAGCATTAAAAAGCTTGATAGCGAAATACAGCTCTAAGCAACAATTATCATTTTGCATATGTCCAAAACCTTTCACGATCAAAACCTGATCTCCACAAAATATATGTTTCTGATACATATTAGTACGTACAGATCCTAACTAATTAGTATTAATTGTGATATGGCGATTATATATATATATATAATCTCCGAAACCCTATGTGTTACATAGTGCAAAGATTTTAATTTGGTCTCTCTTAAACCTCAAACCCATTGTATATATTGACCACTTAGCCAATGGTTTTAGAGTGTGGTTCTATTAAACTAGTAATTATTGTTTCTACAAATGAACAAAATAAAGTAGAAACCAAATATGAATTAAAATTACATACTTGAGATGAAAGTCTGAGGAAGAATAATCTCTATGATTCTAAATACAATCAATCATGAGCCTGGATTTGCTAATGAACGCAGAAGATCTGTGCCGATCATCAGTTATGTATGGCACAATTTATACAATATAAGCTTTGAGCCATAGTCAATCGCACATATGATAGTGTATAGACGTTGATTTTTCTCTGGTCCAGCATTTTAAATAACCATCTGCCAAAAAAAATTAAATAGTAACAGAATGCAAGATTGTTCTTAGGTGTATCTTGAGGATTATAAAACCCGACTCTATCCCAAAAAAGATTTCAAACTTTTGCATTCGAACAAGTTTGTACTTTGTACTATTATTAGCTGTCGTTGCATAGCAAGTACAATGTATTACTAATAAGATCCCATGTTGGAAACCTATAGTTTGAAAAACATCCACTAAACATGGAAAGCCAAACAAAAAAGAACATGAAAAGCCAAACAATCATTAATACGTATTAGCATGTACAGCAAGCACTTATTGGCCGTTGATGATTAAACCATATACTTCCACAAAAATATTTAAAAAATTTGACTAATTTTTTAATTTTTACTGACATTTTTTTCTTAAGTCTGAAATAAGATAAAGTGTTACTAATATGGATAATTTATGTGTATTGTCACTAAGCTAATACGCCACTTTCTTTTATTGTCATCAGATATATATATATATATATATATTATTTTATTTTTTTTGTAAACCATTTTATCAGCAGATATTGTAAATAATTATTAAATTATAAACCTTTAGCATAGGTAGGTCTAGGCGTCTAGCCGTCTAGGCAAAGAAACACATAGGCACATGTAAACGCGTTCTTACCAACAAACATGAGCTTGTGGACATGCCTCTGTTTGCGCCATTGTATGTATGTGATAATGTGAATATATCTAAGTAGACACATATTTCAGAGAATGAAGATGTGACAATACTTTAAAGTAAATAATTGGATTTACGAGGAAGTTAAAAAGTATAAGTAAATGTATTGTTACCTCGAATGATGACAGAAGGAGTCGTAAAAGTCAACGGATAGTGGCTTTTCTCATAGAAAAATAAGTTTATCGTTTTGCCATTGTTGGTGATTGAGTGAGTGAAGCTGCAGGATGGTCTGGTACCACTCTCTATACACTAATACACACACACACACACACACACGAACAAATAGAAACTAATCTATATTTTTTAAATTGTCATTTTTAACGGATTCAAATTGGTATGTAAACTATACCATACACAAAATCGATGCATGCATGTAGACGCAAGCATGAATATATATATTACAAGTAATCAAAGAAACATTACTAACTATTATGAAAAAGAGGTTCCAAAAAAAAACAAGCGATTTATTTTTGTGGGAAAAAATAACTTTGATGAGTGTGTGTGTGTGTATTAGTGTATAACGAATAGTGATTATCAGATCATGCTGGCAGCTTCAGCCTCTCAAAACCAACATAGAAATAGATCTTACATGAGCCCTATAAATTGAAAATGATTGAAGAAAGGAGGCTGAGAAGGGAAATTGCTCTCTTTTGAAGTTTAGTTATCAAGATTTGGCTTTTCATGAGGAGAGAGCAAACATTAACAGGAAGAAAAGAGACAACCAAAATGTCGCAGCTGGATAGCGTAATTGAGATTCTTCACACACACACACATGTATATATATACACACCTAAATATATTACCTAAATAGTTATACACGGTACACAGATGCTTGTTTGGATAAATGGACCACAAATTATTTACTAAAATATATAAATGGACCACAAGTGCATTTTTAATTATTATATAATATATATATATGACCGTTCTTTATTAAAAACCATGACAGAAATGATAAAACCTTTGTAGTTGAAGGCTTGAAGCGGTGACATTTCTGTTGGAGCTATAAAAATTAAATAACATCTGTAAATAAAAAAAAACTGAAATTTTTGTTTGGTATCGAGCGACACCAAGGCTGGTGTCGATCGACACCGGTTATGGAATTCAATTTCGGTTTGTTTTGAGTGGCCGATTTATACTGGTTAAGTGGGGAAAACCCTTGTGACGCGAATAAAAAGAGTCAGCCGCTTTCTTCTTCGAGTTTTTGTCGTTTTGTGGACACTACAACAAAACAGGCATTTTCCATCGGCATGAATCGTTGTAAAATCGACGGTAATCAGGTATTACGTCGAATTTCCATCGATTTTCAAATCGACGGTAATCGATCGACGTAAATCCGAAATCGTCGTAAAATCGTCGTAAATTGTGACGAAACAATTTTCGTCGTTAACTCGTTGTTTTTGGTCGACGTAAATTCGATGTAACATTAACAACTAATTTACAACGAAATACTAGTTTAGTCGTTAGATCGATGTAAACTTTACGATCGATTAACGACGTATATGCCATTTCTATTTACGACCAAACAAAGTCGTCGTAAAACACCGGTTAAATATACCAGGTCAATTACAAAATCGGAAAACCAAATTGAAGAAAAAACGTTGTAAAGTCGATGTAAACAGTCGTCGTTAATCCGATGTTATTACAATCGTCGTTAATTCGAGGCATAAAAACGTTGCTAAACCGATGCCATTCTACGACGTGTTTACAACGACATCGTTGTTAACCAGATGTTATTGATATCGTCGTTAAACCGAGGCAAAACAACGTTGTAAAACCGATGCAAGTTTATGACGATTTCCCAACGATAACGTTGTTAAATCGTCGTAAACTTGCAACGAATTAACGACGAAACATCGAATTTTTTATTTATTAATATTCGAACGTCTACGTCGTATTTACGACGACTTAATATAAAAATAATAAAAAAAAAATATAAAAAGAAATAAATTAAAAATTTTAAAACGAAATAAAATAAAATAAAATAAAATATAATTCACAAAATTTTAAAAAAAATATTTAAATAAATTCAAATTCTGACGGGGACAGAGCCGTCCCGCTCGTCGTTGCCCGTTGCGCTTCGGCCTCCTCTACCGCTCTTGCTGCAGCTAGCGCTTCTCGTTTACGCCTTTTTTCTTGCAAGATTGCGGCAATCTGCGGGTTCTCCCTAGCCATGAGCTCGAAAATGGCGTCGTTATCTGAACGTTCTGAACGCTCATCTTGGATTTCCCGCTCAAGACGTGCAATCTTGGCCCGCAGTTGGGTCTGCTCTTCATCGTCGGATCGTCGGCGGGGCGGAGCAAGTGCCGAAGCAACAGGAACCTTGGCAATTGATCCCATCCCAATAGTTTTACCCCTATTCTGAGGGGCGACCTGCCATTTTAAACATTGAATTGATATTAAACATTTTAAATATAATAAAATTTAATTAATTAACAATAAATTAATATTTACCTGTACGAAGATGCGATCAATCTCGGGGGTGCTCAACTGCACCTGAGTGGATCCCCCGGGAGATAGCTGCTGGGAGCGTTGCGTTTGTTCCTCAACGACCCTTGCGTTCACGTCGTTCCATATCTCCTCTGCTCTCGGAGATACAAAAGTTCCGTCTTTCTTCTTGTGGGTCTTCTCCCAAACATCCGTCAATGGAGGGAGCACACCTCCTCTCTCCGCAGCCTAAAAATGAATTTAATTAATTTATACTTTTATTATCTTATAATTTATATTATTTGTATATATAAATAATGAAAAATAAAATGAAAGTGCGATATTACGTACCATCTCTAAACGTCTTCCGGCGAAAGACGTCTGACCGGAGCAGTGAGGGACGACCTTCGGTTGGCCGTCAGGATGAACCGATAAACGGGAAGCAGAGCACTTCATAGAGGTCTCTATGGAATCTGGCTTCATCCAGAATTGAACCAATCCGTCCCACACCGTTTGGCTGACGCATATCGGCTTTGCGTCGTTGCCCTTTGTCCGCCATTTCTTTTTCCAGTCGGCGACGGTGTTGTTTGTACGCAACTTGGCTTTCTCCTTCCATTGTGCCTTCACCTCCTCATTATGAGCTTGATCCCAGGTGTACCGTTGCTGAAAAAAACGAATTTATAATTAAATTATTTATATCAAATATAAGTAATTAAGTAAATATAAAATATTAGAAATTAAAAAAGTTCAAAAATTATTACCGCAAACATCTTAAACCAAGTATCTCTGATATCTTGACTGACTGCCGACCAATTTGGATGAGCTTCGGAAAAATAGGACTTGATGATGTCGCTGATGGTGCGCGAGACCGAATTTTCGACACCAAACCTATAAAAATGTTAATTGTTAATTAATATATTTAAGAGATTATATAAATATTAAATTAATACATTAAATTTTAAAAATTTTAAACGTTTTAACTTACCACAATGCTCCATCTTCCTTCTCTGGATGGATTCTAGTTAGATTTACCCGTCCGGGTAATGCTAGCAACTCTTCAATGGTCATATGTGCATAGGGCCGAGGCAGTTGCACATGTTGCTGCGGGGGCGGCGGCGGTGGCGGTTGTTGGTGTTGTGGTGGGGGTTGATCGTGGTGCGGTGGTGGCGGGGGGGATAAAATCCCTGAGACTGCGACTGCGACTGAGTCGGCGGAACCCTCGTATCCCCCGAGGTAGAAGTAGAACCACCAGAAACACCTGTGCCCGAGATGAACTGACAATACTGGTTTTGGCCGGATGGAGGAATCATCTGCAAATTAATAAAAACAAACATATATATTAGCTTAACCTAATTTGCTAAACAATTATATAATTAAAATTCTATAACTATTTATTTCTAACAAATCTAAATACCCATTTCTAAACCGTTTCTAATGAAAAATACAGTAAATTAAACAAATATAAGTGAAAAATAAAATAAATAAAAAAACTAACCGTTGTTTGGAATGATAACGGAAAGCCGAAAGCAATTGAAAACCGAAATTTTTTTTTTTTCGTGGGAAAGGGTTTTTTTTGAGAGAGGAAGAAGGTGTAGCGATGCAAATCTGAGGCGAGGCTGATATATATAGAATTTGTTGTCGTCGCTAAATCGTCGTAAATTGCAACGATTTAGCGACGACATGAATAGTGTCGTCGCTAAATCGTCGCAATTTACGACGATTTTACAACGAACAGGAAATTTACATTTTCCATTAAATTAATATTCCCGCACGGGAAACGGAGAAAGTGCGGTCGTTGCTAAATCGTCGCAACTTACCATCGAGTTTACGTCGATCCCACAAGAGTCGTCGTAAAGTCGATGGTAAGAATTTTCAATTTGTTTTATATTCCCGCACGCGGGAAGCGGAATTATTAAACAGTGTCGTCGCTAAATCGTTGCCAAGGTTAATCGTCGTAATATCGATGGTAAGCGTTTAATCCAATATTACGGCGCCTGCTATCACTTTTCGATTTGGTACGATGAAATAATTTTTTATTTTCTGTTTACCAACTACTTTCCAACGACTTGCCAACGACTCGTCGCAAAATCGTCGCTAAATTTTACCCTAAACCCTAAACTCGCCCCAAACTCTTATTTGCTTCAATGGAAGTATGAAATGCTTAAAAACTGTGAATAAGAAGTTATAAATTGAAATGAAAACAACAAAAAAAAATTCAAAACCTCATTTTGACAATATCTTCTTATAATACATGTAAGTAAACCTGATATTATGTCAAATGTTTATGAAAACATATTTTTAATGATTTTTCATCTACAAACTTAGTTTCAATGTCATATAGTCAATTTTTGTTGCTTGATTAGCCTTATAATCGATATGAGGTGTCTTTGAAGGCATTTTAGGGTTTAGGGTTTCATTTTAGGGTTTAGTCGTCCTAATATCGTCGCAATTTACGACGATTTGCCATCGCATGTACAGTAGTCGATTGCAAATCGTCGGCATTTACGACGATTTTCCATCTAAAGTACAGTATTCGTTGGAAAATCGTCGTTCAGTGTTAAATTTTTTCTATATAAGGACCAACACCCTGGTTCACAACCACACACAACATAACATTTGAAAAAAAAGACTTTTTCTCTCATCTAGATCCGGAGATCGTCTTTCGGAAAATGGAAATCTTTGTCGGGAACATTTTCCGGAAGGGCGATCTCTGGCCTAGATGTTGGAAAATTTTTTATAACAAAATTTACGACGTTTTACCATCGTATTTGGTATGTATTTGTGATTAGTCGGGGAATCGTTGCAAGTTACGTCGAATTTACGACTAATTTTTTTGGGATAGTTGGAAAATCGTTGTAACTTACATCCAATTTACGACGACCCGTCTCTTGATCGTCGTTATGTGCAACAAGATTGCTACTTTCAAGGTATGTTGGAAAATGACCATATTTTCCTATAAAATGACCATCACCCCTCCATATTCTTTCACACACATCATAAATCTTCCTCATCTCTTGTTGAGGTCAGAGTATCCCATGCAAAATGTTTAGGCTTTCCTAAACATTGTTATATGGGATCATCTGATCTCGACAAGTGATGAAGAAGATTTTTTTATTTATTTTTGACAGTTGGAACGAAATTACCACGAATTTGGAACAGTATTTTTATTCTCGTAGGTATATCGATGCACAATGCATCTGTTTAACATCGAATCGTCGTAATGTCGACGCAATTTCCAACGACTTTCCATCGATGGTGGGTATGTTGGAAAAAGTTACGGAAATTTGATTTTCTAAGTCTGTTTCTGAAGGGATGATCGTTGAATAAGTTACGGAAATTTGTTTTCCGATAGTTTTTGTACTTAATTATTCATCATTAGTAACAAAACAGGAACTTCATAACATAAGCTGCAAATTAACAGAAATATCAAATATGATACAATATGGTACAATATCTCAGAATACAATATATGATATGTCAATACTCGTCCGAGTCATTTCGGTCGCTGAACTCATCATCATCCGGTTCATCGCTTTCGGAGAATTCATCCGGAACACTCTCCTCTTCATCATCATCACTGATATCGTCAGCCACATTTACACTTTGTGGGTTTTGAGGATCTATTAAGAAGATAGACCCTGTTGTGTTCTCCGCCGGATCTGGTATAACCGAACAATGATCTTGCTGCATTGGCGGAATTTCATCCTGATCTCCAACGATTGTGCCCCTAGGAGATACCTTAACAACAGATAACCAAGTAATTCATGATGTTCGAACACGCGGATATGGTACGAATGTTACTTGTTCAGCTTGCGACGCCAAGATAAACGGCTCGAATTTGTTGTAACGCCGAGATTGGTTTACGTCAACTCCATATGTGTTCTCTCGAACGCCTCTGCCGAGTGTTGGGTCAAACCAATCACATTTGAAGAGAACACATCTTAAACCAAGCAATCCGGGGTATTGCACTTCAATAATATCTTGCAACACGCCATAGAAATCAACCTCACCCCTAACGCAAACACCGTAATTCGCAGTAGCCCTTTCGTTTCCATAGTTGAACGTATGGAACACGTAACCGCGTGTACAATACATAGGAGCAGAAGTGATCCTCCATATTGGCCCTTTGATTAACTCGTGAAACCACTGCGGATATGCTTCGTCACCAGGATTAACCTATATATATTAATAAACAAATCGTTGACAAACTCAATTACTATATGTAATAGGGTCATATTAATTATACAAACGTAATTGAGGTAAGTAATTCAAACTAACCGATGATTTAATCCACTCCGCAAAGTGCTGATCTTTCTGTTTGTTCAGTTCCGTATCTGTAACCCCGTCGATACACTCCCGGACCTGTCTACAAAATTCCCTGCAAAATTCAAGGAATTTAATGTATAGAATATATTTGTTAAATCAAATACAACCTGCATAATCATCATATATATATAACATAAATGACTTACGTCTCAAACGGAGTAACTTCCTCGCAATTGAGTAAGACATACGTATGTGCACTATGACGATCGTTCTCGTTTGCCCACCATACTTCTTTAATACATCCACCTAATCGGCCGACTGACGTGAATATATCTGGTACACCTTCCACTGGATATGACCGACCAACACCACCATCGTCATAGCGTTTTGTAGCCCTTTTACGTGTGCGCACTTTTGATGGAAAATAGAAGTCAGTGAAATGAGAAGTTTCTTGAGACAAACTTCCAGAAACGATCGATCCTTCAACCCTTGCAAGATTTTTGGCTTTTCCTTTTAAGTACCCCATAAATCGCTCAAACGGGTACATCCAACGATAATGAACTGGCCCACCAAGCTCTGCTTCGTAAGGAAGATGTACAGCTAGATGTTCCATAACATCAAAAAAGGCTGGTGGAAATATCTGCTCAAAATTACACAAATACATAGGAATATTTTGCTGGAGTTTACCAATAACATCTACGGTAAGCGTACGGGTACAAAGATCTCGGAAGAACGCTCCAATCGCTGTATATAACATAAAAGATTTTGTTATTTCATATATAGATTATTTAATAAATGCATGCATATATATAATATATTGTTTCTAAAATATACCTGCAATTGCCGCGTGTACTTCTGGGTGTAGAAGTTCCGCAAATACAAACGGAAATAACCGTTCCATAAACACATGAAAGTCGTGGCTTTTCATCCCAGAAAACTTTCGTCCTTCAACACATTTAGATAGAATAGAAACATACCCGTCGGGGAACTTCACGTCGGACGTTGCCCATTTGAACAACGACAACTTTTCCGCAGCCCCTAACTGAAATATAGCAACTGGTACTTCCCCCTGGTTAGAAATATGCAATTCACTCCGTGAACAAATTTCAGGCAAGTCCAATCTTGACTTTACACTGTCTTTCGTTCTGCCTTTTACGTTCAGCACAGTATGCATGATATTATCGAAGAAATTCTTTTCAATGTGCATAACATCGAGGTTGTGTCTGAGAAGATGAGAGCTCCAGTATGGAAGGTCCCAAAAAATACTCTTCTTATGCCAATTGTGCTGTTCCCCGTACCCGTCAGGCATATTCCCCGGGGTGTGCCAGTTCCCACCACGTTTAACTGTACTCTCTGCGCCATAATGATCAATTTGCGCTTCTATAGACTCTCCAGATAAAATCACCGGTGGAGGAGCACGAACAGCTTTGTTCTTCCTAAACAGTTTCTTGTTTCTCCGGTATCTATGATTCAACGGTAAGAATCGGCGGTGACAGTCAAACCAGCTTGTCTTTCTCCCGTGTTTAAGCTGAAATGCATCTGTTCGATCGAGGCAGTACGGACAAGATAACCGCCCATGCGTAGTCCACCCAGAAAGCATTCCGTATGCAGGAAAGTCGCTTATTGTCCACATAAGCACTGCCCGCATCGTAAAGTTCCTCTTGCACGAAATATCATACGTCCGAGCTCCGGTATACCACAACTCTTTCAATTCCTCTATCAAAGGCTGCAAAAAAACGTCAAGGGAACGCCGGGGATGCTTCGGGCCAGGGATCAAGATACTCATAAATAGAAATTCTCTCTGCATGCACATATCAGGAGGAAGATTGTACGGCGTTAGTATTATCGGCCATAGAGAGTATTGCCTACCAGACATGCCGAAAGGACTAAATCCGTCCGTGCAAAGACCCAAGTAGACATTTCTTTTCTCGCTAGCGAAATCTGGATGAACCGCCTGAAAGTGTTTCCACGCTTTAGCGTCAGATGGATGCCTAATCTCTCCTTCTGTTTGCAAATGATCGGCATGCCATCTCATCAATCCTGCCGTCCTCTCAGACTGATACAGTCTTTGCAATCTATCTTTTATTGGTAGGTACCACATCCGTTGGTACGGTACCTTGTTTCGACCACTACCTTGTGGCTTGTATCGTGGCTTCTGACAAAATCGACACTCCTGCAACTTATCATCATCTTTCCAGTATATCATGCAATTATCAACACAAACATCTATCATCTGAGAAGGCAACCCAAGGCTAAACACCAACTTTTGTATCTCGTAATACGAATCAGCAGCTACATTGTCATCTGGTAAGATATCCTTAATTAGATCAGCCCAACCATCCATGATAAACTGACTTATATTACCATCAGTTTTAAGAGTCATCATCCTTGCTGCAACTGACAATTTTGTGTGCCCTTTTGTACATCCATCGTACAAAGGCTGATCTGCTGCTGCTAAAATATCAAAAAACTTTCTTGCATCTGGATTGGGTTCCTCATACGCTACATTATGAGGATCTCCATATGTACTTGCGGTTTCCGGAAATGCATCTGTTACCATTTCATGCATTCTATGAACTTCACTTCTACCGTAATTAACAGGAGGATGTTCAAGTACGGGATCCACATTTTCTTCAAAACGCATTCCTTCATTAATATAATTACTACTGCTACTACTAGCTGCATTTCCCCCATGACCTTCCCCATGACAATACCAAATATAATAATTCTGCATAAATCCTCTATTCAACAGATGCGACCACACTTTTGAGATAAGCACAAATTTCCTATTCTTGCATTTTGGACAAGGACAATACATGTACTTATTACCGCTTTCGATCGTAATTTGCAATGTCCTGGCCTGGTACATGAATCCCTCAAGCCCATCTCTGAACTCTTTCCTCAGCAACCCGTCGGAATCTTGACGGTTGTACATCCATTCTCGTATCTGATAAATTGACATATTTTTTGAAGTAGTTGTTTTTTTTTGTTTTTTTAGAGAGATATAAGTTTAAGTAGTTGAGAGTGAAATGATGGTTATTGGAGGTCACGGTATATATAGAAAATTTTTGGACATTAACAACGAATTTGCAACGATCATTCCAACCAATTTCCAACCAATTTCCAACGACGGAATTTCTTTTACAACCACTTACCATCGACTTTAACTGATGTTAAAAAACCGGTAAGAATCGTTTTAAACCATGTGCTCACCTAATTCGGTTGATGTAAAAACGTCGCAAGTTTGCAACGATTTCCCTTCGGAAAAAATTTTACACTTTAAATCGTTGTAAATTCGATGTTCATTACCTACATATTGTATTCGTTGTGAAATCGTCGTAACTTTACCACGATTTAACGTCGATTACACTCAAAGTGTTTAATTCGTCGTCAAATCGTTGTAAATGGACGACGATGTTACAACGAATTATTTTCGTCCCAAAATTACGACGATTATACGACGACAGTGGTCAACTCGTCGTAAAATCCTCGCATTTTACGACAATTATACGGCGACTGGTTTTGGTCGCAGTTTACGACGAATATAAGACGAAATTAAAATTCGTCGTAAATTAGTTGCAAATTAGAGTTTTTTAACGACTCTTTTTTGGGTCGACGCAACATGTCGATGGAAATTGCCTGTTTTGTTGTAGTGGGAGAGGAGAAGTTCCTGAAAGAGTTATGGGCGATTTTGTGAGTTGGAGGCTTGATCTGAGACTGTTTGTTGTTGTTCTTCATCTCCTTTCCTTTTCTCAATCCTTTGTCAAGGTGAGTGCGTGATTGTGAGTCCGTGGTTCTCTAGATCTGTGTGTGAGTTTGATGGATAGAGGAGTTTATGTGATTTTCGTGAGCTTATGTGCTGATTGTGGTGTTTGATCATGTTTTGGGTGATATGTGTGATGATTCTGTGTTTATTGTGTTGTTTCATCGCTTTCGGATTTACCCAAGGAATTGGGTGTCGAGCGACACCAAAGTTGTTAGTGTCGAGAGCGACACCAAGCGGGTGTCGGTCGACACCGATGGCTGGTTCAGGTGGTTATCCGATTTAATTGATTTGTAATTGAAATTAAATGGTTTAATCCGGTTTAATAGATTTAATATCACTACAAGAAAACAGCGTATTTGCGACGGAACTTTGCGATGGATTTGCGACGGTGTTGCGACGGAATAAGCAATCGTCGCAACTCCATCGCAAATTTGCGACGGAATTAATTCCGTCGCAATTTTGCGAACGCCTTGCGACGGAATTGCGACTGAAGAAGACTTGATCGCAATTCCATCGCAAATTTGCGACGGAGTTGCGAGAAAAAGATACCTTCGCAAGTTTGCGACGACTTTGCGGTTACATTTTTTCGTCGCAAAGTGTTCCGTCGCAAATCCGTCGCAAATTTGCGACGGATTTGCGACGAAAAGTAGTTGGCCGACATGCGACCGGTTAGGTAAGCACGTGTTAAACGAAGTTTACCTAACTTTTGCGATGGAATATTTCCGTCGCAAAGCCATCGCAAGTTCGTCGCAAGATAGTCGTAATTCCGTCGCAAAATCAAATCCGTCACAATTCCGTCGCAAAATATCCATCGCAAATCCATCGCAAATCCGTCGCAATTAAAAATCCTTCATCTATAAATAGCCAACGTCGTTAGTTTCAGAAATCACACCAAAAAAAAAAACGACCGAGAGAAGGAAGAGGAAAAAAAAAAAGAGAGAAGAAAGGGTAAAAAAAATAAAAAAATAAAAAAAATTAGTATATATGAGTTACGAAGCTGGATGTATAATCAAAGAGATCCGGGGAGCGGCGAAGTGACGGGAGAGTTTGTTGAAGGATTACATGGATTCTTTAACCAAGCAAAAAATCAACCACAGGCTTTGCAAACTGGTAAAATATTTTGTCCCTGTCCCAGATGTAAGAACAAGAAATATGTCGCTGTTGATACTGCTAAAACACATGTATTTAGTAGAGGATTTGTACCAAACTATTATGTATGGTATTTTCATGGGGAAAATCAGTATAATACTACTCATCATGATGCGGGAACTAGTGGTTCGAGTCGTGGGGTTGAGGAACAAAATTATAACTACGGTAGTTATGATTATTATGGTCATGATCCTGATATAGTGGAAAATGATATTGGGTATCAGCAAGGGAATAGGTTTCATGATATGGTTACAGATGCATTTCATGAAACTACACATGCTCCTGCTGATTATCCTGTGGAAACAATGTCGGAAGAACCCAACATGGAAGCACAAAAGTTTTATGATATGTTAGATGCTGCAAATCAACCACTTTACGATGGGTGTAGAGAGGGACTTTCTAGATTGTCACTAGCAGCTAGGATGATGACAATTAAAAGTGAAGATAACAGCAGCGAAAGTAACATGGATAAGTGGGCTGAACTATTTCAAGAGTATTTACCGGAAGATAATCTTTCTGCTGGTAATTACTATGAAATACAGAAGTTGGTTGCGGGTCTTGGGTTACCCTATGAAATGATTGACGTATGCATTGACAATTGCATGATTTTCGTGAAAGATGATGATAAGCTGCAGGAATGTCGATTTTGTCGGAAGCCGAGATACAAACCCACTACAGGAAGGAGGCGAGTCCCTTACCAACGTATGTGGTACTTGCCAATCACTAAAAGATTGAAACGGTTATACCAATCGGAAACGACGTCAGCGTCAATGAGATGGCATGCAGAACATTCCACACATCATGGAGAGATAACACATCCCTCAGATGCAAAGGCGTGGAAACACTTTCAGACGGTACATTCAGACTTTGCTAATGAGTCCAGGAATGTTTACCTAGGATTGTGCACAGACGGATTTGCTCCATTTGGTATGTCAGGGAGACAATATTCGCTATGGCCCGTCATACTGACGCCATACAATCTTCCGCCGACAATGTGCATGCGCCGAGAATTTTTGTTCTTAACTATTTTAGTGCCAGGTCCTAAGCATCCGAAGCGATCCCTAGATGTATTTCTGCAACCTTTGATTGACGAGTTGAAACAACTGTGGTATTCTGGAGTCTGCACATTTGATTACTCGCAGCAACAAAACTTCATCATGCGCGCAGTTTTATTGTGGACGATTAGCGACTTTCCAGCGTATGGAATGTTGTCAGGGTGGACTACGCACGGAAGACTATCGTGTCCACAATGTTTGGGTAGGACAGAGGCATTTCAGCTGAGGCATGGAAGAAAACCTTGTTGGTTTGATTGTCACCGTCGTTTTCTTCCTCCCAATCACAGGTACCGAAAGAACAGGGTTTTATTTACAAAGAATAAATTTGTTGGTTTGATTGTCACCGTCGTTTTCTTCCTATCAATCACAGGTACCGAAAGAATAGAGTTTTATTTACGAAGAATAAAAGCAAACGCGATCCCCCTCCGGATTATCTTTCGGGACAGGAGTTGCTTGATCAGATAGATCATTATGGTGGTGAAGAGACATGCAAACGTGGGGGCAATTGGCATTGTACTGCAAACATGCCTGACGGATATGGACAAACACACAATTGGCACAAAAAGAGTATATTCTGGGAACTCCCATATTGGAAGGATCACCTGTTGCGACATAATCTTGACGTTATGCATATCGAAAAGAATTTTTTTGATAACATCATGCATACCATTTTGAATGTCCAAGGGAGAAGTAAAGACAATAGGAAATCGAGGCTGGACTTAGCAGACATATGCGAAAGAGAAGAGTTGGAGATTACTGATGACGGCCAACAGCCAGTTCCAAGTTTTCGATTGTCTGCAGATGCGAAGAGAGCTCTATTTGATTGGGTGGCCTCAGATGTCAAATTTCCGGATGGATATGTTTCCAAATTCTCGCGATGTATAGAGCAAGGACAAAAATTTTCTGGTATGAAGAGCCACGATTGCCATGTTTTCATGCAGCGACTACTACCGTTTGCATTGGAAGAACTATTGCCGTCTCATGTCCACGAAGCAATTGCTGGTACGGTAAACAAGTATTTACATTTCTTTTAGTTAAGTTTATATATGTACATATATATATATAATTAAATATGTTTTTATTAATTTGTGCATGGTGTATATTATATTATAGGTATTGGGGCATTTTTCCGAGATCTTTGCACGCGAACACTGACAGAAGACGGGGTAGAGAAGTTAAAAGCAAACATTGCTGTCTTGTTATGTAACATGGAGAAAATCTTCCCTCCCTCATTCTTCGACGTTATGGAACACTTACCGGTACATTTGCCATATGAGGCGGATCTCGGGGGGCCTGTGCAATTCAGATGGATGTATCTGTTCGAGTGTTTTATGGGACACTTGAAGGGAAAGGCTAAAAACCTAGCAAAAGTTGAGGGATCCATCGTCCAAGGAAGTTTGACAGAGGAGACATCTAACTTCGCGTCTTACTATTTTAGTCCAAATGTGAGAACGAGAAGAACCGCTACGAAACGATACGATGATGGAGGCGTTGCACCTGTTTATAGGCATGATGTCCCCAGCATCTTCAAAGAAATAGGCCGACTTTCTGGAAAGTTGAAGGAAAAATCGTGGAGGCGTGAAGATTTGAATGCGGTTCACAATTACATATTGCGTAATCTGGATGAACTGCGCCAATTTGAGAGGTAAATTAGTTAATTGATCATTTGTTTATATATATATATATATATACACATATATATAACCCGAGATTTTTGTGCAGCATATTTGATAATCTTTCCCGCCAAACATACCCTGATTTACAAGAGCATGAGTATGAGATTTATAAAGAACGTCACTTTGCTGGATGGTTAAAATTCTATGTAAGTGCTCTTCATTCAAATTAGTCATATATAAACTAAAACCTAACACTATATATAATTAATTAATGTTTGTGATTGTACCATTTTTTTTATATAGGTGAGAGAGGGCTATCATCCGGAACCAATACCGCTGTGGGTGCGTGAGATTGTGAACTCTCCAATAGGAAAGATCACTACAGCACCAATGTACTGTACTCGCGGGTACATTTTCCATACGTACAGGCATGGCATGAGGAAGTCGACAGCAAATTATGGTATTCATGTCCCGGGCGAAACAGAATTCTATGGAGTTTTGCAAGAGATCATCGAGGTCACATACCCAGGAGTTATCAACTTGAAATGTATTATGTTCAAATGTGATTGGTATGATCCGACACCAAATCGAGGGGTTCGCAGAAACGAGACGGTAGGTGTCACCGATGTAAATGCAACCCGGAAATATTCCAAGTTCGAACCCTTCATCCTTGCATCGCAGGCAGAGCAAGTGTGTTTTATTCCTTATCCTCGGGTTAGGCAAAGACGGGAGACTTGGTTATCGGTCATAAAGGTCAATCCAAGAGGTTATGTATATGGTTTAGACGATGAAGTGGCAATGCAGCATGACAGAGTTGCAGAAGTTTCAAACCCGATCGAATCCACTGAAAATATCATACACGTCGACCCCGAGAACAGAGAAGTTGAAGACGTCGTTGACGATTCAACTGAAGATGGAGAAGCCGATGAATTCGAAGAGTCTGCGACTGATGAAGACGAACGGGAGCACAGTGAAAACTCTTACGTATCTGCTGAAAATGATGAAAATGACGATGAAAATGACTTTGATGATTAATTTTGATGTTTTTCTTTGTATTTTTAGTTGTTTTGTATTTTAAGTTGTTTTGATTTTGTCTACCTAAATTGCAAATTCCTCCCCTTTTTCTTCGGCAAGCCTCTTAAATTCATCAGCTTTCATCTCTAAATCACAAACCTGAGCTTCCGCTGCTTCAACCACTTTAGCCCTTTCTTCAAGTGCAAAGCTTTTTCTTTCCAACTCAGCCTCCTTCGACTCTAATTCCCTGAACCTCTTCTCCACTTCTCATTCCGCTGATTTCAGATGATCCATATAAACCAAAGAGTTATAAGGCAAGTATACAGAAGGATCATATTTCTGTATGCTGAGAGCGAGGAAGAAAATGGTGGATAAAAAATGCTGCAAATCAAATTCCTTTCATCTTCTCGCCATTTGTCTCAATTAAGATGAAACTTTCAACCCAAGTTCCAATCAATTCTGGTCCTCTTAGACATCAGCACACAATCTTTCGGTGCTTTCTCAAAAATTATTTTTTTTTTATGAATATTTTTATGTTTTTAACTGATATTTGAATTAAATTTTTATTTAATTTAATTATCGTTTTTATAATTTTATTTATTTATCATTAAAAATAAAATTAAAACTAATTTTATTATTGAAAAAATAAATAAAAAATAAATAAAAAATAAATAACTTGCGACGGAAAGTATTCCATCGCAAGTTTGCGAGGGATATTTTCCGTCGCAAACTTGCGACGGCACCAGTTCCATCGCAATATTGCGACGGAAAATATCCCTCGCAAACTTGCGATGGAATACTTTCCGTCGCAAGTTTGCGCCAGAATTTGCGAGGGCTTTTATCAATCGCAAATTTGCGAGGGAAACATATCCGTCGCAAATCGACCGCAAGAAATGCGGTCGCAAATCCGTCGCAAGTTGGCGGCGGAATATATATAGTCGCAAACGCGTCGCAATTTGGCGATGGAATCAATTCCAACGCAGAGCCGTCGCAAACGTGCGACGGATTTAATTTCATCGCAAACTTGCGACGGATAGAATTCCATCGCAAACTTGCGACGGATTTGCGACGGAAAGGTCATTGCGACGATAGATTTGCGACGGAAGTATTTGTCTCGCAATTCCGTCGCAAATGACGCTTTGCGACGGAATTGCGACAGTAATTTCCGTCGCAAATAGCATATGTTTCTTGTAGTGTATATTTAATTGATTTAAGTGGTTAATTGGTTCGGTTTAATTAATTATTTTTGGTTTAATAATTAATTTAAATTATTATTTAATTATGATAATTATTTAATAATTATTTGGAAATGATTTAAGTATGAGAAAATATTTATTAATTGTGGTAATTATTTAAATATTGTTAAATTGTCTAGAAATGACGTAATTAGCATGTAGACAGAATGATCGTCTCACTAAGTATTTGTGATAATACTTACGCATCTCTTTTTCTGTGATGTAGGTAAAAGTAAAGTGTGATCGCGGAATTAAGGCCGAAAAAGAGGATGATAGGATTTATTGTTTTGTTGAACTATCTAAGTTGTTATATTTAATTATTTATTTTATTTGCTTTCGCTGAATATTGTTGAAATGATTTATTATTTATTTAATGGTTTTAAGACTTCTGCTAGTATTAAGTAAAAAACAAAAAAAAGTTTGGTTGTTTCAATAAATCTCAATTAAGTATCGGTTAAATGATTAGCATTTAACACCTTAAAATTTTATATACGTTTAAACGAAAATATGAGGCCGGATAGTCTAGTGTATTATGTAAACTATATTTCACCGATTTGGATCTTCAAACCGTTATAGGATACATGTTATTGACACACAAAAAAAAAAAAAAAAAATTAAATTAAACTAAACGAAAAGAACCTATACAAATGAAATTCATAGGGGGCATACGCACACCTAATCAAATGCTCAAATTCTTCGTATAGATTCTTTAAGGTGTTAATCATTTAAAAAAAATCTTATATTTCGATCTTGAAAGGGTTTATTTATCAAAAATGTGAACTGAATAAACGTGGATGAACCATTAAAATTTATGTCAAAACATTAAAATATTTTAAAAACAATTATAAATGATGGATGAGGAAGAGAAGATAGGGTTTTGGGATTAATGGCCGAGACAAATGAAAAGGATACGACCGAATCCGAAATCTCCGTTTGCACGCGTCTTCTGTCTTATTGCATGCATCTCCTCTTTCTTTGTCCTGATTCCTCACCATCCATCCAAGATGTTCACACATACATACACAAATTTCATTTATATATTCGTATTAGCATACATACACAAATTACATATATATATATTTAGATTATTATTCGAAAGCTCAGATTTCTTACTCTAAATCTCAAAACAAAAATATTCGGAGAGAATTGTGTGTTTTACCCATTTGAGTTTGGTCTCTTATACAACATACACATATTTTCTTGTTATATGAATTTTTAGTTTTTACATGTTTCCGGATCAACACTAAAACAGATTTACTTCTGTAAATAATCATACTTTCCACAAAACAGCATTCTTCTAATTATTCACAAAACTGACCATGTTCAGATAAAGTATATTTGTATACACCACTAATTAGTAACATCAAGTGTATTAATTGGATTTGCTAGAAAGTACTAATATATAGACGTTGGTGTGACAAGATTGGTTGGAAGATGGAGTTGTCTTCAGCTAATGTGTTGTCATTTGTCATCTCTGGTGTCTTTGTGTTTTACATATACATTGAACATTAATTTCTAGTTGTATGTAAAATTATATAATTTCCTAATTTTGCTTGACACATGCATTTTTCTTACAAACAATATCGAAGAAGTTAAAATCTTCTTGACTATGACTCAATTACCTAAGATGTGTTAATTATGATCAACTTTAGAAAGAAGGCATCAACAGTACGTACCTTCATAAATATGTACATCCCTTGTCTTCATAATAACTACAAAAAAACAAAAAACAAGTATAATGCTACGAGTCTATGAAACTCCATTAATTGTTTGCCTTGTTTTTGTTGTTATAGTTGACGTAAATAATTTAGTAATTGGGTCCATAGAAACGTGATTATGTTTTAATGTCTCCCATGATTGAAATCAGAGGAGATAATTTAGACAAAATCCCCACTCGTCTTTTTTGGTTGACAATTAGTTTGTGAATAAGATTCGTTAACCAAACCAAATCAACGACCTGATCCGTCAATCAGTATCTACCACCTAGCAATTACACAGTCGAGCTCTATACTTAACTATTATGTCAAAGTTGGTATATAAAAAAACAAACACACAAAAATTTGTATTTAAACATTAAAAAATACACAAAAAACCAAAGTATTGAACATTGAAAGATACACAAACGAAGATTGCGTTTCATGTTCTAATATAAATATATCTTATTACTTTTTCTTATGATTACATTTCTATATAATTAAAAATAGAAATTAATAAGGCCATAATTATGTGAACAATCATAACTTTTGATTACAAACACACATTACACAATTCTGTATAAGTATAAACTGCAGTACAAGAGATGTAGAAAACAGAAGAAAAATCTGCAAATTACAAGAATCAGATATACATATTAAAAAGATATTTTCTGTTAAGAAAACACAAACGTAAATGCTAAACACTAATTTCCAGCTGTGGAAGTCTCTTGCCTAATGGTTTAGTCAAGGGTTCACTATTGATTCTACATGAGAAGATATGTGGTCCAATCTTAGAAAATATAATTTTTTATTGCATAATCTTCATTGTAATATTGCTAATAATTTATAATAGATATAGTTAATCAAGTAAAAAAAAAAACACTAATTTCCAGCAATTGTTAAGAACTTGAATGTGTAAAAAGTAAAAAAACAGTATAAATCTACATGTCCGAGATAATGCGTGATAGTAAAGTGGGCTTGTTGATACAGAATTAGCCTACATATATTCTTGTTTGGGCCTTTAAGTCACAATTACACTTATAACATGTTACACTATTTATCATTTATGGCCTGCATAAAATAGTCATTTAAATTTTCTTTTGTCAAACATTTTTCAGGCTAATGCACATTAATAAACTTTTTCCCTTTTCCTAATAATGAACCTCTTTTCTTTCTTGTTAGATGCAAATTTCTGCATTGGCTCTGGTTGATTTATAGGGTCTCTTAGTCTTAGTATTGCTATTTGTGTATACTGGTAAATTTTTAATATAAATTTGTGTATGTTAAGCTAAGAACATGTATTAAATAAATATGCATTTTGGCTCATCAATGAATTATGAATGACAAACAAAACCTTGTTGACGATTTAGTTTTGAAAGCTTTGCAACTTCATATATAGGTGATATCGAATTGTTTCATATGATAGAATCATTTGGACTGACATCAGAGAATCTTAGTAAAATTTTATCTCCCAGATTATACAAAGTTCTTATTATCCAACTCTTATCTACAGACAAAGACACAAATTTCATCGAGAAAGTGAGAATTCTCAACGAAGATGATGCCTGTGAAACCAAAGAAGCTTCATGTAAGCAAAAATCTCCAATCCAAATTTCACAAATTTCAAAAAAAAGAAAAAAGAAACACATATACATTACCTTAGTGTTTCCTTTGTTCCTTTACGGATTTTGCAGCGTATAGTTGGAAGCCCTAGCTTCTGATGAGCCTCGTATCTGTGACAACCCGAGAAGCCTACAACAATGGAGGATTTATCATCTATCTATAAGCTTTCAAGAAACAGAGGATATGATTCTAGAAAAATCACTCACCATAGTAAGCTCCATCAACTTCAATCACATCGATCTGTTACCAACGAATCCACAAAAAAAGATATTAGATTCTTCAATTGGATAATAGGAAGAAGAAGAAGAAGAAGAAGAGAGCGAGTTTGCTTAACCGGGACTTGAAGACCGATTTGGCGGATGCTATCCATAAGCTCTTTCACTTTGTTCTGATCGTTGGATCTGGTTCTCATCAACGGTCTACGTATCTTCTCCAACGGTAATTCCACTATCATCGGCCCTACACCGCCTCTAGATCCTCCTATCACCGGCGGCGAACCTGAAACCACAAAATCAAACACAGAGAACAGCTTCAGATTCAGCTTAGTTTTCCGAGCGTTACCGTTAGATGAAGAAGCCGAAACGGAGAAGCTCCTCAAGCTGATGCTTGGTAATCTCAGCATCAAATTCGCCATTGTCGCCGTCTTCCTCTCCTTTCTCCCCGTCTCTCTCTCTCTCTCTCTCTAATAAAAAAAATATCTCTAAAATCATTTTGTGAACGAAATATAAAGACTAAATACGACGTCGTTTGTTTCAAAAGAAAAATCGATTAAACGGTTCTTCTCGAAGCAGAGAGCTACAACAATGGCTGCTGTCACTTCCTCCTCTATGCTGCTTCGGTAAAACTCTAAATCTTCAGATAGTTGGAGTTTTTTCTTTCGAATTGCTAATGGCGACGAGCGATTCGTGATTCAGGAGCTTATCTACGGCGGGTAGGATTGCGAGAATCTTCTTAACTAGAGAATCGATTAGGGTTCTTCCTCGTATTGGTTCTCCGAGGTGAAAATTTCTCAACTCGATTTGTGTTTTGATTTCTCATATGTTTGATTGATTGGTTTAATCGCTCGCTAGATCCGTCTGTACTACTCGTGCGGCGCACAATGAAGAGGCGGCCGCGAAATCTGCGGCTGCTGTTGCTGACACCGGAGCTTCGACCATGTATGGCTTCTCTCAACACACAATTTCACATCTGAATTATGAAATCTGAGAATTAGTAAACCTTTATGGTGGAGTTTTAGGATTAATTTACTTGAAGGATTTGTGTTTTTGCCACATCTGACCTAGTTAGTGCTCGTGATGGATTTAGATATGATTCTTGGAAGTTTACAAGACTATGATTTGGATAGATGATAACTTGTTTTTTTTTTTTTATAGATTTGACAAGATCATAGCAAAAGAGATTCCATCAGAGATTGTCTATGAAGATGAAAACGTTTTGGCATTCAGAGACATAAACCCACAGGCTCCTGTTCATGTTTTGGTCATCCCCAAGTTGAGAGATGGCTTGACCATGCTTGGCAAGGTGCGTCAGTTTTAGTCTTTTCTTGATTGCTCATTGTTTTTCATCATAATCAAACAGCTTATTACACTTTTGCCATATCTTCTCTTCTCGCTGTAAAACACGTTTTGCAGGCTGAGCCAAAACACGTAGAGGTTCTTGGCCAACTTCTACACGCATCGAAGATTGTTGCGGAGAAAGAAGGCATCCTCGACGGGTTTCGTGTGGTTATCAACAACGGTGTTGAAGCCTGTAAGTATTTTCTTTTCCATCGTCATCGTCATATACTCTTAACTGAATTAACTTCATCTCATCCAGGTCAATCTGTTTACCATCTTCATCTGCACGTCCTCGGGGGCCGACAGATGAAGTGGCCACCTGGTTAAATAGAGAATGGTTCGTAATAGATCAGATAATGTACGATCAACGAGCTCCAAAACTCTGTTTACCAATTGTGATGTCCTAGAGACTAGAGAGTTTCTATTTTCCAATAGTAATCGAATTATTTTTCTCTATTTGTTGTTAGAAAAAAAATCTTAAATTGATTCATATACGGCGTACGTTTTTTTTTTTTTTTTTTTTGGTGAAGGAAAGGAAAATATTGGATTAGTGCTTTGATTTGGATCCATTTTACATTTTAAAAAGTTTGAAAATTTTCAAAAAAAGGAATTGAATGATATGTTGAATTGCTGAAATAATTTAATGGGTGATTTGTAGAAATTTCATAACATTGCAAGATTAAAAACAACATTTATAAGAAATTTAAAACTGTAATTCCAAATTATTTCCATGATATTTCGATATTATTATAGCATTATAGCATATATATAACACTAAAACAGGTTTTTTCCTCTCATATCATCATTAGCTTTTCTTTTTTCATATCCGAATTTTCGAGACGGATCAATCGGATCCCGAATAGTTTGTTTAGGCCTGGTCAACTCATAAAATAACTTACAACTATTAAATCTAAGTAGTTGAATCAGTTTAAGCTATAGTTCAAACTATTTAATATATAAACTATTAGAATAGGTCCCGTGTATACCTGAAATATATGACGTTATATACATATTATTCGTTTATCATCATGTTAACGTTCTATTTTATATTGAACTTTTTAAATATTGGACTATCGAAAATTTGAAAATTGGATAGTTGTACTTGTTAGTTTGCTTGATTAGTGCTTGGAAATTATTTTGTTAGTTTTCTATTTTTTATCCTACTTTAGTACTTTCTTAATTAATTTTATGTAAGTAGACATGCCATTATTCTATTAACATTATATAAATATTATGATTTAGTGGTTTTCATGTAACGAAGAGTTGTCATATTGATCTAGACAAAGGATGATTCCCTTTAAATGTAAAATTATTAATCATTCCACTTAACTATATGGATATGGCCACTTGCTTACGGCGGCCCATTTAATGTAGGATCATGAAAATCCAAATTGAAAATACGAATCAAAAGAAGTATAAGATATAAGATATAAACGATTAAAACGTATAAAAGTTTTTAAAAAGAGACGAATACGTAGAGGCGATATTTGATATCTTTCCCTCAGTGTGGCGGTTTTATAAGATTTTTGAATTTCAAGATACAACTACGTGAGACTATAATCTCAGCATCCGATGATAGAACTACGCTATACTCTCGAGATACGAAAAAAGAGAGGAAGAAAATATGTGAGAGATTGAAGTGTTTGGAAGTGGTGTCGAAGTGAATGAAAGAGTATATTAGAAATGAGAGTGGTGATGCCTCTATTTATAGAGAAACAAAGCTTGCTCGGCAAGCAACTAAAGCTTGGTCTCCAAGCAATCAAAACTTGCTCGCCAAGTTATGAAGTTTGTTCACCAAGCAATTGAACTTGTTCGCCAAGTAACTTGTTTGCCAAGTAACGACACTTGCTTATTCGTCAAGAAACGAAGAGATATAAATTCGACTCAATCTAAACTCGTCTAGATTTATCGAATTTTATGATGACCAATTGACTCAATCTAAACTCGTTTTGATTTATCTGATATCATAATAATCCCTTTCGCTTTTTCTCCGTTTAACTCACACTCATTTCATGAGTTTAAATGTATTTTTTTTCGCATTTGTTTAAAATTTACCCAGCCTAATAGGCTTATAAATTTTGGTTTCTGTTATGATTAGTTTATAGGGATGCCCATTATCGGTCCATATTCTAGAAAAGCCCAGCTTGCTCTCCAAGTTGTACTTCATCTCCAAAGAAACCCTTGTTTTGTATTCCTATATAAAGGTGTTTTGTATTCCTATATAAAGGATTTCTTACTCATGAATAAGAACACAACCAATTGCTCTCTTCCCTTGTTCTCTCTTTTCTATAACACTCAAGGAAACCCTTGTCTTGTATTCCTATATAAAAGACTTCTTACACATGAATAAGAACACAACCAATTCATCTCTTCCCTTGTTCTCTCTTCTTCTATAACACGTTATCAGCACGAGTCTCTACCTCTTAGCTTTTCTAGGTAATCAAAAGTTCTAATAGTTCTTTTAGTTTGAATTCACAAGATTCAATGAGTAATTCATATTACTTTGTTGATATGTGTTTTTCATATAAATCCATTTTATCAATATTTAATCAATATTACTTACTGATAATACTTTGGATTCATCAAGCAATATGGTTCATATATATATATATAATTTTTTTTTTTATGAATATCCCAGAAAGAAGGATTTATATTTTATGAATATCCCTGAAGGATTTATATTTCATGAATATCCCTGAAGGATTTATATTTTATGAATATCCCTAGATGATTTATATTTTATGAATATCCTAGAAGGTTTTATATATTTCAAATTAATATCCCAACAGGATTTATATATTTTATTTATATTATTTATCCCATAAGGATTCATATATTGTTTAATATTTTATTTACATATAAAATATTGTTCTTATTAATAATTTTTCGTTTAATAATAAATTACATGATTCATGCCATACTAAAATAATAATATTGCTATTGCTATTGTTATGTGATTAACATATTATTTAATTATTTGATTTTCATATATGTTAATTTGACTCATGGTTCATAATATATTAATTTGAATTGAATATTGTTTATATATGATTTTAGTTGATTTTATGTCTGTATATTTTAATAATTAAGATCATGTTTTAAATTTTTGTCTTAAATTACTATTGACTGAATTAATATTATGAATTTTGACTCTAATTTAGAGTAATTAATTTGGTTTGACTGAATTTATTTATTTTTGTTTGCTGTTTGTTTAAATCATGATGGATTTTATAATTTATTTATATATTCCAGAAGAATATATATATTTTATTGATATCCTGGAAGGATTTATATCCCAGAAGGATTAACATGACATAATTTATATATATCCATAAAGGATTTATATTTTATTTATATCCCTGAAGATTTATATTGTTTATTAAGACAATATATATATATTGTTCTTATTTATTTATTTTTATTGCCCCTCATATGATATTTGTTATTTTAATTGAATTTCATAATATATTAAATTGATTGCTAAATTGAATAATTATCTGAAAATTATCTAGAAGAAGTTTAATCGTTTGAATTAATTTGACCATTAATTTGAAATATTCTTGCATTATTTTGACCATATTAAATTCTTAATTTGACCATTTGATCACAATTTGATTATAATTAATATGTAAGCTAGAATCATTCTGGAAATATTTGTCTTTAATATTTCAAAGTTAATGGTTGTTACCAGCTGATTTTAAAATCGTTTGACGTGCATTCTACTTGGTTATTTTAAAAAAATAAAAAAATAAAAAATAAAAAAAATAAAAAAAATTGATAAATGCTGAAACAACCAAGCTTTTTTTTTAATAATTATCAATGCGGAAATTCTCGAAAGAAATCAATAATTAAATAACTCAAATACCAGTTCAAGAAATAAACCAATAACCAATAAAAACCAATAATAAATTCTAGCAACCTAAACACCAGGTTTGCTACAATATTAAAATCAATCTAACACCCTAACAACGAATTCCGTGCTAGCCACAACAAGATTGCCAAAATCAAGTTCCTAATCTCATCATCCTCTTCTCTCGGTCTCTTTCCGCGGAAGGACATTTCGGCTACCTGCATCACATTAGGGAAAAAGAGATGCATAAGTATTTAATAAATACTTAGTGAGGCAATCACCCCGCCTACAGGCCAATTACGCACTTTTAACAATTTTCAATAATAATAATAATTACCACAATTATTAAATCCTTCACTATAATTATTAAATAATTACAACAATTAAATAATAATTTTTAAACACTTAAATATTTTCCACAATTATTTTTAAATCATTTAATTAATTAATTTCACCAATTATTAATTAATTCTCGAATTAAACCATTTAATTACAATTAAACCGGATTAAACCACTTAATCCAATTGATTTCTTAAACCGCAAGATAACCGGATTAAACCGGACTGTGTCGATCGACACACACCTGTGTCGGTCGACACCTTGCCCGTTTGGTGTCGACCGACACCCGCTTGGTGTCGATCGACACCGATCCAGAAGATCGACGCCAACTTCGATTTTCAACACATAAACACCCCAAACACGAAATCAACACCACACACGCGATTCAACCCGCGAATATCACACAAAACAACACAAAAAACCACATAACTCTACCAAATCATGATCCACATCCACAATTCCTCTTATATGCGAGCCTACGGTCATGCACTCACCTTGACAAAGGATTAGGAGGAAGAAAGAGATGAAGAACAAAACAAACCCACCACAGATCAACCACAAAGCTCCAGAATCTCTCCAAAAGCTCTCAGCCTCCTTTTTCTCTTTGTTTTCTCCAAAAACGAAAAAACCCACGCGGCCACCACTTTTATATCGCGACACAAGGGTTTCCCTTACTTAACCGGCGATAACCGAACCACTCAAATCGAACCAAAATCGATTTTAACCTTTGGTGTCGACCGACACTCCCCCTGGTGTTGATCGACACCGCTTCCCAAAAGCGATAGATTGGTTTACGGATGTTACAATTCTCCTCCACTAAACTGGATTCGACCTCGAATCCCAACACAACACGTCTACCACAGACGCAACTCGTCTACCACAGACGACATACTCGTCTACCACAGACGACACGCTCGTCTACCACAGACGTCCAACTCGTCTACCACAGACGACATAATCCGGCCCACCTGGCCAAATACACGAGATCCTCACTTGATCCCCGAGACTCACATCTATTCCTATGCTATACATACATTTCCCAAATATCTTTACTCTTAACTCAACTCTGCCGGAGAACACTATCTCCTCAAGAGGAACACTATCCTCTCGTTACTTACTACGCAACACACTAGTCACTAGTAAGTAAACATATCACTTATACTTGAGGTAGCGACCCTCTCGTACAAGTCTATCAGAGAACACTATCTCTTGGCAATGAGTTATTCGGGGACACCACGCCCTTAGAGTAAAAATTCGAAAATGTTTATGACATAACTGGAAAGATTGTCTCACGACCCACTGGTCAACACACTTGTAACATCCCAACCACGAAACCAAAAATGAGGCAAACACGATCTCATATAACTCAAAAATGTATATCCACTACAAGAAAAATAGGCCATTTGCGACGGAATTGCGAAAAAACAAATTCCGTCGCAAATTGTTCCTCGCAATGACTTTTCCGTCGCAAATCCGTCGCAAATTTGCGACGGAATCTTATCCTTCGCAAATTTGCGAGGGAAATAATTCCATCGCAAATTTGCGACGGATTTACGGACACATTTAGTCAGTCGCAATTTGGCGATCGATTTGCGAGAGAGTACAATCCGTCGCAAATTTGCGATGGAATTATTTCCCTCGCAAATTTGCGAAGGATAAGATTCCGTCGCAAATTTGCGACGAATTTGCGATGGAATTGATCTGTCGCAAGTATGCGACGGAATAGAATCCCTCGCAAACTTGCGATGGATTCAATTCCTTCGCAAGTTTGCGACGGAATAGAATCTCTCGCAAATTTACGACGGAATAGAATCCCTCGCAAACTTGCGACGGAATCAATTCCATCACATGATTTTAATTATTTATTTTTAAATTTTTTAATTATTAAATTGTTTTTTTTAATTTTTTTTATTTAATAAATAAATAAAATTAAAAAATTTAGAAAATCATAATTAAATTAAATTTAATTTTAATTCAAATAACATTAAACAAAAATATTCATCAAAATCACAAAAAAAAAACAATAAAACGAAAAACTAAAAATCGACGGATGGATTACTGGGTCCGTCGTCACCCGATCCGCCGGTTCCGCTGTTTCCGCCCTCGGTTTGCTGCTGGTTTTGACGCAAACGGCTCATAATCTCCTTGAGCTTCGGATCCGAGTTGCCTTAGTAGTCGAACATCTCTTCGAACGCCGCAACCTTCGTCTTCGTTGTAGTCAATTCCGTCTTTGTTGCAGTCAATTCCTCCATTAACACAGCAATCTCGTTCGGATCCGGGAACTGACTCGAAGCGGAACCGCAAACATAACCGCTCCCAAGATCGATTTGGGATTGAAGAGAACCAACCCCCCAAATCTTCCCCTTTCTACGGGGAGCGGACTGAAAAACCAAAAAAAACATTGAAATGAAGAAGCCAACAATATACATAAGAATAAAGATAATTTAAACCAAAAAAATGAAACAAATTTACCTGAAGAAAAACTTGTTCTTCACGGCCACAGAAGAACCAGAAGCGACGCTGTCGGGATCATCATTCTGAGTCAACTCTTGTAGTTTTGAGTTAACGTCGTTGGAGAGCTCCTCAGAATTGTCATCCAGGAAAGTGCCATCCGGATTCCGTTTGGCATACGCGAGAACTGCCAGCAAATCCGTCTCTGATTCCCCTTGTTCCTCGGCCTATAAAATAATTTTTGATTTCATAAAAACGATAAGAATTATAAATGGTACAAAAAATATTGTTAAAAAATAAATAGAAAAAAACTTACAAGCATTCGGCCGCGGGCTACGTAAGAAGTTCGGCCGGATCGATGTTTAGAATTTTTACTCTTCCCTCGAGCGGACTTACTGTTGTCACTCCGTTTCTGGTGATCGGGATCCAACCAGTAAGCAACCAAGGCATCCCACACATTCTGATCAAAGTGAAGTGGCCTGGCAGCATCACCCTTCGCCAACCACGACTTCTTCCATCGATGTACCATATCGGGTAACCGATCGTGGACTTTGGCGCAGAATTCTTGGTAAACCCTTTCGGTAATGCCAGACTCCCAGTGATACTTGCGCTTTAAAAAATAAATCAGAAAACAATAATATAATGTTAGTGTTCATGAATAAGAAAATATTTTTAAAAATTAATAAAAAAATACCACAAAAACTTTCAGCAAAAGTGGAGAACCAACGTTGAAGAACGGGTTCCTTCACATCTTTCCACCGGGCAAAAGGATCTTGGTAATCTTTTTCAAATATTTCCGTAACTGCTGAAGCTACGGACGAATCATGAGAGAACCTTAAAAAGAAAACAATAAACTTTAACATTTTAAATTGTACAATATAAAATTAAACCAAAACTAATAAAAATTAAAAATTACATACCATAAAGTTCTCGGTGGGCGGTGTGGATGAAGATGCGGGAGGAGATCATGACCGGGCTCCTCTAAAATCTGCCTCATGGCCGCATAAAATGGGGCTCTAGCGGCCTCAACCGAGGCCTCAACTGCGGGTGGCTGACGTGGTGGGGAAGGAGACCGAGACCGTACCCGCTGTTGCTTCTCCCGTCCCGTAGAACCATGGGAACTACTAGCAGGGTGGCCGTGACTCCTCACGTGAACGGAACGACCACCACGGGAACCCCCGGAACCAGCACGGCCCCCGGATCCTCCCTGACTCAGGAAGTCCTCGTAAGTGTTTTGATGCTCCATCTGCAATAAATTAAAAAAGTAAAATTAAAAGGAAAAAAATTGTACAAATAAAAATAAAAAATACACTAATAATAATACTAATGTTATGTTGCACTAATAATTTTCCATGGAAAATTTGCGATGGAAAATACACTAATAATAAAAATAAAAAATACACTAAAACTAATCTAATGTTACATCAACAAATTAAATTCTAGAAACTTAAATAGTTGGGAAAATTCTAAATTCTAAACTAATATAATCACATTTCCAAACACTCTATCAAATATAATCACATTAGTAATATAATGACATTCTAAAATTCTAAATTCTAAACACTAATCTAATTTAATTATCTAACAATCAAAGAAACTAATCAACAATCTAACCTAAACTGATTATCTAACTAATCCATGTAGTTAATTTTATCTAACAATAGGAACATTCAAAATTGTCATTCAAAATTCTAAAAATAATATAATCACAAATTATCAAACAATCTAACTAATATACTCACACTACTCATATAATCACATTCTAAAATTCTAAATACTATAACTAACCTAATTTAATTATCTAACAATCTAACAAACTAATTCTAACAATCTAACAATCTAACAATCTAACAATCTAACCAATTGTAAATCCGTAAAAAAAAAAAAAAATTGTGTTGAAGGTGATAACCAGAGACCGGCGGCGGCGGGAAGTCTCCGGCGGAAAGGGAAGAAGGCGGCGGCGGGAAGAAGGATGGGGATGTCGGCGGCGGGTCGGGTTGGCGGCAGGAAGTAGGCGGCGGCGGGAAGAGGCGTTCGGTTCGCGATGAAGGCGGCGGCGGGATAACCAGAGAGCGGCCGGCGGGAAGAACGATGGGGCTGTCGGCGGGGGCGGTCTGAAGGAGGCGGAGGATTACCGGAGGATAAGCGACGGTGGCAGGCGGTCGGGTCAGAGCGGCTGCAGATTTTTCCGGAAAAATGGTCGGGAACGGGAAGAAGAAGAAGCGGCTGCGGGTTTTTTGGGAAAAAGGTCGGTTTGAGCTTCGCTCAAACCCGACGCTCTGATTATATAGAAATTATCTGTCCCTCGCAAAGCCATCGCAACGTTGCGATGGCTTTGCGAGGGAAATGTTGGAAAACCCTAAATTTTGCGATGGATTTGCGATGGACTAGGGTCGTTCATCGCAAATCCATCGCAAAGAATGCGATAGGTTTGCGAGGGAATGATTGGAAACCCTAATAGTTTTCGAATTAGGGTTGTATACATTTTCATCGCAAATTCATCGCAAGTTCGCGATGGATTTGCGATGGAATGGGCCATTTCCATCGCAAATCCATCGCGAACTTGCGATGAATTTGCGATGAAAATGTCCCATTCCATCGCAAATCCGTCGCAAATTTGCGAGGGATTTGCGATGGAAAGTTAGGGTTTAGGTTTTATTGTTTAGGGATTTGATAACGGACTAATAAGTTTTCACGTATGAAATATTTATGCTCATTAGTAGATGGATTTGAATATTTATATAGATATTGAACATTCGTAGATATATATGTACATGGTCGATGTGTTTTCACAAAACCGTTTGTAATGTTATATACGTCGTAAGCTTCGGTTAGCTTGATATGTACCTCGGTCAAGATAAATGTTTTTTTTTTACTTAAAAGCTTTTAGGTTTGAATTATACAGCACATAAAAAGATACCCTAAACACAATCCCCTTGTTATAAGAAACATAGGAATGCGACGGAATTGTGATGGAAGCTTAAAAATTTAAAATTCTTTCGCAATTCCATCGCAAAATTGCGACGGATTTGCGATGGATTAAAAAATTAGATTGTATCCATCGCAAAACCGTCGCAATTTTGCGATGGATTTGCGAGGGAAAACAAAAAATTTTAATATCCATCGCAAATCCATCGCGGCATTGCGACGGATTTGCGATGGATACAAAAATTTTTTGTTTCCATCGCAATTCCATCACAATTCTCCGCTAGATTTAACATCCCCGGGTGGCTTTTTGTTCCAACCACGACCACTGTTGTTTCCGCTATCCCCCTGATCGTTGCCGGAACCCCAAGCTGTTTTGTTATCATTTCCCGGTTTGTCTTTGGAGTTAGAACCCCAGCTATACCAGATTCCGACAGAGGACGAATCGGTGGAAGGCTTTCTAGTGTTTGATTATATTATTTAAATCCACCGTCATCATTCAAACACTAGAAAGCCTTCCACCGATTCGTCCTCTGTCGGAATCTGGTATAGCTGGGGTTTAGACTCCAATGACAAACCGGGAAATGATAACAAAGCAGCTTGGGGTTCTGGGAACGATTTGGGGGATATCGGAATCAACAGTGACGGCGGCTGGAACAAAAAGCCACCCGGTGACGTCAGATCTAGAAGAGGAGCCGAAAACGCATGGGTCGCTAAAACAAACTCAAAATCACCGTCATCAAACTGGCTCGGCGTGGGGAACCTTAGAGAAGACATCTGCAATCTCAAAATGTTATACAGAAATGAATTTTGTGTCGGCTTGTAAGTATAAAGTTTGCGATGGAGTGACAATATATGTTTGGCATACAACACATAAGAAAATACAAAGAAAAACCTTAAAATTAATCAAACTCAAGAATATCCTCATTTTCATCCTCATTTTCAGATACGTAAGAGTTTTCACTGTGTTCTCTTTCTTCTTCATCAGTCGCAGACTCTTCGAATTCATCGGCTTCTCCATCTTCACTTGAATCGTCAACGACGTCTTCAACTTCTCTGTTCTCGGGGTTAACGTGTATGATATTTTCTGTGGATTCGCTCACTACAAGAAAAATACCCGATTTGCGACGGAAAATATAGTCGCAATTCCGTCGCAAATCGTCATTTGCGACGGAATTGCGAGAAAACAATTTCCGTCGCAAATCGTTCGTCGCAAAGGGTTTTTCGTCGCAAATCCGTCGCAAGCTTGCGAGGGAACTTTTTCCATCGCAAGTTTGCGACGGAATATTTTCCCTCGCAAGCTTGCGACGGATTTGCGACCGAATTTTTTCCATCGCAACTTTGCGACGGAATATTTTCCCTCGCAAGTTTGCGACGGATTTGCGACGGAACTTTTTCCATCGCAAGTTTGCGACGGAACATTTTCCCTCGCAAATTTGCGATCTTTTTACGACGGATCGATTATTCTGTCGCAAATATTATATTTTTGTGATTTTTTTTTTAATAATTTTTGTAAATAATAAATAAATAAAATTATAAAAAATAAAATTCAAATAAATAAATAAATATTAACTAAAATAAAATTTAATTAAAACTTAAATTCAAATATCATACAAAATGCGGAAAAAAAAAATTCAAACATAACATAAAAAATCGTTCAAACATAATGGTTTCTACCACTGAAAAAAAGCCTAACAACATTCTTGTTCTTCTTCCCTTTTCCCCAGCCTCCTCGAAACTCTGCTCCATACTCTGCAATCGGTATAAAACCCGACCCATATCCTCCTCTCCCATGCTGGAAAAAAAAAAAACCAAATAAATCAAGATCCGAATACAGTTGAGGCCTGATTTACTAGAACAAAAATGACTTATTTACCTCATGCTCTGGTATGTAGACGATGATTGGCTGTTTACATAGCTTGGAAAGTACCTGTTGAAGCAAAAATCAAAAGAACTTTTTAGATCGTCTTCTCAATGATGGGGAAGAATTTTGAGTTTTACAATGCAGAGAGGGACTCACTAGTAGCTCTGACTCTCCTCCCCAGAAATCATGTCTTCCAATCCGCTGGCAATAGCTGAAGACAAAAAAATGTTTACGTGAAAAGAGAAACACAGTCATTGAGCTGAATGTGTGAAGGTTTTCTCTTATGACTCACCGTTTCAGAGACTCGTCTACTGTGATAGCCACTAAAGCTTCCTTGTACTTCTCCTTTTCATTGGGGTAATTGCATATAACCTCTTTCACAGCCATTCGTAACTCATCTGTTTTTCAAGAAATACAAGAGATCAAACATTCGAAAGGATGAGATTTCTCAACTACTCACTCATCTACCAATAGACAAGAGAACTCACATGACATAACAAATACAACAGATTGAAAAAAAACTCGATTTTGATAAACAATCAATAAAGATTAAAACTTTGTGAGTAAAATGATGAAAGTCAGTCACCTGCATCATCTCTCTCAATCTGAGGGTTAATAGTAAGACCTTTGTTAAAGGCCATCCCTTTCACCTAATGATGAAAGGCCATCTCTCTCAATCGTTGTCCCGGCGGTGGAGAAAGACAACGACGGCGGAGAAGGAGCAGATCTGGGCAGCGGCGGCGCGTATGGAACACCAGCAGCGAGGAGAAGAAGAGAAGTCCACGGCAGCGGAGAAATACGGCGGCGAAGAATGACGGCAGCGGCGTAGAGAGACGACGACGGCGGAGAAGGAGGAGATCTGGGCAGCGGCGGCGCGGGAGAGAACACCGGCGAAGAGAAGAAGAAGAGAAGACGAGGGCGAGAGAGAAACCGGCGGAGAAATCGACGGGGAGGAGAAGAAGAGAAGAAGGAAAGGAGTCGGGGCGATTTTGGTGTGTCTCGTATATATATATATATATATATATATATATATATATAATATATTCCGTCGCAATTCCCTCGCAATATTGCGACGGAATTGCGATGGAACTAAAAATATAATAAGGGTTTCCTTCTTTTCCATCGCAAATCCGTCGCAAATTTGCGATGGAATTGCGATGGAAAAGGCAATTTTCTCGCAATTCCGTCGCAATTCCGTCGTAATATTGCGAAGAAAACTTAGGTTTACGGTTTAGGGTTTAGGGCGTTGAGTACAAACTAATTAGGGGGGCTAAATATTGAATATATATGCTTATTAGTAGGTAAATATGAATATGATTAATATTAAATATATAGACAAAACATTCGTACATATATATATATATGATCGGTCTTTCAGCAAAACCTTTCGTAATGTTATATACATTGTAACCTTCAATGAGATTGATATGTACGGAGTTCAAGAGAAAGCTAATTTATTTGGTAAAAAGTTTATACTGTTGAATTATAGAATACAAAATAAGATTATATTACCCTAAACCCTTCTTATTCAAGGAAAATAAGTCCATCGCAATTCCGTCGCAAATAATTAAAATAATAATAAAAAAAAATTATTTTTCAAAATCTTCGCAATTCCGTCGCAAACTTACGACGGAATTGCGATGGAATCGAAATTTATTTTTTAAATTCCATCGCAAATCCGTCGCAAATGACGAAAATAATAATAAAAAATAATTATTTTTTAAATTCCATCGCAAATCCGTCGCAAATGACGAAAATAATAATAAAAAATAATTATTTTTTAAATTCCATCGCAAATCCGTCGCAAATGACGAAAATAATAATAAAAAATATTTATTTTTTAAATACGATAATAATTCCATCGCAAATCCGTCGCAAATAATAAAAATAAAAAAAAATTATTTTTTAAATCTTCGCAATTCCGTCGCAAATAATGAAAATAATTAAAAAAAAAAGTATTTTTTTAAATCTTCGCAATTGCGACGGAATTGCGATGGAATCAAAATTTATTTTTTAATTTCCATCGCAAATCCGTAGTAAATGACGAAAATTTAAATACGATAATAATTCATCGCAAATCCGTTGCAATCTTGCGATGGAATTGCGATGGAATAAAAAAGTTTATCGCAAAACTGTAGCAAATCCGTCGCAAATTTGCGACGGATTGTGTTCCATCGCAAATTTGCGACGGATTTGCGATGGCTGCTCAATCCGTCGCAATGCCATCGCAAATCCGTCGCAAAATCCTCGCAAATTTGCGACGGAAAATTTCCGTCGCAAATTTCCGTCGCAAGGAGGCTGTTTTCTTGTAGTGGCTCGGGTTTGAAACTTCTGCAACTATATCATGCTGCATGGCCACTTCATCGTCTAAACCAACTAACCTCTTGGATTGACCTTTATGACCGATAACCAAGTCTCCCGTCTTTGCCTAACTCGAGGATAAGGAATGAAACACACTTGCTCTGCCTGCGATGCAAGGATGAAGGGTTCGAACTTGAAAAACTTTCGGTTTGCATTTACATCGGTGACACCTACCGTCTCGTTTCTCCGAACCCCTCGACCTGGTGTCGGATCATACCAATCACATTTGAATATAATACATTTCAAGTTGATAATTCCTGGGTATGTGACCTCGATGATCTCTTGCAAAACTCCGTAGAATTCTATTTCCCCCGGGACATGAATACAGTACATTGGTGCTGTAGTGATCTTTCTATTGGAGAGTTCACAATCTCATGCAGCCACAGCGGTATTTGTTCTGGATGACAGCCCTCTCTCACCTATATACAAACAAATGGTACATTAATTATATAAACTATAGTGTTAGGTTTTAGTTTATATATCACTCATTTTCAGAGAACTTACATAGTATTTTAACCATCCAGCAAAGTCACGTTCTTTGTAAAACTCATACTCATGCTCTTGTAAACCATGGTATGTTTGGCGGATCAGATTATCAAATATGCTGCACAAACATCTCGAGTTATATATATATGTATATATATATATATATATATATATATATATATATATATATATATATATATATATATATACATATATATGTAAACGTATATATAATCAAAGTTACCTCTCAAATTGGTGCACTTCATCCAGATTACGCAATATGTAATTGTGAGCCGCTCTCAAATCTTCATGGTCCCACGATTTTTCCTTCAACTTCCCAGCAAGTCTGCCTATTTCTTTGAAGATGCTGGGGACGACATGCCTATAAACAGGTGCAACGCCTCCATCATCGTATCGTTTCATAGCGGTTCTTCTCGTTCTCACATTTGGACTAAAATAGTAAGACGCGAAGTTAGATGTTTCCTCTGTCAATGAACCTTGTACTATGGATCCCTCAACTTTTGCAAAGTTTTTCGCCTTTCCCTTCAAGTGTCCCATAAAACGCTCAAACGGATACATCCACCTGAATTGCACTGGCCCCCCGAGATCCGCCTCATATGGCAAATGTACCGTTAGGTGTTCCATCACGTCGAAGAATGAAGGAGGGAAGATTTTCTCCATGTTACACAACAAGAGAGCAATGTTTTTTTTTTAACTTCTCTACCCCGTCTTCTGTCAGTGTTCGCGTGCAAAGATCTCGGAAAAACGCCCCAATACCTATAATATAATATACACCATGCATACATAATCTCCTTAAGCAAACATATATATTTAATTATGTACACAAACTCAATTAAAAGAAATGTAAATACTTGTTTAATTATTACCAGCAATTGCTTCGTGGACATGACACGGCAATAGCTCTTGTAACGCAAACGGTAGTAGTCGCTGCATGAAAACATGGCAATCGTGGCTCTTCATACCAGAAAATTTTTGTCCTCGCTCTATACATCGTGAGAATTTAGAAACATATCCATCCGGAAATTTGACATCTGAGGCCACCCAATCAAATAGAGCTCTCTTCCCATCTGCAGACAATCGAAAACTTGGAATTGGCTGTTTGCCGTCTCTAGTAATCTCCAACTCGCTTCTTTTGCATATTTCTGCTAAGTCCAGCCTCGATTTCATATTGTCTTTACTTTTCCGTTGGACGTTCAAAATGGTATGCATGATGTTATCAAAAACATTCTTCTCGATATGCATAACGTCAAGATTATGTCGCAAAAGGTGATCCTTCCAATATGGGAGTTCCCAGAATATACTTTTTTGTGCCAGTTGTGTGCTTGTCCATATCCGTCAGGCATGTTTGCAGTACAATGCCAATTGCCCCCACGTTTGCATGTTTCCTCACCACCATAATAATCGATCTGATCAAGCAAATCCTGTCCCGAAAGATAATCTGGAGGGGGACCGTGGACCGCTTTATTCTTCGTAAATAAAACCTTGTTCTTTCGGTACTTGTGATTGATAGGAAGAAAACGACGGTGACAATCAAACCAACAAGGTTTTCTTCCATGCCTCAGCTAAAATGCTTCTGCCCTATTCAAACAGTGTGGACACGATAGTCTTCCGTGCGTAGTCCACCCCGACAACATTACATACGCTGGAAAGTCACTAATCGTCCACAATAATACTGTGCGCATGTTGAAGTTTTGTTGCTGCGAGTAATCAAATGTGCAGACTCCTGAATACCACAGTTGTTTCAACTCATCGATCAAAGGGTTCAGAAATACATCTAGGGATCGCTTCGGATGCTTTGGACCTGGCACTAAAACAGTTAAGAACAAAAATTCTCGCTGCATGCACATTGTCGGCGGAAGATTATATGGAGTCAATATGACGGGCCATAGCGAATATTGTCTCCCTGACATACCAAATGGACTAAATCCGTCTGTGCATAATCCTAGATAAACATTCCTGGACTCATTAGCAAAGTCCAATTTCCATGGAGGATCAACAAGGGATAAAAAAAGATGATGGTGAATCGTCTTGGGGTATATATATAAATCTATTGGAGGATATATTGCGATGGATAATGCTGAGCAAACTGATATTCTCTCCAACTTGTAACCGATTTCTTGTGCTACTAATGGTTATGATGGTTGGGATTCCAAAATGGATCGTCGCTATATGATGTTGTTGGATAGTTGTAGAGAAGATGGAGATTTATATCCGAGAGTGAGAGATAACCCACTGAGGTGTATTAGGTATGAAGTTGATAACGGAGGATACGATATATAAGCGCTTATCGCATCCTCCGTTATCAACGTCATACCTAATACACCTCAGTGGATTATCTCTCACTCTCGGATATAAATCCCCATCTTCTCTACTACTATCCAACAACATCATATTTTGCGACGGAATTGCGATGGAATGTTTTATTTTTAGGTTTCCATCGCAATTCCGTAGCAATTTTGCGACAGAATTGCGATGGATTGTTTAATTTTTAGGTTTCCATCGCAAAATCGACGCAAACTTGCGATGGAATTGCGATGATTTCAGTTTGCATCGCAATTCCATCGCAAGACCGTCGCAAATTTGCGACGGAAAAATTTCCATCGCAAACTTGCGACGGATTTGCGATGGCTTCTTATTCCGTCGCAAATCCGTCGGAACGTCGTCGCAAATTTGCGACGGATATTTTCCATCGCAAATTTCCGTCGCAATGAGCCTGTTTTCTTCTAGTGATCGTTACAACTCCAAAAACGAAAATACATAAGTCCAACAACAACAATAAAACATAGCACCACGCTATCACACTAGAACCACAAAGAAGAAGAAGCTCACTCGATGACCTGCTTGTCGAACCACTTCCTGAACTTCAGCTTCATCTTTGCCTCTGGCTCCCAATTCTCCTCCTCAGTGCCACTACAGTCCCACAAGACTCTCAACAATGGCACTCTCTTGTTCCACAAAACCTTGACTCCCCTCTCGAGAATCCTCACAAGAACCGCTGGAACTGTCATATCTGGCTGAAGATCCTCTGGAATCTCAGCCACCAACTCCTCTGAAGGATGCAGACACCTCCGCAACATAGACACATGAAACACCTTGTGAAAGGCGCTCATAATCGGTGGCAACTCCAACCGATAAGCCACTGGTCCAACTCGCTCCACCACCGGGAACGGACCCATAAACCGCGGACTGAGCTTGTTCTCTGCTATGGACCTGTTAGGGCCCCTCAACATAGCCATCTTGAGATACACTCTATCTCCCACCTGAAACTCAAGCTCACGCCTCCGCCTATCTGCATAACTCATCTGCCTATCTTGAGCCTCCTTCATGTTCAACCTCAAAACACGGATCTTTTCCGTCGTTTCTTGAACAAAGGTAGCCCCAAACATGCTGCGCTCCCCCACTTGGGTCCAGCACAAGGGTGTCCTACATGGCCTCCCATACAAAGCCTCATAAGGAGCCATGCCAATACTAGACTGAAAACTGTTGTTATAGGCAAACTCCGCCAAACACAGATGATCAGCCCAATGGCCACCCCAATCCAACACACACATCCTCAACATATCCTCTAAGGTCTGGATAGTCCTCTCTGACTGCCCATCTGTCTGCGGATGATACGATGTACTCATATGCACCTTGGTGCCCATCTCTATCTGAAATGCCCTCCAAAACTCTGAGGCAAATCTCGGATCTCTATCCGACACAATACTAGCTGGCACACCATGCAACCTCACAACCTCTCGCACAAACTTCATAGCCAAAACATCAGCTCCGTCTGTCTTCTTGATGGCCAAGAAATGCGCGGACTTGGTCAAATGATCCACAATGACCCAAATCGCATCAAACGTCCGTGAGATAGGTAATCCAACCACAAAATCCATCATGATCATATCCCACTTCCACTCTGGAATGGGTAAGCTCTGCAAAAGTCCACCTGGAACCGGATGCTCTGCCTTGACCAACGAACACGTGTTGCACCTCGCAACCCAATCTGCCACATCCCTCTTCATCCCAACCCAGTGATAGTACCGTTTGAGGTCACGGTACATCTTGGTCGCACCCGGATGAATCGAGAACTTTGTCGCATGAGCCTCTTTCAAGACCTCTCGTATCACCTCCTCGTCCTTGGAAACATAAACTCGCCCACGAACCAATATCGTCCCATTCGCCGAGACCTCATACTCAGAACTAGCTGCCCGCGATGCATCAACCAAACCCTGATCATCCTGCTGAGCCACTCTGATCCTACTGAGTAAGTCTGCCTGATCAGCTGCCTCTAAACCCAAAGGCTCCTCTGAAATCGCACAAAGCCTCAATATACTAATCTCGCTGACCAAAGTCTATGCATCCTGCTCTCTAGCTGAATCAACTCGCCGTCGACTCAATGCATCTGCCACCAAGTTGGCCTTGCCTGGATGATACACAATATCCAGATCATAATCTGCCAGAAACTCCACCCAACGTGTCTGCCTCGCATTCAGCAAAGGCTGAGTAAAGATGTGCTGCAAACTCTTGTGATCTGTAAAGATCTGCACAGCACCACCATAACGATAAGACCTCCAAATCTTGAGTGCAAAGACCACCGCCCCCAACTCAAGATCGTGTGTAGGGCGGTTGCGCTCACTGCCCTGCAACTGCCTCGAAGCATAAGCAATCACTCTGCCCTCCTGCATCAAGACACAACCCAACCCTACACCTGAAGCGTCTGTGTACACTACATAAGGCTTTCCCGGATCGGGTAATGCCAACACTGGTGTACTAGTCAACATCTCCTTGAGCTTCCCAAAGCTCTCCTCGTACTCAGGCGACCACACAAACGACACATCCTTGCCTGTCAACCTCGTCATCGGCTGAGACATACTCGCAAAGCCCCTGACAAACCTCCTGTAGTATCCCGCTAAACCCAGAAAACTCCTGATCTCGGTAGCACTACTCGGTCTAGGCCAATCTCTGATAGCCTCGATCTTAGCCGGATCCACAGACACTCCCTCTGCAGAAACGATATGGCCAAGAAACCCCATCTCTCTCTGCCAAAAGCTGCGCTTGCTCAACTTAGCAAACAGCTTTTGCTCTCGAAGCTTCTCCATAACAAGCCTCAAGTGAGTCGCATGCTCCTCTGGACTCCTCGAATACACTAAGATGTCATCAATGAAAATGATAACGAACACGTCCAAAAACTCCCTGAACACGTCGTTCATCAATCTCATAAACGCTGTCGGTGCATTAGTCAGCCCAAAAGGCATGACTACAAACTCGAAGTACCCATACCTCGTCATGAACACCGTCTTGCGAACATCTGCCTCATCTATCGGGATCTGATGATAACCCGATGCCAAGTCGATCTTGGAGAACCAGGTAGCACCCCTCAACTGATCCAACAACTCATCATTCCTAGGGAGTGGATACCTGTTCTTCACTGTGACTCGGTTGAGTCCCCGGTAATTGATGCACAACCGGAAACTGCCATCCTTCTTCTTCACAAACAACACTGGTGCTCCCCACGGTGAAACACTCGGTCTGATGAACCCTTTACTCAAAAGGTCCTCTAGCTGCTTCTTCAGCTCTGCCATCTCTGCTGGCGCCATCCTGTAAGGTGTCTTCGATATTGGAGCTGTCCCGGGCTCTAACTCAATCGTGAAGGGATCTGACCGAGATGGTGGCAACCCCTTCATTGACCGAAACACATCCTCGAACTCCCGGACAACCTCAATACCCTCAAGAGTCACCTCACCACTAGACTCCGACATCACTATCGTCGCCAAATACGCCTCGCAACCTCGCCCTAACATTCGCTCAGCCTGAATAGCCGAGATCACAAGACTCCCTGAAGTCGGTCTCACACCCTGATAAACCAACCTCCCTGCATCTCGCTCAAACACAACTCTGCCTCTGAAGCAATCCAGATGAACTTTGTAACACGACAGCCAATCCATCCCCAAAATCACGTCATACAGTTCCACCGGACTGATGACCAAGTCTGCTGGCATAGACTGCCCTGCAATCTGAACGTCGACTGCTCTAGCACGGACCAAAGTAGTCAGGAAACCTCCACCGGCAACCTTAACAAAACTCTTGCGCTCACCAGCGCTACTCTGGATACCTCTACTCTCGGCACACTCCGGAGTAATGAAGCAGTTCGATGCTCCCGAGTCAAACAGCACGTGAGACTCAACACCACCCACTAACAAGGTCCCTACACATTCACAAGTGTTGAGAACCCTAAACACAATCACAGTAAAATAGAGAACAGACAACCACACCACAATTCTACACTAAGAATTTACGAAGTCTGAATCAAAATTTTACCTGTGATCTGGCCTGACTGACTGGTCTGGCCCACCTCTGCCGAAGAGTACACCCGCTGCGCTGCTCCCAACTACTCCAACGTCTGCACTGCTGCAATCTGCGCCACCGGTTGAACCGACGCCACTGACACCTGCTGCAACTTGGGACACAATGGCTTGATATGCCCCGGCTCCTTGCAGTGAAAGCACACTCTAGTATCCCGAGACGAACTACTCTTGGGACAAATAGCCACCCGATGCTCCAAGCTCCCACAACCGAAGCAACCACGAACACTCCGGCTGCCAACAGCAACCTCCTCAAGTCTCCTCTTCTGGCCCTGCGCAGGCTTGCCGCCCCTGCTAGAACCAGAACTGAAACTCCTACGCTGCTGCTGTTGCTGCTGGCCCCTCGGCTGGGTAGCAGGAACAACCGCAGCTGGCACCACAACTGGACCAACCTGCGCACGAAGGTCCTCCTCGATGGAAGCGGCTAGCTCCACCAACTCTGCCCTGGTAGAATACGAACTACCTCTGCACTGAGTCCTGATGCTCGATCGAAGACCCTGAAGGAATCTCGCCATCAGACTCCGGTCACCCTCAAGACCGTAACCAGTATACGCCACAAGTCTGCCAAACTCAGCGTCATACTCTCGCACTGACCTCTCACCCTGAGTCAATGCCACAAACCTCAACTGAAATCTGTCCCTGGCCTCCTGAGGAAAATACTTGGCATTGAACTCCGCTAGGAAGTCGCCCCAAGTCCACACTGCCCTCCTCAACATGACAGAACGCCACCACAAATGTGCATCCCCACCAAGGTAATGCACTGCCAACTCCACCTGGTATCCCTCTGGACACCTGACCGAACGGAAGTTCCGTTCTAACCTCTGCCGCCACTCATCGGCCTCCTCGAGCCCACCTCTACCCTCAGAGAAAGGCGTCTGGATCCTCTGCATCTCCCTCATCATCTCAAGATAGGAAGGATGCCCAACCACTGCAGCACCATGCTGCCCCACCACCGGAGGAACACCCGGAGCCTGCTCTGGGACTGCCTGCGGGAGACGTGCCAAAATCTGCGTCAGAACCCCCATCAACTGGTCACCAAGACCATGAGCCGGGGCGGCACCCACACCTGGGGCAACCCCAACTCCCGCGCCCCCACTAGCGCCCAAACTGGCCTCACTCGCCACAAACTGAGTCTCTGACGCTGTCGCCACACTAGGCACCGCACTCTCACCGGAATCCGCCTGAGCCCCACGACCACGGCCCCTGCCACGGCCTCTGCCACAGCCTCTGCCACTGCCTGCACCACGGCCTCCACCACGACCTCTACCACGACCTCTAGCTCCTGCATCCATCTCACTGCACTACCACAGCATAGTAGATGAGCAACTAGACAACACAAAACAAACCACAAGATAAAACACACAACTTACCGCGGAAAACTGGAAGACCGAGAGGATGAGACTATACTACTAACTGACTAACTCACTTAATCAATTAAACACATAGTCCAATTCATCCAATACTACCAGTCCTAAAACCGTATTTGCTCTGATACCAAAATGAAACAACCAAGCTTTTTTTTTTTTTTTAATAATTATCAATGCGGAAATTCTCGAAAGAAATCAATAATTAAATAACTCAAATACCAGTTCAACAAATAAACCAATAACCAATAAAAACCAATAATAAATTCTAGCAACCTAAACACCAGGTTTGCTACATTATTAAAATCAATCTAACACCCTAACAACGAATTCCTTGCTAGCCACAACAAGATTGCCAAAATCAAGTTCCTAGTCTCATCATCCTCTTCTCTCGGTCTCTTTCCGCGGAAGGACATTTCGGCTACCTGCATCACATTAGGGAAAAAGAGATGTATAAGTATTTAATAAATACTTAGTAAGGCAATCACCCCGCCTACAGGCCAATTACGCACTTTTAACAATTTTCAATAATAATAATAATTACCACAATTATTAAATCCTTCAATTTAATTATTAAATAATTACCACAATTAAATAATAATTTTTAAACACTTAAATAATTTCCACAATTATTTTTAAATCATTTAATTAATTAATTTCACCAATTATTAATTAATTCTTGAATTAAACCATTTAATTACAATTAAACCGGATTAAACCACTTAATCCAATTGATTTCTTAAACCGCCAGATAACCGGATTAAACCGGACTGTGTCGATCGACACACACCTGTGTCGGTCGACACCTTGCCCGTTTGGTGTCGACCGACACCCGCTTGGTGTCGATCGACGCCAACTTCAATTTTCAACACATAAACACCCCAAACACGAAATCAACACCACACACGCGATTCAACCCGCGAATATCACACAAAACAACACGAAAAAACACATAACTCTACCAAATCATGATCCACATCCACAATTCCTCTTATATGCGAGCCTACGGTCATGCACTCACCTTGACAAAGGATTAGGAGGAAGAAGGAGATGAAGAACAACACAAACCCACCACAGATCAACCACAAAGCTCCAGAATCTCTCCAAAAGCTCTCAGCCTCCTTTTTCTCTTTGTTTCCTCCAAAAACGACAAAACTCACGCGGCCACCACTTTTATATCGCGACACAAGGGTTTCCCCTACTTAACCGGCGATATCGAACCACTCAAATCGAAACGAAATCGATTTTAACCTTTGGTGTCGACCGACACTCCCCTGGTGTCGATCGACACCGCTTCCCAAAAGCAATAGATTGGTTTACGGATGTTACAAATGCTGTTTATTTTCAATGATAAATACTGCAATTTCAAATTGGCTTTAATTGAGCATGATTATTGTATTTTACTATTATATTGATTGATGAATTAATTGATTAATGAGATGATATTACTAGTAAATGATATGGTTGATTGAGTTATCTTCTGATATTATTATTTTTTGTAAATTATATATTTTATCTATCATCACATCTTTGATGATATTAAGATTAATATATTGATCTAAAGAAAATGCGTGATCACCAGAATGTGACATGATTTAAATTATAGATGATAGCATCTAAGAGCATATGTGTAACATCCGCGAACCAGAAAGTTGTTTTAGTGTTGGTATCGGACGACATTAGGGATTCAGGAGTCGATTACATACGCTCTTTGAGGTGTGAATCGAGGATTGACTGTACATGTTCTTGTTTGATTGTTGTACAGTTGGTTTAAGGTTCATTTATCTCGAAGAAAATGTGTGTAAAGCTTCTGAATGCTTAGTGTCGATCGACACCAAAGGGGTGTGTCGATCGACACCGGTTATCAGGATCGATTCCGGTTTAAGTCGATTGCGCGTTTGATTTGTGGTTTAGGTTGGTTTGGTCGATGGGTGTCGACCGACACCAAGGAAGGGTGTCGATCGACATCGGTTAGTGAGAAATCGACCGGTTTGATTCAAGTCGGCTGGTTTTGTTCCGGTTAAGGGTTTGGAAGCCCTAAGTCGCGATTAAAACCCTGTGGCCGCGTGAAAAAGCTCAGTTTTCGAGGAGACACTTTTCAGAGGCGATTTTGGGTGATTTCTAAGGTTGGGAGGCTTGTTCTGGGGCTTTGGGTTGCTGTTCATCATCTTTTCCTTCCTTTCAATCCGTTTCAAGGTGAGTGCGTGACTGTAGGTCCGTTAATCATTAGAGTTTGATTGATTTTGAGTTTGTTGATGAGTTTTCGAGTTGTTCTTGAGTTGTGGTTGAGTTATTTTGTTGTTTGATCGATGTGGGGGTTGAATCCCACGATTTTGTATGTTTTGTGCGATTTTCGTAGCTTTTGGTGTCTGGGCGTCGTGCTGGTGTCGACCGACACTCAGAAGGCTGGCGTCGATCGACACCATAGAGGTGTCGGTCGACACCGACCTGGGTGTCAGGAAACGTGGGTGTTTCCTGACAGGGAGTTGATGTTGTTGAGCTTTGCTCTTGTTGTTGATTATTGTTGATTATTGTTGATGTATTGTCTAGTGTTTGACGTACTTGGCCTGTAGGCAGGATGATCCACTCACTAAGTATTTATGATAATACTTACGCATCTCTATTCCAATGTGATGCAGGTAACAGCAATGTTCTTCCGCGGAAAGAGACCGAGAGAAGAGGATGATGAGATTAGGAATTTGATATTGCTTATCTTGTTGTGGTTGACAAGGAATTCGTTGTTAGAGTGTTAGCTTTATTTTTCAATGTAGCAAACCTGGTGTTTAGGTTGCTAGAATTTATTATTGGTTTTATTGGTTATTGGTTATTTGTTGAACGATTATTTATGATTTAATATTATTGATTTCTTTCTGAGAAACTTCTGCATTGATAATATTTATAAAAAAAAAAAAACTTGGTTGTTTCAATATGACTTGAAGTCTATATGTGAAGATAATACCACTAATGCAAAGATGTTAAAATACATCATGTAAATATTGTTGTCTTGCAGACACAATAACAATAATATATTTGAGAAGTATTTTGTTGTTGTTGTCTTGTAGACACCAAAAAATATTATAATATTTGAAAAGTAATTTTAAATATTATTGTCTTGTCGACAAAATATAACAAACTCAAATTGTCACCTGAAGTTATAATAAAAAGGTAATTGTTATTAATATTAATTGTTTTAATTATTTTTTTTATACATATATGTAGTTTGATAATATTTATTTATTTATTTATTTATCCATCATCAATTTGAATATCTTATATTTGCATCTAAGATTACATGACCTGAAGTCTGTAAATAATTTTTAATTATACAGAAGATAATGTGTATCAATGATGTATAAAATACATATTATAATCTTAGATAAATAATATTGTCCAGTAGACAAAAGATTATTAAAGAAAATTTAAGAAATTATTTTGAGAAAATAATGAATTATTGATGAAAATCATAAATCTTGTCTAATTAGTTATGATCATATCCCTGAAGTGAAAATGATATGTGAGTATGTGATTATAGACATGAATATGGATATGGATGGTTAATGTCAACGTGAAGATCAAATAGTTTTATTTCCAAAGCTCAAATTCTTACAATAAGTAAGAAAATAAAGATGGTAGCAAATAAATGATATATCTCTGGAAGAGCATATACATATATATATATTTGCTTATAGGAAACATTCATTGATGAATTATATCTCCGAAATCCCATAAGTGAAAATAATCAAAGATATAATACAAGTATCAATAGTTTAAAGAATCAAATATATAAGCATGATCCAAGTTGGGTATGTTATTGATTTTATACTAGAATTCAATTCGAGATAGATGAACCTGAAGTATCATCATCTCGAGGGGGAGAATGGATGAATCTCACAATCAATAGTAAGTGGAACATCTAGAAGATTATGTTCACACTTGATAAATCATTGATAAAGACAAATCTAATAATCCCTAATTCAGATAAAGTAGAACATCTAGTAGACTATGTTTAAAGATAAATGATCCTGATGAATCATATAATCCAAAAGATTTCAAAGTTAACCAAGTTAAGACAGTAAAGAAGGAAAAGTTGGATACCTTCAAATAACGAGTATTACTCAATGCAGTAAAAGTATTTTAGAGAAATTGCATATATTCTATATATAGATTGTAATACAAAAAGATTATATAATGGAGATAAATGTTATATAGTAAACCAGAAGTTTACCGAATATAACATAGTTTGGCGTGGGCTGGTTAGACCATTTATGTTCCAGAAATTATGCGAAATAAAATACATCACATAGACATTTATTACCGAACTTGAAGATTCTTCTTAAATGGTTTATAATGTGAAGTTTCATCATAAAGCATTATGATTATCACTAGCCAAAATAGATTTGGAATCTATTCATTATTCTAGAAAGTATACAAGAAATATTTGTGGTTTAATAACACATTTGCAATAAGATAATTGTATGTATCAATGTTATAGATCTGCAACCTGAAGTTTGTGAGATTACTTGGTAATGCTAGTGAATTCACATCTTAAGTCTTTGATGAGAAAAACATGTTTATAAACATTAACGCTGAACATCCAGTAGCAAATGTTCATACACAAAATGCAAAAGCATTAATTCGCATAAAGCCAACGAGTAACTAAAAGTTCTCCCCATCGTAATTGGTTTAGGTCAGAAACCAAAGTTTTTCCATCTAAAAAAATTATGGATGTGCATAATACATCCATAATGCTCCACCACAATATTCTAAGATGGATCCTCGAAAGAGGTTGTTGATGTTGGATATGAATCTCCATTGATTGGCATCCATGAAGGATTTAAATATGACTTGATTTGCAGACTGTCACTTTAGTGAGCCAGTCTTTCCAACATCAGGGGGAGAAATAAACAGCTGGAGAAAGATTAAAGTTGGAATGAATTATCATTAATCCTCAGACTATAGAATGTGAAATAGATGTCCTAAAGATAATTCATTCACAAAACTTACTGTATCAGTTGCCAGATACATCTACTGACCCAAATATAGTGATTGAGTCACTTACCAGCTGTAAATGCTCTAATAAGAATTGATGTCCCAGAAGGACAATATCAAGCTGCTAGTAAGTCTAAAGAACGCATGAAGCATGATAGACTGGTTGGTTCCGAATATTATAATCCTCATAAAAGTAATTGAGCATAAATTGACAATGGTCAAACCGAGGAAACAAATATTTTTGAGTGATCTCCAGAGGAGACAATAAACATGACAAATAAGAAATTCAGGTACCTGAGACAATGAAAAGATCTCGAGAATTAATTATGTCATGTCTGGAATAAATTGGAACCAGAAAAGCAAATCGACGTCGTAAATAATATATTTGCATGCAATATAGCAGTTGATATTATGAATGAGAAAGAGGATCAAGAAACAAAGTCTATTGCATTGTGTACACAAAGTAATGATTTGGCCAAATCGAAAAGAAGCAATAGACGCAGAACTAAAATCTCTTAGAAAGAGAAAAGTATTTGGACCAGAAGTCCTTACACCTAAAAAAATGTAAAACGAGTGGGTTATAAATAGGCATTTGTGCCTAAGAAAAATGATATGAAGAGATATAATCTCATGCATGTGGTGGATGCAACTTTCAAGTTACTTAAGTTTGGCAATAAAAGAAGAACTTGACATATATGACCCACTAAACAATGACATTTATATAAAAGTCCCTGAAGGATATAATCATTAAGGAATTAATAATTTAATCGTTATGTTCCTGAAGAACACTAGCTATTCAATCAAATGAAAATAAATATGTTTCATGGGTATAATCACGAAAGTGAATATATAAGGCTAACTAATACCCATGTATATTTATCAAAGTATTATGGATCAAAAGAGATCTTTAATATGAATATCAAACTCTTGAAGAGTTATCAAAAATAGTATGATGCAAAGAATATGAGATAAAAGATTTTGGAAGACAAAGTTGTCTTCGGTTATCTCAAATAGACAATTTAGCAAAAGATATGTTATCTTAAAAGATCATTGCAGTATATACATAAAGAATGCTCATATATATTTGGTCCCGAGGTATCATACTTCAAATGTTAATTGAGCAATGTATTGATCTTTTCACATAAAGTTTGGACCCGTAGTTCAAAAGATCAAGAAGTGATTGTTTTTGTGAAAAGTTGTTATGGACAAGAAGTCCAATAAGAGATTATAAGATAATCACATGACTTTATTCATTAATATTATACTTATAATGATTGCCAACATATGTTATATATGATTGGAATGCATCTCCTGAAGAAGATGCTTCCAATGAGGAGATATATGACGATATGTGTGGTTGTACTCTTTTCCCTTATCATGGTTTTTATCCCATTGGGTTTTCCCACGAAAGGTTTTAATGAGGCAACAAAGAACACACAAATGAGAAACACTAAGGTCTATCTCCTTTCCAAAGTCCTTGTCTTTCACTTATGAGATCAAGTGGAGTGAAGAGAATGATAAAGTAGATTCATTACCAAACTCAAGAAGAATGGCGATGTCAATGTTCTAAAGATTGTTCAAATGAAGATTTTAAAGGAGTTTCCATCTACTACTTTCAAGAAGTTAGTTCACCTTATTGGATTATATCACGTCAAAGATCTACACGGATGTTCTCATGAGGGGGAGTAGTTGCGTGCTGTACTCTTTTTCCTTAACTAAGGTTTTTTCCATTGAGTTTTCCTGGTAAGGTTTTAACGAGACAGCATACTGCGCACTTAGAAGATATTTTTAGATAATGGACATCCAAGGGGGAGTGTTATGATTAGTTTATATGGATGCCCATTATCGGTCCATATTCTAGAAAAGCCCAGCTTGCTCTCCAAGTTGTACTTCATCTCCAAGGAAACCCTTGTCTTGTATTCCTATATAAAGGACTTCTTACTCATGAATAAGAACACAACCAATTCCTCTCTTCCCTTGTTCTCTCTTCTTCTATAATAGTTTCAACATTTAATATCATGAGAGAGGTCTATCCGTGGTATGTGGATTGCACTTTTCCCAAAGATTAGTTCGGTTCCTTCCATAGATTCATAATTTACACTCATTTATATAAAAAAAAAGGGTGAATTTAGTATATATCCTTCGATAATATGAAAATTAGAAAAGAGGAGTGAATGTTTTAAAATTAGGTGAACTAAGAGAGATAAACAAATTTTAAACCAATTGTATCCTTTCTATCTCAAATAATTACTTAAAATGCCATTGAGTGAACTCATGATAATAATGATGATAACAATGATGATAATCAAATTAATTCAATTATCATATAACAAACGAATTTTGTATGAGTTTGCAATCACGTTAACAATTACACTAACAAACTCGTTAACAATCAAAATATCAATTAAGATAAAAATCAAAAATATAAAGATGACAACACAACTGACAATAACATTGACACTAACATTGACGATAAAATTGATGATAACAATAACGATAACTGAGTTACCGTATAACAAAAATATAAAATTGCCATGTTAACCAAGTTATCATATCATCTTATTATCATGTTACCCTTGTTATCATGAAAATTTATTGTGTTAACTTTGTTATCATTTCATTAAAAAATAAGTTATTGATTAAATAATGTCAACAATGTCAAGTCGCGTGTATGGACTAAATAGATTTTTCAATGTGAATAGTCATCGCTGAATTGTGTCAGAAAATGTTTTCTAATTATCCTATTATCTAAGGACATTCTTTACAATTTTCCTAAAAAAAAATGATCATACATGTCACATTATTAGATGTACTCTATTTTAACCATTTGTGATTCAGTCTGTTTACCATCTTCATCTGCACGTCCTCGGGGGCAGACATATGAAGTGGCCACTCTGTTAAGAAGAAAGATTCAAGTTAATTGAACCAAATAATTTACGATCAACGAGCTCCATAATTATCGATAACTTTTCATCAAGAGGTTCAAAATCTGTCAACTCTATTCCTTTATCTAATACTATGGTTTACGAGTTTTTACTTTTTAGCACTGATTTATCTGTAGTTGTGATTTCCTAGAGTACAGAGAGTTACCAAATTCTGCTCGAACTATTTTCCTCTATCTATTGCTAAAAATAAATTTTACTCCCTCCGTTTCATATTTAGTGTCGTTTTAGAGTTTATTTTTTGTTTCATTATAAGTGTTGTTTGCAACATTTTAATATAATTTCCAGATTTGTCCTTCTTCTCTCAGCTTAATATTTGATAAAATCAAATAATATTATGCATTAATTAAGATAGAAGAAAATTTTAATATTTTCTTAATAATTGTGAAAAACCTGACAAAGAGATGGAGTAATTTTTAAAAAGTTGCTAGCCGATTATAAGTTGCATCGGATTTATTTTTTACGAAGAAGAAAAGGAAAATAATTATATTAACTATTTACAAACCCTAAACTACAACTTGTTTCGATTTCTTTCTCTCCAAGAATAGGCGACTCTGTCTTGTCTCTGTTGCGCGAGATGGTTTTGTCTCTGAATAGCAGAAGACCAAGCGAAACACGACCGGAAATTCAGATTCCAGTGGATTTGGTGACAGAGATCCTTACGAGACTGCCTGCAAAATCCCTGATGAGATTTCAGTGCGTTTCAAAGCTTTAATTGGTCATCTCTAATTCGCTCCCAATACTTCAGCAGTCGTTTTCTTATGGTCCCATCACAACAACAACGTCTTTACATATGGTTATCAGACCGTAGAGACTTCCTTAACTCTGTAATCCTCTCATCATCAGCTCCACACACTACTCGGTCTACCTTTGTAGTTAACAACGATGTGACCATCCCATGGAGAGGATACTATAAACTGCAGAATCTTCATGGCTTCTTGTGCAACTCATATTCTACTACCATGCCCCGAATGTACAACCCTACCACCAGACAGCTTGTGACCTTACCAGTCATATATTCAAAACCTCGAGAATATTCCTTTCTCTTCTACTATTTCGGACACGATCCTTTTAACGACCAGTACAAAGTAATATGCTCAATTGAGATATTGATACCAGGTGATTTTCTTTCTCCCTTTCACATTCTCTGCTATGATCTGCAAAGCAATGATATGAGAAAGATTGACATCAAAGGTCTACCAGACCAGAAGTTTATTAAGAGTAGAGACATAAGGGTTGACCTGATGTTTATGGATCAGAGTGAGAGCATCTTGTACTTGGAGACTTGAGTTTTATTCTTTCTACTTCTAATGCATGCTTTTATTTTGGTGTGTTAATTCGTTAAGAGACTTATTTATGATTTTATAATTTGAAGATATTATAAAATCAATGTCGCACTTATCCAGTACGTTATGACTTACGAGTTCCTAGAGACGATATAGAGTTTCCATTATTCAATTGTAATCGATTTTTTTTTCCTTCTTTTAGAACTCAGCTACGGTTGGTTAGTTTCTTTTCATATAAAATATTTTTATATTCCTCTTTTCTGTAAAACTATCAGAGAATCTTTTCTTCAAACATAACCTTCGAAGCTATCAAAGCATGGTCAGTCTTAAACTAGAAATCAGCAAAGACAATGGCAGGAAATTAATCAACTGTCTGGTATCAACCTAACCGAACCGGGTCAGCCCAGTAATATTTAGTACAAATGGGGGAGCAAGTCATGGGCCTGGGTTTGGGCCTGGTTGTGATGGCGATGGCGGCAGAGTGCGTAGGAGCTGAAGAACGCCGGTGGGTTTCATCATCGTAAAAAGGGAACTCCTCCTTCACTTGTTGGCACATGACGTCATCATCTTCTTGCCTTTGAGACGTCATCATCTTCATCTGTGTCTCTGCTTGCCACATCAGATGCTCCCAAGAGCTTCCTTGCTCCTTATATATATAAAAAAATAGTTTCGCAAAAAAAAAACAATTTGTCAAAGGCCTTTACTATATTTTGACGTATACGTATGTAATGAAAACATAAGTGTACACACAAAGGCATGTACCGGATGGTAAAAATGTTGGTTCTCTTCATCCATGAGTATTTCCTAATCAATAAAATAACAAGAACAGATGAAAATGGTTATATATATTCTTTATAAAAAAATTGGTTATATAATTATATTAAGCTTGCAAAATTACACAATGTAGCGAATAGTTTTATTTACTTTAGTAATAATCATACTTATTGTAAAAAAATAATAATATACCAATGGCAAATACTCACCTTTCCCTTTCCCTTTCCCTTAGTCTCCTCCGTTTGTTGCTGCTGATGCATGAGCTCAAATTAAACTACATACGTATTTAGTAAACAAGAGCCGAGAACCTTTAGTTTTTCATTAATATAACGATGAAAACAAAATAATTTATAATAGATAGATATACATATGTCATTTATATATAAATGTATGTGGATCGAGCGGATTTGTGGATTATACACCTTGCGAGTTCGAGCATTGTGCAGAGAAGATTCGAGTTGGAGCTCGAAACGAAGGAGATCGTCGTAGGTTAAGAGACTCAAGCCATGTCCTCCGTACAATTGAAGATTCATGTTTAGGTTCTCTCTCTCATCATTGATTCCTTCGTCTCCTCACAATTTGATCCGTGATCCTGTAACAAAATTTTATATATATATAATCATATATCTAATATAATCATATATCTAATATCCATGAATTTAAACACGTGAAGCTATAAATTACAATTAATAAATTAGAAGGCTTTTAATTAATTACTGGGTGGAAACTGTGGTCTGCAGAGGCTTGACCTTCTTTTGCCATTCGATATCTCATGATGAGATTCTCCATGCTGATGACAAAAAATCAAATAAATTGGAAGTTCACAGAAAACAGAAGATGTGAATAAAGATGAGTACTTTCGGATCAGAAAATTAGAAAAATAACAACTTTCCTAAGAATTAAACGAAGAACATGTCTATCCATCAGACGAGATCTTTTATATTTTTGATTGAACTTTATAGAGTAAAAACAATTATTTAAAGAATATAAACGATACCAATTAATAAATAAACAAATGACCACAAAACACATTAGACTAGATGATTAATCATCTCACTTCTTAGGATGATTGTCAGGATTATAAAATAATAATATTCTCTTAAATAAATCAAAGAAAAAAAAAAGATAGAAGAAAACAATTGATGATGGCATTGATTAATTACAGTGACATTAAGAACTCATTTTTTTCTGTCAGATTAAAGAGCATTCTTTTTCTTTTCTTTTGTTCCACTAAAACGAACACAGATACTGTGTATATGAGTATATGAAAAATATATCATATATGTATACATGGGTGCATATAGATATATGTGTGTCTATATATATAAACCTGGTGGAGTGGGAGCAGAAATCGTAGAGCTTGTTAGTTTGGGAGAAGATGATGGGACCAGTGGGGACATCACAGAGAACAGAGAGTTCATGTGCCTTCTTCAGAAGACACTTTCTTCTCTTTGTGAACGTCACTTGTCTCCTTGCCTTCTCCTCTATCTTTTTAATCACTACCTTACCATTCCGCCTCATCTTCAATCGATCTTTCTAAAACCCTAATTCTATGAGAATGCAAAACGAGAGAGGGAGAGAGAGAGAAAGGTGGTTGCTTTTCTTATCAGCAAATGAGACCTTGAGATAAATACATGATATTTGTATATATAGACTGCTATTATATATATATATATATATATATATAGTTTGACCCAAAAAAAAGAAGACTGCTAATTTTTTTATTTTTGGTGTAATATTTTCATATATATATGTGTGTGTGTGTGTGTGTGTGTGTGTGTTTTTTATTATGCTATACATATACACGATAAATTAAATTTTTAAAGTAAATAAATTGTACTTTAATCTAACGGGTTGAGTGGTTCCTAAATAAGAATAGGAAGTTTTACAAGTACTAGAGCTAAGCCCGCGCGATGCGCGGGTCATGATTATTACAAAGTTTTGTCAACTGTTGTTAGAGTTTGGTTAGGACAGTATATTAGAAGGTCCAACTGAAATTAATTTTATTTTCTATAGAGCTTTTAGAAGTTTGATTAATAGTTTTTTCACATATACAAATACAGAGCTCGAGAGCTTTTTGTTTATGGAATTTCTCCACTTTTTTAAATGGGTAATGACTTTTTTTTCCTCCATTTTCTCTCAGTTTATAGCGTGAATTTTGTCTTCAAATGTCAGTGTCCAAATGTAACCTAATCTGCAACTTTAGTAGAAGACATCGGCTTTTTGGAAATTTGGATAATCCTTGTACCAATTCCACAACTTTGAGAATGAAAGTAAACACACAAACTTATTAGAAAGAATGATAAGGCATATATTACCAGTGGACAAACATAATACGTGAAGATTGTAGCGGAGAAAATAACGTAAAAAAAAATCTCATTAATTCCAACAACGAAACATTCTCAAAATCTTATCTTACATTGACTCATCATCAGGATGTGCGATAACGTGAATTTTTTCTCAGTTTATAGCGTGAATTTTGTCTTCACACATTTATTGTTTTATTGTAACTTAGGGTATTTCAGTCAATCATTTTTTTAGTGTTGCAATATCTTTTTATATACACGAAAAATTTGTAAAGATTAAAATACACATCTCACTAACAAATTCATGACATTTTATTAAGAGAAGAAAACGAATATCCAAAAATTTTAAAATAAAGACTGATGGAGTGAACTACTTAACTCTAGACTATTTCGTAACAGAGCGTGGAGTTGAAAAAAGTTTATTTCCTCTTGCAAGTAGAATCTGTCACTCTTGCTGTCATCTCTACGGCTTTTTACCCATCCAAACCTGCAACTTTTCCTGCATTGGTGGACGCCTGAAGATAAGGAAATCAAATGAGGGTTTCAATACATATAGTTAGGAAAATGGAGGAGAACAATAAAATGAGGGTTTGAATACATATAGTTAGTAAAATGGAGGAGAACAATAAGCATGGTAAAATCAGTTGTGACTTTGACCAGCTTTCTAAAGAAACGAACGCCAACTCTGACGACCAATTTTGTCAAAGCAAGGAAAAAAAATTAATCGTCTTCTTATAATCTACCCATTGTCCAAACAATAACTCTAATCTAGGTAAAAAACCAGAATAAGGTATGAGATACCATCGACGGTTTCCACCACATGATCATCATACGACAAAGGCACTTTTTAGGTTTCAGTAATTACGTGTTATAACTTATGATCGATAATTTCAGTGGTGATGCTTGATATTTTAAAATTTCACAAAACGTTTAATGGGTCATATTTAACCTACCATGCTACAACTGTGTGATCTGACTCCATACCTATTCGCCAAAGTAGTTGATAGTAAAAGCTGGCACATAATTGACTTGGCACAGTCAAAAAGCTACGCCCTTATCCTTCTAAAGCCGCTCCCTCCCATGAGAAATAACCCAATAAAAGCTGTGACATTGGGCGAGAACAATATGAAGCAAAAATTGACAGAATAGGTAAATTAAATCTTATCCGTCTCAGCTGTAGAGGCAATTTAGGAAACAGATAAAGCAACAAACCACAAGTAGTTTAAAGAATTCAACGCCCAATGTGCATCTATTATTACCTTCTTCAACTTGGGAAGGCAAGTGTTGCAGAATCTGAGTAAGTTGACCACACAAAGTCTTCGTTGAAGAAACTTTGGACTCCATCCCTCTCCAAAGCTTTTTATCCTCCTTTTGCATCACCCGTAGCTTAGCATTCTCATTGAAAGCGTTTTGGAGTTATTCCTCTAATGCATATATATAATGTCTTTATTTCTTCAGCTTAGAATTCTATATCCTGGAAAAATATTAGGATTTCTATCAAATTCTTGTTGAATGCGTTTCTAACAATATATCTTAACAAATTAACAATAACTCAATCTGTAAATCCCAAAATCTTTAAAACAAAAAATAAGATATTCTAGCGGATAATCAAATACTCACAAAAGTAAGGAAAGAGATCTGCGTTTTTCTGTTCATTCCGGTTTAAAACAAAACATTAGAACGTAAACCGAAACACACAATCCTAGCAACAACCAACACACATACCTCTTAAGCACATCGATCACACTTAAGTTTTTATAGAGGCAGAATGTAAGAAGAAAACGGGATAGCAATACCTCTGAGTAAGGAAACTGTTAGATCTTCTTCTATAGACATCAAGCAAGATGTCTCAGATGGATTGATCAATGAGCGTAAAATTTGTTGTGGATCAATGAGCTATTACTTTGTTTCCTCATATTATTCCTGCATATATTTGGTTAGAAGAGAAAGGAATCAAATCATTTCACTCCACATAACGAAAAAGGTTCTATTAAATGCTCATACAAAAGCGGAGACCAGTAAACAAACTACATCAGACCATTACTCCACTCACTAACAACTAAAAGAAACATTTTTATTAGGGAAAAAAAGTTGGAGTAAATAAACGATGACTTTGTCCTGGGATTCCCTGTCATCCATCTCAAAAACTTTTCATAAGAGAGATCATAAACAATCTCTCCTTGAGGCTCCTCGTTTATAGTACAAAGTTAGAAAAGGCTTTTCAGTCCATGAGAGAAAATGTTAGCATTCCCAGACGCTCACCTCAGTTGGGTTTACCATCATGTGTTCTTGGTCTCCTGACAAAATGTTTTCTTTGTTCTGTAGAATTTATCCGCACTTCTTTTCCACTTAGAAATCCATGTTATAACTACGACAACTATAACAATAAGCAACAATGATTAAAGTTTTGCAAAGAGGGAGCCAAGTCATTAATTTATGAAGCTAAACCTAAAATTATTTAAACGAATTGGATAGATACTCAGGAGGAAAATACCCAAATGTGTGAGAAGCCGCTAAACTTCCATCAGACAATTCGGTTTGTTCTTCTTTCACATTCTCTGTATTTTCTCTACAATCTCATCTCCTGCATCTTCACAAACTCAAATAAAATCACCAAATCGATATAAATTTGCCACATTGCGTCGATCGCCTTTTCGCCGCCATCTCTAAACGTTACCGAGGCAAAACATCTCCGTGGTCGCGATAATCGTTAATAGCGCCAGCGACCATCGTCAGAAAGAACATTATCACGAAAAATGAATCTGTTAATCTTACTACCTAAACCCAAAGCCAAAATCCAATTAAAAAACCCAATTCATTATCAAAGAAATCTCTTTCCCCAATTATTTATTCTTCAATTCGACGGAAAAATGTTTGGAGGATGCGTATGCAGACTTATAAGGGAGGCTGGGTAAAATTTAGGGTTACAGTTGGATCTGTAAGAAACTCTTGGAAGGAAGACGGAGATGTAAAGACGTACACACTACACAGAGACACAGAGTTACAGAACTCATGCGACGAAAAATAAAGAGAATAGTTTATGCAAGACATAAGAGATAATAATCACATACCAGCAAGTGGCTAGGAAAATGCTGGAAGATGAACTTCTGGCTAGGGTTTAGCAGCCTTCCCTCTGCCTAAACTTCATAAAAAAGAAATTGAATCAGGCCTCTGTATTCTTTTATACTGTCGATTAGGGAAGGAGATGAGTCTCAGAAAAACGCTTGAACAATGAATTTGATGAAAAACGTTTCGATTGTTGAAGAATATCAGAAGTCGGATTTGGAACGAAGTAAATAGAAGGTGGAAATGGGAGAATTCGTTTTTTTCTGCGTGTTGTGTTTTTAAAAATGTACACGTGGCATCTTCTCCCGTGGCATTCTCATGTGTCATGTTTTTAGAGACTCCATTTAGGCTGAGGTGGACACATCCAGGAGCCCCAAACAGCAATTATTATTATAGTAGATTTAAAATGTATTTCATTTTTAGTTTGTGCTAAGATATGCTTAGATTTAAGGAAATCTTAATTGTTATTTGATGTATTATTAAATTATGTGTGGAATGTGTATGCTTGCAAAGTATATAATTTATTCAATATTTTTATATACACGTTTTATTATTTTATTTAAGGCTTACAAACGCAAGCCAGACCACTAATACGTGCATGATCTTATTGGAATAACACAAGAATGTATTTGATTATTACATGCCAACTGATCAAAAGAAAGAAAAAAAAAACACATCTGATTAGACCGGTATTGTACAATATATGTCACATTTCTTTATACAAAACAAACAAAATTTAACTAAACCAAAAGAACAGTTGAAAGTACGTTCTATTTTTCTTACACCAACATTCAAGATGACAATCTATCTATATACTACTATTAATTGAGAAGTACATTTTAATAATGTTTGGATACAAGGATAAGAGAAAAAAGTTGTTTGGATATAAGAAAAAGAGATAAAACTGTTTGGATACAAGAATAATAACTTAAAACAAACCAATGGTTCAGTCAAACCAAAAATCGAATATGTTAATTAATTAGGTAAAAAAAATGGAAATATATCCGAAAGCCCCAAAAAAATCCGAAAAACCTAAAAAAAATTATCAGAAAAAACAAATAGATATATATATAATAATCCATAATACTTATTCGGGTAATTTGGGATCCATAATACTTATTCGGGTAATTTGGGTATCCGATAGGATATCGATTCGGTTATGGTATTATAGGATACCCACGAGTATCAAATATTTTACCCATCGGGTGATTTGTTTTATACCCAAAATAAAAAAAAAATCCAAAAAACCTAAAAAAAAATATTTATAATATCAAAAATAATCCACAATATCCATTCAGGTAATTTGGGTACCCGATCGGGTATCGAATCGGTTCTGGTATTATCTGATACCCACGGATATCAAATATTTTACACATCTGGTGATTTGTTTTATACCCAAAATCAATCGGATACGGGTATTGTGGATCAATTCGGTTTGGATTTTTGGATATGGGTTAAAAGTCTCAGATCTACTCCCTCATAGCAGAAATATAATGAATCTAATAGAAATAACCTAAACTAAGGGGGTGTTATTGGATGTTGTATTTGAAATGAACTGAATTATAATCACAATCCAGTGTTATTCAATTAATGATTCTAAATTATGTTTTTAAATCCTATGTTATTGGATATCTTATTTGTAATCCATCATTAATAGATTTTCAAATCTAATGTTATTCAATCAAGATTTAAAATCTTGATTTAAAATCAAGTGTTATTCAAAAGTAAATGACTTTTAAAATCATTTGTTTATTGAGTCATTTAAAATGAATTCCAATGGAGTTTCATGAGTAAATTATTTAAAACAGAATCCAAGCTATATTGCAGAGATTTTAGAATCAACTCTTATGGATTCTTTAAAATAAGATCAAAACTTTAAATCTGAAGGATTATAAAACCTATAGAATTGATTTTAAATACATGATTGAATAACACCCCCTAAATTAAACTGAAAAGATAAAAAAAAATGTATCCCTACACTACTACTATTTTTTTTTTTTGATAAAAACATAACGTACCACCGCGCAAACGCGCGGGTCCTCTACTAGTTGTAAGTACTATTTTCCATATCCCCGTGACGCTATATATTAGTTCAGTAAAACCAAAAAAAAAACCAAAAACAAAAATTACTTCAGATTATTAATTATGCAAATTAATATTCAATTTGTTTGAACCCAGAATTATAATTTATAAAGTTGATATCGACTTTTAACCGCTGGGACCATCAGTCCACGTGATTTTCCTGCACCATGCGATTCAGTGGAAGAAAAGCATTATTCCTATAAATGTAAACCTATAAAATAAGTTTACAGACGACTAGTAATCTTGTACAAACTTATAAAGTAGATATCATAACTCATATGAAATTTATCAATCCTTTTTTCTAGTAAGGTCGTATAAAAATACTTCAATAACGTTGCCCTCTTTTTTAGTTTCTACACTCGATCGTTGCCTTTTTTTTTACTCTTCCTTTGTATATAAGGAGATAGATTATAGGTTTTGTAGGACACCTTTGATATCAAATATTCTTAATACAGGAGTACTCTTACCTTTGACTTATTCGTTTCATCACGTCTAAACCAATTTTTGAGTATTGATCCGAGTTCTCGTCGAGTTCTTGAGTCAATCTCATACATAAGCTTCCGCCTCTCTATCAGTTGGTATCAGATTCAGCACGTTCCTGTTAGAGCTTTGCCACACAAGAATGACTCCAAAGAAAAATAACAATGCTCAGCATTCGGATGGTCTGATAGCTGAATGGGCTGAACTTCGTTCCACACTGCTTGCGATGCAAGAGAATATGCAAGCGACGATCTACGCCTCCATCAACGAGTTACACGAGATGTTGGTGAATCGCTTAGGAGCACAAAATCAACCGCCCTACCGTGATAACCCATTCGCTGCCTTGGCCGACGACTACGAAGAAGATGAAGATCACCGTCGTGTTCGCCGCCATAACTAGTTTGATCATGGAGACAGCCGTGATACCAGATTGGAAAACCGGTTCAAGGTTGATATACCTGAATTTCACAGAGGAATCAGCAGTGACAACCTACTTGATTGGATCATCTCGGCTGAGGAGGTTCTCGACTTCAAACAGGTGCCCGATGATCGTCGAGTTCCGCTCGTTGTCATGCGTTTCCATGGCCACGCCGCATCTTGGTGGAGCCAGATGAAATCCACAAGATCTCGAACTGGTAAAGAACCAATTCATTCGTGGTAAAGATTGAAGAAACGTCTGCGAAAGACGTTTCTACCGCACAACTACGATCGTACTATGTACAACCGTCTGCAGAATTTAAAGCAAGGTAACCGCAGCGTCGACGATTGCGTCGACGAATTTTCTCAACTTTTGACTCGGATTGAGATGTATGACAGTCAAACCCAGCTCGTCTCTCGCTTTATTGGCGGATTGAGGCCATAACTTCATAACACCATGGCCAGTTTGATCCAACATCCGTCTAAGAAGCACATCGGCGAGCAGGAACTTTTGAACAGCAATTTCGTTCCTCATGGAGCAGCTCTTTATCTCGTACACGTGCTACTGATCCAACGCGGCTTCTGCTACCACCGCATCGCGTGATTTGTCGGACCCTGGTCCTGTATCGCAGAAGAATCCCTCCGGCGTCGATGAGGCTCACCTTCGTCGCTCTACACGACTGAACGCCTTGCGATGCTATGGGTGCGGTGAACCAGGCCATCGATAGACGGCGTGCCTGAACCAGACCAAACGTGGCCTTCTGTTGGATGATGACTTAAACGACCGTGGCCCTGTTTTTGACGATGAGAACGCCGACAAGAATCCTTCCGATGACGTTCTCCTCACTTACAGCGACAAAGGCAATTTTTTATTTGCGGCATGCCTGTCGAACTCTCCGACAGCCCCGTGGATCAACTCGTTTGGCGAGTCCATTCCGACGATCGATGATCATCCCCGCGAAACAATAGCGCCTTTGTTGGTCACACGTCACTCTTGTACCACACTACCTAGTCGCGAAGATCAGTGGCTACGTACGAACATTTTTTGTACCTTCTGTACAATCTGTTGTAGATCTGGTCACGAACACACCACCACGAACACAAGATCTAAACCTCTCTTACACTCACGAACGTCACTCGTTTGTTTACGAACAAAAAAAACAGAGCAAGAAAGAAACGGAGCACACACGAATTTTTAACCCAGTTCAGCCCATCGGTGTGATGGTAAAACCTACGTCTGGGGCCGGATCAATCCAGGCAATATAAAGAGTGGTGAAGTTTACAGCTCAAGAACACAGAGCAACAACTCGATACAAGCTCTCAAATGTTCGTCTCTCACAAAGGAGATAAAGACGTTGGAGCAGGGTATTTAAAGACAAAACAAGAGAAAGACTCTGTCGCGATCAGAGGCTTCTCAATAACCCTTTTCCTCCTTCAAACGCACCGTTTGGTCTCAGCTAACCACTTCAACTCAACCGGCCATAACCAGCTCTCTCAGTTCCAATCAGACCACAAACCGGAGCCTTCTTGAAATTGAATCACACGAGCTTGAGCTATAACATTCTCCACCTTGATTCAAGTTTCTTCTCCACTCAATATACTGCACATACTTAGGATTTAACCTCCGGCAAGATGATGCTTCATCTTCAGTTGGTGATAAGTGGAGATTTTGGCTCATTCTAACCCTTGTTTACTAATGTTTTCTAGAGTCTTTTGAGTCTTTGTCAGGATATTTCAGGTAACTAGGAGGCAATAGGCGAGGATTGGAGCAGCTAGAGCCTTCGGAGCAAAAAGGAGATGAAACTGAGCAAAAGAGCCCAACTTACGCAGAAGTACCACTTCTCATCCGGGAGCACCCGCTCCGCGACGGGAGCACCTGCTCCAACGACCCGAAGCAAAATAAGGAAATCTATTTTACCTAGTTGGAACGTGAAGGAATAAAAGGAGAGCCGTCCTCTGAAAAAAAGGAGACCGCCCCCACGCCCAGTTTGGAGAAAAAAACACTTTTCACTTTTATAGTTTTGGAGATTTGAAGATTTACACTTGGAGTTTTTGGAGAAGAATTCTAAACCCTTATTTTCTTAATATCATTATGCAATTCTCTTCATCTCTTTGTGATTTCTCTTTCACCATGTCTGAGTAGTCTCTTAGTTAGATTTTAGGGTTTTTCAAAGGGATTTCATGAATTGCTAAAATAGAGATTGTTTGACAGGGATTTATCCCCTGGTTCTTCATCTGTTGTTGTTCTTATTGCTGAAACTTGATTAGCTACCTAGTTTCTGATCATAGGTTGTTTAGCGCACCAAAAGTGTTTGATTAAACGCCTGAAAGAACTTAGATGAGCAAAACGTCCATAGCCTGCGAAAGTTGATGTTATGGCGTTTTGTGAACATATTAAGCTTGATCTTAATGCATGTTTAACCTCCTGAATTCAAACGACAGTTTAGAATCTTAGGTTGTTAGACATAGTAATTGGCGCTACGACAGTAGGTTGATTATATAATCGTGACTTGAGTTCTAGAACGTTGCTTAATGATTTCCCTTGCTCGTTTATCAATCTATGCATTTCTTGATTTCCCTGCGAATCTCCCTGAAGTCTAGCGCTTTTCTCCACTTGAATTTATATTCATCGTTTTACTATTGCTTTGAATGCCATTTAGTCACAAACAAAACCATATATTGTCTTAGCTCTACTTTACTCTCAAAGATTTGTAGTGTAACCTTGGTCTCTGTGGATTCGATCCCTTCTATACTACTGTGATTGTCTGTGCACTTGCAGTATAATATTTGGGTTAAAACCTGTGTTATCAGTTGGTCAACCTTAGAAGCTCTAAGGCTGCAACAAACTTGTTAACAGGGACAGTCTTGGTTAGAATATCCGCAGGATTTTCAGAAGTATGTATCTTTTCAACATCAACTTCCCCTTCTTCAATGATGTCTCTGATGAAATGATACTTCACTGCTACATGCTTTGTTCTCTCATGAAATGTATTGTTCTTTGACAAACATATGGCAGATTGTGAATCACACCAAACCGTAGCCTTCTCTTCTTCAAATCCCATATCTCTAACAAGTCCTTTAATCCAGATTGCCTCTTTGACAGCCTCTGACAACGCAATATATTCAGCCTCAGTAGTTGATAAAGCCGCAACCTGTTGCAAACCAGACCTCCAGCTTACGGTGTTACCTCCCACTGTAAATACATAACCGCTTGTCGATCTTCTTCTGTCCAAATCACCAGCAAAATCTGAATCACAATAACCTTGAACTCTGAAATCTTTGTTTCTCCTGAAAACTAGATTCAGATTCGATGACCTCTTAACATATCTGAGTAGCCACTTTACTGCTTCCCAATGTATATACCCAGGCTTGCTCATAAACCTGCTGACCAACCCAATAGCATACGCCAAATCTGGTCTAGTTCCCACCATTGCATACATGAGACTTCCCACTGCACTTGAATATGGAACCTTCTCTGTGTCAATACATTCTGAAACATCACTCACTGCAGATAGCTTAAAATGTCCTCCCATCGGTGTATTCACTGTCTTTGCCTCTGTCATGTTGAACCTCTTGATGACCTTTTCAATGTACGCTGACTGAGACAACCACAAAACACCCTCTTTTCTATCTCTCTTGATATCAATACCCAAGATCCTACTCGCTGCACCCAAATCCTTCATTTCAAACTCTGAGCTCAACACTTTCTTGAGTTTCTCAATCTCTGACATCTCTTTTGCTGCTAACAACATGTCATCCACACACAACAACAAATATACAACGCCTTGATCAACTCGCTTCACGTAAACACAATTGTCTCGCTCACTTCTCAAGAACTTCTGCTCCATCATGAATTGATTGAATCTTTTGTTCCACAGTCTAGGTGACTGTTTTAATCCATATAGAGATTTCTTCAAGAGACACACCTGATCTTTAGCTTTATTCACTTCAAACCCCTCAGGCTGCTCCATATACAGTTCTTGATCTAATTCTCCATGAAGAAATGCAGTCTTTACATCCATCTGTTCCAGTTCAAGATCTTGATTCACAACCGCTGACATCAAAATCCTTATTGAGACATGTTTAACCACCGGTGCAAAGACTTCTTGATACTCAATGCCCTCACGCTGTGTAAAACCCCGAGCTACTAGCCTTGACTTGTATCTCTTTGGTTCAACACTAGGTATACCAGGCTTCTTCGTGTATAACCACCTGCAACCGATCACTTTCTTGTCTTTCGGTCTATCAACAATAACCCAAGTCCTGTTCTTTGCTAATGAATCCATTTCTTCTCCCATATATCCATTCCATTTCTCCCATTCTACAGACTGTTTCGCTTCATGGTAACACTGTGGCTCCTCAATCTCAATATCTTCTGCAGTTAGAAGTGCAAAAGCTACCATACTGTAGTCAGTAAACCGAGTTGGTGGTGCAGTGACTCTTCGACCTCTGTCTCTTGCTAGTTGATATCCAGCCAAGTCCACCTCTTCCTGATCATTACCTGCATCAACGAACTCCTCCTCTGACTCACTTGAACTTTCCACAGTAACTCCACCTGAAACAGTATTCTCTGCACTTGGTTGTTGTTGTTCTCTCTCTGAACCCTCATCAGCTGTAATCTCAATTCTGCTCAACCCACTTGACTGCCCAGACTCAACACTGTTCTCAGCTCTCTGTTCTCCATCAGACTTCAAATCTTTGTAAACCTTTTCTTCCTGAAACACAACATTTCTGCTCACAACACATTTCTCCAAATCCAACAACCAGACTTTGTAACCCTTTGTGCCTTGTGGATAACCCAAGAAAACCCCTTTCAATGCTCTAGGCTTCAACTTTCCTTGATCATGATGTACAAACGCAATGGAGCCAAATTTTCTCATATGTTTGTAACCCGGTTTTCTGTTAAGCCACAATTCTTCAGGTACGTTGTGGTCTATTGCAGAGCATGGTGATCTGTTGATCACATAAGCTGCTGTAGTAGCTGCTTCAGCCCAAAACTCCTCTCCGAGGCCAGACTCATTCAACATACATCTCACCTTCTCCATTATTGTTCGATTCATCCTCTCTGCAACACCATTTTGTTGTGGTGTATAGGTACAGGTGCGATGTCTCTCTATGCCATGTCTTCTGCAATAGTCATCAAACTTCACATTACAAAACTCCAGCCCGTTGTCAGTTCGAAGAACCTTGACTTTCTTGTTCATTTGATTCTCCACCAAATCCTTCCACTCACAGAACTTGTCAAACGTTTCATCCTTTGTCTTCAAGAACATTAACCACACCTTTCTTGTCTTGTCATCGATAATAGATAAGAAATACTGCTTCCCTGACAACGAAGGTGTGGTGTTTGGTGAACCCCACAAATCAGCATGTAGATATCCAAGAACATCCTCTGTGTCGTGTCTTCCTACATTAAAGCTCAGCTTCTTTGATTTCCCCATTACACAATGTTCACAAAACTTGAGCTCTTTCACTTTCTTTCTGTCAAGCAACCCTTTTCCAGCCAGGATTCTCATGCTGTTGAGACTCATATGCCCAAGCCTACTATGCCTAAGAGCTGTTTTATCAACCTCAATCTGTTTCTTCTCAACATTGCAGGTTTCCGGTAAAACAGTCTCACCATCAAGAATGTACAACCCATTCTTCAATTCCCCACGGAGTGCAGTCTTGTTGTTCTTAAAGTACCTCACTTTTCCATCTCCACCTTCATGCCTAAACCCAAGCTTATCAAGTGTTCCTGTGGAGATAAGATTTCTTCTCAACTCTGGTACATATCTCACATTATTCAGCACCTTGATTGATCCTCCGTGTGTATTTATTCTGATCGATCCTTGTCCTTGTGACTGAACGGAATGATCATCACCCAACAGAATCGTTGTACCTCCATTATCCTGTAGATCAACAAACCAGTCTCTACGTGATGTCATATGGAATGTACATCCAGAATCCAAAACCCACACATCTTTTTCTCCCTGACCATCCATGCTTAATGCTTCCGAGAAAATCATCGTCTCTATGATAACCCCTGCTTCTCCTGGACCATCAATCCCAAACTTCTTCTTTCTAGCATATCAATCCTTCTTCATATGTCCCTCTTTCTTGCAGAACCAGCAAGTAACTCTAGACTTGGAGCTTGATCTGCTCCTGCCTCGCCCATTATGCTCCTTGGGACCTTTGGAGAGAGATCTTCCTCTATCTTTCGCATACAAACTTGCTGCAGGATTTTTGTAATCCCTCTGAACTTCTGCTGTAAGTTCTCTTTCCCTTGACCTGACTGCGGATATAACTTCTTCCAAGGTCAATGAGTCTCTTCCATACTTAAGAGTATGCTTCAGCTGATCATAGCTTGTTGATAGTGAAGTCAAGAATAGAATAGCTTGAACCTCATTCGAAACCTTCACATCAAGACTATTCAGCTCTGCAACTATTCTCAGAAAATCATCTACATTCTCATCAACGGACCTTGACTCATTCATCTTGAATGTGTAGAACTTCAGTTGCAGATGGATTCTGTTTGGTAACGTGCTCTCCATGTAAAGCTTATTCAAGAGTGCCCACATCTCAGCTGCTGTCTCACAATGTTCAATCTTCCGCAGCACATGATTACCAACACTTGCAATCATCAAACCCATGGCTTTCTCTGACTTCTCATGCTTTACAGGATCTGGAACCCATTGAGTTTGTGGTTCCACCGAGGCTGTTGCAACACTAACACCAGTAGCAGGCGGTGGCCTTTCACTTCTGGGGAGAGAGACTTCCTTCATGAGCTCAAAATCCGTAACAACATCTTTCAAACCAAGAATACGGAAACTTGACATCATCCTTGTTTTCCACAAGGAAAAATCTCCACTACCGTTGAATCTATCGACATCAACCCGTGTACTCGCCAACAACTCCTTAGCCATCTTGTAAACAGCAAAAGGTGTCTCCTTTTGTGATAAAGTTCAAGTCTTTGCAATAAAGTTTGTGTTTTTACGACAAAGCTTGAAACTTTAAGACAAATCTCAGATAACCAGACCAAAGTTCGAACCTTTATGGTGAAACTTGATGATTTCTCACCAAAGGTTGAACCTTTGTCCCAAAGCTTGAAGCTTTACACCGTTCCTTCGACAAAGCTCGAACCTTTCACCGTTTTCTTCACAAAGGTCGCAGCTTTCCTCAAGGAACCTGGCTCTGATACCACTTGTTGTAGATCTGGTCACGAACACACCACCACGAACACAAGATCTAAACCTCTCTTACACTCACGAACGTCACTCGTTTGTTTACGAACAGAATAACGAACAAAAAAAAACAGAGCAAGAAAGAAACGGAGCACACACGAATTTTTAACCCAATTCAGCCCATCGGTGTGATGGTAAAACCTACGTCTGGGGCCGGATCAATCCAGGCAATATAAAGAGTGGTGAAGTTTACAGCTCAAGAACACAGAGCAACAACTCGATACAAGCTCTCAAATGTTCGTCTCTCACAAAGGAGATAAAGACGTTGGAGCAGGGTATTTAAAGACAAAACAAGAGAAAGACTCTGTCGCGATCAGAGGCTTCTCAATAACCCTTTTCCTCCTTCAAACGCACCGTTTGGTCTCAGCTAACCACTTCAACTCAACCGGCCATAACCAGCTCTCTCAGTTCCAATCAGACCACAAACCGGAGCCTTCTTGAAATTGAATCACACGAGCTTGAGCTATAACACAATCAAAGACAAGATATGCAGTGTGTCATTGATTACGGGAGCTCGCGAAACGTGGTTGCTGATGATGCAGTACAGAAGTTCGAGATTCCAGTCGAAGCTTATTCCGTCCCATATTCCCTTTCTTAGGTTCAAGATGGCTGCTGCTTATGTGTCACTCATAGAGCCTTGATTTCGTTTTTCATTAGAATACATTACCGCGACCGCTTCTATTTTGACATCGTTCTGAGGGATGTGAGCCATTTGATTCTCGGTAGACCCTGGGAATACGATAGGCGAATTACTCACTATGGCTACAGAAACACTTACCAGTTCACGTGGGAGACACACCAAATCCTCCTAGTTCCGAACTTCACAGACACTCGACACTCTCCCTTGTCGTCAAGGCGTCTACAATAGAATCCAAAGCCTCCAACATCTGTGGCGTTACATTCAGCTCATGTACTCTGTTCATTTTCCGAGTTTGATGACGAACTACGCAATGAAGGAGTCATGTTCGCATTGCTTTCCTCGCCTCCCAAATCATATGTCTTGCCGCATAAAGGCAATTTCGCAGAGCTTCTAGACACGTTTAGTGATGTCTTTCAAGTGGATCTTCCAGCTGATTTGCCACCATTACGTGACATGCAGCATCACATTGACCTTGTTCCGAGAGCAACTTTACCCAATCGACCTCACTATAGGATGAGTCCAAGTGAACATGAAAAGCTCCGACGCCAGGTAGAAGACCTCCTCTGGAAGGGCCATATACGCGAGAGTTTGAGTTCTTGTGCAATCCCTGCCTTATTGATTCCAAAAAAGATGGGACTTGGCGAATGTGCCTCGATAGTCGCGCAATCAACAAGATCAGAGTGCGATACTGTTTTCCTATACCTCAGCTCGATGACCTACTCGACTAGATTGGCAAAGCATCGATCTTCTCCAAGATAGACTTGAAGAGTGGCTATCATCAGATTCGAATTCGACCAGGGGACGAGTGGAAAACCGCATTTAAAACGAGGGAAGGTCTCTACGAATGGCTCGTGCTGCCATTTGGACTGTCCAATGCACCGAGCACGTTCATGCGCGTCATGAATCAAGCTTTGCGACCATTTATTTGAAAGTTTGTGGTCGTCTAATTCGACGACATATTGATCTTCAGCTCCTCCACAGCAGAGCACGCAGAACACATTAGTTCGGTTTTTACGGTCCTGCGGAAAGAGAAGCTATGTGCAGCTAAGCACAAATGCGAGTTCGGCATTTCTCAGGTGTTATTTCTCGGATACATCATTTCTAAGGATGGTCTTTCGGTGGATCTTTCCAAGGTTGAAGCGATTAAGTCTTGGCCACTTCCGAAGACAGTGAGCGAAATGCGGAGCTTCCATGGCTTAACCTCATTTTATCGCAGGTTTGTTCCTCACTTCAGTAGTATTATGGCGCCAATCATGAGCCAGGTGAAGGAGGGTACATTCGCCTGGTCTATCGAAGCTGAGCAAGCCTTCCAACTCATTAAGGATAAACTTACGTCAGCTCTAGTCCTGGTTCTCCCTGATTTTACTCAAACGTTTGAACTTCATTGTGATGCGTCGAAGCTTGGCATCAATGCTGTTCTCAGCCAACAAGATCGTCCGATTGCCTACTACAGTGAGAAACTCGCGGGCGCAAGGGGCAGGTACAACACCTGCGACGTCGAATTCTATGCCATTGTTCAGGCCATAAAGCACTGGCGATATTACCTCATTCACCGCGACTTTATTCTATTCATTGATCATGACGCTTTGCGGCACCTGGACAGCCAGGCGAAGGTCTCTTCTCGGCATGCAACGTGGATAGCGTTTCTTCAACAATTTACATTCTCCATTCATCACCCTCGGGCAAGACGAACAGAGTCGCCGATGCTTTGAGCTGCCGTCACTAGCTGCTGACAACCATGAGTACATCCGTCTCAGGCTTCGCCACTTTTTCCGAGTTGTACTCCACCGATCCTTTTTTCAGTCCAATCCTCACTGATGTGCAGACCGGAGTCAATATTGACTTCACGATTCAAGATGGGTACTTGTTCAAAGGTTTACGCATCTGCATACCCGATTGTAGTTTACGGCTACAGATAGTCCAGGAGCTGCACAACGAGGGGCATGTCGGACGGGACAAAACATTTCAGCTGGTCACAGCGACCTTTCTGGCCATCGTTGAGGCGAGATGTTGAGCATTTTGTCGAGCGACGTCGTGTTTGCCAACAAGCTAAGGGCAAAGCTTCTAACGCTGGTCTTTATTTGCCGCTACCCATACCCGACCAACCTTGGGATGCCGTGAGTATGGACTTCTTTTAGGGTCTTCTTCGCACTCAACGGGCAAATGACTCTATTTTCGTGGTGGTGGACCGCTTCTCCAAGATGGCCCATTTTATCCCCTGCAAGAAGACGGCTGATGCGTTGAACGTCGCTACTCTTTTCTTTCGCAAAATCTACCGTTTACATGGATTGCCGTCTTCCATTGTCTCTGATAGAGACACTCGGTTTTTAAGCAATTATTGGCGATTGTTGTGGAAGTTGCTTCGAACAAGCTTGGATATGAGTTCGGCATACCACCCGCAGTCGAATGGACAAACGGAGATCGTTAATCGATCACTTGGTAACTTATTGCGCTGTTTGGTTGGTGAAAATATTAAGAGTTGGGATGCAAAGTTACCACAGGCAGAGTTCGCTCACAATCATGCCGTCAACCACGGCTCGGGCTTTAGTCCGTTTTGGATTGTGTATGGTTTGATCCCTCGTGGACTGTTGGACTTTGCACCAATTCCAGACAAAACCCGTATGCATGGTCAGGCTGTTGATTTTGTATGTGATATTGAAGTGATTCATCGTCAAGCAAAGTCCAATTTGGAACTCTCCACGACGAAGTATGAGGCTGCTGCTGATCTGAAGCGTCGTGATGTTATTTATGAACCGAGAGACTTGGTGTGGGTGTTGCTTACTAAGGAAAGAATGCTGGCGCATGAGTACAACAAGCTACTTTCGAGGAAGATCGGACCGGTTCAGATTCTTGAGTGTATCAACAATAATGCATATCGCGTGCGACTACCAGCTCATTTGAAGACTTCGCACGTGTTTAATGTGAAGCATCTGTCACCATTTCGCGGCGACAATGACACTGCCAGATTCGTGGGCGAATCCTTCTCAGCTGGGGAGACCTGATGCAGCATACGAAGAGGTGTTTGTGGGCTTTCATCAAACACATCGCGGGCTTTTATGTGTTTGATATACTTGTATTTAATTAGTTTTCTTTTGGCTTTTTTTAGGATAATCATTAAAAAAAATTACGATTAGGATCAGAAGATTTGTTTAGATACTCTTCCTTTGTATATAAGAAGATAGATTACAGGTTTTGTAGGACACCTTTGATATTGAATATTCTTAATACAAGAGCTTTTACAAGCATTAAGAGAAATACTCTTACCTTTGACTTATTTGTTTCATCATGTCTAAGTCAACTTTCGAATATTAATCCGAGTTTTCGTCGAGTTCTTGAGTCAATCTCATACATAAGCTTCAGATCTCTATCAACTTTCCTTATTTTGCTCAATAGAATAACCCGAGAGGTATGCAAACTAACACACACACACGAGAAAAAAAAAAATCAAAATGTAGAACTTTATTTTTTTTCCATCAAAGAAAATTACCTACTAAAGAATGAAAAGTCTTACCCAAAAAAAAAAAAAAAAGAAGATGAAATTCTCGAAAGGCAATCATGCAAAAATAATTGGGCTCAGAGAAGACTTGACCCATAAAAAAAAATAGAGCGAATAATAAATAATTGGGTTAATTTGCTCTGGGAATAATATTAAAAATATAGCCATGATAATTAAGAAATTAAGAATCTAACAAAGAGAATAATTTTTTGGACAGTTTTCTCCTTTCATACCCACGTTAATTTCTCTCCACCCTAATAGAGAAGAGACGACGAAACATCGACGGAAGCGTCATGCTGTTTCTGTTCCGGTCGATAAATGATGAGTATAAATTCGATCGCCGACCACCAATACACGCCGGTTGTTCCTGTGTATGAAGAAGATAGAGCATAGAAGAATCTCGTGGAGGTTAGGGATGCGATAGATTCCAAAAAATACGGAAGACACTACGCGAAGGCTCATTACTTAATTGAGCCTACTTATGGTTATCTACTTATATTTCTGGTTTATTCACGACTAAGTTTGTAGAAGATTAATCATCTTTTTCTTAGCTGAGCTTAACTCAAACGAATTTATGTTTAAATAATTAGCAAAGCTTAGAAGGTTAAAGAAGAATCTGAAAATTCTTATGAACAACAAGATCGAAAAAAAAATTCAGTTCTTTTTTTTTTCGGAAACCAATTTCTTTCTCATCTATGAAAGTCAATTTGGGTATTATTATAGAAAATACAAACCATACTCTAACCATGACTTTACTATGGTCATTTTGTTAATATTTGGTTTTTTTTTTATGGTTATCTACTTATATTTCCCTTAATAATTCTAACTATTTTATTAAAGCAAAAAACAAAAATAAGATTTGGTAAAAAGAAAATTAGCACCAAACTGGTCAAAAAAACTTAAACGTGTTTTTTTAGAGTTTCGCAGAAGTTTCCAACAAAGTCTTTGTCGCTCCGTCAATTTTCATCTTCTTGGTATTCATAAAACTCTCATCTTTTCTCTCAGATTTCGATCGAAAATTGACCCGTCGGTCTTTCTTCATCTCTCACCGACTTCGAATTTTTCCCGATCAATCATTCAATCAAACCCAGAGAAAAAACGAAAGAAAAAAACTCTCAAAGAAGCCATGGATCTCCAGCCAGAAGAGCTCCAATTCTTGACGATTCCTCAACTGCTTCAAGAATCAATCTCAATCAAGAAACGATCTCCAAGAACATTCTACCTCATAACCCTCTCCCTAATCTTCCCTCTCTCCTTCGCCATCCTCGCTCACTCCCTCTTCACTCAGCCGATTCTCGCCAAGCTCGACTCCTCCGACCCGCCAAACTCGGATCGCTCCCGTCACGACTGGACCGTGCTCCTCATCTTCCAGTTCTGCTACCTAATCTTCCTCTTCGCCTTCTCTCTCCTCTCAACCGCCGCCGTAGTCTTCACCGTCGCTTCTCTCTACACCGGAAAGCCAGTCTCTTTCTCCTCCACCATCTCCGCAATCCCCAAAGTCTTCAAACGTCTCTTGTTCACTTTCCTCTGGGTCGCTCTCTTGATGTTCGCTTACAACGCCGTCTTCTTCGTCTTCCTAGTGATCCTCCTCGTAGCTCTGGATTTGAACAGTGTAGGCCTAGCGGTTATCGCCGGGATCGTAATCTCTGTTCTCTATTTCGGTGTCCATGTCTACTTCACTGCGCTTTGGCATCTAGGTAGTGTGATCTCTGTTCTTGAGCCGGTTTATGGGATCGCTGCTATGAGAAAAGCTTACGAGCTTCTTAAAGGGAAGGCGAAGATGGCTATGGTGTTGGTCTTTGTTTACCTTTTGACTTGTGGGTTGATCGGTGGTGCTTTTGGATCGGTTGTGGTTCATGGTGGAGGAAAGTTTGGGACTTTGACTAGGACTCTTGTTGGTGGGTTGCTTGTTGGTGTGCTTGTCATGGTGAATCTTGTGGGTTTGTTGGTGCAGAGTGTGTTCTATTACGTTTGCAAGAGTTATCATCATCAGAATATTGATAAGACGGCTTTGTATGATCATCTTGGTGGGTATCTTGGTGAGTATGTGCCTCTTAAGAGCAACATTCAGTTGGAGGATATTTGAATAATTTGGAATTGACACAAAGAAGAAGAAGAAGAAGAAGAAGAAGCTCTATAGATTCTGGTACTGTTCCTTCTTCTCTTGTGTATTGAAATGTGGAATCTGAATAATAGTTGTGATGTTAGTGTGTATGTATTAGACTCAACACTCTTTTGTTGGTGTTTTGAATTTTATTAATCCACGATTTGAAGAATTTTTGAGTTTCTCTCACTTTCTTTGATACTTCTAATGTTGCTGATAGGCTTTCCATAGATGTTTTAAGTTGATTATTAATGGAAAAATCTGCTTGTTTTGATTTGTAGCTAGCTTTCATCAACATGATTTGACCTTGGAACAACCTACACTAAGTTTTGATAGATGTTTATTTTTGTAATGTTGTTTGTTTTGGTCACAATAAACCGAATGAAAACCAAATCATGTTCACACAACTTCACACGTTACATATGACCACCACCAATTTGTCAAACAAACCCAATATTGGCAACAATCCTCTATTATAAACCAATCTTTTATTTGGGGTTTTTAATCCTGAACTGTGCTCAAGTCTCTAAAAATAATTTTCAGTCCTAGGCCCAACAAGAGCATCTTCTTTACCCTATAGGCTAGACGGGAATTATTCAATATGAAAATTAAATGTTTGGTTTTACAAATATTTGTGTTAACAAAAAGCATAACTTTATAAGCATAATCAATTGGTACTTTATGTTGCACTCAACCATTGAAACTAATTAGGTCGACGAACTAGCGATACGAGACTTGTAGGATTAAAGAGTAGCCGATAGCAAAGCTAAGCCGAATACATTGTAGCAAATAGAAAGACTGTAAAAACGCACTCTTAGCTTAAAGCTAGCTTGCAGTTGTCATTTGCCGTTTTGTAATGGAACTGATACGAAGAGAATAATAATGTCATTTGCAATAGAATTTTAACGTGCAAACTTTTAGTTGAGGATTGCAAGTTTGCAACTAGCAGCTAGCTTCTTATATATAAATCTTTGTCAAGATTGCTGAATTATTTATAGAAGTCAAAAATTCTTTTGGAAATTAAAATAATCAAGGATGATAGCTAAGTTTAGATTAGATCCCAAATTTGGAAAATGAAGATGTGGTTTGAAAATGGTTTTGTATAATATCTATGAACCTGTGGATAATTAATTCAAAGTGCATGTGGGTCAAGCCCACCTCATGGACTTGATTTATTAGTAACGTATGTCTCTGGCTCTCTCTTTTGTTGACTATGGTCACATGTCTATACAACCATCCTTGATCCGTGGCTGGCCATAATTGATAACACTAATTAAATGTTTTGGTGCTTAATGAATTCAATGGTTAAAGAATTGATTTTCTAAACAAGCTAAGAACTCAAGGAATGAACTTTGTTAAACATAGAAAGAGAAGTGATGAGAGGAAGCTAGGCAGTTTTATAATTCGAAAATAGTTATCTCAAAATTACGAAATACCTCTTGTTTAATTTTGATGAAAATAATCGTGCAAGAGAAGTTGGGAACACCATTTATTATTTCTAATACCGCGTGTAATTAGTTTTTAGGTAAATCGTATGACAGAAATTATGTGCTGATAATTACGATTTGATTTGTCAAGTAATCTTCAGAAACTTGCGCAGTTGCGCCCATTCTACAAAATGTCTACGCTATCGTCGGTCGGAAAGAAAACTGACAGTCCTTAAAGATTATTCAATTATTCAAGTCAGGAAAGCTCAAGACTCGGTCTACACCATCACAATCAGGGTTGGCTCGTGTTTAATCCCAACAATCAAAATCATATGGTCGAAGAAAATGATCCACAACTCTTCCGAATTTTTTCTTAAACAATAAAAAAAAACTCTTTCGAAATTTCTTGAATACTAAATCAGTTTTTGGACAAAAACAGCGGGCGTCCGTCAACCGTGACTGATTGGAAAATATAAAGTCCATACAGTTCAAATATTTTGGAATCATGAGAAATGTAGTGTGTAAATATTTTAAGAAACGAATAAAAAACAATAATAGTATATTACTTGACAAAGAGTGCTTCGCTATTTTTTGTTTACTAATTTTTTGTAGTAATTTTTATCATAACCGAAATATACCAAACTAATCTTTCAATTTATTTATTAAATAACATATAATATTTAAATGACATTAAGCATCAACTAATTATACGACCAAGAACACTAATTAACTTACACACACACACATCTTCAGAAACTTGTTCAAATCCGGACATTAAACTAGGAGTATGATTTTTACGTTGACGAAAAAAATCAAATGAAGTTATAGTAGTAGTGTTTAGTGAATCATGTTTTTTGGGTAAAGATGAAGTTATTAAATGTTGAAAATAATTGTTAAGTTGTTAAATGTCACGTAAGTCTAACCTAGGTGGGACAATTAATAATCGGAAGATCTTAACCACCGTTTTTAAGAACACGTTGATAGGGAATATTCCAATTTCCAAGGATCCATTTTTTGGAGTATTCTTTATCATAAGAAAATATATTTAGTAATTTTAGAAACAGATAATTTACACTGTCAGTGATTCATATGGTTCTATATAATTCTATACACCATACTTGAAATAGAAAACGACTGAAAGTCGACCCAAGTTGAAAAAATAAACTATGATTTTTCTAAGTCTAATTAGAAAGAAATTTAATTTTCGGATGCCCGTCAGATTTAACAATCAGAAAAGTTCTTCACAGGAACTCTTCGACTTCATCAGAACTAGTACTGCTTCACAGGAAGCCTTACGGTAAATCAGAAAATGATATGTGTTCCTTAAAAATGTTAATTTCAAAAACTTGAGGCCTGAATAGATGGTTTCACTTTCACATGCATGTACTCGATCGGGCCTGAACTTCATATAAAACATTGTATTCCTTTCAACCTTTTTTTTTACCTATTAGTGAAATTAAAAGGGTCTCTTTCAAAAAAAATAATAATAAAGAAATAAATAAAAAGTTGGACATTTTGTTCCATCAAAAACCACAAAATCATAAAACTAAGCTTAATCAAATCTGGAAAAATATCGATATTCATACTTTATACAGAGAGTCATTATTTTACAACAAATATTATGATTTTTTCTTTTTAAATTGGATCTCTTAATTTTGGCAAATAAATTATGAATATATGATGGACATAAGAAAATCTTTGTGGCAGTTTAGCGACACGCTGGTTCGAACATTATGATGGATAAAGTCTATTTTCGAGTTCATTTCAATTTATTACACTTATATTAATATTTGTAACAATTACACGATGTATTATATATATGTGTGTATGTTTATAGTTTTTATGGTTTATAACTGTTTTTATATATGTTTTACACTTTGTATTCACTGTTTCATCCACTATTAATGATCAGAAAAAACAATTCTATAAAATAATTGATTACATTGATATGCACTTATGCAGATATTGTATACAGTATAAATTATGACATAGAATTATTAATTATATATTTCAGCGAAACTTCGTACCCCGTACATTACGTCCTCTAATCTATTAGTCGGTAACCACAACTTCATTATTTGATGTAGTACGTACTGATAAAACGTTCGTATCCTAAATTTTATATGTGCCATTGTTATAAGAAAAAATTCAATTTTTTTTGTTAATTATGAGTATAGACCATCTGACCATGACACATATATATGCAATATTTGTATCGAGACACAGCTCACCTTCTTTTGTCTTCTTCGCAGTAAACGAATTTTCACAGAACGGTCTTTAAGGCACGTTTCTTTCTTGATGAGTATTTAACAGAATAATCTTTTATATTTTTCTATTTTGTTTTCTTTGTTTATTCGTGGCGTTGATAAAAAGACAATCTTAGGTTGATATGGTTGTTTGGTTTCATATTGTTTGTTGTCTTATTTATTACCTGTTTCCCGTCTTGTTACCTGTTTCCCGTTATGTCTTTGCTTCATGGCACGACACGTGATGCACGTGTGCTGTCTGAGTGCGAACCACCGAGAAGTCATCGCGGTTAATTGGTACCGAAGAAATAGATACTAAGATACATACGGGGGTGTATCCAATTTGGTATTTTGAGTGAGTTTAGGTGATTTGTGTTAAAATGATAAATCTCTTGTTATTCAAACTTAAATTCTAAAACCTCTATTAAAATCCAGTGTTATTGAACTTGTGATTTTAAAATACACTTTCAAATCCAGTGTTATTGGAAATATTTTTAGAAGTGGATTTTAAGTGATTTTATAGTTATTTGGTGGGATTTCTTTGTTAAAAACAAATCACCTAAAATCTCATAGTTGTTGGTGGGATTCTAGAGTGATTTCATTAAAATCATAACAACTTGTCTAAAATTATCATAAATCATCTAAAAATGAAATCACCCTAAATCACTATAAATCTCAATTTCAATACATCCCCATGGTTTTTATTTTCTGAATATCTAAAAGAAGCATTTTCATAGATTCTTCTGGACCAAATTAAATACCACAAAAAAATGAAAATGATTTTAAAAGAGGAAGTTTGGACTAATATTACACATATTAAAGATATATGAAAATGACTGATATTTTTCTGATATATCTGAAATTTAAGATATATAAAATTTATATATTTTTTATTTTAAAATATTTTTTTTTCTTTTTAATTATAATTTCGAAAAAACTGAATAATGGTTTATGGTTTAATTGTATTTTTACTTATTAAAAAAGTTAGTTTTCAAAGTTTTTTTATAAATGGGTTAGTTTTCAAATTAGATTTTTTTTAAAAAAATATTAAACCAACTCTCCCATTTTAAAACGATAATTTATCAAATAATTAAATAATACAAAACTGAAAAAAATATGGGGAATTTTAATAAATGTTTTAATTATAACAAAATAAAACCTCAATGTAAACATACAAACCCTGTGGTTATTTCGTAACTCGTGTATATGTTAGTTTCGATAAATAAGTTTGTTGAATTACAACTACACTACTATTTTAACAAATAATAGAGTTTATTATATATACAGATTATTTTGTTTGTTAAGAGGGTTTCTATATAATTTCTTATGTTATCCTTCCGTTCTTCAATTTGTACAATAATTCAAATTACTTTAACATATCGTTAACTTAAAGTAATTAGTTTTTGAGTAACTGCTCGATTTTAATCTGAAGTATTCTTTAACATTAAAAAAAATTCCGAAGTATGAATACAATAGAAATGACCAGTTTTGTTTTTTTTCTTGGTTTTTTCCTCCCCGGCAAGGGACCACTTTGGGTTACCGTATCAGCTGTCTTATTATTATATTACAGCATACAAGCATGTGCATGCACAGATCGTAGTAACACATGAGTTCATACAATTATTTTTTTTTTCGTTTTAAGTTAAACACCTTGAAGCAAGCATGAATGCTCGTTAGCGTAGGCCATATATCTTTATGATCTTAATTTGTCCGAGTCCATATTCATAAAGTTAGTTATGAGTCATTTATAAAAAAAAGCGCGTATATGTTACAAGAAAATAAATAAATTCAGTCGGACAGATTTAATTTTTCTGCCAAGTGCACAATTAATATATGATATGCAAACACGTCATTGTACTGTTTCAAGTGAGTAATCGTTTAAAAAAAATATTTCGAGTGTGTGTGTTTTTTTTTTTTATATAACTTTGGATAAATCTCACCTATAGAGAGGCACAAATTAATTTTTTTTTTTGAGAGCTGTAATCTACGGATAAACAATTTTTCTGAGTATTCAAATGGGCCAAAAGTAAAGATCTTTATCAAAATGGTGAAATAGAATAAATCTAGTAATTCGAGTGAATGTTTTCACTAAAATAAAAGTGAGATATTCTTTTTATTTATTTATAAAAAGTGAGATACTACGTATTCGCATGCAACGTAACATATATTCTTTCTTTTTTTGGTTTAAAAAAAATTATAAAACATAAATGATATTAACGTTTATTAACACACGCTCACGTTTTATACTCGTAACAGATATTTGCGTGAGGAATTATATACTGAAGTCAAATTATTGACTTATATACTCATTTTATGAGCATTAATCTTGGTTTCGGGTTATGAAGTGGAAATATTAAAAACTAGCCACCTTCACCTATATATACACATTACTACATTCGCAAAAAGATGCAAAAAGGATTCCGATAGTTGTTTTTTTTTTTTGAAATCGGATTCCGATAGTTGTTAACTTCAGTTTTTTATCCGAACATCTTTTCTCTTGTGAGCCAAAGTATAATACAGACTTAATTATTTAAATGTCAAACATTATATTATTTTTTTTTGGTATGATTTTTTAAATTTCTTAACATTCATACCAAAAAGTTATAATGTTTGACATTTAAATAATTAAGGCTGTATCATAAAATATCGCATAAATGTAATGAAGGAATTAATAAATTAAAATTTTGTTGACACTGATTTTTTATTTTTTTTGGTTACCCAAAACGGTAAAATACGTACGAGAACGCATGCTGCCTAAACTGGACAGTGTCCTTTGATCTGGTCAACGTGTTTATATAAACAACTATTTTTTTTGAAACATTTTATACAAATTTCATGTTCATGAACATAAAATTCGGAAAGCCATTTAAAACTCTATAATTGAAAAAGGAATTTTGTAAGAAAAAACCTTTTCTAAAATCCCTTATCCAATATGTGATTAATGTATATTATTATTTTCCTTTTTTTAAGATCATTAATATTAGACTAATGTCCACGCATATGCGTGGATTTTTTTGGTGTTATAATTTTTAAAAAATACTGGAATTTTTTTTATAGATTTATGATTAATAATATAAACTCTAACCAAAAAAATTATAGATTTAGGAAACACACAAAAAAGAAATAAATGAATTGCATTAATTTATAATACTAATAATACTAAAGGATATAACTAATATTAAAATTAAAATTTAAAAATACACTATAATCAAACGTTTTACGTCAAAAAACCGGTGATTATTTATTTAATCCTTTTAATGCTGGTCTCTGTCGTAAATTATGACTCGTAATCATATATCCTCTACGCTCTGTCTCTCTCTCTTCAAAAGAAACTGATTTCTTTACTCTGTGAATCAGAGAGTTCTCTGGGAGAAATAAACAGAAATCAGTTAGTTCTCTTTGTTTCTCTCAATCATCAGCTGAAAAAAAAACAAATTATTCTTTTTGAAAAAGAGAAAAAAGAAATAAAAAACCCAATTTTTCTCTTTCTGGATAACTTCGATCGTCTCCGACTCTCCGTTTCTCAATCTTTGTGTTAATTTGTAATTCTCCGTCGCTGGTCCTCAATCAAACCGGACCCACCAAAGTAAATGCTTTGGTAACGTGGAAAACATTTTCTTATTCAAAGAAAATTTTCAAACTTTTTCGGTTTCTCCATTGATATACTATATAAGCTTGGGGGGTTTTGGATTCTCTTTTACAAAAAAACAAATTTTGTCTGGGTTTTGTTTTTGCTTGTTTTAGAATTTTGATTTTGTATATTCAAGAAAAAAAGTTTAAACCTTTAATCGTTTCAGACCTTTGTGATTTGTCTATTAGTCGCTTTAAGGGATATTTCCGAAAATTTAATTAGGTGAAGTACAGTAGATGTTTTATTCGGCATAGGTAGCTTTTACCAGATTTATATCTCTCTTTCAATTCGTTTGCCCTTTTGTGAAAAAAAAAAAATCTCATGTATCTTGTGAATTTTCCATTATTTCTCCTTTTTGGGATTTGTAAATTCTCTGTTAGTGAGAGAATTAATCGAATTAAAATTACAATGAGTTTCAATTGAGGTAAATCCAGGTTAATTTTTGCCTTTTTGGTCTGTGTAGTGAAGATCTGGGCTTGTGGATATAGAGATTTGTAGGGTTCAGGGTTTTGTGTTTTAGAATCAAAGATACGATTTTTTTTTTTTTTTTTCTCGAGAAACAAAAATGGCGGCAAGAGTAGAAGATTCGATTGGTGGTGAGACTGAGATTGATGAAGAGAGTGATGAGAGAGGAAGCATGTGGGATTTGGATCAGAGACTTGACCAACCTATGGATGAAGAAGGTGGTCGTCTCAGGAACATGTACAGAGAAAAGGTTTTAACTTTTAACACAAAACTCTGTTTCATTTTTGTTTGTTCTTAGATTGTTGCTTCCTGCATTGGTCTCTGATTGAAGAAAGATTAGATAGAGACATAAAAGGTCAAATCTTTAGCTGTTTTGGGGATATAAAGTTTCGGTTTTTTTTTCCTGCAGAAATTCTCTGCGATTCTGCTTCTGCAGCTCTCGTTTCAGAGTCTTGGTGTTGTCTATGGAGATTTAGGAACTTCTCCTCTATATGTTTTCTACAACACATTCCCTCACGGAATCAAAGACCCTGAAGACATCATTGGAGCTCTCTCGCTTATCATTTACTCCCTCACACTCATCCCTCTCCTCAAATACGTTTTCGTCGTGTGCAAAGCAAATGACAATGGCCAAGGTAACATTTTTACAGTGTTTTTATAGTTTGGAATGATCTCTGATTCTCTTGTTTGTTTGGTTCTGAATAGGTGGAACATTTGCTCTCTATTCTTTGCTCTGTAGACACGCGAAAGTGAACACGATCCCGAACCAGCACCGTACAGACGAAGAGCTTACGACTTATAGCCGGTCCACGTTCCACGAGCATTCTTTCGCTGCGAAAACCAAGAGATGGTTAGAGAAAGGTCCCTCTAGGAGAAACTCTCTACTAATACTCGTTCTTGTCGGTACTTGCATGGTCATCGGCGATGGAATCCTCACTCCTGCCATTTCAGGTTAATACACTTAACCTTCCAAATATGTTTTCCAAGATCTCATGTCATCAGTGGTTTTAATCGGTTTCAGTTCTATCTGCTGCTGGTGGGCTCAGAGTAAACCTCCCACATATAAACAATGGTGTTGTTGTTGTCGTTGCGGTTGTGATACTAGTGAGCTTGTTTAGCGTACAGCATTACGGAACAGACAGAGTCGGGTGGCTTTTCGCGCCCATCGTGTTCCTCTGGTTCCTCTTCATCGCCAGCATCGGTACGTACAACGTGTGGAAACACGACCCGAGCGTCTTGAAAGCTTTCTCTCCGGTTTACATATACCGGTACTTCAAAAGAGGCGGTCAAGATCGCTGGACCTCTCTTGGAGGCATCATGCTTAGCATCACAGGTTACAGATTCTTGATTCTCAAATCTTTTATCTTTCTTCTTGAATCTTGGTCTTGTTATTGAGTGTTTCTTGTGTTTATGTTACAGGGATTGAAGCTCTGTTTGCGGATCTATCGCACTTTCCGGTCTCAGCCGTGCAAATAGCGTTTACCGTAATTGTTTTCCCTTGCCTCCTTCTGGCGTATAGCGGCCAAGCAGCATACCTAAGAGTGTATCCTCATCATGTGGAAGACGCGTTTTATCAATCCATTCCAAGTTCGTTTTTCTGTCTTTTTGGAATCAAGTTTCGTTTCAATCAATGGATCTCTCTCATTTGAAATTTTTCTTGTTTGTTGCAGAGAGTGTGTATTGGCCAATGTTCGTGATTGCAACCTTTGCAGCAATAGTTGCAAGCCAAGCAACAATCTCGGCGACGTTCTCGTTGATCAAGCAAGCTCTCGCTCACGGATGTTTCCCTCGAGTGAAAGTCGTTCACACTTCCCGGAAATTCCTCGGTCAGATATACGTCCCGGACATCAACTGGATCCTCATGATCCTCTGCATAGCCGTCACCGCCGGATTCAAGAACCAGAACCAGATAGGGAACGCTTACGGGACCGCCGTGGTGATCGTTATGCTCGTGACCACGCTTCTCATGGTGTTGATCATGATACTCGTCGGGAGATGCCACTGGATTCTAGTCTTCTTGTTCACCGTCCTCTCCCTCGTCGTCGAATGCACTTACTTCTCGGCGGTGCTCTTCAAGGTTAACCAAGGCGGTTGGGTGCCGCTGGTCATCGCGGCGGCGTTTCTCGTCATCATGTACGTGTGGCACTATGGAACACTCAAGAGGTACGAGTTTGAAATGCATAGTAGAGTCTCCATGGCTTGGATCCTCGGGCTCGGGCCTAGCCTCGGGCTAGTCCGAGTCCCCGGGATCGGCCTTGTGTACACGGAGCTAGCGAGCGGGGTGCCTCACATCTTCTCTCATTTCATCACGAACCTGCCGGCGATTCACTCCGTTGTGGTGTTCGTCTGCGTCAAGAACCTTCCGGTGTACACCGTCCCGGAGGAAGAGCGGTTCTTGGTGAAGAGAATCGGGCCCAAGAACTTCCACATGTTCCGCTGCGTGGCGAGGTACGGTTACAGAGACTTGCACAAGAAAGACGACGACTTTGAGAAGCGGCTTTTCGAAAGCCTCTTCCTTTTCGTCCGTCTTGAGTCGATGATGGAAGGCTGCTCGGATTCCGACGATTACAGCATCTGCGGAAGCCAGCAGCAACAGCCGAAAGACGGGAACGGGAACGAGAACGAGAGTAGGAACTTGTCGACGTTCGATACGTTTGATTCTGTAGAGTCAGTGATAGCCCCAACCAAACGGACGAGCCACACGGTGTCGGGTTCGAGCCGGATGAGCGGAGGAGTGGACGAGGTAGAGTTCATAAACAGGTGTAGAGACGCGGGAGTGGTGCACATAATGGGGAACACAATGATACGAGCGAGGAGGGAAGCGAGGTTCTACAAGAGAATAGCTATTGATTATTTGTATGCGTTTCTTAGGAAGATTTGTAGAGAAAATAGTGCTATCTTCAATGTTCCTCAAGAGAGCCTTTTGAATGTCGGCCAGATTTTCTATGTGTAATGCAATCTATTATATCATGTAAAGTGTTAGACATTTTTTATTATATGTTGCTAGCTAGTGAGTTGTTAAAAGACACTAATAAGTGTGGTTAATGACCTTAAAAGATACAAATATTTTTCTCATATTATAGGATACAAATCATCCAAAATACATCGTGTATGTGGTTCACAACCGACACTTAAACGGACGTTAACATAGCTAGTTTTGATGTTAATTAATCTCATTTCTAAACTTAACCATGGAATAAAATAAACCAAAGTTCTAAAAAGCAGTTTAAGGTCTTCTATATAGTTCCAAAATAAACCATGTGGTCGGACTTAAAGAGGCGGTTCAGAAATATTTCAAAAATATATTTTTGAATTGGCTTCCTTGATCAAACTATTAAAAAGTCCAGAATTTGAAAATAAATGTTACCTTTCCAATAAAACAAAAATAAATAATGCAGAAAAGATTACTATTTCCAAGTTCCAACCCTAGTTGCCATCAAGCAGATACAACCAAATGTGAAATGACAAATTAATTTTGCAAATTGTATTTTCCACTAAAGTTAGTCTTTTTTGTTTGTTTTTTATTAACACCATATACGTTTTTTAAGTGATATAAGTATATATATATATTGAATCTTCATTTCATTGCATTATTGGTATTGATTTACTTTTATACGGCACATTAATGTCACAAAGGCTAATTATCTTACCAGCTAATTTAATTATGTTCACTGTGCCTTGAGAAAGATACACACCTACTAATACTCTCTCTCTCAAGATCTAGAACCTTTTGAAAACTCTCTCGAAGAAGAAGAAGAAGCGCCGCCAACCCAGATCTGCTGCCTTCCCGGTGGATCGGCGCCTCTTGCCTCCGCCGGGAAGGGCCAACTCTTTCCCTTCCTCTTTTCCTTCTTCCCTTATCGGTCTCCCTCCATTTTCTTTGTCTTCAGGTGAGGGTCTCTGTCTCTCCGGTTACTGGATCGAGATCCGGGAGGTGGCCTCCTGGTGAGGAGATCGGTGTGGGGGTGGCGTGTGGTCTCGGTCCCACCCTCAGATGTGGTGCTCCGGTCTCTGTTCCTGGCGTACGAGTGGAGATTTCGTCAGCTCGGGCATATCGGCGAAGTGGATTAATTGAGGTCGAGCTCCTACCGCAGCTCGTCCTTGGCTGAGGTTCTCTCCGCTTCAGGCTCACGTCAGGAACGACAGCAGCGTGGTCTCTGGTGTGCCGGAGATGGGCGAACACTATTGCCTTTCTCGATCCGGTACCGCCGGTTTTATGCTGGTGGTTGGTGGCTGAGCGCAGGCGGGGTTCTTTCCGGTGACAATCGGAAGTTCTTATATCCTTGATCTCCGATGTGGCTCTTTAAGCTGCTCCCGGTTTCTCAGGCGGTGAACGGGAGCGGTCAAGAGGTGTGTGCGGTTTCCCGAAGAGAACCCCAGTCTCAGCCCGGTTAATCCGGATGAGTATCAGTCGGACGTCTTTGTCCGTTTTAGGCGTAGGACCGGAACAATGAAAACCGAGGGGTCAAAACCGTTATGAAGTTGCGCTTTTGGCGTCGATGCTATTAGGACAAGCTCTAAACTCCAATCATGTGGGACTAATAGTTGGTTTTTGGATTAGATTCATAATAGGAATTGATTTTCTCCGTGTTAGTAATTGTTTTCGTGTCATAGGGTTTAATTTAGATGGTTTAAGAGATGATTTCACCCCAATTCGTGGGGTGGAATTTATCTTGCTGTGGTAAAATTATAGTGAATTTGATTAGATAGCTTTGGATCCTTCTAAGTGATTCATGGTGATATTCGATCGATTCACTGTATTTGGTCAAATTCCTTTGGAGTCTATTGACTAGGGGCCTTTTATCTTGTAACTTTGTTGGTTATAATGAAATTGATGTTGAGCCAAAAAAAAAAAAAAAAAGATACACACCTACTTATACTTGGCTAAGGAAATTCAATATTTAATTCGTATAGAAGCGCATCTTTTTTTCACAACAACATTCAGCTTAGATCTCCGATTATATCAAAAGCAAATTTTAAAATTCAAATGCGAAAAAGTTTCACATTTGCAAACTATAAAGCATTTCCATTATCTTTTATATTTTTTTTTTTCGCAAAATGCAAAAGAAAGTAAATGCCAAACAATATACTCTAAATATATACAGACAAACAATTGAAGATTTGACTATATATAGCGACATTCCAAACGATAATGGCCGATCATATTATAAAATAATACATATGAATGAGTCCGGAAAATAGAGAAAAAAATATTTGACGTAAAACTATACATGATAACATGAATATATTTCATATATGGTCATCACTAAGAAAACGGCGGCCAGCTTTAGCCCCACCGTTAATAGCGGCTTAAACAGATGTTGCCGCAATTTCAAGCAAAGTGGAGAGAGCTTAAATGGATTTTGTCTCTATTGGTTTTGCAGTTTTTGCGTCTCTAGTTGTGTCTACCATTTGGCGTTAATTGTTCAGCCTCTGACGCTAATATCAAGATTTCCTGCGTTTTTGCCACCGCTGATTTCAGCCAATCAAGAATCTAACAACACTGCTGCGTACGGTTAGTAATTTAATTATTCAATTACGTCTATTAAGTATATCAAGTTTACGTCTATTAAGTATATCAAGTTTACGTCTATTATATACGGTTAGTAATTTGATTATCTTACGCATCCATTTCCTAACAACAGCGATAACAATTTTCAATTTAATATGGATATGAATTTGAAAACACTAATAAATATACCAAGTAAGGGATTTGACTTGAGATTAAATATATTCTTAAGCAAGAAGATGGTAAATATTTAGAAAAACAAGAGAGTAAGAAAATGGTGGCCAGAACAGTTCACGTTAATGTCGGTGATCCAAATTCGCAACCGCAGAATCGGACGCTACATCATCTGCTAGCAAAGTGGAGCGACGTGAAAAACATTGTTTTGTTCCTCACATTTATAGCCATTCTCTTCCATTTGTCTACCGTCATTCTCTGCCGACTCGTCTACCGTTCGCCGTCTCGTGTCACGACGACGCTATCGCCGCCGCAACTTCTAAACGTTTCAACAGCTGAGCCGCCTATGACCGCTGCTGAACAAGAATTCGATACCACCGATACCGTTAGTAACTTTTTTTTTGGTTTTAATGTTAAGTACCGTTAGTAACTTCTTCATATATATTATATATATATACGAGTCTTTTTTTATGTCTGTACGTAAATCTAGTTGTACAATTTAAATTAAACACTGGTATAGTCAATTCATGATATATATATATTAGATTCTACACCGATGGCGTCTGCGTATGCGTTTGTGTTTAGGTTTACAAACAAGAACTTCTGATTAGTTGTAAATGTATTTCGTTTGCGTTTTGCGTATGCACTTTGCACAAATATTTTTCTAGCAACATAAAAAAGTACCATTCTTTTTACTCGTGTAAACATAAAACTCAAAGGCAAAAGGAAAACACTGTCATATATAGTTTTTGTTGCTATAAAGAGATTGCATCTTATTAGTTTTGTTTGGTGCATTGATAGTTTGAGATAGAAGATAAGAGAAATTTGGCGAGAATCTTGAAGGAAGCGTCGATGAAGGAGAAGAAGACGGTGATCGTAACGATGATGAATCAGGCTTGGGCAGAGCCAAATTCGACCTTTGATGCATTTCTTGATGGTTTCCACGCCGGAGAAGGGACGGAGAGGCTGCTCCGTCACGTGGTGGTGGTGTGTTTGGACAATGAGGCATACTCACGGTGCAATGAGGTCCATCCTCGCCGTTGCTTCTTGCTGAGGACTACCGGAGTTGATTTCTCCGGCGAGAAGCTGTTCATGGTCCCGGATTATCTCAAGATGATGTGGCGTCGAACCGAGTTCTTGGGTTCTTTGCTTAAGCTCGGATATAACTTCCTCTTCACGGTATTTCCTTAACCTCATTTGCATTCATACGAAGCCGTTTTTTGGTTTATTAACATGCACGCAAAAGCAAAAGCAAATTCTTATTAGGTCCGATTGTTTCAAACCCAACGTTTACTCTGAAAATGAATACCACCAGAGGTTGTATTATAAACCTAAAACGTAGATGGAATTCTTTCTTCGGTTTTTGTGTGGCGTTTGTGTTTGCGTTTGCGTTTGCAGTAACTTAATATTGCATCGAATTAACCACAAGATCTAGGCTGTATTTGTTTTCACCTTTTAAGGTAAACGCTATAAGTTAAAATGATGCGAATTAACGTCAAACAATCCAAATATCTCATTTATAGTATATGAACATGCATTTATAAAATTTGTGTATAACATAATTGGTTTTTTTTTTTTATATATAATGTAAATGTTTTTTTCACCAAAAAAAAAATTGGCTTTTTTTTTGTTGTTGTTGTTACATGTTTTAATTTTTTTTTTTTTTTTTTTTTTTTTTTTTTTTTTTTTTTTTTTTTAAATTATAAAATAGGACATGGATACAATGTGGCTTCGAGATCCATTCACTCGATTATTTTCAGAAGTAGATTTTCAAGTTGCTGGCGATTACTACCGCTTCAACGGCAATTCCAGTGATCTCCGAAATAGAGTAAATGGAGGCTTCAATTTCGTTGTGGCAAACCGCAAAACAGTCGAATTCTACAACTATTGGTATGTATCGAGGCTGAGATTCCCCGGCAAAAATGAGCAGGTCGTACTCGAACGGATCAAGCATGATCTTTATATCAAACAAATAGGGCTCACAATTAGGATTCTTGATCCGGTTTACTTTGGAAATTTCTGCCAACCAAAATGGGATATAACCAAAGTCTGCATAATGCATGGTAATTGCTGCAGTGGGAAAAGGAACAAGGTTAAAGATTTGAGACAAGTTCTTCAGGATTGGCAAAATTATATGTGGATGGCGGCTTCAGGGAAGGCTGATGGCCAGAAGTTAGGGTTTCGAAAGCCGATGAATTGTTGGAGAAGAGGGAGGCGACATTAAGCGTTTTATTGCAGTAAAAGTCATGTAACTGTACATTCTCAATGTATGTATAAAAGCAAAATGGTTAAATGGTTAGCAAACTGCTTCCAAGTTCCAACACTTGTTACTATCAAGCAGATACAACCAAAAGTTAAGTGATGAATTAATTTTGCAATTTATATTTACGACTTATGTGAGTTTTTTTTGGTCATACTCCGCCACTTTAGTGAATCTTTTACGTTTGTGACTTTGTGAGTGCTATGTATATCACTTCTAAAATAAAAATTGAATCTTCATTTCGTTGTATTATTGGTATTGATTTTATATTTAGAATAGAGTACAAAAGAGTTACATTTATACAAAAGAGTGACAAAAAGAGTTTTATTTTAACAGCTAATTGATAACGTTCACTGTTCCTTGACAGGAATACTCAACCTCTACTTGGCTAAGGAAATGAAATATTTATTTTTATATTTATTTATTTATTTATTTATTATTTTATTTAATTTAATTCATATAGAGACACATCTTTTTCACAACTATATTTCTATTCAGATCTCTAATTAAATCAAATATTAGTCAAATTTAAATGATTAAGAAGTTCATATTTGTAATAATTTTGCCACTAAAATGAATTAGACGTTTGTATTTATAGAAATGAATTGAATGTTCATTTATTGTATTATAATTATTGGTATTGTTTGACTTTTATACGCCACATAAGATACTACACCTACTTCTACTTGGCCATGGAAATTAAATATTTAAGCATATAGCATCTTTTCACACCAATATTTAATATATATCTCAGATTAATTATATTATATTTTTTATTCTTCTTATTTGAATCATCAATTTTTTTTTTAAAAATCACATCACTTTTATATTTATACAGAAAATAAAAATCACACTTCCAAAGTATAAAACCTTTCCAGTCTGTTTATAACTTTTCCTTAAAAAAAAAATTAAAACGAAAATGCCAAAAGTAATGAAAAGTTTCCCGCCGTTTTCTTCATATCTTTTCCTTTGCTATCAGAACATTTTTTGCGTAAAATAGTTACGGGTGTGTGTTTACTTCAAAGTTAACGTAAAATGTAAATACAAACGCAAACAAAACAAACGACGATTTAAACTATATATTGTGATGTCCCACACGACAATAATGACCCGATCATGTTATGGAACACATCCATGAGCCCGGCAATACATTACATATCAACAAACACTAAGAGAATGAGTTTTGACTTAATATGTAGTTAAAACTTAAAAGTTAAAACTATATATGAATATATGGCTAAAGCACATAAAGCATGTTGCTTTAGGCGCCAAAATATATCAATTTATTAAGGGCGCCAAGACATATTAGATTCCTTACGTAAATTGGTTTGTGTGATCGTTTGGGACTCCTCGGGTGTTGGGTTCGAGACCCAGAGTTTATTTTTGTTTTTCCTTTCTTTTTGGTAAACTTTAAAGATCTGCTCGATCTTATTTCCGTTTAGTGATAATCTTGTATTCCTTTCTTATGTATAAAATTCAGTGTTCAAGAAAGCGCTAGGCGCTAAGCGGGCGGTGGGTCAGTGTCTAGCGCCTAGAACGCCTAATCGGAGCCTAGGCGATTTTTAGACGTTTTTAAAGTTTACGAAATAAACTTATATATTATACATATTTTAAATATATTAAGTTCAAAATACACTCAAAAATTAAAAAAGTATTAAAACTAAACTATAAAAGTATAATATTTTCATATTAGATAATATATCCATAAAAAAATGAATTTTGTTAAACTATAAATAAAAATTTAGATCAAATCATGGTTTATAAATACCTAGGCGCCGAGAAGGTAATCGCTACAGTTTATGACCGCCTAGCGCCTAGGCACTGCATAGGCGGCCGCCTAGACCGCCTTTTAGAACACTGATAAAATTAAACGATGTGAATAATAATATAGTAAGTAACTTATTTCGAAAACAAAAAAAACTAATTACCTTTTCTCTTTTTGATGCCAATTGAGAGACGTTTCATCTTCTTCTTTTATTCTTCATCGCCAAATTTTTTGCTGAGACTCCAACGATTTATGTTTGATTATCCTATATTGTTGACCTCTGCTGTGTTATTTTCTTATTTACGTAAGTATTTTTCTTACATAAAACTTTATGAACAAACATGAAATTTATCATTGTGTTATAATCCTTTTTATACTCTCTCATGTTTGGAAAATTGAAAGATTCAATAAGACCTATGAGCTAAAATTTATTTCTAAAGTCGTTGTCCACTATTTTATGGTTTATGCATTGCTCTGTTATTTTCTTTTCATTAAATGAAACAAAATTATTTTAAAAATCATGGATTTGTAGCAATGTTGCCAGAAAATATAACGAGAACTCAACCAAGTGGATGTGCAAATAAGAAGAGAACAAAAAAAAAAAAATGAAGTGGTCAAAACTAAAACAAATTAGGTTTAATGATTTTTTTACATTATTTTGATTGTATGCAGTTAAAAAAAAATAGTGTTGCAGTAAAGGGGGAAAAAAATGTGTGCTTTAGGCGCTGTTAGACTTCGGGCCGACACTGATCACTAAGAAAACAGCAGCCCGGCTTAGCCCCACCGTCAACAGCGGCGGTGGCGGCCTAGACTCACAGCCGCTGAAACCGATGTTGCTGCAACTTCAAGCCAAGTGGAGAGTGCTTAAATGGATTGTTTCTCTGTTGGTTTTGACAGTTTTGCTATCTTTAGCTAGGGGTGGGCACGGAGCGGATATCCGAAAAAAACCCGGTATCCGTGATCCGCTCCGCCCCAACCGAATATTTGATTTTTCGATCCGCTCCGCTCCGGAAATTTTCGGATATCCGAAGATTCGGTTATCCGTGATTTTATTTAATATTCGCGGATATCCGCTCCGATCCGTTGAATTTATAATACTAAAAAACTCCACAACACCCTACAAAACTCTTGAAAACCTTCTCGTTCCACAAATCGAAAAGGCAATTCATCTTTTATAATCATCCGAAACAGAGCACGAAGAGAATCATCTTTGTTAAATGTAAGGAATGAAGGAACAACCTCTTTATCATTCCCAGTCCCGCTATGATGAAACAAAGTTGATTGTTTCACACATTTACCTTGGTTTTCATCAACATCCTCTTCATTAAGCCCAAGATTTCTGTATTTCTTGCACCTTTTCAGATGATTGAGCATTGCACTAGTTGTCGAACCCGCATCGGTTCGGCATGAGATCAGCGAAGAACAATGGTTACACTCAGCTTTGAGTTTTGAGTCCGTCTCACGAAAATGATCCCAGGCCGGAGATTTCTTCTTTTGCACATTTGGTTTTGGTTGATTGACACCTTTAGAAGCATCTTTCGGTGGAACAGATTTTGGATTCTCGCTAGCCTTCTTAAAACCACTTGATTTTTCTTTATGAACCATCTACCAAAACAAAAATAAAAAACTGTAACATAAAAATTGCAGAAATTTTCAAACGAAACAAAGACAGCAAGGAAGTTTTCACTTTAAAACCAGAAATAGACTAAAAAACCATACCGTAAGAAGATAAAGAAATCACTATCCAATTTACTTACCTCTGTGAAAGAAACATGAGAGAAGTTATAATTCAGACCGTACAATTTTAACATTGCATAAGTTCTACAATTTTCTCATAAGCAATTAACAAAACAAAGACTGTTATGCTCAAAGGTTGTTCTATAATAGGCTCATTGAAAAATTATATTCGCAGAGATACCAATAAATGAGATCGAAGAACAATACTAAGCAGAATGAAGATGAATGATTCAAGAACTAAACATAAGGCTTACCTTATTTTATTGGTAGATCTGATGCCGTCTCGAACCGTCACAAACCCGCATTCAGCCTAGCTTGGGTCCGGTCCGCCATCTAGAATCTATTCTCTTCTCCTCCCTGCGTTCTGCCTTGATTGTAGAGTTGAAATCGCCGTTTTCTGGAGAATTTCTCCCACTCCGGCCACTCAGACAAAACCTAGAAAGAAGACGAAGAGAAGACGAAGCGAAGGGAAGAAAACTAATAGAAGAAAATAAAATAAAGTAATTTAGGCTACCTATATGTTCAATTTTTTATTTGGCAGAAAAACATTTGTGTGTAGTTTTTTTACTTAAAGGCGGTAATGAAAATTTTTGTTCCCGCTAAACTCTATTATAACGTTTTATATTTTGTATAACGTTTTATATTTTTTTATTCTCATTATTTTTTTATTTAGACAATTTTTCAAATGTATACTTTGATATATATATATATATATATATAGACATATTAATATATACGGATCGGAGCGGATATCCGGCTTTTTTTAAAATGATATTTGCGATTTGCTTTGGTTTTTATGGATATGACATTTTACTATTTGCTTTGCTTTGAAACTATACGGATCTGGATTTTTCGAATAAAATCAAAGCAGATATCGGATCGAATCGGATCTAACGGATAATATGCCCAGCCATATCTTTAGCTGTCTACCATTTGGCGTCATTAATTGTTCAGCCACTGCCGCAATTTTCAAGATATCCTCCATTTGTGCCGCCGCTGATCGCAGCCAAACAAGAATCTGACAACACTGCAATGGTTAGTAATTTATTCATCATTTACATGTAAATCATATATGTAAAGGAATCATGATTACACATCAAGTTTACGCCTAATGTACGTATGCTGAATACCTGAGTACATATCTAAGTTTTTCTTTTAAAATATGAGACACTACAATTTTATATTTTTATATGTATCTTAATAGTAGTTAGTCTACAATATGTGAATCTAGAAATTTAAATTTGGAAAAAATGCTTTAGTATCTTCAACCGGTAATCAGAAAAAAAAAATGGCATATAATAAATATTGTTATATATATAGTATGTAAAAATCATTCCTATTAGTTTTGTTTGGTGGGTAGTTTGAGGCAGAAGATGAAAGAAATTTGGCGAGAATCTTGGAAGAATCATCGATGAAGGACAAGAAGACGGTGATAGTGACGATAAAGCCTGAGCCAAATTCGACGTTTGATGTGTTTCTTGAAGGATTTCTAACCGGGGAAGGGACGGAGAGGCTGCTCCGTCACGTCGCGCGTGGTGGTTTGTTTGGAAGATAAAGCCTACTCAGAGTGCTTGGAGGTCTTTCCTCGTCGTTGCTTCTTGCTGAGGACTACCGGACTTGATTTCTCCGGCGAGGATTATGTCAAGATGATGTGGCGCCGGACCGAGTTCTTAGGTTATTTGCTTAAGCTTGGATATAACTTCCTCTTCACGGTAGCGCTCTCTAACCTTACATCTTTAATTTAGAGATGGACATTCGGTTATCCTACTCGGTTTTGTTTGGTTTTTTGATTTTTCAGTTTCTTAATTCGATTTGAAATTTTATGTATGGTAGAAGTTTTGGTTTGATTCAGTTTGACAACATATATGTTATTATAAAATGTATATAAAATAGCGAAACCTTCTGTTTGGTTTTGATTTATGAATTTTAGTTTGTATTGTACTAATGCTACAACCTTAATCTTGAAAAAATATCTTGAAACCGAAGTTCACTACAAGAAAACAGGCTTATTGCGACGGACATTTGCGATGGAAAATGTCTGTCGCAAATTTGCGACGACTTTGCGACGGATTTGCGACGGCTTTGCGACAGAATAAAAAGCCATCGCAAATCCGTCGCAAGGTGGCGATGGAAATTTTTCTGTCGCAAATTTGCGACGGTATTGCGAGCGAATTGCGATGCAAACTGAGATCATCGCAAATTCATCGCATGTTTGCGACGATTTTGCGATGGAAACCTAAAAATAATTAATCCATCGCAATTCTGTCGCAAACTTGCTACGGAATTGCGATGGAAACCTAAAAATAAAACATTCCATCGCAATTCCGTCGCAAAATATGATGTTGTTGGATAGTAGTAGAGAAGATGGGGATTTATATCCGAGAGTGAGAGATAATCTACTGAGGTGTATTAGGTATGACGTTGATAACGGAGGATGCGATAAGCGCTTATATATCGTATCGATCCTCCGTTATCAACTTCATACCTAATACACCTCAGTGGATTATCTCTCACTCTCGGATATAAATCCCCATCTTCTCTACAACTATCCAACAACATCATATAGCGACGATCCATTTTGGAATCCTAACCATCATTTCCATTAGTAGCACAAGAAATCGGTTACATGTTGGAGAGAATATATATCAGTTTGCTCAGCATTATCCATCGAAATATATCCTCCAATAGATTTATATATATATATATATACCCCAAGACGATTCACCATCATCCTTTTTATCCCCTGTTGACCCTCCATGGAAATTGGATAATTAGGAAGAGATCAACGTACCGTCATCCTTCTTAATTATCTCATGTCCACAGAGAATCAACATGGGGTAAAAAAGATGATGGTGTATTTTCTTAGGGTAAAAAAGAAATTAAAATCCACCGTGGTGTAAAAAAGATGATTGTGCATCCAGCTTCGTAACTCCTAAATTCCGTAACTCATTTTTTTGGAGTTTTTTTTTTCCTCTCTCTTCTTTTCTTCTTTTTTCTCTTCTCTTTGTATTGGTGTGAATTGTGACGTGAGGTCGCCGGCTATTTATAGAATCAGATATTTGTTTGCGATGGATTTGCGATGGATTTGCGATGGAAGTGAGCGACGGATTTGCGACGGAAAGCAATTTGCGACGAAATAGTGACTGAATTGCGATGACCTTGCGACGGACTTGCGACGGAAATATTCCATCGCAAAAAGTTAGGTGAACTCCGTTTAAACGTGCGTACCTAACCGATACGCATGTCGGCCACCAACTTTTCCTCGCAATTCCGTCGCAAACTTGCGAGGGAATTGCGATGGAATCTTGCTTTTCCATCGCAATTCCATCGCAATTTGCGACAGAATTGCGAGGAAAAGTTGGTGGTCGACATGCGTATCGGTTAGGTACGCACGTGTTTGTGGAGTTCACCTAACGTTTTGCGATGGAATATTTCCGTCGCAAGTCCGTCGCAAGGTCGTCGCAATTCAGTCACTATTCCGTCGCAAAAAATTTTCAGAAATCTATAAATAGCGAATCGTTCATCTTTCAAAATCAGAATTCAAAAAAAAAAAAAAAAGGGGAAGAGAGGGAGAGAGGGAAAGAGAGGGAAGAGGAGAAGGAAAAAAAAAAGAGGAAAAAAAAAATAAAACACTAAAAAAATGTGTTACGGAATATATGAGTTACGAAGCTGGATGTACAATCAAAGAGATCCAGGGACCGGCGAAGTGAGGAGAGAGTTTGTTGAAGGATTACATGGATTTTTTAACCAAGCACAAAACCAACTGCAGGCAATGCAAACGGGTAAAATATTTTGTCCCTGTGAGAAATGTAGGAACAAAAAATATATCGCTGTTGATACTGCTAAAAAACATGTATTTAATAGAGGATTTGTACCAAACTATTATGTATGGTATTTTCATGGTGAAAATCATTATAATACGACTCACTATGAAGCGGAAAATAGTGGTTCGAGTCAAGGGGTTGAAGAACATAATTATAGCGGTAGCTATGATTATGGTCATCCTGATATCTTGGGAAAAGATATTGGGTATCAGCAAGGGAATAGATTTCATGATATGGTTACAGATGCATTTCATGAAACTACACCTGCTCTTGCCGATAATCCTACGGAAGCAATTCTGGAAGAACCCAACATAGAAGCACAAAAGTTTTATGATATGTTAGATGCTGCAAATCAACCACTTTACGATGGGTGTAGAGAGGGACTTTCTAGACTGTCACTAGCAGCTAGGATGATGACAATTAAAAGCGAGGATAACAGCAGCGAGAGTAACATGGATAAGTGGGCTGGACTATTTCAAGAGTATTTACCGGAAGATAATCTTTCTGCTGGTAATTACTATGAAATACATAAGTTGGTTGCGGGTCTTGGACCGGTGTCGATCGACACCACCTTGGTGTCGCTCGACACCCCTCAAAAACTCAGAACTTTGGTTTACGGATGTTACAACTCTCCCCCACTAAACTGGATTCGTCCTCGAATCCTAACTCAAAACACGTCTCGCAAGACCAACAATCCGACCTCGCAAGATCACAACACTGGAGATCCTCAACTGATCCCCGTGATTCACACTCAATCTTATGTATACGCACGTCCCAAGACATTTTCCTCTTAATTCATTACCCAAACACTCAAATTGGGGCCACGGCCTCCCAAACAAGTCTGCAACTACCCAAACTGGGTCCACGGCCTCCCAGATGGGCCAGCCAAAGCTCATACCGAAGCCACGGCACTCGGATAAGCTACTCACACTGAAGCCACGACACTCAGGTAAGTCTGTCAGAGAACCAAAGTCTCCCAAAACGTAATGAGCTATTCAGGACCGCAGCCCTTAGAGAAAAATTCTTAAAACGCTTGTAACAAAAAGATTGAAACGTCTCACGACCCAACCGGTCAACAAGTGTAACATCCAAGACAACATTAAATAACAAAGATAATGAGGCAAAACTCCATCTCATAAATCTCAAAAATGTATGTCTTACAACGTAAACCAAAACAACAACGACAAAAGCTCGCAAGCTAAACCAAAAACAAAGCCACAAAGACGAAAGAAGCTCACTCCACACTCTGCTTGTCGAACCACTTCCTGAACTTCAACTTCATCTTTGCCTCTGGCTCCCAAGTCTCCTCCTCAATACCGCCACAAGCCCACAAAACTCTCAATAACGGTATCCTCTTGTTCCGCAGAACCTTGAACCTCCTCTCAAGAATCCTCACAGGCACTGCCGGAACTGTCAAATCTGGCTGAAGATCCTCTGGAATCTGAGCCACTATCTCCTCAGAAGGATGAAGACACTTCCTCAGCATCGACACATGAAACACCTTGTGAAAGGCTCTCATAATCGGAGGTAACTCCAACCTGTACGCCAACGGTCCCACTCGCTCCACAACTGGAAACGGACCCATGAAACGCGGACTCAGCTTGTTCTCTGCGATGGATCTGTTAGGACCCCTCAACATCGCCATCTTGAGATACACTCTATCTCCAACCTGAAACTCAAGCTCTCGTCTGCGTCTATCTGCGTAACTCTTCTGTCTATCCTGAGCTTCCTTCATGTTCAGTCGCACAACACGAACCTTCTCAGTCGTCTCCTGAACATAAGTAGCTCCATAAATGCTGCGCTGCCCCACTTGGGTCCAGCATAAGGGTGTCCTACATGGCCTCCCATACAAAGCCTCAAAAGGAGCCATGCCAATACTCGCCTGGAAGCTGTTGTTGTAAGCAAACTCAACCAAGCTCAAATGATCTGCCCAATGACCACCCCAATCTAGCACACACATCCTCAACAAATCCTCTAAAGTCTGAATCGTCCTCTCTGACTGCCCATCTGTCTGTGGATGATATGCCGTACTCATGTGCACCTTAGTGCCCATCTCAGCCTGAAATGCCCTCCAAAACTCTGATGCAAATCTCGGATCTCGGTCTGACACTATACTGGCTGGCACTCCATGCAGCCTCACAATCTCACGCACAAACTTCCTAGCCAAAACAGCTGCTCCATCTGTTTTCTTGATGGCCAAGAAATGTGCTGACTTGGTCAACCGATCCACAATAACCCAAATAGCATCATGCGTCCTCGAAATAGGTAGCCCAACCACGAAATCCATCGTAATCATGTCCCACTTCCACTCTGGAATGGGTAAACTCTGTAATAGACCACCTGGAACCTGATGCTCAGCCTTCACCAAGGAACAAGTGTTGCACCTCGCAACCCAATCCGCCACATCTCTCTTCATCCCAACCCAATGATAATACCTCTTGAGATCAAGGTACATCTTGGTCGCTCCTGGATGAATCGAAAACTTGCTCGAATGAGCCTCTCTCAAAATCTGCTGCCTCAACTCAACAACCCTGGGTACACAGACCCGACCACGAACCAGAATAGTCCCGTTCTCAGCAACCTGATAGTCGGAACTCGGCACATGTGACGCATCAATCAAACTCTGATCACTCTGCTGCGCCACCCTGATCCGGCTCAACAAATCTGCCTGATCAACTGCCTCTAAACCCAAAGGCTCCTGCGAAATAGCACAAAGGCGCAAAGTGCTAATCTCGCCTACCAACGCCTCAAAATCCTGCTCTAAAGCCGAATCACACCTCCGTCGACTCAAAGCATCTGCCACTAGGTTAGCCTTGCCCGGATGATAGATGATCTCCAAGTCATAATCCGCTAGGAACTCAACCCAGCGCGTCTGTCTCGCATTCAGCATCGGCTGAGTGAAAATGTGCTTAAGACTCTTGTGGTCAGTGAAGATCTGAACTGAACCACCATACAAATAAGACCTCCAAATCTTAAGCGCAAAGACCACCGCTCCCAACTCTAGATCATGGGTAGGACGGTTACGCTCGCTCCCCTGCCACTGTCTCGAAGCGTAAGCAATAACTCTGCCCTCCTGCATTAGCACACAACCCAGACCAATGCCTGAAGCATCAGTGTACACTGCATAAGGCTTCCCTGGCTCGGGTAACGCCAACACAGGTGTACTAGTCAAATACTCCTTGAGCTTCTCAAAGCTCTCCTCACACTCAGGCGTCCACACAAAAGGAACATCCTTCCTAGTGAACTGCGTCATCGGCTGTGCCATACTCGCAAAACCCCTGACGAATCTCCTGTAATAACCTGCTAACCCAAGAAAGCTCCTGATCTCGGTAGCACTACTAGGTCTAGGCCAATCTCTGATGGCCTCTATCTTCACCGGATCTACAAACACGCCCTCTGCAGAAACAATATGTCCGAGAAAACCCATCTCTCGCTGCCAGAAACTGCACTTGCTCAACTTAGCATACATCTTCTGCTCTCGAAGCTTCTCCAGAACCAACCTCAAATGAGTCTCATGCTCCTCAGGACTCCTCGAATAAACCAAAATATCGTCGATGAAGATGATGACAAACACATCCAAATACTCCCTGAATACGTCGTTCATCAACCTCATGAATGCCGCAGGCACATTCGTTAAACCGAAGGGCATAACCACAAACTCAAAATGCCCATAACATGTCCTGAAAGCAGTCTTGCGAATATCCGCCTCATCTATCGGGATCTGATGATAACCCGATGCCAAGTCTATCTTGGAGAACCAAGTAGCACCCCTCAACTGATCCAACAACTCGTCAATCCTCGGAAGAGGGTACCTGTTCTTCACAGTAACTCGGTTCAGTCCCCAGTAATCAATACACAGCCGGAAACTCCCATCCTTCTTCTTCACAAACAGAACTGGTGCTCCCCACGGTGAAACACTCGGTCGAATGAACCCTTTGCTCAAAAGGTCCTCTAGCTGCTTCTTCAGTTCTGCCAACTCTGCTGGAGCCATCCTGTAAGGCGTCTTGGATATCGGCGCTGTCCCCGGCTCTAACTCACTCGTGAAAGGATCTGACCGCGAAGGTGGCAACCCCGTCAACGACTGAAAAACCTCTGGAAACTCTCGAACCACCCGAATATCCTCGAAAACCACCTCACCACTGGACTCCGCCATAGAGATCGTCGCCAAATAGGCCTCACAGCCTCGCTCAATCAACTGCTCTGCCTGAATCGCCGAGATCACTATGCTCCCGGAAGTCGGTCTCACACCCTGAAACACTAACCTCCCACCATCACGCTCAAAAACCACTCTGCCTCTGTAGCAATCCAGATGAACCCGGTAAAAAGATAACCAGTCCATCCCCAGAATGACGTCATATAACTCCACCGGACTAATCACCAAATCCGCTGGCATCGACTGCCCCGCAATCTGAATATCAACGCCTCTAGCACGGCCCGAAGTAGCCAGGAAACCACCTCCAGCCACCTTGACCATGCCTGCACGCTCACCCGCGCTGCTCCGGATGCCACTACTCTCGGCCCACTCCGGAGTGATGAAGCAATTAGATGCTCCAGAATCGAATAAAACGTGTGACTGAACGCCACCGACTAACAAGGTCCCTACACATTTAAAACTATGAGACCCTGCTAATCCCATCACAGGCAAAATATTGCAAACAAACAACAACCACAAAATAACTTAGGGAAAATACGAAGTCTGAGTCAATAAATGTACCTGTGATCTGCGCGCCCTGACTCGACTGGCCAACCTATGTAGAAGAGTAGACTCTCGCTCCCGCCCCCATCTGGCCCACTGGCTGAACCGCTGCCACCTGAGTCACTGGTCGAGCCGCTATCGGCTGAACTGCTGCCACTGTCAAACTCTGCAACTTGGGACACCTCGGCCTGATATGTCCCGACTCTCCGCAATGGAAACACGCCCTAGTGTCCCTAGTATCCCGAGGCACATCCTTCTTGGGACAACTATACACTCGGTGCTCCGTACTGCCGCACCCGTAACACAAACCACGAGGAAAACGGCTGCCGGAAGAAGACTCCTCCCGACTCCTCTTCTGACCCTGTGCAGGCCTGCTGCCCCTGCCAGAGCCAGAACCAACACTCGAACTACGGCGCTTCTGCGACTGCTGCTGCTGACTCCGAGGCTGGATAGCAGGAGCATCCGCATACGGCACCACCACCGGACCAGCCTACTCACGAAGGTCCTCCTCAATAGAAGCTTCCAGCTCCACTAGCTCAGCTCTCACGGTATAGTCACGACCTCGGCACTGAGTCCTGATGCTCGGACGAAGTCCCTGAAGGAACCTCTGCATAACACTGCGCTCGCCGCCTATACCGGGACCAGTATGCACCACTAGCCTGCTAAACTCTGCGTCGTACTCACGCACTGAACGGTCTCCCTGCGTCAAAGCGATAAACCGCAGATGAAGTCTATCTCGAGCCTCCTGAGGAAAGTACTTGGCGTCAAACTCCGCCACAAACTCTCCCCAAGTCCAGACAGCGCTCCTGCCCTGAACAGCCCGCCACCACAAATGTGCGTCACCACTCAGATAGTGGACCGCTAACTCAACCTGATACTGAACCGGACACCTGATCGACTGGAAGTTCCGCTCCACTCTCGACCTCCACTCATCGGCCACCTCTGGACCAACTCCACCCTCGAAGAAAGGCGTCCTGATACGCTGCATCTGTCCCATCATCTCTAAATAGGACGGATGACCCACCACCGCAGCTCCCTGCTGCACAACAAAAGCCGCACCCGGCTGACCAAGCACTGCAGCATCCTGCTGCCCAAACACTGGCGCACCCAGCGGTACACCGGCCAACGGAGGAACACCCGGAGCCTGCTGAGGAACCACTGGCGGAAAACGTGCCAGCAACTGTGTCAGTAACCCCACAACCAGGTCATCTCGACCCTGAGCCGGAGCCGCACCCCCACCTGGGGCCGCTCCAACCCCCGCGCCACCACCGACACCCACACCGGCCTCACTCGCCGCTGAAATAGACTGGGTCACCGACGCAGTCGCCACACTCGGCGCAACACTCTCGCCCGAATCCTCTGGCTCGCAACGACCCCGAACTCCACGACCTCCACGACCTCTGCCACGGCCTCGACCGCGGCCTGCACCTCGGCCTCTACCTCTACCTCGAGCACCACCGTCCATCTCACTGTATGGAACAAAGAGGTGAGATACAAAACACAAAACCAACAACACAAACAAAACTTACCGCGGAATCTCCTGAAGCCCGAAGAGGATGATACTAAAACTATCAACCTAGCACGTCCTAAAACCGTCTAGGCTCTGATACCAAAATGAAACAACCAAGCTCTTTTTTTTTTTTTTTTTTTTTTTTTTTTTTTTTAATACTTAAACAATTCTAGCGGAAGTCTTAAAATAATTAATTAAATAAATCATAAACCAATTCAACAACGGAAGTCAATAATCAAATAAATCAAATGAATCAAATATCAAATAATTCTAACAACTTAAGCAAAAGGAATAAAACATAAATCCTATCATCCTCTTCTTCGGCCTTGATTCCGCGTTTAGACATTTCTACCACCTGCATCACAGGAAAGGAGATGCGTAAGTATTATCATAAATACTTAGTGAAGCGATCACTCTGCCCACGGGCCAATTACGCAATTTCCAGATAATTAAAGTCTTTTAAATAATTTCCACAATTATTAAATATTTTTCCATCATTAAAATAATTCCAAATAATTATTAAATAATTCTCATAATTAAATAATAATCTTAATTAATTATTAATCCGAAAATAATTAATTAAACCATTTCAATTAACCAATTAAATTAATTAAAACCATTAAACCGGATTAAAATCAATTCCAATTTGATTAAACCAACATTCCAATTTAAATCGGATTAAACCAGACAAAACCGGTGGTGTCGACCGACACCAAACTTGGTGTCGATCGACACTCGGTCGTCTGCTCGAATCCGAGTGCAACAGATCGGCACTAAACACACAGAAACAACAAATTAACATAATACTCATCCCAAACACGATTCAACACCACAATCAACACATAAATCATCACACAACTCAAGAACAACAACTAGAAACATTGATTCATCCATCTAACATCCTAAATCCGGAAATCCCGAGCCCACAGTCACGCACTCACCTTGGATTTGGATTGAAAGGGAGGAAAGGAAGATGAACAGGGAAGAACAACCAGCAACCACCTCAGAAACTTCTCAAATCTCCACAAACTCTCCCAAAATCGCCCAAGAACACTTCTGTCTCGAAAAACGAGCTTTCACAGCGGCTGCTCGACTTTTAAAACGCGACCTAGGGTTTCCGACCCGAACCGACCCGATTCCAGCGACTTAAATCAAACCGGAAATTCGATTTCGGACCGGTGTCGATCGACACCACCTTGGTGTCGCTCGACACCCCTCAAAAACTCAAAACTTTGGTTTACGGATGTTACAGTCATTCACATTGCTTGAAATCCTGTGTTCCATGAGCGTATCAAGCATATCGAATCAGATTGTCACAGTGTTAGAGAAAGATTAGTTGCTGGCTTGTTTGAGTTACATCACGTGAAATCTGAGCTTCAGGTTGCTGATCCGTTTACTAAGCCATTATATCCTGCTCAGTTTCATGTTCTACTTGGCAAGGTGGGTCTTCGAAATATCTTCACTCCATCTTCAGAGGGACTATTAGTATTGTATAGTTTTCATTTCCCGTATTTAGATATCGATCGGTGTTGTATATATGTAAACCGGTTTATCTCTCTTGATTTAGGGTCTCTAATTTACTTTGATCAGATGTTGTATATAAGCAAGCCCAATTGTACATTTTAGATCAATCATTTGAGAATGAGAGTTTATTTTTCCTTTTTGGTAAAAGCTGATGAAAAAGTTAAAAGGCAAAATAGCAAAATAGGAAAAAAGTGAAAAAAAAGAGACATATGCTTTAAATTCACACTAATGTACTAGATTAACCTTGTCCTGATGTCGAATTTTCTTCGTCTTCTTTTGCGTTTAATGTAATGCGTATCTTTTTCTCAAATAAACTCATAACCTTAAGTATTTTAAGGAAAATATCTTTATTAATCGTAAATGTAAACGGTTTTTTTTGGTTTAGCATCATTCCAGGCCCATTAAGCGTTTTAGGTGGACCTTTAGTTTCTTTGTTTAGGGCTAAAGTGACTCTTATAGGTTTGTAAGTGTAATCATTTATAGAGAAAAAAAGTTGAATCTTCATTTGATTATAATTGATTAACTTTTATACGCCACACTAAAGTCAACTAAAGCTAATATATTATCGTACCAGCTAATTCAATTACGTTCACGGTGCCTTGAAAGCAATATACTCACCTAATTCTACTTGACCAAGTATATTAAACATTTAACGTATATAGAGACGCAACTTTTGTCACAACAATATTCAATTTTGCTCTCAAATTAATTATATCAAACTCAATTTTTGAAAGCCACATTTCACCTTTCATAAAAATAAAGACAATATATGAAATATGATCGCCACTAAGAAAACGTCGGCTAGCTTTAACCCTACCGTCAACGGCGGCAACGGTCTCTGATACTGATGTTGTCGAAGCTTCAAGCAAAGTGGAGAGAGCTCAAATGGATTGCTTCTCTCTTGGTTTTGACAGTTTCTCTGTCTCTATTTGTCTACCATTTGGCGTCATTTATTCAGCCACTGCCTCTACCGCTACCTCAAATTTCCAGCTTTCCTGCGTTTGAGCCACCGTTGATCACAGCCAAACAAAAATCTAACGACACTGACAACGTTAGTAACCTCATTTCATGTTCAACATAATAATTTACAAGATATACATATATAAACTTTTTTTTTTGTCTTAACATTAAAACCAAAAAAAACTTTTTTTTTGAATTTGAATGAAACTTAAATTAACATTTTCAACCGGTCGTCAGATAAAACTATTTTATATATAATAGATATTCTGTAAGTGTATATAAATGATGATATCTAGTAATTAGTTTTGTTTGGTTGATAGATTGAGGCTGATGACAGGGGAAATTTGGCAAGAATCCTAAGAGAAGCATCGACGGAGGAGAAGACAGTGATAGTGACAATGATGAATCAGGCTTATGCGGAGCGAGACTCAACTTTCGATGTGTTTCTTGAGAGTTTTCGAGTCGGAAACGGAACGGAGAGGCTGCTCCGTCACGTTGTGGTGGTGTGTTTGGACGAGAAATCTTACTCACGGTGCGTGGAGGTCTTCCCTCGCCGTTGCTTCTTGCTGAGGACTACCGGAATTGATTTTTCCGGCGAGAGGCTGTTCATGAAGGGGGATTATCTCAAGATGATGTGGCGCCGAACCGAGTTCTTGGGTTCTTTGCTTAGCCTCGGATATAACTTCCTCTTCACGGTACCTCTCTAAGTTCATCGAATGCAAGTTTTTATACAACAAAATTGCTGTTATTCGTTTCGGTTTAGTTGGTTATTTTTATTACAACTTGGTTATGAAATTTTATGGCCAATTAAAAAAATAAATTCTTTTAAAATAATGAAATTTGTCGAGTTATAATCAAATAGTACTTTGGTTTTGATTTAGGATTTTGTGTTTGATTTTTAAGCACCTCTTTGTTCTTCTATATAATTTCTTTAGGTTAAATATTGATTTAGGACATGGACACAGTGTGGCTTCGAGATCCATTTCCTCGATTCATTGCGGATGTAGATTTTCAGATCGCTTGCGACTCCTTCAACGGAAACATCAGCGACACCCGCAATTACGCTAATGGCGGATTCAAATACGTCATTGCCAACCCCAGAACGATCGAGTTCTACAACTATTGGTATGAGTCCAGGCTAAGATTCCCCGGGAAAAACGAGCAGGACGTAATTAACAAGATAAAAAACGATCGGTACATAAAAAAAATGGGGCTCAAAATGAGGTTTCTCAACACGAGACACGTTGGAAACTTCTGCCAACAAAACTGGGATATTACCAAAGTTTGCGTAATGCATGGTAACTGTTGCATTGGACAGACTAATAAGGTCAAGGATTTGAGACAAGTTCTTGAGGATTGGACCAACTTTTTTGCCAATGGCGACCGGAAAAGAGGGTTTCGACAGCCGATGAATTGCAGGAGAAGTCTAAGGCGGAAGAGGCCTCACAAAAGTAAAGCAAACTAGTTTAATACATTATTGATCTACTCTAATAATAATCACTAGATTGAATTCGTCCCGCCGTTACCGACATTTCTCTACAAATTACTTTGACTGCTTGGTTGTGTTTTTGCACGTTATATTTAATGTTTCTTTTTTTTCAAATGAACCATGACCTTAGAAAATACATTTGAAATCATCAAGATTTAAGTTGATGTAGTAAAGAAAAATTTCTCAGCCCCAATAACATTCACTTTTACGAAAATTCTCATTTCTAATACAAATGTATATATGAAGAAGAGAGGAGATCAAGCTCAACCTAATTCGTTTTTTTTAAAGGAACAAGAACACATTTTTTTTTTTTTTTTGAACTTTGGAACAAGTATACTTGGCTAGGGGTCTTAAAGAATCCCTTAGTTGTATGTACTAAAAAAGTTTTATGGAAAATGCAAAATAAGGGGTCAAATAAAAAGACAGAACAAAATCAAAAGAAAACGAAAAGAAATCTCATGTAAGCAAACAGAAGTGATACAGGCACAGCTCCCATGAAGCCGCACCGTTTTACATCCTCTAGAGAACCATGACTTTACTTTTCCGGCAAGAAGCTGTTTATGGTGCCGTGATATCTCAAGATGATGTGGCGCCGACCGGAGTTCTTTTTTGCGGAAGCTTGGACATAGTTTCCTGTTCACGGTATACCTTCCAATTTATGCATACGTACGAAGCTGACGCCGTTTTGGGTTTTTGTAATGAACAATTCAGTAGTGGTGACGTGGTGGTCCGCATGTGAATCTTTGTGGAACAAAAATTGTAAAATTGTGTTTGTAACTATTCTAAAAAAAAATTCATTCATAATTTGCAGTAAATATAATATCACAGACGACCAAAAAAAAAATACCAAAGCAATTTACATAATATAGATTTGGAAAGTTCGACTTCGACCTAATTTCATGATTGTAACTCAAACTTGGCTTTTAAAAAGCCCAAAGGAAGTGGTGTTTGTTAGCAAAGGAAGTGGTGTTTATTAGCAAGGTGATGTGTTTTTTGTTAGCGAGGTAACTAAAACTTACTAGTTAAGAGCAAGATTAATGTTGTATACCCAAATTGTCTCTTAACATTATTGTAATAATAAATTTATGTTAGGAGATATAGTTAAGAGACATCTGTTTTCGTTTCGATTATTGGTAAAGTTTATTAGGTGTTAACTTTTTTTTTCTTTTTTTTTGAATTAAGTTTATTTATATATAAAACATTAAATATTTTGCATTGATTGAAAAGTAAATCATAATTTCACATAAAACATTTAAAACATAACTTTTGTAACCATAAACACGAAAGACAGATTTTCAAAAGATTGATCGAGATATTGATGAATCATTTGGTCGAAATTTACATCAATTGAATGCTAAAAGGATCATGAAGACCCCATAATTATGTTTAAAATTTTTCAAATTGTCTAAAGTTTGATTGAAAAGTTAACTTGATCAAAGAGAATGATTTGAACAAGTAGTAAGAAATTAAACAATATCAAGAGAGGAAACTCAACAACTGAAAACAGAGATGAAGACAATAAGACAGATCATAACAAACCGGCCCAAAATGGAGGAACACCACAAAGCAGGATATAAAGGATAACTCTAGCACTCCAGATATCAACCTCAGGTCCATAATTTCGCCTAAGTACTGTTGGGGTCGGATTTCCCCCCATCACATTGTCATTTGAACTGAGCGGATTAAAGAGAAAAGCCGAGCACAATCACATCAAACCGGGCCGAACCGGCGACTAAACCAGAAAACCGAAAAGACATCTCCCGATGGGCCGAACCAACATCCAGCGAAGCGATCCGAGCCGAAGCCCATCGAAGAAGGCCCATGTTTAGGGTTTACCTAAACATAAGTCGGCGCGAACGGAAATGGAAAGGTTCATTATGGAAAGTTTACTTAAATCTTGTAATGACGGTTCCTATTCTCTTATAAATAGGAACCGATGTCAATTGTTTTCGGGATCACTTTTTCACTCATAGCAAAGGCATACGCCACAAACTTTACAGCTCGCATAACAGCTATAAATTAAACCGTCTTTGGCTCGTCTTCTTCGTATTTGACCAATAGAATTCCTCGGCTCTCCCTAAAACATATTAAATACTATTGTGAAGGTTTCGGCTCGCACAATTTGGCCCTAGAAGGAGGGGGAGAGAATTCATACACCGAAAATACGAAGCCTGAGAAGATGACAGATAGAAATTTAAACGAGACCGACCCAACCGGTCAGCAGCATGAGGACAGCGCGATAGCAAGCCAGACAGAAGCAAAGAAGATCGCTGCCCTTAAGAAACAAACCGAGGAGCAAGAAGCCCTGAACATCACCTTAACTCAAGAGCTCGAAAGTCTGCGAACCCAACTGAAAGAAAGAGAAGAACGATACGCCAGACGGCGAAAGAAACTCGATCCAAAGAATCTGGCCTTCAACTCCCCAGCCGATGAAACAGCAGGAGAGGATGAAGAGGAAAAAACCCCCGAGCGAAGTGAAACTGGATCCGAACCAGACTAATCGCCACCACGTCTCCAAAAGAAGAAGCAGAACATGAAATGCAAGGGCGCACCATCGACCGAGCCGATACGAATCAACCTGGGAGACCCAATCCCCAGCGATGTCACCCCAGAATCACTAGCCGAGATTCTCAAGCAGATACTGTCAGATCAAGGGGAATCCGCCCCGAACGATCCAATCGGTGATCAAAACCAGCAAACCAAGATTGCCGAACAGAGAACGGATGGCACGCTAACTCTCCCTGCGGAAACACTCGCTGAAGCCATCACGCGTCTCCTACTTGAGAAGCGAACCCCGACTTCTCTAAATACTCGAAACAAGAACCGACCGTCTCGAGACCTGTGCATCTCGAGAAAGAGTAATCCAAGCAAGGAACAGAGTATGAGTCGAGACGAATTGGCCGAAATCCGGGCTCATCTCGAAAAATCTTATAGCGAAGCTAAATTGCTCCGGTCGCAAATCCACAGAGCACTCAGCTCGGCGCCATAAATTGCTCAGATATGTGAAGATTCGGAGCACACACCTTTTTCGGCACGGATAATTAACACCAAGGTAGTCGATCCAGGGAGATTGAGCATCCAGAAGTATGATGGCTCGACCAATCCAAAGGATCACATTAACGCATTTCGAGTCGCCCTGAGTCGAGCCGCATTCAAAAGCGCAGAAGAAAAAGATGCCGGATTTTACCTATTATTCGCTAAATACTTGAAAGGCGCGGCCCTAGACTGGTTCTTGAACCTCGAGCCAAACTCGGTCGAAAATTTACAGTAGCTGACGGCTCTCTTTCTCAAGCAATACTCCATGTTTATAGAGAAATCGGCCTCGGCAATCAATCTGTGGAATATGGTCCAAGGGGAAGAAGAATCGCTTCGCAGTTTCATGGATCGGTTTAAAACAACCATGTCGAAGGCGGGAACGGTCAATGACGAAATTGCCGTCGACTCGCTCAAAAAGGGGTTGTGGTTCCAGTCAGATTTCCGAAAGGAGCTCGCTCTCAATAAGCCTAAGTCGATCGCCGATGCCATCCATCGATCCGTGGCATTCGCAGCAGAAGAGGAAGATATGAAATTGTTAACCGCGCTGCATAGCTCGTCAAAAGTAACGGTTAAACCACCGTTAGCAGTCCAGCCGCAGACTAACCAAAAGCGTCATAACCAACGAAGCGGATACGTGTATCACGAAAGGCGAAACTTATCCGGGGAGCACAACTATCAAGTGGACGCGAGCCAACAGTCTGGCATCGTAAATCAAGTAGGCGCTGGAAGGGGAAAAGCACCAAAGAGCTACACATGGACGAGGAATCAAAGTTCTCCGAACTACGATGACAAAGCCTACTGCGAATTTCACCAATGCTTTGGCCACTCTACCGAACAATGCCGTCATTTAGGGGCGGAGCTCGCAAAGAAGTTGTTTAGTGGCGAACTGAAAGGCGATCTGAAACTGGAGGACTTGGAACGGCCCGAACCAAGAGAACGACCAGAAAAATCAGATCGACCGATCGACCAACCGAAGCGCGGAAGACGGGAGGATCTGGATGACCAAACTGGTACGCGGAGGAGAATCCATCTCATAATGGGCGGCTAGCAATATTGCCCAGACACCGTATCGTCGATCGAAGCTTTTCAACGACGAGCCGACGCAGCGGTCAACTGGTATGAACCCCCCCAAGCTCCCAAATGCTGAAATCACCTTCACGGAAAATGAGGTCATCGGAATTGACAAGCCGCATGACGATCCACTCGTGATCATGCTGGCCGTCGGAAGCTTCGACGTGGCTCGAATCCTCGTCGATACAAGAAGCACCGTAGATATAATTTACAAGGACACCTTACGGCGGATGGGAATCGATCTGGCCGATGTGAAGTCGACGCCAAAACCACTAACAGGATTTGGAGGCGAGACTACAATGTCTATGGGAACGATCACACTTCCGGTCGAAGCAAGTGGAGTAACCAAGATGGTTTGTTTCTCCGTTTCGGATAATCCCCCAATCTACAACATCATCATGGGTACCCCGTGGATAAACTCGATGCGAGCCGTACCATCTACTTATCATCTGTGCATCAAATTCCCCACTCCGTCGGGAGTAAAAACCATACTCGGTTCGCAAAAGGAATCAAGAATCTGTTTCATGACGGAGCACAAACTCCGGAATCCATTGCCTAAGCTACTCCCCGAAGCAAATAGGAAGAAGGTCAAGACAAGCCGAGAGGCGGCAAACAGCCTAGCCAACCTCTTATAGCAATTACAGATCACCGGCGACGGCGAGCCGACGAATAACCAGCCCGCCCAGAACAAAGTAGTCAAAGAAAAAGAAACCGTCGTCGGAGAGCCAACCTGCGAAGCCATAATTTCCATGTGTATCGACGAACTGAACCCAGAGAGATGTGTGGAAATCAAAGCAAACCTGGACGGGGTGATACAAGAAAAACTAGTCTCTTTTCTAAAGAGAAACATCAACACTTTCGCCTGGACGGCAGAGGATATGCATGGGATAGATATCAACGTCGCTTGTCACGAGTTAAATGTCGACCCAACGTTCAAACCGATAAAACAAAAACGAAGAAAGTTGGGACACGAGCGACAGAAGGCAGTAAACGACGAGGTGGAGCGCCTGTTAAAAGTAGGCTCGATTATCGAAGCAAAATATCCCGAATGGCTTGCTAACCCGGTCGTGGTTAAAAAGAAGAATGGAAAATGGCGAGTGTGCATAGATTTCACGGACCTAAATAAAGCGTGCCCAAAGGACAGTTTCCCAATTCTGCATATTGATCGGCTCGTAGAAGCAACTGCAGGAAACGAGCTGTTAACTTTCATGGATGCCTTTTCAGGCTATAACCAGATTAAGATGAATCCCGACGACCGCGAAAAAACAGCCTTCCAAGCGGAGCGAGGCATTTATTCCTACGAGGTTATGCCATTCAGACTTAAGAACGCAGGAGCAACGTATCAACGGCTCGTAAACAAAATGTTTGCTCCCCAGCTCGGAAAAACGATGGAAGTTTACATCGACGATATGCTGGTGAAATCCCTGAAGAAAGAAGACCATGTCACGCACCTTCGCGAGTGCTTCGAACAGTTGAATTCGTACAACATGAAGTTGAATCCAACAAAATGTCGCTTCGCCGTAACATCTGGAGAATTCCTGGGTTATCTGGTAACACAGCGAGATATCGAAGCAAATCCAAAACAGATTCAAGCCCTGATAAAGATGCCGTCGCCAGAAACAAAGAGACAAATACAGCAATTAACCGGACGTATCGCTGCGCTCAACCGTTTTATCTCGCGATCCACAGATAAATGTCTCCCTTTCTACGATACTCTGCGAGGGAACAAGAAGTTCGAGTGGACAGCGAAGTGTGAAGAAGCCTTCCTCGAGCTAAAATCTTTTCTGGCGAGCCCCCCAATATTGGCAAAGTCAAAAGACGGAGAGCCATTATACTTATACGTCGCCGTGTCGTTAACAGCGGTTAGCGGAGTCCTGATTCGCGAAGATCGTAGAATCCAAAAACCGGTCTTCTACGTGAGCCAGAGCTTGATCGATGCGGAAACGAGATACCCCCAAACCGAGAAATTCGCACTAGCAGTCGTTATGTCGGCTCGGAAATTACGTCCATATTTTCAATCTCACTCAATCATAGTCCTAACAGCACTACCACTAAGGACGATCTTACATAGCCCGAGCCAATCTGGAAGATTGGCGAAATGGACAATCGAGCTGAGTGAATACGATATCGAGTATCGAAGTCGAACGAGCGCGAAATCGCAAGTCTTGGCTGACTTCTTAATTGAATTACCAATCGGCACCAGCGAAGAGCCGAATCTCCCCGCTGACTGGTTACTTCATGACGATGGCTCGTCGTCAAAACAAGGCGCTGGAGTCGGAATTCGACTTACTTCCCCTACAGGCGAAATATTAGAACAATCGCTTCGTCTAAATTTTGGCGCGTCAAATAACGAGGCAGAATATGAAGCATTAATAGATGGATTAAAGTTAGCATTTGGGATTGGAGTCCGAAACATACATGCCTACTGCGATTCTCAGCTCGTAGCGAGCCAGTTCAGCGGAGAGTACGCCACCAAAGACAAAAGAATGGAAGCATATCTCGGAGTAGATTAGAATCTAGCCGGACAGTTCGAGAAGTTTACATTGGAGAAAATCCCGCGTGGAGATAATACTCAAGCCGACGCTCTGGAATCACTGACCTTGACTTCTGACCCATATTTGAAAAGAATAATTCCCGTCGAATTTATCGAACACCCTAGTATTGACGCAGACGAGCCAGAAATCCTAATGACTATAGTTGAAGACGACCCGGACAATAATGGCGAACCCGATTTCAACCAACCTACGGAGATGGATATCGACGATGACACGAAGTACGGTTGCGACAAAGGCTGGCTGGCGCCGATGCGCCTTTACATAGCCGATGGAGAAACACCAACGGATAAGTGGGCAGCTCGCAAGTTGAAGGCTCAAGCAGCGCGATACATTTTAATACGCGACGCTGTGTTTCGATGGAGATTCTCGGGACCATTGCTCGCATGCGTAATAGGAGAGAAGGCGAGAGAAATAATGAAAGAAGTGCACAGTGGCTCGTTTGGAAATCATTCTGGAGGACGAGCCTTAGCTATCAAGATTAAGCGGCACGGTTATTTCTGGCCAACGATGATCAGCGACTGCGAAAAATATTCAAGGAAATGCGAAAAATGCCAACGTCATGCTCCGACAATACATCAACCGGCCGAGCTACTGTCCTCTATCTCCGCACCGTATCCATTCATGAGATGGTCAATGGATATCGTCGGACCGCTGCACAAGTCAAAACAAAAACGATTCTTACTAGTTTTAACCGACTACTTCTCTAAATGGGTCGAGGCAGAATCCTACGCGAACATAAAGGACGCCCAAGTCGAGCAGTTCATCTTGAAAAATATCATCTGTCGGCACGGTGTCCCCTACGAAATTGTTACAGATAACGGCTCGCAGTTTATCGATCTCGGCTCGATTTCAGAAATTCTGCGACAAATGGAAGATCCGCCTCAGCAAGTCAACTCCTCGTTATCCGCAAGGAAATGGCCAGGCCGAAGCAACTAATAAGACGATTTTGGATGAACTCAAAAAACGGCTCGATGCTAAAACAGGCCGTTGGGCAGACGAACTAGAAGGCGTCCTTTGGTCCCATCGAACAACTCCGAGACGAGCCACTGGCGAAACAGCGTTCGCACTTGTCTACGGGACAGAGTGTGTAATCCCACCGGAAGTACACTTTCCCGAAGTTCGTCGCTGGCTATTACCAGAACAAGAAGGCTACAACCACTTGATGCTGCTGGACGAGCTGGATCTGATTAAAGAACGACGCAACCAGGCTCTTATTCGCATCCAAAACTATCAACAATATGTCGCCAAATACTACAATTCCAACGTTCGATCCCGGAGATTCAGAGAAGGCGATCTGGTTCTCAGAAAAGTGTTCCAGAACACCGCTGAACGAAACGCCGGAAAATTAGGGGCAAATTGGGAAGGCCCGTACAAGGTCATCGAAACGGTTCTTCCTGGAGCCTATCGGCTAGAAAACATGGCCGGCGAAGCGATATCGAAGCCATGGAACGTGATGCATCTTAAAAAATATTATCGATGAGGCGCACGCGCCATCACTTAGAACTACGCGTGACTTGATCCCCGCAAGGGGTATGTAGGCAGTTCACTTTCGGGTGGATTCAGTTGTCCCCCTCAAAAAAAAAAGGGGGGGGGGGGGGGGGGGTGGGGTACTTGTACATATACACTCCCTTTCGTTACTTGTACATATACACTCCCTTTCGTTTGCAACACGGTTCGCCGTTAAACGCATTTTTACTCCTTGTAATACGGTTCGCCGTTAACGCAAATGATTAACGAGATTTCTCATGTAACACGGGTCGCCGCTAAACACAATAACTAATAAAGTTCAGATTTCTATTATATCAGTTTGGCAACACAATCCGTCCACCTACGCTACTTCGTTTAACTCGGAATGTGTTCTCAAACCGCTCCGAGCCGGGTGTTGTTGGCCACAACACCCAATCTTTGTAACTTTACCTTAACTTCATATCATGCGCGCGCTATACAAATTGATCATTCGTCGTCTGTTCCGACCCGCTAATTACTAATAGATAAGGATGCGGCAAGAACTGGAACAGATCAATCAGAAACCCAACATCCAAAACGGTTCGCTACAACGTTGGTTCAATATTTAAATCGTCACTGTTTCAACTCGTAACTCACTGATTGATGAGTTAGCGGCAAAAACAGAAACCAGCTGGCATAAACCCAATATACTAAAACGCCTCGCGGTAGCATTGGTTGAACATTTCAGATTCGTCACTGATCCGAATCGCGATTAACTTACTGTTAAATCCGTGATAAAAACTGGAACAAGTTGACTTAAACCCGATTCGGAAAACGGCACGTTGCAACATCGGTAAAACATCACTGAAAGTATTAAGTCCGATACATAGAATGTTTCGTAAGATTGATCTTGCCAAACGGCTCGAATAGACTTTCCAAATACACGGTCACCGAAATCCAAATAAACTTCCGTTTTTAATTAATATAATTAAACAAGTTTAAAAAGTGGATAAAGCCATCCAGGCACTATTTACAGACAAAATGGATAAAGCCATCCACGCATCATGTTCAAAAATCTAAAATAAATACAAAGACAGTTTAGCTCGGTAATTCCTCAAACGGCAGCCGGAGCTTCATCAATAACATCCACGGGTCTCGAGTTCGGTTCGCCAGCAGCTTGGTCCGATCCTTCCTGAACACCAGCAATAGCTTGGCTCGTTGGCTCCGGAGCTCCCTCGACTGATGTTGGATCAGGAATAACCACCAGTTCGATTCTATTCTAAAAGATAGAGGAACCAAAATTAGTTCCGTACTGCGAACCGACACCGATCTTGAGTCTTTCAGACCAGGTAACCTTCTCATCTCTGAGATGTACCTCAGGCGGATTAGAGGAAACCGGGGGGACGTTGAGTCGATCAATCATTTTGGCGAGCAGCGCGTCGGCCTCCTCGCCAGCTTCGGGGTCAGAAGCAACATGCTCCCTGAGTCCGGCGAGCTCAACATCAAGATCCGGAGGGTTCGCGCTTCGGATATCTCCGATCAACCCGATGTTACCTTGAGCTTGAGCGAGATAAACGGCTCGGGAGAATACCTCCTTAAGGTTTTTCGCATCAGATTTGACCGTTTCGAGCAGAGAGACGTATCGGTCGTTCACCTCGGACTTCGCCCTCTTGACCTCAACCTCAAGGAGAGCATCCTTAGCCCGCACTTGCTCTTGAAGCGAACTGATCTTAGCCTCGAGGGATTTATTCCTCTCCACGATATTAAGACTCGTGGATGCCATTTTGATAGCATTCGCCTTATGAACCTCCGCTTCGCTTTGGATCTTAACGATCTCCTCTTTAGCTCGAGCCAGCTTGCTGGCATGGCCTTTCTCCGAAACCTCATGAAGTCGCTTCAAAGTGTCAACCGTCTTCTGAAGTTCGTCAAGAGCCGACCGATCAGAGCGAGCTCTGGCCTCGTACAGAGCGTTGACCCGGGAGGATTCGGGACCGCCTTCTTCGCGGCTCGCCTGATTGTATTCCTCCTTGGAACCCGTATCTTCGTGGAGCATTTCTTTATTCCTTTTGACGAGCCAGCACCGTAGGCACTAGACAGGATGCACTCGAGGGATGCGTCATCCAGTAGTGGCCTCTTCGAAAATTGAGAGAGCATTGGTCTAATTGGCCCGAGGATATCTCCAACCGCCCCTTCGGACATCATCTCTTCAAACTTGATCTCCTCGGGATTGAATATTGGATCAAGTCCTACCCCATGACGAACCGTTTGATCCTTAACGAATTCCGCCTCGGCACGAAGGAGGGCCAGCTCGTCCCCTTCATCCATGATCGGCTCGGACGCCCCATTCGAACTATCATTACGAAGAACCGGCGGCTCGCTCGCCAATTGGTTAACCTCGGCGATCTCGGCAACCCGAACAGATTGATTTCCATCTTCAGATCGAGGCGAGTTAACTATCTTCCGACCCTGCGGAGTGTAGGAGTTGTGTGATCCCACCTAATCGGATGGCTCGGAGGATGAAGACGAGCGACGAACCGAGATCTCGGAGTCATTTGAATTGTTGGAGCGATCCTCAGAATGATCGGCCCCAACAGAAGGAGTGCGACTACTCAAAGACATCTTGGCTCGGAAGAAGATGGATCGAAGAACTTGAAGATTGGCCGGAAAGTTTGAAGGTACGACGTGAAATGATTCACACCGGCGACGCAAACAATGAACACTGGCAAAATTGAAGAACGGAAAAGAAAAGCTAGAGGGAAGGAGAGAAATCTACCGTTTACTTGATTTGGAGAGAGAAGCGAAATGAAGAAAGTGAACCCCGGGGTCGTATATTTATACAAGTTTTGGAGCGTGGGCGCGTCGATTCGGGAAGACGAAACGGCCTGACCTAATTCCCGCCCGATTCCTAGGGTTTCCACCGAAACCAGCGGGCCCAGAAACGCTTCGGATTCCGCGTCCGATAAATGCGAGAACTCATCGACGTCGTTTAGAAGAAAAATTACCAACACGAGCCAAGCGTATATCAGTAAAAAAATCTCCACGTCAAATTATGACGAGCTAACTTCTTGCAGAAGACGAACCGAACGTGTCGACGGCTCGGTTCAAATGACAATGCTTCCTCTTGGTAACTTGCAGCTCGCCACTCTTACACATAAGATTAGCGAGCTGGGGGCTAACTGTTGGGGTCGGATTTTCCCCCATCACATTGTCATTTGAACTGAGCGGATCAAAGAGAAAATCCGAGCACAATCACATCAAACCGGGCCGAACCGGCGACTAAACCAGAAAACCGGGAAGACATCTCCCGATGGGCCGAACCAACATCCAGCGAAGCGATCCGAGCCGAAGCCCATCGAAGAAGGCCCATGTTTAGGATTTCCCTAAACATAAGTTGGCGCGAACGGAAATGGAAAGATTCATTATGGATAGTTTACTTAAATCTTGTAATGACGGTTCCTATTCTCTTATAAATAGGAACCGATGTCAATTGTTTTCGGGATCACTTTTTCACTCATAGCAAAGGCATACGCCACAAACTTTACAGCTCGCATAACAGCTATAAATTAAACCGTCTTTGGCTCGTCTTCTTCGTATTTGACCAATAGAATTCCTCGGCTCTCCCTAAAACATATTAAATACTATTGTGAAGGTTTCGGCTCGCACAAGTACCTCTGGTGCCATGTAATAAGGACTTCCAACAATCTCGTTGAATCCCTCACCTGTGTAACAGATTCATTAAAGATAAAGTACACTAAACAGAAGAAAAACGTCTATCATAAGATATAATATTTGCGAGGGAGGTTAGGTATTAATTGTTAGCAAGATTGTCGTGATATTGGTAGCACTGTGTTGGGTTACTTGTTAGCAAGATGCCCAGTTAGTTGTTATCAAGTTAATATAATCTTTGTTAACAAGGTGTGATGACAAATCTAAAACTAAAACAAAATCGGTAAAGTTGAAGTAGGGCTATAAGGGTCTTCTACATTTGCAAGTGTCTCTGAAAAGTTGTGGAATTGTGTCAATTAATTTCAGAGTTAATGAAAGTTATCTGTTGCAATTTCTAAAAATTAAATGCTTCTTTGGAAGGTGATAGTTGGAGGAGCACTAAAGTTACTTGTTTATCTTTTAGTGCAATTAGGAATATTGTTTATTGTTTGTAAGTGACATCCTTCATTTATAGGAAAGAAAGGGATCTTGATTTCGTTGATTTGTTTTACCTTCACACGCCAGACTAAAGGCACAAAGGCTAATTCTTACCAGCTAATTTAATGACGTCACGGTGCCTTGAAAAAGATATAATCACCTACTTTCTACTCGGCCAAGAAAACTAAAGATTTAATGCATAGAGAGATTAGAGACGCATCTTTTTCAAACAATATTCAACTTAGCGAGGTCTCAAATAATATCAAAAACATATTTTTGAAGTTTTCGTCTAAATGAGGGGGAAAAATTAACATTTCTAAAATATAAAATTTATCCATCTTTTTTTTTTTTTTTTTGCAAAATGCTAACATCTTATATATAATTAGAGAGTTTTATCACCATATAGGGTATCCACATCAGCAAAAAATCATTAAATTATATTTAAAACATTCATTTAATATATGTCTATTTATATTTCTTCATATATATATACTCATATTTAAAACATAAAACAATTAAACAAAACACACATATAAATTAATTAATTACATATTTTAAAATATATGATAACTTGACACTAAAAATCAAATAAAGTTGTATTATAAGTTGGAGAGAAAGAAATGAAATACTTCACTCATGAAACAACCAAGCTTTTTTTTTTTTACTTAAACAATTCTAGCAGAAGTCTTAAAATAAATAATTCAATAAATCATAAATCCAATTCAACAACAGAAGTTAATAATCAAATAAATCAAATGAATCAAATATCAAATAATTCTAACAACTTAAGCAAAAGGAATAAAATATAAATCCTATCATCCTCTTCTTCGGCCTTGATTCCGCGCTTAAACATTTCTACCACCTGCATCACAGGAAAGAAGATGCGTAAGTATTATCATAAATACTTAGTGAGACGATCACTCTGCCCACGGGCCAATTACGCAATTTTCAGATAATTAAAGTCTTTTAAATAATTTCCACAATTATTAAATATTTTTCCACCATTAAAATAATTCCAAATAATTATTAAATAATTCTCATAATTAAATAATAATCTTAATTAATTATTAATCCGAAAATAATTAATTAAATCATTTCAATAACCATTAAAACCAATTAATTCCTTTAAACCGGATTAAACCAATTTTAATTCAGTTTCCAATTAATTCCAAATCAAATCGGATTAAACCAGACAAAACCGGTGGTGTCGACCGACACCAAACTTGGTGTCGATCGACACTCGGTCGTCTGCTCGAATCCGAGTGCAACAGATCGGCACTAAAACACAGAAACACAACCCAATCATTCACACACACGATTCAACACCATTATCAGCACGAAAATCATCACACAACTCAAGAACAACAACTAGAAACATCGATTCATTCATCTAACATCCTAAATCCGGAAATCCCGAACTCACAGTCACGCACTCACCTTGGATTTGGATTGAAAGGGAGAAAAGGAAGATGAACAGGGAAGAACAGCAATCAACTCCTCACAAAACTTCACAAAAACACACCAAATCGCCCAAAATCGCCTTAGAACTCTTCTCTGCCTCAAAAAGAGACAAAAACTCGACGGCCACGACTTTTAATTCGAGTCCTAGGGTTTTCCAACCCAAACCAACGCGAACCGAACAAAATAGAAACAAACCGGAAATTTGCGATTTGGCCGGTGTCGATCGACACCAGCCTTGGTGTCGCTCGACACCAGGCAAAAACTCCACTTCTTTGGTTTACGGATGTTACAACTCTCCCCCACTAAACTGGATTCGTCCTCGAATCCTAACTGAAAACACGTCTCGCAAGACCAACAATCCGACCTCGCAAGGTCACAACACTGGAGATCCTCACCTGATCCCCGAGACTCACACTCAATCTTATGTATACGCACGTTTCAAGACATTTTCCTCTTAACTCATTATCCTCAACACTTATATTGGGGCCACGGCTCCCAAATAAGTCCAAACCAAAACCACTTGTATTGGGGCCACGGCTCCCAAACAAGTCTGCAACTACCCAAACTGGGGCCACGGCCTCCCAGATGGGCCTGCCATCGCTTATACCGAAGCCACGGCACTCGGATAAGCTACTCACACTGAAGCCACGGCACTCAGGTAAGTCTGCCAGAGAACAAAAGTCTCCCAAAAAGTAACGAGTTATTCAGGACCGCAGCCCTTAGAGAAAAATTCTTAAACGCCTATAACGAAAGATTGAAACGTCTCACGACCCAACTGGTCAACAAGTGTAACATCCAAGACAACATTAAATAACACAGATAATGAGGCAAAACTCCATCTCATAAATCTCAAAAATGTATGTCTTACAACGTAAACCAAAACAACAACAACAAAAGCTCGCAAGCTAAACCATAACCAAGCCACAAAGACGAAAGAAGCTCACTCTTCACTCTGCTTGTCGAACCACTTCCTGAACTTCAACTTCATCTTTGCCTCTGGCTCCCAAGTCTCCTCCTCAATACCGCCACAAGTCCACAAAACTCTCAGTAACGGTATCCTCTTGTTCCGCAGAATCTTGACTCTCCTCTCAAGAATCCTCACAGGCACTGCCGGAACTGTCAAATCTGGCTGAAGATCCTCTGGAATCTGAGCCACTAACTCCTCGGAAGGATGAAGACACTTCCTCAGCATCGACACATGAAACACCTTGTGAAAGGCTTTCATAATCGGAGGTAACTCCAACCTGTACGCCAACGGTCCCACTCGCTCCACAATTGGAAACGGACCCATAAAACGCGGACTCAGCTTGTTCTCTGCGATGGACCTGTTAGGACCCCTCAACATCGCCATCTTGAGATACACTCTATCTCCAACCTGAAACTCAAGCTCTCGTCTGCGTCTATCTGCGTAGCTCTTCTGTCTATCCTGAGCTTCCTTCATGTTCAGTCGCACCACACGAACCTTCTCAGTCGTCTCCTGAACATAAGTAGCTCCATAAATACTGCGCTCCCCCACTTGGGTCCAACATAAGGGTGTCCGACATGGTCTCCCATACAAAGCCTCAAAAGGAGCCATGCCAATACTCGCCTGAAAGCTGTTGTTGTAAGCAAACTCAACCAAGCTCAAGTGATCCGCCCAATGACCACCCCAATCTAGCACACACATCCTCAACAGATCCTCTAACGTCTGAATCGTCCTCTCTGACTGCCCATCAGTCAGCGGATGATATGCCGTACTCATATGCACCTTAGTGCCCATCTCAGTCTGAAATGCCCTCCAAAACTCTGAGGCAAATCTCGGATCCCGGTCTGACACTATACTGGCTGGCACTCCATGCAGCCTCACAATCTCACGCACAAACTTCCTAGCCAAAACAGCTGCTCCATCTGTTTTCTTGATGGCCAAGAAATGTGCTGACTTGGTCAACCGATCCACAATAACCAAAATAGCATCATGCGTCCTCGAAATGGGTAGCCCAACCACGAAATCCATCAGAATCATGTCCCACTTCCACTCTGGAATGGGTAAACTCTGCAATAGACCACCTGGAACCTGATGCTCAGCCTTCACTAAGGAACAAGTGTTGCACCTCGCAACCCAATCCGCCACATCTCTCTTCATCCCAACCCAATGATAGTACCTCTTGAGATCACGGTACATCTTGGTCGCTCCTGGATGAATCGAAAACTTGCTCGAATGAGCCTCTCTCAGAATATGCTGTCTCAACTCATCAACATTGGGTACACAAACCCGACCACGAACCAGAATAGTCCCGTTCTCAGATACTTGATACTCAGAACTCGGTACTCGTGATGCATCAATCAGACTCTGATCACTCTCCTGAGCCACTCTGATCCTGCTCAACAAATCTGCCTGATCAACTGCCTATAAACCCAAAGGCTCCTGCGAAATAGCACAAAGGCGCAAAGTGCTAATCTCGCCCACCAACGCCTCAACATCCTGCTCTAAAGCCGAATCACACCTCCGTCGACTCAAAGCATCTACTACTATGTTAGCCTTGCCCGAATGATAGATGATCTCCAAGTCATAATCCGCCAAAAACTCAACCCAGCGCGTCTGTCTCGCATTCAGCATCGGCTGAGTAAAAATGTGCTTAAGACTCTTGTGGTCAGTGAAGATCTGAACTGAACCACCATACAAATAAGACCTCCAGATCTTAAGCGCAAAGACCACCGCTCCCAACTCTAGATCATGGGTAGGACGGTTACGCTCGCTCCCCTGCCACTGCCTCGAAGCGTAAGCAATAACTCTGCCCTCCTGCATCAACACACAACCCAGACCAATCCCTGAAGCATCGGTGTACACAGCATAAGGCTTCCCTGGCTCGGGTAACGCCAAAACAGGTGTACTAGTCAAATACTCCTTGAGCTTCTCAAAGCTCTCCTCACACTCAGGCGACCACACAAAAGGAACATCCTTCCTAGTCAACTGCGTCATCGGCTGTGCCATACTCGCAAAACCCCTGACGAATCTCCTGTAATAACCTGCTAACCCAAGAAAGCTCCTGATCTCGGTAGCACTACTAGGTCGAGGCCAATCTCTGATGGCCTCTATCTTCGCCGGATCTACAGACACTCCCTCTGCAGAAACAATATGACCGAGAAAACCCATCTCTCGCTGCCAGAAACTGCACTTGCTCAACTTAGCATACAGCTTCTGCTCTCAAAGCTTCTCCAGAACCAACCTCAAATGAGTCTCATGCTCCTCAGGACTCCTCGAATAAACCAGAATATCGTCGATGAAGATGATGACAAACACATCCAAATACTCCCTGAATACGTCGTTCATCAACCTCATGAATGTCGCAGGCGCATTCGTCAAACCGAAAGGCATAACCACAAACTCAAAATGCCCATAACGCGTCCTGAAAGCAGTCTTGCGGATATCCACCTCATCTATCGGGATCTGATGGTAACCCGATGCCAAGTCTATCTTGGAGAACCAAGTAGCACCCCTCAGCTGATCCAACAACTCGTCAATCCTCGGGAGAGGGTACCTGTTCTTCACAGTAACTCGGTTCAGTCCCCGGTAATCAATACACAGCCGGAAACTCCCATCCTTCTTCTTCACAAACAGAACTGGTGCTCCCCACGGTGAAACACTCGGTCGAATAAACCCTTTGCTCAAAAGGTCCTCTAGCTGCTTCTTCAGCTCTGCCAACTCTGCTGGAGCCATCCTGTAAGGCGTCTTGGATATCGGCGCTGTCCCCGGCTCTAACTCAATCGTGAAAGGATCTGACCGCGAAGGTGGCAACCCCGTCAACGACTGAAAAACCTCTGGAAACTCTCGAACCACCCGAATATCCTCGAAAACCACCTCACCACTGGACTCAGCCATAGAGATCGTCGCCAAATAGGCCTCACAGCCTCGCTCAATCAACTGCTCTGCCTGAATCGCCGAGATCACTATGCTCCCGGAAGTCGGTCTCACACCCTGAAACACTAACCTCCCGCCATCACGCTCAAAAACCACTCTGCCTCTGTAGCAATCCAGATGAACCCGGTAAAAAGATAACCAGTCCATCCCCAGAATGACGTCATATAACTCCACCGGACTAATCACCAAATCCGCTGGCATCGACTGCCCCGCAATCTGAATATCAACGCCTCTAGCACGGCCCGAAGTAGCCAGGAAACCACCTCCAGCCACCTTGACCATGCCTGCACGCTCAGCCGCGCTGCTCCGGATGCCACTACTATCGGCCCACTCCGGAGTGATGAAGCAATTAGATGCTCCAGAATCGAATAAAACGTGTGACTGAACGCCACCGACTAAGAAGGTCCCTACACATTTAAAACTATGAGACCCTGCTAATCCCATCACAGGCAAAATATCGCAAACAAACAACAACCACAAATAACTTAGGGAATTTACGAAGTCTGAGTCAATAAATGTACCTGTGATCTGCCCGCCCTGACTCGACTGGCCAACCTCTGTCGAAGAGTATACTCTCGGTCCCGGCCCCAACTGGCCCACTGGCTGAACCGCTGCCACCTGAGTCACTGGTCGAGCCGCTATCGGCTGGACTGCTGCCACTGTCAAACTCTGCATCTTGGGACACCTCGGCCTGATATGTCCCGGCTCTCCGCAATGGAAACACACCCTAGTATCCCTAGTATCCCGAGGCACCTCCTTCTTGGGACAACTAGACACTCGGTGCTCCAAACTGCCACACCCGTAACACGAACCACGAGGAAAACGGCTGCCGGAAGAAACCTCCTCCCGACTCTTCTTCTGACCCTGTGCAGGCCTGCCACCCCTGCCAGAACCAGAACCAACACTCGAACTACGGCGCTGCTGCGACTGCTGCTGCTGACTCCGAGGATGGATAGCAGGAGCATCCGCAGACGGCACCACCACCGGACCAGCCTGCTCACGAAGGTCCTACTCAATAGAAGCTGCCAGCTCCACTAGCTCAGCTCTCACGATATAGTCACGACCTCGGCACTGAGTCCTGATACTCGGACGAAGCCCCTGAAGGAACCTCTGCATAACACTGCGCTCGCCGCCTATACCGGGACTAGCATGCACCACTAGCCTGCTAAACTCTGCGTCGTACTCACGCACTGAACGGTCTCCCTGCGTCAAAGCGATAAACCGCAGATGAAGTCTATCTCGAGCCTCCTGAGGAAAGTATTTGGCGTCAAACTCCGCCACAAACTCGCCCCAAGTCCAGACAGCTCTCCTGCCCTGAACAGCCCGCCACCACAAATGCGCGTCACCACTCAGATAGTGGACCGCTAACTCAACCTGATACTCAACTGGACACCTGATCGACTGGAAGTTCCGCTCCACTCTCGATCTCCACTCATCGGCCACCTCTGGACCAACTCCGCCCTCAAAGAAAGGCGTCCCGATACGCTGCATCTGTCCCATCATCTCTAGGTAGGACGGATGACCAACCACCGCAGCTCCCTGCTGCCCAACACAAGCCGCACCCGGCTGACCAAGCACTGCAGCACCCTGCTGCCCAACAAAAACCGCACCCGGCTGACCAAGCACTGCAGCACCCTGCTGCCCAAACACTGGCGCACCCTGCGGTACACCGGCCATCGGATGAACACCCGGAGCCTGCTGAGGAACCACTGGCGGAAAACGTGCCAGCAACTGTGTCAGTAACCCCACAACCAGGTCATCTCGACCCTGAGCCGGAGCCGCACCCCCACCTGGGGCCGCTCCAACCCCCGCGCCACCACCGACGCCCACACCGACCTCACTCGCCGCTGAAACAGACTGGGTCACCGACGCAGTCGCCACACTCGGCGCAACACTCTCGCCCGAATCCTCTGGCTCGCCACGACCCCGACCTCCACGACCGCGGCCTCCACCCCGGCCTCTACCTCTATCTCGAGCACCACCGTCCATCTCACTGTATGGAACAAAGAGGTGAGATACAAAACACAAAACCAACAACACAACAAAACTCACCGCGGAATCTCCTGAAGCCCGAAGAGGATGATACTACAACTATCAACCTAGCACGTCCTAAAACCGTCTAGGCTCTGATACCAAAATGAAACAACCAAGCTTTTTTTTTTTTTTTACTTAAACAATTCTAGCTGAAGTCTTAAAATAAATAATTCAATAAATCATAAATCCAATTCAACAACAGAAGTCAATAATCAAATAAATCAAATGAATCAAATATCAAATAATTCTAACAACTTAAGCAAAAGGAATAAAACATAAATCCTATCATCCTCTTCTTCGGCCTTGATTCCGCGCTTAAACATTTCTACCACCTGCATCACAGGAAAGGAGATGCGTAAGTATTATTATAAATACTTAGTGAGACGATCACTCTGTCCACGGGCCAATTACGCAATTTCCAGATAATTAAAGTCTTTTAAATAATTTCCACAATTATTAAATATTTTTCCACCATTAAAATAATTCCAAATAATTATTAAATAATTCTCATAATTAAATAATAATCTTAATTAATTATTAATCCGAAAATAATTAATTAAACCATTTCAATAACCATTAAAACCAATTAATTCCTTTAAACCGGATTAAACCAATTTTAATCCAGTTTCCAATTAATTCCAAATCAAATCGGATTAAACCAGACAAAACCGGTGGTGTCGACCGACACCAAACTTGGTGTCGATCGACACTCGGTCGTCTGCTCGAATCCGAGTGCAACAGATCGGCACTAAAACACAGAAACACAACCCAATCATTCACACACACGATTCAACACCATTATCAGCACGAAAATCATCACACAACTCAAGAACAACAACTAGAAACATCGATTCATTCATCTAACATCCTAAATCCGGAAATCCCGAACCCACAGTCACGCACTCACCTTGGATTTGGATTGAAAGGGAGAAAAGGAAGATGAACAGGGAAGAACAGCAATCAACTCCTCACAAAACTTCACAAAAACACACCAAATCGCCCAAAATCGCCTTAGAACTCTTCTCTGCCTCAAAAAGAGACAAAAACTCGACGGCGACGACTTTTAATTCGAGTCCTAGGGTTTTCCAACCCAAACCAACGCGAACCGAACAAAATAGAAACAAACCGAAAATTTGCGATTTGGCCGGGTGTCGATCGACACTAGCCTTGGTGTCGCTCGACACCAGGCAAAAACTCCACTTCTTTGGTTTACGGATGTTACAACTCAAAATAATATATTGTTAGATTTTACCAAAAAGTTATATAAAGTATATATCATTTTAAAATATGTTATAATGTGGTTATATGTTAAAAATGTAGAATATAATTTATTATAGTGGAAAATTAATAATGAATTAGGTTTACAATTTATTTACTTATGTAGCGGATAGAGTTCGAGTTATTATATGTAAATTTAATTGGAGCAAAAAGTTTGATAATTTTAACATATTATGATATATATGTTTTAAAAATACAAAAATATATATATTCAACGATTATCGTGGTTTACGTAAAAAAAAACCAGATATCTTAAGAATTATATATTATTTTGTACAGTATTCCGAGTGATAATGTGATCTTAATGTTTAAGAGTTATACCGTCAAGACAAATTATTATAGTTTAAAATAAGTGAAAAGCAAAAAAAGGTAAGCATGCTAAATTCTTGGAAAGAAAAATAGGAAAATGAAATGTGAATTTTATGTACCAAATGTTTGGTGAATAGTATGTCCATCAATTTTTGAAATATCTAAACAAACTTGAATATTATATCATTTAGTGTTAAAAAATACTTTTATGATAAAATCAGAAAAAAATGAACAAAAACTTGATATAGGTTTAGTACCGCGGGGTTATTTTCTAGTAGCCGCCAATAGCAAATGGAATGTTTATTTCCTTCTCTTCTCTGTTTGTTATACACTTATACGCTTTTTAACTTTACAATTAACAAATAAATTTTCAGCTAAAACAATTAAGATTGTGGATTCTCTTGAAAATAATTTTATCTAAATATAAATACCAAGTTACCAACGTACAAGCAAACAATAATAATCGAGGATTTAATATACATTGCGACATTTAACACGACATTAGTGAGTATTGACCGATCATGTTATAAAACAAAACATGCATTACATATTAACAATACCAAGATAAAGAGATTTGATTTAAGATTATATATATTTCAAAATATGATCATCTTAAAGAAAATGGCGGTCAGCTTTAGCCCCACCGTAAACAGCGGTGAGGGCAGTCTAGAGTCGCAGCCAGTGAAACAGATGTTGCGGCAGCTTCAAGTAAACTGGAGAGAGGTTAAATGGATTGTTTCTCTATTTGTTTTGACAGTCTTGCTGTCACTTGTTGTCTACCGTTCGACGTCTCTTGTTCAGCCACTTCTGCCGCAATTTCCAAGATTTTCTACGTTCGTGCCGCCGCTGGTAGCAGCCAAACAAGAAATTAAAAACACTGATACGGTTAGTAATGTATTCTGGTACATGTAAATCATACTATAAAAATAATGTCTATACATAAATGCACGAAAAATACTTGAAAAGCTCTGAAGCATGGCTATCTATTTATTTCTTTTTAAACACGAGTCATTATAACATGTTTTTTATGCATCCTTAGAGTAGGTAGTCTACAATCTATGAATATAGAAATTTACTATTCAATTGGAATATAGTACTTTAGCATTTTCCACTGGTCATCAGAAAGTAATAATAGCATATATTACTGTGCCTGTGATATGAATCTAGTAATATTTTTTTTTTTTTGGTTGATGTAGAAAGAGGCGGAAGATATGAGAAATTTGGCGAGAATCTTGAAGGAAGCATCGATGAAGGACAAGAATACGGTAATAGTGACATTGATGAACCAGGCTTGGGCTATGCCAAATTCGACATTCGATGTGTTTCTTGAGAGTTTTCGAATCGGCAATGGGACTGATAGGCTACTCCGCCACATCGTGGTGTTGTGTTTGGACGATAAAGCCTACTCACGGTGCTTGGAGGTCTTTCCCCGCCATTGCATCTTGCTAAGGACTCCCGGAGTTGATTTCTCCGGCGAGAAGCGGTACATGGTCCCTGATTACCTCAAAATGATGTGGCGTCGAACCAAGTTCTTGGGTACTTTGCTTAAGCTTGGATATAACTTCCTCTTCACGGTACCTCTCTAAGCTTGCAGCTTTAATTCTGTTATTCAATTCGATTAAGTTTGGTTATTTTGATTTTTTGGTTTATTAGTTCAGTTTAAAAATCAATAAATGATCAAGATATCTCTGGCTTGATTCGGTTTGACAACATATCTGTTTTCCTTCTGGATGAGAAAACAAAATATTGTCAACATATGAGAAACAATTAAAAAAAAAATATTTACATTATTGGTTTTTTTTTTTATCTGGATTGGAATTAAAATATTAAAACTGATCTAGATTTTAGTTTGGTTTACTTTAACCTATCCGATCGCTCAACCGATTTATCTTCAATAGAATATCTTTGAAGCTGAATTTGTAACATTTTAGTATATACTACTACTTTTGCCAAATGTTTGTTGAAAAAATAGGACATGGATGCAATTTGGCTTCGAAATCCATTTCCTCGATTAGTTGCGGAGGTAGATTTACAGATCGCTTGCAATTTATTCTTCAACGGAAATTTTAGCGACATGCGCCACAATGCAGCCAATGGAGGATTCAAATTCGTCATGTCGAATAACAGAACAATCAAATTCTACGATTATTGGTATAAGTCCAGACTAAGATTCCCCGGCAAACACGAGCAAGACGTGCTTAACTTCATCAAATTCGATCCATACATTAAAGAAATCGGGCTCAAGATGAGGATGATAGATACAGTCGACGTCGCAAGTTTCTGCCAACCAGACTGGGATATAACCAAAGTCTGCGTAATGCATGGGAATTGTTGCATTGGACAGGCTAATAAGGTCAAGGATTTGAGACAAGTTCTTGAGGATTGGACCAACTTTTTTTCCAATGGCGACAGGAAAAGAGGGTTTCGACAGCCGATGAATTGCCGACGTAGTGTCAGGTGGAGGCCTCCCAGGAGGCACAAAAGGAGGGGTTGATTCAGTTTTTAGTCGCTGGTAAAAAAAGGCAAAATAGCCAAATGAAGAAGAAAAAACAAAAATAAAGAGCTATCTTGTTAAAATCACACAATAATAATTAGATTGAACTATCAGACAGATGTTAAGAAAATAATAATTAGATTGATCTTTAATAAAGACAGTGTTTTTAAAACCGGACCGGAAAAGCTTTTGGATCATAGGTTAATCTGGTCTAACTGGTTCAACCGGGTTTTCAATATAACTTTTATTTTATATATATATTATATATGTGGCACTTAAAATCAATGTAACTAGGTGATTTTTCATAATTAATTTTTCTTAAAACTGATAGTTTTATTTTATCTAAAGATGATTAATCGCATTTACAATTTGGCTTTGTTTTGAATTTCTCGGTATCAAATTTGGATAAATGATTTAGTATTCGATTCTTATAACACTTTATAGTCTACTTCTTCTTTTTGTGCATTACATAATAATTAGAATGGATCAAATGTGGGAAATACCAAGCCGAAACATAATCTAGTGTTGCTGTTGAGGTCCCTTGTTGTTGCATATAATGAACAAAGATCGAATTTGTCTTTAAGAGGAGGTTTCAGCCATGGCGGTCACTGATTATCTTCCTCCACTAATCCACCAAAACCAATATTCAGTTTTGATGTTCTATTTCAAAAAATATAACCCTATGATAAATATATATAACCTCAAGAGACATACAACATTTCTCTTTAAAATTGCACCAAAAAAAAAAAACATTTCTCTTTAAACAGTTTTCACATGAAGAAGAGCTTTTCTTGGGTCTGAAGTATATTTTTCTTGTGGCTCAGTCCTTCAAAACTTCTATCTAGTCACAATCAAAACAACAATAGTCCTAAAACTCAAATATTAGGTACTTTTTGGATTTTGTCTTTTTCTTTTTAATGTAATTTATGCGATTCTTCAGCCAATGCAACTGCCGGAGAAAATAAAAATCCAAATGGTAGTAAATTGTATTTAGGTGAAATGCATCCACTTTTGTAAATGCCAAAGTATCACTTCCCTCATCAGAGCAACTATAAATGTTTCACATATCGCATGTTCAAAAACTTTAAAAATTGTTACTACACCAAAAGATTCTTGATGAAATGAGGCATAAACAAATAATGATTCACTTTGAAGACAACAAAAAATTAACCCGTAAAAAGCCCTTAGAATATTGTAGGTGTTGGATTATGACTCAACTTGAAGAAGTTTGTAATCGTAAAAGTAGAAGAAGGAATAAGCTTCTAAAACACACGTGAGGGGTTTTACACTAATCTTGGTTCTCGGTTTTCTCTTGTCTTCTTCTTCTACCTCTTGTAAACCGATTGGGTTGTAATCGGTGGTGAGTGATCTTCATGTAGAAATTCATCGGAGGTGTTTTCCGATGACATCTATCCAACTTGGGAATCGAAAGATCCTAACCGGATGTAGCGGTTCGTTAACACCGTGAACCGGGTTAATTGCTGGTGTTCTTTATTGACTCAAGTCTTGCAAATCGGGTGGAATCGAGGGTTAGATTCTCAACAGTAGGCAAACTAATTAAAAATCAGAGAATGTTGAATATGATTGTATCAAGTCGGATCGCAAAGTGGGAAAAAGAATTCTTCAATGTTAATCACCTCCATTAATAGCACAATTTCGGCATCGAGAGTATGGAATGGAGAATTGGTCAAGAAAATTCAGCTTCGTTCTTTATTGGTCACTATACTAATGAAAATTCAGAATGGAAGATATCCATCAACCCCACCATATATACCTCTCGCTTGATCATGACATATGATGTGTCGCGTTCCATATATATTTTCCAGTTCCTTGTTTATCCTAGTACACTCCTCAGATGGGAAAAATAGGATCATAACGATCAAAAGAAACACAGAGACATATATTCAAAGAAAAAATATGATAGGAAAAGATTTACTGAAGCTCTATATCTCACCTTTTTTTTTTTATGATATTTTCTGCTTCGATGATACTATTCACATATAAAACTTTAAAAATCATCAGCCACAGCTGTTTCCTCTGTTTCGAGGACTTCTTCATCGAATAATCTGTATCGAACCCATGCAAATTGCTTCGTTAACATCTTTCAGAGAACAAACCTCATTAAAACTAATACCAGAAACGCCTGTTAGGGGTGAAATGGGCACATTTCCCCGAGCCCGTCGCAATGAGTAACATCACAAAAAGCCCAGCCCGTCTTCAGCCCTAGCCTCCTCATAGAAATGGAAAGCCTTGAGGAGGAAGGTAATACCTTAAGCAAAAAGGAAAAAGATGCAGCCGCCACTCGAAGAAAGGAAGGAAATCAAGAAAAGAAGAAGATTTCCTTTATGATCAAGAGGAGAATATTCAGCAGAGAATCGCCTTAACTCAATTATATAAGGAGAGGTCTTCATTCCTGGAAGACCAAGTCACGCAGCCCTAAAAACCCTAAAGCGCTTTGCTCATCTTTTCTCTGTTTTCTCTTATTATTCGCATTTCGTCTCGTCAAGGCTTGTTTGACGAGATTATCTCTTGTATCCGAACCTCTTCTTGAGTGATTAATCCAAAGCTTCCCAAGTCTCCCATCCGAAATATCCCGTCATACTAACGTGTGCTATTTCTGGATCTAACAATTGGCGCCGACTGTGGGGACTGGGAATACCTTTGCCGGATTAAGCATCTCAAAAGAAGCTCGGACGATGTCTCACTCAGCGGGAAGCTCCCCCGAAAGAGAACCACGACACAACCACAAGACTCTCCCGGAAAATCTCCCCGAAGACAGAGAAGACCTTCTCGAGCACGAGGAGAACTACGTCGAGCACGACGAAAACACACAGCACAACGAGCCCGAAGATACAATTCCGCCGCCAGCTCCCGCTCGACGCAGACCCAGAGCAAAGGTCGTCAAGCATGACGACCTGATGAAGACACTCCAAAGGGCTATGAAGCCATTCTCTGAAGAAATCCAAACGATGCAAGCACGCCAGAAGAAGACACAGGATTTCATCGACTCGGTAACAGCGGATGACGGCAGGTTTTCGCCGGTTCATCGACTCTCGTTCGATACACCGACAGGTCATGCCACGGGGACCGCGGTAGCAGACGCAACTGCTAATCGGACGGACGCGACGAGCCGAATCTCGCGGGCCAGCAAACAGACTTATGCCGAGCTCGATAGGATTAACCGTCGACTAGACGAGTTTAATTCCAGGGTGCATCTCGTCACGAGCGCTGCACCAGAATTGGCAAAAATCCTTGCCGACACCCGGAGGAGTCCACTGACGGCAAGGATTCGCAGAATCCGGCTACGCGACAGAGTCCGACTGAAGATCGAGCCCTTTGCCGGTGAAGAAGACCCGAAGAAGTGGTTGACAGCTTTCAACTTCGCTATGACAAGAGAACAGTACGCCACTCCCGAGGAGAGAGAGGCGAACTATTGTCAAGTCTTCATCGAGCATATGACGAAAGAAGCACTCGGATGGTTCTCCAGCCTCCCTGCTGAGTCGATCGATAACTTCGACGACTTGACGAGCGCATTCTTAAAGCACTACTCCATGAACATGACCAGGGTAACCCGAAACATGTTTACCATGACGCAATCAAGGGGAGAACCGCTGCGAAGTTTCATGGAAAGATTTAAGAAAGCCGCGATGGATCTCGGCGACATGCCAGATAGCGTTCCGCTGGAGGCACTCCGCAACGGCCTCCGATACGACTCTAAGTTTAAAGAGGATCTCTCTCTCCAACCATCGCCGACCCTCGAAGACGCGCTCCATCGATCCCAGAAGTATATCTTCCTCGAAGAAGACACCAACTTCTACGCCGAGAAGAGCGGTGAGAAAAAGCCCGCCATCGCCAGACCTAGGGAAGAAGGTCATGAACAGCGACGAAGACCAGAGGTCAGGAGATCACTCTCTTTTGCCGTCGACGACGACCTCCACTACTGGGACCCAGCAGAGCAGCCGCAAGCACTCGCACTAACGTCGTCTCGTCCAACTGTCGCCGACCCGGATGATGACAATAATCACGACCTGTTCTGTAGCTTCCACGGTCGAACCGGTCATGCAACGGAGAACTGTAGACATCTCATCGGCAGCCTCCTCAGGAAGTACCGAGAAGGAGTCGTCGCGGTAGAAGGCGACCGATCTCAAGGCAAAGATTTCGCGCCGAAGCCGGCCAAAGGAGGGCAAAAGGGAAAGCGATCCCGCCAGTTTCGCCCCCAAAAGCAGGGGAAGGTAAATCCGAAGCCAGCAACTGAGAAGGAGGATCACGGCCATCCCGAAGATTTGCCGCCCCCACCTAAGCGACAGGTCAGCATGATCATGGGAAGTCTCTTAGACAACAACGATTCCATCTCGGCAATCAAGGAGTACGAGCGAAAGGCCGTCTCGGCCCAACGTCGCCCCAGTTCCCATCAGGATGGAGAAGCCCTACTCAACCAACTTGTCCGTCCAGACACGAGCATGATATCCTTCACGGACAAGGATGCGGAGGGGCTGCATACCCCGCATCTCGACCCGCTAGTGGTCAAAATACAAGTCCACGATTGCGACGTGGCAAAGATACTAGTTGACACCGGGAGCACGGTGAATCTGATCTTTAAGGAGACCCTAGACCGGATGGGGATTGAAGAAGAAACCATCAAGCCAGCATCTCGTCCGCTGACTGGATTCACCGCCGACACCGTGTTCAGTATCGGCACTATCCGCTTGCCCGTCTACGTCGGAGGAGTTTCCAAGCTCGTGAAATTCATCGTCATAGACAGACCAGCAATATACAACGCGATTCTAGGAACGCCATGGATCCACGAGATGAAAGCCGTCGTCTCGACGTTTCATCAGTGCGTCAAATTCCCAACACCGTTGGGAATCTTCACCTTACGCGGCAGCCAAAGAGTGTCACGATCCTGCTTCCTCCAAGAACGCCGACTCCGCTCTTCATCCTCATGCATGATCAATGAAGAGCTCGACCCGCGACTCCCCTACCACCAAAGACCCAAACCCGATCACGTCGACCAAGTCAGCATCGACGAGACGAAACCGGAAAGGAGCGTTGGTATCGGCAGCAACCTCAACGCCGAAATCAGAACCCAGCTGGTGGATCTACTGAAGGAGAACGTGCACCTCTTCGCATGGTCGATGGAGGATATGAAAGGAATAGATCCCAGGATCACCTCACACGAGCTCAACGTTGACCCCACCTACAAACCAATCAAGCAGAAGAGGCGCAAGCTCGGCACCGATAAAGCTCAAGCAGTTAATGATGAAGTCGAAAAGCTACTACGAGCCGGATCAATCACCGAAGTGAAGTACCCCGACTGGCTCGCCAATCCGGTCGTCGTCAAGAAGAAGAACGGGAAGTGGAGAGTATGTGTGGACTTCACCGACCTGAACAAGGCCTGCCCAAAGGATAGCTTTCCGCTGCCACATATCGATCGCCTCGTCGAAGCTACGGCGGGGAACGAACCACTCTCCTTCATGGATGCATTCTCCGGCTACAACCAGATATTCATGCACCCAGACGACCGCGAGAAGACAGCCTTCATCACTGATCGAGGCACATACTGCTACAAAGTCATGCCTTTCGGCTTGAAGAATGCCGGCGCCACCTACCAAAGATTGGTCAACAAGATGTTTGCAAAACAGCTCGGCAATAGCATGGAAGTCTACATCGACGACATGTTGGTAAAATCTGCTAAAGCCGAAGATCACGTCAAGAACCTTCGAGAATGCTTTCAGGTCCTGACAAAATACGGAATGAAGCTCAACCCGGCGAAGTGCAATTTCGCCGTCACCTCCGGAGAGTTCCTCGGCTACATCGTAACTCAGCGCGGCATTGAGGCTAACCCAAAGTAGATCTCGGCAATTCTCGACCTCCCCTCACCAAAAAACTCAAAGGAGGTCCAGAGACTCACTGGCCGAATCGCCGCACTAAATAGATTCATCTCGCGCTCGACCGACAAGTGCCTTCCCTTCTACCAACTGCTCCGCTCCAACAAGCTCTTTAAATGGGACGAGAAGTGTGAAGACGCATTCAGGCAACTGAAAAAGTATCTCACTACCCCACCGATCCTCGCGAAACCCGAGGATGGCGAGACGTTGCTCCTCTACATCGCCATATCAAGCACAGCCGTTAGCGGCGCACTGGTCCGAGAAGATCGCGGCGAGCAGAAGCCCATCTTCTACGTGAGCAAAACCCTCAGCGATGCCGAGACGAGATATCCTACCCTCGAAAAGCTGGCATTAGCGGTAGTGATCTCGGCAAGGAAATTGAGACCATACTTCCAGTCCCACGCAATCATCGTCCTCTCAAGCCAACCGTTGCGCCAAATCCTTCACGGCCCAAACCAATCGGGTCGCATGGCAAGATGGGCGGTAGAACTGTCAGAGCACGACATCGAATTCAAAGGCCGAACCAGCGCAAAATCCCAGGTTCTCGCCGACTTCATTGTCGAGATCCCACCAGAGCTCGTCGTGAACGAAGCCGAGCATATCACCAAATGGCTCCTGCACGTTGACGGAGCTTCGTCCAAGCAAGGATCTGGTGTCGGCATCCGCCTCGTATCCCCTACAGGCGAGGTCCTCGAACAGTCCTTCAAGCTCGACTTCCCAGCATCCAATAACGAGGCCGAATATGAGGCAATCATCGCAGGATTACGTCTCGCAAAGGAAGTCGGAGCCGACCATGTGCACGCATTCTGCGATTCTCAGCTCGTGGCAAAGCAATTCAGCGGAGATTACGACGCTAAAGACGACCGCATGGACGCATATCTCAAGGTAACAACGGAACTGTCCAAGCAATTCAAGTCGTTCGAGTTGACAAAAATTCCCCGTGCCGAGAACACAGAAGCCGACGCGCTCGCTGCCTTAGCCTCGAGGACCGACTCGGCTTTGCGGCGAACGATTCCCGTCGAAACTATTGAGCAACCTAGCATCAAACTTCCTAAAGGAGCGTTCATCATGACGATATATCAAGAAGAGGAGGAAGATGAAGAAGACGAGCCAATGACCCCCGAGTCGGAAGAAGACCAATCTCGCTCGTGGCAGGACGAGATCAAAGATTATCTGACCAACGGCACGATTCCAGCCAATCGGTGGGCAGCTCGTCGACTACGCCGCAAAGCCGCCTACTATTTCCTCCAAAACGACGAATTATTCCGGTGGACCGCAAACAAAGTCATTCTACGTTGTTGCGACGAGACGCAGGCTAAGAAGGTGATGATTGAGACTCACGAAGGAGCCGGAGGAAACCATGCCGGCGGAAAATCCCTGGCCTCTAAGATCAAGAAGCACGGACTGTTCTGGCCAAAGATGATCGAAGACTGCGAAAATCACACCGCGAAGTGCATTCCCTGCCAAAGATACGCCCCGATCATCAACGCCCCAACGCAAGAACTTCAGGCGTCCGTCCCGGCATATCCCTTTATGCGCTGGGCGATGGATATCGTCGGCCCGATGCCACGATCCCGGCAATGTGCATACCTCCTGATCGTCACCGACTACTTCACCAAGTGGGTAGAAGCTAAAGCCTTCCCGAACCCCACTGCCAAAGACGTGCAGAACTTCATCTGGCAGTACGTCATCTGCCGACATGGCCTACCATATGAAATCGTCACCGACAATGGTGGCCAATTCGTCGCGGCAAGCTTCCGCGGGTTCTGTGCCAATTGGAAGATCAAGCTCGTTTACTCCACTCCAAGATACCCCCAAGCCAACGGGCAAGCCGAGGCAACAAACAAAACTATCATCGACGGCCTGAAGAAAAGGCTCGAGAGCTACAAAGGAACGTGGGCAGACGAACTTGACGGCGTACTTTGGTCTCACCGCACAACACCCAGGTCAGCGACAGGCGAAACCCCCTTCTCCCTGTCTCATGGTTGCGAAGCATTAGCCCCTGCCGAGCTACACGTCGCAAGCTTACGCCGATCACTAATGCCCCTCAACTCCTCGATGAACGACGAATCTTTGCACGACAGTCTCGTCAACACTGAGGAGCTAAGAGATCGCTCCCTCTTGCGTATGCAAAACTATCAGCAGAAAGTAGCAAGATATTACGCCAAGAAGATTCGTAACCGCCGCTTCGCACTACATGACCTCGTCCTGAAAAAAGTCCACGACTTCACCAAGCCCGAGCACGCCGGCAAATTTGGTTTCAACTGGGAGGGACCTTACCGCATCACGCGAATCATCAAACCAGGAGTGTACCAGCTCGAAGATGACGACGGAAGCATACTCCCTCGCTCGTGGAACTCCATGAACTTGCGCAAGTTCCGCCACTAGACGCGTAGCTTCGCGTCTCGTCACAAAAAAAAAAAAAAAAAAAAAAAAAAAAAAAAAAAAGACATGTTCACTACATGAACACTTGTAACGAACTACGAATGGCTTGATCCCGGCACGGGTACGTAGGCAGCCTTTTCACCGAGGCGCAGCTATAACTTAATAAAAATAAAAAAGCTTTTTTATTTTATTAATTCGCTTGTATGCATGCATCTTTTTCTGAATCCTTGAGAAACGTTCCATCTCGGCAGAAAAACCCAAGCAAGAATTTCCTGATTGACTTAGGTCAAAAAACAGATGTTTTGGTGTGCCTAGTGAACTCGGCAAAATCAGAGTCATAAAATCCCTTTAGTACTCGGTAAACTAATGAGTCTCAAAGCCTTCGGAACTCGGCAGCATAATGAGTCCTTGTTTATGAGCTCGGCAAAAAAAAAGAGAGTCTCAAAGCTACTCTGAAACGCACGCATAAAAGAGTAGTGTCGACGTTCTGGCCAAACGTTCGACCGCACATCGCACCCAGTGGACTGATCATCCCCCATTCTTCAAGAATGACGCACTACAAGTCGAGAGCACGCATATCTCGCACGACCCTAAGCCATATGGGCAAGAGAAAATCGCTACCTTGTTAATCATATTCGACTTAGCGGCGTAGGAGTAATTCGAATTTCTAGACTTCGTTTCCTGTTACCGGCCTAAAAAGCGCCACCGCAAACAGATCCAAAAAGCACGGATCGGTGTCTCTTAAAAACGAGAATCCTGACGAGTTGCGTGACTTCGCATCTCGTCGGACGCATAGCATTGTCATAGCGAGAAGCATCTCGTCACGACAGAACTTGAGCATGCCAAGTTGTCTCGGCACGTTGAACCACTTGTCTAACGACGGTTAGACTCTTGGATCATTCCGCTAGATTGACAACACAGTGCACCTCATTAAAGGGTATAGATTAAAAGCAGGATGTTTCAAAAAGCACGAAATCATCAACTATATTCGCGATATTCATCTCGCACAAAGCAAAACGATGAACGAGGAAGTAAAGCAAATACTTAAGTTTTAAATCCTGAAAAGCATACGGATTAAAACCCTCCCGGGCAATGTTGTCACATCGGCACGAATCGCCGCGACTAATAAAAGAAGAGTTCTTAAAAAGCAGAAAAGGGGAGAGAATAGAGGCGAAGTCCTAAACGGCCTCGGAAGCATCCAGACCCGGTTTCGTCCCGGCTTCAGTACTGGCCGCTCCCGAACTCTCTCTCGTCGGCGATCCACCAATTATGAGCTCGGCAAGATTGGGCCTGAGAGTGTTATACATTGTACCAAATTGATTAAAACCCTTCGGTGTAACCCAAGTGTTATCAAAGTAGAAATCGGCAAGATTAAAGAGGCAACTTAACCTGTGTGGCGCTGCATAGTCGTCCGCCCCGATTTCAACCTCGTCGATCAAGTCCCCGGCAGCTCTGCTCTCCTTGACTTTAGCCTCCAGTTTCGCAATAACGAGGTCAAGATCCTGAGAGACACCTCTCGTTCGCTGCACATAATCGAGCAACGCTTCGTCAACCGCAATCTTGACCACTGCCTTTTCCACCTCATCACGCTGCGCAACGAACTTGCCGAGACGATCTAAACGAGGAGCATACCAGTCCCGCATGTCGTCGTAAACACGAGTGGCGACATACTCAGCCTGCTTTTGGCGGGACTGTCGAAGACGGGAAGCCTCAGCCGCAGCATCTTCCGCGTCTCGGCGGGACCTCTCTTCGAGTTCAGCAACTTGGGCTCGCAACCTGACCACCTCATCTTGAAGGCCAGCCGCCTCCAGAATCTCGCCGTTTAAGACACCGACCTTCCTCTCAAGATCGGCCTTCTCTCTCTCAAGGAACTCAAACCTCGGACCCTTGGATCGCTCACTCTGCAGCTTGGCGATTTCCTCCCGAGCCGCCTTCAGCATGGTGTCGTATTGCTGGACAACCGAAGAGAACTTCCCGGCAGCATTGACAAGGTCCGAAGAAACATCGACAACATCGCCCTTCAGCTCGATCTTCCTGAGCGGGACCCCCCAGTGAGGTTTAGGTTTGCAGCTCCAAACCAGCTCGGCGCAGAACTTCTTGTTGAGCATAAGAGGAGAGCCCCCTGACCAGACAACTGCGACCGCATCCGGGTCCGGGACCTCAGAATCAGCGGGCTCGACCTTAGGGCCTCTCGGCAATTCCGATGGATCCTCGCCAAGATCGTCATCACCTGACTGACGAGACAGATCCTCGCCGACCTCGTCACCGTCGTCTCGACGAGATAGGTCATCGCCACCAGAAGGAATATCTCCCCCGTCAAGCACGACTTCGGGCGTCATCTCGGCAGCAGATGGCGCCCCCTTGGCCCTTCTCTCTCTCTCGATCTTGGCCCTCTTCGAAGCCCTGCAAAAATGATAACATATCAGCGGCGCATACCGAAACTACGACGAAAAACAAGTTCTCCGTAGGAAAACTTACTTCGTCCTCGACGCAATCGAGGAAGCCGGACGTTTGGCCGGTCCGCTCGACTCGGTAGCCGCGTCGGTCTTCCTCTCCTTCGGAGGAGAGTCCGGGATCAGAATGGCATCGTCGGCAGATACAGGCGTCCTCTTCTTCAGCCCCATCTTCTTGGAATGACGGGACGATTTAGCTGCAAAAGATCAAGCAAGGATCAACGACAGGCATAGTCGAAAAACAAAATTTGAATCAAAAAACGATTGAGTTCTCACCAGTTACTGGAGTAGAAGCGGGCTTGATCCTTCTCTCTCTCTTCCTCTTCTTCCGCTCCTCGGATTTAGCAGCAAAGTCGGCCCAGATCACTCTGCTTCGATCTCGCAAGAGCTGGCACTTTTTCCGGAATGCGGCAGACGTTGGTCTCGGCACGACCCTCTCTGCAAAACAAGCAAAGGCGAAAGGTTAGCATACCAAGGCTAAACTCGATCTATGACGCGATGAAATCTACAAGCAATCTACCAGCCTCATCGACCCATTCCGTCAGGACATGGTCGGGGTTAAAATCTCCGATCGACGCAGCACTTTTCTTGACATAGAAGTAGTAGTGCTTCCAGTGGTGAATCTTGTCCTTGTGGGCGCCGTAAACGATGCCGTGCTTCATCGTGGTACAAAATCGTCTGAACCGCTCCTCCTTCGCACTAGCTCGAAAGTCAGTAAGACGTTCGAAGAGCTCTCGGTCAAAGGCGATCCCGAGATGATTAGCCAAGGCCTCGGTAAAAATCATATGCCGGACCACGCCATGAGTAAGCTGACTCACGGGGATGCCACGCTGATAAGCGTAATCCAGCAGATGACGGAAGATGGGAAACCGTACCCCAAATTCCGTGAACCAGCACTCATAAGCGCAGAACCATCCTGGCGGAGCATCGAAAGGCCTTTGCTCGGCAGAAGGAATCCGGATTTCCACGACATCAGGGATCGAGCATCTCGACCTAAGCGCTGTGACGATCCCCTCGTCAATCCAAGATCGACCATCGGCGTTCAAGGAAGTCGCCGGAGTACGCCAAGGCATCTCGACGACTGACGGAAGACCCTCAAGTTCGACGTCATCCGGAGGCGGTACTTCCTCCAGTCCTACCTCAGAATCCGCGTCCGAGTCATTCTCCGGGATCTCATCGCGATACCCCGAACTATCACTATCCTCGTCCCGCAGGGACGGAGCATCCAAGTCAGCACGGACCCCCGAAGAAGGGTCCTTGGCCGAAGGATCCGGCCTTTCCGCCGTCGCCGCCCTACGACGGCTCTCCAGGATCCGACTCGCTCGGACCGCATCACCGAGAAAGCCCGGGATTAGATTTGAAAGCGGGACATCATCGTCGTCCCGCGCTATAGCTTTCCCTTTCCCCTTTCGGTCCGACGGATCCATCAGACGAGAATCAGAAGACGAAGAGTCAAAATTCGACGAGAAACCCTAAAAATTCTGACGAGAGAAAAGCTCGAAGCGAGAAGAGAAGGAATTTCAAGTCAAGAAGCAAGCAAATCTAAGGCGATTACACAAAACCTATCGGTTTAACTAAGCAATGCGACTCGGATTCGAGACGAAAGAAGGAAATTACCTTTTCTTTTTCGGGACGGTTGGGAGCAATGAACAGGCAAAAAGGAGTTAATGTGGAGGAGAAATCCGAACGGTCCCTTTAAGAGAAGTTTCCCGACTTCCAAGGAAAAAACTTCCCTTCCTTTTTCCCGCTTGGAAAAACCTAACGGGACTTGGGCTTTTTCCGCAAAATCTCAACCGCCGACCCACTATAGCAATTTTAATAAGATACGCATTGATGACGTGGCAATCCCACTCCCGACGAACCGCTTGCCAAGCGGCATAGCTCCTTCTTTTGACGAGCTGACGTTAAAATAAGGATGAACGGTCACTCTCATCAACGAGCCGACTCGAATGAGATCGCCATAGATGGTTGGTTCTTTTTGACGAGCTGATGTCAAAGATAATCATCGAAATGCATATTCTTTTGGTGACAAGATGACGTCAACGTACTCTTTCCCCTTCCTATGGTTTTTATCCCAAACCGGGTTTTTCCATATCAAGGTTTTAATGAGGCGGTACGAATCTAAAGTCAATCGCACCTAAGACGAGCTAGCACTGGCACCTTGTGTTGTTACTAATAACTCTCGAGCTCAACTCCCATTCATGAAGTTCGCCGAGACCAAATTGCATTTGACTCGCCAAACTGGGGGGGGACTTATTGTTAGGGGTGAAATGGGCACATTTCCCCGAGCCCGTCGCAATGAGTAACATCACAAAAAGCCCAGCCCGTCTTCATCCCTAGCCTCCTCACAGAAATGGAAAGCCTTGAGGAGGAAGGTAATACCTTAAGCAAAAAGGAAAAAGATGCAGCCGCCACTCGAAGAAAGGAAGGAAATCAAGAAAAGAAGAAGATTTCCTTTATGATCAAGAGGAGAATATTCAGCAGAGAATCGCCTTAACTCAATTATATAAGGAGAGGTCTTCATTCCTGGAAGACCAAGTCACGCAGCCCTAAAAACCCTAAAGCGCTTTGCTCATCTTTTCTCTGTTTTCTCTTATTATTCGCATTTCGTCTCGTCAAGGCTTGTTTGACGAGATTATCTCTTGTATCCGAACCTCTTCTTGAGTGATTAATCCAAAGCTTCCCAAGTCTCCCATCCGAAATATCCCGTCATACTAACGTGTGCTATTTCTGGATCTAACAACGCCCGCACCAAACCATACAACCCATCCAACAAATAACATCCTTCTCCACACCCTTCTCATCAAAAACCAATAGAAATAACTCTGTTCCACAATCACTATCGGAAAACAAAATCGAAAGGAGGATAAACCACAACTAGGGTTAAGAAATATACCGAGAGCTGCTTTACAGGGTTTTACCAAACTGTTAATCACGTTTTAATACTGATTTTTTCCCCATATTTTCATAAATTATATATAATGGCAGTAAATTGTAAATAAAGTGATTTCATTAATGACAATTTGGTCTTTTCAATTGTGATAGTGAATGAGAGAGATCATTTTCAAAAATCACTTCGCAAATAATAGTATAGATTTGCTACTTTATAAAAATGAATCAGAGAAATTACATTAGTCATAAACAAACCCTACTTTTTTTCTTCCTAACACCGCCGCCCATCTCATCATGAGTCTTCTCCCTCTTTCTTCTACTTCTTGCTCCTTTCTCTTTACTCAAATTTAAGTTCCAGTAAAATAGTTCTTCTAATTTTGTTTTCTTCCTTATATCTACGGATCTTGATTTTCCTTCTTAATATTATATCAAAATAGATCAGAGAAAGTGTGCGAGCCGAAACTTGCGCAATACTGTTTAGTTCGTTTTTAGGGAGAGCCGAGGAATTCTATTGATTAAACACGAAGATGACGAGCCAAAGTTGGTTTTATTATTAGCTGTTATGCGAGCTATGAAATTCGTGGCGTATGCCTTTGCTGTGGGTAAAAAAGTGATCCTGAAAACAATTGATATCGATTCCTATTTATAAGAGAATAGGAACCGACTTTACAAGATTAAAGTAAACTTTCCATAATCGAACTTTCCATTTCTGCTCGCACCGACTTGCATTTATGGCAAGCTCTGATCATGGGCCCTCTTCGATGGGCCTCGGCTCGAATCGCTTCGCTGGATGTTGGCTCGGTCCATCGAGAGATTTCCTACCGGTTTCCCGGTTCAGTCGACGGTTCGTCCTGGCTCGGTTTGGCTATGCCCGGTTCGAATGGCAATGTGACGGAGGGAAATCCGACCCCAACAATTTGCCCCCAGCTCGCTAGTCTTATGTATAATAGTGGCGAGCTATAAGTTTATCAGGGAAAAGCATTGTCACTCGAACCGGGCTGTCGACGTATTCGGCTCGTCTTTCTGAGAGAAGTTGGTTCGTCTTTCTTCTAAACGGTGTCGTAGAATTGTTACTTTAACCGGTCGAGGAATCCGAAGCGTCTCGGGGCCCGCTGATTTCGGCGGAAACCCTAGAAATCGGGCGGGAATTAGGTCGTGCCGTTTCGCCTTCCCGAACTGACGCGCCCACGCGCCAAGAGTTCTATAAATATCGGACTCCGGAGCTCACTTTTCTCATCTCGCTCTCTCTCCAAACCAAGAAAAAAGGTAGAACTCTCTTTCTCTCTCTAGCTTTTTCTTTTCTTGTCCTCAAATTTCGTTAGTGTTCTTCGTTTGCTCCGCCGGTGTGAATCGTTTTGCATCGCAATCTTCAAACTTTCCGATCATTCTTTAAGTTCTCCGATCCATCTTCTTCCGAGCCAAAGATGTCTTCAAGCAGTCGCACTCCTTCGGTCGGCGTCGATCATTCTGGGGATTGCTCCAACAATTCGAATGATTCGGAGATCTCGGTTCGCCGCTCGTCTTCTTCCTCCCAGCCATCCGATTTGGTGGGATCTCACAATTCCTTCACTCCGCAGGGTCGGAAAGTAATTAATTCGCCTCGATCTGAAGAGGGAAATCAGTCTGTCAGGGTCGTCGAGACCGCTGAAGTTAATGTATTGCCGAGCGAGCCGTCAGTTCTTTATCGTGATGGTTCAAATGGAGCATCCGAGCCAAACGCGGATGAAGGGAACGAGCTGGCCCTCCTTCGTGCCGAGGCGGAATTTGCTGAGGATAAGTCGGCTCGTCCCGAGATAGCACTTGACCCAGTATATAATCCTGAGGAGATCAAAATCGAACAGATGATGTCTGAGGGGGCAATCGGAGATATCCTCGAGCGATTCAAGCCTAAACCTCCTCAGCTGCCGAGGAGAACTCTTCTGGATGACGCATCTCTTGACTGCGTCCTGTCCAACGCCTTCCGTGCCGGCTCGTCAAAGGGAATGAAGAAGTGTTCTTCGAAGAAACGGATCCCGAGGAAGGTTACTCACAGACGAGCCGCGAAGAGGACGGTTCCAAATCCTCCCGGGTCGACGCTTTGCACCAGATCATCTCTAGACGCAAAATCAAAGGCTGAGGGCAAGCGGACTACGGTCCCGAGCCCTCCGAAAAAGGGCCCGCGAAGCGAAGGGCCCATAGATCTTGGGAAGGCCGTGAAGCGCGCCAAGGAGGCCATGGCTTCGAAGAAAAAGGATCCCGCTGTGGCCCCCTCTCCAGGTTGCTCGGACGCGTCCAGAGATTCGGGGACTCTGGCCCTGCTGGCGCACCGGCGGTGAGCAAACCTTCCGAGATGGGAGGAAAGAAAAGAGCCGCGCCCGGAGGGCTCAAAGAGAAGGCTTCGAAAAAAGCCAAAGAGGATGCTCCTTCCTTTCCGCTCGCTGATTCTACTCAGGATCAACTTCTTCAAAGAGCCGCGGCGGCAAGCTTCCTCGCGAGCAGCACATCTATGGTTCGTCTCCCTCCCCCCGATACTCTGTTGGAGAGCGAGGTTTACGGAGAGGCGGCCGTTAAACTTTTTTCGGTGGGTTTTCTTCCTCTGGGAAAAATGAAGCAAGTGTTCGTATATCGACTCATACGTGTATTTTTTGTTTCAGTTCGCGGAGTCCTTCAATGGCATAGTGGCGGGCTACGAAGCTAGAGCTCGCTCCGATCGGTCGGCTCTTGACGAGCTTCAACAGTCGATCGACGACCTGAAACGGCTCCACGAGGTTTCAGAGAGGGGCCATGCCGAAGAATTGGCTCGGGCTAAAGAGGAGATCGCCAAGATCCAACGCGAAGCGGAGGTTCACAGGGAGAACGCTGTCAAAATGGCTGACTCGAATCTTAGGTTCGCGGAGAGGAGCAAATCCTTCGAGGCTAAGGTCAGCTCGCTGCAGGAGCTAATACGGGCCACAGATGCTCTCCTCGAGGCTGAGGTTAAAAGAGTGAGGTCCGAGGTGGACAGTCGGTACGCCTCCTTACTCAAGACGGTTAAATCTGACGCGGAAGGGCTCAAAGAGGCGTTCTCCCGGGCCATTTATCTTGCTCAGGCTCAGGGTAACATCGAGTTGATCGGTGATATCCGAAGCGCAAACCATCCCGACCTTGAAGTTGAACTCGCGGGGCTCGAGGAGGACGTCGCTTATGATTCTAAGGCAGGCGAGGAGGCCGATGCGCTGCTCGCAAGAATGATCAACCGCCTCGACGTCTCCATGGCTTCTTCCATTCCGCCCGAGGTACATCTCAGAGACGAGAAGGTTACCTGGTCAGATAGGATTGAGATAGGAGTATGTTCGCAGTACGGTACTAACATTGGTTCCTCTATCTTTCAGAACAGAATCGAGCCGGTGACGATTCCTGACCCGTCGTCAGTTGAAGGAGCTTCAGAGCCGACGAGCCAAGCTATTGCTGGCGTTCAGGGAGGATCTGATCAAGCCCTCGGCGAGCCGGATTCGAGACCCATGGGCGCTACTGAAGAAGCTCCGGCAGCTATTTAGGGAATTCCCGAACTCTTTCTGTTTTTCTTTTAGATTTTTGAACACGACGCCTGGATGGCTTTATCCATTTTGATTGTAAATAGTGCCTGGATGGCTTTATCCGCTCGCTGATTTGTGTAATTAAAACGACAGTTTATTTGAACGACTTCATGTTTGGAAAGTGTATTCAATCTGCTCGGCGAGATCAACTTTAGCTCTAAGTACCGTACTTAGTTCTTTTAAAGATGTTTTCTTGACTTGTCCCAACTTCAAACGTGTATTAATATTAACTACGATTTGAAATAGCAATGAGTTTAAAACATTCAACCGATGTTACCGCGAGGCGTTTCTGTATATCGGGTTTATGCCAGCTAGTTTCTGTTTTTGCCGCGTCCTCATGAATTAATGAGTTAAGAACCGAAATAGTGGCGATTTAACTGTTCAACCAACGTTTTAGCAAACTATTTCGCGTGTTGGGTTTCTGATATGTATGTTCCAGTTTTTGCCGCGTCCTTATCTATTAGTAATTGGCGGGTCGGAACAGACGATGGATGATCAATTTATATAGCGCGCGCATGATATATTGTTAAAATAAGAGGATCAAGACCGGACGTTGTGGCCAACAACATCCGGCTCGGAATTGATAAAGAGCATATTCCGAGTTGTAACAAGTGGCGTAAATGGTTTGATTATGTTGACAAACTGTGATAATAAAAACTTGAATTTTTATTGGAAATCATGTTTTAGCGGCGAACCGCGTTACAAGGAAATTTTTTTTTTTTTATTCATCAGTCGTGTTGACGGCGAGCCGTGTTACGAGGATCAATAGAGCGTTTCACGGCGAACCGTGTTGCAAACTAGTGAAGCGTTTAACGGCGAACCGTGTGATTACACATTCCATTCCGTAGACAAGTGCGAATGGCATTTCGCCGGTGGCTCGTCTCGGGGTTGTTCGATGAGACCAAAGGACTCCTTCCAATTCGTCTGCCCAGCGGCCTTTTTTAGCGTCGAGCCATTTTTTGAGTCCATCTAGAATCGTCTTGTTAGTTGCTTCGGCTTGACCATTCCCTTGCGGGTAGCGAGGCGTCGACTTGCTAAGGCGGATCTTCCATTTGTTGCAGAAGTTTTGAAATCGAGCCGATATAAACTGCGAACCATTGTCCGTGACAATTTCGTAAGGGACACCGTGTCGACAGATGATGTTTTTCCAAATGAATTGTTCAACTTGGGCGTCTTTTATGCTTGCGTAGGATTCGGCCTCGACCCATTTAGAGAAGTAGTCGGTTAAGACTAGCAAAAACCTTTTTTGCTTCGATTTGTGCAGCGGTCCGACAATATCCATCGACCATCTCATGAATGGGTATGGTGCGGAGATGGAAGATAACAGCTCGGCCGGCTGATGTATCGTTGGGGCATGACGTTGGCATTTCTCGCACTTCCGTGAGTATTTTTTGCAGTCGTTGATCATCGTTGGCCAAAAATAGCCGTGACGTTTGATTTTGATAGCTAGGGCTCATCCTCCGGAATGATTTCCACATGATCCACTGTGAACTTCTTTCATTATCTCTCTCGCCTTTTTTCCTTCTACGCACGCGAGCAGTGGTCCCGAAAACCTCCATCGGAACACGGTGTCGCGTATCAGAACGTATCGTGCTGCTTGAGCTTTCAGTTTGCGAGCCGCCCACTTATCTGCTGGTACTTCTCACCGGCTATGTATACACGGATCTGAGCGAGCCACTCTTTGTCGCAACCGTATTCCGTATCTTCCTCGATGTACATATCCGTGGGCTGATCGCCATCGAGTATACCATTATCGCCCGGCTCGTCTGTGACAACTGTCATTAGGACTTCCGGCTCGTCAATGTCGATACTGGGATGTTCGATAAATTCTACGGGAATTATCCTTTTCAAGTCCGGATCAGAGGTCGAGGCCAGCGATGCCAGAGCGTCGGCTTGAGTATTGTCTCGACGCGGTATCTTTTCCAATGTAAATTTTTCGAACTGTCCGGCTAGATTCTTAACTACTTCGAGGTAGGCATCCATTCTTTTGTCTTTTGTAGCGTACTCTCCACTGAATTGGCTCGCGACGAGCTGGGAATCACAGTAAGCATGTATGTTTCGAACTCCAATTCCGAGTGCCAACTTTAATCCAGCTATTAATGCTTCGTACTCTGCCTCGTTGTTTGACGCGCCGAAATTCAGACGAAGAGACTGTTCCAAGAAGTGAGTCGAATTCCGACTCCGGCGCCTTGCTTTGACGACGAGCCATCAACATGAAGTAGCCAGTCAGCGGGAAGACTTGGTTCATGTGCGAGCCGAAACTTGCGCAATATTGTTTAGTTCGTTTTTAGAGAGAGCCGAGGAATTCTATTGATTAAATACGAAGAAGACGAGCCAAAGATGGTTTTATTATTAGCTGTTATGCGAGCTGTATTATTTATGGCGTATGCCTTTGCTGTGGGTAAAAAGTGATCCCGAAAACAATTGACATCGGTTCCTATTTATAAGAGAATAGGAACCGACTTTACAAGATTAAAGTAAATTTTCCATTATGAAACTTTCCATTTCTGCTCGCGCCGACTTATGTTTACGGAAAGCTTCGAATATGGGCTTTCTTCGATGGGCCTCGGCTCGAATCGCTATGCTGGATGTTGGATCGGCCCATCGATAGGTTTCTTCCCGATTTTCTGGTTTAGTCGGTTCGGCCCGGCTCGCCTTGATCACGCCGGTTCGAACGATAATGTGATGGAGGGAAATCTGACCCCAACAATTTGCCCCCAGCTCGCTAGTCTTATGTATAAGAGTGGCGAGCTATAAGTTTATCAGAAAAATGTTATCATTTGAACCGGGCCGTCGACGTATTCGGCTCGTCTTTCCGAGAGAATCTGGCTCGTCTTTCTTCTAAACGATGTCGTAGAATCATTATTTTAACCGGCTGAGGAATCCGAAGCGTCTTGGGGCCCGCTGATTTCGGCGGAAACCCTAGAAATCGGGCGGGAATTAGGTCATGCCGTTTCGCCTTCCCGAACCGACGCGCCCACGCGCCAAGACTTCTATAAATATTGGAACCCGGGGCTCATTTTTCTCATCTCGCTCTCTCTCCAAATCAAGAAAAAGGTAGAACTCTCTCTCTCTCTAGCTTTTTCTTTTCTTGTCCTCAAATTTCATTAGTGTTCTTCGTTTGCTCCGCCGGTGTGAATCGTTTCGCATCGCCGTCTTCGAACTTTCCGAGCGATCTCCAAACTTTCCGATTCATCTTCTTCCGAGCCCAAAATGTCTTCAAGTAGTCGCACTCCTTCGGTCGGGGCTGATCATTCTGAGGATCGCTCCAATAACTCGAACGATTCCGAGATCTCGGTTCGTCGTTCGTCTTCTTCCTCCGAGCCATTCGATTCGGTGGGATCTCATAACTCCTATACTCCGCAGGGTCGGAACGTAGTTAAAACATCCGAGCGATCTGATGAGCGAGATCAATCCGTTAGGGTCGCTGAGACCGCTGAAGTTAATGTATTGGTGAGCGAGCCGTCGATCCTTCATCGCGATGGTTCGAATGGTGCATCCGAGCCGATCTTGGATGAAAGGAATGAGCTGGCCCTTCTGCGGGCCGAGGCGGAATTTGTTGAGGATCAGTCGGCTCGCCCTGGAATATCACTTGATCCAGTATATAATCCTGAGGAGATCAAAATCGAACAGATGATGTCTGAAGGGGCGATCGGAGATATCCTCGGGCCGGTTAAACCCAGACCTCCTCAATTTCCAAGAAGAACCCTTCTGGACGACGCGTCTCTTGATCATCTCTTATCAAGTGCCTTCGGCGTCGGCTCGTCAACGGGAGTGAGGAAATGCTCCTCGAAAAAACGGGTCTCGAGGAAAATTACACACAAGCGAGCCGCGAAGAGGGTTCCAAATCCTCCTGGGTCGACGCTTTGTACCGGATCATCTTTGGAAACACTTCGTCGGTGTTTCCACATATCAGAAGGAGTCGAACTTCTTCTGCCGGCGAGCCACCAAAGAGCCGATGATCCTCCTCCGGGGTGCCTGACGCTCTACGAGAGCTTCTTCTATGACTGCTTCCTTTGGTTTCCAATCCCGAGCCTGATCCTGCACTATTTGAGTAAGTATGGGCTCGCCATTGGCCAGATCATGCCGCGAGGTCTCCGTCATCTGATCGGGCTCATCGTTCGTAGTTTTGAAACCGGCATCCCGATCGGGATCCATCACCTTCAGAATCTTCTGGAAATTCGAGCCGGATCGAAGAAGTCGCTTCGGTACTACATCTCTTGCAAAAAGAATCGGAGGATCATCGATGGTTTTCCCAATAAAGACAGTGGTTGGGAAAATTACTTTTTCTTCGTTCCAATATGTGGGGCGACCGTTGGGAGCGTTCCCAGGAAATTTGTCAGGCAGAGTTGGCAGCCAATCGGTAGCCGAACCGAAAAATAATCATCGTTTTTGTTTACATGAATCGCTTCTAACTCCTTCTGTTTATTTTGCAGTTCGACGAGCCGTATTCCGTCTTCCCAGAGATTTTTCAAAGGTCGTAGAGTACTTTCGCACGAGGAAAACCAACTGGGAGAAACATTTCTCTTTAGAGCGAGTAGAAAGCGCGAGAGCTCGAGCTTACGATTCTTTTGACGATTCAGATAGCTCGGACGAAGAGATCCCCGAACTCCCCGAGCCTTCAGACGAGGAAATGGAGAAGAAAACCATCAGGCAGAGGCTCCAAGAAAAGAGGGACGAAGAAAAACGCGCAAAGGCCGAGGAAGCGGCTCGCGCTAAGGCCGCAGAGGCAGCCGCAAAATCCAAGGCCGAGGGCAAGCGGACTACGGTGCCGAGCCCTCCAAAAAAGGTTCCGCGAAGCGAGGGGCCTAGAAATCTCGGAAAGGCCGTGAAGCGCGCCAAAGAGGCCATGGCCTCGAAGAAAAAGGGTTCCGCTGCAGCCCCCTCTGCAGGTCGCTCGGATGCGTCCAGGGATTCGGGAACTCTGGTTCTTAATCGGAAAACGAAGGAGGTTTCCGAACCCGCTGGCGAGCCGGCGATGAAAATGCCCTCTGAAGTGGGCGGAAAAAAGAGAGCCGCGCCTGTGGGGCTCAAGGAGAAGGCTTCAAAGAGAGCCAAAGAAGACGTACCCTCCTGCCCGTCTGCTGGTCCCACTCAAATTCAGCTTCTTCAAAGAGCCGAGGCGGCCAGCTTTCTAGCGAACAGTATATCTACGGTTCGTCTCCCTCCCCCTGATACTCTGCTGGAGAGCGAAATTTACGGGGAAGCGGCCGTTAAACTCTTCTCGGTGGGTTTTCTTTCTTTGGAAAAATGAAGCCAGTATTCGTATATCGACTCATACGTTTATTTTTTGTTTCAGTTCGCGGAGTCCTTCAACGGCATAGTGGCGGGCTATGAAGCTAGAGCTCGCTCTGATCGGTCAGCTCTTGATGAGCTTCAATAGGCGATTGACAACCTGAAACGCCTTCACGAGGTTTCAGAGAGAGGCCACGCCGAAGAATTGGCTCGGGCTAAAGAGGAGATCGTCAAGATCCAACGCGAAGCGGAGGTCCACAGGGAAAACGCCATCAAGATGGCTGACGGGAATCTTAAGATGGCGGAGAGGATTAAGTCCTTCGAAGCCAAGGTCAGATCGCTGCAGGAGCTAGTGCAGACCAAAGACGCTCTCCTCGAGGCTGAGGTTAAAAGAGTGAGGTCCGAGGCAGATAGTCGGCACGTCTCTTTGCTTAAGACGGTCAGATCTGACGCGGAGGCGCTCAAAGAGACGTTTTCCCGAGCCGTTTATCTCGCCCAAGCTCAGGGTAACATCGAGATGATCGGTGATATCCGAAGCGCGAACCCTCCCGACCTTGAAGTTGAACTTGCGGGGCTCGAGGAGCACGTCGCTTCTGATTCTAAGGCAGGCGAGGAGGCCGATGCGCTGCTCGCAAGATTGATTAACCGCCTCGACGTCTCCATGGCTTCTTCCGTTTCGCCCGAGGTACATCTCAGAGACGAGAAAGTTACCTGGTCAGATATGATTGAGATAGGAGTATGTTCGCAGTATGGTACTAACATTGGTTCCTCTCTCTTTCAGAACGAAGTCGAGCCGGCGGTGATTCCTGACCCGTCATCAGTTGAAGAAACTTTGGAACCGACGAGCCAAGCTATTGCTGGCGTTCAGGGAGGGTCGGATCAAGCCCTTGGCGAGCCGGATTCGCGACCCATTGGTGCTACCGAAGAAGCTCCTTCTGCTGTTTAGGAATTTCCGAGCTCTTTCGGTTTTCTTTTAGACTTTTGAACATGACGCCTGGATGGCTTTATCCATTTTTATTTGTAAATAGTGCCTGGATGGCTTTATCCGCTTGCTGACTTGTGTAATTAGAGATAATTTGTTTGAATGACTTTGTGTTTTAGAAAATGTATTCAATCTGCTCGGTGAGATTAACTTTAGCTCTAAGCATCGTACTTAGTTCTTTTAAAGCTGTTTTCTTGACTTTATCCCAACTTCGAGCGTGTATCAATATTATCAACTTTAGCTCTTGGAGTAGCAATGAATTTAAAACACTCAACCGATGTTACCGCGAGGCGTTTCTGCGTATCGGGTTTCTGCGTATCGGGTTTCTGCCAGCTGGTTTCTGCTTTTATCGCATCCTCATGAATTAATGAGTTACGAACCGAAACAGTGGCGATTTAATTGTTCAACCAACGTTTTAGCGAACCACTTCGCGTGTTGGGTTTCTGATCTGTATGTTCCAGTTTTTGCCGCGTCCTTATCTATTAGTAATTAGCGAGTCGGAACAGACGATGGATGATCAATTTATATAGCGCGCATGATATATTGTTAAAGTAAGAGGATCAAGACCGGATGTTGTGGCCAACAACACCCGGCTCGGAACAAACTAAATACGTATTCCGATTTGTGCCAAGTGGCGTAGACGATTTGATTATTTTGACGAACCGAAGTAATAAATATTGAACTCTTATTAGCTATCAGGTTTTAGCGGCGAACCGCGTTACAAGAAAGTCGGTTTTGGATTGACCTATCGTGTTGACGGCGAGCCGTGTTACGAAGGCCAATAAAGCGTTTAACGGCGAACCGTGTTGCTAGCTAGCGATGCGTTTAATGGAGAACCGTGTTGCATGTGAAAGGGAGTGTATATGTACACGTATTCATTCCCCCCCCCTCTTTTTTTCGAGGGGGGGCAACTGAATCCACTCGAAAGTGAACTGCCTACGTACCCCTTGCGGGGATCAAGTCACTCGTAGTTCTAGGTGATGGCGCGCCGCGCCTTATTGATAATATCGCTTGAGGTGCATCACGTTCCATGGCTTTGAAATTGCTTCGCCGGCCATGTTTTCGAGTCGGTATGCTCCGGGACGAACCGTTTCTATGATCTTGTAGGGGCCTTCCCAGTTTGCGCCTAACTTTCCGGCATTTCGTTCAGCAGTGTTCTGGAATACTTTCCTGAGAACCAGATCGCCTTCTCTAAATCTTCGGGGTCGGACGTTGGAGTTGTAGTACTTAGCGACGGATTGTTGATAGTTTTGTATGCGGATGAGCGCTTGGTCGCGTCGTTCGTTGATTAGAACCAGCTCGTCGAACATCATCAGGTGATTATATCCTTCTTGCTCTGGTAGCAACCAGCGACGTACTCCGGGAAAATGTACTTCCGGTGGGATTACGCATTCCATTCCGTAGACAAGTGCGAATGGCGTTTCGCCGGTGGCTCGTCTCGGGGTTGTCCGATGAGACCAAAGGACTTCTTCTAGTTCGTCTGCCCAGCGACCTTTTTTAGCGTCGAGCCATTTTTTAAGTCCATCTAGAATCGTCTTGTTAGTTGCTTCGGCTTGACCATTCCCTTGCGGGTAGCGAGGCGTTGATTTGCTAAGGCGGATCTTCCATTTGTCGCAGAAGTTTTGAAATCGAGCCGAGATAAACTGCGAGCCATTGTCTGTGACAATTTCATAAGGGACACCGTGCCGACAGATGATGTTTTTCCAAATGAATTGTTCAACTTGGGCGTCTTTTATGCTTGCGTAGGATTCGGCCTCGACCCATTTAGAGAAGTAGTCGGTTAACACCAGCAAAAACCTTTTCTGCTTTGATTTGTGCAGCGGTCCGACAATATCCATTGACCATCTCATGAATGGATATGGTGCGGAGATGGAAGATAACAGCTCGGCCGGCTGATGTATTGTTGGAGCATGACGTTGACATTTCTCGCATTTCCGCGAGTATTTTTCGCAGTCGCTGATCATCGTTGGCCAAAAATAACCGTGACGTTTGATTTTGATAGCCAAGGCTCGTCCTCCGGAATGATTTCCACATGACCCACTGTGAACTTCTTTCATTATTTCTATCGCCTTCTTTCCTTCTACGCACGCGAGCAGCGGTCCCGAAAACCTCCATCGAAACACGGCGTCGCGTATCAGAATGTATCGTGTCGCTTGAGCCTTCAGCTTGCGAGCCGCCCACTTATCTGCTGGTACTTCTCCATCGGCTATGAACACACGGATCGGAGCGAGCCACTCCTTATCGCAACCGTATTCCGTATCTTCCTCGATATCCATGTCCGCGGGCTGATCGCCATCGAGTATACTGTTATCGCCCGGTTCGTCTGTGACAACGGTCATGAGGACTTCAGACTCGTCAATGTCGATACTGGGATGTTCGATAAATTCTACGGGAATTATCCTTTTCAAGTCTGGATCGGAGGTCGAGGCCAGCGATGCCAGAGCGTCGGCTTGAGTATTGTCTCCACGCGGTATCTTCTCCAATGCAAATCTTTCGAACTGTCCGGATAGATTCTTAACTACTTCGAGGTAGGCTTCCATTCTTTTGTCTTTTGTAGCGTACTCTCCACTGAATTGGCTCGCGACGAGCTGGGAGTCGCAGTAAGCATGTATGTTTCGAACTCCAATTCCGTGCGCCAACTTTAATCCAGCTATTAATGCTTCGTACTCTGCCTCGTTGTTTGACGCGCCGAAATTCAGACGAAGAGATTGTTCCAAGATTTCGCCTGTCGGGGAGGTGAGTCGAATTCCGACTCCGGCGCCTTGTTTTGACGACGAGCCATCAACATGAAGTAGCCAGTCAGCGGGAAGACTTGGTTCATCGCTGGTGCCGATTGGCAGCTCGATCAAGAAATCAGCCAAAACTTGCGACTTTGCGCTCGTTCGATTTCGATACTCGATATCGTATTCGCTCAGCTCGATAGCCCACTTCGCCAGTCTTCCTGATTGGCTCGGGCTATGTAAAATCATTCTTAGTGGTAGTGCTAACAGGACTATGATTGAATGGGATTGGAAATACGGGCGTAATTTCCGAGCCGACATAACGACTGCTAGCGCGAATTTCTCTGTCTGTGGGTATCTTGTCTCTGCATCGGTCAGGCTCTGACTTACGTAAAAAACCGGTTTTTGAGTTCCGCGATCTTCTCGGATGAGGACTCCACTGACTGCTGTTAAAGACACCGCGACGTACAGATATAATGGCTCTCCGTCCTCCGGCTTCGCTAGTATTGGCGGGCTCGCCAGATAAGACTTCAGCTCGAGGAAAGCTTCTTCGCATTTCGCTGTCCATTCAAACTTCTTGTTTCCTCGTAGAGTATCGTAGAAAGGAAGGCATTTGTCCGTCGATCGTGAGATAAAACGGTTGAGCGCGGCGATACGCCCGGTTAATTGTTGAATCTGCCTCTTCGTTTCTGGCGACGGCATTTTGACCAGGGCCTGAATCTGTTTAGGGTTCGCCTCGATGCCTCGCTGAGTTACCAGATAACCCAGGAATTCTCCAGATGTCACGGCGAAGCGACACTTTGTCGGATTCAACTTCATATTGTATGAATTCAGTTGCTCGAAGCATTCGCGGAGATGCGTCACATGATTTTCCTTCTTCGATGATTTCACTAGCATGTCGTCGATGTAGACTTCCATCGTTTTTTCGATCTGGGGAGCAAAAATTTTATTCACGAGCCGTTGGTACGTTGCACCTGCGTTCTTGAGTCCGAACGACATCACTTAATAGCAATAGATGCCTCGCTCCGTTTGGAAGGCAGTTTTTTCTTGATCGTCGGGGTTCATCTTAATCTGGTTGTACCCTGAGAAAGCGTCCATGAAGATTAACAGCTCGTTTCCCGCAGTTGCTTCTACGAGGCGGTCGATATGAGGGATTGGGAAGCTGTCCTTTGGGCACGCCTTATTCAGATCTGTGAAATCTATGCATACTCGCCATTTCCCATTCTTCTTTTTGACCACGACCCGATTTGCGAGCCATTCGGGATATTTTGCTTCGACGATCGAGCCCACTTTCAATAGACGCTCCACATCGTCGTTCACAGCCTTTTGACGCTCGTGCCCTAGCTTTCGTCGCTTCTGTTTGACTGGTTTAAAGGCCGGATCGACGTTTAACTCGTGACAAGCGACATTGATATCTATCCCCGGCATATCTTCTGCCGTCCAAGCGAAGGTGCTGATGTTCTCTTTTAAAAAAGAAATCAGTTCTTTTTGGATCGTTTCCTCCAAGTTCGCTCCAATTTCCACACATCTTTCTGGGTTCTGTTCGTCAATACATATGGAGATTACAGCTTCGCTGGTTGGTTCCACGATGACGGTCTCCTCGCCTTCGACTAGCATATTTTGATCGGGCTGGCTGTTCATCGGCTCGCCGTCATCTGTTATCTGTAATTGCTATAAGAGGTTAGCTAGGTCGTTCGCCGTCTCTCGGCTCCTCTTGACCTTCTTTCTGTTCGCTTCCGGGAGCAGTTTAGGCAGAGGATTCCGAAGCTTGTGCTCCGTCATGAAGCATATTCTTGACTCCTTTTGCGAACCGAGTATGGTTTTTACTCCGGATGGAGTGGGAAACTTGATGCACAGATGATACGTAGATGGTACGGCTCGCATCGAATTTATCCACGGCGTACCCATGATGATGTTGTAGATTGGCGGGTTATCCGAGACGGAGAAACGAACCATTTTGGTTATTCCGCCAGCTTCGACCGGAAGCGTGATCGTTCCCATTGACATTGTCGTCTCGCCTCCGAACCCTGTTAATGGCTTCGGTGTCGATCTTACGTCAGATAGATCGATCCCCATTCGTTCCAAGGTTCCTTTGTAAATTATGTCGACCGTGCTCCCTGTGTCGATGAGGATTCGAGCTACGTCGAAGTTTCCCACGGCCAGCATGATTACGAGGGGGTCTTCGTGCGGTTTATCGATGCCGATAACTTCATTCTCCGTGAAAGTGATTTCGGCGTTCGGCAACTTCGGGGGTTCGTACCAGTTGACCGCTGAGTCGGCTCGTCGTTGAAAGGCTTTGATTGATGACACGGTGTCTGGGCAGTATTGCGAGCCGCCCATTATAAGATGGATTCTTCTCCGAGCTCCACCTTGATCATCGGAGTCCTCCCGCCTTCCGCGCTTCGATTGGTCGATCGGTCGATCTGGTTTTTCGGGCCGTTCTCTCGGTTCGGGTCGTTCCAGATCCTCCAGTTTCAGATCACCTTTCAGTTCTCCACAAAGCAGCTTCTTTGCGAGCTCCGCTCCTAGGTGGCGACACTTCTCGGTAGAATGGCCGTAGCATTGGTGAAATTCGCAGTAGGCTTTGTCGTCGTAGTTCGGTGAGCTCTGGTTCCTCACCCACGTGTTGTTTTTTAGCGCTTTTCCCCTTCCAGCGCCTATTTGATTTACGACATCCGACTGTTGGCTCGCCTCTATTTGATAATTATGCGCTCCAGACAGGTTTCGCCCTTCGTGATACACGTATCCGCCTCGCTGGTTATGGCGCTTCTGACTGGTCTGCGGTTGCGCTGCTGGTGGCGGTTTAGCCGTTGCCTTGGACGAGCTGTGGAGCGCGGTTAATACTTTCATATCTTCCTCCTCTGCTACGAATGCTACGGATCGATGGATTACGTCGGCGATCGACTTAGGTTTGTTGAGGGCGAGCTCTTTTCGGAAATCTGATTGGAACCACAACCCCTTTTTGAGTGAGTCAACGGCGATTTCGTCGTTGATCGATCCTGCCTTCGACATAGTCGTTTTGAATCGCTCCATGAAGCTGCGAAGGGACTCTTCTTCTCCTTGGACCATGTTCCACAAATTAATCGCCGAGGCTGACCTCTCTATGAACATGGAGTAATGTTTAAGAAAGAGAGCCGTCAGTTGCTGGAAGTTTTCGATCGAATTCGGCTCGAGGTTTAGGAACCAGTCCAAGGCCGCACCCTTCAGATACTCAGCGAATAGTAGGCAGAATCCGGCGTCCTTTTCTTCTATGCTTCTGAATGTGGCTCGACTTAGTGCAACCCGAAATGCATTAATATGATCCTTAGGATTGGTCGAGCCGTCGTACTTCTGAATGCTCAATTTCCCTGGATCGATTACCTTGGTGTTAATTATGCGAGCCGAGAAAGGCGTGTGTTCCGCGTCCTCGCATATTTGAGCGATCTCCGGTGCTGAGCTGAGCGCTCTGTGGATTTGAGATCGAAGCAGCTTTGCCTCGTTATCAGATTTTTCAAGGCGAGCCCGAATTTCGGCCAATTCGTCTCGGCTCATATTCAGCTCTTTACTGGGAATATTTCTTGAGGAGCTCGGGCCTCGAGGCAGCCGATCCTTGTTTCGAATTCCGCGGGGAGCTGGTGTTTGTTTCTCAATTAGGAGTCGGGTAATGGCTTCCGCAAACGTTTCGGAAGGGGGTAAAGCAGGCGAGACATCCGTGCTCTATTCGGCAATCTTAGTTGGTTGATTCGGATCATCAGTCAAGTCGATCGGGATGGATTCTCCTTGACTTGATAGTATCTGCCTGAGCATTTCAGCCAGTGATTCTGGGGTGATATCGCTGGGGATCTGGTCTCCCAAGTTAAGTCGTATCGGGTTAATCGGTTGGGTATCCTTGCGCTTCGTGTTTTGCTTCTTCCCGCGGAGACGCGGTGGCGAATCATCTGGCTCGGAACTTGTCTCGCTTTGCTCGGGAGTTTTTTCTTCTTCCTCTTCCTCTGTTTCGTCGGCTGGGGACTCGAAGGCCAGATTCTTCGGGTCGAGTTTCTTTCGTCGCCTGGCATCTCGTTCTTCTCTTTCCTTTAGTTGGGTGCGTAGATTTTCGAGCTCTTGAGTCAACGTGCTGTTCAAGGCTCCTTGCTCTTCAGTTTGTTTTTTCAGGGAAGCGGTCATCTCTGTTTCCATTTGGCTTGCTGCTGCGCTTCCTTCATGTTGCTGACCGTTCGGGTCGGTCCCGTCTAGATTTGTGTCCGTCATCTTACCTCGTATTCCTTGTGTATGAATTCTCTGCACCCTCCTTCTAGCGCCAAATTGTGCGAGCCGAAACTTGCGCAATATTGTTTAGTTCGTTTTTAGGGAGAGCCGATGAATTCTATTGATTAAACACGAAGATGACGAGCCAAAGTTGGTTTTATTATTAGCTGTTATGCGAGCTATGAAATTCGTGGCGTATGCCTTTGCTGTGGGTAAAAAAGTGATCCTGAAAACAATTGATATCGGTTCCTATTTATAAGAGAATAGGAACCGACTTTACAAGATTAAAGTAAACTTTTCATAATCGAACTTTCCATTTCTGCTCGCACCGACTTGCATTTATGGCAAGCTCTGATCATGGGCCCTCTTCGATGGGCCTCGGCTCGAATCGCTTCGCTGGATGTTGGCTCGGCCCATCGAGAGATTTCCTACCGGTTTCCCGGTTCAGTCGACGGTTCGTCCTGGCTCGGTTTGGCTATGCCCGGTTCGAATGGCAATGTGACGGAGGGAAATCCGACCCCAACAGAAAGTTAACACAAAAGGATAATATGACTATGAAAAACAAAAGTTTTGACTTACATGAATATAACACAGTTTGATCAAACATGAAATGGACAAAAAGAAATTATCTTGCAAGTTTTCTTTTTATTTCATAGCGACCGAAAACTTTTTATGTTTATTATTTTTTTTTTCGAATTTGATTGTCAATTCATTGATTATGTTAATGTAATGGTTCTCATAAACGTATGTTAAACATAGAAATCCAACTTTGTTCGGTGATAACTTTTAAGTATATGTTAAGCACATAAACAAGAGCTAAACTCTTGAATTTACAACTCATATAAAGATCAAATATAACATATGATCAATACACAAAGGCAATCTTTGAAACCAGCATCTCCCTTGATGTGATCATTCACAATTTCGTAAACATTCATCGATAATGTTGGGAAAACGCCATTCAAATCAAGAAATTATCACCTCCATTATCTATCTTAGATATCAAATCTTCAACATGGATTGTAAAACCTTGAAGAAATTATCACCTCCATTATGTGAATTTTTTTATAAGACTAACCTTGATGGATTGTAGAATCTCTTGGTAGTAAAGATGGCGATCTGTGCATGTTTCGTGCATTGACCCTACAATTGGGTTATTATAATTTGCTCACAAATCTGCTAGTGTTTTAATTTTGATGAAAAATTTTGATTTAAATTTGTCCAAACAAGAAATTAGCTTGAGATGTCTTATTTTTTTTAGCAAAATTTGTAATTGAGTGTACAACTCCATTAGATGCTTGTATTCCGTTGAGATCAAAATTACCATCTCAAATGTTTCTCAAACCACACATTTTGCAACCAAACTATTTTAACATTATGTGGACGCAAGTCGTAGTGGATTATGTTGTTCGATTGCATGTATGCAACTACTCCCTTAACAACACCCTTGATGAATTTTATATTTAACAAGTTTTGCTTGTATGTGCGTTAAAATAGTTCGATTTCCCATGGAGACAAGTTGTTCTTTTTTCCGTCCAGAAGTGTATGAGCTGATCGAACTGGCATGTGAATTTTTTCTATGCACTGTCCTCAATCTCATCATAATGATGACGCAAGATATTTGTATTCTAATCTCATCAATAGCTATTATAAAATAGACCAGTTTGTGTGGTAAACACATTGTGACATGAAATAATGCGATCAACCACACCTCTGATTCTCTTTTATGGGACATATACATCACTATGATTAACCCACATAAAACCTCTGAACGCGAAGGGATTTGGTTGAACATGAACAACTTATCAATTTCATCTTCCTTCCAAGTCATAGTCATCATCCATCTTATAAAAATACATATGACAACATATAAGTTCAGCATTTAGGGCAGAAAGGATGAACAGAAGTAACCGATACAGCTCCTTCACGACAGAAATAATTCAAAGCATATTCCACATGTAAGGCTAAAAGTAAATCATGTGTAAGTGAAACATGAATTAATTACCAAGCGAGATATATATAAAAAAAGTTGAGAGAGACGATCGTCAAAAAGAAATTGCTTCTTTTCCGTGCTACTTACACTTTGTAATGCAAAATTCAAAGTGTAACAAAAACAGAGCTTTGAACTTGGTAATGTTTGAATTTGGCCTTCAGGGCTCCAATGTATTTGGATTTCTTAGGAAATAGTGTATCAATGCTTATTACAGCTTCGACAAAGTTCGAAATGTTTTCCTAGGTGAGCTGCAAAGCTGGAATGGTCAGTGCAACAAAGAAACCAATATAACAGCTTCGGTTCAGTGTGTCTTACTGATAAAAGATATTGTATTGCTACAATAATCTATCTATCTATACTACTATTAATTGAGAAGTACATTTTAATAATGTTTGGATACAAGGATAAGAAAAAAAAAGTTGTTTGGATATAAGAATAAGAGATAAAACTGTTTGGATATAAGAATAATAACTTAAAACAAACCGATGGTTCAGTCAAACCAAAAATCGAGTCTGTTAATTAATTAGGTAAAAAAATGGAAATATATCTGGAAGACCCAAAAAAATCCGAGAAACCCTAAAAAAGAATTATCAGAAAAAACAAATAGATATATATATATATATATCAAAAATAATCCATAATACTTATTCGGGTAATTTGGGTATCCGATAGGGTATCGATTCGGTTCTGGTATTATATGATACCCACGAGTATCAAATATTTTACCCATCGGGTGATTTGTTTTATACCCAAAATAAAAAAAATAAAAAAACCCTAAAAAAAAAATATTTATAATATCAAAAATAATCCACAATATTCATTCAGGTAATTTGGGTACCCGATCGGGTATCGAATCGATTATGGTATCATCTGATACCCACAGATATCAAATATTTTACCCATCTGGTGATTTGTTTTATACCCAAAATCAATCGGATACGGGTATTGTGGATCAATTCGGTTCGGATTTTCGGGTATGGGTTAAAAGTCTCAGACCTACTCCCTCATAACAGAAATATAATGAATCCAACAGAAATAACCTAAACTAAATTAAACTGAAAAGATAAAAAAAAATGTATCCCTACACTATTACTATTTTTTTTTTTGATAAAAATATAACGTACCACCGCGCAAACGCGCGGGTCCTCTACTTTTTTTTAAGCAAGAGATCTTTGTTCGTTATTTGAAACAGAGGTAGATCTTTGTTCGTTAGCTCGGAGGATATTCTTATTTTATGGGCTTTTTTTTTTGTTTGCTTCTTTTCAGCAAAAAGATTTAGGAAAATCAGAAAGAGAAAAAAAAAATCGAATTAGGCAAAATAATTAGTAAAATTGTAAACTTTGTTGTGTTTACTTTTTCAAAATAAAAAAAGTTTATACTTTACAAAACAAAATTATAAATTAGTTTTGAATATTTTAGTAATTATTTTCCGTATAGAATCATACACAAAACAAATCTGGCAATAGATCAAGCCGGAGAGAGCACAAATCTTGGAGAACAAGTCTCCGGGGAAACCTAGGCAAATTTCAAAAGAAGAGCTGTCATATGGATTCCGAGGCTGAGGTAGTGAGTAAAAGATCCCTTCACCGGCATATTAGATGGCAACTAAGATACGAGGACGAGCCGAGGATCTGGTAAAGAACAACTTGGCGAAGTCTTGACGGCGGAGTTACCACGCCCATAGCTTCGACAGGCTGGAAAACCTAGCAACTACTTCGCCGGCAATCTCGAGAATATCACCATGAGATCAGTTGGGGTGGGTTCTAAGTTCTCTCCTCTTTTCATCGAATTGGAAGATCGTTTACTGCCTTGAAACACGGTTAGCTTGTGTTGTAAGGAAGCTTATTGAAAAGAAAAGAAAATTGGGTTCGAGGATGAAACGCTAAGTAAGTAACAAATGAGGAAGACTAATGACGGTTGAGGACTGAGGAAGGCATGTGATAGGCTAATAGTTACGACTTACGAGAGAAACAAATCAGAATTAAACAATGTTTTGCCACTCCAGCTTTTGAGCCATCATATCTATGGCTTTGCGTGATCACAATTCTCTAATTCTGTCTAAACATTAAACATCTTTTGTTTGATAACGGATAAACAAATCTGATAACTCTTTCTAGATCTTTCATTTGATTCCATTTTTCATGGTTACATAAACTTGCATTAAAATTGGAATTTTGTATCCTCTGGATGACTCAAATCTTTCATTAGGAAAGAGGAAAAGTTGTCATCTATCTAAAGTAAAAATGTTAAAAAGATTTTCTTCAGATGATGAACATCCGTGGATGCAAGAAGTTACAGTGAGAAAAATATCTTTAGGACTAGGATCGTTAAGCCGTCCATATGATGATGAAAGATTGGTTCAAGTAGGAGATTGGCACTATGTATCTCTGCTTTTTTGCACTGCAAGACTCGTTCTCTCTGACGTACACTGCAAGAAACCCTCTTGAGTCTTGATGCTGAAGTTTCCCTACACTATTACTATTTTTTTTTTTGATAAAAATATAACGTACCACCGCGCAAACGCGCGGGTCCTCTACTTTTTTTTAAGCAAGAGATCTTTGTTCGTTATTTGAAACAGAGGTAGATCTTTGTTCGTTAGCTCGGAGGATATTCTTATTTTATGGGCTTTTTTTTTTGTTTGCTTCTTTTCAGCAAAAAGATTTAGGAAAATCAGAAAGAGAAAAAAAAAATCGAATTAGGCAAAATAATTAGTAAAATTGTAAACTTTGTTGTGTTTACTTTTTCAAAATAAAAAAAGTTTATACTTTACAAAACAAAATTATAAATTAGTTTTGAATATTTTAGTAATTATTTTCCGTATAGAATCATACACAAAACAAATCTGGCAATAGATCAAGCCGGAGAGAGCACAAATCTTGGAGAACAAGTCTCCGGGGAAACCTAGGCAAATTTCAAAAGAAGAGCTGTCATATGGATTCCGAGGCTGAGGTAGTGAGTAAAAGATCCCTTCACCGGCATATTAGATGGCAACTAAGATACGAGGACGAGCCGAGGATCTGGTAAAGAACAACTTGGCGAAGTCTTGACGGCGGAGTTACCACGCCCATAGCTTCGACAGGCTGGAAAACCTAGCAACTACTTCGCCGGCAATCTCGAGAATATCACCATGAGATCAGTTGGGGTGGGTTCTAAGTTCTCTCCTCTTTTCATCGAATTGGAAGATCGTTTACTGCCTTGAAACACGGTTAGCTTGTGTTGTAAGGAAGCTTATTGAAAAGAAAAGAAAATTGGGTTCGAGGATGAAACGCTAAGTAAGTAACAAATGAGGAAGACTAATGACGGTTGAGGACTGAGGAAGGCATGTGATAGGCTAATAGTTACGACTTACGAGAGAAACAAATCAGAATTAAACAATGTTTTGCCACTCCAGCTTTTGAGCCATCATATCTATGGCTTTGCGTGATCACAATTCTCTAATTCTGTCTAAACATTAAACATCTTTTGTTTGATAACGGATAAACAAATCTGATAACTCTTTCTAGATCTTTCATTTGATTCCATTTTTCATGGTTACATAAACTTGCATTAAAATTGGAATTTTGTATCCTCTGGATGACTCAAATCTTTCATTAGGAAAGAGGAAAAGTTGTCATCTATCTAAAGTAAAAATGTTAAAAAGATTTTCTTCAGATGATGAACATCCGTGGATGCAAGAAGTTACAGTGAGAAAAATATCTTTAGGACTAGGATCGTTAAGCCGTCCATATGATGATGAAAGATTGGTTCAAGTAGGAGATTGGCACTATGTATCTCTGCTTTTTTGCACTGCAAGACTCGTTCTCTCTGACGTACACTGCAAGAAACCCTCTTGAGTCTTGATGCTGAAGTTTCTTTCTTCGTTCCTGCTACAGACCCACCAAGAATCTTCTCTGCATAACCATTTTTGTTTTAAGAACTAAGTCTTGATTTTTAATCTCAGTGTCTCGTACTGTTAATTGATGTCTGATTTTCTTTCAAACCAATTGAAGAATTCAAGGAAAAGATGGAAGACGAAAAAGAAGACCAGGTGCAACATGATAAAAATCTGTTGGAGTCCATCTTCTATCCAGTGTGCTTTTGCCTTTTGGTATGTTTTGAACTTCAACTTTGCTTGTAACCTTAGCTATCATCCAGAGGTAACCATGCCTAATGTGTAAGAGATATGGTCAACACCATTAGCTATGATCAAGGATACAATCTCATCACCTCTTAATGAGATGATATTGCCTTACTCTGTTTTAGGAACTTTCTGTAATTACCTTAGTCTAGAACATTCTCTCTTCCTGTATAAATCATTTGCTGTATCGTTACTTGTAAAATATTAAAAATATATTCTCAATACATTATCAATATGGTATCAGAGCCCTTAGCGATACCCTAGTTTTTTTTTTTCAGGCTGCCGCCTCCCCTTCTTCTCTTCCTCTGTCTTCCTCCTCTTCGTTCTCTCTCTAATCTCTCTCTTACCTCTCTTCCGTCACCATGGCTGCAACAGAAGCCATTGTTGACCAGGCGCAAGCTCTCTTAAACATTAATATGTCAAACATAATCAAACTCAATTCCACCAACTATCTTACTTGGAGTGTTCAGGTGCATGCTCTTCTAGATGGGTATGATCTCGCAAATCATGTGGATGAATCCACACCGCCACCGCCTGCAAATATCACTACTGCTGGCGTTACAACTCCAAATCCTGCATACACAAAATGGAAGAGACAAGATAAGTTAATCTTCAGTGCACTTCTTGGCACCATCACTCCGTCGATCCAAACCATGGTCACCAAATCAACCTCTTCCAAAGAGATGTGGTCCACTATTGCTGCAACGTATGCCAAACCAAGCCGAGGTCATGTCAAGCAACTCAAACACCAACTCAAACAATACACCAAAGGAGAGAAGTCCATCGATGAGTACCTTCAGGGATTAATGACTCGGTTTGATCAACTTGCCCATCTTGGCAAACCCATCGAACATGAAGATCAAATTGAGTTCATCCTTGAGGGGTTACCTGAAGATTACAAGCCTGTTGTGGAACAAATTGAAGGCAGAGATCTCCAGCCGTCCATCACCGAAGTCCATGAGAAACTTCTGACCAAAGAAGCGAAGCTACTATCCCAAGCTCCGCCTATCTCTAATGTCGCTCCAATCTCCGCCAATGCTGCCTCTACACAGCCTCGTCAGTTTCAGCACAGAAACCAACCCCGCCAGAGTCACAACTGGCACAGTAATCACTACTCCCAGAATCATCAGGCCCGACCAGAGAATCGCAACAGCAGTCGCGGCTACCAAGGCAAGTGCCAACTGTGTGGGGTCTTTGGACATAGTGCAAAACGCTGTACACAGCTCCAACACTATCACTCCACTCAGCCTAATAGCCTCCTCCCTACGCCATCACGTCCTTGGCAGCCCCGGGCCAATGTTGCTGTAGCTTCTCCAACTCCAACCAATGCGTGGTTAATGGACAGTGGCGCCACTCACCATATGACCAGCGACCTGCACAATATCTCGCTCAATCAGCCATACAATGGCAATGATGCTGTCCTCATTGGTGATGGTTCCGGACTCTCCATCACACACACCGGTTCCCTCTCTCTTCCTTCTCATTCTCGTCCTCTAACACTTAATAGTGTTCTTTGTGTCCCTAATATTCGGAAAAACCTTATATCTGTCTATCGCCTTTGTAATGCTAACAAAGTTTCTGTTGAATTCTTTCCTGCTCATTTTCAGGTGAAGGATCTGAGCTCGGGAATCCCATTAATTCAAGGCCATACCAAGGATGAACTCTACGAATGGCCTGTCTCACCATCAACTGTCCAATCTTTTTTTGCTTCTACTACTCAAAAACTATCTACGACCGATTGGCATCATCGCCTTGGTCACCCTTCTATTAGCATTCTTAATAATATCTTATCTAGTTTTTCTTTACCTTACAAGCAATCTGTCACCTCAAACTCTTTATGCTCAGATTGTGCTATCAATAAATCTCATAAGTTACCATTTTCACAAACATCTATTGTGTCTTCACGTCCTTTGGAGTATGTTTTTACAGATGTTTGGAGCTCACCTACGCTGTCTATTGACAACTACAAGTACTATTTAGTACTAGTCGACCATTACACGAGATATACCTGGCTATATCCTTTGAAGTTGAAGTCACAAGTCTGTGAGACGTTTGTTGCATTCAAGAATCTGGTCGAGAATCGCCTGAATACTCGCATTGGCACATTGTACTCTGACAACGGCGGAGAGTTTGTGGCTCTCCGGTCATTTCTCACCAGCTCCGGCATTTCTCATTTCACATCACCACCACACACACCGGAGCACAATGGTGTGTCAGAACGCAAACACCGTCATGTCGTCGAGACGGGTCTCACCTTACTGACTCATGCTTCCATGCCAAAGACCTATTGGTCTTATGCGTTTACGACAGCGGTATATCTCATCAATCGCCAACCCACTCCCGTACTGAACATGGAGTCTCCGTTTAAGAAACTCTTTGGTGTTACTCCTAATTACTCAAAGCTCCGGGTCTATGGCTGTCTCTGTTTTCCGTGGCTCCGACCCTACACGGCAAATAAACTTGAAGATCGGTCGACTCCCTGTGTCTTCATTGGCTACTCTCAAACACAGAGCGCTTATCTATGTCTCCAACCATCTACCAGCCGCATTTACATCTCCAGACATGTCCGGTTTGATGAAACAGTCTTTCCCTTTCAGAAATCGCCGTCTCCGGCACCGGTGACCACTCCCATGCCTCTTTCAACTGCATCGTCTCCTCCTGTATCGACGATTCCAATCGTACCACCGACTCCTCCAATTCCGATGTCACCATCGAATCCGACTATCTCTCCCGTCGTTACCCATTCGGTGGCTCCGACGGCAACATCGACAGCGTCGATCCCCTCCAACACCGTTCCCACTGCAAGCCCATTGACGAGCTCCTCCATCTCATTACATTCAAGCCCACATAACTCCAATTCGTCACTTGAGGCCCACACATCTTCCACACTTGAAGCCCACTACAACAATCAGCTTTCAGGAAGCCCACAGCCTGATGAGGCCCATTCATCATCTCCACCCTCATCGGTCCAACCTCACAGCACCACTCCGCCAACGTCTCCGTCATCGACTTCTTCTGCTTCCACCACTGACTCTGTACCGCAGAATCCGCCTCTGCCACCACCGGACAATCCTCCTCCTCCAAACCCACCGCCGGATAATCTCCACCCAATGACCACTCGCCGCAAGAACAACATCACTAAGCCAAACCCCAAATACAACTACTCTGCTCGACTCTCTGTTTCGTTCCCAGCCGAACCACATACACTCACTCAGGCACTCAAAGATCGACGCTGGCGAGGAGCCATGTCCACCGAGCTCGACGCCTTTGCCCAAAATCGAACTTTTGATTTGGTTCCTCGACAATCTCATTTTAATGTGGTTGGCTGTCGATGGATATACACTAACAAGTTCTCTTCTACTGGTGCTCATAACAGGTGCAAGGCGAGACTAGTGGCAAAAGGGTATAACCAGGAGTATGGTCAGGACTACACCGACACCTTCAGCCCGGTCATCAAAGCAACGACAATCCGTACCGTTCTCGACATTGCTATATCGCAATCTTGGCCTCTTCAACAATTGGATGTCAACAACGCCTTCCTTCAAGGCACTCTAACCGAAGAAGTCTACATGGAACAACCACCCGGTTTCATTGATGCGGATCATCCTGACTATGTGTGCCGACTTAACAAGGCGGTTTATGGCTTGAAACAAGCACGCAGAGCCTGGTACACCGAGCTCAGTACCTTTCTTCTCAGCCTTGGATTTACCAACTCTATGGCCGACACATCATTGTTTGTTCTCAAAATTGGTACTGCCTTTGTCTATCTTCTTGTCTATGTCGATGACATATTGATTACAGGCAGTAGTACAAGTGGCATTCAACGGGTCCTGCAACTTCTCGCTGAGCGTTTCTCGGTTAAAGATGCTGAAGACCTTCATTACTTTCTTGGTCTTGAAGCTCACAGAACGTCATCTGGTCTCCACCTGTCTCAACGAAAGTATATCTTGGATCTTCTGCATCGCTATGATATGACGAATGCGAAACCAGTCACGACTCCTATGGCATCATCACCGAAATTAACTCTTACCTCCGGACATCCGTTGTCTGATCCCAAGCAATATCGTCAATTGGTGGGACGTCTCCAATACCTTCAATTCACTCGCCTCGACATAGCCTATGCAGTCAATAAACTCTCTCAATTTATGCATTGTCTGACTGAAGACCATTGGCAAGCGGCTAAGCGCATTCTCCGATATCTCGCAGGAACGCCAAGTCATGGTATATTCTTCTCCTCTACCAATAAACTCACACTTCATGCATATTCCGATGCAGATTGGGGAGGTGACTCCGACGACTATGTGTCCACCAATGCTTATATCGTCTACCTTGGCAATCATCCCATCTCTTGGACTGCAAAGAAAGAGAAAGGTGTGTCTCGCTCCTCCACAGAAGCAGAATATCGTGCTGTTGCAAACACAGTAGCTGAACTGCGCTGGATTTGCAACATTCTTACGGAGCTTGGTGTCACTCTTCCTTCACCACCGACGGTTTATTGTGACAATGTGGGAGCTACATTCTTATGTGCCAATCCCGTCTTTCATTCTAGGATGAAACACATCGCTCTAGACTATCATTTTGTTCGTGGTCACATTCAAGACGGTGCTCTTCGGGTGGCTCATGTTAACACTAGAGACCAATTTGCGGATGCACTGACAAAGCCTCTCCCGCGTGCACGGTTCCTGGAACTTAGAGACAAGATTGGAGTGACATCCGACCCTCCATCTTGAGGGGAGCGTGTAAGAGATATGGTCAACACCATTAGCTATGATCAAGGATACAATCTCATCACCTCTTAATGAGATGATATTGCCTTACTCTGTTTTAGGAACTTTCTGTAATTACCTTAGTCTAGAACATTCTCTCTTCCTGTATAAATCATTTGCTGTATCGTTACTTGTAAAATATTAAAAATATATTCTCAATACATTATCAATATAATGTGGGTAGTTTTTGTGGGGCTCAAGGTCTGATGTAAGGAGTCGAGAAGGAGTTTGAAACCTTAACATTACGAGAAAAGGAGCTTTATGTGCTGTCAAAAAAAAAAAAAGGAGCTTTATGTAAACGCACTGTATGATAAAACATTAGTTTGGCTCCCATAACGCAATTAGGACATGAACATGATAACCAGAAAGGACAAAAATAGCTAACCAACAGAATTATAAAGTTCACAGGAAACCTGTAAATGAGAAGTCACATTTGCAGCCAAAACTAGCTTAGGCTCTTCTTATACATGAATTTGGCATACAAGATCAGAATAGCCAACAACAAACCGACAACTGTCATCACTCAAGGTACTTAATAATTCGTACTTGTTCTGCGGGAAGGTTGTCGACTTCTTGTCCTTTTCCTAATGATAGTTAGGGCTTGGCTTTGTTGGAATATCTTCTCTGTAATCGGTGTTGGAACAGAGAACAGGGTGTTGGAACAGAACGACGAAAACTGTGTTTCAAAGAGAAAAACTGTGAGATTTGTGGGTATCTTGGATTATGATTGAATCCTGTACGAAGCAGTTTCCTTTAAGAGTATTTCGACCCTATACAGCTGATAGTAGGATTTTACTATGAATTAACCTATTAACACTATCATGTCGATGCAGTGTAAGAAGGTGTCTAATCCAAATGGGAGTGATGCTATGCAATCAGGATATGATCGAGTTTAACTAAGTCAAGCCAAATGCAATTTGGTGTAATTGTAATCTATCAACTTAAAACAGAAATGGAAACGCAAATATAGAATGAGATGAAATGGTACTTCACAGCGTGCAAATGCAACGTGACGAAGTGAATAAGGATAAAATGCAGGAATGGAAGATATGAACTTCACAGCGTGCAAATGCAACGTGACGAAGTGAATAAAGATAAAACTCAAGATAGATATATCAATAAGGCAAAGGATCCTAAGAATGGGTGTTATGGATCAATGAAATTCCATGGTTAACACTACGGTGTTCAACAAAACTCAGACAGAGCTGTTCCCTCAGCTGCGAACTCGACAGCTAGCTAATCCACTCTCGTGGCAGAAGCTATCGAGTTGGTATGGTTCCAGACCCACTCTCATGGCGAAATCCACACCAACAAGCATTAGGAATCAGTTCGCAAATGCTAAGATGCAATCAAAAACTCTAGTATCCTAGGTATGATATGCAAATTTCTTGTAAAAGCTGGTTCAGGCATTTCATCAAACACCTTCTGGGTGCTGAAATGCCTAGCTTCGGATTCCAAATGATCAAGAAGGAACCAGCATTAAGAACACTAACCAAGAAGGGAAACTATGAAATCAATGCTCAAACACCCTAGGTAACCATGGATCTTCACCAATCTAACCCATCCTTAAGATTCTAAGAACACTACTCAGAAACCGACTTCATAGAGTCTGTTAGAGGTGAAATGGGCACATTTCCCCGAGCCCGTCGCAATGAGTAACATCACAAATAGCCCAGCCCGTCTTCAGCCCTAGCCTCCTCACAGAAATGGAAAGCCTTGAGGAGGAAGGCAATACCTTAAGCAAAAAGGGAAAAGATGCAGCCGCCGCTCGAAGGAAGGAAGGAAATCAAGAAAAGAGGAAGATTTCCTTTATGATCAAGAGGAGAATATTCAGCAGAGAATCGCCTTAACTCAACTATATAAGGAGAGGTCTTCATTCCTAAAAGACCAAGTCACGCAGCCCTAAAAACCCTAAAGCGCTTTGCTCATCTTTTCTCTGTTTTCTCTTGTTATTCGCATTTCATCTCGTCAGGGCTTGTCTGACGAGATCATCTCTTGTATCCAAACCTCTTCTTGAGTGATTAATCCAAAGCTTCCCAAGTCTCCCATCCGAAATATCCCGTCATACAAACGTGTGCTATTTCTGGATCTAACAATTGGCGCCGACTGTGGGGACTGGGAATACCTTTGCCGGATTAAATATCTCAAAAGAAGCTTGGACGATGTCTCACTCAGCGGGAAGCTCCCCCGAAAGAGAACCGCGACACAACCACAAGACTCTCCCAGAGAATCTTCCCGAAGATAGAGAAAACCTTCTCGAGCAAGAGGAAAACCACGTCGAACGCGACGAAAACACGCAGCGCGACGAGCCAGAAGATACAATTCCGCCGCCAGCTCCCGCTCGCCGCAGACCCAGAGCAAAGGTCATCAAGCACGACGACCTGATGAAAACGCTCCAAAAGGCTATGAAGCCATTCTCCGAAGAAATCCAAACGATACAAGCACACCAGAAGAAGACGCAGGATTTCATCGACTCGGTGACAGCGGATGACGGCAAGTTTTCGCCGGTCCGTCGACTCTCGTTCGATACACCGACAGGTCATGCCACGGGGACCGCGGTAGCAGACGCAACTGCCAATCGGACAGACGCGACGAGCCGAACCTCGCGGGCCAGCAAGCAGACTTACGCCGAGCTCGATAGGATTAACCGTCGACTAGACGAGTTTAATTCCAGAGTGCATCTCGTCACGAGTGCTGCACCAGAATTGGCAAAAATCCTTGCCGACACCCGGAGGAGTCCACTGACGGCAAGGATTTGCAGAATCCGGCTACGCGACAGAGTCCGACTGAAGATCGAGCCCTTTGCCGGCGAAGAAGATCCGAAGAAGTGGTTGACAGCCTTCAACTTCGCTATGACAAGAGAACAGTACGCCACCCCCGAGGAGAGAGAGGCGAACTATTGTCAAGTCTTCATCGAGCATATGACAAAAGAAGCACTCGGATGGTTCTCCAGCCTCCCTGCCGAGTCGATCGATAACTTCGACGACTTGACGAGCGCATTCTTAAAACACTACTCCATGAACATGACCAGGGTAACCCGAAACATGTTTACCATGACGCAATCAAGGGGAGAACCGCTGCGAAGTTTCATGGAAAGGTTTAAGAAAGCCGCGATGGATCTCGGCGACATGCCGGATAGCGTTCCGCTGGAGGCACTCCGCAACGGCCTCCGGTACGACTCTAAGTTTAAAGAGGATATCTCTCTCCAACCATCGCCGACCCTCGAAGACGCGCTCCATCGATCCCAGAAGTATATCTTCCTCGAAGAAGATACCAACTTCTACGCCGAGAAGAGCGGTGAGAAAAAGCCCGCCATCACCAAACCTAGGGAAGAAGGTCATGAACAGCGACGAAGACCAGAGGTCAGGAGATCACTCTCTTTTGCCGTCGACGACGACCTCCACCACTGGGACCCAGCAGAGCAGCCGCAAGCACTCGCACTGACGTCGTCTCGTCCAACCGTCGCCGACCCGGATGATGACAATAATCACGACCTGTTCTGTAGCTTCCACGGTCGAACCGGTCATGCAACGGAGAGCTGTAGACATCTCATCGGCAGCCTCCTCAGGAAGTACCGAGAAGGAGTCGTCGCGGTAGAAGGCGACCGATCTCAAGGCAAAGACTTCGCGCCGAAGCCGGCCAAAGGACGGCAAAAGGGAAAGCGATCCCGCCAGTTTCGCCCCCAAAAGCAGGGGAAGGTAAATCCGAAGCCGGCAACTGAGAAGGAAGATCACGACCATCCCGAAGATTTGCCGCCCCCACCAAAGCGACAGGTCAGCATGATCATGGGAAGTCTCTTAGACAACAACGATTCCATCTCGGCAATCAAGGAGTACGAGCGAAAGGCCGTCTCGGCCCAACGCCGCCCCAATTCCCATCAGAATGGAGAAGCCCTACTCAACCAACTTGTCCGTCCAGACACGAGCATGATATCCTTCACGGACAAGGATGCGGAGGGGCTGGATACCCCGCATCTCGACCCGCTAGTGGTCAAAATACAAGTCCACGATTGCGACGTGGCAAAGATACTCGTTGACACCGGGAGCACGGTGAATCTGATTTTTAAGGAGACCCTAGACCGGATGGGGATTGAAGAAGAAACCATCAAGCCAGCATCTCGTCCGCTGACTGGATTCACCGCCGACACCGTGTTCAGTATCGGCACTATCCGCTTGCCCGTCTACGTCGGAGGAGTTTCCAAGCTCGTGAAATTCGTCGTCATAGATAGACCAGCAATATATAACGCGATTCTAGGAACGCCATGGATCCACGAGATGAAAGCCGTCGTCTCGACGTTTCATCAGTGCGTCAAATTTCCAACACCGTTGGGAATCTTCACCTTACGCGGCAGCCAAAGAGTATCACGATCCTGCTTCCTCCAAGAACGCCGACTCCGCTCTTCATCCTCATGCATGATCAATGAAGAGCTCGACCCGCGACTCCCCTACCACCAAAGACCTAAACCCGATCACGTCGACCAAGTCAGCATCGACGAGACGAAACCGGAAAGGAGCGTTGGTATCGGCAGCAACCTCAACGCCGAAATCAGAACCCAGCTGGTGGATCTACTGAAGGAGAACGTACACCTCTTCGCATGGTCGATGGAGGATATGAAAGGAATAGATCCCAGGATCACCTCACACGAGCTCAACGTTGACCCTACCTACAAACCAATCAAGCAGAAGAGGCGCAAGCTCGGCACCGATAAAGCTCAAGCAGTTAATGATGAAGTCGAAAAGCTACTACGAGCCGGATCAATCACCGAAGTGAAGTACCCCGACTGGCTCGCCAATCCGGTCGTCGTCAAGAAGAAGAACGGGAAGTGGAGAGTATGTGTGGACTTCACCGACCTGAACAAGGCCTGCCCAAAGGATAGCTTTCCGCTGCCACATATCGATCGCCTCGTCGAAGCTACGGCGGGGAACGAACTACTCTCCTTCATGGATGCATTCTCCGGCTACAACCAAATATTCATGCACCCAGACGACCGCGAGAAGACAGCCTTCATCACTGATCGAGGCACGTACTGCTATAAAGTCATGCCCTTCGGCTTGAAGAACGCTGGCGCCACTTACCAAAGATTGGTCAATAAGATGTTCGCAAAACAGCTCGGCAACAGCATGGAAGTCTACATCGACGACATGCTGGTAAAATCTGCTAAAGCCGAAGATCACGTCAAGAACCTTCAAGAATGCTTTCAGGTTCTGACGAAATACGGAATGAAGCTCAACCCGGCGAAGTGCAATTTCGCCGTTACCTCCGGAGAATTCCTCGGCTACATCGTAACTCAGCGCGGCATTGAAGCAAACCCGAAGCAGATCTCGGCAATTCTCGACCTCCCCTCACCCAAAAACTCAAAGGAGGTCCAGAGACTCACTGGCCGAATCGCCGCACTAAATAGATTCATCTCGCGCTCGACCGACAAGTGCCTTCCCTTCTACCAGCTGCTCCGCTCCAACAAGCTCTTTAAATGGGACGAGAAGTGTGAAGACGCATTCAGGCAACTGAAAGAGTATCTCACTACCCCACCGATCCTCGCGAAACCTGAGGATGGCGAGACGTTGCTCCTCTACATCGCCATATCAAGCACAGCCGTTAGCGGCGCACTGGTCAGAGAAGATCGCGGCGAGCAGAAGCCCATCTTCTACGTGAGCAAAACCCTCAGCGATGCCGAGACGAGATATCCTACCCTCGAAAAGCTGGCATTAGCGGTAGTGATCTCGGCAAGGAAATTGAGACCATACTTCCAGTCCCACGCAATCATCGTCCTCTCAAGCCAACCGTTGCGCCAAATCCTTCACGGCCCAAACCAATCGGGTCGCATGGCAAGATGGGCGGTAGAACTGTCAGAGCACGACATCGAATTCAAAGGCCGAACCAGCGCAAAATCCCAGGTTCTCGCCGACTTCATTGTCGAGATCCCACCAGAGCTCGTCGTGAACGAAGCCGAGCCTATCGCCAAATGGCTCCTGCACGTTGACGGAGCCTCATCCAAGCAAGGATCCGGTGTCGGCATCCGCCTCGTATCGCCTACAGGCGAGGTTCTCGAACAATCCTTCAAGCTCGACTTTCCGGCATCCAATAACGAGGCCGAATATGAGGCAATCATCGCCGGACTACGTCTCGCAAAGGAAGTCGGGGCCGAGCACGTGCACGCATTCTGCGATTCACAGCTCGTGGCAAAGCAGTTCAGCGGAGACTACGATGCTAAAGACGACCGTATGGACGCATATCTCAAAGTAACGACGGAACTATCCAAGCAATTCAAATCGTTCGAGTTGACAAAAATTCCCCGTGCCGAGAACACAGAAGCCGACGCGCTCGCTGCCTTAGCCTCGAGGACCGATTCGGCCTTGCGGCGAACGATTCCCGTCGAAACTATTGAGCAACCTAGCATCAAACTTCCTAAAGGAGCGTTCATCATGACGATATATCAAGAAGAGGAGGAAGATGAAGAGGACGAGCCAATGACCCCCGAGTCGGAAGAAGACCAATCTCGCTCATGGCAGGACGAGATCAAAGATTATCTGATCAACGGCACGATTCCAGCCAATCGGTGGGCAGCTCGTCGACTACGCCGCAAAGCCGCCTACTATTTCCTCCAAAACGACGAATTATTCCGGTGGACCGCAAACAAAGTCATTCTACGTTGTTGCGACGAGACGCAGGCCAAGAAGGTGATGATCGAGACCCACGAGGGAGCCGGAGGGAACCATGCCGGCGGAAAATCCTTGGCCTCTAAGATCAAGAAGCATGGACTGTTCTGGCCAAAGATGATCGAAGACTGCGAAAATCACACCGCAAAGTGCATCCCCTGCCAAAGATACGCCCCGATCATCAACGCCCCAACGCAAGAGCTTCAGGCGTCCGTCCCGGCATATCCCTTTATGCGCTGGGCGATGGATATCGTCGGCCCGATGCCACGATCCCGGCAATGTGCATACCTCCTGATCGTCACCGACTACTTCACCAAGTGGGTAGAAGCTAAAGCCTTCCCGAACCCCACCGCCAGAGACGTGCAGAACTTCATCTGGCAGTACGTCATCTGCCGACATGGCCTACCATATGAAATCGTCACCGACAATGGTGGCCAATTCGTCGCGGCAAGCTTCCGCGAGTTTTGTGCCAATTGGAAGATCAAGCTCGTTTATTCCACTCCAAGATACCCCCAAGCCAATGGGCAAGCCGAGGCAACGAACAAAACTATCATCGACGGCCTGAAGAAAAGACTCGAGAGCTACAAAGGAACGTGGGCAGACGAACTCGATGGCGTACTTTGGTCTCACCGCACAACACCCAGGTCGGCGACAGGCGAAACCCCTTTCTCCCTATCTCATGGTTGCGAAGCATTAGCCCCTGCCGAGATACATGTTGCGAGCTTACGCCGATCACTAATGCCCCTCAACTCCTCGCTGAACGACGAATCTTTGCACGACAATCTCGTCAACACTGAAGAGCTAAGAGATCGCTCCCTCTTGCGTATGCAAAACTATCAGCAGAAAGTAGCAAGATACTACGCCAAGAAGATTCGCAACCGCCGCTTCGCACTACATGACCTCGTCCTGAAAAAAGTCCACGACTTCACCAAGCCCGAGCACGCCGGCAAATTTGGTTTCAACTGGGAAGGACCCTACCGCATCACACGAATCATCAAACCAGGAGTGTACCAGCTCGAAGATGACGACGGAAGCATACTCCCTCGCTCGTGGAACTCCATGAACTTGCGCAAGTTCCGCCACTAGACGCGTAGCTTCGCGTCTCGTCAAAAAAAAAAAAAAAAAAAAAAAAAAAAAAAAAAAAAAAAAAAAAAAAAAAAAAAAAAAGAGACATGTTCACTACATGAACACTTGTAACGAACTACGAATGGCTTGATCCCGGCACGGGTACGTAGGCAGCCTTTTCACCGAGGCGCAGCTATAACTTAATAAAAATAAAAAAGCTTTTTTATTTTATTAATCCGTCTGTATGCATGCATCTTTTTTCTGAATCCTCGAGAAACATTCCATCTCGGCAGAAAAACCCAAGCAAGAATTTCCTGATTGACTTAGGTCAAAAACAGATGTTTTGGTGTGCCTAGTGAACTCGGCAAAATCAGAGTCATAAAATTCCTTTAGTACTCGGTAAATTAATGAGTCTCAAAGCCTCTGGAACTCGGCAGAATAATGAGTCCTTGTCTATGAGCTCGGCAAGAAAAGAGAGTCTCAAAGCTACTCTGAAGCGCACGCATAAAAGAGTAGTGTCGACGTTCTGGCCAAACGGTCGACCGCACATCGCACCCAGCGGACTGATCATCCCCCATTCGTAAAAGAATGACGCACTACAAGTCGAGAGCACGCATATCTCGCACGACCCTAAGCCATATGGGCAAGAAAAAATCGCTACCTTGTTAATCATATTCGACTTAGCGGCGTAGGAGTAATTCGAATTTCTAGACTTCGGTTCCTGTTACCGGCCTAAAAAGCGCCACCGCAAACAGATCCAAAAAGCACGGATCGGTGTCTCTTAAAAACGAGAATCCTGACGAGTTGCGTGACTTCGCATCTCGTCGGATGCATAGCATTGTCATAGCGAGAAGCATCTCGTCACGACAGAACTTGAGCATGCCAAGTTGTCTCGGCACGTTGAACCACTTGTCTAACGACGGTTAGACTCTTGGATCATTCCGCTAGATTGACAACACAGTGCACCTCATTAAAGGGTATAGATTAAAAGCAGGATGTTTCAAAAAGCACGAAATCATCAACTATATTCGCGATATTCATCTCGCACAAAGCAAAACGATGAACGAGGAAGTAAAGCAAATATTTAAGTTTTAAATCCTGAAAAGCATACGGATTAAAACCCTCCCGGGCAATGTTATTACATCGGCACGAATCGCCGCGACTAATAAAAGAAGAGTTCTTAAAAAGCAGAAAAGGGGAGAGAATAGAGGCGAAATCCTAAACGGCCTCTGAAGCATCCAGACCCGGTTTCGTCCCGGCTTCAGCACTGGCCGCTCCCGAACTCTCTCTCGTCGGCGATCCACCAATTATGAGCTCGGCAAGATTGGGCCTGAGAGTGTTATACATTGTACCAAACTGGTTAAAACCCTCCGGTGTAACCCAAGCATTATCAAAGTAGAAATCGGCAAGATTAAAAAGGCAACTTAACCTGTGCGGCGCTGCATAGTCGTCCGCCCCGATCTCAACCTCGTCGATCAAGTCCCCGGCGGCTCTGCTCTCCTTGACTTTAGCCTCCAGCCTTGCGATAACGAGGTCAAGATCCTGAGGGACACCTCTCGTCCGCTGCACATAATCAAGCAGCGCTTCGTCAACCGCAATCTTGACCACTGCCTTTTCCACCTCATCACGCTGCGCAACGAACTTGCCGAGACGATCCAAACGAGGAGCATACCAGTCCCGCATGTCGTCGTAAACACGAGTGGCGACATACTCAGCCTGCTTTTGGCGGGACTGTCGAAGACGGGAAGCCTCAGCCGCAGCATCTTCCGCGTCTCGGCGGGACCTCTCTTCGAGTTCAGCAACTTGGGCCCGCAACCTGACCACCTCATCGTGAAGGCCAGCCGCCTTCAAAATCTCGCCGTTTAAGATGCCGACCTTCCTCTCGAGATCGGCCTTCTCCCTCTCAAGGAACTCAAACCTCGGACCCTTGGATCGCTCACTCTGCAGCTTGGCGATTTCCTCCCGAGCCGCCTTCAGCATGGTGTCGTATTGCTGGACAACCGAAGAGAACTTCCCGGCAGCGTTGACAAGGTCCGAAGAAACATCGACAACGTCGCCCTTCAGCTCGATCTTCTTGAGCGGGACCCCCCAGTGAGGTTTAGGTTTGCAGCTCCAAACCAGCTCGGCGCAGAACTTCTTGTTGAGCATGAGAGGAGAGCCCCCTGGCCAGACAACTGCGACCGCATCCGGATCCGGGACCTCAGAATCAGCAGGCTCGACCTTCGGGCCTCTCGGCAACTCCGATCGGTCCTCACCAAGATCGTCATCACCCGACTGACGAGACGGATCCTCGCCGACCTCGTCACCGTCGTCTCGGCGAGATAGGTCATCATCACCAGGAGGAACATCTCCCCCGTCAAGCACGACTTCGGGTGTCGTCTCGGCAGCAGATGGCGCCCCCTTGGCCCTTCTCTCTCTCTCGATCTTGGCCCTCTTCGCAGCCCTGCAGAAGTGACGATACGTCAGTAGCATATACCGAAACTACGATGAAAAACAAGCCTTCCATAAGAAAGCTTACTTCGTCCTCGACGCAATCGAGGAAGCCGGACGTTTGGCCAGTCCGCTTGACTCGGCAGCAGCATCGGTTTTCCTCTCCCTCGGAGGGGAGTCCGGGATCAGAATGGCATCGTCGGCAGATACGGGCGTCCTCTTCTTCAGCCCCATTTTCTTGGTACGACAGGACGATTTAGCTGTAAAAGATCAAGCAAGGATCAACGGCAAGCGTAGTCGAAAAACAAATCACAAAGCAATTGGGTTCTCACCAGTTGCTGGAGTAGAAGCGGACTTGATCCTTCCCTCTCTCTTCCTCTTCTTCCGCTCCTCGGACTTAGCAGCAAAGTCAGCCCAGATGATTCTGCTTCGATCTCGCAAGAGCTCGCACTTCTTCCGGAATGCGGCAGACGTTGGTCTCGGCACGACCCTCTCTGCAAAACAAGTAAAGGCGAAAGGTTAGCATACCAAGGTCAAACTCAATCTATGACGCGACGAAATCTATGGCGATCTACCAGCTTCATCGACCCATCCCGTCAAGATATGGTCGGGGTTAAAATCCCCAATCGACGCAGCACTCTTCTTGACATAGAAGTAGTAGTGCTTCCAGTGGTGAATTTTGTCCTTGTGGGCACCGTAGACGATGCCGTGCTTCATCGTGGTACAAAATCGTCGGAACCGCTCCTCCTTCGCACTAGCACGAAAGTCAGTAAGGCGTTCGAAGAGCTCTCGGTCAAAAGCGATCCCGAGATGATTAGCCAAGGCCTCGGTAAAAATCATATGACGGACCACGCCGTGAGTAAGCTGACTCATGGGGACGCCGCGCCGATAAGCGTAATCCAGCAGATGACGGAAGATGGGAAACCGTACCCCAAATTCCGTGAACCAGCACTCGTAGGCGCAGAACCATCCCGGCGGAGCATCGAAAGGCCTTTGCTCGGCAGAAGGAATCCGGATTTCCACGACATCAGGGATCGAGCATCTCGACCTAAGTGCCGCGACGATCCCTTCGTCGATCCAAGATCGACCATCGGCGTTCAAGGAAGTCGCCGGAGTACGCCAAGGCATCTCGACGACTGACGGAAGCCCCTCAAGTACGACGTCCTCCGGAGGCGGTACCTCCTCCAATTCTACCTCAGAATCCGCGTCTGAGTCATTCTCCGGGATCTCATCGCGATACCCGGAACTTCCACTATCCTCGTCCCGCAAGGACGGAGCATCCAAGTCAGCACGGACCCCCGAAGAAGAGTCCTTGGCCGAAGGATCCGGCCTTTCCGCCGTCGCCGCCCTACGACGGCTCTCCAAGATCCGACTCGCTCGGACCGCATCACCGAGAAAGCCCGGGATTAGATTTGAAAGCGGGACATCATCATCGTCCCGCGCTACAGCTTTTCCTTTCCCCTTTCGATCCGACGAATCCATCAGACGAGAATCGGAAGACGAAGAGCCAAAATTTGACGAGAAACCCTAAAAACTCTGACGAGAGGAAGGGTCGAAGCGAGAAGAGAATTTCGGGTCAAGAAGCAAACAAATCAAAGGCAATTACACAAGACCCATCGGATCAATCGAGCAATGCAACCCGAATTCGAGATGGAAGAAGGAAATTACCTTTTCTCTTTCAAGGCGGTTGAAGGCAGCGAGCAGGCAAAAAAGGAGTTAATGAGGAGGAGAAATCCGAACGGTCCCTTTAAGAGAAGTTTCCCGATTTCCAAGGAAAAAACTTCCCTTCCTTTTTCCCGCTTGGAAAAACCTAACGGGACTTGGGCCTTTTTCGCAAAATCTCAACCGCCGACCCACTTTAGCAATTTTAATAAGATATGCATTAATGACGTGGCAATCCCACTCCTGATGAACCGCCTGCCAAGCGGCACAGCTCCTTCTTTTGACGAGCTGACGTTAAAATAAGGGTGAACGGTCATTCTCTTCGACGAGCTGACTCGAATGAGATCGCCATAGATGGTTGATTCCTTTGACAAACTGATGTCAAAAATAATCATCAAAATGCATATCCTTTTGCGGACAAGATGACGTCAACGTACTCTTTTCCCTTCCTATGGTTTTTATCCCGAACCGGGTTTTTCCATATCAAGGTTTTAATGAGGCGGTACGAATCTAAAGTCAATCGCACCTAAGACGAGCTAGCATCGGCACCTTGTGTTGTTATTAATAACTCTCGAGCTCAATTCCCATTCATGAAGTTCGCCGAGACCAAATTGCATTTGACTCGCCAAACTGGGGGGGACTTATTGTTAGAGGTGAAATGGGCACATTTCCCCGAGCCCGTCGCAATGAGTAACATCACAAATAGCCCAGCCCGTCTTCAGCCCTAGCCTCCTCACAGAAATGGAAAGCCTTGAGGAGGAAGGCAATACCTTAAGCAAAAAGGGAAAAGATGCAGCCGCCGCTCGAAGGAAGGAAGGAAATCAAGAAAAGAGGAAGATTTCCTTTATGATCAAGAGGAGAATATTCAGCAGAGAATCGCCTTAACTCAACTATATAAGGAGAGGTCTTCATTCCTAAAAGACCAAGTCACGCAGCCCTAAAAACCCTAAAGCGCTTTGCTCATCTTTTCTTTGTTTTCTCTTGTTATTCGCATTTCATCTCGTCAGGGCTTGTCTGACGAGATCATCTCTTGTATCCAAACCTCTTCTTGAGTGATTAATCCAAAGCTTCCCAAGTCTCCCATCCGAAATATCCCGTCATACAAACGTGTGCTATTTCTGGATCTAACAGAGTCCAACTCGGAAAAACATGAAACTTGCATCAAAAGATAGAGATTGTGAAGATGATCAAGTTTAAGGAAGGAAGCAAGTGCAAAATGTTTAAAGCAAAGAAGGAATCTGGTTTACAAATCTAGAACACCACAGAGGCGATTTTAGGTTTCTAAGCTTAAGAAAATAAGATAAAAATTAAGATTCTTCTAATCTCACATTACAGAGTACTTATAGTAGGTTACAGAAAGGTAAAATAGGTCACGCGCCCTTCGACTCGATGTACCAACTCGACGTGCATATGTGGACGCCGTCGAGTTGGCATATGGACACACCTTTGCTTGGACTCGATGGGCCAACTCGACGTGCATGTCTGGACTACGTCGAGTTGGTGTAAAGTCGGCTCCTTGATCTTGGACTCGACGTGCAACTCGACCTGACAACTCTGCACCACGTCGAGTGGGATTGTGGACTCTGTAGAGTCGGCTTCCTTGTCTTCCAAGCAATCGTTTCCAGACTCCACTTCATCACTGCGGATCATCTCCCAACTCCATGACATCCTCTAATGCTCCAATTGTACCTGAAAATAACAGCAAATGCAAAGAAACATGCAATGCGAATGCGAACGCTGTGAAGTGCGGAAAGTGGATGCAAATGGATGGTAAAGGTGATGAAGTGGTGTGATATGAATGTGAAAGTGATGAATAAAGTATGTTAAAACAGATGAAATATATGCACATCAACACCCCCAAACTTATCTTTTGCTTGCCCTCAAGCAAACAAATAGAATTGGAAAAGAGATGAGGTTTGAAATCGAGTTAAAACAGCCAAAAGCAACCAGCAAAAACGATTTGATACATGTCTTGGTTCATGGTTCTAAAATGCAGCAGGGTGAGAGCTACTTCTTCGAAAATCAGTTTCATGTTTAACATGATCAATCCAACTTCACAGTCTCTCAAACAATGCATTCCTATCAGCAAATCCCTTTGACATTCATTAAAGTGAACAATGAATCATAAACATGCAAGTCAGCAACTCATTTGGTTCAAGGTAAAGGTCAAGTGAAAAAGATGGTTTCTCAAAGTCATGAAACGGTATAAAGAACAGGGATCTCTCAGTAGAATGACAATGCTTTGGCAGAATGCTAAGAGTAATAACCAAGGATGATGCAAGAGCAGAACCTCTAGCTACCTAGCACCGACTTGACAGCGTCAATACACGAACCCCACAAGAAATCAAGAACAACTCCTAACTACCCTTTAGGCTTTGCGCCTTTAGACACAGAGGAGCAATTGCTCTTTTTCTTTTTCTTTAGTAAACTAGCCAAGGGAGAGGCGATCTTATGGTAACATCTAGCGGTTTGGGAATTCTATCACTAAGGGAAAATTTTTCTTTATTTTAACTAATTAAGGCATTTTGCCTTCTTTTCTTTTACACTTAGAACCCTTTTTCTTTTCTTAATCAGTTCCCAAACCTTTACTAGACCCTTTTGAAACACAAACCAACTCCCTTGCTTTCAAACAAAAAAATTCTTTCTTTTCCCACGTTTTGAATGCGAACCCGCAGCGTTCACCCCCAAACTTAGCCTGAAAATAAACCCAACATCGAACTAGATACCTAGACATCCTACTCTTGCCGGTTTAAACTCAACACGTTCTGCTAAGCATGATCGAAACAAGGCCTCACAAGTGCACAAGAATAATGCGGGTTTGAAAGAGAAAGCTATAGCGTTCAGGGTGTGGGGAAAAGCTATCTGGACAATCAAAGAAGATGATCAAATGGGAAAAGATTGCCCAGATATGTATGCTATCCATGAGCTGCTTTCAATGCATGCAATGATATTTAAAAGTCAAGATTAAGGTTCAGATAGACAGGGATAAGCTTCAATTCGCAGCAGTGATCAAGTGAGATGTGCATGTCATGACGTGATCAAGTTAAACACGGTTTCGTTTTAAATACTTCAATCTCACCCTAATGCATCAGAGAATCAAGAACCAAGGCACATATCACATCGCATGAGATGGTTATTTTACAAGGCCATATCAACAATGCAGCATGAATGTAAAGCTATGCGATGCAATTGAGATTTAATCTAACAAATGTGAATGCAACTACATGAATATTTTTGGATTTTTCGAAATTTTTCAAATTTTTATGGTTTTTTCTATGCCTTATATGATGCAAAAATTTGAGATAAGAAGAACATAAAACATGAGTTAAATACATCTCAACCCCTCCCCCAAACTTGAATTACACAGTCCCTTGTGTAACAAAAGAAAGGAGAAGAGTTCAAGAATCAAAAACCAATAAAACAGAGATGAAATGGTATATACAATGGTTTAGAGTTGATACCTCAATGCTGAGAGAAGAAGGAGTCGACAGACGCCTCCATACTGTCGCGTGTGTAAGCGGGAGGTGAGGGTTGGGTGAGATCGGTTACCAACTCGACGTTAGGGTCGTGTTCGGTCCCCAACTCGACGTGTGGGTCGACTCTGTAGCTTGAGGTCGTGCCAACGTCGAGTTGAAAAGACACAGCTCTCCTTTTCCTGCTTCGGTCTCTAGGCTCAAAGGAAGATGCTCGTGGTGGCTCTGTGCGATGGTGTTGCCTGATGTCTTGGATAACAGAGCGGCTTCTCTCCATTATTGCAGGTGTTGCGCCTCTGTCATCTGCGGCCTTGCTTGAAGAGCCGTTCACTTTGAGCTGAAGCTCTTTCAGCTGCCCTTTCAGCTCGCTGACACTTTCCTTCAATGACTTGATAGCTTTGTCTTGATACTTGTTCCACAGCTTGAGAAGGCCAATGTTCTTATTCGCAGCTTTTACAGCAGCTCCTTGCCTTGGTGCTGTGTAATCCTCAAAGTCGAACTGATCAGAACTGTTGGCTTCTCTCTCTTCTTCACTAGTCGAATCCTGAGGCTGCGGTGTTCGCAGGATGTAGGTGTCATAGCACTTCTCTGGAGGCGGGCAGAAATCAATGTTCCTTCCATCTCGGATTCTGGTGTACTCAACACTTGGCAATGACAATAGAACCTCGGTGCTGGTCAAAGGATGGTAGAATTTGTAGGCATGACATCCGTCTATCGGTTCCTTATCGAGAAAACCCGTCTTGGTGAGATACTCGATATCTATCCATTTCGGCTTGAATTCTTTTCCCGTCAGATCAATACCAACAGCCACCAAGATCGGAGTTACCAGCCCACCAATGCTCAGTTCTCCTTGGGCTTCTTTTTTATATTGCTTAGTGGCCCAGGTTCTGTAATAGAGGAACTGCTCAAGCAGCAACACTGTGAGTCCCGTGTCAGACGCGTCTCCTCTCAGTGGCTCTCCATCAGACGTGAAGTCAATGACATGGCGTATAGCTGTGTCCACTAATTGGAGCTCTCCTTCATTCACGTTTCCGGTGATCCTTCTTGCGAAGAACGTGTGAGCGATGGACTTGTGCAAGTACCTGATCACCGGACTCCTGATTTGAGCGCTCTTGGAACTCGCAGAGGCATACTCCTTTTTATCCCCAATTGTCTTCCAAACCGACAAAAGCTCAGTTTTTCTAAATTCGGGACAGCGGCCGCGTCCACTCGGAAAACCGTACAGTGTGTCCAGCTGGTTCATAGTCAGTGAATACCCTGCGCCGTCCACTGTGAAGGTAATATATCCAAGCCCGGCACTCGGATCAACAGCAATTCCCTCATCCTCGTAGAAGTGCAAGACAAGCGAGGCGAGAAACTGACAGGTTTCGTCCTGGAAGGCACCGCAGCGCTGGCTAACCATTGTAGCAATACCGCACAACTCCATGAGATACTCCACATCTCTTTTTATTCCCAGCTCTCGCAGCGTGTCTTGATGAGGATATCGCGTTCCAGCAAATCGCATCCACCTGAAAATCTTCAGCATTTTCTTTTGGCTCGGCGTTAAAACCGGAGTGCGGGTTTGCTTTCTGACCGGCTTCACAATTTCCACTTCACGGATTTCACCCTCATCCTCTTCATCCTCAGAAACCTTATCACCAACATCCTCTGCCTCCAGACCCGACTCTGCAGAGTGCCTCTGTTCTGTCATTTCCTGATCAGATTCTACAAATTGGTACCGTTCCTCATTCGTCTGTTCAAATATTTCCTCTTCCTCTGACTCAACTTCGCAGATTTCCAATGGTTTCTTCCCTTGCGCTATCTCGTCTTTGTTGCTCTTGGAACTGGTCCGTGCTAGTCGTCTGGCCACTTGCTCTGTTGTAGGGCGCTTTTGCTTCTTTATCCTGAAATGTTAGCAAAGGAAACATCAGCTCCCATACCATGCACTCGACGGTTTCGCTCAATGGTCAAGTCGAGTTGAAGACACGCTTCGGAATATCAACTCGACTGAGACTTGGTGTAATGCCGTCGAGTCAGGACAAAAAGCAATCAATTCTCAGCATAAGAACAAAGAGCAAGCCTTAGGCTTTCACCTTAAAAACTATCTCCATATTCAATTCAGCTTTAGCGCAAATAAATGAAATAGAGAACAAGAGGATAATGTTTAAAACGAAACAAAACAGAACAAACTGGACTGACTCGATGGGGTCCGATTAAACCAATTCAAATTCGCAAAGCGCCAACAAGCGGGACGTTTTTAACCCAAAATCAAAAGCACGCAATAACTATATGGCAACTCGACGATGTCCGAAATTTTGTAGCAAACAGAGTTATCAAATTGATACCCGACTCGATAGAGTCAAAAGCCGATTTAATCAACTTGACGGTGTTCAGCATTTTCTTTTAAACAAAACTTAACACCAAACTCAAGCAATCAACAAAGTAATTGTCTGTCAAGAAGAAATTAAGCAAGCTTTAACACAATTCTATCCCAGCTCTGCAATAACTTCACGAATTTAAGCAAGAGCAAACAAGAGAAGCAAATTTCTTCCTTAAAAATCTATGAAAACCAAACTCAAAGGCTCAAATCGAAATCTTACGCTGCCTTTTTCCAAAAACGTTCCAATTTGTCAATCATCTTCACGAAATTGAGATGAAATCGAGAAAAGGAGAGTGAATTTCGTGAAGAGAGGCGAAATTGGTGAAGTGATTAGGTTGAGGTCGAGTTGAGGTTGAGATAAGGTGGTAATGAGGGAGTGGTGGGGAGGAAATGAGTTTCAGGACGGCTTTCTTTTTTTTTTTTTTTTTTTTTTTTTTTTTAGCAAAGAAATGAAGATAAAATTTAAAAAGTAACGGAATTTAATTTCCGAGGCTGCAGAGTGTGTATAGGAGGAGACAAAGGCTGGGGCAATTCTGAGCAAAAGCATAAAAAGAACAATTGGAGCAGTCTTGACGAAGTCTCACACGCACAAGGGCGAGTGGAGATCAAACTCTGCATCCAAAAATAATCATTCACTAAGAAGACCTGGTTAACTCGGCGTATTGACTCGAGTTGACTCGTCCAACTCGACCATGTTGATCATGACACGTCGAGTGACTTGATCGAGTTGATATGGTTCGCCGTGTTTTATCGGAAATTGTTTTCATGTGATTGCATCTTGATTGCATCATGCTCAAACTCCTTTGCACTGCCAAAATAAATACTAGAAAGAAAAGACATAACACATTTTATGGAATATATACAAAGATAGTCATGGGAATTCCTCCCAAGTGAGCTTGTTTTAGGTCTCTAAGCTTGACCGCTTTACCGTTCAGGCTTGGGGTGGTTCATAGAGAGGAATTGAGACCCCCTCTGGTATGATCTGATCAGCCATGTAGCGTTTAACCCTCTGACCGTTTACGGTGAATTCAACACCATCGTTTCTGACCAACGTCACAGCTCCATAAGGCAGAACCTCTCTTATCTTGAACGGTCCAGACCAACGTGATTTCAGCTTGCCCGGGAATAACTTCAGTCTCGAGTTGAAAAGCAACACGTCATCACCAGACTTGAGCTCTCTCTGAAGGATCTTCTTGTCATGAAAGGCTTTTGTTCTCTCCTTATAGATTCTGGAGTTTTCAAACGCATCAAGTCGGATCTCTTCTAACTCGTGCATGTCAGTCATTCTTTTCTCCTGAGCTGTCTTCAGATCAAAATTCAGAAACCGTGTTGCCCAGACTGCCTTGTACTCTATCTCCACTGGTAGGTGGCAAGATTTTCCATACAGCAGCTGAAACGGGGTCCGTCCTATTGGTGTCTTATATGCGGTTCTGCAAGCCCATAGAGCCTCATCAAGTTTGACTGCCCAGTCTCTCCTTGAAACCCCTACAACCTTGTTCAAAATAGCCTTTATCTGCTTGTTGGAGACTTCAACCTGTCCACTAGTTTGTGGATGATATGGAGTGGCTACCTTGTGCTTAACACCATGCTTCTTGAGTAGGCCTTCAAAGACCTTGTTGATGAAGTGAGATCCACCATCGCTTATCACAACCCTTGGCACCCCGTAGCGTGGAAATATTATGTTCTTGAAGAGTTTTATCACTGGCTTGTGATCGTTGGTGACGCACGCTATAGCTTCGACCCACTTCGAAACGTAGTCCACAGCCACTAAGATGTAACTGTTTCCATGTGAAGCTGGGTTGAAAGGTCCCATGAAATCAACGCCCCAGACGTCAAAAACTTCAACCTCAAGGATGGGATTCTGGGGCATTTCATTCCTCTTGCTGATATTCCCCATCCTTTGGCATGGATCACATTTTGATATAAACGCTTGAGCGTCCTTGAATAGACTCGGCCACCATAACCCAGCTTGAAGTATCTTCTGAACTGTCTTGAAAGCTGCAAAGTGTCCCCCATAAGCAGAACCGTGGCAATGCTCAAGAACACCGTTTACCTCCTGTTCAGCTATACAGCGTCTGAAGAGACCATCAGAACCTCTCTTGTATAAGTACGGTTCATCCCAAAAGTAGTGTGAGGCTTCCCTGAAAAGTTTCTTCTTCTTGTAAGGATCCAAATCCTTTGGCACATCCCCACACACCAAGTAGTTCACCATATCAGTATACCAAGGCAAACCTTCATCCTGCAGAGCACTGACTTCATCGAGTTTGACCTTGATTTCGTAGCTTTTGCGCAGAACCCTGACTGCCATGAGCTGCTCTTCAGGCATGGAGTCATCAATTGGGACTGGATCATCAATCCTCATTCTGGACAAATGGTCAGCTACTCCATTCTCAATACCCTTCTTATCCACAATTTCCATGTCAAACTCTTGAAGAAGAAGGATCCACCTGAGCAGTCTAGGCTTGGTTTCCTTCTTGGCATAGATGTGCCTGAGAGCTGCATGGTCAGTATACACAATCACCTTCGACCCCACCAGGTAGCTTCTGAACTTTTCAAATGCAAAAACCACAGCAAGTAACTCTTTCTCCGTCGTAGCATAACGGCTTTGAGCATCGTCCATGGTGCGACTGGCGTAATAGATCACATGCAGTTTCTTATCAATCCTCTGACCCAGAACAGCACCCACTGCGAAGTCACTTGCGTCGCACATGATTTCGAAAGGGTGATCCCACTTCGGCGCTTGCACTATCGGAGCAGAAACAAGAGCTGACTTGATCGAGTTGAACGCTGCCAAACACTCAGAATCAAAGTCGAACTCTATCTCCTTGCACAGCAGACGAGTCAGTGGTCTAGCCAACTTGGAAAAATCTTTAATGAATCTCCTGTAGAACCCTGCGTGACCCAGAAAACTTCTAATGTCCTTCACAGTCTTCGGGGGCTGTAGCTGCAGCATCACGTCGATCTTAGCCTGATCAACTTCGATTCCCTTTTCAGAGATCTTGTGACCTAACACTATGCCTTCTTGAACAAGGAAGTGACATTTCTCCCAATTCAAAACGAGGTTCGTCTCTTCGCACCGCTTTAGCACCCTGCACAGATTGAGCAAACATGAGGAAAAAGTGGAGCCATAGACGCTAAAGTCGTCCATGAACACCTCCACCATTTCCTCTATTAGATCGGAAAAAATTGACGTCATACAACGCTGGAACGTAGCAGGTGCGTTACAGAGACCAAATGGCATGCGCCTATATGCAAACGTGCCGTAAGGGCAAGTAAATGTCGTTTTTTCCTGATCATTAGGGTGAATGGGGATCTGGAAAAACCCACTATATCCATCTAGAAAACAATAGTATGGATGGTTTGCAAGTCGTTCCAGCATTTGGTCGATAAAAGGAAGCGGGAAATGATCTTTCCTAGATGCTGCATTTAACTTCCTATAGTCTATGCACATCCTATGTCCTGTAATAGTTCTCGTGGGAATCAACTCATCATTATTGTTTTTAACGACGGTGATTCCCCCTTTCTTCGGGACGCAATGAACCGGAGAAATCCAAGTGCTGTCGCTTATGGGATAGATAATCCCAGCGTCCAGCAACTTGAGAATCTCCTTCTTCACCACTTCCTTCAGATTAGGGTTAAGCCTTCTCTGAGGTTCAATGCTGGATTTAGATTCATCATCTAAATGGATGCGATGCATGCACAAACTAGGTGAGATACCTTTAATGTCATCAAGAGAATACCCTATTGCCTTTCTAAACTTTTTCAGTTCAGTCAATAATGTATGCAATTGATCAGCCCTAAGGGATGCATTCACGATAACGGGATATGTCGAGTTAGAACCAAGAAACGCGTACCTGAGACCTTCTGGCAAAGGCTTAAGGTCCACCTTAGGTGCTTTGAGCTCAGACCAATCATCGGGTCCAGCACTGCTCAACTCAATAGCCCTATCTAGCTCCTTGATCGAGTCTGCTCTTCCAGACTGAAAAAGGTGCTGACTCGACTTGCACATTGAGTCCGACGTCGAGTCCGTTGTTGACTCTGTCGAGTCCGGTGTTGACTCTGTCGAGTCCGGTGTTGACTCTGTCGAGTTCACATCTGAAACTGAACTACTTGCTACCAAGACCTCTATTCCTGACCATTCCAACTCCTCAGGCGGTTCAGACTCTGTCACTGCCACATGCGAGTCTAAAAGCTGCACATAACCTTGACTCTCTGCATGGAGGAGATCAGATTCTCCACTCTTTGTTAAAGCGATCTGAAGGTGATCTGTTAGAGCTAACTCTTCCAGCAACTCATCAGCGAGCTGATCCATTTCGTCGATGTAGAAGATCTGACCCTCAATCGTCGGTTTCCTCATGGCGTCTTTAATGTCGAACTTCATGGTGAAATCCTTACCCAGATTCAAGTCGATCTTCCCCTTTCTGACATCAATCACTGCACCAGCTGTGGCTAAGAAAGGTCTACCCAGAATTAACGGGTCTTTCGGTTCCTCGTCCATCTCGAGCACTATGAAGTCCGTTGGTACCTCTACATTGCCTATCCGGATAGGTAAGTCTTCTAACATCCCAGTTGGTAACCTCACCGATCTGTCTGCTAGAACCAGAGAGATTTTACACGGTTTGAATTTCTCAAATCCCAGACTTTTAGCAACAGAAAGCGGCATGAGGCTGACTGACGCTCCCAAATCACACAAACAGTTGTTAAAAGCCAAGGGTCCCAATGAACATGGTAGGGTGAAACTACCAGGATCTCCAAGTTTCTCTTGTATCACCTTTCTCTGTATAATAGCACTACACTCATGCGACAAGACCACCATCCCCTGTAGCTCCTTCGTTCGTTCCATTACCGCATCCTTCAGAAATTTCTGATAGGGGGGTACTAACATGAAGGCATCAATGATAGGCATTCGCACCTCTATCTCCTTCATTTGCTTGTCGAACAGCGCTTTATACTTCTCAACCAGCTGCTTCTTGAACCTGCCTGGGAAAGGAAGTGGCGGTTTGTAAGGAGGTGGGACAAACAGTGTCTCTTTCCTCCTGGTTTCTACTGGCTTGACGGGGTTCATCTGTCCAACTCGACCACTCGGCACATCTGCACGTCGAGTGGGCTCGTCGAGTTCAACTTCTGGGCGAGTTTCCTTAGTCAAGTCTTCAATGTAATCCTCCCCTTCTTGAACCTCAATGTCCTCATTGACTGCTTGCTTTCCTGAGCGACCTGGCAACTCTTTCCCACTTCGCAGAGTAATAGCATGGGCGTACTCCTTCGGGTTTTGGATAGACTTCCCCGGAAGTTGTCCCGGCGGTGCTGAGGAAGTAGAAGCGGCATTGCTTTCCACGTGTTGGACTCTGGAGTTCAACGTCTCGATTTTGTTGTTTATGTCAGCCAGCTTCTTACTCAACTCCATAGCACCATTCGCTTGACCTTGAAGAAGCTGTTGTAACATCGCCTTCATGTCAGGTTCCTGAAGCTGCGGCGCTTGTACCTGCTGAGGAGCAAACCCTGGTGGTGCTCCCTGCTGCTGCCTATGTTGATACCCGCCCTGTTGGCTCACAAACTGCCCTCGCGGAACAAACACTTGCTGCTGCTGAGGTTGACTCTGCTGCTGCGTAGGTTGACTCTGCGGTGTCTGTTGAGGATAGACCTGATCCTGAGGATTGGCGACATTCGTATTTCTGTAAGACAAATTCGGGTTGGTCTTGTACGTGTAGTAGCCTTTGTTGTAGCCACCCTGGTTGTTTTGAATGTAACTAATCTCCTCAGTCTGCAAGTCAACCTCCCCTTCCTGGACCGGAACGAATTCGTCTTCAGAGAGGAAATGAACATGCTTCATATTGGACTGAGCCTGAAGTAACTTGTCCAGTTTCTCATTCAAGCCCTTCACTTCCTTTTTCAACTTGTCATCCGACTCTACAGAGCTGCGGTTCGTGCGGTCGTATTCCTCGTTGTTGTTGCCATCTGACCGAGCTATGTTCTCCACAAGCTGCCAGCCATCCTCAACGTCGACGTTCAGAAAGTCTCCGTTGCTCGCTGTATCGAGCATTTGCCTGTATTTCGGGAGAACTCCTCTATACATAGTGCTGAGCAGGGATTCATTACTGAAACCGTGGTGTGGGCACTGACTCGTATAGCACTTGAAACGTTCCCATGCCTCAGAAAACGTTTCACCGTTCTTCTGGTGGAAACTCGAGATGTCGCTACGGAGCTTAGCTGTCCTTCCCGTGGAGAAAAACTTAGCGAGGAACGCCTTCTTGCAGTCGTTCCAGGTAGTGATAGAGTTGTGGGGCAAGTTCTTCTCCCACTGATGTGCTTTCTCCCCAAGTGATAGAGGGAAGAGGCGCAACTTGATGGCGTCTTCAGAAACACCGTTAACCCGAGACAGGTTACAGAGCCTGTCGAACTCGTCTAGGTGGTCTATAGGATCTTCGCAGGGCAAGCCATGGAACATCTTATTTTGCACCAAGTTAATCATTCCGAGCTTGATCTCGAAATTGTTGTTCTGCACTGGTGGAGGAACAATCCCCTGCCTCTGCGTGTGTGCGTTTGGAGCATCACCCGCTCCAATGGGTCTGACCGCTCTAGCGTCAACCCCGTTGTTACCCTGATGGTCAGCCATGGCGGAACGACACTGCGCAGCCTCTGTCTGTTCTGACTGATTCTCCTCTCTGACTCGTTCACTTAGAACCCTGTCAATACTGTTCCGGCGGTTGATGTTATCGATCAAAGGAAGCAAGTGATTACTGCCGGTTGATCGAGTGTGCATGCAACCATACACCACCAACTCGATGGAGTGCAGTCGAGTCACCTTGTCGAGTTGTCACTGTGAGGTACCTGAGAAAACAGAGACAAAGGCAGAGAGAATAGGCAAAGTCTGTATATATCTTCAAACCACCAACTCGACGGTGTACAGAGTCTGTCACGTCGAGTTAGCAATGTAAGGTACTTGAGATGAGAAAGGCAGAGAGAATAGGCAATTTTAATATATGGTAACTTGAAACGAACTTGATCTTAAATTACTCGAAATCCTAAATGTAGCAAACTAACACCCAATCGGCAACGGCGCCAAATTGATAGTAGGATTTTACTATGAATTAACCTATTAACACTATCATGTCGATGCAGTGTAAGAAGGTGTCTAATCCAAATGGGAGTGATGCTATGCAATCAGGATATGATCGAGTTTAACTAAGTCAAGCCAAATGCAATTTGGTGTAATTGTAATCTATCAACTTAAAACAGAAATGGAAACGCAAATATAGAATGAGATGAAATGGTACTTCACAGCGTGCAAATGCAACGTGACGAAGTGAATAAGGATAAAATGCAGGAATGGAAGATATGAACTTCACAGCGTGCAAATGCAACGTGACGAAGTGAATAAAGATAAAACTCAAGATAGATATATCAATAAGGCAAAGGATCCTAAGAATGGGTGTTATGGATCAATGAAATTCCATGGTTAACACTACGGTGTTCAACAAAACTCAGACAGAGCTGTTCCCTCAGCTGCGAACTCGACAGCTAGCTAATCCACTCTCGTGGCAGAAGCTATCGAGTTGGTATGGTTCCAGACCCACTCTCATGGCGAAATCCACACCAACAAGCATTAGGAATCAGTTCGCAAATGCTAAGATGCAATCAAAAACTCTAGTATCCTAGGTATGATATGCAAATTTCTTGTAAAAGCTGGTTCAGGCATTTCATCAAACACCTTCTGGGTGCTGAAATGCCTAGCTTCGGATTCCAAATGATCAAGAAGGAACCAGCATTAAGAACACTAACCAAGAAGGGAAACTATGAAATCAATGCTCAAACACCCTAGGTAACCATGGATCTTCACCAATCTAACCCATCCTTAAGATTCTAAGAACACTACTCAGAAACCGACTTCATAGAGTCCAACTCGGAAAAACATGAAACTTGCATCAAAAGATAGAGATTGTGAAGATGATCAAGTTTAAGGAAGGAAGCAAGTGCAAAATGTTTAAAGCAAAGAAGGAATCTGGTTTACAAATCTAGAACACCACAGAGGCGATTTTAGGTTTCTAAGCTTAAGAAAATAAGATAAAAATTAAGATTCTTCTAATCTCACATTACAGAGTACTTATAGTAGGTTACAGAAAGGTAAAATAGGTCACGCGCCCTTCGACTCGATGTACCAACTCGACGTGCATATGTGGACGCCGTCGAGTTGGCATATGGACACACCTTTGCTTGGACTCGATGGGCCAACTCGACGTGCATGTCTGGACTACGTCGAGTTGGTGTAAAGTCGGCTCCTTGATCTTGGACTCGACGTGCAACTCGACCTGACAACTCTGCACCACGTCGAGTGGGATTGTGGACTCTGTAGAGTCGGCTTCCTTGTCTTCCAAGCAATCGTTTCCAGACTCCACTTCATCACTGCGGATCATCTCCCAACTCCATGACATCCTCTAATGCTCCAATTGTACCTGAAAATAACAGCAAATGCAAAGAAACATGCAATGCGAATGCGAACGCTGTGAAGTGCGGAAAGTGGATGCAAATGGATGGTAAAGGTGATGAAGTGGTGTGATATGAATGTGAAAGTGATGAATAAAGTATGTTAAAACAGATGAAATATATGCACATCAACAGCCTTGGGTTACACGAAATCCCTTGCAGGATAAGACAATCACGTCCACTCTTTGTCTAGGCTTAAGATCAAAGAGTAACAAATAGAGATCTTGTGTGTGTTTACTTTTGTTGCTTTGTGAATCAGATCTATATCTCTAGATCTTGTCAATCTCGTCATCCTTGTCTCCGAGAGACAACTGAACTTATAAAGTTCTCATAAGGCTTCAACGAACGTTTGCAACCGTTCATTTAATGATTGAACCAAAGTAACTGTCCCTTTATGTTGGAACACTTTGGAACATGTTGTAACCTTATACACTTAAATATCCAACATTCCTCCCCCATTTAAGTGTAACCTTTCATTCACAAAAACCAGCAACGAATAAACCAAACCACATGCATATATATAAATGTCGTATCGATTGAATTTACATACTGTGAATCACACGCATCTAATGCCCGAGAATCAAAGTGTCCTACGGATTGAACTTATCAAACTACTTTGGGCACGAGAGGGTAAAACACGCATGAGTTTCTCACTACTCTAAGTGTTTACTTGACACTATTAACAGCCATGTGTCCAATCCTCTCACGAATGTATATGAAGCTAAGTCCGAGCTTCTTGAAGCGGCTACACTTCACACTCGCATAGGTAGATCCTTTACATCTTGCTTCTGCATTTGCAATTTTTCAAAGGATCTATTAAGAAGTCATACTTCAACCTAAATTTTCATGCAGATAATAAGCACTTCCTTTGGGATTACATAAACAGTGCTACAACCTCTCAAGGAATGGGCTCACCTTGAACTCAGCTCCTAGCGTCGTACTAGAAGGGAGTTGGGTGTCCCACGACTAGAGGTTGGAAATGGACTTCAAACCAATCCCTTCAGCTGACTTTATTACCAAGTCCCTAGACAGACCCTTCGTCAAGTGATCTGCTAGATTTTGCTGAGACCGAACAAACTCTAAAGTTATCACACCGTGAGTGATCAATTCACGAACCGCGCTATGCCTAACGCCAAGGTGTCTCGACTTTCCATTGTACACTTGGCTATAAGCCTTAGCCATAGTCGCTTGACTATCACAACGGATCGAGATAGGAGACACCGGTTTCGACCACAATGGAATATCAGAGACAAGGTTTCTCAACCATTCAGCCTCTCTTCCAGCAGCTGCCAAAGCCACAAATTCAGATTCCATAGTCGAACTTGTGATACAAGTTTGTTTCTTAGATGCCCAAGAAATGGCACCTCCCCCAAGAAGGAACACCCAACCACTTGTAGAAGTATGATCTTCCACGTTGGTGATCCAACTTGCATCAGAGTAACCTTCCAAAACCGAAGGAAATCCATCATAACACAAACCATAGTCCATGGTTCCTCTCAAGTACTTGAGCACACGCTTTATAGCCTGCCAATGGTGAGTACTAGGATTACTAGTGTACCTACTCAACCTCCCAACCGCGTAAGCTATATCCGGTCTCGTGCTCGTCATTGCATACATTAAGCATCCAATCACTTGAGAATATTCGTGTTGCAACACAGCCTTTCCTGTGTTAGGCATAAGCTTTACGCTTGCCTCCATGGGAGTACTTGCAGGGGAACAGTTCAAGTATTTGAACTTCTTTAACACTTTCTCAACGTAGTGAGCTTGTGATAAAGATATCCTTCCAGCCTCACGCTTGATTCTAATACCAAGAATCACATCCGCCTCCCCCATGTCTTTCATGGCGAAATTTGATGACAAAAACTCTTTTGTGAGTTCCACTAGTCTAAGGTTGGTACCAAAGATCAACATGTCATCCACATACAGACAAATGATCACTCCTTTACCGGAATCATCAAACTTGCTGTATAGACACTTATCCGATTGGTTAATTTTAAAACCAAACGACAAGACAGCCTCATGAAACCTTTGATGCCATTGCTTAGGAGCTTGTTTCAGCCCATACAGTGATTTCACCAGCTTGCACACCTTGTGCTCACTACCAGGCACAACAAATCCCTCTGGTTGTTCCATATACACCTCTTCTTCCAAGACGCCATTTAAGAATGCAGTCTTAACATCCATTTGATGGATCACAAGATCATGAATGGCTGTTAAACCAATCAAGAACCTTATAGAAGAGATTCTGACAACAGGAGCATATGTATCAAAATAATCAATGCCTTCCCTCTGTCTAAAACCTTGTATAACCAATCGAGCTTTGAACTTATCGATTGCACCACCGATTTTCATTTTCTTTGTGAAAATCCACTTGCAGCCTAAAGCTTTGCAGCCAGGTGGGAGATCAGTCAGGAAATATGTATTGTTTCCTACTATAGAGTCCATCTCATCATTTACAGCTTCTTTCCAGAAAGCAACATCAATGGAAGCCATTGCCTCACTAAATGTCCTAGGTTCATCACCTACTAGGTAACAATATGAGTATTGTACAACAATCTCATCTCTTGAACCTTCCACCAAATAAATTTGGAATTCAGGACCAAATGATTTCTCAATCCTTCCTCTCTTACTTCTACGAAGTACAGGTGACTCGCTGGATGTTGGAACACAAGTCGAGATGTTGGAACGTACGATCGTACCATCTCCTTGTCCAGTTCCAAACGAAACCAGATCCTTTGGTCTAGGTATTGATGTGAAACGATTCTCATCAAATATTGCATCTCTTGACTCAATCACAGTGTGAACTGCTATAGAATCATTAGGTTCAATGACATAGAACCTATAAGCCTTGGAATGCTCAGCATAACCAATAAAGATGCAATCAATACCTCTTTCTCCCAAAGTTCTTATCTTTGGTTGGGGTAGTCTTACTACAGCCCTACAGCCCCAAACTCGAAGGTAGTTCAAGTTAGGCTTCTTTTTATACCAAAGTTCATATGGGGTAACCTTGTTCCTTTTGTTAGGAACTCTGTTCAACAAGTAACATGCTGTTAACATGCCTTCACCCCAGAAGCCGTCACTCAATCCAGAGTAGGATAACATGGAATTAACCATTTCCTTTAGGACTCTGTTTTTCCTCTCAGATACACCATTTTGTTGTGGTGTATAAGGAGCTGTGATCTCATGTATTATCCCCACAGACTGAAAGTATGCAGGATCATAATACTCACCACCTCTATCGGTGCATAACTTCTTAATCAAGTTACTCTGTTGCAATTCAACCTCAGTTTTGTAAACCTTGAATTTCTCTAAGGCCTCATCCTTAGAGTGCAACAAATATACAGAACAATATCTGGAATAGTCATCAATGAATGTGACGAAATATTTCTTATTCCCCAGAGATGGTGTAGCATGCAAATCACATAAATCACTATGAATCAGTCCAAGGACTTTCGATACCCTAACAATGCTATCAAACTTCTTCCTAGTTATCTTAGTCAACATACATGTTCCACATTTCTCTACATTCATGTCAAAACCAGGAATTAAACCTTCCTTCGACATTTCAAGCATCCTAGCATAATGTACATGGCCTAATCTCATATGCCATAAGAAACTATCATTTCCGACTGTTGTTGGAACAGACGGATCCATGTTGGAACATGTCATATAACTAGAATTGATAACTTTATTAATATTAAGCATAAACATGCCATTACAAAAGTATCCAAATCCAACAAAGATACCACGTTTGGACAGTACATACTTATCCGACTCATACACTTGTTTGTATCCAGACTTATTTAAAACACTTCCAGAAACTAAGTTTTTCCTAATTCTGGGTACATGAATAACATCATTGAGATGAAGAGATTTCCCAGAACTAAACTCCAGCACCACTTTTCCACGACCAAGGATAGGAGTAGTTGACTCGTTGCCCATATAGAGTACAGATCCATCTTCCACCGATTCATAAGTCTTGAACCAGCCACGATCTTTGCAAACATGTGTTGTTGCACCCGAGTCAATCCACCACGACACATCATCATCCTTGATGTGGTGATTGGCCTTGGTCCTTAGACCCTTGCCCAAAACGTTTCTGAGGCGTTTTATCCTTATCCTTTCCAGCCCTACAATCACTTTTGAAGTGACCAGGCTTCTTACAATTCCAACAGACAGGTTTAGACCTCTTGTTGGATCGATTGTAGGTGTTGCTGTTAAAGGGACGTTTCTTCCCTTTATTCTTCCCTTTGGAATCATCACTCTCTTCCATCATATTGATAGAAGAAGTATCAGCCACTTTGGGTTTTCCACCCTCTTGCACTCTCAGAGATTCCTCTATGCGCAAGTGGCTGCCAAGTTGTATCAGAGACAACTCTTCTTTCTGGTGTTTTAACGTTCGCCTATAATCCTTCCAGGAAGGAGGCAACTTGTCAATGATACTTGACACTGAGATGGATTCATCCATCTTCAAATCGTATTGAGCGAATTGGCCCAGGATGCGAAGCAATTCATGGTATTGCTCCATCACTGGCCTTGAATCAGACATCTTGTAATTGTTAAAATTACTCACAAGGAACTTCTTACTAGAAGCATCCTCTGCCATGTACTTCGATTCCAACGCATCCCATAACTCCTTTGCGGATTGGACATTTTGATAGACATCAAAAAGAGAATCAGACATACCATTGAGAATGTGCCCGTGACAGATGTAGTCATCATTCTTCCATTTGAGTTGTGCCCTAACTTCCTCTGCATATGCCTCGGTCTCTGGATCTGCCGCGACGAGAGGCATCGGCATGCTTAGAACATGCACCACATTGAGGGTTGTGAGGAGAAAGTGCATCTTCTTTTTCCATCTTCTGAAATCAACTCCTTCAAACTTGTCTAACTTCCCAAACTTGGAAGTCATCTCACGCACAGAAACACCAGCCATCGTTCTCAGAAAATACTCTTAAAGATTGTTGGAATATCTTCTCTGTAATCGGTGTTGGAACAGAGAACAGGGTGTTGGAACAGAACGACGAAAACTGTGTTTCAAAGAGAAAAACTGTGAGATTTGTGGGTATCTTGGATTATGATTGAATCATGTACGAAGCAGTTTCCTTTAAGAGTATTTCGACCCTATACAGCCTTGGGTTACACGAAATCCCTTGCAGGATAAGACAATCACGTCCACTCTTTGTCTAGGCTTAAGATCAAAGAGTAACAAATAGAGATCTTTTGTGTGTTTACTTTTGTTGCTTTGTGAATCAGATCTATATCTCTAGATCTTGTCAATCTCGTCATCCTTGTCTCCGAGAGACAACTGAACTTATAAAGTTCTCATAAGGCTTCAACGAACGTTTGCAACCGTTCATTTAATGATTGAACCAAAGTAACTGTCCCTTTATGTTGGAACACTTTGGAACATGTTGTAACCTTATACACTTAAATATCCAACAGGCTTGACTTGTTAACGTTAAGATCTTCTACGTGGTCTACAAACGCAAACGTCTTAAATCTCGTAGCAGAGAATAGAGGTTAACATGAACTTTTTAGTATTAACATTACCACACACAAAAAATGAATTTTATGAGACGCAACGTAGGAGCAAACATCAGTTTGCTGATTTCCTCCCAACTCCCAAGTAACGGATAATACAACTAGGACATGAAGAAATTTGCAAACAATTGTTGATTTCTTGTGTGATCCAGAAGAACCCAGCAAGATATTCACAGGCAGCTAAATCATAATTCCATTAAAATTTACCGGAAAGTTTCGACACTCTCTCAACACTTCTAAGAATTCTCAACAAATACATGTATTCGTACAAATCAATATCAGAAATCGAAAAATTGAATCCAAAGACTAATTAAGCACCGGAAGACGATGATGCAAAATAATTTTTGAGACTGCCATGGAATTAGCATTGTAGTATTGAAGATCTGAGCCGGGTTTTGCTTGATGTTGGAGTTGATCATGTTGTTTGTTTCAGACCGAATTACACAAAGAGTAGCTTGCCAAGCAAGGAACAGAGCAGTTTTGGATGGTTTCTTCAGCCAAGCAACAAGAGAGCCAAACCTGTCAAGGATACTCGATAGAGATAGCCATGTAACAAATCAACCTATCTTTAAAGTATGCAGTTAACATAGTAGCCAATTTAAGATAATTGATTTTGCTACTATGTTAACAAAACCAGAAAGAACAAAATTGGCTAAGGTGGTGTTCGTTTGCTTAGTTGGATGATTCAGCTGGATGGTCCACTCAAATAAGTTTTGAGACTGCCATGGAATTAGCATTGTAGTATTGAAGATCTTAGCCGGGTTTTGCTTGATGTTGGAGTTGATCATGTTGTTTGTTTCAGACCAAATTACACAAAGAGTAGCTTGCCAAGCAAGGAACAGAGCAGTTTTGGATGGTTTCTTCATCCAAGCAACAAGAGAGCCAAACCTGTCAAGGATACTCGGTAGAGATAGCCATGTAACAAATCAACCTATCTTTAAAGTATGCAGTTAACATAGTAGCCAATTTAAGATAATTGATTTTGCTACTATGTTAACAAAACCAGAAAGAACAAAATTGGCTAAGGTGGTGTTCGTTTGCTTAGTTGGATGATTCAGCTGGATGGTCCACTCAAATGAAGCAGCTGGATGGTGTTCGTTTTTTTTACTCTCATCCAAATGGTTCAGTCATATGCAATGTCTTGTTTGTTTCTTCGGACAGATAAATCATTCAGATGCTTATAATATAAAATGACGAAAATGCTCTTATTTTGATTCGAAAAACAAAAACACAACTGTTTAAACTGTAATCCCAGCAATTGTTTTCACATATCAGATTCGTGTAACAACTAACAAAAATTGTAATCATTCAGAAAAATAAACACATCAAAGTATAACAAACATAGAAATTTGATGTGTATTCCCATGCAACAACAGACTGATTTTCCCACATTCTTAGCCTGCAAAGGAAAACAAGCACTATTAAATAAACTAGAAATTTGACCCGGGCGATGCGCAGAATTAAAACTACTTTATTTAACTATAATTATTTATATTTAATTTCAAAAATCCTATCATTATACTAATGATCTATTTGTTCGTATAGTGATTTTAATTCTGAAACTTTTAAAAGTAATGTTTTTAACTATCGGCTCTTATTCACACTATTACATGATCCTAAATTTTATAAATATACTTTGAAGACTATGTTTTTATACATGAACTATATTTACTCGATCCTTACCCGCTACAATCCTATCATTTACAAGTAATGTTTTTCACATATTTCTATATATAAGCAAATGAACAAAATTTTATACACAAATTTGTAAGTAGATTTCATGAATACTTAGTTATTGTTATTATTTTCTTTTGAATCTTCGAACACTAATTTTCATTTATTTTACTCGGAGTTGTTATTTAAATCTGAGAATGTGAAGAGGTACCATGAATGCAGAAATTGAAAAGTTATGAAACATTTGAAAAGTTTTTATTTTTCAAAATGTCACGTGTCATGCTCACAGTAACCGAAATTGCTGACGTGTCACAACATGGAAAGAGTTATTCTTTTATTACAGTATAGATTTAGAAAATTGAGTATTACTCGTTTGTATCAAAACATTAGACCCCGGGCTTTCATCACAAGTGCATAAACTTAGGTCCCAGCAAATATATGTTCACTAACAACCGTGGCTCTGCATAATGAAACCAGATGTGGCTCTGATCATGGACAAATACTTTTCAAGAAATGATATGTGGTTCAGAAAAACACAACATAAGTAAATTTCGAAAGGGCATGAGAGGAACATTACAAAGCATGTTCAAGGGTGCATTAAACGCATTTTCTATTTCTGCAGGATTTGATGTCCCATAAGATGATTCCTATCACAGAGATTACACTATAGAGATGCTGCGGGAAATTAATATAGGATAATGCCTACAACAGCGAACATTAGGCATAGAGTGTTGATTCCAGAAATAGCACACGTTTATGTGACAAGATATTTCGGATGGGAGACTTGGGAAACTGCGGATTTATTACTCGAAAGGAAGTTTGGATACAAGAGATCGTCTCGTCAAACAAGCCTTGACGAGACGTAATGCGAATAATGAATGAAACAAAGAAAAAGTGAGCAAATGCTTTTAGGGTTTGCAGGGTTGCGTGACTTGGTCTTCAGGGAATGAAGACCTCTCCTTATATAGTTGAGTTAAGGCGATTCTCTGCTGAATATTCTCCTCTTGACCATAAAGGAAATCTTCTTCTTCTCTTGATTTCTTTCCTTTCTTCGAGTGGTGGCTGCTGCTTTTTCCTTTTTGCTTAAAGTATTACCTTCCTCCTCAAGGCTTTCCATTTCTAAGAGGAGGCTAGGGCTGAAGACGGGCCGGGCTTTTTGTGTTGTTACTCATTGCGACGGGCTCGGGGAAATGTGCTCATTTCACCCCTAACAATAAGTCCCCCCCCCCCCAGTTTGGCGAGTCAAATGCAGTTTGATCTCGGCAAACTTCATGAATGGGAGTTGAGCTTAAGAGCTATTAGTAACAAGCGCGAGACGCCAGCGCTAGCTCGTCTTCGGTGCGATTGACTTTAGATTCGTACCGCCTCGTTAAAACCTTGATATGGAAAAACCCGGTTTGGGATAAAAACCATAAGAAGGGAAAAGAGTACGTTGACGTCATCTTGTCCGCAAAAGAATATGCATTTCGATGATTGTTCTTGACATCAGCTCGTCAAAGAGACTTAACCATCTATAACGGTCTCATACGAATCAGCTCGTCGAAGAGAATAACCGTTCATCCTTATTTCAACGTCAGCTCGTCAAAAGAAGGAGTTATGCCGCTTAGCAGGCAGCTTGTCAGGAGTGGGATTGCCACGTCATCGACACACGTGATGGCAGTTTATTAAAATTGCAACGGTGGCTAGCGGTTGAGATTTCGCAAAAAAGGCCCGAGTCCCGTTAAGTTTTTCCAAGCGGGAAAATGACAAGTTTAGAGGAAGTTTTTTCCTTGAAAATCGCGAAGCCTCTTTTTAAAGAAACCGTCCGGATTTCTTTTCAACATTAATTCCTTTTTCGCCTGTCCATTGCCTTCAACCGCCTGATGTGTGCCAAACAGGGGTGTGGTATATATGCAAGTTATAAAAACCCTAAGCTAAACATGGTTGCAAGTGCACAACATGTTGTTGTAGTACTTAGGGGTCGATCCACAAGAGAATGCGAATTACACACTACACATTTGTAAAGATTTGGTTAAGCTAAATCAATAATATGCAAGGGTTTTGTATTTTTGTTTTATAAAGGAAAATCAAATAACAAATGCAAACTATACAAACACCATTATTGAACAAAGGACAATCCGCAAAAGACATAAGCCAAATCAATTGAAAAGTTTGTTAAATCCGGTTTCTATGAACTCAAAACACTAAGATGTGGTCATCCCACTTTCGTGGCTCCGACCACCTATGTTTCTTAAACCAATGGACTCAGCTTTCACATGGTCATTGAAGAGTGAAACATGCAATAAAATCGGGTAGTGATTGTTCACAAAACTCCTTAGGTCTACTTTCATAGCCTAAGACGATTTGCCCATCAAATATTAGGACCGGAGATATAACAAGCTTTTGGAGAGTATATCAACCTTGGATCAAGTCGCTAGTTAGCTACTCTAGCAACAAGCTTTAGGTATGAATAAAGATGGTGAACCATAAGGTTTCCCTTTCTTTAACAACCGATTCTTGATAGCTTATCATGTCATGTCTTCCTTGAAAGATCCATGATTCAATGATGAGTCTAAGGGAGTAGAGAGGATCCCATGATTCTAATGGAGAGAGGCGGAGTGATATGGATCAAACCGTGGCCCTTCCATAGAGGGAAACCTCTAAACCTAGACCTAAAACTATCTAAACATGCGAGTATGTACAAGATGCAAAAGAAGAAGAAGAAAGAACAAGGAGACCACCTAAGTGGCTCCGGTTTATTGAAAGAGTTTCAAGATGTGTTCTGGTGTGTCTATGATTCGTGATGATGATACAAGAGGCTAAAAGCAAGTATATATAGGTGAGGGGAGGCTAGGTCGGCTGAGTTAATGCGCAAAGGAGAAGAGGAAACTTTCCATTTCTTCTCCCCGCGTGAACTTGCTCTCCAAGTCTTGAATGAGGCGCGGCTGCCAGCTTCTTTTCGCGTGTAGAGATGTGGGCTTGAGTCATGATGAGGTTTAGGCTTGGCCCGAAGTGATCCCAGTCCATTTTGCTCATCCAAGCTCCATGGGCTTCACTTACTCGCCAGACGGACATGTCTTGGGAGAAAAAGATCCTAGGCCGCATTTCTGCTCCAAATAGCCCAATTCCACTTCGTCGCGATGCATGACTCATTTATCTATCTTTCCATATAAAGATCTCATGATTTGGACGTAGGAAAGACCCTTTGCCGCGGCCATCTTTCGGGCGCTTCGATTCTGTCCGAATGCGGAAACCGGCTAACTTGAGTTTTGTTGAAGCTCTTGACTTGGGAACTTGCATGGATCATTGTTTTAAGCTCTTTTGCCTTCTTTTTGCCATTTTGACCTGTTTGCTTCCCAAAACCACAATATACAAGAAAACTACCTCTTGGATACAAAATCATTATTATTGGGTAAGAAAATATAAAGAAAACCAAGGTAAAAACATGTAAAATATGGATATATCAACTCCCCCAGACTTAGCCTTTTGCTTGTCCTCAAGCAAACTAAGAAAGGAAAAGAGGTTTGAAAACATGAGAACTCTCAATGCATTTTGAAAATCCACGTTTAGCTTATGTTTTAGTAATCCACATGAAAAACGGTTTTGGCTTTATGATGAGGAACATAAGTACTTACATTGAGTTTAGCAGTCATCCCAAAGTAACCCACACTCCATATGACCATCCGGGCTCACCTCCTTCGACTCCTTTAGTTTTTAAAGGTGCGGTCTCAACTAGGGGATATCGATCAAAGGGGTTATAGGCTCTTACCCATCCTCTTTTAAAAACACATGTCTTGGCTCTTGCTTCACCTCTCTCTCTTCTCACTTCTTAAGTCGGTTCATCCCTTTTTTAGGGTAGCAAGGTATTTTTTTTTTTTTAATCCGACTTCTTCTCCTCTTTGTGGAGGTTTTTGATGGATCTTCCATAGACGCGAGTATTGATGGTTGTAGCCACCTAATCCCCGGTTACTTGGATCAAAGGGTCTTCCATAGACGCGAGTATTGATGGTTGTAGCCACCTAATCCCCGGTTACTTGGACCTTGGTGCTTTTTCTTAAATTGAAGGGGAGAGAGAGGGGAAACCGAACTCACGTAGACTTTCACTATTTGGTGAGGATGAGGAGTCGTACCCTTTGTAAAACCAAGCCCCTAGCTGAGAAGGTTAAGTTCATTAAGGTGCGGAGTCAAAGGTGGATCCTCCATTGGCTTTTTGGAAATGTGGCCATTTTTGGTAGACCGATCTGCTCAAAGTGTACATTCAGTGAATGTTGCCAAATACTGCTTCAATGGTCACTTAAACATTAGTGTAACATGGTTAGTTTCAAAGAAAAGGTCATAATTCTCGGACAAAATTTTGACTCAATAAAACGACTCAAAGGGAAAAGGGAAAAAATGAAAAGAAAAATCAAAAAGAACAAACGTGTTAGTAATCCCCCCAGACTTAACTTGCACCGTCCCGGTGGAAGCAAATCCAATTAAGAGGGGTGAAAAAGAAAGTTGAATTTGTTGGGAAAGTGTTTCGGATTTTGTTACCAAAGTGCGACCATAGAATATGAAGAGCGGTTTTGCTTCGGTGAGCGACTCCAGGTGCGATATGACAACATCAAATCATTCCTCAGATGAATTTGGTCGGTGAGTTTTCAATCTGAGGGTGTGATTCCGTCCGGTGTGCAGTGTGGTCGTGTAATGCCCGTGTGTCGGCCAAAAATGAAGGCTGTGGACCACATGATAAACCGTTAAGAATTTTATGAACGGGATTGAAAATTTACCGTCCAATATGATGTGTTAGAGCCGCTGGTGAAGTATGAGTTCAAACGAACGAGCGGATTTGAGAATTCGTCATCGGGTGGATTCATCGGCTGGCCGGAAGGTGATGTAGATGACCGCAGCCTGAACCGTGAACAATTCCCTGACCGATCTTGAAATTCCACCGACCAATCATATATTTTAGGAGCCGTGGCGGAGTTTCAGGTCAAACAAACGAGCGGTTTGGGAGATTCATCATTTGGTGGTCATCCGGACGATCCGGAGAGGGTGCAATAGACCACAGCCCAAACGATGATGAATTCCTCGACCGGGCTTGAAAATTCGTCGACCAACCTGATATTTGATGACCACTGGAGAAGTTTGAGGGCAAACGGATGAGCGGTTTGAGAATCCCTTCACAACGTGGTCAAATCGGCTCCGGGAGGAGATTTTTTGACCATTCTTGAAATTGGCTCGCCCGTCCCTTGATTTTCTTCTGGAATAGTGATGATGAAGCTCCAAGAATCCATCTCCAGGTGGTGGTATCTCCATGCCGTGAGTTTGGTTTTTGTCGGCCTTCGGTTGCCCGCCATCGACCGGATGTGGCATTGGTGCGTATCTCCTTATCCGTCAAGATTTCTCTGTCCTATCTTTTGGATTTGCCGACCAACATGGTGTTGTCTGGTCGCCTGTGAAGTTTGGTGGACTTCGGTTGAGCCGTTTGGTAGATGGGTCGGTTGTGTCCTCCGTGTTACCCGTTTGGCCGGGAGAATGCTGCCGGACTTGATATCTTCCATATGACTCGACCGTTTTGTGAATTTCTTCCACCGATTGATCTCCGTAATCTTCCTGGAGCATCCCAAGGTGGTGACCGCTATGTTGGTGCTCCGGAACAAGGGCGGGATGATATGGGTGGGATAACTCGACTTCATTAGGCTCCGGCTCATGAAACGTGCAAAACTCCTTTGATGGTCTTCTTTGGTACTTATCCTAAAACATGTTTGTTTTGTTTTTGTGGATTTTATAAAATTCCCAAAAATTCAAGTTAATAATAAAATCAAAAAAAAAGAAGGAAAAGAAAAGAAAAAAAAAAAAAGAAACATGGGTTGCCTCCCATAAGCGCTAGTTTAAAGTCTTTATAGCTCGACTCCTTGTGTTCCTTAGGTGTTAGGCAAGTGTGGAGGCTGTAGAAAGCTCCTAGTACTGGATGTCTCCAAGTGCATCTTGTCTTGTAACACTTCTTTGATCAAGTAACCTTGTTGTGCGCCTTCTCCTCCACTTGTGTACCGAAATCTTTTGGATGAGAAACCGGGAGGTGCAGCAACATAATAGGTATCTTTGTCAACATTGGCTAGAGAGATTCTCCTGTTTGGCCAATCCATAATTGCTCCGGCTGTTGCTAAGAAGGACCTCCCAAGTAGAAGGGCTTGGTCATCCGGATCCTCCATAGTGACAACATAGAAATCGGCCGGGATGATGCAATCTTCAAAGGAAAGTTGAACATCTCTTACCTTGCCAAGTGGTTTGAATGAAGAGTTGTTGGCAAGTTTTATGCCCCTGTTGGTCCGCTCCATGGTCTCGATCAATCCCAAACTTCTTGCTATCACAGCCGGCATGAGGTTCACGCTTGAACCGGAATCACACAATGCATCATCAAAGAATTTCCCGTTGATAGAGCAATGTATAAGGAAGTAACCTGGGTCATGAAGCTTGTGTAGTGTCCTTGGAGCAGGCATTTCCTCTCTTGCTTCATTATACATCTTCTCCACCTCGGCTAAGCTCCAATCGTGAGTCCATACAAAGTCTTGTAGGTAAGGGCTCTTGTTGCAAGCGACATCAAAGGGCATATTGCTAGGGAACCTTTTTGCCATGAAATTGAAGTCATCAATGGTGTAATCATTTGATGAGCTCGCTTTCCTTTTCTCCTTAGGGACGGGTGGTAGTGATGATCTTGGAGAGAGTGGTGTTCCTTCCGGCAACTTTCTTCCTCTTATCCTTGCTGTCCGCTTTCCTTGTCTCTTTTCATCCTCATCCCAAACGACTCTTGAATTGGTTTCTTTAACACCAAAGGCAGCTAGGGCTTTGTCTGGTTTTGAATCGGCCGCCTTTGTGTCTTTCAAAGCTCGGATCTTCTCATCCACGTCCTTCAAGCGTTTGGTGAGGTCTTCGATTCCTTTGGAGACTCCTCCGGTTCTATCTTGCCATAATGTGGTCTTCTCAAGTAGGGTCTTGTGTCTCTCCTCCACATGGTTCTTCAAGTCATCGAGCAACACCTTGAATTGTTTTTGTCCTTCCACCAATACTAACATAGTTGAATAAAGCTCTTTCTCCTTTTGGTTAACCTCCGAGGCTCTCTTCTTAGCTTGGTGAGCTATAAGTGCGATTGAGTTGAGGCTCTCGGTTGTGCCATCGAGGTCATCTTCTAGGCTGGTGATCTTTTCATCCAAGTGGCCATCCATCTCTTTTGAATTGAGGCTCATGTCTCGGATTGCCTTGGTGTTGTCTCCGACGGTTGCGGTTTGTTTCTTCAGCTCCTCCTCCACTTCAATACACCTTGATTCAACTCTCTCCACTTGGTCAGAGAGGGTTTCAAACTTCCCATCAAGGTCATACCTCAGAAACTCTAACCTTGTCTCAAGACGTTGGTTAGATTTTCTTTGGAGTTCCATGAAATCTTCCATCATGGCTTTGAGATTGTCATCTCTCCGCCGGTTAAGCGCGTGCTCTTGGTATGTGGGAAGGTCGGGGCGTGGACGGTGGTGATGATGAGGTGGCTGGTGAGGTCGGCCTTGATAAACCGGTGATCGGTTTTGATGATAGTGATGATGTTCTTCTCGGCTAGTCTCGGCAAAGAGTGGATGGTGGAAATTTGGTGGGATTGGCATGGGGATGAAGTCTCCGGCCGGATTTGAATCATGTGGCCGCCTTTGGACTTCATGAGGAAGCGGTTTTCTTCTTTCAAAGTTGTTACTCGTGCTGGAGTGATGGTTCATCCTTAAAGTACCTAAGGAACATAAGTGAAACAAAATTGCAAAAGTTAGTAAACATGAAACAAAAGATCTAGTCTTAACTTTTAATCTCATAAACGTGTAAGTGCAATGCATTCCCCGGCAACGGCGCCAAAAACTTGATGTGTGCCAAACAGGGGTGTGGTATATATGCAAGTTATAAAAACCCTAAGCTAAACATGGTTGCAAGTGCACAACATGTTGTTGTAGTACTTAGGGGTCGATCCACAAGAGAATGCGAATTACACACTACACATTTGTAAAGATTTGGTTAAGATAAATCAATAATATGCAAGGGTTTTGTATTTTTGTTTTATAAAGGAAAATCAAATAACAAATGCAAACTATACAAACACCATTATTGAACAAAGGACAATCCGCAAAAGACATAAGCCAAATCAATTGAAAAGTTTGTTAAATCCGGTTTCTATGAACTCAAAACACTAAGATGTGGTCATCCCACTTTCGTGGCTCCGACCACCTATGTTTCTTAAACCAATGGACTCAGCTTTCACATGGTCATTGAAGAGTGAAACATGCAATAAAATCGGGTAGTGATTGTTCACAAAACTCCTTAGGTCTACTTTCATAGCCTAAGACGATTTGCCCATCAAATATTAGGACCGGAGATATAACAAGCTTTTGGAGAGTATATCAACCTTGGATCAAGTCGCTAGTTAGCTACTCTAGCAACAAGCTTTAGGTATGAATAAAGATGGTGAACCATAAGGTTTCCCTTTCTTTAACAACCGATTCTTGATAGCTTATCATGTCATGTCTTCCTTGAAAGATCCATGATTCAATGATGAGTCTAAGGGAGTAGAGAGGATCCCATGATTCTAATGGAGAGAGGCGGAGTGATATGGATCAAACCGTGGCCCTTCCATAGAGGGAAACCTCTAAACCTAGACCTAAAACTATCTAAACATGCGAGTATGTACAAGATGCAAAAGAAGAAGAAGAAAGAACAAGGAGACCACCTAAGTGGCTCCGGTTTATTGAAAGAGTTTCAAGATGTGTTCTGGTGTGTCTATGATTCGTGATGATGATACAAGAGGCTAAAAGCAAGTATATATAGGTGAGGGGAGGCTAGGTCGGCTGAGTTAATGCGCAAAGGAGAAGAGGAAACTTTCCATTTCTTCTCCCCGCGTGAACTTGCTCTCCAAGTCTTGAATGAGGCGCGGCTGCCAGCTTCTTTTCGCGTGTAGAGATGTGGGCTTGAGTCATGATGAGGTTTAGGCTTGGCCCGAAGTGATCCCAGTCCATTTTGCTCATCCAAGCTCCATGGGCTTCACTTACTCGCCAGACGGACATGTCTTGGGAGAAAAAGATCCTAGGCCGCATTTCTGCTCCAAATAGCCCAATTCCACTTCGTCGCGATGCATGACTCATTTATCTATCTTTCCATATAAAGATCTCATGATTTGGACGTAGGAAAGACCCTTTTCCGCGGCCATCTTTCGGGCGCTTCGATTCTGTCCGAATGCGGAAACCGGCTAACTTGAGTTTTGTTGAAGCTCTTGACTTGGGAACTTGCATGGATCATTGTTTTAAGCTCTTTTGCCTTCTTTTTGCCATTTTGACCTGTTTGCTTCCCAAAACCACAATATACAAGAAAACTACCTCTTGGATACAAAATCATTATTATTGGGTAAGAAAATATAAAGAAAACCAAGGTAAAAACATGTAAAATATGGATATATCACCGCCTCAAGAGAAAAAGGTAATTTTCTTCTTCTTCTCTCTCTCTGGAATTCGAACCGGTTTGCTTATTCGAATCGATAGATTTCGCCTAATCACCTCAGGGCTTCGTCGATTGCTTGGGTTTGCTTGCCTCTTAACTCGGAATTTCTTCTCTTCTCGTCTCAATTTCCATCTCGCCAGAATTTTTAGGGTTTCTGCTTGTTCAAATTTCGTCTTTTCGACTTCCGATTCTCGTTTCCGAGTGCACAATGGAGTCTTCAGATCGAAAAGGGAAAGGAAAAGCCGTCGTGCGGGATGACGATGATATCCCGCTATCGAGTATGGTTCCGGGTTTTCTCGGAGATGCGGTCCGAGTGGGGCGGATCATGGAGCGTCGTCGTAGGGCGGCGGCAGCGAAAAGGGCGGCGGCTGCTGCGGCGGATTCTACGGCCAAGGACTCTTCTTCGGGGGTCCGAGCTGATTCTGACGCTCCGTCCTTGCGGGAGGAGGACAGTGAGAGTTCCGGGTACCGTGATGGGATCCCGGAGGATGATTCGGATGCGGATTCCGAGATATGACCGGACGAAGTGTCGACTCCGGATCAAGTCGAACCCGAGGGTCTTCCGCCGATCGTCGAGATGCCTTGGCGCACTCCGGCGACCTCCTTGACCGCCGATGGTCGGTCTTGGATTGACGACGGGATTATCGCAGCACTTAGGTCGAGATGCTCGATCTCCGATGCTATGGAGATCCAGATTCCGTCGGCCCAGCAGAGGCCGTTCGATGTTCCGCCGGGATGGTTCTGCGCTTATGAGTGCTGGTTCACGGAGTTTGGGGTGCGATTTCCCCTCTTTCACCTCCTGCTGGATTATGCTTTCCAGCGCGGCGTTTCTATGAGTCAGCTGACTCACGGCGTGGTTCGCCATATGATTTTTACGGAGGCTCTCGCTAAGCATCTCGGGATTACCTTTGATCGGGAGCTCTTCGAGCGCGTCACCGATCTTCGTGTTAGTGCGAAGGAGGGAAACTTCCGACGCTTTTGCACGACAATGAAGCATGGCATTGTCTTCGGTAATCACCGTGACAAGATTCACAATTGGTCGCGCTATTATTTCTTTGTCAAGAAAAACAGTGCGTCAATTGGGGGTTTTGATCCTGACCACGTTTTCACGGGATGGGTTCACGAAGCTGGTAGATCGCTTGTAGGTTTTACTTCGGCATCCGATGGTTTGTTTTTGTCTAACCTTTCGTTTTTGTCTAGCAGAGAGAGTCGTACCGAGACCAGCATCTACTGCATTCCGGAGGAAGTTTCAGCTCTTGCGGGATCGAAGTCGGATCATCTGGGCTGACTTGGTCGCGGAGCTTGAGGAGAGGAACAAGAGGAAGCGAGAGAGGACCAAATCTGCGTCAGCTCCATCCACTGGTAAGGGCATGATTGCTTCCTGCTCCTTTGGATTTTGCGTTGTGAGTTTGCTCGTTAGTGATTTTTGCGTGATCAGTTTTCGCAGCGGAACCGCCTTGTCGTCCTAAGAAGATGGTGCTTAAGAAGAGAACTCCGGTCGCCGTTGACGACACCATTCTTATACCCGACTCCCCCTCTGATGAGAGGAAGACCAGATCGGCTGCTGAGCCGAGTAATCCATCTAAGCGTTCGGCTTCCTCGATTGCCTCGAGGACGAAGTAAGTTTTCTTAGGACGTGTTCGATTCTCTACTAAAGCTTTAGTAAGTGCTGCGAATGTAACGTTGCTCTTGCAGGGCTGCAAAGAGGGCCAAGCTCGAGAGAGAGACCAGGGCCAAGGGGACGTCGTCTGCTGCCGAGACGACGCCTGAGGTCGTACTTGATGAGGAAGACATTCCTCCTGGCGGTGACGACCCATCTCGTCAAGGGGGCGGTGACGAGCTCGGCGAGGATCCGTCTCGTCAACCAGGAGGCCGCTCTGATCTTGGTACTGGGGCGAGCTCGTCGGGCCCCAAGGCTGAACCTGCTGATCCCGCGGCTGCAGATCCAGACGCAGTGTCCATAGTGTGGTCGGGTGGTGCGCCTCTCATGCTTAACCCGAAGTTTTGTGCCGAGTTGGTATGGAGCTGTAAGCCGAAGCCTCATTGGGGGGTCCCACTCAGGAAGATCGAGCTGAAGGACGACTTCTCTGATGTTTCTGCGGATCTTGTCAGCGCTGCTGGGAAGTTCTCTTCGACTATTCAGCAGTACGACACTATGCTGAAGGCGGCTCAGGAGGAGATTAGCAGGCTGCAATCCGAGCAGCTTAAGGGGAAGGATGCGAGGGTGGAGTGTCTTGAGCTGGAGAAGGCTGGTCTTGAGCGGAAGGTTGGCGTCCTGAATGGTGAGATCCTGAAGGCGGCTGGCCTTCAGGACGAGGTGACCAAGTTGCGCGCCCAAGTTGCGAAGCTCGAAGAGGAATCCCGCCGAGATGCAGAGAATGCTGCGGCTGAGGCTTCCCGTCTCCGACAGTCCAGCCAGAAGCAGGCTGAATATATCGCCACTCGTGTCTATGATGACATGCGGGACTGGTATGCTCCTCGTTTAGATCGTCTCGGCAAATTCGTCGGCCGGCGCGAAGCAGTGGAGAAGGCTGTCGTCAAGATCGTGGTTGACGAGGCGTTGCTCGACAACGTTCGGAGGACGAAGGGGGTCTCCCAGAATTTCGACGCCGTGATTGCAAAGTTGGAGGCTAATGTCGAGGAGAGCCGAGCTGCCGGGGATGAGATCGACGAGGTCGATATCGGTGCGGATGATTATGCAGCGCCACACAGGTTAGCCTGCCTCTTTCATCTTGCCGATTTCTGTTTTGATAACACTTGGGTTACTCCGAGGGGTTTTGATCAATTTGGGACAATGTATCATACTTTCAGGCCCAATATTGCCGAGTTGATGATTGGTGGGTCGCCGACGAGAGAGAGTTCGGGAGCGGCTAGTGCTGAGGCCGGGACGAGATCGGGACGGGATGCTTCCGAGGCCGAGGCTGTTTAGGACTTCGTCTCTATTCTCTCTTTTTATTATTCGCGGCGACTCATGCCGATGTAATAACATTAAGTACTTGCTTTACTTCCTCGTTCATCTTTTTGCTTTATGCGAGATGAATATCGCGAATATAGTTGATGATTTCGTGCTTTTTGAAACATCCTGCTTTTAATCTATATCATTTAATGAGTTGCACTATGTTGTCAATCTTGCGGAATGATTCAAGTGTCTAATCGTCATTAGACAAGTGGTTCAACTTGCCGAGACAACTTGGCATGCTCAGGTTCTGTCGTGACGAGATGCTACTCGCTATGACAATGCTATGCATCTGACAAGATGCGATGTCACGCAGCTCGTCAGAATTCTCGTTTTTAAGAGACACCGATCCGAGCTTGTTGGATCTGTTTGCGGTGGCGCTTTTTAGGCCGGTAACAGGAACCGAAGTCTAGAAATTCGAATTACTCCTACGCCGCTGTTAGAGGTGAAATGAGCACATTTCCCCGAGCCCGTCGCAATGAGTAACAACACCAAAGCCCAGCCCGTCTTAAGCCCTAGCCTCCATACAGAAATGGAAAGCCTTGAGGAGGAAGGTAATACCTTAAGCAAAAAGGAAAAAGAAGCAGCCGCCACTCGAAGAAAGGAAAGAAATCAAGAGAAGAAGAAGTTTTCCCTTATGATCAAGAGGAGAATATTCAGAAGAGAATCGCCTTAACTCAACTATATAAGGAGAGGTCTTCATTCCCTGAAGACCAAGTCACGCTACCCTGCAAACCCTAAAAGCATTTGCTCATCTCTTCTCTATTTTATTCGCTATTTGCATTACGTCTCGTCAAGGCTTGTTTGACGAGACAATCTCTTGTATCCAATCTTCTTTTCGAGTGATTAATCCAAAGCTTCCCAAGTCTCCCATCCGAAATATCCCGTCACATTAACGTGTGCTATTTCTGGAATCAACAATTGGCGCCGACTGTGGGGACTGGGAATACCTTATTCGATTAAGCATCTCAAAAGAAGCTCGGACGATGTCTAACTCAGCGGGAAGCTCCCCCGAAAGAGAACCACGACATAACCACAAGACCCTCCCGGAGAATCCTCCCGAAGACCTTCTCGAGCATGGAGAGGACCACGTCGAGCACGACGAAAACGCACAGCACGACGAAAACGCACAGCGCGACGAACCCGAGGATACAATTCCGCCGCCAGCTCCCGCTCGCCGCAGATCCAGAGCAAAGGCCGTCAAGCACGACGACCTGATGAAGACAATTCAAAGGGCTATGAAGCCATTCTCCAAAGAAATCCAGACGATGCAAGCATATCAGAAGAAGACACAGGATTTCATCGACTCGGTGACAGCGGACGACGGCAAGTTTTCGCCGGTTCGTCGACTCTCGTTCGATACACCGACAGATCATGCCACGGGGACCGCGATAGCAGACGCAACTGCTAATCGGACAGAAGTGACGAGCCGAATCTCGCGGGCCAGCAAGCAGACCTACGCCGAGCTCAATAGGATTAATCGTCGGCTAGACGAGTTTAATTCCAGAGTGCACCTCGTCACGAGCGCTGCACCAGAATTGGCAAAAATCCTTGCCGACACCCGGAGGAGCCCGCTTACGGCGAGGATTCGCAGAATCCGGCTCCGCGAGAGAGTCAGACTAAAGATCGAGCCCTTTGCCGGCGAAGAAGATCCGAAGAAGTGGTTGACGGCTTTCAACCTCGCTATGACAAGGGAGCAATATGCCACTCCCGAGGAGAGAGAGGCAAACTACTGCCAAGTCTTCGTCGAGCACATGACGAAAGAAGCACTCGGATGGTTCTCCAGCCTCCCTGCCGAGTCGATCGATAACTTCGACGATTTGACGAGCGCGTTCTTAAAGCATTACTCCATGAACATGACCAGCGGATCTCTCTCTCCAACCATCGCCGACCCTCGAAGACGCGCTCCATCGATCCCAGAGGTACATCTTCCTAGAAGAAGACACCGACTTCTACGCCGAGAAGAGTGGTGAGAAAAGGCCCGTCATCGCCAGACCTAAAGAAGAAAGTCATGAACAGCGACGAAGGCCAGAGGTCAGGAGATCACTCTCTTTTGCCGTCGACGACGACCTCAGCCACTGGGACCCAGCAGAGCAGCCGCAAGCGCTCGCACTGACGTCGTCCCGTCCAACCGTCGCCGACCCAGATGACGACAATAATCACGACCTGTTCTGCAGCTTCCATGGTCGAACCGGTCATGCAACGGAGAACTGTAGGCATCTCATCGGTAGCCTCCTCAGGAAGTACCGAGAAGGAACCGTTGCGGTAGAAGGCGACCGATCTCAAGGCAAAGACTTCGCGCCGAAGCCAGCCAAAGGGGGCCAAAAGGGAAAGCGACCCCGCCAGTTTCGCCCCCAAAAGCAGGGGAAGACAAATCCGAAACCCGCACCCGAGAAGGAAGAATATGACCATCCAGAGGATTTGCCACCCCCACCAAAGCGACAGGTCAGCATGATCATGGGAAGTCTCTTAGGCAATAACGATTCCATCTCGGCAATCAAAGAGTATGAGCGAAAGGCCGTCTCGGCTCAGCATCGCCCCAGTTCCCATCAGGATGGAGAAGCCCTGCTCGGCCAATTTATCCGTCAGGACACGGGCATGATATCCTTCACGGATAAGGATGCGGACGGGCTGGATACCCCGCATCTCGACCCGCTAGTGGTCAAAATACAAGTCCACGATTGCGACGTGGCAAAGATACTGGTTGACACCGGGAGCACGGTGAATCTAATCTTTAAGGAGACCTTAGACCGGATGGGGGTTGAAGAAGAAGCCATCAAGCCAGCATCTCGTCCGCTGACCGGATTCACCGCCGACACCGTGTTCAGTATCGGCACTATCCGCTTGCCCGTCTACGTCGGAGGAATTTCCAAGCTCGTGAAATTCATCGTCATAGACAGACCAGCAATATATAACGCGATTCTAGGAACGCCGTGGATCCACGAGATGAAAGCCGTCGTCTCGACGTTTCATCAATGCGTCAAATTTCCAACACCGTTGGGAATCTTCACATTACGCGGCAGCCAAAGAGTGTCAAGATCCTGCTTCCTCCAAGAACGCCGACTCCGCTCCTCATCCTCATGCATGATCAATGAAGAGCTGGACCCGCGACTCCCCTATCATCAGAGACCTAAACCCGATCTCGTCGACCAGGTCAGCATCGACGAGACAAAACCGGAAAGATGCGTTGGTATCGGCAGCAATCTCAACGCCGAAATTAGAACCCAGCTGGTGGATCTACTGAAGAAGAACGTGCATCTCTTCGCATGGTCAATGGAGGATATGAAGGGGATAGATCCCAAGGTCACCTCGCACGAGCTCAACGTCGACCCCACCTACAAACCGATCAAGCATAAGAGGCGTAAGCTCGGCAACGATAAAGCTCAAGCAGTCAATGACGAAGTCGAAAAGCTACTGCGAGCCGGATCAATCACCGAAGTGAAGTACCCCGACTGGCTCGCCAATCCGGTCGTCGTCAAGAAGAAGAACGGGAAGTGGAGAGTATGCGTGGATTTCACCGATCTGAACAAGGCTTGTCCGAAGGATAGCTTTCCGCTGCCGCATATCGATCGCCTCGTCGAAGCTACAGCGGGGAACGAACTACTCTCCTTCATGGATGCATTCTCTGGCTACAACCAGATATTCATGCACCCAGACGACCGCGAGAAGACAGCTTTCATCACTGATCGAGGCACGTATTGCTACAAAGTCATGCCCTTCGGCTTGAAGAACGCTGGCGCCACTTACCAAAGATTGGTCAACAAGATGTTTGCAAAACAGCTCGGCAACAGCATGGAAGTCTACATCGATGACATGTTGGTAAAATCTGCTAAAGCCGAGGATCACGTCAAGAACCTTCAAGAATGCTTTCAGGTTCTGACAAAGTACGGAATGAAGCTCAACCCAGCAAAGTGCAATTTCGCCGTCACGTCCGGAGAATTCCTCGGCTACATCGTAACTCAGCGCGGCATCGAGGCAAACCCGAAGCAGATCTCGGCAATTCTCGACCTCCCCTCACCAAAAAACGCAATAGAGGTCCAGAGGCTCACTGGCCGAATCGCCGCACTGAATAGATTCATCTCGCGCTCGACCGACAAGTGCCTCCCTTTTTACCAGCTGCTCCGCTCCAACAAGCTCTTTAAATGGGACGAGAAGTGTGAAGACGCATTCAAGCAACTGAAAGAGTATCTCACTACCCTGCCGATCCTCGCAAAACCCAAAGATGGCGAGACGTTACTCCTCTACATCGCCATATCAAGCACAGCCGTTAGCGGCGCACTGGTCCGAGAAGATCGCGGCGAGCAGAAGCCCATCTTTTACGTGAGCAAAACCCTCAACGATGCCGAGACGAGGTATCCTACCCTCGAAAAGCTAGCATTAGCGGCAGTCATCGCAGGACTACGTCTCGCAAAGGAAGTTGGGGCCGAGCACGTGCACGCATTCTGCGATTCTCAGCTCGTGGCAAAGCAATTCAGCGGAGATTACGATGCTAAAGACGACCGCATGGACGCATACCTCAAGGTAACAACGGAACTGTCCAAGCAATTCAAGTCGTTCGAGTTGACCAAAATCCCCCGTGCCGAGAACACAGAAGCCGACGCACTCGCCGCCTTAGCCTCGAGAACCGACTCGGCTTTGCGGCGAACGATTCCAGTCGAAACAATCGAGCAACCTAGCATCAAACTTCCTAAAGGAGCGTTTATCATGGCGATATATCAAGAAGAGGAGCAAGATGAAGACGACGAGCCAATGACCCCCGAGTCAGAAGAGGATCGACCTCACTCATGGCAGGACGAGATCAAAGATTATCTGATCAACGGGACAGTTTCGGTCAATCGTTGGGCAGCTCGTCGGCTACGCCGTAAAGCAGCCTACTACTTCCTCCAGAACGACGAATTATTCCGGTGGACCGCGAACAAAGTCATCCTACGTTGTTGCGACGAGACGCAGGCCAAAAAAGTGATGATCGAGACTCACGAAGGAGCCGGAGGAAACCATGCCGGCGGCAAATCTCTGGCCTCTAAGATCAAGAAGCACGGCCTGTTCTGGCCAAAGATGATCGAAGACTGCGAAAATCACACCGCGAAGTGCATTCCCTGCCAAAGATACGCCCCGATCATCAACGCCCCGACGCAAGAACTTCAAGCGTCCGTCCCGGCATATCCCTTTATGCGCTGGGCGATGGATATCGTCGGCCCGATGCCACGGTCCCGACAATGCGCGTACCTCCTGATCGTCACCGATTACTTCACCAAGTGGGTAGAAGCTAAGGCCTTCCCGAACCCTACCGCCAAAGACGTGCAGAACTTCATCTGGCAGTACGTCATTTGCCGACATGGTCTACCATATGAAATCGTCACCGACAATGGTGGCCAATTCATCGCGGCAAGCTTCCGCGAGTTATGTGCCAATTGGAAGATCAAGCTCGTTTATTCCTAGCCAAGATACCCCCAAGCCAATGGGCAGGCCGAGGCAACAAACAAATCGTCGACGGCCTGAAGAAAAGACTCGAGAGCTAAAAGGAACGTGGGCAGACGAACTTGACGGAGTACTTTGGTCTCACCGCACAACACCCAGGTCAGCGACTGGCGAAACCCCTTTCTCCCTATCTCACGGTTGCGAAGCATTAGCCCCTGCCGAGCTACACGTCGCGAGCTTACGCTGATCGCTAATGCCCCTCAACTCCTCATTGAATGACGAATCTTTGCACGATAGTCTCGTCAACACTGAGGAGCTAAGAGATCGCTCCCTCTTGCGTATGCAAAACTATCAGCAAAAAGCAGCAAGATACTACGCCAAGAAGATTCGCAACCGCCGCTTCGCACTGCATGATCTCGTCCTGAAAAAAGTCCATGACTTGACCAAGCCCGAGCACGCCGGCAAATTTGGTTTCAACTGGGAAGGACCTTACCGCATCACGCGAATCATCAAACCAGGAGTGTACCAGCTCGAAGATGACGACGGAAGCATACTCCCTCGCTCGTGGAATTCCATGAACTTACGCAAGTTCCGCCACTAGACGCGTAGCTTCGCGTCTCGTCCCAAAAAAAAAAAAAAAAAAAAAAAAAAAGACATGTTCACTGCATGAACACTTGTAACGTACTACGAATGGCTTGATCCCGGCACGGGTACGTAGGCAGCCTTTTCACCGAGGCGCAGCTATAACTTAATAAAAATAAAAAAGCTTTTTTACTTTATTAATTCGCTTGTACGCATGCATCTTTTTCTGAATCCTTGAGAAACATTCCATCTCGGCAGAAAAACCCAAGCAAGAATTTCCTGATTGATTTAGGTCAAAAACAGATGTTTTGGTGTGCCTAGTGAACTCGGCAAAATCAGAGTCATAAAATCCCTTTAGCACTCGGTAAATTAATGAGTCTCAACGCCTCTGGAACTCGGCAGTATAATGAGTCTTTGTCTATGAGCTCGGCAAGAAAAGAGAGTCTCAAAGCTACTCTGAAGCGCACGCATAAAAGAGTAGTGTCGACGTTCTGGCCAAACAGTTGACCGCACATCGCACCAAGTGGACTGATCTTCCCCCATTCTTCAAGAATGACGCACTACAAGTCGAGAGCACGCATATCTCGCACGACCCTAAGCCATATGGGCAAGAAAAAATCGCTACCTTGTTAATCATATTCGACTTAGCGGCGTAGGAGTAATTCGAATTTCTGGACTTCGGTTCCTATTACCGGCCTAAAAAGCGCCACCGCAAACAGATCCAACAAGCGCGGATCGGTGTCTCTTAAAAACGAGAATTCTGACGAGCTGCGTGACTTCGCATCTCGTCGGATGCATAGCATTGTCATAGCGAGTAGCATCTCGTCACGACAGAACTTGAGCATGCCAAGTTGTCTCGGCACGTTGAACCACTTATCTAATGACGATTAGACACTTGAATCATTCCGCTAGATTGACAACGCAGCGCACCTCATTAAAGGGTATAGATTAAAAGCAGGATGTTTCAAAAAGCACGAAATCATCAACTATATTCGCGATATTCATCTCGCACAAAGCAAAACGATGAACGAGGAAGTAAAGCAAATACTTAAGTTTTAAATCCTGAAAAGCATACGGATTAAAACCCTCCCGGGCAATGTTGTTACATCGGCATGAATCGCCGCGACTAATAAAAAAAGAGTTCTTAAAAAAGCAGAAAAGGGAGAGAATAGAGACGAAGTCCTAAACGGCCTCGGAAGCATCCAGACCCGGTTTCGTCCCTGCTTCAGCACTGGCCGCTCCCGAACTCTCTCTCGTCGGCGATCCACCAATTATAAGCTCGGCAAGATTGGGCCTGAGAGTGTTATACATTGTACCAAATTGATTAAAACCCTTCGGAGTAACCCAAGCGTTATCAAAATAGAAATCGGCAAGATCGAAGAGGCAATTTAACCTGTGTGGCGCTGCATAGTCGTCCGCACCAATATCAACCTCGTCGATTTCGTCCCCGGCAGCTCTGCTCTCCCTGACGTTAGCCTCTAGCTTTGCGATCACGGCATCGAAATTCTAGGAGACCCCCCTCGTCCTCCGAACGTAGTCGAGCAACGCCTCGTCAACCGCGATCTTGACGACAGCTTTCTCCACCGCTTCGCGCTGGCCGACGAATTTGCCGAGACGATCTAAACGAGGAGCATACCAGTCCTGCATGTCGTCATAGACACGAGTGGCGATGAACTCAGCCTGCTTCTGGCGGGACTGTCGGAGACGGGAAGCCTCGGCCGCAGCATTCTCTGCATCTCGGCGGGACTTCTCTTCGAGTTCCACTACCTGAGTTCGCAGCCTAGTAACCTCATCCTGAAGACCGATTGACTTCAGGACCTCGCCATTCAGGACGCCAACCTTCCTCTCGAGATCAGCCTTTTCCCTCTCTAGGAACTCCAGCCTCGGACCCTTCCCCTTGGACAGCTCGTTCTGCAGTTTGACGATTTCCTCCCTAGCCGCCTTCAGCATGGTGTCATATTGCTGGATAACCGAAGAGAACTTCCCAGCAACGTTGACGAGGTCTGAAGAAACATCGACAACGTCGTCCTTCAGCTCGATCTTCTTCAGCGGAACCCCCCAATGAGGTTTAGGCTTGCAGCTCCAAACCAGCTCGGCGCAAAAATTCTTGTTGAGCATAAGAGGAGAGCCCCCTGACCAGACAACTGCAACCGCATCCGGGTCCGGGACCTCAGAGTCAGCAGGCTCGACCTTAGGGCCTGACGAGCTCGCCCTCGCGCTGACACCAGAAAGGCCTCCCGGCAGCTCAGACGGGTCCTCGCCAAGATTATCGTCACCAGGCTGGCGAGACGGATCCTCGCAGAGCTCGTCACCATCCCCTTGACGGGATGGGGCATCATCACCAGGAGGAGCGTCTTCCTCGTCAAGCACGACTTCAGGTGTCGTCTCGGCAGTAGACGACGTCCCCTTGGCTCTGCTCTCTTTCTCAATCTTGGCCCTCTTTGCAGCCCTGCGAGAGCAGCGTTACTATCGGAGCACTTACTAAATTTTTAGAGAGTTGAACACGTCCTGAGAAAACTTACTTCGTCCTCGAGGCAATCGAGGAAGCCGAACGCTTAGACGGATTTCTCGGCCCAGCAGCCGATCTGGTTTTCGTCTCGTCCGGGGGGAGAGTCGGGTATAAGAATGGTATCGTCAACAGCCACCGGGGTTCTCTTCTTAAGCACCATCTTCTTAGGCCGACGGGACGGCTCAGCTGCAAAGACAGATCGCACAAAAATTACTAACGAGCAAACTAGCGACGCCAAATCTAAAGAAGCTAGAAGCAATCGTGCTCTTACCAGTGGATGGAGTCGACGCGGATTTAGTCTTCTCTCGCTTCCTCTTGTTCCTCTCCTCAAGCTCCGCGACAAAATCAGCCCAAATAATCCGACTTCGATCTCGCAAGAGCTGAAACTTCTTCCGAAACGCAGTAGATGCTGGCCTCGGCACAACTCTCTCTGCGAGACAAAAACGAAAGGTTAGACAAAAATAAACCATCAGGTGTCGAAATAAAACCTGTAAGCGATCTACCGGCTTCGTGAACCCATCCCGTGAAAACGTGGTCGGGGTCAAAATCCCCAATCGATGCGCTGTTTTTCTTGACAAAGAAATAATAGCGCGACCAGTTGTGAATCTTGTCCCGGCGATTACCGAAGACAATGCCGTGCTTCATTGTCGTGCAGAAGCGTCGGAAGCTCCCCTCCTTCGCACTAACACGAAGATCGGTGACACGCTCGAAGAGCTCCCGATCAAAGGTAATCCCGAGATGCTTAGCAAGAGCCTCGGTAAACACCATATGGTGAACCACGCCGTGAGTCAGCTGACTCATAGAAACGCCACGCTGGAAAGCATAGTCCAGTAGAAGGTGAAAGAGGGGAAACCGCACCCCAAACTCCGTGAACCAGCATTCGTAAGGGCAGAACCATCCTGGCGGAGCGTCGAACGGCCTCTGCTGAGCCGACGGAATCTGGATCTCCACAGCATCGGAGATCGAGCACCTCGACCTAAGTGCCGCAATGATTCCTTCATCAATCCAAGACCGACCATCGGTGGTCAAGGAGGTGGCTGGAGTGCGCCATGGCATCTCAACAACCGGCGGAAGACCTGCGAAGTCGGCCTGTTCCGGATTCGGCATTTCGTCCAGTTCTACTTCGAAGTCCGCATCAGAATCGTCTTCTGGGATCCCGTCACGGTATCCGGAACTCTCGGAACCCTCATCTTGCAAGGACGGGGCCTCGAAATCGTCGATCACTCTCTCCCTCGCCGTCGCTTCCTCCGCCGCCCTACGACGACGCTCCAGGGTTCGGCCCGCTCGGACCGCATCCCCAAGAAAACCTGGGATTAGACTTGAAAGCGGGACATCATCGTCGTCCCGCACTATGGCCTTCCCTTTCCCTTTTCGATCCGACGGACCCATCACGCACCAACAGACGAGAATCGGAAGACGAAAAGCCGAAATTCGACGAAGAAAAACCCTAGAAATTCTGACGAGAGGAAGGATCGAGCCGAGAAGAGAGGGAATTTCAAGTCAAGAAGCAAGCAAATCTAAGACGATTACACAAAACCTATCGGTTTAACTAAGCAATGCGACTCGGATTCGAGATGAAAGAAGGAAATTACCTTTTCTCTTTCAGGACGGTTGGAAGCAATGAACAGGCAAAAAAGGAGTTAATGTGGAAAAGAAATCCGAACGGTCTCTTTAAGAGAAGTTTCACGACTTTCAAGGGAAAAAAAACTTCCCTTCCTTTTTCCCGCTTGGAAAAACCTACTTTTTCAGTTTTAATAAAATGTGCATTGATGACGTGGCAATCCCACTCCTGACGAACCGCCTGCTGAGCGGCATAACTCCTCCTTTTGACGAGCTGACGTTAAAATAAGGATGAACGGTCATTCTCTTCGACGAGCTGACTCGAATGAGACCGTTATGGATGGTTAATTCTCTTTGACGAGCCAATGTCAAAAACAATCATCGAAATGCATATTCTTTTGCGGACAAGATGACGTCAACGTACTCTTTTCCCTTCTTATGGTTTTTATCCCAAACCGGGTTTTTCCATATCAAGGTTTTAATGAGGCGGTACGAATCTAAAGTCAATCGCACCCAAGACGAGCTAGCACTGGCGCCTTATGCTGTTACTAATAACTCCTGAGCTCAACTCCCATTCATGAAGTTCGCCGAGACCAAATTGCATTTGACTCGCCAAACTGGGGGGGGGGACTTATTGTTAGAGGTGAAATGAGCACATTTCCCCGAGCCCGTCGCAATGAGTAACAGCACCAAAGCCCAGCCCGTCTTAAGCCCTAGCCTCCATACAGAAATGGAAAGCCTTGAGGAGGAAGGTAATACCTTAAGCAAAAAGGAAAAAGAAGCAGCCGCCACTCGAAGAAAGGAAAGAAATCAAGAGAAGAAGAAGTTTTCCTTTATGATCATGAGGAGAATATTCAGAAGAGAATCGCCTTAACTCAACTTTATAAGGAGAGGTCTTCATTCCCTGAAGACCAAGTCACGCTACCCTGCAAACCCTAAAAGCATTTGCTCATCTCTTCACTATTTTATTCGCTATTTGCATTACGTCTCGTCAAGGCTTGTTTGACGAGACAATCTCTTGTATCCAATCTTCTTTTCGAGTGATTAATCCAAAGCTTCCCAAGTCTCCCATCCGAAATATCCCGTCACATTAACGTGTGCTATTTCTGGAATCAACAGCCGCTAAGTCGAATATGATTAACAAGATAGCGATTTTTTCTCGCCCATATGGCTTAGGGTCGTGCAAGATATGCGTGCTCAGTCCACTGGGTAGTGATTCATTCTTAAAGAATGGGGGATGATCAGTCCACTGGGTGCGATGTGCGGTCAATCGTTTGGCCAGAACGTTGACACTACTCTTTTATGCGTGCGCTTCAGAGTAGCTTCGAAACTCTCTTTGTTTGCCGAGCTCGTAGACAATGACTCATTATACTGCCGAGTTCCAGAGGCTTTGAGACTCATTAATTTACCGAGTACTAAAGGAATTTTGTGACTCTGATTTTGCCGAGCTCACTAGTCACACCAAAACATCTGTTTTGACCTGAGTCAATCAGGAAATTCTTGCTTGAGTTTTTCTGCCGAGATTGAATGTTTCTCAAGGATTCAGAAAAAGATGCATGCATACAAGCGAATTAATAAAATAAAACAGCTTTTTATTTTTATTAAGTTACAGCTGCGCCTCGCTGAAAAGGCTGCCTACGTACCCGTGCCAAGATCAAGCCATTCGTAGTTCGTTACAAGTGTTCGTGCAGTGAACATGTCTCTCTTTTTTTTTTTTCTTTTTTTTTCTTTTTTTTTTTTTTGCGAGACGCGAAGCTACGCGTCTAGTGATGGAACTTGCGCAAGTTCATGGACTTCCACGAGCGAGGGAGTATGCATCCGTCGTCATCTTCGAGCTGGTACACCCCCGGTTTGACGATTCTCGTGATGCGGTACGGTCCTTCCCAATTGAAGCCAAATTTGCCGGCGTGCTCGGGTTTGGTGAAGTCGTGGACTTTCTTTAGGACGAGATCGTGTAGTGCAAAGCGGCGGTTGCGAATCTTCTTGGCGTAGTATCTTGCTGCTTTTTGCTGGTAGTTTTGCATACGCAAGAGGACGCGATCTCTTAGCCCCTCGGTGTCGACGAGATTATCGTGAAAAGATTCGTCATTCAATGACGAGTTGAGGGGCATTAGCGACCGGCGTAGGCTCGCAACGTGTAGCTCGGCAGGGGCTAATACTTCGCAACCGTGAGATAGGGAGAAAGGGGTTTCACCAGATGCTGACCTGGGTGTTGTGCAATGAGACTAAAGTACTCCGTCAAGTTCGTCTACCCACGCTCCTTTGTAGCTCTCGAGTCTTTTCTTCAGGCCGTCGACAATAGTTTTGTTTGTTGCCTCGGCTTGCCCATTGGCTTGGGGGTATCTTGGCGTGGAATAGGCGAGCTTGATCTTCCAATTGGCACATAACTCGCGGTGAATTGACCACCATTGTCGGTGACGATTTCATATGGTAGACCATGTCGGCAGATGATGTATTGCCAGACGAAGTTCTGCACGTCTTTGGCAGTGGGGTTCGCGAAGGCTTTAGCTTCTACCCACTTGGTGAAGTAGTCCGTGACGATCAGGAGGTACGCGCATTGCCGGGATCGTGGCATCGGGCTGACGATATCCATCGCCCAGCGCATAAAGGGATATGCTGGGACGGAAGCTTGAAGCTCTTGTGTCGGGGCGTTGATGATTGGGGCGTATCTCTGGCAGGGAATGCACTTCGCGGTGTAATTTTCGCAGTCTTCGATCATCTTCGGCCAGAAGAGGCCGTGCTTCTTGATCTTAGAGGCCAGAGATTTTCCGCCGGCATGGTTTCCTCCGGCTCCTTCGTGAGTCTCGACCATTACGTTCTTGGCTTGCGTCTCGTCGCAACAACGTAGGACGACTTTGTTTGCTGTCCACCGGAATAACTCGTCGTTTTGGAGGAAGTAGTAGGCGGCTTTTCGGCGTAGTCGACGAGCTGCCCAACGATTCCCCGGAATCGTCCCATTGATCAGATAATCTTTAATCTCGTCCTTCCATGGGCGAGGTTGATTTTCTTCTGATTCGGGGACCATTGGCTCGTCTTCCTCCTCTTCGTGATATATTGCCATGATAAACGCTCCTTTAGGAAGTTTGATGCTAGGTTTCTCGATTGTTTCGACGGGAATCGTTCGCCGCAGAGCCGAGTCAGTTCTCGAGGCTTCGGCAGCGAGCGCGTCGGCTTCGGTGTTCTCGGCGCGGGGGATTTTTGTCAACTCGAACGACTTGAATTGCTTGGACAGTTCCGTCGTTACCTTGAGATATGCGTCCATGCGGTCGTCCTTAGCATCGTAATCTCCGCTGAATTGCTTTGCTACGAGCTGAGAATCGCAGAATGCGTGCACGTGTTCGGCCGCAACTTCCTTTGCGAGACGTAATCCTGCGATGATTGCCTCATATTCGGCCTCGTTATTGGACGCTGGGAAGTTGAGCTTGAAAGATTGTTCGAGAATCTCGCCTGTATGAGATACGAGGCGGATGCCGACACCAGATCCTTGCTTGGATGAAGCTCCGTCAACGTGCAGGAGCCATTTGAATACATGCTTGGCCTCGCTTACGACGAGCTCTGGTGCGATCTCGACAATGAAATCGGCGAGAACCTGGGATTTTGCGCTGGTTCGGCCTTTGAATTCGATATCGTGCTCTGACAGTTCTACCGCCCATATCGCCATGCGACCCGACTGATTTGGGCCATGAAGGATTTGGCGCAATGGTTGGCTTGAGAGGACGATGATCGCGTGGGACTGGAAGTATGGTTTCAATTTCCTCGCTGAGATCACTACCGCCAATGCCAGCTTTTAGAGGGTAGGATATCTCGTCTCTGAATCGTTGAGGGTTTTGCTCACGTAAAAGATGGGCTTATGCTCGCCACGATCTTCCCGGACCAGTACGCCGCTAACGGCTGTGCTCGATATGGCGATGTAGAGGAGTAACGTCTCGCCGTCTTCGGGTTTTGCGAGGATCGGCGGGGTAGTGAGATACTCTTTCAGTTGCTTGAATGCGTCTTCACACTTCTCGTCCCATTTGAAGAGCTTGTTGGAGCGGAGTAGCTGGTAAAAGGGAAGACACTTGTCGGTTGAGCGCGAGATGAATGTATTCAGCGCGGCGATTCGGCTAGTGAGCCTCTGAACTTCCTTTGCGTTCTTCGGCGAGGGGAGGTCGAGGATTGCCGAGATCTGCTTCGGTTTCGCCTCGATGCCGCGCTGAGTTACGATATAGCCGAGGAATTCTCCGGATGTGACGGCGAAATTGCACTTTGCCGGGTTGAGTTTCATTCCGTACTTTGTCAGAACCTGAAAGCATTCTTGAAGGTTCTTGACGTGGTCCTGGGCTTTAGCAGATTTTACCAACATGTCGTCGATGTAGACCTCCATGCTGTTGCCGAGCTGCTTTGCGAACATCTTGTTGACCAATCTTTGGTAAGTAGCGCCAGCGTTCTTCAGGCCGAAGGGCATGACTTTGTAGCAATATGTGCCTCGATCAGTGATGAAGGCTGTCTTCTCGCGGTCGTCTGGGTGCATGAATATCTGGTTGTAGCCGGAGAATGCATCCATGAAGGAGAGTAATTCGTTCCCCGCTGTAGATTCGACAAGGCGGTCGATATGCGGGTGCGGAAAGCTATCCTTGGGGCAAGCTTTGTTCAGGTCGGTGAAGTCCACACATACTCTCCACTTCCCGTTCTTCTTCTTGACGACGACCGGATTGGCGAGCCAGTCAGGGTACTTTACTTCAGTGATTGATCCGGCTCGCAGTAGCTTTTCGACTTCGTCATTGACTGCTTGAGCTTTATCGGTACCGAGCTTACGCCTCTTCTGCTTGATCGGTTTGTAAGTGGGTTCGACGTTGAGCTCGTGCGAGGTGATCCTGGGATCTATCCCTTTCAAATCCACCATCGACCATGCGAAGAGGTGTACGTTCTCCTTCAGTAGATCCACCAGTTGGGTTCTGATCTCGGCATCGAGATTGCTGCCGATACCAACGCACCTCTCCGGTTTCGTCTCGTCGATGCTGACTTGGTCGACGAGATCGGGTTTAGGCCTGTGATGATAGGGGAGTCGTGGGTCCAGCTCTTCATTGATCATGCATGAGGATGAAGAGCGGAGTCGGCGCTCTTGGAGGAAGCAGGATCTTGACACTCTTTGGCTGCCACATAAGGTGAAGATTCCCAATGGTGTTGGAAACTTGACGCATTGATGAAAGGTCGAGACGACAGCTTTCATCTCGTGGATCCATGGCGTACCTAGAATGGCGTTATATATTGCTGGTCTGTCTATGACGATGAATTTCACGAGCTTGGAAATTCCCCCGACATAGACGGGTAGGCGGATAGTGCCGATACTGAATACGGTGTCGGCGGTGAATCCAGTCAGCGGACGAGATGCTGGCTTGATGGCTTCTTCTTCGATCCCCATTCGGTCTAGGGTTTCTTTGAAGATCAGGTTCACCGTGCTCCCGGTGTCGACTAGTATCTTTGCCACGTCGCAGTCGTGGACTTGTATTTTGACCACCAGCGGGTCGAGATGCGGGGTATCCAGCCCCTCTGCATCCTTGTCCATGAAGGATATCGCGCCTGTGTCCTGACGGATAGATTGGCCGAGCAGGGCTTCTCCATCCTGGTGGGAGCTGGGGCGGCGCTGTCGCTTTGGCGTTATTGTCTAAGAGACTTCCCATGATCATGCTGACATGTCGCTTTGGCGGGGGCGGCAAATCATCTGGATAGTCGTGATCTTCCTTCTCAGATGCTGGTTTCGGGTTTGCTTTCCCCTGCCTTTGGGGGCGAAACTGGCGGGATCGCTTTCCCTTCTGGCCCCCCTTTGGCTGGTTTCGGCGCGAAATCTTTGCCTTGATATCGATCGCCTTTCACCGCAACGGCTCCTTCGCGGTACTTCCTGAGGAGGCTACCGATGAGATGTCTACAGCTCTCCGTTGCGTGACCGGTTCGATCGTGGAAGCTGCAGAATAGGTCGTGATTGTTGTCTTCGTCTGGATCGGCGACGGCTGGACGAGACGACGATAATGCGAGTGCTTGCGGCTGCTCTGCTGGGTCCCAGTAGCGGTTGAGGTCGTCGTCGACGGCAAAGGTGAGTGACCGCCTGACTTCGGACCTTCGTCGGTGTTCGTGATTTTCCTCCTTAGGTCTGGTGACAGCGGGCTTTTTATCACCACTTCTCTCGGCGTAGAAGTTGGTGTCTTCTTCTAGGAAGATGTATCTCTGGGACCGATAGAGCGCGTCTTCGAGGGTCGGCGATGGTTGAATCGAGAGATCTGCTTTGAATTTAGAGTCGTACAGGAGACCGTTGCGGAGCGCCTCCAGCGGGACGCTATCAGGCATGTCGCCGAGATCCATCGCGGCTCTCTTAAACCTTTCCATGAAGCTTCGCAGTGGTTCCCCTCTCGACTGCGTCATGGTGAACATGTTTCGGGTCACCCTGGTCATGTTCATGGAATAGTGTTTCAGGAATGCGTTCGTCAAGTCGTCGAAATTATCGATCGACTCGGCAGGGAGGCTGGAGAACCACCCGATTGCTTCTTTCGTCATATGCTCGACGAAGACTTGGCAATAGTTTGCCTCTCTCTCTTCGGGAGTGGCATACTGTTCCCTTGTCATAGCGAGGTTGAAGGCTGTCAACCACTTCTTCGGATCTTCTTCGCCGGCAAAAGGCTCGATCTTTAGTCGGACTCTTTCGCGGAGCCGGACTCTGCGAATCCTTGCCGTAAGCGGACTTCTCCGGGTGTCGGCAAGGATTTTTGCCAATTCTGGTGCAGAGCTCGTGACGAGATGCACTCTGGAATTGAACTCGTCTAGCTGACGATTAATTTTATCGAGCTCGGCATGGGTCTGCTTGCTGGCCCGCGAGATTCGGCTCGTCGCTTCTGTCCGATTAGCAGTTGTGTCTGCTATCGTGGTCCCCGTGGCATGACCTGTCGGTGTATCGAACGAGAGTCGACGAGCCGGCGAAAACTTGCCTTCGTCCGCTGTTACTGAGTCGATGAATTCCTGCGTCTTCTGCTGATATGTTCGCATCGTCTGGACTTCTTCGGAGAATGGCTTCATAGCCCTTTGGATTGTTTTCACCAGGTCGTCGTGCGTGACGGCCTTTGCTCTGGATCTGCGGCGAGCGGGAGCTGGCGGCTGAATTGTATCCTCGGGTTTGTCGCGCGGTGCGTTTCCGTCGTGCTCGACGCGGTCCTCCTCATGCTCGAGAAGGTCTTCTCCGTCTTCGAGAGGATTCTCCGGGAGGGTCTTGTTCGCATGTCGCGGTTCTCTCTCAGGGGAGCTTCCTGCTGAGTTGGACATCAGTTGCTTTTCTTGGCGTCTGAGCTTCTTTCGAGATGTTTAATCCGATAGAAGTATTCCCAGTCCCCACAGACGGCGCCAATTGTTGATTCCAGAAATAGCACACGTTTATGTGACGGGATATTTCGGATGGGAGACTTGGGAAACTGCGGATTTATTACTCGAAAGGAAGCTTGGATACAAGAGATCGTCTCGTCAAACAAGCCTTGACGAGACGTAATTCGAATAATGAATGAAACAAAGAAAAAGTGAGCGAATACTTTTAGGGTTTGCAGGGTTGCGTGACTTGGTCTTCAGGGAATGAAGACCTCTCCTTATATAGTTGAGTTAAGGCGATTCTCTGCTGAATATTCTCCTCTTGACCATAAAGGAAATCTTCTTCTTCTCTTGATTTCTTTCTTTTCTTCGAGTGGCGGCTGCTGCTTTTTCCTTTTTGCTTAAAGTATTACCTTCCTCCTCAAGGCTTTCCATTTCTAAGAGGAGGCTAGGGCTGAAGACGGGCCGGGCTTTTTGTGCTGTTACTCATTGCGACGGGCTCGGGGAAATGTGCTCATTTCACCCCTAACATAGAGCCTAAAACCAGAGAAAGGAAATGGCATGTTTCTACGATATGAAAACAGCTTCTAGTGAGTTTTATTCAGAGATTTGTAAACTACATAAACTAAATAAGTTTTCCCACGAGCTATCTTCCATATTCCTAATCCAACATAAAGTGAGAAGCTTTTGTAAATCAAAAGAGTCACATAAACAAAAGAGTCAACAAATCCAGATTCTAGTCTCTGCTTGAGAAAGCTTGTCATACTTAACACTAGTATCAAAACAAACATGATACTATAGCCAAACAAGAAACAAGTACCATATATAGAGAAAGAAACAAAGCAGAGAAAAAGCTAACTGAGGGAGGAAGAAAAGGTAAACCTTTCAGCCAAAGAGTGAGGGTCGCGATTTAGATTTAGGTTTTTTCTGTTGTAAATTTTTATTTTAGTTAAGGTTATTTTGATATTTGCTAATTTGGAATGGACCATTTCCAGCCAGCTAATCCAATTCGGCTCAGTTGGATATGAATTTTGCCTAAATTTTAAAAACTCATCGAGATGATTCATCTCGTTGGTGTTCGTTTTTAGCAATAAACGAACATCATTTCTCATTCTCATCTGACTGGATCATCTGAATGGAACAGCCTTTAAGCCAACAGAGTGATAAAGCTCACACGAAACCTGTAAATTTTCGCGTGATGATATCTTCTTTGGATGTGCTCTTGGGGTTTACGCTTCTGATCTCAGCAAGAGTTAACACATAGATCGACATGTAACAAAGCGATCAATGATTTCATTCTCAGGATTAGGTCTGTCATTATTACAGAAAATTGGCATTTAACTTACATTACTGGAGTTTCTATCTTCTGGATCAAATCTTTCATTAACAAAGACGGAAACAAAATGTCATCTAGCGTTAAAAATGTTTTAAAAAAATTCTTCAGATGATGTTCATCCTCTTGTATGGGAAAAGTTACAGTGAGAAAAATATCTACTGGACAATTGATCATCACCGCCCATCGGATGCTAAAATCTGAACTCTTCTTCTTCAGTTTATCTCCGACGTACACTGCAAGAAACCGTTTTTGATGCTGACGTTTCTTTTCACCATTAAGCTTCTTAGCCTTCTTTGCAACCAAGAAACCTAAACTAAGTCTTGATTTCTAATCTTAGTTTGTTTTACACTGTCGCTAATCAAAGTGTGTTTCTTCTTATCTTTTACAATCCAAATTTTAAATTAAAAAACAAAAAAAATGCCTAGAGAACAAATAAAGAAAGAATGAAGCGTCTCATATTCAAAGTAGAGAATAGTGGTTAATTCTTAGAACAAATTTCTAGCATTAAACATTACCAAAAAATAAGTTTTATGAAACGCAATGTATATGATAAAACATCACTTTGCTGATCCAAATAACGGGTAAAACAATTAGACATGAACAAGAAAACCAGAAAGAACAAATTGTTTTACCCGTTATTTGGCTTTAGAAATTTGTTCTTTATGAAACTTTATGCACAAAGTTTAGAAATTTGTTCACGGTAACATAAAGTTTCACATGAGAACTGTAAACGAAAAAAGTCACACTCACATCAAAAAATAGCTAGATTCTATGTTATATATATTATGAAAACAACCCCAGCCAACATGAATGAAAAAAAAAAAAAACTCGAACTCCTAAAAAAAAATGTCTTTGATATCTTGACGATCTTTTACAGGTGAGCTTTAGATGATGTTGGTGTGCTCTTGGGTTTACGCTTCGGTTCTGGACCATCTTGTTGCAGGTGAGAATTAGATGATGTTGACGTACTTGTGGCTTTAGGCTTCCGTTCTGGCAGGCTTGTGTTCATAATATTCAACGTAAGATCCTTTACATGGTTGTGCGAGCCGAAACTGCACTACGATACGTTTAGTGTTTTTAGGGAGAGCCGAGAATTTCGTAAGTAAACACAAGGATCGATCCAAATGATAGTTGTTCGATTAGCTGTTATGCGAGCTACAATATGTGTGGCGTGTGCCTTTTTCTATGTGTGAAAGCGATGCCTGATAAGTGGAGATTTTGGCTCATTCTAACCCTTGTTTACTAATGTTTTCTAGAGTCTTTTGAGTCTTTGTCAGGATATTTCAGGTAACTAGGAGGCAATAGGCGAGGATTGTAGCAGCTAGAGCGTTCGGAGCAAAAAGGAGATGAAACTGAACAAAAGAGCCCAACTTACGCAGAAGTACCACTTCTCATCCGGGAGCACCCGCTCCGCGACGGGAGCACCTGCTCCAACTACCCGAAGCAAAATAAGGAAAGCTATTTTACCTAGTTGGGACGCGAAGGAATAAAAGGAGAGCCGCCCTCTGAAAAAAAGGAGACCGCCCCCCACGCCCAGTTTGGAGAAAAACACTTTTCACTTTTATAGTTTTGGAGATTTGAAGATTTACACTTGGAGTTTTTGGAGAAGAATTCTAAACCCTTATTTTCTTAATATCCTTATGCAATTCTCTTCATCTCTTTGTGATTTCTCTTTCACCATGTCTGAGTAGTCTCTTAGTTAGATTTTAGGGTTTTTCAAAGGGATTTCATGAATTGCTAAAATAGAGATTGTTTGACAGGGATTTATCCCCTGGTTCTTCATCTGTTGTTGTTCTTATTGCTGAAACTTGATTAGCTACCTAGTTTCTGATCATAGGTTGTTTAGCGCACCAAAAGTGTTTGATTAAACGCCTGAAAGAACTTAGATGAGCAAAACGTCCATAGCCTGCGAAAGTTGATGTTATGGCGTTTTGTGAACATATTAAGCTTGATCTTAATGCATGTTTAACCTCCTGAATTCAAACGACAGTTTAGAATCTTAGGTTGTTAGACATAGTAATTGGCGCTACGACAGTAGGTTGATTATATAATCGTGACTTGAGTTCTAGAACGTTGCTTAATGATTTCCCTTGCTCGTTTATCAATCTATGCATTTCTTGATTTCCCTGCGAATCTCCCTGAAGTCTAGCGCTTTTCTCCACTTGAATTTATATACATCGTTTTACTATTGCTTTGAATGCCATTTAGTCACAAACAAAACCATACATTGTCTTAGCTCTACTTTACTCTCAAAGATTTGTAGTGTAACCTTGGTCTCTGTGGATTCGATCCCTTCTATACTACTGTGATTGTCTGTGCACTTGCAGTATAATATTTGGGTTAAAACCTGTGTTATCAAGTTTTTGGCGCCGTTGCCAGGGACCAATTGCGTTACCTACGAGTCTAGGACTAGAGTTTAGTCTAAGACCCTGACTTTTACTAACTTTTTCTTTTAGTCATTTTTGTTTCTTACAGGTGATGGCTATGGACTACAATGATTGGCCACGAGAAGAGGATACCATGTCTGATGAGAACATTCAAGATGAAACATATGAGGAGCCACCACTTGATGAAAATGTGCTCACGCCAGAACAAAAAGTGGAGTTGGATAAGCTTTGCGAAGAAAATACAATGTTGACAAGGAGTGATCTTGCGATCATGATCCGACTGAACATCATGTCGCATCGAGCAGCACTTGAAGGAAGAGAGCTCACATTTTATGAGATAGGGATAGCTCAAGCACTTGAAGAGGTAATTTATTTGGTTCCACCATGCCCACTAGAAGGTACATGCGATTCAACCGTGGAAACCCATGATTATGAGGACAGTCACATACCATGCATTGATGTTGTAGCTTCTAGTGTATACACTCCCATTCTCATTGATGAATGTCATGATTTGATATGTGAGACGCAGAGACTAGACACTCTAAGAGTAGAAAAGCTTGCTAGAGATTACCATGAAATATGTTTTGATATTAATCATCTCAGTGCTTTGAATGCTCATGATCTCGATTTTAAGTTTCCAGTGCTTGAGGAATCTAAATCTATTCTTGAAGAATCTTACCTAGGAGATGTGCTTGATGTAGATAAAATCTTGAATGAGGCAGAAGGTTCTAAGGTTGAGATAGATTTTAGAGAAGAGGATATAGTGTTTTACATGATTGATGGAGATGAAGTTGACTATTTTGTAATGAACTCTTTTAAACCTGAAGTTGACTTTATTTTTCCATCGAATGCATTTGATCCTCATGAACATCTAAGCATCAAAGAAAATTTCAAGTTATATGCTCTATTCGTGGTAGAGTTGTTTGATGTAAAGTTGGCCTCTTTGGCATGGATAGTTGGATATTGTTTGGCACATGTTGTTTTTTGCAATAACAGGAGAAGGACAAAAGATGCATTGGCCCAACCTTTTGATTCTTATGATTAACATATGTGCAACGAAGTCAAGCTAATGACTTAAAACAAGCGCTTGGTGGGAGGCAACCCACCGGTAAGAGTCTCTAACTTTGAGTCCTTTTAATTTCTAACCACTAATTTTTAGTTTTGTTTTTCTGTTTCAAAAAAAAAAAAAAAAAAAAAAAAAAAAAAAAAAGCCAAGGAGTGGAAGGTCGATGGGAGTGCCCTATGGAAATCTCCAGCAGACTCACCAAGGAAAGAAGATAACGCGGAAAAATCGTCGGAGCACCCTATTCTGATCCGGAGCACCTGCTCCGCTAGGGTGCTCGCCATGCGCGAACCAGGTAAGTTTTCTTAAACCCGAAATCGATTCAAATCCGGTTAGATTTCACAATAGATTGCTTTAAACCCTCGGGTTTTCCGAAAACCGGATCGATTTCGTTTTTTAAAACCCCCCTCGTCGCTTACTTTTCTCTCCTTAAACGACGGTTTCCTTCTTCTTCTTCCCCTCCCTCTCGATTTTTCTCAAACTCTAACTCTCTGGATTCTCAACCGTTTCGAGCGATTTTTGAGTCTAAACCGGTCGGATTTCTCTCCTCTCTCTGTATCTCTCATCAATTTCGCAAACCAAGCAAGGTATCTCTCTGAAACCCCCTTTTTACAGTCGCGATTTTGATGAGTAATGTGAACTTTTGGGTGATATACTACTTGATTTGCTTGCTCACATATGTTCTAGATGGTATAATGATTGATTTCGACTTGATTGTGAGAGCTTTTGTTGCAGATTTAACACATGAAAAATCTGTAGAAATATGGAAAAAGTGGGTATATTGTGCTAGCGAGATTCTGGTTGTGTGATTTGCGTCGGTTTACTCTTGTGTTGAGCTGATTGCTGCATCTATGAACTACTTAATCACTGAAGCTCTCAAATTTGGAACCGAGTAGATTTTGTCCTTCATCATTGTACTTGGTTTCGCCAAGCACTTGTATCTCATTCTCTTACGTGTTTGCCTATTCTACAGGATATGGCTCCTAGGCAGAGATTCTCTACGCGGAAGGACAAGCACGTAGCCGGCCCAAGCGACGTCACTTCGTCGACTTACCCTTGGCCGCGACCTGATGGCGTGCCCTTTAACCTTCCCGACGATACCATTCCTGAGAATTCCGACAGCCGCTGGGACCAAGTAGATTGTTTCTACTACAACAAGCTGCTCAATGTCGAGATGGAGCCCACACGTCTGATGTGCGCTGAGACACTCAAGAGACTTGGTATCCACGACCAAGTGCAGAGTATCCTCCTTCACGCCAAGCTCATGGGGCTTGCCTTAGAGACCTCACCTCTTTACCCCGACCTGGCTAGACAGTGCCTCGCCACCGTACGCATCACCTATGCGAATCCGGAGACACCACTGGTCAAGGAAGCCACACTCTCTTTCTTTGCTGGAGGAAAGAAGTACAGCATACCCATGGAGCACTTCTGCGATCTCTACGGGTTCCATTCAGAAGACGCAGACCTTACCTTCCCGAAGAAATTCGGCATCGCGTCTCGCTTCTGGCAGACCATCGCCGACGGACCTTACCGGTCCAACTCCGCCAGCCAGTCTCTTATCCGCCACCCTGCTGTGCGCATTTGCGCAAGAATCATCAGCCAGATGTTTTTCAACCGATACGCCGGCAACAAAGTCCACATGGATGAACTGATGTTGCTATACTATGGCTGCAGAGAGATCGTGCGCGAGCCATTTGGTAGAGAGTTTGCCGTGGAACACTCCATCAGCCTTGGCACTCAGTTTGCGATGACCATCTGCGCGGTCAAGGACAAAGTGCGGAGCGGCGCTTCAGGAAAAACAGAGCGCATCGGTAGCCTGCTCACCACTCTCTTTGAGATCGCCAGAGTTCCCCTAAATTCTGCGAAGCGCTATGATAAGCTAAACTTGATGGACACAGCGCATTTGGTCAACTCCCAGATCCTCCGAGACGCAGACACCTACCGTTTCAAGAACGAGCATGGAGTACTGCAATACGTCTCCCTTCCCGACCCGTCCATCACTCAGCTGAACACCCTGGATGATCTTCGCTTCCTGCACGCCCCACTCCAGACTACATCCGCTCCACACAGAGATGCTCCTGCACTGGCATGCCCTAGCTCTTCACGAGCACCACCACCTCACCTGGAGGACATGGAGACATCGGAGCGATCCGCTGATGCACCATTCACCACCCCCGCCTACGACAGCGAGTTTGACCTTCCACCCATCTCAGACGAATATGATATCGCTGAGTACAGACGCTGGATGGTTGCATCCCAGAAGAAGAACAATAGCCTCATGCAGAGGATCTTGCAGATGTTAGCCCGAGGATGCTCCTCCACCACCACAGCAGCGGCGGCCCCTTCTGAGCGACTCTCACGTCGTAGGCGCCGCACCGACAGCAACGAAAGTCAGAGTCCGGAGGAACACACCACTCGGTGATTCCCAGTAACATTTTTCCTCCATCACTTTTTCATATTCTTTTTATTTCTCTTTATTTTAGACACTTCATATGATTTATTCTCACATCGGGGACGATGTGGAGTAAGTCAGAGGGAGGGTCGCTTTCTGCACTTCTTTATTTTCTTCTTTTGTTTTTGTTTCATTGAGTCAGTTTGTCGTATGAGTCAAGTCAAAACTTATGTGGGAACTAGGACCAAGATCTATGATGAGTCTTAAACCATTAGCGAGCTGATACCTCGATTTTACCATCTCTCTAGTGACTATTGCTGCAGAATTAGAGTACAAGGACGAGCTGAAGCTTCTGCACAATCGGATCCTACTCCGTCCAGAATATTTTCCCTCCCATCGAGGTTTCATCAGAATGACATAGACTCTATTTTATCTGGATTAAACTGAACTTTAAATACTTCTTGTTTTGGGCACTAGATAGTGAAGAGAGTTACACCATACATATTCAGGACTTCTTTTCCCTTTATACCGCTCTTGCTGATCCTGAATAGCTAGCTCATCTTTAGCTAGTACCCACCAAAAAGCCTAACCACTTTTCAACCCATATGTACTCTTGTGTTTTTATCTCTCTCTTATATGCAGATGTGTGCAAAAGGGTCGGAGAGAACAGGACTGACGCAACCTCTAACTCACTCTTGCTGAAGAATCGTGAGTATAGGAGAAAAATGGACCGAGCACCGGCTCCGAGCAGACCATGAAGAAAATTCAAGTCGTCCAGTTGTTTGGGGTACGATATCTACTGTCTCATTCTTTGTGTCTTAAGGGACATGCATATGTATAGACCCCCTTCATCCTTCCATCTTTCATCTTCAAAAAAAAAAAAAAAAAAAAAAAAAAAAAAAAAAAAAAAAAAGATATATATATATAATTTGAAGGATGAAGGAAAGGGTCTCAAAAACTCGAAGACATATGTCCCTTAGCACGTGACAAGCCCCGTGGAAGAAGAAGTGGAGTTTGGAGTTTGTTAATCAAGAAAGAAGGAGAGTGATTAGAGGTTGTGGACATCAACAAGTCCATTCTCTCTTGCCATTTTGTGCAACATCTTGCATCTACCATCGAAAAAAAAATGGTAACCCTCTAAACACTACTCTCTAAATACTTCAAACACTTTTACCCTTTAAACACTCTAACCTTCCAAACACTTTAAACCTCACCATAAAATACACCAAATCTCGTTTTCTAGATAGTGCCCTTCATAAGAAGTTCACGCCACCTTTAATAAATGTAGAGAGTCTATTGTTTGATAGATAAACCTCACAGGGTCTGAACTTCAAGTATGGATTGGAGTGGGTGATGAATGTTGGAGAGGTTTTGGTGAGAATGTGTTGCTCTGGTCCTAAAGTATGTGGTCTGCAGATTATATCACGGTTTCTGAGATCTTGCGAGTTTCCACCTTCTTTCTTAGGACTGAGACTGAGTTTTGTTTGAGGACAAACAAAGGTTTAAGTCTGGGGGAATTGATAAGTGGAGATTTTGGCTCATTCTAACCCTTGTTTACTAATGTTTTCTAGAGTCTTTTGAGTCTTTGTCAGGATATTTCAGGTAACTAGGAGGCAATAGGCGAGGATTGTAGCAGCTAGAGCGTTCGGAGCAAAAAGGAGATGAAACTGAACAAAAGAGCCCAACTTACGCAGAAGTACCACTTCTCATCCGGGAGCACCCGCTCCGCGACGGGAGCACCTGCTCCAACTACCCGAAGCAAAATAAGGAAAGCTATTTTACCTAGTTGGGACGCGAAGGAATAAAAGGAGAGCCGCCCTCTGAAAAAAAGGAGACCGCCCCCACGCCCAGTTTGGAGAAAAACACTTTTCACTTTTATAGTTTTGGAGATTTGAAGATTTACACTTGGAGTTTTTGGAGAAGAATTCTAAACCCTTATTTTCTTAATATCCTTATGCAATTCTCTTCATCTCTTTGTGATTTCTCTTTCACCATGTCTGAGTAGTCTCTTAGTTAGATTTTAGGGTTTTTCAAAGGGATTTCATGAATTGCTAAAATAGAGATTGTTTGACAGGGATTTATCCCCTGGTTCTTCATCTGTTGTTGTTCTTATTGCTGAAACTTGATTAGCTACCTAGTTTCTGATCATAGGTTGTTTAGCGCACCAAAAGTGTTTGATTAAACGCCTGAAAGAACTTAGATGAGCAAAACGTCCATAGCCTGCGAAAGTTGATGTTATGGCGTTTTGTGAACATATTAAGCTTGATCTTAATGCATGTTTAACCTCATGAATTCAAACGACAGTTTAGAATCTTAGGTTGTTAGACATAGTAATTGGCGCTACGACAGTAGGTTGATTATATAATCGTGACTTGAGTTCTAGAACGTTGCTTAATGATTTCCCTTGCTCGTTTATCAATCTATGCATTTCTTGATTTCCCTGCGAATCTCCCTGAAGTCTAGCGCTTTTCTCCACTTGAATTTATATACATCGTTTTACTATTGCTTTGAATGCCATTTAGTCACAAACAAAACCATACATTGTCTTAGCTCTACTTTACTCTCAAAGATTTGTAGTGTAACCTTGGTCTCTGTGGATTCGATCCCTTCTATACTACTGTGATTGTCTGTGCACTTGCAGTATAATATTTGGGTGAAAACCTGTGTTATCAATGCCTCAAATAATGACTATCGGTTCCTATTTATAAGAGAATAGGAACCGACTTTTACAACCGACTTTACGCAAAAATGTAAACTTTCCTTTTTGGCTCGCGCCGACTTCAGAATAAATGTAAACTTTCCTTTTTGGCTCGCGCCGACTTCAGAATAAGGAAAGTCTTTGATGGGACTCGGCTCGAATCACTCAGTCGGATGTTGGTTCGGCCCATCGAGAAGTTTCTGGCTGGCCTTCGGGTTGACGCTCGGTTTGGCCCGGTTCGGTGCGGTTCGGTTCGGTTTTCCTCCATTTGCCCAATCCAAATGATGATGTCTCGGGGTGGAATCCGACCCCAACAGTTAGCCCCCAGCTTGTTAGTCTTAGGGGTAAGAGTGACGAGCTAAAAGTTGAAAGTGAGAAGGCATTGTCATTTGATTCTTCTATGGAGGTGGCTCGCCAAATGTTGCTTCGCTCGATATTTGACGCGAGATATTTGGCTCGCTGAGAGTCGCCTCGCTGTTTGCTTCTGATAAAACGATGTCGAGTTGCTCTATCGATATATGGGCTTAGAATCCGAAACGTTTCCGGGCCCACTAATTTTCAATGGAAGCCCTAAAGTTTGGGCGGGAATTAGGTCATGCCGTTTCGTCTTCCCGAGCCAGCGCGTGGATTAGGTCGCGCCGTTTCATCTCCCCGAACCGACGCGCCCACGCGCCAAAACTTCTATAAATACGAGGCCCGGGGCTCATTTTTCTCATTCTGCCTCTCTCTCCTCGACCGAGCAAAAGGTAGTTCTCTCTTTCTCTCCTCTCTTTTTTAAAAGTTCTTCGTGTTCTTCGTTCGCGCCACCGTGATAAGACATATCTCCGGCGTATCTTCAAACTTTCCGATCCATCTCCTTCCGAGCCAAATGTCTTCAGGCAGTCGTATCTCTTCCATTGGGCCAGATCACTCCGAGGATCGTTCATACAATTCCAACGATTCCGGGACTTCGGGTCGACGTTGGTTTTCGGATACATCCGACGATTCTAGCGGCTCGCAAGCAAAAGTCAAAAGTCGGTCGGTTCGGCCCACGGGGAACGCTAAGATCGATCGACTGGCGAGCGAGCCCCCGGTTGCTCAGCGTGACGGTTCTAACGAGGCACGCGAGCCAACTGACGTTGATGAAGGGGCTATGGGCGAGCCAACTCTTCCTCGTATGGAAGCGGATCCTTCTCATGATCGATCGGATCACGCCGTATTATCGCTAGATCCGATATACGATTGGGAGGCGATCAAAATTGAGCAGGCGTTTGATGACGGGGCGATCGGAGATATTCTCAGACCGTTTGCACCTCTCGCTCAGGTATCGAGTCGGCCACGATTTGGAGCCGGTTCGTCACGGGGAGCAAGGAGGCGAGCCAAATCGACGCGAGCCCCGAGGGGGTCCTCGCAGAAGTCAGTTCAGAGTCCTCCTGGAGCGACGCTTTGTACCAAGACATCTTTGGAATCGCTCCGCCGTTACTTCAACATATCCGAAGAAGTTGTATTGCTCCACCAGAGAGCCAATGATCCACCGCCTGGATGCCTGACGCTATATGACAGCTATTTCTACCAGACTTTTCTGTGGTTTCCCGTCCCGAGCCTGATTTTTCATTTCCTAGGGAAATACGGGCTCGCACTCGGTCAACTGCTGCCCCGAGGCATGCGGCATCTGGTTGGGTTGATCGTCCTGAGTTATGAGATTGGCATTCCGCTCGGGATCCATCACCTTCAGAATCTCCTGGAGTTTCGTCGCAGCGGGAAGTCGCTTCGCTATTATATCTCCAATAAGAAGAATCGGAAAATCATCGACGGCTTCCCCAACAAAGATGATGGCTGGGAGAAATATTTTTTCTTCGTCCCGATAAATGAAGCTTCGGTTGGGAACACATGGAGGAAGTTTATCAAGGACAATTGGCAGGAAATCGGTGCGAGCCGAAGAGAAACTACTATTTCAAATTCCCACCAACCGTCATCTAACGTTGCTCGATCTTCTTGTTTTGCAGATCGACGATTGGTGCTTCGATTCCCACCGGATCTTGTCGAATTCCTCGACCGTTCTTGCGAGCTGCAAGTTAATTGGGAGCGAGACTTTACTCTCGAACGAGTGGAGAAGGCGCGCAAACAAGCCTACGATTCATTCGACTCCTCGGACAGTTCGGACGAGGAAGTTCCCAATTGGCCCGAGCCCTCGAATACAATGCCTCCAAAGTCTGCACGCGCGCTACTCAAAGAGCAACGACGAGAAAAGGAAGCTCGTCTCGGAGTTGATCCGGTGGCTCGTCGTGAAGCTGTACCCTCGAAAACCGAGGGTAAGAAGGTAATGCAACCCCGCCCGGAGAAGAAAGGTCCTGGTAATAGGCCGCCTACGGAAGTTGGGAAGGCGGTCAAGCTGGCCCAGGAAGCCTTGGCGAAAAGCAAGGCTTCGAAGCGGAAAGATTCTCCTAGACCTCCTTCTCCTGCTCGCTCGAACGCATCGAGGGACCAGCACGCCTTAGTCCTTAACCGGAGGCGGAAGAAAACTTCTAACCCTATCGGCGAGCCGTCGGCAAGCGAGCCATCTGAGATGACGAGCAAGAAGAGAGCCGCGGTTGAGGGGCTTGAGGAGAACGCGCCCAAGAAAGCCAAAGGGGATGCTCCTTCCGGTTCCTGTGTCGATCCTGTTCGGGTCCGCTCTCTTCAGAGGAGCGAGGCGGCGAACTATCTCGTCAGGAGTACCCCCGGGGTTAGCCTTCCTCCTCCCGACACGCTTTTGGAGAGGGAAGCGTATGAAGAGGCGGCCTCTCGTCTACATTTGGTAAGTTCCCTTTTCGCTTCGCTTATTTTCCGAGGAAGGTTTGCGTATATATACTCAATCGCTTTTCGTTTCTATTTTAGTTTTCGGAGTCTTTCAACAGGGTCGTCGAAGGCTATGAAGCCAGGGCTCGCTCGGGTCAAGCCGCTCTCGAAGAGCTTCAAAAGCATACCAACGATCTGAAGAGGTTGCATGAAGTCGAATCGAAGGCACGTGCCGTAGAGAGCAAACAAGCCGAGGAGAAGGTGGCTAAGCTCGAGGCTGAGTTGGCCAAGGAGCGGAACGAATCAGTCAATTGGCTGAGTTGGCCATTCTTTTGTCTTTTGTAGCGTATTCTCCAGTGAATTGGCTCGCGACGAGCTGGGACTCACAGTAAGCATGTATGTTTCGAACTCCAATTCCGAGCGCCAACTTTAATCCAGCTATTAATGCTTCGTACTCTGCCTCGTTGTTTGACGCGCCGAAATTGAGACGAAGAGACTGTTCCAAGATTTCGCCCGTCGGGGAGGTGAGTCGAATTCCGACTCCGGCGCCTTGTTTTGACGACGAGCCGTCAACGTGAAGTAGCCAATCAGCGGAAAGATTTGGTTCCTCGCTGGCGGCGATTGGCAGCTCGATCAAGAAATCAGCCAAAACCTGGGATTTTGCGCTCGTTCGATTTCGATATTCGATATCGTATTCGCTCAGCTCGATTGCCCACTTGCTAATCTTCCGGATTGGCTCGGGCTATGCAGGATCGTTCTTAATGGTAGCGCCGTTAGAACTACGATCGTGTGAGACTGGAAATACGGGCGTAATTTGCGGGCCGCCACTACGACTGCTAGTGCCAGTTTCTCGGTCTGGGGGTACCTCGTCTCTGCGTCAGTCAAACTTTGGCTTACATAGAAAATGGGTTTCTGGATTCCTCGGTCTTCGCGAACCAGGACCCCACTGACTGCTGTTACTGATACGGCGATGTACAGATATAATGGCTCTCCTTCTTCTGGTTTCGTCAGTATCGGTGGGTTCGCTAGGTACAACTTCAGCTCGCGGAAAGCCTCCTCACACTTCGCTGTCCACTCGAACTTCTTGTTTCCTCGCAAAGTGTCGTAGAAAGGGAGACACTTATCCGTGGATCGCGAAATGAATCGGTTGAGCGCGGCGACACGTCCGGTTAGTTGTTGTATTTCCTTCTTCGTCTCCGGCGACCTCATTCTAATTAGGGCATGGATCTGCTTCGGGTTAGCTTCGATGCCTCTGTGGGTAACCAGATATCCCAAAAATTCTCCGGATGTTACAGCGAACCGCCACTTTGTTGGATTTAGCTTCATATCGTGTGAGTTCAGCTGCTCGAAGCAGTCGCGGAGATGCGCCACATGTTCTTCCTTTTTCAGAGATTTCACCAGCATATCGTCGATATAAACTTCCATCGTCTTCCCAAGCTGCGAGGCGAACATCTTGTTTACGAGCCGCTGGTATGTCGCTCCCGCATTCTTGAGTCCGAACGGCATGACTTTGTAGCAATAGATGCCTCGCTCTGTTTGGAACGCTGTCTTTTCTCTGTCGTCGGGGTGCATCCGGATCTGATTATAACCTGAGAAGGCATCCATGAAGGTCAGCAGTTCGTTTCTCGCCGTCGCTTCTACGAGCCGGTCGATATGAGGGAGTGGGAAACTATCCTTTGGGCACGCTTTATTCAGATCCGTGAAATCTATGCAAACCCGCCATTTTCCGTTCTTCTTTTTGACCACTACTGGGTTAGCAAGCCACTCTGGATATTTTGCCTCGGTGACCGAGCCCACTTTCAGGAGACGTTCCACCTCGTCGTTTACCGCCTTTAACCGCTCATGCCCCAATCTTCTTCGCTTCTGTTTCACCGGTCTGAACGTCGGGTCGACATTCAGCTCGTGGCAGGCGATGTTGATATCTATTCCCGGCATATCCTCGGCTGTCCAAGCGAAGGCGTTGATGTTTTCTTTCAAAAAGGAGATCAATTCCTCTCTTATTGTCTCGTTTAGGTTCGCTCCGATCTCCACACATCTTTCTGGGTTCTGCTCGTCTATGCAGACGGATATTACCGTTTCACAGCTTGGTTCTTCGATGACGGGATCCTTATTTTTGCCTGCTTTCTTTCTAGGCGGCTCGATCTCGCCGGTGATCTGTAATTGCTATAAGAGATTGGCTAAACCGTTCGCAGACTCTCGGTTCGTCTTTACCTTCTTTCTGTTCTCCTCCGGAGTTGGTTTAGGTAACGGGTTACGGAGTTTGTGTTCCGTCATGAAACAGATTCTCGAATCTTTCTGCGAGCCGAGGATGGTCTTGACTCCTGTCGGAGTGGGAAACTTGAGACAAAGGTGGTAAGTAGATGGCACGGCTCGCATCGAATTTATCCAAGGAGTGCCCATGATGATATTGTAGATTGGAGGATTATCCGAGACGGAAAAGTTCACCATCTTAGTAATCCCTCCAGCTTCGACTGGGAGTATGATACTTCCCATGGACATCGTCGTCTCGCCCCCGAACCCGGTCAATGGTTTTGGCGTCGTCTTTACGTCGTTCGGATCGATTCCCATTTTTATCAACGTGCTCTTGTAGATTATATCGACTGTGCTTCCTGTATCGATCAGGACCCGAGCTATGTCGTAATTACCAACGGCAAGCATGATTACGAGCGGATCATCATGCGATCTATCGATCCCGATGACTTCGTTTTCCGTGAAAGTGATTTCGACGTTTGGGATTTTGGGTGGTCCATACCAGTTAACCGCTGCGTCGGTTCGCCGTTGAAAAGCTTTGATCGACGTCACCGTATCCTGACAATATTGCGAGCCACCCAATATGAGGTAGATTTTTTGTCGCGATCCCGATGGTTCGTCCGAATCATCGCGTCTCCCGCGTTTCGGTCGATCCGCTGGTTGGCTCGGTTGTCGATCTGATTGTTCCGGTCGTTCTCTTGGCTCGGGACGTTCCAGATCTTCCAGCTTTAGATCGCCTTTCAATTCACCGCTAAGTAGTTTTCTTGCGAGTTCTGCTCCGAGATGGCGGCATCTCTCTGTCGAATGGCCGTAGCATTGATGGAATTCGCAATAAACCTTCTCGTCTTGTGGCGCGGGATTTTGGTTCCTTGTCCAAACGTAGTTTTTCGATCCTCGCCCCCTTCCGGCGCCCGCTTGGCTCGTGCCGCTTGTCTGTTGGCTCGTTCCGATCTGGTAGTTATGCGACCCGAAGAAGTTCGGCCCTTCGTGATGGATGTAACTGTTCTTTCCGCGCCGATGGTTGAAGTGATTGGGATGCTGATTCGGCGGTTGATGAGCTATCGGCGGGTTAGGCGGTTGTTTGGTGGCTGCCTTTAATGTGGGATGCGAGGCGGCTAGCAACTTCATATCTTCCTCTTCCTCGATGAACACGACAGATCGGTGGATGGCATCGGCGATCGACTTAGGTTTGTTGTACGCGAGCTCCTTCCGAAATTCCGATTTGACGCCTAAACCCTTTTTCAGAGAATCTATGGCGATCTCGTCGTTGACCGCCCCGGCTTTTGACATGGTGGTTTTAAAGCGATCCATGAAACTGCGCAGCGACTCGCCTTCGCCTTGCAACATGTTCCACAGATTAATCACCGAGGCAGATTTCTCGATGAACATGGAGTACTGCTTAAGAAAGGAAGCTGTCAACTGCTGGAAGTTTTCAATCGAATTTCGCTCGAGACTTAGGAACCAGTCCAGAGCCGGACCCTTCAGGTATTCGGCGAATAGGAGGCAGAAGCCGGCATCTTTCTCTTCCGCGTTTCGGAATTTGGCTCGACTTAAGGCGACCCGAAATGCGTTGATGTGATCTTTCGGGTTCGTCGAACCGTCGTACTTCTGGATGCTTAGTTTCCCGGGATCCATTATTCTGGCGCCCATCACTTTCGCCGAGAAAGGAGTGTGTTCGGCGTCTTCGCATATCTGAGCAATTTCCGGTGCCGAGCTGAGTGCCCTGTGGATCTGTGATCGAAGTAATTTGGCCTCGTTGTCGGATTTTTCAAGACGAGCTCGGATCTCGGCCAATTCGTCGCGACTCATGCTCTGACCCTTGCCTTTTCTTGCCGTACTCACGCCTCGGGGCGATCGCTTTTCGGTTCGTGTTTCCAGCAAGAGACGTGATACTGCTTCGGCGAGCTCCGTAGGATCTAAGCTTGGTGAATCGCCGGTTTCCTGTCCCGTCGCCTTATCAGTTCCTTTGCTTTCCAACATTATCTGCCTCAGGGCTTTGGTTAGCGCCTCGGGAGTGATTTCGCTGGGGAGCGGATCTTCTAAGTCAATTCGTATTGGTTTGGTTGGCGGCGCGCTCTTGACTTTATTTTGCTTCTTCTTCTGAAGTGGCGGTGGCGAACCATCTGATTCGGATTCTGTTTCCTCTCGTTCCGGGGTTTCTTCCACGTCGTCCCCTTCTTCTCCATCTACTTCGTCAGCCCGGGAGTCGAAAACCAGATTTTTTGGATGGGAATTTTTACGTCGCGCGACACCTCGTGCTTCTTTCTCTTTTAGTTGGGCTCGCAAGGTTGCGAGCTCTTGCGTCAACGAGCTGTTCAAAACCTCTTGTTCTTCGGTCTGCTTCTGAAGGGCAGCGATCTTTTCTGCTTCCGTCTGAACTGTTGTCTCGTTATCCTCGTTCTGCAAACCGGTTGGTGCGGATCTGTTTAATTCTTCGTTGGTCATCTTGTCGAACCCTTGTGTTTTCTAGTCTCAAATCCCCCCCTCCTTCTAGCGCCAAATTGTGCGAGCCGAAACTGCACTACGATACGTTTAGTGTTTTTAGGGAGAGCCGAGAATTTCGTAAGTAAACACAAGGATCGATCCAAATGATGGTTGTTCGATTAGCTGTTATGCGAGCTACAATATGTGTGGCGTGTGCCTTTTTCTATGTGTGAAAGCGATGCCTCAAATAATGACTATCGGTTCCTATTTATAAGAGAATAGGAACCGACTTTTACAACCGACTTTACGCAAAAATGTAAACTTTCCTTTTTGGCTCGCGCCGACTTCAGAATAAATGTAAACTTTCCTTTTTGGCTCGCGCCGACTTCAGAATAAGGAAAGTCTTTGATGGGACTCGGCTCGAATCACTCAGTCGGATGTTGGTTCGGCCCATCGAGAAGTTTCTGGCTGGCCTTCGGGTTGACGCCCGGTTTGGCCCGGTTTGGCCCGGTTCGGTGCGGTTCGGTTCGGTTTTCCTCCATTTGCCCAATCCAAATGATGATGTCTCGGGGTGGAATCCGACCCCAACAATGGTCTACAAAGATTTTTTTAACTTTACCAAGATGCTCACCAAGACCTTGGATTTCAACACTTTGGAGAGTTGCTTCTTTCAGGATTAAAGTAGAAAACATAAAACGGCTTACGTGATTCTCTCATCGACAAAACAATCTACAGTCAGGCCAGCAACGAAAACTTCGTCATCAACAATTTTATCATCCGACAAAGTGTAGTCATGATTTGACCATTCCTGTTTCTCCACATCCTCTAGAACCCACATGCGCAACTCAAGGGTACGCCTTCCAATACCAGCCTTAGCATACTTCCAACTAATCCCACCTAATTTACCTTTATAATTTATCAATTCAGTGGTATATTGACCACAAAAGCCTTTTGTGTCGATGCATTTGAATTTCTCAGACTGACAGCAAAGCAAACTATCTTCACATAGGACGTTTTGTCAACAGACCCTCCAAAATAATATCACCCAAGGTCTGGGTTGAAGCTAAGTAATACGAAACCCCATTGATGCATAGCCCTCCACTCCAACAAGTGTTGTACCAGGGACAACCGTTCTTACTCCTCCACCTAAGTTTTCCAGTTCCTAACGTCAGAATATTATGAGGATACCTTTCAGAACAGATTGCCAATACCTTGAATTGCTTTCGAAACGAATCAAACCCTAAAAAGCTTGTCGAGTTTCTGTATTTCACCACGTCAGGTAAGATCGCATACTGTCCTGTGATCGGGTTACATACCACATCATCACCAGGGAAATAGATCAAACCAGAGGTATATATATCCACAAAGGTCTATATTCGTCTTTCCACGGATCTTTGTATGAAAATCGGCAGCTACAACAAGAGAAGACTTATCATATGTATTCTGAGGCTGAGGCGACGAGTAGATGTTCCACTGATCGTCTCTTTCAAGGAGGAATAGTAGACGTGGACGAGACCGTGACCCCATAGTAGATGTTCCACTCAAGAATAACTCTGTGAAATATGGACGACGAAGCATGGAACCCCATAGCTTCGACACGCAACGAAACTTCCTGACTGACTTTGCAGGCAATCTCGAGAGTATCTCGTCAACGAGATCAATCGGGATGGGATCTGGAACTTCTTCTGCTCTATTCATGATCCTTGTATTTTCTGATGATCGGACGGCTAGAGAGATATTTTAGGACTTTATATGAAAACCTAGCTACCAGTATCGTCGTGGCAAGAAAAGTTTCCAAGCAAAAAAACAAATTACAATAGGAAATTTAGATTTACAAAAAAAATTGTATTGCTTGACCCAAGAAAAACATTGGGTTTAAAGTATTAAGTATTAACCATGTAAATAATATATTTGTTCTACATCGACTTAATTTGATTTTTTTATTTTTTTAAAATTTATGTGTTCTGTTTAAGTAGGAGACTGGCACAACAATGTATCCTCGGCTTCTTATTCTGGTTCTCTCTCTGACGTACACTACAAGAAACCCTTTTGGTGATGAATTTTCTTTCCTCGTTCCTGATATAGAAACCTCTTACCAAAACCATTTTGTGTTTTTTGAAACTTAAGTCTTGATTTTTAATCTGACTTTCTCTTACACAATTGGTTAATCAAAGTTTTCCTTTTATCTTTAGCAGTCCAAATTACATAAAATGCATGTAGAAAGAAAGAAAGAAAGAAGCGTCACGTATCTCATAGCAGAGATCATTTTAATTAACACTGCGAAAATAAAAAGAGTTATATGAAAACGCAAATTATGACAAAACATTAGTTTGCTCCCAAGTAACGTGTAACACAATTATTAGGACATGAACGTGAAAACCAGAAGAAGAAAATAGATAAGCTAACAAAGTGATAGAGCTCACACGAAACCTGTATCATAGCCAAAATAGCTAAATGATTAACAAAAAAAAGTCAAACAAAGGTATATCTCTGCAAAAGTCCGATTTGATTCGCCTATCACTCCAATGATCGTCTCTATCTCTTCCACTCTCCACACGATCGACTCTCTCTATCTCTCATCTCTTTGCGGCATCTTTTTCTTCTTCTTCTTTCTTTCATCCTCCCTATTGTCTCTTTCATTACCTCTATCTGTGTTTCTTCTCCCGACTCACACCATCATCAAACCTCATGCATGTCCCTGTCCCTTTCTCTTTTCCTAGTGATATTCAGGCTGCGTTTCCTCTTTGCGAATGGAGCAGAGATGCTTGATTTAAGTAGCTTTCCATCGTTAACATTAAGATCCTCTACATGGTCTACAAAGACTTTAACTCTACCATGGTTCTCACCAAAACCTTGGATTTCAACACATTGGAGATTGTTCCTTTCGGGATTGAAGTTAGAAAACATAAACCGGTTTAGATATAGGGTTCATCGACAAAACAATTTAACTCGAAGCAGTCACTCCAACGATGGAAATTAGATTCCAGTTAACGCCATCCGGCAAAATGTAGACATGTTTCGACCATTCATGTTTCTCGACATCCTCTAAAACCAACATAGTCAACTCAATGGTACTGTCATCGCCAACACACTTCCATTCAATCACACCTAATTTACCCTTATAGTTTATCAATTTATCATGAAAGCATTCTATTTCAATAAACTTAAATTTCTCAGACCGAACATCAAAGCAAACTATCACATAAGACGTTTTACCAAAAGACGCTAAGTAATACAAAACCCCATTAATGCATATCCCTTCATCATTCAAAGGCTTATGGGTTAAGGGACATTGGATCTTCCTCTATTAGCACCACCTTCGTCATAATATGGATAAACCATGAACAATACCTTGAATTGCTTGTCAATCGGATCAAACCCTAAAAAGCTTTCAGATTTGGCTTCTCTCCGTTTAGGTAAGATCGCATAACGTCCTTTTCTAGGGTTACATATTACATGCACTTGATGTAAAGAAACCAACACCGATAGTGCTTAGCACTAGCCCAAGACCGTAATACCCGAGAAACCCAAAAAAAAATACAAGCCCTTCTAAGTATGAAGAAGAATATGGAAGAACACTTGGACAATACTTGAAAGACTTTAGGAAAAGCAAGGGAACTTATTTTTAGAACACTTTTTATTAACTTGTTCAAATTCTTGTACAACTCTTGTGTTGTTTCTAGAGAGATTCTAGATGATTGGCCTAATTTTGGTTTTAATCCAGTGATGGATAGTTTAGTTATGAACCCAAAATTAAGCTTTTGATCAAAATCAAGTTTAACTTCAATACTCCCCCTTAAACTTGATTTTATCAACCATCCCGAGTTTTGAGCGAAGTAACTCGAACTGACCTTTTGGTAGTGGCTTGGTGAAGATATCTGCAATATTTTCTTCGGTTCGAACCTCCAAAGCTTCAATTGTTCCATCAAGCACCTTCTCCCGTATGAAGTGATATTCCAACTCAATATGCTTCGTCCTTGCATGGAACACCGGATTGTTAGCAAGCTTGATAGCACTTTGGTTATCTCCATATATGGCAACCGGCTTGTTGATTGGCTCAAACAAATCTTCAAGAAGCCTTCGAAGCCATATACACTCTTGGGCTGCGAGCGTCGAAGCTTTATACTCCGCTTCAGTGGTAGACAGCGACACCGTTGCTTGTTTCTTGCTGCACCATGAAACGCTTGTGTCTCCACACAAGAACACAAAGTCCGAAGTTGATTTTCGACCATCAAGATCTCCACCAAAGTCAGCATCCGTGAAGCCATAGAGAGAGACCTTGGCATTGTACTTATACATCAAACCCATGCCGAGAGTTGTCTTCACATACTTCAAGATCTTCTTCACTGCTTCATCATTCCCTGTAATGATCAAGTCATCCACGTAAAGAACAACTACCACGTGGACTCCTCCATTCTTCTTGAGAAATAGACTCGGATCAGAATTTGATGCAACAAACCCGCAGAACTGAAGAAACTGAGCAAGCTTTCCATACCAGGCTCTTGGTGCTTGTTTTAACCCATACAGAGCCTTCTTCAGCTTGCAAACATAATCAGGATGCTCTCGTGATATATACCCAAGTGGCTGCTCCATATAGATCTCCTTATCAAGTTCTCCGTATAGGAAAGCATTCTTCACATCTAGCTGCCATAACTTCCAGCCAAAGCTTGCAGCTAAAGATAAGAGTGTACGTACCGTAGTCATCTTTGCCACTGGACTGAAAGTCTCATCATAATCTTCCCCATATTTCTGAGAAAATCCCCGAGCAACTAATCTTGCTTTGTGTCTATCAATGTTTCCATCCGTCTTGCGCTTGATCCGATACACCCATTTGCATGAGACGGGTTGGACATCCCTGGGTTTTGGAACCAAATCCCAAGTTTCATTCTTCTTAAGAGCATCCATCTCCTCCTTCATTGCGGTCTCCCACTCTTTAACTCCTTTTGCTTCATCATATGATGATGGTTCTTCTTCATCAAAAGGAGCTGCAAAATAGCATGAGTATGTAGTGACAAACCTTTTATCTCTGAACCGAGCAGGTTTGACAACGTTCCTTTTTGGCCGTTGATTAGCCATGGAACCTTGGTCTTCTTCCTCATCTTCTTCTTGGTTAGTGCTCCCCCTTTCACTTTGCGTCTCCGGTTCAGGACTTCCACCATCACTTGGTATCTGAACAACTGGTTCATCGTCTTTGAGGGAACCCGCACCATCTTGCTCAACTAAGACTTGAGGAGGTCCGTAATATGAAGAAACTTCATCAAAGACAACATCACGAGATATTGTGTACCTGTGAGTCTCTGGATCCATACACCTCCACCCCTTCCTTTGTTCATCATAGCCGACAAAGATGCACTTCTTCGCCTTTGCCTCCAGCTTGGTTCTTTGAGAGTCGAACACATGGACATAGCAGATTGATCCAAATATCCTGAAATGTTTCACCGTTGGCTTCTTCCCATGAACCATCTCATAAGGTGACTTCATATTATTTGGACTAAGCGGCATCCGATTGATGACATAGGCTGCACATCTCATACCTTCCGCCCATAAGGCCTTAGGCAAATTCTTCGCATGTAGCCAGCTTCTACATGTCTCACTTAGATGCCGTATCTTCCTTTCTGCTACTCCATTTTGCTGAGGTGTGTATGGACAAGTAAATTCTCTCTTGATACCTTGCTTCCGGCAGAAAGATAGAAACTCGTTTGACATGAACTCCCCTCCATTATCCGTCCTTAAGGTCTTGATTTTCCGACCTAACTCTCCTTCCACGGTGACCTTGAATTCTTGAAACTTGGAGAATACTTCTGACTTTTCCTTCACGAAATATACCCAAGTGTACCGTGAGAAGTCATCAACGAACAACAACATGTAGCGAAACCCGGAATAGGAGGATGTTCTCGTTGGACCCATTAAATCACTATGGACCCTCTCCAACGGAGCGTTGCACCGTGAAGTAGAATTGTCAAATGGAAGCCTATGTGATTTTCCATATTGACAACCTTCACAAAGCTTTCCTTCATCTTGAATTTTCAGCTTCGGGAGCCCATTAACCAGATCTTTATTCACCATAACCTTCAACTTAGTCATATTTATATGACCAAGTCTAGCATGCCAAATAAAGTCATTATCATTCGTACTCATCTTCTCAATGTACGAATTTGAGGCCGATAAGACATAAAGATCTTTAACTCGTGCTCCGGTGTGAACTACGTCCGCTTTTAACTCTTGAATATTTTTCAAGAATTTAACGTCTTTTGGGCCAAATAAAACGTAGTTACCTGAGTCCACCGCATTCACCACGGAAAGAAGATTCTTCTTTACTCCAGGGACATGGTATACGTTCTTGAGAGTGATTGGGCCTTCATCATCTCCATCAATAACAACGGTCCCTTCCTTCTCAACCCGGTGGATTGAATTATCTGCCGTGATGATAGCTTCTTTCCCGTCATGGTGCTGAAGACTAGAAAATAACTTCTCATTTCCGGTAATATGATGGCTACAACCCGAATCCACAATCCAATCATTCCCAATATTTTTAGTTGTGGATGTACCTGAAGATGCAGCCTCCGCCGTGAAACATTTCCCCCATTCTTCGTACTCAGAGTGACATTTTGATTCCGCCATATTGGTTTCCTTCAGCTTGACTCGGCAATCCTTTTTGAAATGTCCAAGCTTTCCACACCGGTAGCACTTAAACTGCTTCTTGTCTCCCGTAGAAGATCTTTCCCGTCCATCATTGGTCTTTGCACCATCATACTTAGGTTTTCCTTTGAAGCTCTGTTGCCTCCGAGCTACAAAAGCGCTCCCCGAGTCGTCATGGATTTTGACTCCCGCCATTTGCGTGGCTAACGATTCTTGCGAAGCTAACAAATTCTCAAACTCTTCCAAGGAAGGTTGTGTAGCCCATCCTTGAACGGAAGTTACAAACGGTGTATATTCGGGTCGTAAACCACGAATGATAGACCGCTTTAACCGAGCTTCCGAAATTGACTCCTCCGGATTTAGAGTATTAATCTCAGAGCAAAGGTTTTTTACCTTGATGAAAAACTCTGAGATTGAAGACTCCCCCTGCTTCGCATTCGCCAACTCGTTCTCTAACAACTGTAGACGAGCCTCGTTCTTCTTGTTGAACAATTGATCCAACGCTTGCCAAATGGAACTGGCGGATGTGCACCTTGAGACATGCTCAAATATTCCCGAGGATATTAACCTCTTCAACGCAAACTCCGCCTTGGCGTTCTTCCGTGTCCACTCCTTTGTCGCTTCCGCTGTCGCAGTAGCTCCCCTTGGTGGTGTTGTGCTGCTGCCGCCGACGACATCCCATAAGTCCTCACTCACCAAGTATGATTCCATGCATGACTTCCATATCCGGTAGTTTGATTGGTTTAAGATCTCCATACTCAATCCAACAACACGACCCATTGATTCCATACTTAGAGTAAACCCGAGTTCTCCTAAATCCCGATCTTGATGAGCACAAGATTAGAATGGCTCTGATACCATGTAAAGAAACCAACACCGATAGTGCTTAGCACTAGCCCAAGACCGTAATACCCGAGAAACCCAAAAAAAAATACAAGCCCTTCTAAGTATGAAGAAGAATATGGAAGAACACTTGGACAATACTTGAAAGACTTTAGGAAAAGCAAGGGAACTTATTTTTAGAACACTTTTTATTAACTTGTTCGAATTCTTGTACAACTCTTGTGTTGTTTCTAGAGAGATTCTAGATGATTGGCCTAATTTTGGTTTTAATCCAGTGATGGATAGTTTAGTTATGAACCCAAAATTAAGCTTTTGATCAAAATCAAGTTTAACTTCAATACTTGATCCTCATCCAGTACCCTACGGAAACATATCAAACCAGAAGCATAACCATAATATTCTAGCGACAAGTGTTCAGGGAACTTCAACTGGAAATCGGGGACTACTGCAAGAGAAGACGACTTTTCATATGGATTTTGAGGCTGAGGCAACGAGAAGAAGCTCCACTCATAGTAATAGGGACGGCGAAACATGGAATCCCATAGCTTCGACAAGCAATTAAACCTCGTGATTGACTTTGCAGGCAATCTCGGTCATCGCAGAGACTCTGATATATATATTCTAGGGCATTTTATCCGAATCAAGGTTTGGGTAATTCGGTTGGATTTCGGGTTTTTTTTTTTTTTTTTTTTTGGTTATCAACAAGAAAATTTATAGTGATATATATATAGATAGATGATGTTGTAACATTGAGACCCTTAACGGACTATGATTCTGATATATACTCTGAAGAACTGTCCTTAACCACTATCATGATTAAATCAGTTACGAAGTTTTATATTATATGATACATCTAATTAATCAAACTAGGTTCAGTTTTTACAGTTGGATTTAAGCCGGAACCATATTGGTTGGAGACTCTTGAGAGAGATATCGACTTATTACAAAACACACCTGGAACCAAACTAGTCTATATACCCAAAAGTGTCAGAAAACCAACTAAAATTTTATTATATATGTTACAAATGGATACAAAACGCGAAGACCTCTTTCACTCCTCTCTCTCTCTCTCTCTCTCTCTCTCTCTCTCTCTCTCTCTCTCTCTCTCTCTCTCTCTCTCTCTCTCTTCTCTCTCTCTCTCTCTCTCTCTCTCTCTCTCTCTCTCTCTCACACTCTCTCATGGGGAGATTTGAGTTGATATATAAACCAAAGCCGGAAAAAAAAAAATGAAATTTAAAGCAAAACAACAAAACAGATGAAACCAAAAGAGAAAAAAGACATTTTATCATCAAAATAAAACTCATCAGAGGGAAATCTCACAGGGTGCATGAAACGTTCTTCCACGACAAATAGCTTCAAGATTTTCTCCAGCGTACGAGCACAACGGTGAAACCTCAACACCTAATTTACAATTTTATTCCCATATAAGCAAAAATATTACTCATAAGGAAATAAGGTAACTTAAAAAAAAAAAAAAACTTAAATGAGATTTTTTTTTTGTTTTTTTAGGAGTTTACCAGTTGCATATAAAGGCACAGAATGTGTTAGAAATCCACCAGCTGCAATAACCCAACGTGTGTGTAGCCTTAAAACCGAAAGCCTCGCACTTTCCGGTGTATCAAAATTCGACCCATTTGCATTCTTCACCGGTGCAAACTCTTCTTCTCTCAACACCTACGCATTGCTCAAATCCACTTTCCACATTTCTTTCTCCGTTTTTTTTTAGTTAATGTTTTGTGTAAAGGAATGATATTTTTACCTCAAAGAGTGCGGTTGAAGGAGCATACGGAAAAGAATCGAAAATAAACTGCTCTAGTTTCAATCCCATTGTGTATCCATTCATAGATGGTATCTTCTTCTCTGCCAAATGGTACCTAACAACAAAAAACAACACATTTAAATACATTACAGTAAAAATGAAATTTTGAATGTGTTGAGGAGCTTACACGCTGTCTTTTTCTAGGCCGGTCGCTACTTGATTAAGGAAATCTAGAGTGAACATGTGTAAGCACACCTGATGATAAAAATTTTTTCAAAAAAAAAAAACGTTTTCATAAGCTTTTTGCCAAATCCATAACAAGAACAAGAAGAGGAGAGTGAGAAATGGGCTTTTACGTTACTCCAGCAATATTGAAGACGTCCTGTTCTTTGATTAATAGCAGAAGCCATTGATTGATCTAGCTCACTGTACTCAACTACAGTCAACGGTCCACCTTTTCCTCTTCTAACAAATACTCCAACCTGTTCTTGAGGATATGCCTGTTTTTTTTTTTTTTTTTCATAGACATTGAATCATCAAGAAGATGAAAGTTTAATCTTAAATCAATGAGAATGCATAAATCTTTAGATACCTTCCGTACAACTTTTGCAGCTGAGGCAGCTCCTTTGTCGATGAAGTATCCAAGAAAAGTAGGATCAGCTACTCGAACCTGTATTTATTTTTTCAAGATTCCAAGATTATTGTTTCTAAATAAACGAGACAGAGTTGAAGAAAATTTAAGAAATTAAGGACTCAAGATTGTATACTAGAAAAACTAACCAGGACATTGTCAACGCCATAGCAATCTACGTATTTAATCCCCCTAGAAGCCATATCTTCTAATAACCTTGAACACTTTAGAGCTGTAACAAAAAAATCAGATTATAATCTAAAAAGAAGAAATGTATGATCGTCAAAAGAGAAATAAAATCAATTTGAAAAAATATACCTGCATAGACTCCTCCATTCCCATCTGGAGCTTTGGCTAGCTAATCACAGGTAATTAAACTCGTAAAGCCGGTGTCTCAATTTACAGATTATATATGAGTTAAGATAAACGTAAGAGATTGAATGACTTAATACATACACTGAAAGGTGTCTCCATTATAAACTTTCCATCCTTTGAAACGCAAGGCAAAGTACCTTGTTGGAAAAAACTGATCTGTATAGTAGAATGCTCAAAAATTGATCATACACGGCAAGAAACAACTATTAAGGGAAGAACAAAAAAAAAAAAAAAAAAAAAAAAGGTTCATACAACTAAGAAGCTATCTTACCTGATCTGGTTCAAGGCCAAAGTACTTGTGACTCGAGAAATATTTTCGTGTGGCCTCATCAGTAAATGGACTAGTCATAATATACCAGTGTATTGTAACCGGGCGAATTGGACCTGAAGGTAAAACTAGCATTATGTTAGAAACAAAGTCACATATGATGTAGTGTTACACTGTTACGTATACATTGGAATGTAGAAGAAGGCATGAGTCTCTCACCTTCACTCATTACTTGAGCAGCAAGTCTTTGGACACACAAGATTCTCTCTGCTTGAATCTGGAAGAGCGACTTCCCTGATGGCAGTCCTATATCTGAGATGGAATTAAGTCAATAACCTAAGCCCATTCAGAGCAGTCAAACTACTCTGTGACTGAAAGAAAGAAATGCGAGCTCAGGCTATGAGAACTAACAGGTACATTGTAGGGAAGCAATTGATTTAATTGCTCTGAATTTTCAAAGCATTGTTAATATAAGGAACTAAAATGAGAAGTACTTACTGAAACATCCTTTTGGATCTGAGCTTCCAAGCCTTGTTCCCTGTCATTAGTATCATAATCAAATCATTTTCACTAGCAGATCTCTTGGCGAATGTATATAAACAAAACATTACAATGTGGCAAAAGAAAAAGTTTAACTAGTTATGTCCTCTCAACATCATTCAATTTGCCTTTGTAATACAATACGAGAGAAAGAGTATTTTAAGAGAAAAATATATTCTCAAGTTATGAAATGAAGTAATCTCCAAGCAACTCAAATGTTTAAATCAGAATTATCCAACCTTCCTTACACCACACGAAACAGAGCAACCTAATGTGAAAGAAATATATAAAGGTTACGGAATCCCTAAAAAAAGCATCTTTTCAGATCACGTGATCACTCGTCGTCATCCATTAATTAAGCAGAAGGTTCCTCCTAGAAATCGCCATGACTCAACTTTTCTTGAAAAGAAAAAATAATAACCCACCGACAGTGATTTGTTTGTAAATTTATTCATGATTGCCACTGCCACTATAAAATAAACCTCTTCTTATCTTAACAAACACTTTTGCCGTTTACAGACTTTTAAAAAATTATTTAAAACTAATTAAAGATCGCACTAAAGCTGTATGTATCATCATCTACTAATCAATTTTTTAATTTTTTTTTTTAATTAGGTAGCAGCATTATTCCTAAACTCCCATCCCAACCATCAATAAGAGAATCATTTAGCACTCTAAGCTACTTAATTTTATTAATTAGCATCTAAGACTTAAGACAAAACTGCATTATTACCTGTCCACCAGATAGAAGCACCACTCCTAATTTTCCTTCATAGATTGTCTTTAATCCCATTTTCCACCATTTCTCTCTGTCTTCCATTGTTCTTCCATCAACCGTCGAAACCCAATTCTCCGGCACTGGCTCGATCGCCGCCACTGGCAAACCTAATTTAATAATAACCAAAAAAAAAACAAAACAGAGATTGATGAAAAAAATGATCAAAATCCAAAATTTGAAAAAGACAATGCATGTAAATTAGATGCTGTAATTTTGATTATAGGAACCTTGAGAGTGAAGTGAGCATCTGATGATCCGATCTATTCTTGGAAGATCCAAATTCTGAAAGAAAAAAAGGAACAAAAATAGCTGCCATTATTATCACTGACAGTGTAATTATCTGAATTGAAATATGGACCAATCAGAGTGAAGATCCGAATTCGATTTTTTTTTTTTTAATCACAAAATCTGGAAATGCGAATCGTGTTATTAATAATTGGATTTTACCTCGATATCTCTGACGAGGAAATCTCGTTCGTCTGGTGAGAGCTCATCCCAGAGAGCGAAAATATCTTCTTGTCCGTAATCTTTTAATCTCTCAACCAACGCTTGACGCGGTGAATTTGTCGTCATCGGAGGAGGAGAAACCATCTCCGTCTCCGTCGCCGCCGTTAAAGCCGACGTTCCATTCTCTCTCTCCATCGACGGTTCCTTCATCTCTCTCTCTCTCTCTCTCTCTCTCTCTCTCTCTCTCTCTCTAGAGATCTCTCGAGGTTTTAAAACCAATTTGATGCGGATTTGAGACGGAGACGTTTGTATTTTGTGTTGTTTTTTGTTTTTTGTTTTTTTTTGTTGGGAAAGGTAAGGAAGGAGAGGTTTTAAACACGAGCGGAGAACAGTGGCGAAGAAGACAAGAATCAGCAAAAATCAATCAACGTGTAACAACTGGATTTGTGAAATGACGAAACTACCCTTTTGTAGTCTCATGCAATCCGTCAGAGTCCTCCGACAGTTTGTTGGCTATCCCCTCTGGCTAATTCAGCGGGTTTTCGATTTCGTTTTTTCAAGTTTTCTTCTACCCTATTATTCATTTTCCAATACCATGAAAATATATTGTCCCATAACATTTTTTTTTAGGTGTAAAATTAGGTAAATGGTAAGACATGAGGATTTATTTAGGTGAAGAAATGACAATTATTGTAGTTTTCTTAATTTAAAATAGTAAAAAGATATTGCATGTTTATTTTTAAATAGACTTCTAAACATATTTTCGTTTGGTGTTTTATTTATGGATAATCTACTACCTATTGCACTAAATAGTTATATGAATTTCAAAACAGAAAAATTCGTACGGAAAAAATTAGACATTTTGTAATATTTAGATAATCGTATAAAACAAAATATTTGGTAAATTAGATATTTATGTGGAAAATAACACACATCTTATTGACTTGGGCAAAGAAATATCTTATACGTTTACTTAATTGCTACTCAATTGTTTTGTCATTTTCTGAAAATACTCTTTAGTTTAATCAATAGAAAATTGCCAAAATACCCAAAAAATACTTTTTCTTCTGCTCCGCGATTCACTTCTTATCCGAGTATCACTTCCTCTAGTTACTCACAAGGTTAGTATGTTGGTTCCTTGATTAATCGATTTTTCCCTAAGAAATTTTGGAGATAAGGTTTGCAATTGAAGATTGGGGGACATGCAATTGGAGATTTGGTGACATGAAAATTGATTTGAGGTTTCTCAGGCTTGATTATGCTTGCAATAGTGGCGATTTGGGTCTAATTTGCATGTCAATTTTTTCTTGAAGTAAATTCAAAATTTTCGTTAGATGACGAGAATGCAATTTTCTCATCTCATAGTTTTCCGTTGTTCTGTGTTTAATTTAACCTTATAAATCAGTAATTGAAACTATATATAATGGTTAAAAGTGTTTGATGAATGATTTGTCTAAAGTTTTGTCAAAAAGCAATTTTCAAATGACAATGTGTTGTTCTCGTTTTTGTTATTTTTATGATTCTTTTTGTTTGTTGTTTGTTAGAATTTAGACTTGTGATTTTGCATATCAAGTTGATTGTGTAAAATTCAGTGCGTTTTGTATTGTTTATTGCAAACTCTCGGTTTGTTTATCTCTTGTTTGCTGCTATTATTTTTTTAGCTCTTGTCCGCTGCTCTTGTTTGTTTAACTCTTGTCTGCTGCTCCTGCTTTTTATCTTATTTGCTGCACTTGTTGTTTATCTTTTGTTTGCTGAAATTTTGACACATTTCACTTCATTGTGTTTGCATGTTTTGTTTTGCAACTGTTTTCTTTTTGTCTTCGTATTGAATTCTTGTCTGTTGTTTTCGTTAGTTGCAGATATGGATTCAGACTTGCCGAAGAGGTTATTTGAAGAAGGAGCCGAACCACTAGGTGATAAGATAAAGAAGTGCGCAAGAATGTCGATATTGACGCTTCTGGCTAGAAATATCACATCATAGTACGCCGAAGTGAAGAGAGACCCGTTGTTTGCTAATATAATAGCCATCCACGAAAACCGGCTGCATTTTTCTGCAAAAATGGTGCATAGTTTCATGACCAGGCAGCTTGTTACCGCAAAAACAGCATGAGCTCTGGTTTGTATTTGTAAGGAGGCCATTGCGATTCTCTTTGCAAGAGTTTCATGCCGTTAGGGGTCTGAAGTGCGTAGATGATGGCAACTCCGACCTCAATAATTGGGTCGACGATGGCGGTTTTTGGAGTAGGCTGTTAAAGAGCCGTGGTAAGATTAGCCTCGAGATGATAAGGAAAAAGCATATCAAGGAGGCCAACAACTGGACTCGTTTGGACATGCTGCGATTGGTGTATTTTTGTGTTGCTTGTCTGTTGATGGCAGTAGATGAGAAGACTTGGTTTCTCATGACTACATCAAACTCATCATGGACTTTGATAAGCTACGAGCTTATCCATGGGGTTTACGCTGCTTTGATCATCTAGTGAATGGCGTCATCAAATCAAGAAGCAAGTTGCTTGTGTTGTTGTCTTTTTTTGTGTTCTCTAAAAAAGTGAAACAGTGTCAATCTTTTCTCGCATGCCGTAAACGCGGAAGCATAGACTACAAATAACAAAATGGAAGACGTGGAAGACGGATCCGATACAGAAGAACACCTCCTGAAAATGCTTGCCACGATAACCAAACCACCACGTCGATGCTTCTGACGAAGAGAGGAACAATGAACACCCGTTGGGCTGTGTTGAACCAGTAAATGAACTACATCCAGTGACTATCAGCTTAACCGACAACTCCCCAAACAAGTGTACGGATATTATGGTTTCCAAACCATATTCACAAGATCCCGGCGCATATTTGGTTTTTGTCTTTGACGAGCGATTCGAGAAACTACAACAGTGGTCGTTCATACGCGAGTGAGTCACAAATCTCTTACCAATTTTCGTTTATTCCCTTTGATGCTGGTTCTTAGTTTTAACTTGGACAAGTACAGGCACTTACCGGTTGGTCCTAGTGTCTTCACTCCAGAGCTATCAGAGCGTGTTATTGGTGGTCCACAAGTATGGCTTCAAAACCAGGTTGGAGCTACTTTTAAATTGCATATTGATATCACATAATGTCTTTCAACCACATAGTTTGTAACCAATTCAAGCTATTCTTCAGGAAATTGATGTGATGCTCTACATATTTCGGGAGAATACTTCTCTGAAATGATGGGCTGTGGACAGAGTTGGCTTCATGAACTTCACTTTCTCATGTCAAATTAAGGCTGCATATGAGCAATGGAGGAGTGTACGGAAGAATTTCAAACTTAGTGAGTTCATCTTGGCTTTTGGTAAAGGTATTATGCCTTCTCACGGGAGAACCGAAAAGGTTTGGGGTGTCGATGTTGATCGTATCTACACTCCAGTGTGCGTAGGCGCAAATCATCGGATCTCCTTGTGCATCAGCTTCGAACAACGGACCGTAGACGTCTTCGACTGTAATGGTCTGAAAGGGTACAGAGAGGCTGACGCTTTCGCAAACATGGTACCTCGTATTCTGAAAGATCTATCAGTCGCACCATATTCTGTCAACTACGTGCCAGTGCGAAAGGGTCTGAACAAAACTCAGTGTGATTGTGGTATTTATGCTTTGAAGTACATCGAATGTCATGTCCTGGGACTTGATTTCTCTTTGTTGCACGATAAGAACATAAAAGATGCTAGGTACAAGGTTGCAACAGATCTACTTCCGGCGGGAAAGGATGAGGTTTTGCAAGAGCGCATGTCAAAGGATGTCGAACCGGAGTTTGCTCCATCTGAGATTGTAGACATTAGCTGAATGTGTTCAAAACCAATTAGATTTTCATTTTGCTTTACCATGTATTTGTTTAATCTCCACTTAGATACTTTGGAACTCTATTATGTCGTTCTTATTCTCATTGGTACAATTTTGAGCAACTATTTGTTTTTCTAATTTTACAATTTCCAAAACCAAAAGCACAGTGAAGAAGAGAAACAAGGAAGACATCAATTACAGACCAAAAAAAATGGAATAAATAGTGTTCTTGTGAAAAACCAAACAAATATTTCAAACAAGTAATTTCGATTAAAGACATCGATTCCGGTTTGATTTCGGTTCACTTAAATTTAACCAGTAATTTCGGTCGGTTTTACAAAACCAATTCACCCACAAAAATAAATAAACGAAGTAACGACGTCGTCTTTTTGAAACTCGAGTTTCTTCTTCATCGCGACCAAAATTGATTTGGGGACAAAACTTTTAGGTCTTCAGAGGGTGACAATTCCGAGATAGGATGGCTACATCGTCGAATCAAATAGCGTCTTCAGATAAATCTATGTCTAAGGCGAATTTAGGTAAGTATAGTTTTAGTGAATATAGTTTTAAACATCAGGTTCTGAAAAATCATGTTTCGATTTCGTATTAATAATTTTTCAGTTTCAAATTTGAGTGGTGGTGTCCGTGTACGACGAAGAGGATTCCCTGATGTTTGTAGGTGTGGAGAAGAAGTTGTGATGATAACTTCAGGCATAGAGAAGAATCCAGGACGCCTTTTTCATGCATGTCCAGTTGGATCGTAAACATTGTCGACAAATATTATCGATATTCTATGTTTTCATGTGCTTAGATAGCATTGCAAATATAAACTGATATTGTTTTTTCTTATTTTGAAGGACAAATCTCATTTCTTTAAATAGACTGATTTGTCAATGGTGGAGAAGATAGAAGAGATAAAGAAGAAGCTGGAAAAATTAGATGTTGATAGAAGATCTTCTCGCGAAGCTGTGAACGACTTTCGTAAGGAGATGGAAAACATGAATGGCATCTTTCGTGGAATTGGAAAGGAGATGGATGCTAGGAAATTCGAAGTACAACAATGTGAGAAAGAAGTAAAGGAGATGGTTGGAGATATACGCTTTCTTAAGAAATTGGTTTGTTGTTTATGGGCATAGTTAGCTCATGGGGTTTGAAACGAAAAGAAGAGGTCTCATCAAACTGTGGTCTTAAACTTTTCTATGCGTATTTGTTGTTCTTGTCATTGTTTTAATTTGTTCTTGACACTTTGTTGTTATAAGTTTAAACTATGAAACTGATGGTTTTCGCAGCAGTAAATCATTATTCTGAGTTACTTTCTTTGTTTAATACCAGCGGAAACAAAACTAACAAAATATGTAGTGTAGGAACAACTTGGAAAACAGAGCATCAAATATTGCAATGATAAATTCGAAAATATTGCAAGGAACATAAGAGAGAGTGTCATCATGTGTAGCTCCAAAAACAAAAACAACAGAAACAAAAGACAATTAAAAAAAAAGACAGCTAAAACAAAGAAAACTGAAACATGTCTAGATTGTCATAATCTCTAGCTCCATACTAGATTGGCATATCACAGGTTGCTCTGTTGTGGCCCTGCTTATCACATCGACTGCACTTGTGTTTCTTCTTATCTTGCGATCTTATCTTATCCTCAACTGTTTCGTATCGTCGTTTTCTTCTCCTACCAGCAGCTCTGCGTGATTTCGTGCAAGAAACAATTTTTTGTTCAACTACTAGAGGGACACGCCATGCATCCTCAGGAACACCTATTGGATTAATAGGTTCTTCATACGTTACTCTCCAGAACTCACTTTTGGACATGTCATCAGAGTACTTGTGGGGTTGCTTTCCTAAAAACAAAATAGCTCTGATTGCATGCTTACATGAAATTTTCAGCATATCGTACTTGGCACATGTACATGTTCGTTTCGCCAAATCAACCACACATTCGAAGCTGTCGCCTCCAACCACAAATCTGTTCGCATCAACTGACTGAACCGTAAATGCTTTACCCTTTTCAATCCTTTTGTTAATCTTCTTCTCAAAAGCAACGGTTAAAGGGTGGTTATGCTTCAAGCTCAATGTTCTACGCTCATAGAACCACCTTGTCAACATTTCTCTGATGCTGTCTAGAAGAGGGATTACTGGGAACTCTCTATGTGATCTCAATGCTTCATTTAATGACTCAGCTGGGTTAGTTGTCCAAATATCATACATGTATCCAACAAATAGACAACGAGCCCATTTTCTCACATCAGCTTTCAGGAGATATTTTCCAACATTTGCTCTATTTTTGCAGACATCAGCCATCATCCTCTGAAAATCAGCAACTTTGTATGCTTTTGAAGCCTTTGCAATTAAACCAGCCAAACATTTTACATGGAGTTGTGAGATGACATTGTTCAGCAAGTGGTGAATGCAAATTCCATGACTAGCTCGTTCGTAAACTATAGGAAGTACTCTACCAATGGACAAATTTATGTCTGAGATAAAAGCAAAATTGTAATCATCCTCAATAACAACATGTAGCTGCCTCAAAAACCATTCCCATGAGAGATCATTCTCCGAATCAACCACACCAAAATCTAGTGGATACAAATTAGAGTTACCATCTAAAGCTGTAGCAACTAGTAGCGTTCCTTTGCATTTATTCTTCAAGAACGTACCATCAATAACGATGACCCGACGCATTGTTTTGCAGAACCCTCTTATTGATTGACCAAAAGAGATTAACATGTATCTGAAACTCCCGTCAGGATCAGTTTTATAAGCAGTATGCGTACCCGGATTAGCTTCTTTTAGCATGTGCAAGTACTTTGGTATTTTACCATAACTCTCCTCAGGTATACCTCACACATAATTGACAGCATACTCATGTGCCTCCCATGCTAGATCGTAAGAAATATGACATCCATGCTCTGTTCGCATCAGTTGTATGATATCATTTGGTTTAGGTCCTTCTTTGACACCTTCGTACTTCTGTAGAATCAGATTGCCAATTGTTTTCGCTAAGGTTGTCCTACCGTTTTTGGTTTTACTTGAAGGAGTACAAGTATGTTCACCCACATATTTGTTGATGACAAATAAAGTCGTATCCTTTAGATTCTCTGCTCGAACCCGCCAATTGCATTCTTCTTTTGCACAATGAACTGTCCACAACCTAGTATCTGATTTCATCACCTTGTAGTCGAAATTGTGCTTCATTGCAAGGATTTCGAAAGGGGACTTCAACTGATTCCTGCATCTGAATTGTTGCTTAATCTTCACAGCTTCCACCAAAGAGAAACGAAATTGATTAGCATACTCGATTTCCTTTTCGGACAATACTTCCTCCTCATCATTGATTTCCTTTTTCTCCGGTTTGATCTCATCATTCTCACGGAAAAAACCATCGGTTGGAGTTACACCACCATTATCATCAATGTTGACTCCATTGTTTCCATTGTGATCCTTAAGTGTCACACACAAATAATTTGACTCTTGCTTCCGTATGTACCAAACGAAATTTTGCACTTGACGATCATTCGAAATCACAACCCGTAGAGATATAGCGTTATTGATCAAACCGCATGGCAAATAGCTAAACTCAACGTCAATCCTGCTCTCGATTGAGAAGTCCTCTAAAACAATCGTTTTTAGCTCCTCAAAACTGGTATTAGATTCCAAACCAACTAGTCTTCCTCCTTTATCCTCATCAGCAACAAATATCCACCTATTGATTGCACACCTTTTCCATGAACCACAAGCTACATAGATATGCAACATATTACTTTAGAAGAAGAGAAAGAGATAGAGAGGATTGAAGAGGAAGAAGAAGAGGAAGAACATAGAGGGATGTCGTCGAACATAGAGAGAGATGATTGAAGAGGTTTATTTTCGGATAGTTAGAGAAAAAAAAAAGAAACAAATATTTGAAAAATATTCAGTTAGAATATTTATTCGATTTTGGTAGAAGATGATTTCTACGAAAGGTAGATGACACTTATTTTAGTAGAACATATGGTAAAAACATGAATACTACGGATTGTAGAAAACTTGTTTTTAGTAGAACAATAATTCTGCGGGTGGTAGAATGAACTGTAATACGTAGGCACGAAAACTACGGAAGGTAGATGTTAGTGTTTAGCGTACAACTTGAAATCCACGATTAGCAGATGGTAGTGTATTTTGTAGAATATATTGGGAGCAAATTCTACCAAACGGTAGAGCCTATAGTATTTGGTAGATATCGAATTCGGATTGTGGTAGAGGTATGACCTAGCTGTAGATATCATATTCTACAATCGTTAGACGTCCGAGTAACTAGTAGAAAACGTATTCTACTTTGATTTTAGAGTTGGTAGAATCAAACTTCAAATAATTTTCTAAACATGAAAAACAATTTTGAAAATGTTTAAATTTTTTAAACAGTCTTTAGATCATTTTTTATGAATTTTATAAATTTGGTTCACTTGTAAAAAAATTTCGTATAATTTTTTTATTATATTGAAGACAATCTTGGCAAAAAATACCAAAATTAAAAAATGAATAAAATTTTGTTTATTCACAATTCTTCCAAACATCATCCACAATAGATGGATCTTTTTTTTTTAATGGACAATATTATGATTTGTAATTGTACAAAATAATGATAAATTTCCTACTTTGTGGATTTAGATATGCACCTTTGGTTTGTATTCCCTTTTTTTTTTTTTTGATAATCGTGGGGATCCAAGCTTTTGTTAGTCTCACGAAGCTTTATATCCAGATACGCGTTTGGTAATATTCCTTTTTTTTTTTTCGCTGAAAAACATCGACAACTATGTGAATCACCGACATATACAACGGGAACTTTTAATTGCGTGATGGAAAAACAATTTGTTTAATTATATGGGGAATTGTGTCGTATTTATGGGAAATATGGGTCAGTTTTATGGGTTGGGGAGTTCATATCATCTTTTAGGTCTATTAATATGCCGGTTTTTGTGATGTCGTATTGCCAAAGCAAATATCTAAAGGTCACTCGATGTAAAAATTTATACGTCGGCCTAGATCGAGTTGCTTTTTGTTGATGTTGTGTAACTCTTATAAAACAATGGATATTGTAATATGTAAAGAAATACTGTAAGATTTTGTCTTTAATATTTGAAAATATTATTCGGCAATTAGGGTATAAATGGATGGATACATCATACATGTAAAAGGAAGATGAATTGTTAGAAATCATTGTAATATATATAAATATTGGGGATCGGCGGATCAAAATATACATATCAAAATTTTGAAAACAATACTATAATGATTTCAGATGGAGCAACTTATTACTATTAGTAGTCTACTAAACAATGTTTATAATATTATAACGCACTAGTCGGACGCTCGGGATGTGTTTAGTTCCTAATCAACTAATCAGAGATTAAACCAATATAAGTCGAAGATTTATTCTAAATTTTTGGAGTGCTCCATGTTTCGGAATCGGATAATCCCTATTGGACTAATTAAGAATGACACGAGTGGTTTATCAACAATAACAAAAAAAAAAAAAAAAAAAAAAAGGAAGAATGACACGAGTGTTTCTAATTCTAGCAACAAAATCCAAATCAAACGAAAAACCCCCCCCCCCACATTAACTTTGGCCAAAACAATTATCTCACGCGCGTTATTATCGTTTCCATTTGGATCGTCTCCATCATCTTTTTCGTTATTGTCTCCTCCGATGGTTAAAGTCTCCATGTTTTTTTTTCTCTTTCTCTTTATATTGTAAGGTCGCAAACTTTCTTACCCTAAAATGACGATAAATTTATAAAATATGTTATTGTTGTGCTGTTTGATAGTGTTAGCATAATAGTAATACTAGCACTCACAATGTGAGTCTCACATAATGTAAATTTCATTTCAAGGGTTTTTTTCCTTTTTTGTTAAAATCATTTCAAGGGCTTCATTTCATTTTCAAGATTTAGACGGTTTACAATAGTTGATCGGCAAGATATACACATCATGTTATCTAAGCTATTTTTAATGTTATATTATAAAATGATGAGGTTGTAAGAATCACGAAACTATATGGTTTCTGTTCTTATATAAAAGTTTATAATGATAATTAACTCATTAACATACAGTTAATTCAAGGTGGGAGAAACTGAAGGAAGGTATAAGTCGAGAATGAGTTGAATTGGGACCTCGATCTAGTGCACCGAACATTACTTTAATTAACGGAGACAGCTAAACAAAACAAAAGTAATATGATAGTTTAGAAAAGAATGATTACACTACAGTACACATTTAAATATCATTCTAAGAAAGTTAAGTTTTCTGAACATTGGGCCATCCTTGTTGGCGAAAACAAAAAAAGAACATTTGCCCATCATGTCATTCGGTCATAGACTTATAATCGACTAATCGTTGTTTATGTAATGTATAGATAATTATTAGTAATTTCGCATAGAAAAATATTAGTAAATGACTATATATAGCTGGTGACGAGAGTTTAGAGATTTGGTAAGTTGATTATTCAGTTGTTACATCAAAATTAGTTAGGTGGATGAGTCACGGTTTAGTTTGGTCTAATATTTTTAAGTGATATATACTTGTTGTGAATCAAGTGCAAAAAACAGAAAAAAATTCGATTGAGCCAAAATCACTACAAGAAATATGGGCATTGATAGCAGACGATTATAGCACGGTTTTGAAAAGTGCTATCATAAATGTTACGGAGTTTGAGTTACCTTAATATAGCACTTTATAATTGCTATGTCGCAAAACATATGAGGCGGGAATCTAAAATCTCACGAGTCCGCCAAACTACATGAAAATATCACTTTATAGCGCCAACACTTGTGAAAAATACACTTTTTTCCCGACCATTTCAAAGACCAATATTAAGCATAGCATATATTAATTTTTTTAAAAAAAAAAAAAAAAAAAAGAGAGCTTAGGTTTCTCCGTCTTCTCACTCGGGAAACTGCAGTCGTCGGTCACAGTCTCCACCTCTGTCGCGTTTCCCTTGTTTCTTTCAGTTACCGTCTGGCTTTCTCTCAACCTAGCTCTCATTCCGACCTATGTCTCGATTCGCATCAGTCTGTTTTCCTTTCGACTCGAAACCGTATCAGTGTCATTGCTCCGTCGCTCTCGAAATCCGCTACACAGGGAAGGTATTCATTTATATTCTTTGTCAATCAAGCGTTTCAATTCGATCGAACTTATGTTTTTAAATACTAATTTGACTCTCGGATTGTGTTTGTAGATCTGGGTGATTGCAAATTCTGAGTTCTCAGGACAAGTAACAAAAACAACACATTCATAACAAGGTCAGACATATATCGTATTTTGTATTTTGATTCCTTCGTATTTTGATTCCTTTAAATACCGCTTCAACTCATCGTATTTTGATTCCTTTAAATACCGCTTCAATGTCTCCATGCTTGATTTGATTACTCAAGTTTGTTGTATTGCTGCTTGAATCATGTGTTCATTTGGATTGTTGTGCCAAGGATTCTCAATACGGAAATAACATATAATGTTGGATAAGGCATGGGTGCATTTATGCAGGTATATATTTTTCTAAATAAATGTTCAGTTTATGTGTTGGTTTGGTGTGTAATAGTCGTCATTTTTCTTATCATTGACATGTACTCCAGAGCTTATCCTGCTTATGAGATGGGTGCTTGGAATTTTGTCAATTCTGTTAGTGCCACATTAGGAGTGGATCTAGTTATATGTCCATGTGCCAACTGTCGCAATGTAGACCGTCATTCATGCAGTGAAGTTGTTGATCATCTAGTTAGAAAGGGAATGGATGCGGCTTACAAGTTGCGGGATGATTGGTATCATCATGGGGAAGGAAATACAGTGGCTGAATCTGCAAGAAGAGGAAGACAGTGTAATGATGAGATAGTGGGTTTGTACGAAGCTGCAGAATACATGGACGATGAGTTAGCTAGTAAGGGTTTAGACTTCATCGAGGAAGCTGAAGGTCATGACAAGAAAGAAGATGAGTTTTTGGCAAAACTTGCAGATGCTGAAATGCCGTTATACCCAACTTGCGTGAACCATAGTAAGCTATCAGCTATAGTTTCACTGTTTAGGATAAAGACAGAGAATGGCTGGTCAGACAAGAGCTTCAATTATCTACACGAAACATTGCCAGATATGTTACCTGCAGATAATGTGTTACACACATCAACATATGATGTCAAGAAATTTCTAAAATCTTTTGATATGGGGTGTCAAAAGATTCATGCTTGCGTGAACGACTGCTGCTTATTCAGAAAGAAGTTAAAGAAGCTCGACACTTGTCCAAAATGCAATAGTTCGAGATGGAAGATTCAAATGCACACTGGTGAAGTTAAAAAGGGTGTCCCACAGAAGGTTTTGAGGTACTTTCCAATAATCCCTCGTCTAAAGAGAATGTTCCGGTCTGAGAAGCTAGCCATGGACTTAAGGTGGCATTTCAGTAACAAGAGCAGTGATGGAAAATTGCGCCATCCTGTTGATTCTGTGACATGGGATCAGATGAACGATAAGTATCCTTCTTTCGCAGCTGAACAAAGAAACTTGCGGCTAGGACTCTCTACTGACGGATTTAATCCCTTCAACATGAAGAATTGCAGGTACAGCTGTTGGCCAGTGTTGTTGGTAAATTACAATATGGCGCCTGACTTATGTATGAAGAAGGAGAATATTATGCTATCTTTGTTGATTCCAGGACCGCATCAACCTGGAAATAGCATTGATGTCTATTTAGAACCCCTCATAGAGGATTTAAATCATTTGTGGACGAAAGGAGAGTTAACTTTTGATGCAGCTAGTCGAACAACTTTTACGCTCCGGGCAATTCTTCTTTGGACTATTAGTGACTTCCCCGCTTATGGCAATTTAGCTGGTTGTCAAGTGAAAGGAAAAATGGGTTGTCCGTTATGTGGGAAGTATACAGATAGTTTGTGGTTGAGTAATAGTAGAAAGCATGTCTACATGTGTCATAGGAAGTTTTTATCTCCTTCACATCGATATCGGGGAAAGAAGACATGGTTTGATGGAAAATCTGAGCATGGGTGCAAGGGAAGGATACTTACAGCTGGTAGAAATATTTCAGTCCTACTTAAAAATTTCAACAATGATTTTGGGAATAGAAAAGAAACTGGGAGAAAGAGATCTAGACCTGCTTGTGTCGAAGCATTCTCTGAAAACGAAGATGAAGATAGTGGATCCGATGAAGAAGATGAGTTAACAGAAAAAGATGAGAAGGAGTTTTCCCGATGGAAAAAAAGATCAATTTTTTTCAAGTTACCTTACTGGGAGGTAACAATCACTCTGTCTTATCATTACTATAATTTTACTGAATTATTGTTGTTTGTATTGATTACGCTCTTCATAATTATCAGGAGCTCCCTGTAAGGCATAATTTAGATGTAATGCATGTGGAAAGAAATGTTGTTGCAAGCATTATTGCTACTTTGCTGCATTGTGGGAAATCGAAGGATGGTATAAAAGCTCGCAAGGATCTAGAGACTCTTGGAATACGGAAAGACTTGCATCCAAAAGCGCACGGCAAGAAAACATTACTTCCTGCAGCACCTTGGTCTTTATCTAAACCCGAGAAGAGTATCTTCTGCAAGCGGCTTTTTGACTTCAAAGGTCCGGATGGCTACTGCTCTAACATAGCGAATTGCGTATCTGTAGAGGATTGTAAAGTAATGGGACTCAAATCTCATGATTACCATGTCCTGATGCAACAACTGCTACCAGTTGCAGTGAGAGGTTTGCTACCTAAAGGTTATTGTCAAAGAAAATCAGAAGTGCAAGCTGTTGGATATTGGTGGACAGAAAAGGGTCGTTGCGGAGGGACGTTGGTCTTCAAACGATCCAGACCAGACAGTCCACTTCGTTCCTTTGGGACCTAATGCGGTCCGTGTGTGGGTTGATGTGGTGAAGGTACAAGATGCAGCAGTGTGGAGGCCTTCTTCTGCAATCGAATGTATGGAAGATGCTATTGGTACAACTATAGCATGGCCGGAGGACAAGATTGTTATCTTTTGAATTGGAGTAAGGACATGTTGCTATTCTAAGTTGCAATTGTTGTTATCTTGAGACTAAAATAAGATTTGTAGTTCACTTTGGGTATTGAAGACTTACAAGTTTATTATCTTTGGGTATTGACTCTATGGATTTAATAATATATGGGATTTGAAATTGAAAACTAGTTTATTACAGGTTAATAGTGTAATCGAAAACTGGTTTATTACAGGTAAATTCGGAATCGAAAACTGGTTTATTAGCAATAACATAGTCGATCATAGCCCTAATATAAAGCTACAAGATATAAACCATAAGCCAAAAAAAGAGCTACAATTAAATTATAAATAACACGAAAAGAAAGCTACTGAACAGAAATCAATAACAATTTCAAATAGATACTAAATAATATATTATAACGTGGAAAGAGTGTTATAAATTAAGAAACCGTAGCTTATAAAAAATGCTACTGAAATCGTTAGTATAGCAATAATACTGAGTTATCATTACGTTTAACACTGCATTTATTAGGCGCTATTATAGGTAATGATATAATAGCGTCGTCTTAGAAACGCTATAATATGTGGTTACCCTACAATAGCACTGGCTGTCATAGCAGTCACTGAAACGCTATGTATCATATAATATAGCGATAATCGTCTGCTATCAATGCCCATATTTCTTGTAGTGAATACAGAATTTGTGTGATACAAGCTCTAAAAAAACTTATATATACACCTAAAAAAATTCGATAAACCGAAGTGTACCGTACTAGACTGGGCCGCCCTCACGGGCACGCAATGGGCCGAAAGTTTTTGCCCATTTTAGGGCTGGCCCTTTTACAGCTGTATCTGATTAAGAGTCACATGGAACAACAATCTCCACCTTGACGAATAATCACACCTGACTTCACTAATTCAAAATCTTGGGGGATCTCCTTCTTCCTTTGCATTGGAAGACATGGAGCAGCTCTTTGCAATATTTGAACTTCTCCACAGTAACTGGCTTGGTCAACATATCAGCAGCATTTTCTGACGTATGCACCTTCTCCAGAATGATCTCACCAGAAATAACCAACTCCCTGATCTTGTGAAACCTCACTTGAATGTGCTTTGTCTTTGCATGATACACCTGATTCTTCGCCATAAATATTGCACTCTGACTATCACAGTGTAGCTGAACTCCACCTTGATCAATACCCAATTCTGTCAGAAGTCCTTGAAACCAAAGTGCCTCCTTAGCTGCCTCTCCCATCGCAATGTATTCAGCCTCTGTAGTGGACATTGCAACAATCGATTGCAGCACATATCTCCAACATATAGGTCCTCAAGCTAGTGTAAACACAAATCCTTGTGTAGACCTCATGTTATCCAAATCTCCCGCATAATCCGAATCAACAAACCCCACAACTGAACTACACTCTTGGCCTCCAAACATAAGCTCATCTTCAGCTGTACCCTTCAAATACCTAAGAATCCATTTCACAGCTTTCCAATGTTCCCGCCCAGGTTTAGACATGTACTTGCTGACCTGACTAACAGCTTGAGCCAAATTTGGTCTTGTACAGACCATGACATACATAAGACAGCCAACTGCACTCGCATAAGGAACTTGTTCCATACCTTTGATCTCTTCACCAGTCTTAGGAGACTGAGCAGCTGAAAGATTGAAGTGACTCGCCAGAGGTGTAGAAACCGGTTTAGCACCTGCCATGTCAAACCTTTCTAGAACCTTCTGTATGTAGCCTTTTTGAGATAGGCATAATCTCTTAGAGCTCCTCTCTGCGAACCTTCATCCCAAGGATCTTCTTTGCAGCACCTAGATCCTTCATCTCAAACTCTCTGCCCAGCAACCTCTTCAACTCAACAATATCATCCATATTGCTCCCAGCAATGAGCATATCATCAACATAAAGCAGCAAGAGAATAGAAGGAAGACCATCACGGCATTGTACATAAACACAACAGTCATACTCACATCTTTGCTAGCCAATCTTCTGCATGTAGGAGTCAAACCGCTTGTACTATTGTCTTGGAGCCTGCTTCAACCCATACAGAGACTTCCTCAATCTGCATACAAGCTTCTCTTCACTTGGTTTCACAAGCCCTATTGGTTGCTCTATGTAGATCTCTTCCTCCAAATCTCCATGGAGAAAAGCTGTCTTCACATCCATCTGTTCAAGATATAGATCTCAACTAGCTACCAAACTAAGCACAATTTGAAGGGAAATGTGCCTAACAACAGGAGATAAAATCTCATCATAATCTACTCCCTTTCTCTGTTAGTACCCTTTTGCAACCAACCTTGCCTTGAACTTCAAAAACTCCTTCTCAGACATCCCTGGTTTTCTAGTGAAAACCCACTTGCATCCAATCGCCTTCTTGCCCTTTGGTAGAAGGACAAGATCCCAAGTATGGTTCTTACTAAGACTCTCATGCTCTTCCATCACAGCACCCGTCCACTCCTCCTTATACATACTAGAAATAGCCTCATTATAAGTCAATGAACATCTGATTCAATAGAAAGAGAAAAACCGACCATGTCTTCAAAACCATATCTCACTGGCGGTTTAATGACCCTCTTTGGTCTGCCTGCATTAACACTCTCCTCTGCTTCATCCTGCTCATTTCGCTGCTCATCAACCTGCTCTTCTTCTGCAGATTTTTCTTCATTTTCTGCTGCACGTGATGTCTTGCGTTTTTGACGCTTTCTAACCGTTGTTTTCACGAGTTTTCCGAGTCTTTCTAGTTTTTGTTGAGTCTTTTCAGGTCTAAAGACGTTCCAAGGAGAGTTTCGGCAACAAGGAGCAGCAAGAGGTGAAAGAAGGAAAAAAGAGTAAAAAGGCCGTCATTCGGAACCGCTCGATCACAACCGCTCGACCACTCGCCCGAGTGCCCATTCAACGCCATGCACAACTCGACCGAGCGCCTCATTGTACCACTCGACCGAGCGCTTCCACTGCAGCCACCTGACCGAGTGCTCCTAAACCACTCGGTCGAGTGCATCCTCAACAACACTCGATCGATCTGAATAGGAAATTGAGTTAGCTTTCATTTGCCGCCGGTTTGAGGTCATTCCGATTAGCGGTTGAAGAGTTATGACGGTTTTTGTGAAGACATGTCAAGCAGCCACTACAGCACTCGATCGAATGCTTACACAACACCATTCGGTCGAATGCCTCCACAATACCATTCGATCGAGCGCCTCCAAGACAGGAAATTGAGTTAGCTTTCATTTGGCACCGGTTTGAGGTCATTCCGATAAGCGGTTGAAGAGTTATGACGTTTTTTGTGAAGACATGTCAGCCCAATGGTGCACTCGACCGCTAAGACCACTGGTGCATTCGACCGCTCAGACCACGGGCGCATTCGACCGCTCAGCCCCATACACCACTCGACCGAGTGCTTTCAAGACACCACTCGATCGAGTGCTATCAAGACATCACTCGATCGAGTGCATGCATGCTGTCACTCGATCGAGTGCATGCATGCTGTCACTCGATCGAGTGCATGCATGCTGTCACTCGATCGAGTGCATGCATGCTGTTACTCGATCGCGTGCCTGCACGACGTCGTTCGATCGCATGCCTGCACGACGTCGTTCGGTCGAGCGCCCCCACGACGTCGTTTCGTCGAGTACTGTCACGACGCTTACACACCGTTCGATCACATGCTTCCATCTGAGCCGTCCGATCGAACACGCTCAACCCCGAACTACTTAGACCTATTTTCGTTTTGTTTTCAAGGACGTTTTGTTTTACATTTTGTTCGGAGTTCTTTCGAGGATAGCCGCTTTTCATTGTCTTTCAAAGGAGAAGATCTCTGAACCATTGTGACAGATTGGAGAAGATTTCTGAACCTTTGTTTGCTTGTTTTATTTTCTATTCAATGAATTATGTTTCTGCTATTGTTGTTTGCTCGAACATGTGTGAGTAGTCGATTAGCTAGATCTAGGTTTTTCAAAGGAGTTTCATGAGTTAGATAACTGAATGCAGATAGGGCGTTTAATCTTTGAGTCTAAGATCAATTAGAGTGCGTCCATTAAGTTGGATACATACCTCAACAAGAACCCTAATCTTCGGATTCAGGCACCTTCGACCCTCAACTAAGGTTGTCGTATCTTGGGATCTTAGATAAAAAGAATATATCGTCTTCGCCATTGTTGAGTTTAATGCTTTGATTGTTTTGATCACTCGATCTCTGATCTTAGGTTAATCTATTCATCAAAAGTGTAATAGGTTGCTAGAACGAACATTGGTGAGCGATCTGTCCTTAGCCTGCGAGAGTTGATGCTAAGGCGGATCGTGAACATATCGAACCCGTTCATATTGCTTGTCTTCAATTGCTAGATTCAAACGAGAGTTTAGACATCTAGGTTGATTAGCAAAGTTGTCAAGATCACGAGAGTGGATTGACATACTTTTATGTTTGAGTTCAAGACCTGTACTTAATCATTGCCCTGAATAGTCATTCGGTTACTTTCCTTGAGCTCCTGCGAATTGCCTTGATCTAGTGCTTTTTCCCTATTGAGTTTACATCGTCATTTACTTTCAGTTACTGTTACCGAATTACAAACCAAATCATCACCATTGTCTTAGCTCCATTTTAAGTCTCATAGTTCATAGTGCAACGCTGGTCCTCTGGACTCGAATCTTTTATACTATAATAACATCCTTTTATCAAACTGGCGCCGTTGCGACGGGGACCAACTCGTTGCCTTTGAATTTTGATTTGAAATTTAGTCTAAGATTTTTCTAACTTGTTCTTTCTCTGCTTGCCTCTGTGTGTTTCAGGTGCATGACTCATAAGTCTACAAGAAGAAACCCCACAGAAGATCTACTTGTCTTGTCCAACGCAGAACTCGCGAGAGTAGAACGAGAAAACAGACAGAACCGGCCTAATCCCGCCAATATGGGCGACGAAGGCAATCAGAACGCTAACGCTCAGATGGCTGCTCAGATGCAGCAGCTCCAGCAACAGATCGAGTTGATGCAGAAGGCTCAACAGGATAGAGAGCCGCGACCTCAAGCTGCTATAGGTGAGAGGGACAATCTGCACACCTTTTACCAAAACAGGTCTGCAATTGTTCCTCCACCAATCCAGAGGCAGGATTTTAAGATCGACCCATACTTGATCTCACTAGTCAAGTTGAGCCTCTTCAATGGACTGCCCGCTGAGAATCCGATGGACCACATCGAAAGCTTTGAAGAGATATGCAGTACTACCAGCTCGAACGGTGTACCACCTGACTTCCTGAAGTGCAAATTGTTCCCGTTCTCACTGGCCAACAAAGCCTCTCGCTGGCTGAAGTCGCTACCAGCTGGGTCGCTGACTTCATGGGCCCAATGTAGGTCTACATTCGTAGACCACGTCTTTACCAAGTCTAAAACGGCTGCTCTGCGCACTAAGATTGCATCATTCCACCAGTATGATGGAGAAGCTTTTTGTGAAGCTTGGGAGAGGTACAAGGAGTACCGGAGAGATTGTCCTCATCAGGGTTTCTCTGATGAGCAGGTCTTGGGCATCTTCTACGACGGGGTCAACTGGGACTACCGTAATGCTCTGAACTCAGCCAGTAATGGAGATTTCATGACTAAGTCCAAAGAGGGTGCATTCGAGCTGATCGAAAATCTTGCTGCAAGCTCTAGCAACAAGAATCCGGAGTATGACAGAACAATGAGTAATGTGTCTGTCAAGGGGATCAGCGTTGAAGCTGATAAAATTGAAGAGCTCACGGCGAAGGTGAATCTGCTACTGAAGGCCTCGCATAAGTCTGTTCACTTTGTAGACGAAACTGATGACGCGCCTCTCTGTCAGGCGTTCGGAGTAGCTGGAGAGGACGAAGCTGATCAGATGGAGGTTAACTACGTGAACGGGCAAGCCTTTGTGCAAAACCGTGGCTTCAACCAGAACCAGCAAGGTTATCAGAAGAACTACTCTAACAACTTCCAGGATAAGTCCTTTGTTCCCAACCAGAATCGTTTTCAAGCAGGAAATCAGCAGCAACCTTCGAGTTCATCGAACAGTTCACAAGATGAGCTGAAGGGTATGATGCAACAGATGTTGATGAACCAGCAGAAGTCGTCTGTAGAGACCAATTCGAAGATAGACGCCATGTATAACGATCTGAATGGGAAGATTGAGACTGTGTGGGCTCACGTGAAGAAGCTGGATGTTCAGGTTGCTCAGACGGCTGAGGCTGTTAAGAGACCCCATGGAACTCTTCCTGGGAAGGGGGAGACGAACCCCAGAGAGCACTGTCATGCAGTTACCGTTCACGGTGAGGTGGAGAGGGTCACCGAGCACCTGCCCGCAAAAGCCAGAGCACCTGCTCCAAGCGTAAACAGAGTTCTAGAAGGCGTTTCATCATCTCAGGAACCCATTCCTGACTCTGACCGACCTATTCCCCAACTTGCAGAGACTCCTACAGCACGAACCTATGTTCCTAAGGTCCCATATCCTGTTCCTCCCAGACACCTGATGGAGCCTATCAGTGCAGAGAAGCTGGCTGGATTCAATAAGATGGTGAGAAGGCTTCATTCTACGATCTCATTCGAAGAAGCCTCAGAGATTCGTCCCTTGTGTCATTTCTTTGTGAATTGCAGAGAAAGTCTGGAAGATATCAAGGCTCTCTTCATCAAGGCAAAGAGTTCACCGTCAACATTGAAGCAATTGCCGAAGGTTGAAGACCCAGGGAAGTTTGTTGTTCCTTGCTCTATTGCTGGAGTTCGATTTGACGAGTCTCTCTGTGACTCTGGATCTAGCGTGAATCTGATGTCAAGAGCTATTGCAGAGAGGTTGAGAGTCGCTGACATAAACCCTCCTGGTTTCACTCTCACATTCGCAAACTCTTCAACCACGACTCCATACGGGACCATTCCGAATTTATCCATTCAAGTTGGAAATTGTCTTGTTCCAACTGATTTCCAAGTCGTGGAAATGAGCAAGGATTCTGACGTGCCTTTGATTCTCGGAAGACCATTTCTGGCTACAGTGGGTGCAGTTGTTGATCTGCCTAATAAGAGAGTCTCTTTCTCTTTCATCGACGAGAAGGTCTTCTATCAGGCCATCCCCACTACTGGAACTACCAAACTCGCCTCCTGTGTCAGCATTGTCAAAAGAGAGAGGCTTGGGGTCTGTCCTCAGAAAGAACCTTGCAACATGAGAGTTAAAGAAGTCCTGGATGGAGACTCTCGCGTCAGTATCAAGGAAGTCAGCGAGAAGGAAAAGGTGGAGAGAAATATAAAGAGCAAGAGAGTCAAGGGAGATCCTCACATAACCTTGCTGCCTCAGAGACGTGTCGGAGATACCATTGAGTACGACGTGAAGTGCAGAGGTACCTCTAAGCCTTTCTCTAAGGTTAGAGCTATCCTCACATCAGAGCTGAAAGAGAAAGGACAAGATGCCGTGAAGAGTCTGTTGAACAGAGTACTCAAGCTGCAAATGTCTGACTGCGGGACTTGCTTTGGTGCAAGCTCCTCTGCTCATCCTGACTGAGGCATGTCATACAAGTCGAGCTTAAGACTTAAACCAAGCGCTTGGTGGGAGGCAACCCACCGGTAAGAGTCTCTAACTTGAGTCTTTATGTTTTTAGTTACTAACTTCTTGTTTTGTTTTTCATGTTTCAAAAAAAAAAAAAAAAAAAAAAAAAAAAAAGAAAGGACCAATCGATCGGTTGCTGGACCGATCAATCCGGAGGGGACTCGCGGAGAGAAAAGATAGAGAGGGTTGACAGACCAATCAGTCCGACCACGGGGATCGATCGTTCTGACAGAGGAAGTTCATCTACGACTTCCCACCCTCACCTGGAGGATGATGCCCTCCCCAACTTTAGTGGACCACGCGCTGTAACACCTCTCTTTCCCATTGTACTATATCTCTTGAGTCTGTTTAACTTTCTCTCTGGTTTATTTTCACACCGAGACGGTGTGAAGTAAGTCCGAGGGAGAGTCTTTGTGTTTACTAACGTCATTTTCTTTCTTTTGTTTACCTTTTCATCTTGAGTCATTTTGATGTTTTCATCGAGTCAACGTTTTATTGAGTCAAAATTTGTAGGGAATGAACTTATCTGAAGATTTACAACCACTTATGCTCTTGAATTCTTTCGATCTAGTGACCAATTTTGCAGGGTTTGTTAGGTGCAAAAAGCTGGAATACCCTTTTGGTCGGACTTCCCCCAGGAATTTTTCGCTTTGCATAAATTTTTAGTGAAGCATTTGGTTGACTCTAATGATTTTGGACTTCTAATCTGATTTATAATTCTTCTCATTAGGAACGTTATGTCAGGGAAACGGATCATACACTCAGGACTTCTTATTCACTTCACCACTCTCTGTTGATCCTGAGTGGCCAACCCATTTTTGGTTGGTACCCCACCTCGAACCTTATCCCCTTTCAGACCTCATGCACTCTGTTCTTCTTTGTCGTATATGCAGATATGTGCAAAAACGTCGGAGAGAAAGATTCGACACAGTTTCCCAACCGCATTCAAGACGAGTGTTCATCTTTAACACTGAGAATGGGAAGAGATGGTGGAATATGGAGTCTGGGCCGAAAAGATGGTCACTCCTTGGAGAAGCGCGAATACACGGTAATAATTTCGAGCTCATTGACCCTAGTTCCCCTCAAAAAAAAAAAAAAAAAAAAAAAAAAAAAAAAAAAAAAAACCGAAAAATTTGAGGAAAGGAACTAGTGATTCAATAAAATGACAAGCTCGGTGCAAAAATCTCCAAGGCATACCATACATCAAGGCGTGGAGTTAAAGCAACATTGGGTGAAATCCAACATACAAGGAGTTGAGGAGTGGAGGAGTGAAGTGGTTGGGAACTGTGGCTGTCAACAGAACCATTCTCTCTTGCGGTTTTGCGCGATATCATGCATCCTCCGGCGTATCTGGTAACCCTTAAACACTTTAACCTCACCAATAAATAGACCTTTTGATACCCAACACCGTCTCCAGAATGATCTCACCAGAAATAACCAACTCCCTGATCTTGTGAAACCTCACTTGAATGTGCTTTGTCTTTGCATGATACACCTGATTCTTCGCCATAAATATTGCACTCTGACTATCACAGTGTAGCTGAACTCCACCTTGATCAATACCCAATTCTGTCAGAAGTCCTTGAAACCAAAGTGCCTCCTTAGCTGCCTCTCCCATCGCAATGTATTCAGCCTCTGTAGTGGACATTGCAACAATCGATTGCAGCACATATCTCCAACATATAGGTCCTCAAGCTAGTGTAAACACAAATCCTTGTGTAGACCTCATGTTATCCAAATCTCCCGCATAATCCGAATCAACAAACCCCACAACTGAACTACACTCTTGGCCTCCAAACATAAGCTCATCTTCAGCTGTACCCTTCAAATACCTAAGAATCCATTTCACAGCTTTCCAATGTTCCCGCCCAGGTTTAGACATGTACTTGCTGACCTGACTAACAGCTTGAGCCAAATTTGGTCTTGTACAGACCATGACATACATAAGACAGCCAACTGCACTCGCATAAGGAACTTGTTCCATACCTTTGATCTCTTCACCAGTCTTAGGAGACTGAGCAGCTGAAAGATTGAAGTGACTCGCCAGAGGTGTAGAAACCGGTTTAGCACCTGCCATGTCAAACCTTTCTAGAACCTTCTGTATGTAGCCTTTTTGAGATAGGCATAATCTCTTAGAGCTCCTCTCTGCGAACCTTCATCCCAAGGATCTTCTTTGCAGCACCTAGATCCTTCATCTCAAACTCTCTGCCCAGCAACCTCTTCAACTCAACAATATCATCCATATTGCTCCCAGCAATGAGCATATCATCAACATAAAGCAGCAAGAGAATAGAAGGAAGACCATCACGGCATTGTACATAAACACAACAGTCATACTCACATCTTTGCTAGCCAATCTTCTGCATGTAGGAGTCAAACCGCTTGTACTATTGTCTTGGAGCCTGCTTCAACCCATACAGAGACTTCCTCAATCTGCATACAAGCTTCTCTTCACTTGGTTTCACAAGCCCTATTGGTTGCTCTATGTAGATCTCTTCCTCCAAATCTCCATGGAGAAAAGCTGTCTTCACATCCATCTGTTCAAGATATAGATCTCAACTAGCTACCAAACTAAGCACAATTTGAAGGGAAATGTGCCTAACAACAGGAGATAAAATCTCATCATAATCTACTCCCTTTCTCTGTTAGTACCCTTTTGCAACCAACCTTGCCTTGAACTTCAAAAACTCCTTCTCAGACATCCCTGGTTTTCTAGTGAAAACCCACTTGCATCCAATCGCCTTCTTGCCCTTTGGTAGAAGGACAAGATCCCAAGTATGGTTCTTACTAAGACTCTCATGCTCTTCCATCACAGCACCCGTCCACTCCTCCTTATACATACTAGAAATAGCCTCATTATAAGTCAATGAACATCTGATTCAATAGAAAGAGAAAAACCGACCATGTCTTCAAAACCATATCTCACTGGCGGTTTAATGACCCTCTTTGGTCTGCCTGCATTAACACTCTCCTCTGCTTCATCCTGCTCATTTCGCTGCTCATCAACCTGCTCTTCTTCTGCAGATTTTTCTTCATTTTCTGCTGCACGTGATGTCTTGCGTTTTTGACGCTTTCTAACCGTTGTTTTCACGAGTTTTCCGAGTCTTTCTAGTTTTTGTTGAGTCTTTTCAGGTCTAAAGACGTTCCAAGGAGAGTTTCGGCAACAAGGAGCAGCAAGAGGTGAAAGAAGGAAAAAAGAGTAAAAAGGCCGTCATTCGGAACCGCTCGATCACTCGCCCGAGTGCCCATTCAACGCCATGCACAACTCGACCGAGCGCCTCATTGTACCACTCGACCGAGCGCTTCCACTGCAGCCACCTGACCGAGTGCTCCTAAACCACTCGGTCGAGTGCATCCTCAACAACACTCGATCGATCTGAATAGGAAATTGAGTTAGCTTTCATTTGCCGCCGGTTTGAGGTCATTCCGATTAGCGGTTGAAGAGTTATGACGGTTTTTGTGAAGACATGTCAAGCAGCCACTACAGCACTCGATCGAATGCTTACACAACACCATTCGGTCGAATGCCTCCACAATACCATTCGATCGAGCGCCTCCAAGACAGGAAATTGAGTTAGCTTTCATTTGGCACCGGTTTGAGGTCATTCCGATAAGCGGTTGAAGAGTTATGACGTTTTTTGTGAAGACATGTCAGCCCAATGGTGCACTCGACCGCTAAGACCACTGGTGCATTCGACCGCTCAGACCACGGGCGCATTCGACCGCTCAGCCCCATACACCACTCGACCGAGTGCTTTCAAGACACCACTCGATCGAGTGCTATCAAGACATCACTCGATCGAGTGCATGCATGCTGTCACTCGATCGAGTGCATGCATGCTGTCACTCGATCGAGTGCATGCATGCTGTCACTCGATCGAGTGCATGCATGCTGTCACTCGATCGCGTGCCTGCACGACGTCGTTCGATCGCGTGCCTGCACGACGTCGTTCGGTCGAGCGCCCCCACGACGTCGTTTCGTCGAGTACTGTCACGACGCTTACACACCGTTCGATCACATGCTTCCATCTGAGCCGTCCGATCGAACACGCTCAACCCCGAACTACTTAGACCTATTTTCGTTTTGTTTTCAAGGACGTTTTGTTTTACATTTTGTTCGGAGTTCTTTCGAGGATAGCCGCTTTTCATTGTCTTTCAAAGGAGAAGATCTCTGAACCATTGTGACAGATTGGAGAAGATTTCTGAACCTTTGTTTGCTTGTTTTATTTTCTATTCAATGAATTATGTTTCTGCTATTGTTGTTTGCTCGAACATGTGTGAGTAGTCGATTAGCTAGATCTAGGTTTTTCAAAGGAGTTTCATGAGTTAGATAACTGAATGCAGATAGGGCGTTTAATCTTTGAGTCTAAGATCAATTAGAGTGCGTCCATTAAGTTGGATACATACCTCAACAAGAACCCTAATCTTCGGATTCAGGCACCTTCGACCCTCAACTAAGGTTGTCGTATCTTGGGATCTTAGATAAAAAGAATATATCGTCTTCGCCATTGTTGAGTTTAATGCTTTGATTGTTTTGATCACTCGATCTCTGATCTTAGGTTAATCTATTCATCAAAAGTGTAATAGGTTGCTAGAACGAACATTGGTGAGCGATCTGTCCTTAGCCTGCGAGAGTTGATGCTAAGGCGGATCGTGAACATATCGAACCCGTTCATATTGCTTGTCTTCAATTGCTAGATTCAAACGAGAGTTTAGACATCTAGGTTGATTAGCAAAGTTGTCAAGATCACGAGAGTGGATTGACATACTTTTATGTTTGAGTTCAAGACCTGTACTTAATCATTGCCCTGAATAGTCATTCGGTTACTTTCCTTGAGCTCCTGCGAATTGCCTTGATCTAGTGCTTTTTCCCTATTGAGTTTACATCGTCATTTACTTTCAGTTACTGTTACCGAATTACAAACCAAATCATCACCATTGTCTTAGCTCCATTTTAAGTCTCATAGTTCATAGTGCAACGCTGGTCCTCTGGACTCGAATCTTTTATACTATAATAACATCCTTTTATCGAACACCACATCTCTACTGAAAATTCTCTTCTTAGCCTCAGGATCCCATAACTTGAAGCCCTTAACACCTTTCTCAAAGCCTAGAAAGATGTTCTTCTTGGATTTCGAATCCAGCTTAGACCTTTCATCACTTGGTATTAGCAAGTAAGTTGGACATCCAAAAATCCTCAAGTTAGATAGATCAATATCTACCCCAGTCCAAACCTCTTATGCGATCTTCCCTTCAAGAGAGCTCCTTGGCGATCTATTGATGAGGTATACCGCCATGTTACTGCTTCTGCCCAGAACTGCTTTGGAAGCCCTGCATTCAACCTCAAACATCTACTCTTCTCAGCGATAGTTCGGTTCATCCTCTCACTGACCCCATTTTGCTGTGGTGTTTTCCTCATTGTATAGTGCCTTTGAATACCATGCTCCTCACAGAACTTGACAAACTTCCCATCAGTATACTCTATGCCATTATCTAATCTCATATACTTCACCTTTCTTTTTGTTTGGTTCTCCACTTCAGCCTTCCAAATCTTGAATTTCTCAAATACTTCAGACTTATGCCACATGAAGTACATCCAGACCTTCTTTGAAAAATGATCAATGAAGATGATAAGTATCTAGATCCTCCCAATGACTGCTCCCGAGTTGGTCCCCACACATCAGAATGGACATAGTCTAAAAGACTATTTGTCGTGTGTAGACCCGTCTTGAAAGACACCTTGGACTGTTTTCCCATCACACAGAACTTGCAAAAATCCATCTTGCAATTCTTCATACCTCCCAGCAGACCCTTCTTGTGGAGCTCATTGAACCCATGCGTTCCAATGTGTCCCATACGCATGTGCCATAGGGCCGTGCTGTCTGATTCAGAGACCACAGCTGCAGCTCCACCTACAAACACACTCCCTACCAACCGATAGGAGCTCCCTCCTGTCATCACTCCCTTCATCATTAACATCGATCCCTTGCACACCTTCACAACGTCTTCTCCTTCAACTGCATGTTATCTGAATCCGTTCCTGTGAAGATTACCCAGAGATATCAGATTCTTCTTAACCTCAGGAATATGTCTAACATCAGTAAGCGTCCTGATGACTCCGTCATGCATCCTGAACTTAATAGTTCCACTACCAACAATGCCACAGACCCTGTCATCTGCCAACTGGACAGATCCCATATTCCCAGCCTTGTACATCTCAAACCACTCCCGATTTGGAGTCATATGGAACGACGCACCTGTATCCATCACCCAAGAATCCACATGATGTCCTGACATGACAGCAAGCAAATCATTGTCCCCTGAATCACTATCATGCTGCGCTAAGTTCACAGACTTTCCTCCTTTGTTCTTGCACTTGTTTGGACAATCACGCTTGTAGTGACCTTTGCCACCACAACCGTAGCAGATGGTCTTTGCTCGATTCTTCGACTTTGACCTGCCACTGCTACCCCCCATCCTGTTTGTTCATCTGCCTTTCTCTCTCCTGATTGTTCGCAAACAATCCATCACCATGAGAGCCTTATGCACTCGTCTTCTGTCTTCGCTCATAATGAGATTGGAGCGAAATAGCAACTGTCTCCAAAGATATTGTCCCCTTGTTGCACGTAAGTGCTGTTAGCAGAGTCTCATAAGGAGGCAATGAACACAACAAGATCATGGCTTTATCTTCGTCCTCAATCTTCACCCCTACACGAGCCAAATCCCCGACAATCTGATTGAAACCGTGTACATGCTGCATCAGATCTGATCCTTCTAACATCTTCAGCCCGTACAGACGCTGCTTGAGATACAACTTGCTCGACAACGACTTCGACATATACATATTTTCCAGTTTCTCCCAGATTTCCTTACAGCTTGTGAGATCCTCCACCTGAAGCATTACATCGTCTGAAAGACACAGACAAATCGTCGAAACAGTCTGCTCCTGCATCTCTGCCCATTTGTCATCATCAATCAGTACCGGTTGCTCTTTCTCTAACACTTTCCCGATCTTCTGCTGTGTTAATCTTTTACTTGCCCATGTCAAAGACCAAAATTTCCCTTTCCATCGAATCGCGGAATCTTGAATTTAAGAGAACCTCTAGTCATTGAATCACCCAAAGCTCTGATACCAGTTGTTGTGAATCAAGTGCGAAAAACGGAGAAAAAATTCGATTGAGGCGAAATATCATGTTCTAGGGTTTCTTATTAACTCGTGTGATAATCATTACAAGTCTAAAGAATCTTATATATACACCTCGTAAAAACCCGATAAACCGAAGTGCATCTTTATTCGTTTTAGGGCTGACTCTTTTACAGCTGTAATGACCTGGAACAACAATACTCATTACTAAAAATTGAAAAATATAAAATAGTTAAGAAGTCCCGGTTTAGACCAAATCGGGAAATAATAATTTGGCACCATATCATTAAATAGTGGTCTTAAAATAATTATATTTTGATCACTTTTTAACACACAATCCAACGTATACAGAGAAAAACATATATAATTTCAAAGTTTGAAGAGCTTAGCTCCATTAGTGAATTTGAAGATCGGCTCAGTGTGAAGAGAGATTCGAAATAAGACTAGGTAGGGTTTCGTTTAACAGTGAACTTGAAATAATTAAGTTTTTTTTTAATTAATAAGTGCGAAAGTTCTCAATAAAATAATAATAAATAAATAATCAATTAATTTAAATCAACAATATTCAAGAATAATAAAATAAATCTAATAACATAAACACGGTTCTACTTAAATACTTGGAAACAAATAAAACAATAAATTCTATCATCCTCTTTCTCGGTCCTGATTATGCGATCACACTTTCTTTTTATCTGTATCACATTAGGAAAGAGATGCATAAATATTTCATAAATACTTTGTGAGACGGTCATCCCGTCTACAGGCCAATTACACAATTTCTAGATAATAACCATTATTTAAATAATTTCCAATAATTAAAATAATTTCCATAATTATTTTCGTACCAATTAATTAATTAATTAAACCATTAAATAATTAATTATACCAATTAAACCACTTAAACCAATTAAACCGGTTAAACCAATTAATTCAATTAAACCAATTAAATTTGCTGATTAAACTGAATCCCCAAACCAAACCGGCGCTCGGTGTCGGTCGACACTCACCACCTTGGTGTCGACCGACACCCGATTCACAGTGTGATACAAGTCGCAACAGAACAACGCGTAAAACACATAAAGATACCACAGTCATCATAAAACCACGATTAAACCCCCTGAACAACACATAAACGACATGAACATCAACTGCAATCAATCAATTTCGATAGATCTAGAATCCACGAGCCTACGGTCACGCACTCACCTTGAAAACGGATTGAAACAGAGAGGAAAGAAGGAAGCAGCGAAGAACAACCACAAACAGCTCCAGATCAAACCAAAGCACTCCAGAAATCATCGAAAAATTCTCAGCTCATTTTTCTCTTCTCTTTTCTCAAAAACCCCCTTTCTCACGCTGCTGCTTTGCTTATAAAGTTTACTTAGGATTTTTTTCTTAAACCAGCCACTAAACCGGACAATTGAAATCAAACTGAAATCAAATTATCGGACCGGTATCACTCGACACCACCTGTCCAAAACGGTAGTTTGGTTTACGGATGTTACAGACGGTTGTAGTTGGAAAGTGGCAAACTGAATTGAACTTAACCAAATAAAAGTACTAAACCGGGTTAGTTAAGTGGTCTTAATTAAGTTCGCTGGAGTTAAACGATAACTTTTGATGGTTAAATGTCTTAACAAAAAGCTCATTGAGCTCATTTGTACATCATCATCTTCTTCATTCAGCCTGTATTTTTTTTTTTTTTAACTCTTCTCCATTTCATATACAATATAAAAAATCGTAATAGTTAATTGTTTGAACCGTCTTTGATTTCAAGAAACTAGTCAATAGTATGTGTGCTGTTCTTGATTCATTTGACTAACGAGAAGCGTGAAAGGTGTGAATGTAATTTCCTCTGTGTGTTCGATAGTAGTTTTACTACTCAATAGTAATATATAAAATTAGTAAATCCATATCCAAGTTGTGTTGCTACTCTAGTGCATCGCTTGGTTGGTCAATGGTCAGAATAAAAAAAAAAAAATATTTGAACTATAATGAAATTATATGGAGTACCTTTTATTTTATGAAAAATAAATTATATTTGAACTATATGGAGTACCTTTTATTTCATGAAATTAATATGTAGATGCTCCCGTCCCCCGTGCGTTACCAATAAAATGTTTTTTTCTGCATAAATGGGCTTCGGAGGAATGACCAAAACCCAATAAAAATTCGACCTATAATACTATAACTGGCCTATTCTTTCTCTTCCACTAAAAGCCTATTCTTTCTCTTCCACTAAAATGTTTATACGATTAATATTGGAATTGTTTGAATTAAACTTTTGAGCATTAAAAAGGAAAACACCTTGGGTTATGATGCTGTCGATTGGCTATTGACTATAAATAAAGAGTCAAATATAAATGATAATGAATTTACAAAAGTCAACCTTAGAAAATTTGGCCACTCAATCTCTTTTTAAATTGGTATTTAATAAAATGTGAAAAAGATAGATTAAAAAAGATTTCGCAAAAGACAAGAAACTTTTGGAGTGGAGTAGGACTCGGACTAAAAGGGATAAATGCCTGAGAAAATAAATAGCGCACCAAGGAACGATAAATTAATAATACAGGCGTGATTATTGATTAATACTTTAAATTATCTTTTTTTAAACAAAAGTTAGGGCCAATATGGAATCGAAACCCTTTTTGCTAGGTTTCGTGTCACCAAATAAGCAAGCACCAGACTGTAAGTTACGATATAATTAAGTCAATCTTAAGTAATACTCCGAGAAATATTAATATATTAACGCTCTTAAGTAATTAAGTCAATATGGTATAAGGTATAAGATGGTAGTCTGGTAGAGGATTAAAAAAAAACCGAGAAATATAAATCGACTATCGCTTGGGATACCGATCGAATATAAACGCTATTTAGTTGATATATTTTTACAATTCAAATAACTGAGAACTGGCTTACCCAAACCGAGAGCCGCCGGTATGGATTTATTACAAGAAAATGTGTAAACTGGAAAGATGAGGTGGTGGTGCTTCCTTGTTAGGTGATTTGAAACCTCACAAAATTTACATTTAATATTCGATATTGCCCCTTACTTTTGGTTACGAACAAAGGAAAAGATAATAACGTATTAATCAATAATCACGCTTGCATATTTAATTAACATATCCAAGTTAATTTGAATTTAATTTTTGGCGTCATGTGTCAACTTTTCATATAATTGGGACACACAAACAATAATTAAAAGAAATAAACCCTATTGCCTCCCCTACACCTTCTTCCTTGCTTTAGGTTTGTTTTGTTTTTGCTTCTTTATTATGATGAAACGCTTAAGTTTTAACAATGGTATTAAACGAAATGCATGTAGCACGCGATCAACTATCGTTATCTTAATCGTCTCTCACTCGAGTCTTACCTTTTTCAGCATCTATGTGGATCTCATTTCAAATTACTTAAAATTCAGGCCAAATATTATGTTTTTGTTAGTTTTAGTTATCATAAAAATTGTTATCGATCAAAAACAAAAGAAACAAACTTTTGGTCGGCAAACCAACATCTTTATTAAAGTAGGAGAGAAAAAGAACAGAGTTGGTCAAAAACCAATGTAGCAAGGTAATCAGCAAAATAATTGGTTGCTCTCGATATTATAAACTCAAAAGAAATTACTTGAAAATAAGACGAAAGAAACATGTTAAAAGGTTGCTACACCAGGAGGCATTCACGTTGCAGCAAGATAACTCTAGTTCTTGGTGTGGCCGATCGAGTAGGCGAGTTGTGGTTTATAGATTGGGCTGATAACCAAATCCGAGTTTCGCATATATTGAGAGTTTGTCTCCCTCGGAAAAAACGTGTTTAGGAACACCAGTTGGTTCCTAAAACTGTCTATAGTTAGCAAATACAGTACTTCGAAATAAAAGTGAGTTAGCGGAATCTAAAATCCCCAAAATATATAACCGTTACCTAAAATAGAGCATGACTAAAAGAGAAATAAATTAAGTAACGCATGTTTTATTCCTAACGTAGAGTCTTTGACATATACGAAAAATAATCATTTAACTACTACCACCAATTGGTTTATATGCCTCGGTTCTAAGCAAACTTTTGTTCATATACTACATGCATTAATTTAGCTATGTATAGATAGTAATGTATTAAAATTTGATTCTGATTGAGCTATGTATAGAATATTAAGCTATGTATAGATAGTACTGTATTAAAATTTGATTCTGATTGAGCTATGTATAGAATATTAACTGATAGTATAATATTCCAAAGATCGGTTTAGTTACCGGAAAAAACAATCCGGATATCCCACACTGTGACAAGTTCATGTAGAGGTCAAACACATCTTCAATTGACGTACGATCTTACGCAGACCGCATATAACACATCTTTGGTGGCTTAAAGACATTTCTATATAAAACTATATATCTATAATATTAAACGTAACTTAGTGGACATACCCCACTCGCATATAATAATGTCACCACCACCGATCGTATCATATACACTTTATATTCTCTAATTTCACATATCCTCTAGACTCTTAACCAAACGAAAAGAAGAACGAAAAAAGCTCGGAGAAAGGAAAATGATAAGAGAAGAATGTACTCCAAGTTCATCATGGTGGGAAGACGTTCAGCATCATCATCATAACGATCATGCAAACTCCATTTCGACTTCGTTTTATCATAGGAATAGTAACACTACCACAAACGCAAACGTTAGCTGTGAAGAAGACAATCTTTCGATCTCAACCGTAAACACTTCAAATCGTTTTGACTTAACCGCTGAATCCTCCAATCATCACTCTCTCTCGGCTCCGGATCAGCCTGCGTCCTCCTCCGATGAGTTGCTCCGAGACCATGTCGTGTCTTCTCATAATCATCTATGGAGTCTTGCCTACTTGTAAGTATCCATACCTTTATTCATCTCCTCTACGTATATGTATTATATATTATTCTTTAGTTCTGTGTTCTTGCTTCTAATTCACATAGCTCGCGGTAGTAGATTCAAAGTTTAGTATAAGAATCTCTACGCTCCACTCCATAATGATATCGTCTAGCTAGTTGATATTGATATTATTTTTTATTTTTTTATAGAATAAATATATTTTTTTTTTATAAAAAGGTGATGCTTTCAAATCTGAAAATAAAATAAAAAACATTAGAAACAAAAGAGAGGTTTAAAAGTTGGTTTACAAAAGTAAATCAGTAGCTCTTTTGAATTATTGTTCCCCTACAAATGATTCAACGTTTGATTGGTGAGGGACTGCCTATAATTTTGCACTTATGATTAATCTTTTATTACTGGCCACTCGAAGATTTTTTAAAAAGGTGTAGTTTGTTAGAAAACAATGACAATTAATTTGTTTAAACATAAAAGACAGTTACAAAATGATCATTTCGTGTGCGTTTACAATTTCATAGAAGAAAATTTAAAATTTAATGAAAACATTAAATTGTAATGTTTTTTAATGTTTTTTTTTTCTTAAAGAAATGTAATGTTTTTTATTTTGAAAGTAGAAACAATGATCTACCAGATAAACTACACATTTTCTTGAAAACAAATTGAACCCATATTTACATGAAGTTTTTCTATATATTAAAAATTACTTTATACGCACACTGAAAAGTGATAACTATACTTTAAATGAACAGGCCTGGAAGAAGCTTAGGAGATCAAATGATGAATCATAATCATCAAATAACATCTTCAAGAAATTCATCTACAACATCCGAATTACCATTCGAGCCAGCCTGCGACAACGGTAACGGTTGGATCTACGACACAAATCAAGTTAGGTATGATCAAAGTAGTGAACAAAGGCTGTCAACAAAGTTAACGGATCTTGTAGGCAAACACTGGTCGCTTGCGCCACCGAATAATCCCGACATGAACCATAACCTTCATAATCACTTTGATCAAGCAAACGATGACGTTTCTATGTATAGACAAGCGTTGGAAGTGAAAAATGAGGAAGATCTTTGTTACAATAATGGCTTAAGTGGTGGTGGTTCGTTGTTCCATGATGCTATAGAAAGTTCTAGAAGTTTTCTTGATATAAGGTTAAGTAGGCCATTAACGGATATTAATCCTTCGTTTAAGCCATGCTTTAAGGCCTTGAATTTATCAGAGTGCAACAAGAAAGAGCATCAAACGGCATCGCTGGTACGTACTACGTATACGCTATCAAATCTATTTATAATTTTATATCATCAAATATGTGATTTTGTTCCGTATTTTTGTATTTTTCATACAATAGCTTAATTTTGGTTTACTAATGCGTGTAACATTTTAACGTTGATATCTCCATTGCATCTTTAAGCTTGGTGATGTTCCTATATATGGATATAAAATTTGGCTTTCTCTATTTTGGTGGCATAATTAATCTAAGCTATTACATTTAAAAATACCACAAAACAAGTCTCAGTTTTAAGAGTACCACGAAAACAAGTTTTGGAATAAACAAGAGTCTATGCACGACCCTAACCACGAACTTGGAAGCTATTTTTGCAGGCAACGGTAAGGTTGGAAACTACAAACGCCGGGAAGAAAAAAAGATGCAACGAAATTTCCGATGAGGTCTCCAAGAAGGCCAAGTGTAGCGGCGGCTCTACGCTTTCGCCGGAGAAGGTAATCTTTACAGAATTTAAGTATGTATATATCTGTAGGTTAAATAATAATTAGTGTTTGTTCAATTAAAAAAGAAAATAGTGTTTCGTCTAACTGAAAAAAAAAAGTGTATATTAAAGAGTAAAAATATAAGTTGGCTAACACTGACTCTGATAATTGAATTGTTTTGATAAGTAACAATGGTGATAAAAATATTCAAAAACATTGTTTGATGGGACTTCAAATGAAATCTAGATAACAAAAAGTAATAATCTTTTCGAATATTGCTGCCTGCAGAAATGTAAGATATTGATTTTCTACGGTTAACACATAATTGGTCGCTATAAATTTTTTATGATGAATTTAGGTTTCGGGGATAAAGTAAATTTGCTTGAAGGAAACTATAATGGTTTAAAAAAAAAAAAAAAAAAAAAAAAAATCTAAGACACTGTTTTTACATTATTTTTTGGAAAAATTAATGGCAGGAATTACCGAAAGCCAAGCTTCGAGACAAGATCACGACTCTACAGCAAATTGTGTCTCCATTTGGAAAGGTACTACAAAAAAAGGACCGTATTCATTTTTTTTCTATTTAGTTTTAATTTTCTTATATACATATATATCAGCCATCTCTTTAACTTTCCGCCTTTTATAAATATACACGGAATAAAATTTAAAACGCTTAATTTGAAAACATTTCAGACGGATACTGCTTCTGTGCTTCAAGAAGCCATCACTTATATAAATTTTTATCAAGAGCAAGTAAAGGTAAAATGCTTTATACACACGAAAAAAATTACGAAAATAATGATTGTTGCATAAAAATGCAAGCCCTTGATTGATTATATCTTACGTAATAATTTGGTTTGTGATTTGTACGATCATGCAGCTGCTGAGCACTCCTTATATGAAGAACTCATCATCAATTAATAAGGTAACGTTTTAAGGAGAAAAATGTGTGGATTATTAAAATAATATTTTCAATAATACTTTTGTTATTAGCGTTTTAAAACCGGAAATCTATTTTTTAGTTTTTGTTTGATATGTATGGTTTTAGGAACCATGGGGAGGATGGGACAGAGATGATGAAAACAAAAGAAGACCAAAACATTTAGATCTAAAGAGTAGAGGCCTTTGCTTGGTTCCTATTTCTTGCACCCCAATTGCATACCGCGATAACAGTGCAACGGACTACTGGAGTCCCTCGTATAGAGGTTCTTTGTATCGTTGATTATGAGCACAATCAACTGGTATAGATAGAAAGTGTGTAGAGAAAACGATTTGATTAGTGGTGAACCATTCAAAACATCGGCGAATCGTAGTGGAGCAAGCACTAGAACGGGAGAACATTATATGTATCTATAGTTATATGCTATATGCAGTTGTTCATGATAACCTTAAACATTGTAATATGGCCCTATCTAGAATACAATAATATTGTGGTTTGTCTTAGGTATACTACAATGAAATATATACAAGAGTAGTTTCTTAATGCATAACTGAAAATTATTTTTCTCTTTGCAATTTTCCATCATTTTATATGGTTTTTTATTCTGTTTGAAACGGATTAGAAGCAACGATGGGCTTCAAGGAGAATAACAAATGGGTTTCTGTGTTATTGGGCCACCAATGCTTAAATGACCGATGCTTTTACTTTAGAACATAGAGTTGGACTCAACGCAAAATACAAAACAAATGTGTCGGACGTTTTCTGAAAACCAAAAATCTGGCCACACATCTGGTATAATTGTATTACGAGTTCGCGTAATTTTGAGCCTTTTCTCCGTATATACTTGTAAAAAACTAACATTTTAACACTAGATGATACTTTCTTTTAAAAAATCAATCTACAATAATGTTTAGAAAAGCCAGAAAAAATATTAACGAACAAAGAGAAGCGAAACAATTACATGCTCACTAATAGGGGTTATGATAATCATTAGAGTAACTTAGGAAGCAACATGTGTATCTTGCGGACCATCTATGAAGTAAAGTCCGTGAAGCCCAACAACCAAAGAATATTCCATAGAAATCCTATTGTGATAAGGATTAAGAAGATTTACATTATTTAGTGTTATCAATAATGTCAATGTTAAACCCTATATATATGGGTCTTATGTTCTTGTATCAACAACACAACTCAATAATATATTCCTTTATATTATATTTGACATGGTATCAAAGCCTTCAATTTTTGGTGACCATAATTAAAGCTTCCGCACGGAGATGATGATGACTGATGTTGAAGATGGTGAGGGAGGTGATGATGATGAAGATGACGTGAAGTATGGACTTATGTCCAACGTGGAGTTTAATTAAAAAGTTTTTAGTTTTTGGTTTTTTTATTCTTACCTAATGGGTAGGTTTTACGAGCTTTGATTTTCTTTAAGATTAAGTGGGTTTTTTCTTTTCAGTTTTTTTTTTTGTTTTATGCAAGAGTTCAAAGTTATTAGAATAATCTTTTGGTTAAAGTTTGTGGCTTTCACGGGGTTATTAGTTTTATATTGTTTGAGATTGATTTTTAAGTTTAGAATTTCTCAAGGTTTTTTGTTTTCTCCTATTACGGGGGAGTTTGGTTAATTATGATGTTAGGGATTTCTATTGGAACGCTCATGTTTTTAGGTCATTTATTTTTAGTCCGATTTATGGATTGTCCGAGACAAGGACAATTATTTGTGGAATTGCAGGCTTTTGCTTCCACAAGATGTTATTATTCCCTTTTTCTACCAAGACTAAAGACGAGCTGAAGTACCATCCCTATGAAGACTGAAGTTTATACCCGGAGGAGTTGACTTGTTTGTTCATCCTTGATAATAATGTCCACGACATATGTGTTCTGCTTGATGATTTCGCATACCACGTTTGTCGTGCGGGAGAGTATTAGAGTAACTTGGGAAGCAAGATGTGTATCTTGCGGAGCCTCTATGAAGTGAAGCCCGTGAAACCCAACAACCGAAGAATATTTCATAGAGATCCTATTGTGATAAGGATTAGGAAGATTTACATTATTTAGTGATATCAATAATGTCAATGTTAAACCCTATATATGTGGGTCTTATGTTCTTGTATCAAACACAACTCAATATTATTATCCTTTCTATTATATTTGGTAATAATGAACCGACAACCAAAAGATAGTGAAAAAGAAAACTAAAGCACACAATATCTTAATAAAAATCATAACACAATCCAATAGAATGTTAAAAAGTGTAAACCAAACAACACCAAATGTTGTGTCCCTTCATCGGCGCTCTTATTGTTTTCATTGATCCTATAGGATGTGAAAGAGAATAAACCAAACAACATCAAGTGTATGTGTTTCTTTGCCGACGCTCTTATCGTCTTCATCGGTCAAGTAGCAGCGTGAAGATTTACAAACATCTCTAGAAACCATATTCGTTTATGTTTCTCTTAGATGATCGAATCCAAGAACCGCTGTAAAATCTTACATATTCAAAAGAATATTCAAAATCGTAAGTGCATAAATTCTCTCGGTTTTTTGTTGTTGTTGTTGTTAAAACATAACTTCTCTCGGTTATTTAAAAATTAACAAAAGTGTAACACCCGTCGCCAGCCACACTGAATACGACAACGTATTAAGACAACATGATCTAAGCCACGTGGGCAGAGTCAACGATGCCTCCCACTGGATCGGGTCTCAGGACGTTCCTCGTAACCAAAAATCCACCAACTTGACTTGAACCGACACTTATGTTATCTACTAACCTGCAAAAAAGGGAAAGGGGAGGGATGAGCAATTTGGATTACCCAGGAAGATAAACCAAACAAGTCCCACAAGCTAACTACTAAACCAAGAACGCCTAGATCAAGGCTAAACAGCACCACGCAACCTACTCATAGCTATACATAGCACACATCACGTCCCATAGACGGGCATACAACACACTAGATACCATATCATTTCGGTGCATCCACGCCAACTTGCGCAACACCTTCACGGTTCTTATGGCCGCCCCATTTCACGATTCCAATGGCCGCCCCATTTTCAGATGTTTTACGCGTTGGCATACGCTACATCCCAAGGTTCTAATGGCCACCCCATCGACTCGTAAGCCCGCCATGGTCATAATGCTCTCAGCATTACTAGACCAAACACACATCAACCGAGACTCTCGTCTCTTACCTCGAGTCCCAACCACGGCTTATCTGCTATACGTGCATTTAGCACACTATTCACGAATATACATAGATATTTCATATCACTCATCAACTTATATCACAACATCAATCATCTCCTCCATTTTGATATTTATATATTATGTTATAATATATATTGTTTTATATTATCCTCTTCACATTAAAATATATATACACTAACTCAGTAAATTATCACCAGTTACAATTCGCTTGTATAATCACACCAACATATTACCACATAATTATATATTTATTTATATAATTTACAGATTCTCATCATGTACCAAATAATTCATAGCAACCACATAATTCACATTCACATTCACATTCACATTATTATTAATTGAGAAGTACATCTCTTTTTTTGGACCAAAAAATCATATCCCTTTATAAATAAAATCTGTTTGGAAACAGGTATAGTGAAGGTTAATTTATTACAAAAGCTATTTCACTTAAATCAAACCAATGATTGGTTTACTTATACCAACAATCGAACCAACAACCGATTCTTCTAATTTCAAAGAAAACTTACACTTATACATTCTCTATTAGAATCTGGAAAAAGGAAAAACAAAAATAGAAAATTAGCGATAATACCAAATTGCAATATTATCAAACTAGCAAAATTTCCAATTTTTTAAAAACCCTACTACTATATAATAGGATATTATCAAACTAGCGAAATTTCCATTTTTTAAAAAACCCTACTACTATATAATAGGTGACCGATGATCAATGAGCCATAAGTCCAAACAAGTTTATAAGAGCAAAAAAAAAAAAAAAAAAACCCTCTACAATGGATCTACCAATCACTCTTTTGAAAGACATTAAGCCTTTCAAAACTTCATGGAGAATCCAAGTCAAAATCCTTCACTCATGGAAGCAGTACACTACAACCTCTGGAGAAACAATGGAGATGATCTTAGCTGACAAAGAGGTAAATTTTGAAAATATTATTTCCAGTGATTTCATATTAAAACATTCACGATTAATTTACAAAAAATTAATTGAAATCATTCTCAATATTGTTCAAATCTATGTTCAATAATCAGGGTATCAAGATTCATGCTTCTGTCAAAAAAGAGTTTGTGAAAATGTATGAGAAATACTTACCAACTAGTGAATGGAAGGTGATCACGAATATAAAACTCAGTCATGCAGTCGGTGAATATAGACCAACAACTCATGCTTACAAGATTGGATTCATGAAAGAAACTTTCGTTAATAAAACAGTCAATGTTTCTGACTCACTCTTCCTGGCAACTATCACCTTCAAGAAGATTAAGAAAGATTATAATCAAAGCTTCCTTTGTGGTAAGTTTTAAAATTCATAACAAAAAAGATTCTTAATTTAAACAAACGCATAACCTTATTATTCAATCGCTATGCAGATGTACTTGGACAAGTTATCAATGTTAAGGAGTTGGAGATTCTAGGTACGGCTACCAAACCATTAAAGAAGCTCGAATTTGAACTCCGAGATGAAACGTAAGTATGTCTAAATTCATACTAAAGATATTATAACTTGAATAACATAGATTGATGAATTGTAAGTGATTTTTAAATGTATTGGTTTTAGTGATGAGCGTTTAGGTTGTACCTTATGGAATTCAATGGCTGAGGAGATGTCAGCAGCATGCGAGAGTGCTGGAGATGAAAGTGTCATATGTCTTCTAAGGTTTTCCGAAATCAGGGAATTCAAAGGTGTGAGCTTTGCAAATTAATAAAGTTAGAATATCACTTCATATATATATACATCACGTCATACTGATTTATATTACCTCTCGGTATAGGTGTTAAAAATGCTTCAAACGCATTCTCAACCAGTCTCTTGCAAATAAATCCAAATCATCCTGAAATTGAAGAGTTCAAGACACAGTAAGTTCGAATGATAGATTATTATTACTATGACATGCTGTGTTTCATACAATGATCTCCTTCTTAATACATTGTGTAGGCTTCCAGATGAAGGGTTGGCTATCACCCTTTCAGAGAGCAAACCACAATTGGATGTTGTTGTGTTTGGTAATGATTATTGGAAGGAACAACAAAACATAACCATTGCCGAATTAAAGCAATCTACAGAGGTAAACCATCAAAAATCTAAACCATTTAACCTAGTCACGTAGCGATTGCTAAGCTTAGTAAAACACGTAAAACTAGTTCGAACCATCCTCACCTTAGCCAAATCGGTTGAAGATAGCTTGATGAACAGCCTCGTAAACGCATGCATAACTCCACAACGAACGTTAAATTTTCGATCCCACTGTTGATTCTTGAGTCTATAGTACTATAAAGATCCTCACCAAGTTTCATCCAGATCATATTACTAACGCATATGCTACGATCACTTGAAGAAGCTGCGTACAAACTGTTTTTCGGAAATCACAGATCTGGATCATTATGGACCAACTTTCACAGCGATTTATGGAGGAACCGTAACTATGATCAATACACTGTTTGATCCTCTAAATTCTCTGCAGTGACATATTTCCAGGGATAACTCTATCATGGCCTAACTCGTTCTGGTGTGTCTGGTATCCTCCTCCAAAGTAGCCTTCTCGCACACTGTTTTCCTGAGATTAATATTGCAGGTTTTCTAGCAATTATTTGACTAGGAAGCAACGTTTCCACACGACGCCTTCGGTAGAACTAGGGTTCCGGCTTACCATCTCCAGAATCTTGGGTTGATGGTGGTCACGACTAAACCAACGCCTCACCTAACCGACATCTCTTCTGCCATGTACGAGCCTCCAAAATTGCTTTTCCCACACTGCCTTGGTTATAAATCTTCACAACTGAATGTTGATCAGATCGTCCTTTTCATGCTTGATTGATCCCTGCTCCTCACACACCGCCATTTCCATCTCTGGAACTGCCTCGCCGCGTCAGATCGGAGCTCTAGTACGTGTCTCACCTCATGTACGTCCTCTGCTTTCATGGTACGCTTCTCGTCTTCTCTCTCCTTTCTTTCTCCTCAGTTGTCCTTCTCCCTTAGTTTCTATCTCTCTCTCCCTCCTCGACATTTCTCTCTTCTCCTTACTTTTCTCCTTTTTTTCTATACTCTTTGTAACATCCTGATTTGTGATAAATGACGAGAGGTTTAAGAGAATTGATTTGGCTACCTATGTCAACAAAGTGCACTTACCTTTTCGGTCAGAGGCTCATAAGTTACTCTAGAGTTAAGCGTACTTGGGCTAGAGTAGTTGAAGGATGGGTGACCTTCCGGGAAGTGGTCTGCGGAACCGTGTGAGTTAAGAAAAAAAAACGGGAAAAGGTCGGGTGGTTATTGCAGAGACAGTAAACAAGGCTCTAAACCCTCCAAAAATAACGCACCAACCGTTAGACATGGATGAGGCCCACAGGCCGAGTGAGGGCGTGGATGATCCACTGGTATGGGTGATCGGGGCGTTATATTATTTCTCTCTCTCCCTTGTGAAGGTGACGGCTAGGGCAGAAGGAGGAAGAGGGAGACGCTTACACTCCTACATTCATCGTCAAAGGAGAAATAATGGTGGGCTTGATGGACCTTAAAGCAACTTAATCAAAATACCAAAAATTTGGCCCATTTTACAAAGTCCGGGTCGTTACAAAAAAGATTAAATAATTAACGGGTAAATAATTTTAGTACAGAAATTGTTACTAAAACTAATTTTTTAAATTTTGTAGTGGTCAAATGATTGAAGTTTTGATAAATATAAATTACGTCAGAGTTTAAATTTCTTTTGTTTCGGTATTATTTATGCTTAACAAAGATATATAGAATTTCATAGATTTGCAAGAGTTTTAATCTAGAACTAGTGTATGACCCGCACAGCAGTGCAGTGCGAGATTATGTTTTTGTTTTTTTGCTTTTTTTCTTCTTTTTGTAACATGTTTTAATTTTAGTGTTAATTTAAGAGTTGTATGTTTTTTTATGTTAAAATTGTCAAGTATATTGTTAATTTGAATCTAAATTTTTGTATTAAGTGATTCAAATTTTGATGTATTAATTTGACTGTCTTTATTTATTAATAATTAAGAAAAAGAAAATACAATAACCAAACACATGTCCAGACAATAAAAATATTACATCATGGTTATGTTATAACTGTTATACCAACTTAATCCATAATCTCAATAGCTCCAAACTTTTATATACTCTTGAACAAAATATGTTTGTGGTTCTAGTTTAATAAAAATGAAAAATACATTTATGGATAGACTTCAAAATCATGTAGTGACATTATGTAGAACCCGAAACAGAAAAGAATCAAGGAAAGAAGTGTGTTGTGTTGTCGACAGATGATTCTTTTTCCCACGATAGTAAAATCCTTTGTAAAAACATATGTCCAAAAAAAAAATAATAATAACCAAACACATGTCAAAATAGATGTCTTCCGTATAATACTACTGTGCGAATCTTAGTCTTACGAATGAATTGTCTTCCACGTTCCATTTGCTCTTTTTGCTCGTTAATTTTGTTTGCTTATGAGATTTCAGTTTTTTACTCTCCGAAACCGTTATCAATTGCTAAACTCTACGAAATATTTTTTTAGATTGCTTCAATTTAGAGAAGCATGAGAGAAATCGTGACAATTCAATTTAGGAAATCTGCAAACTTCAGTGACAACCAGATCTGGAATTCTCAGGTCAGTAAGCAAATTCTCCATATGATCTTCCTGCCATGTCGATTTCCAGTTATCGTTAAAGTGGATTATGAGTTTAATTTGTCTGTGACTTTCATTACAAAAATCTTGGTTTTTTTGTTTTATTTTATTTAGTATCAAAGTTGCTTCGATTTGGTATTATTGCTAGTTTTTTTTTTTTTATTCTTTGCAGATTTTTAATAGAGAATGTATAAAATGGAAATCTTATATTATGGTATTATCTAGAGAATGCATAAAATGGAAATCTTTGATTATGGTATTATCTACTCTAAAAGGAATTGATTGTTGGTTTAATTGAACCAAACATTGGTTTGATTTAAGTGATATTTTAGATTACTAAATTAAGCCTCAATAAACCTGTTTCCAAACAGATTATCTTCACAAAAAGAGATGGTTTTTTGGTCTAAAAAAATAGATGTACTTCTCAATTAATAGTAAAGAGATATCCATTTGTTATATGAAAAATAATATCTCTGATATTTTGTATACCTTGATAATAGAAAAGCAAACAGTCTTGCACTGCAATGGAATGAATCTATTTTATTACAGAGAATAGATTGAATCGATGTCACTAGTTCTTCAAAAAATAAAATTTTGTCATAGAACTAAAACAAGACAAAAAAAAAAAAAAAAAAAAAAAAAAAAAAAAAAAAAAAAAAAAAAAACTAAAACAAGACTCACGTATGATATAAATGAAAAACAAATTGCTCAAATCACTCCCACTACGTACAAGTCTACAACATGGCATGCTGTAATTATATTTTCTAACTTCTTTTTAGTATACAAAGATTTCAATCTATTGTTTTTATCAAATACTACAATCTAAGCAAACCCGAACAATTTTGGTTATATTATTTATTTATAAATTAGAAAAATCAGCTAGGAAGTGTGTGTATAGTGATAATAATGTGGCAACTAGACAAAGTAACTCAGATATTCCCACTAACAATCAGATGCAAGCCAAACCAAACGAATAAAAAAACAAGACTGCAAATTTCCAGGAGTTGATTGTATGCAAAGCTTTCTATAGGCGAGAATCTACACATATGATTTTAACTTTGTAAAACACATATAAATGAATAATTATGATTCTCGGAATTTTGGATTAACATTGTCATATAGCAAAAATAAGGTTAATCATATTCAAGATTGAAAGAAATAGAAAGCGAGGGAAGGAAACAAAAAAGAAAAGAAATGAGAAAGCATTAAGAAGAAATCGAGGTAAGGAGAAGAGTACTTAAAAGCTTTAAAAAAGGAGCAGCACTCTTGCCAAGGCCAACGTCTCTGCCATCCATACTCTCTTGTATTCTCTTCTTCTCTTATTATAATAGTATACATTTTGTGCATTAATCTAGAGAAAAAAAATTACAATAGTTTTTTTATTGTACTATTGCACAAGTCCAACAAATATTTTTCATGTCTAAATCAGTGTATCATATATGCATTTTCATGCGACTGATATTTTCCTGGCAAACAAAAACAACTATTTTGGTAGAGTTCTCATAATTTTCTATAACTTTGAAATAAGTTAAGTTATAAAAGTCTCGGAGATAATTTTCATAAATTATGCGATCGTATGTGAAAAAATATATTTGTCTCAATTGTTTTTCTTTGTCCTATATTCGTGTATAGAATTTAAAGTTCATCCCACAGAAATTTTGTAGATTTGGAATCAAAATTTTAGAATATTTATGTGCATATATAGAAACTTATAAAAAATCAATGTTTTACGCCTTACATATTTGACGGTGGAATTTCTCTTCTGTGAACCATGATCTGTCACTCTTTGTCAAATTCCTTAGGAAAGAATCTATGCTAAATAAAGACATTAGGTGGATGATTCCACATGCTAAGTTTTTACTGATTGTTCTATATAAACTTTTCATAATCAGAACCAGATTAGGTCCATTAGATAAACCACGTAATCTCTCTTATATGTTACTGGATTAGATTCGAATAATGACATATAGATAATGTGTAGTTGGTTTTTTTCCCCAACCAGATAACGTAATTTTTAGAAAATAAAATGAAAAATTAATTGTACAGAAATAAATTTGACTATGTCGTTTTTGGTAGCACAGTAGCACTTGTTTTTACTGCTTTGTGATTGCTAGCCATATTAATCATACACCCTTTACCACAATTATAAAAATGATTAGTCACACCCATTAGAATGTTAGCATGTCTCTGGATTAACTAATGTACGAATTTATTTATTTATTTGTGATATAGAATAATTATGATTAAATTATCACTCCATTTGTGATATTAAAATGACACAATCATTCACAACATAGTTATGATTAAATTATCACTCCATATTATCAATCCATAAGATATAAAAATGGAGTGATATATTGAGTAATTGTGCTGTAAATGATCGTAAATAATATAAATAAATTATGTAAAGATTTGTAAAATGTGAATCCTAAAACAATCTTCTTCTTTTTATTTTTTGTAGGTAGAACGAAGGGAAACATGAGTCACATATCCGGAAAAGGTAAATTAACCTTAGAGATCCCTCCAAACAAACTAATCCTCTGGGACACTTGTTGTCCTTCACGACAATTATATACTAATTTCCTAAATGCACACAAACAAGAAAACAAAAAATTCAAGAGATATACATCGGTAATTCATCATAATTATTTTCTTGAAAAAAAAACTTTGAAAAGAAAAAAGATAACCCCCTCGTGAAGATCCCTGTCCAATCTTTTTGTTCCATGTAAAAGGTAATAAAAAAAACTTTGAATTTCTAATTGGGTTATTGTGTTTTTCACCCAATGGGAAAATTCCTAATAAAAATTTCTTCTCCATTTGATAAATGACACTTTGTCACACTCACATCTCTCTCTCTCAAAATTTGATCTTTCGCCAATGGAGAAAAGATTTGATCTTTCTGGGAACATATCGTTTTCTCAATAAAAGACATTCTCTCTCCCTCTCACCCAACACTTTCTCTCTCTATACGTAGCGACAATAATTCTGAAACCTCTTCTACATAACAAAAACCAATATATATATATATATACATAAATACACGTATACAAAACAATCCACACATTATATAAATTAACATTTACACTCCTCTTCAGTCACTCTCCAAATTAAAAAAAAAAAATCCCTCAGCTCCAAACCTCTCACACAATCAAAATCTCAATCTCTTAGGGTTTTCTTCTTCTTCTTAATAGGGTTTTTGAAAATGACATAATCGGTGTTGAAAATACAGAAATTAGGGAACTTTCCATCTGGGTGTTGAATTTTGATTAAGAACTTGTTGCCAGGTAAATCGAAGATGATGAGGCAAGGTGAGGAGGAGGAGGAAGAAGAGGAGATGATGATGATGGTGGCGACGAAACCTGCATGGCTCGAAGGATTAATGGCGGAAACTTTCTTCTCGAGCTGTGGGGTCCACGAGAGTCGCCGTAAAAGCGAGAAGAACGTCTTCTGCTTGCTCTGCTGTCTCAGTGTTTGTCCTCACTGTCTCCCTTCACATCGCTCTCATCCTCTTCTCCAGGTACTCATTTACACAAATTCACAAATTTCACCAAGAATTGCTATTTTCTTATCGAATATTCCTTTCAATGATGATTCCGTATGAGAAATTTCAGAAAAATCGATCCTTTTCTGTTTTTATTTTTGGTTGTTTCGTCGTCAAATTATTTGATTCGTGGTGATTTTTTTCGGAGAATTTTCGATGACCCATGTTTTTGTTTTTGTTTTATATTTCTTTGCGATTTCTTGATTCTGTACTTACAGATATTCAAACAGCAATTCACTGTGTGTACGTATTGTTTCTGTTACTCGATTTTTCGAAGAAAACTCTCTCTTTCTCTCTCTCTCTCTCTCTCTCTCTCTCTCTCTCTCTCTCTCTCTCTCTCTCTCTCTCTCTCTCATGAGAGATTTTGGATTACACCCTTATATATATAATCACACACGTTAGCAAATTTTCAGTTGTAAGCCTAAACCCATAAAATTTTCAAAAACCCTTTTTTATTGGTTTTTCCTTGGTAACTTTCCCGGAAAAATTCTCGTTTCCATGGACAAAAATAAATTTATGGGTTTTGTTTCTCTGTGCAATTACTTCGATTCACATGCACATCTTTCTTCTTTAATTTCCTTCTCCAACATCTTTTCGGGTATTTAAATGCAAATTATAGAGCTTTGGGAAATTGTACTATGAGAACTTCTGTTTAAAAAACTAGACCTTTCATTATCATAAACTTTTTCTTCTCCCCCCCCCACCAAAAATATTTCTTTCATAATGTTCATCTTCTAAACCATCTTCCTAAATTGTTCCTCAGATTGATTGAATTACTCTAAAGCATATGATCATTTCACTAATCATGTTGAGAATTGTAGAGGTTTTGAAGGCAAAATCCAATATGTATAAACATATATAGATTCATGTGTATCATGTATGTATAATATTCATTGATAGTATTGTACTTGAATTGTCTATTGTTTGGATTTGGTTTGTTTCTATATATAGTATGTATCTTTTTCTCATATTTTATTTATTCTTTCTCTTTTCAAATTTTGCTTGGTTCCTTTAAATTTCTTGTCTTCTCTGCTCTACTTCTCTTGAGCTGTTGCTTTCAAAGAACATCAAAGCTTTGACCAAATTCCTTTTCTTGAACTTCCATTTACTTCTTTCCACAGTTTATAAATATTTATAATTTTAAATCATTTTCCACTATTCCCCAAAAACATTATTGGTGCAAACCCAAAATATTTGTAGCTACCCTGTGTGCTTCAGGCAAGAAAAGGATAAAGTGTTTTGAAGCAATTATGAGTGTTACCACAATAGTTTATATTCTATCAATTAAGCCCTTGCCTTTTATGAATTGCAGGTGAGACGATACGTATACCACAACGTCGTTCGGCTGAGTGATCTTGAGAAGCTCATAGATTGTTCATATGTTCAGGTGAATCTTATGGTACTATTTTCAAGTTTTGATTTTAAACTTAACAATCGTATACTCTTTTGAAGCTTTGATTTAAACTTTGTTTCTGATCGAAATTATGTTCAGCCATATACAATTAATGGAGCCAAAGTGATATTCATAAACCAAAGACCACAATCAAGAGCTAAGGTCTCTTCAAACGTTTGCTTCACTTGTGATAGAATCCTCCAAGAACCATTCCACTTTTGTTCCCTCTCTTGCAAGGTAATTTCAATCAATGCACATATTCCTTTTGGAATTTATATTATACTTTAAATATTTGAACCCTAAAAAACAACTTTTAATTTGTATCACTATATTCCCTTACTACTGAAAAAAAACATGGAAATTAAGATATAAGTTGCTGACATAGTTGACCCATGGATGACAAAGTGAGACCCATTAATTCATGAGATTCACTTGTTTATTGTTTATATTATAGTAAAACTAAAAATAATAATAGAACAGAATGATTGCTTCAACTTTTAACCGTATGACATAAAGTTATTTTTAAAAAATCATACAAATCATTACTCTAAAGATGAAAAAAACAAAACTTTGGGAAACAGCTGTTTTTTTATTTTTTTCCATTTCTCTAATAATCATGTTATAATTTTTCCTTGGATTGTGTGTTACATTTGTTTAATTTTCTTAAACACGTGAAAGTACAAAGTGGGCACTTTCCTAGGTTATGAACTATCTTGTCCAATATTAGACATATCTGTTAACTTATTATATAAGACACAATAATCTCACCTGTTAACGATTAAAACTTTTGAAATATAGGTGGATTACTTAGTATATCAAGGAGATGATCTATCAAGCATTCTCTATAGAATTGATGAATCGGATTTCACGTTTGCAAGACTCGAGGGTTTGAGAATGGACGGACATGATCAGCTCGGAGAAATATCGACAATGGAGGATGATACCGAAGATATAATGCTAATTTCAGATCAATCGGAGCAAGGTAACAATAGCAATAAGAAAGAAAAGAAGAAGAAAAAGAAGAAAGAGAGCAACTACTTGCCTGAGATGGTTCTTTCACTTGGTAGCAGAAGAAAAGGTGCTCCTCATAGGGCTCCTTTTTCATAGTTTGAACTTTGAAACAATAAATCATAGGCTAAAATTTTATGGTATATTTTTAAATAAGCATCATATATCTATTTGTATCGTGTTTCTTTTATTAGGTATATCTTGTAACGAGTACGAAATAAGTAGTACTCTTTTATCCCAAAAATGTGTTTACTATTATGGTTTATTTATTTTTTGTGAAGTAAATGATGATAAGTTTCTTTGGTGGTACTGTAAAACCATTTTCTTTTCTTTTGTTTGTTATAAATTATTGGTATGTTCGTGAATTATTGGTATATAGTAGCAACTAGCAAGTGGTTTAAAATTGGAGTATCAAAAATGGACTCGTGTAGTTTGGGTAAATTTTATTGGGAGATGGAAGAGACGACGACAGGTTCACGGGGACAGTTGAAAAGTCTTAGATGCGTCATCATGAATCACAGCAACACCATTATTTCTACTTTACCATTTTCCTTTCAATTTTCTTTTTGCTATATATGTGTTCCTTTCTAATCATCCACTAAATTTGAATTTTTGGTAATCAGAAAATTGTAAATAAATATCTTGCTGATACTAGAAGATGAAAACAAAAAACTTTACAATTTGATTTCTTGCGATGTGTTATCATCTTATCTCTCGCTATCTTGAATCGTATGGTATTTTCTTATTCTGTTAAAACAACATTTGCTTCGTATTACAAAAAAAAAAAAGAACAACATTTGTTTCGTCATTAAAACTTCGGACACATGTCGGAAAGACTAAGTAATAGACATAATTTTTGCTTATGTGCTTGTTTGCTTAACATTACATGTGTTTGTAGTATAACATAACTACATGAGAACTAGTACGTACATGACTAATACAAATAGAATGGACTTTAATTAGTAATAATACAATTAAATAGTGTAACAGTTACGGGATTGGGTATTCTCTGTATTGACGTTTACGTTAGCCGGCTATGGCAGTTTCATGGTTTGCAACTTTGCATCAAGCAGATGGAGTACTATTATTATTAGTGTTTTTCTCGATAATTAGCTTGTTACAAGCTTAACGTATTTAATGGCAGAAGAACCACTACGATTTAACGTTGATCTAATATGATGAAATTAATAAACATCAAGTAAATAACCAAATATATTTCCACGTCTTTCGTGTCTACAATGTTTTTTTTTTTTTTTTGTTATGCCATATATTACGGGGACAGCGAATTATATGGAGAAACCTAAATTACATAGGGAAAATTAGCTAAATAGGCCAAATTAGTTAGGGTGTCGTGGAACTACACCTTTTTAATTTTTGGATTCTAATGACTAAAAACACCACAACAAAATTATTAAAAATAAAATTAACACTTAAAAAGTAAAGAATCATGGTTATTTTATGTTAAACTATTTTTTTTAAAAATATATATGTGTTTTTTGTTAACATTATTGTATAACTTACCTCTTTTAGTAGTCGTATTCTGACTTGCCTCATCTAGATGTCAAAACTAGCTTTTGTAGAAGACGTGTTCTGACTTACCCTACGTAGAAAACTCCTCTATATAATCTAGATTACTAATCTGCCTAACGTAATATATGTAATCTGAGTTACGTAATTTAGAATACAAATCTAGCTACTCTAGAAAACCATTTTAGCTGACCTAATATGCAGCACCTTCTTGGTTTACCTAATCTATGATACGTATTCTGGCTCATTTCCAATTAAAAAAACCCTAGATCTAAGCATCTTTATTTCGTGTTCTCTCTCACCTCTTTGTACTCGGATGGTAGAGCCTTCTTTACCCTTTTGAAACGTGTCATTTTGCAGCTATTATTTATTTGCTTCACTTGAGGCTCATCTCCTGGCCTGAAAATACGTTTTGGATACGCGTTTTCCATACCAACATTTTATAAAATGGAGACTGTATGAAGCACAATAATGACAAAGGAACATTCATTTTTGCAGGGAATATACAACTAATCGAACTAAAATTATTGCAAGCTGGCATAATTCATATTGTATTTATCTTCGACAAGGAAATACCATGAATAACAATTGATAAAAAAAGATAAAGACAAAAACTTTATGTTCTTCTTGTTCAGCTCGAAGATCTTTGTTCAATATTAAATAAAATTTTGACTACTAAAGTAAGCAAACTTGGAAAACAAAATCTTAACCGAAATAAACACATCATTCACTGTAATCTTAAAGATTAGCATAAACCCATCAATCTTTGTAATCATTCTACCGTAGAAGTACCAATTATAGAGAAGATACTACTAGTACAACAATGTGTCAATATTCGCTCAACAATCGCTCAACAAAGGTGGAAAGAAAACTCAATTCATTCATCAGAGACCAAAAAAAAAAATCTCAGAAATTAGGGCATATGACAAACCTTCATTGATTTCGTTTTGGGAAGCCAATTCTGGTTTGATGCAACAAAATCTAGCTCTACGAAATGCTGCAATGAGTTCAGGATTAAGGAAATTCTCCAATTAGGTCACCGAATTCTAATTGGGAAGAGCAAGCAAAGGCTAAATTTGAGAGGTGAAGCGGCGGAGAGTAAGCAGTGGCAGAGAGGTGCCTCACCGGCTGAAACAACCAAGCCTTTTTTTTTTTTTTTAAATTAATTATCAATGCGGAAATTCTCAGAAAGAAATCAATAATATTAAATAAATAAATGAATTCAACAAATAACCAGTAACCAATAAAACCAATAAAGAATGAACTCTAGCAACCTAAACACCAGGTTTGCTACATTAATGAAATAAAGACTAACATCCTAGAAAAGGTTCATTTCTAATCATCCATAAAATAATTCTTAAAACCAACATCCTAAATTCCTCTTCAGCCTCTTCTCTCGGTCTCTTTCCGCGGAAGAACATTACTGTTACCTGCAACACATTGGAATAGAGTTGCGTAAGTATTATCATAAATACTTAGTGAGTGGATCATCCTGCCTACAGGCCAATTACGTCATCACTAGACATTACATCAATCAACAACAGCAATAAACAAAAGCAGAACGATCAAACCACAACATAAACCTCCATGTCAGGAAACTCCCACGTTTCCTGACTTCCCAGGTTGGTGTCGACCGACACCTCTATGGTGTCGATCGACGCCATCCTTCTGAGTGTCGATCGACACCCTGAGGTGTGTCGATCGACACCAGCTCGACGACCCGAAGCCAAAATCAACAAAACAGCGCAGTTTCACAGATAAACACAGATCCGGGGTTTTCAAGGCCCCAAAACGAATCAAATCAACCAAAACTCGAAGAACACGAAGAACATCAATCCTAAACTCAGAAAATCCGCGAAAACTCTAGTGAAACGGACCTACAGTCATCGACCAAAACCAAACCAAACTCAATTGCAAATCGATCGACTTAAACCGGAATCGCACCTGATAACCGGAATCGCACCTGATAACCGCTCCATCTGTCTTCTTGATAGCCAAGAAATGTGCTGACTTGGTCAAGCGATCCACAATGACCCAAATAGCATCGAATGTCCGTGAGATAGGCAATCCCACAACAAAATCCATAGTGATCATATCCCACTTCCACTCTGGAATGGGTAAACTCTGCAAAAGACCACTAGGCACCTGGTGCTCTGCCTTGACCAACAAACAAGTGTTGCACCTCGCAACCCAATCTGCCACATCCCTCTTCATCCCAACCCAATGATAATACCGTTTGAGGTCACGGTACATCTTGGTCGCACCCGGATGAATCGAAAACTTGCTCGAATGAGCCTCTCTCAAAACCTCCTGTCTCAACTCCACATCCTTGGGCACACAAACTCGCCCACGAACCAAGATAGTCCCATTCGAAGAGACCTGATACTCAGAACCGACCGCCTGCGAAGCATCAATCAAACTCTGATCACTCTGCTGCGCCACTCTGATCCTACTGAGTAAATCTGCCTGATCAGCTGCCTCTAAACCCAAAGGCTCCTCTGAAATAGCACAAAGACGCAATGTACTAATCTCGCTGACCAAAGCCTCAACGCCACGCTCTCTATCTGAATCAACCCTCCGTCGATTCAAAGCGTCTGCCACCAAATTGGCCTTGCCTGGATGATAAACAATATCCAAGTCATAGTCTGCCAGAAACTCCACCCAACGCGTCTGCCTCGCATTCAGCAAAGGCTGAGTGAAAATATGCTGTAGACTCTTGTGATCTGTAAAGATCTGCACTCTCCCACCATAAAGATAAGACCTCCAAATCTTGAGTGCAAATACCACTGCTCCCAACTCAAGATCATGCGTAGGACGGTTGCGCTCACTGCCCTGCAACTGCCTCGACGCATAGGCAATCACTCTGCCTTCCTGCATCAAAACACAACCAAGTCCAACACCTGAAGCATCTGTGTACACTACATATGGCTTCCCCGGGTCGGGTAATGCCAACACTGGTGTACTAGTCAACATCTCCTTGAGCTTCCCAAAGCTCTTTTCGCACTCCTGCGACCACACAAACGGCACATCCTTGCCAGTCAACCTCGTCATCGGCTGAGACATACTCGCAAACCCCTTGACGAACCTCCTGTAGTAGCCTACTAAACCCAGAAAACTCCTGATCTCGGTAGCACTACTCGGTCTAGGCCAATCCCTGATAGCCTCAATCTTAGCCGGATCCACAGAAACTCCCTCTTCAGAAACAATGTGGCCAAGAAAACCCATCTCCCTCTGCCAAAAGCTGCACTTGCTCAACTTAGCAAACAGTTTTTGCTCTCGAAGCTTCTCCAACACAAGCCTCAAATGAGTCGCATGCTCCTCTGGACTCCTCGAATACACCAAAATATCATCGATAAAAATGATAACGAACACGTCCAAAAACTCCCTGAACACGTCGTTCATCAATCTCATAAACGCTGCCGGCGCATTAGTCAAACCAAAAGGCATGACCACAAACTCGAAATGCCCATACCTCGTCCGAAAAGCTGTCTTCCGGACATCTGCCTCATCTATCGGAATCTGATGATATCCCGACGCCAAGTCAATCTTGGAGAACCAAGTAGCACCTCTCAACTGATCCAACAACTCGTCGATCCTCGGAAGTGGGTACCTGTTCTTCACTGTGACTCGGTTAAGTCCCCGATAATCAATGCACAACCTGAAACTACCATCGTTCTTCTTCACAAACAACACTGGCGCTCCCCATGGCGAAACACTAGGTCTGATGAACCCTTTACTCAAAAGGTCCTCTAGCTGCTTCTTCAGCTCTGCCATCTCTGCTGGAGCCATCCTGTAAGGTGTCTTCGATATCGGAGCTGTCCCGAGCTCTAAATCAATCGTGAAAGGATCTGACCGAGATGGTGGCAATCCCTTCAGCGACCGAAATACGTCCTCAAACTCCTGGACAACCTGAATATCCTGCAGACTCACCTCACCACTGGACTCTGTCATAGTGATTGTCGCCAAATAGGCTTCGCAGCCCAGCTCTAACAACTGCTCTAACTGAATAGCTGAAATCACTATACTCCCCGAAGTCGGTCTCACTCCCTGATAAATCAACTTCCCTGCATCCCACTCAAACACCACTCTACCTCTGTAGCAATCCAGATGAACTCGGTATAGAGATAACCAGTCCATCCCCAAAATCACGTCATACAGCTCCACTGGACTGATGACCAAATCTGCTGGCATAGACTACCCCGCAATCTGCACATCAACTGCTCTAGCTCTGCCCGAAGTAGCCAAATAACCACCACCAGCCACCTTGACAAAGCCTGAAGCCTCGCCATCGCTACTCCGAATACCACTACCCTCAGCTCTCTCCGGAGTAATGAAGCAATTAGATGCTCCCGAGTCAAACAGAACGTGAGACTCAAAACCTCCAACTAACAAGGTCCCTGTGATCTGGCCTGACTGACTGGTCTGGCCCACCTCTGCCGAAGTATAAACTCTCGGCGCTCCGCCCGACTGAAATGCCGCAACCTGCGCTGCTGACTGAATAGCCAACGGCTGAATCGTCGCTGCCACTGCTCTCTGCTGCAACTTGGGACACATTGTCTTGATATGCCCCGGCTCCCTGCAGTAGTAGCACACTGGAGTCTCTCTGGATCCCGCCCTCTTGGGGCAAGTCGCCACTCTGTGATCCAGACTACCACAACCAAAACAACCACCCGTACTCAGGCCACTAGCAGATATCTCGTCTGCTCTCCTCTTCTGGCCCTGCGCAGGCCTGCTGCCCCTGCCGTAACCAGAACTGTGACCTTTGCGCTGCTGATGCTGCTGCTGGCCCCGAGGATGGGTAGCAGGAACAACTGCAGCTAGAACAACCGCCGTACTCACCGGCTCACGCAAGTCCTCCTCAATGGAAGCTGCCAACTCCACTAAGCCAGCTCTAGTGTGGTACATACCACCTCTGCACTGAGTCCTGATGTTCCTCCGAAGCCCCTGGAGAAACCGCGACGTCAATGCCCGCTCACTGATCAGCTCGCCACCCGAATTGACCAACAATCTGCAGAACTCTGCATCATAATCCCGGACAGACCTCTCACCCTGCGTCAAGTCCAAAAACCTCAACTGCAGCCTGTCACGAGCCTCCTGAGGGAAAAACTTGTGGTTGAACTCCTCGACGAGGTCAACCCAAGTCCATACCTCTCTCCTGGTCCTAACAGACCTCCACCACAAATGTGCATCACCTCCAAGGTAGTGCACTGCCAACTCAACTTGAAACTGTGCCGGACATTGAACAGAATCGAAGTTCCTCTCTAACCTCTGACGCCACTCGTCAGCCTGCTCTGGGGTAACCCCGCCCTCAAACGTAGGCGTACCAATCCTCTGCATCTCCCTCATCATCTCACGATAAGGCGAAAACCCAACTGCAGCACCCTGCTGCACCGCAGCCTCCTGCTGCTCAACAAAACCGGCACCAACATGTGCCCCGGCACCACCCTGTGCCCCGGCCGCTGGAGGTGCAACCGGAGCCTGCTGTGGAACTGCCTGAGGAAGACGTGCCAACAACTGCGTCAGTAGCCCCACAATCAACTCTCCCTGAGCTAAAGCAGCGCCCCCACCGGGAACCGCTCCAGCTCCTGCGCCACCACTGGCACCTGAGTTAGCCCCACCGGCCAACGAAACAGACTGTGTCACCGACGCCGCCGCCACACTAGGCGCTGCACTCTCAACGGAAACCTCAGCCTCTGGCCCACCGCGACCAGCTCCTCTGCCCCCACGGGCTGCACCGCGACCACGACCACGACCTGCGTCCATCTCTCTGCATTACCACCAAGTACAGAAAAAGAGCAAAGTCAACACACAAAAACACAAAACACAACACACAACTATCCAACTCACTTACCCGCAGAAAACTGGAAGACCGAGAGGATGAGACTAGACCACTAACTGACTAACTCACATAATCAATTAAACACATAGTCCAATCCACTCAACACTAACAGTCCTAAAACCGTATTTGCTCTGATACCAAAATGAAACAACCAAGCCTTTTTTTTTTTATAAATTAATTATCAATGCGGAAATTCTCAGAAAGAAATCAATAATATTAAATAAATAAATGAATTCAACAAATAACCAATAACCAATAAAACCAATAAAGAATGAACTCTAGCAACCTAAACACCAGGTTTGCTACATTAATGAAATAAAGACTAACATCCTAGAAAAGGTTCATTTTTAATCATCCATAAAATAATTCTTAAAACCAACATCCTAAATTCCTCTTCAGCCTCTTCTCTCGGTCTCTTTCCGCGGAAGAACATTACTGTTACCTGCAACACATTGGAATAGAGTTGCGTAAGTATTATCATAAATACTTAGTGAGTGGATCATCCTGCCTACAGGCCAATTACGTCATCACTAGACATTACATCAATCAACAACAGCAATAAACAAAAGCAGAACGATCAAACCACAACATAAACCTCCATGTCAGGAAACTCCCACGTTTCCTGACTTCCCAGGTTGGTGTCGACCGACACCTCTATGGTGTCGATCGACGCCATCCTTCTGAGTGTCGATCGACACCCTGAAGTGTGTCGATCGACACCAGCTCGACGACCCGAAGCCAAAATCAACAAAACAGCGCAGTTTCACAGATAAACACAGATCCGGGGTTTTCAAGGCCCCAAAACGAATCAAATCAACCAAAACTCGAAGAACACGAAGAACATCAATCCTAAACTCAGAAAATCCACGAAAACTCTAGTGAAACGGACCTACAGTCACGCACTCACCTTAGATTGGATTGGAAACAAGGAAAAGAGATGAAACAGCGAAGAACAGCAACAGATCAAGCCCAGAAACTCCAAAATCAACCAAAATCGCCCTGCCTCTCTCTGGAAACTCTCTGCCTCGAAAAACGTGAAAAGTGATGCGGCTACAGTGTTTTCTCGCACAAAATAGGGTTCCCTCGCCCTTAACCGACCAAACCGCAATCACTTGAATCGAACCGGCCGAAATCCAGGTAACCGGTGTCGATCGACACCCTTCCTTGGTGTCGGTCGACACCCATCGACCAAAACCAAACCAAACTCAATTGCAAATCGATCGACTTAAACCGGAATCGCACCTGATAACCGGTGTCGATCGATACTAGTCGTTCAGAAGAATTTGACACACTTTCTTCGCGATGCTTGAACCTTAGACCGACTGCACAACAATCAAACAAGAACATGCACAGCCAATCATCAATTCACACCTCTAAGAGCATGTGCCAACTACTCCCGAACCCCTAGCATCGTCCAACACCACTTCCAAAACAACTTTCTGGTTCACGGATGTTACACCGGCGGAGGAAACAAGGAAGCTCTTTGGTGTTTCTCTTCTCAATTCTCACAAACTAGAAATTTTCACCTCTCCCATATTCTTAGTTTTTCTCTTTCACGGTTTAAGGAAGAAGGAGATCGAGAGATGGAGCAAATTAAATTGATTATTAGTTTTCTAATTTTTGCATATATACTTATATTAAAATAAAGCCTAAATACCCAAATTAAAGAGAAAAAATGTAGTTCCACAACATCCTAACTAATTTGGCCTATTTAGCTAATTTTCCCTACATAAAAAAAAAAAAAACTATATAAGTTAGTAAATGAAAAATGGAAACATATTTTGTCTGGGAAGTAGAAATAGATTAATATCACGTTAGAGTGGTACGGAAGAAAATTATTAACTTAAAACATTGGTTTTCTAATCTAGTTAGTGGTAGTTTTTACAATCCAATCATAGTGGTCTTAAAAAAAAGGTTTATATTATGATTTATTCATCTAAAATATAGGAACTATATGTTTGTTTTATTTGTAATTGTGTCTTAGGATCCTTTCATCGGGAATTAAACCCACCTCATGGTCGGGGCATTTAATCCACAATTTCTTATATGAATAAAAAGAAACAATTGTGGGTTATAAAACCATTTCAAAGGACAATTATGAAAGAAAAAAATGGTTTTTTATAAAGACAATATGAAAGCACCCCCATCAAGAAGTTCTCAAGAAAACATCATAATAAGAGATTAAGAGAATACTTATAATAAAAAAATAATGAGAAAGAACTGATAATGTATATCCCATATGAGAACATTTAAGAAATTTATGCGAATATTTTTTACCACTTGTATCTTTTGATTTATTTTTTCCAAGATTAATATAATTGAATTATCTTAAAATAGTCATATTTTTATTTTTTGAGAACCCAAATGATATTTCACTAATGGAGATGTTCCGAAGATTTATTTTACACAACAAAATTCCAAACCGGTGACAACATAAAATTCACAAATTTTACTATGTTAGTCAAAAGTTTAATGTTACAAGAAAAGTAACAATTCATTTTTAATTATAATTTGTCATGTTTTGATGGATCAAATAATTTATACTAATTTATAAGAATATTAGTGAATCTTAATTATCAGACAATAAAATTTTTACAGCTAGCCAAAAAGCATACGGCAAACCTATTCATGGTGCTGTCTTTTTCATTTTAGTAATTTTAGTAGATAATATATACCAGAACCAATATACCAGTCCTTTCGTACAAGAAAGCATGACTGATCAGTACAAAATAATTGCTTGGCAGTAGCAGGAGAAATAAACTATTTCAGAAGCTGGAGCAACTGGTCATCGGAGAACTGTAGAATTAGGTACAACTGATTTGATTTCACTGATTCACAAATACGAGTATATCTACACAATATTAACCGACTTTAGACTTCTACAAAACAGGAAACTATCATTATCCTAATAAATATATATCTATCCCCAATATTCCCCCTCAAGTTGGAGCAAATTTTCACGCTCCAACTTGGACAATAAATATTCAAATGGAGCACGGTCCAATGCCTTTGTAAGAATGTCCGCCAGCTGCTCCTCAAAACAAACATGATCTGTAACGATAACTCCCTCTTCAACCACATCCCGAACTGCATGACAATCCAACTCTATATGCTTAGTGTGCTCGTGGAAAATTGGGTTTGAGGCAATGTGAATTGCTGCTTTATTTTCATAATACAAACGTGTAGGCTGAGACTGATCAACGCCAAGTCCCGCTAACACACGCCTAAACCATTTAATCTCTCGAAGAGCAATAACCATCAAACGATATTCTGCTTCTGCGGAAGAGTGTGAAATTGTATCTTGCTTCTTTGTTTTCCAAGCCACGGGAGACCCTCCAAGCAACACAACAAAAGCACTAAGCGACCGACGTGTCAAAGGACAAGAGTTGTAGTCGGCATCACAATAAACCGTAAGTGTGAGATCGGGATCTGGTTTAAGGAAGATGCCCTGACTAGGAGAACCCTTTAGAAAACGAACAATACGCAACACAACTTCCCAATGGGCGACCTTGGGCTGTTGCATAAACTGAGACAACAGATGGACATAGTAACATAGCTCAGGTCGCGTATTCATGAGATAAATCAGTCTCCCTATAAGTCTCCTGAACGGCTTAGAATCATCCAAGAGCGGACTTTCAACAGTGGCAAGCTTATGATCTTGCTCCAGTGGTGTTGCAGCTGGCCGAGAACCAAGATTCCCAGCCTCGGTGATAATGTCTAATGCATATTTACGTTGTGAAAGAAAAATACCTTTTGGCCCTCTGCTTATTTCGATTCCCAAAAAATACTTAAGTTTCCCCCAAATCCTTCATAGACAAACACCGACTAAAGTAATCTTTGAACTTTTGAACCATATAACTGTCATTCCCACAAATGATCAGGTGGTCTACATAAACCAGAAATCGTAGCTCAATGTTCTTGCGAGAATACGAAAACAGAGAGAAGTCATCATAGGATTGCTCAAAACCAAAACGGAGCAATGCATCAGAGAGTTTCTTGAACCAACAACGAGGCGCTTGCTTGAGCCCATAAAGTAACTTACGAAGACGACAAACCTTCCCTGGATGAGAATGACGGAAACCCGGGGGAAGCTTCATATAAACTTCTTCTTCAAGATCACCATGAAGAAATGCATTGTTGACATCCATTTGATAAACCTCCCACATCTTAGCCGCAACAAGACGAAGAACAGAACGGACAGTGTTCATTTTGACAACCGGAGCAAACGTCTGATCAAAGTCTTCACCTTCGACTTGATGGTTCCCTTGTACAACAAGCCGCACTTTGTATCTTTCTATTATGCCATCGGATTTATATTTAGTCTTATACACCCAAAGACAACCGAGAGCTTCTTTACCAGGAGGGAGATCACAGATATCCCACGTGCGTTTCTGTTCGAGTGCATCAACCTCAATACCCATAGCATTATTCCAAACCTTCATATGAACGGCATCCTCGAAATGTTTTAGTTCCTCACTAGATGTTGGCAGCAAAGAATGCTCGCTGCCCTGGAGAGAAAGCTTCATCGGAAATATAGTGAGATAACGGGTAGAGGGATGTACCTTGGACCGACGATAACTGAGATGTGGGATCAGGAGGAGTGTGATGGGGGTCTTGACTGTAGGCAACATTGTACTGATGTAATCACGAAGTTTAACAGATTCAAAGCGCTGACGCAAACCACGACCCAGAGGAGGATCAGAGTCAGCAGATGGTAAACCAGTGGTGTTTTGTACGCTACCGGAGTCTTGAGTAGGTACGGCTGTGACAGTTTCTGAGGCAGGTTCTTGTAGATTTGCTGAGACAGGTTCTTGTGGATGTTCTGTCACACGTTCTTGTGGATTGACTGTCACAGACTGAGTTTCAGGTGAACCACTCCCCCTTACGATAGTAGGCATGGGAGAGATAAGCCAGTCTTCATCAACACACACGGATGGTGAAAACTGTGGTAAAGAGAAATTGGTTACCGAGAAAGGAAAAATTGTTTTCTTAAACACCACGTCACGAGATACGATAAACTCCTCCCGCTCAATATCATAGACCTTCTTCCCAACCGGATATCCAAGAAACACACATCGACGACTCCGCTGACCAAACATATCCTTGTCTCGAGTAACTCGATGAGTGTAACATTCGCTCCCAAAACACGCAGCTGATCATAAGACGGCTTATGACCATGTAACAACTCGTACGGAGAGCGACCTAGATGGATTGCAGACGATGTTCGATTAATAAGATATGCCGCCGTAAGGACAGCTTCTCCCCAAAACTTTATTGGAAAATTCCATTGAAAGAGTAATGCACGCGCCACATTCAGTATATGTCGGTGCTTGCGTTCGACACGGCCGTTCTGCTGAGGTGTTCCCACACAAGATGTTTGGTGCACAACGCCATGTTCGCGAAAGTATGATGAGAGACACATAAATTCTGTGCCATTGTCACTTCTCACCATTTTCACCTTTTTCCCAAACTGATTCTTGGCATAGGCCAAAAAAATTTTCAACACTTTATTGACTTCGGATTTCTCAAGTAGGAGATATGTCCAAACTGCTCGAGAGTAATTATCCACAATGGTCAAAAAATAAACAGCTCCAGTAGATGAAGGAACACGGTATGGACCCCATACATCAACGTGAATAAGTTGAAAAGAATCTATTGTTTTATTCATACTGTCTGAAAACACTTCTCTAGTCTGCTTTGCTCGAAAACACACGTCACAAGGACCCGAGCAAACAAGTTTCGAAACACCAGAACACAAAGGTAAAGAAGAAAGCACAGAAAACGACGGATGTCCTAGCCGTTGGTGCCACAGAGTAGAATCCGAATCCGCAACTGCTCGATGAATCCTTGCAGCCATGGCATCCTTGAAGTAGTAAACCCCATCAAGTTTCTCACCGGCTCCAATCAGTCCTCGAAAAATGATCCTGCAACACGCAAAGGGTATCAGAAAACATAGCTACACCACCGGTTTATTTCAGTAGCTTTGACACAGATATTAAAGTGCAATTGAGATCTTACACAAACAGAACATTAGGCAGAGTGAGTGTGGAAGAAAGAGTCAAAACTCCTTGACGAAGAGAGACTGTTTTCCCACCATCAGCAAAGCCAATAGAACAAGGGATAATCATCTCGAGGTTGTGTAACAACGAGAGATTTCCTGTCATGTGATGTGAGGCGCCTGTATCAAGTATAACATCGCCATAACCTTTTTTACCAGACAATTTGTCAGAACCTTAATCACCGGTTTTCTCTTGAATCATTTTGGAAAGGGCTTTCCACTGATCCAAAGTGAACTCAGGAAAGGAAGAAGCATTAGAGCTTGTGGCATGAGCAGCGTTAGCTTGACCACTACCACGCCCTGAATTATTGATACCAGCACCTCGTCCTTCTTTTCCACGGCCACCTCGACCAGAAACATAATTGTTCCGTTCATTCCACCAGTCCGGAAAACCAACAAGTTGCCAACAATCTTTCTTCTCGTGACCCGAACGACCGCAATGACTACAAAGTGAGTTTCGACTTCGAACAAAAGAAGAAGAGGGAGACTCAGAACGAGGGTCAGGATCACGACGAACTTGAGACATCCTCGCGACGAGCCGAGAATCCCAGTGCCTCCTGTTGCTGCTCACGGAGACGGGCTGTATTCAAGCGCTGTTCTTCACAGATAACTTTAGCATAGATTTCGCCAAGAGTTGGTAACGGATCTGCTGCGATGATCCCTGTGCAGAGACCACCAAAGCGCGAATCACCGAGACCCATAACAAACTGGTGTATCTTTTCTTCTTCTTTCTCTTTTGAAAACGCCGAGGCAGCTCCACATGAACACGAGATTACAGTTTGATATGTCTGTAATTCTTTCCATAACGCCGACAGCCGTCCGTAATACTCAAGGACAGTTTGTCCATCCTCCCTGCGCGAAGCAAGTTGGCTCTTAATCTAATGGACTCGAACTTTATTTCCCACCGAGAATCTCTCCTTGAGCTCAGTCCACAGGAGATGAGCATCAGAGATGTACGACACGGTCGACCTAACTTGAGGTTCGATCGAAGCACGAATCCACCCTACGATAATGGAGTTCACCGTCAACCAGTTCTCCATGTCAGGACTACCGTTCGCAGGCTTCAGAATTAATCATTGAACGAAAACTGTTTTGCGTTTAGCCTGTAACACATTAAGTAACTCCGACGCCCACTCGTTGTAATTCTCTCCATTCAAAAGAACAGAGGTAATTAACGCGCCTGGATTATCAGACGCCTGCCAAAGTGTATGGCGAGATCGAATGAGCCTCTCCAACCTGAGAGAACACAGCACCACTGTTATCTTGAGTTCTACCGGAACCCGTCACACCACTAGTTACACGGTTTCCACCGGAACCCGTCACATCGCCACTAGATGGAGAATCATCTTCATCTCCGTCCATAGCAAAGAAAAACGAAAGATCTAGGTTTGAAGATCTTCTGCTCTGATACCATGTAGAATTAGGTATTCAACTGACTTGATTTCATTGATTCACAAATACAAATATATCTACATAATATTGACCGATTTTATACTCCTTCAAAATAGGAAACTATCATTATCCTAATAGATACATATCTATCTCCAATAAGAACCGATTAATAAATTTGGAATTGAAATATCAATTGTGTTTCTTTATATATTTTTTTTTCCTTTTGGTGAAGGTTACTTTATAATCACAATATCAACTGTTTTGTACAGAGGAAATTGCGAAAAATTATTATTATTTTTTTTTTTTTTAAAGCCTATTTCAATGAATATTGTTGATTGATTTGCTATAGATTTTCAAATAAATGAGCCTATAGTGGTATAAAAAAAGATAACCAGTGAGAGCCATATTTATAGATTTTCGAAAACCTGTCTTTGTCTTTAGCTAAGGGGCGACACGAGTGATAAGACAAAAAAAAAAACAGTAAAAATGCCACGAGTGCGTGTAAGATTTAGTGAAAATGAAGGAACAGTTAGACTAATTAGCTCAGATAAAATCCTAGAGAGATTTATAATAAAATGCGTAAGAAATAAAAAGGGTATTTTCAGAGAGTGATGATCAGGATAAAAAGCACATGGTCGGTCCACTTCTTCGTGTTAGGTTTCTATATTTGTAACAATTTCTATATTTGTAACAATCTACATAAAGTAGGTGGCAAAACGGGCTTTCGACACGAGTCTTTCTCTGCAGACAATGCCTCCATGTTCTTTCTCTCCACATGCAAATGCGATGGCTCTGTGCTGAAATTTTTTCCCTTAAGATAAAGCATATAAACATATTTATTTTGTATAGCAATACATGGTCATTGGGTATCAGTAAGGAACGGATAGCAAACACGATTTATAGCCAATTTTTTCTATCAAGATTGTTATCTAAAATTATTCTCAATAATTGGATTTTCATTATTTATTCTTAATTTTCCTTTGCAAATATATTTGTTATTAATTAAATTCGTTTGATTTATTTTCTTTTCAAATACATTTACTAACTTTTTGTGATTAATTACTACGGAGTATATAGAAACACATAATATAGAGCAAAAAACAAAAGTTAAGTCAGTAATTATTAGATGGAAGGAGTATTGTTTTTTTTTTTAATACTTGATCAAAATGGATGGTTCTAAATTCTAATAACTCTATATAAATTATTAATTTTTGAAAAAATAATAAAGAAACAAGAATTTTGATTATTTAATTTATAATTTCGGAAGAGAGGCATAAGTCGGAGAGATGGGTTCCCATTCAGACTTTCTCACGAACCATGCCACCTGATTCCTGACGTTTCTTTTTCCAAAAATACTACATTTTCATAATAATAAATATGAATTTATTACATTATTAAGGTATATGCATTAAAATGTATACTAGGGTTATATATTTGCACGAGCATTCGATGAAATAACTACATAGTAATAACAAATTAATATACTTGTAGTTAAAATTTATAATTGCTGCGAACATTATAATAAATTTGTTAAGATTTTTTATTTATTTTTCACATATATTTTTAAAGCAAAAATGAGTAATGTAATAATCTTAAATATTGTAGTTATATGTGTCTTTATCGCTAAAATATAATACTATACTTTTATATGTTTCAAAAAGTGTCATTATACTATTTTCATAAAAATAGTAAAAATTCTATTTTACGTCTATAAATACATTAAACAAAATTCTCTTTCTAATTAATACATCAATATAAGGTCAGTTTCAAAAATAGACCAAGAATTGGACTCAATTGCAAAAGTAACTCCCATTGCAAAATGTGATTTTTTTTTACCTTCTTCACCCTTCTCATATTTATGTAATAACGAAAATGCCATTACTTTTTCCCGTGAATTCTAACTGTGAAGTCTATTACGAAAATCAAATATCCAAAAGAACCTCATCTTCTTCACTTATTCACGAAAATGCCATCACCATCAATTCATCCGACAACCAAGCTCAACCGAAATCAAACTTTGAATGCATGATTTCCTCTTCAAACATATCTACAAACTCATTCTATCATCTCATAAACTTATATTCTTCAATTTCTTCTCCATTTTCACCCAAAAAGTCACATTTTCATCTTTTCAAAGTTTATGTTCTTAGATCTTGTCATTATCGGTGTGAGAGATCATTCTAACGGTTGGGGAAGTTTGCTAAAGCTCTAAATCGAATTTATTGGCCTTGAACGTAACTTAAGATCACAGCAAGGTAAAAATCCGGTCGATTTGAATGAATTTCACATATTTGTAGCAAAGTAGACTTCATTGTCAAGTCTACTGGTCAACGAATAGGTTAGTTTTGCAATTGACTTTCACAAAATTTTGGAGAGTAGACTTCATTGTGAAGTCTACTTCGAAATCCTTTGAAAACAAAAAAAATACGGGGTAGACTTCATTATGAAGTCTAACTATGAAGTCTATCTATGAAGTCTAATAGGTTAGTTTTTGCAATTGATCAACCAAATAATTTTTTTGTGAAGTCTATCCCTGAAGTCTACTGAACATAAATGTTAGTTTTGCAATTGACTTTCGCTTGACTTTTGGGGAAGTGTTGAAACAACCAAGCTTTTTTTTTTATAGTTAGCCCAGATTAACATTCCCATAAATGTAATCCTCAACAGCTAATTCAACAACAAAATGCGGAAGAAACCAATATTATTAAATCATGAATAACCGTATAACAAATAACCAATGAAGAATAAAACCAATAAACCAGATAACCAATAAGCAACCCTAACCAGGTTTTGCTACATTATTAAAATAAACTAACACCCTAAGAATTCCTTGTCAACCACAACAACAATGCCAATATCAAATTTCTAATCTCATCATCCTCTTCTCTCGGTCTCTTTCCGCGGAAGAACATTGCTGTTACCTGCATCACATTGGAATAGAGATGCGTAAGTATTATCATAAATACTTAGTGAGTGGATCATCCTGCCTACAGGTCAATTACGTCAAACACTAGACAAAACATCACAATAATCAACGACAATAACAATGCTCAACATTAATCAACAGTATAAACCATCCCTGTCAGGAAACACCCACGTTTCCTGACACCCAGGTCGGTCTCGACCGACACCTCTATGGTGTCGATCGACGCCAGCCTCCCGAGTGTCGATCGACACTCATCGAGTGTCGCTCGACACCGGCTCGACGCCCAGAAACCAACATCAATGAAAATCGCATTCCAAATCGCAATAACACAAAAATCTAAGGGTTTTCAACGCCCCAATGCTATCAAAACACGAAATCCAGCATAAACAATCTCAAGAACACATCATAAATCCGAAATCACACAATCTCTAACGCTTAACGGACCTACAGTCACGCACTCACCTTATAAACGGATTGGAAAGATGGAGAAGAGATAGAACAACGAAGAACAGCAACAAAACGAGTCTCCAAACTCCAAAATCACCTTAGAAATCACCTTTTTCTCACAAAAACACTTATGCCTCGAAAACTGAGCCTCTCTCGCGGCTACAGACTTTTAAATCGCGACCTAGGGCTTTCCTTGCCCCAAACCGAACAAAACCAGCCGACTTGAATCAAACCGGTCGATTTCCCAATAACCGGTGTCGATCGACACCCTTCCTTGGTGTCGGTCGACACCCATCGACCAAACCGAAACCAACCTCAAATCAAACGCGCAATCGACTTAAACCGGAATCGACCCTGATAACCAGTGTCGATCGATACTAGTCGTTCAGAAGGATTTAACACACTTTCTTCGCGGTGCTTGAATCTTAAACCGACTACACAACAATCAAACAAGAACATGTACAGCCAATCTTCAATTCACACCTCTAAGAGCATGTGCCAACTACTCCCGAACCCCTAGCATCGCCCAACACCACTTCCAAAACAACTTTCTGGTTTGCGGATGTTACAATTCTCCCCCACTAAACTGGATTCGTCCTCGAATCCCAACACAAACGTCTCTCCAAGACCTCAAAACTCAAATTTTAGTCCTTTGTTATACGCATGTTTCCAAGATATTATTACTCTCAATGCCATAATCCACTGTCATGACATCCATACTGCGACTCACGGTCCAGTACCAAAATGTGACCACTGCCACCAAACCAAAACGTGACCCGAAGCCACAACCAAAACGTGACCCACTGTCACTAAAACAACCCATATCGAGGTAGCGACCCCCAATATAAGTCCGTTGGGCACCTAACGTCCCAACACAAATAGAACCACCGTCTACAAGGCCCACGCCTTTAGACAAAACGAGTAATAAAATCTGAAACGCGCACCAACATATGACTAAAAACTCCCAATGACCCCACCGGCCAAAGAAACTTGTAACATCCCAAACCATAACCAAAATATGAGGCAAAACTCCATCTCATATAACTCCAAAAATGTATATCGTACAACAAAACGAAAATACATAAATCCAAAACCAACAACAACAAAACCAAAACGAGACTAGAACCACAAAGATGAAGAAGCTCACTCCACAGCCTGCTTGTCGAACCACTTTCCGAACTTCAGCTTCATCTTTGCCTCTGGCTCCCAAGTCTGCTCCTCTGTGCCACTACAGTCCCACAAGACTCTCAACAATGGCACCCTCTTGTTTCGCAGAACCTTGACTCTCCTCTCAAGAATCCTCACAGGAACTGCCGGAACTGTCATATCTGGCTGAAGATCCTCTGGAATCTCAACCACAACCTCCTCTGAAGGACGCAAACACCTCCTCAACATAGAAACATAAAACACCTTGTGAAAGGCGCTCATAACCGGTGGCAACTCCAACCGATAAGTCACTGGCCCAACTCGCTCCACAACTGGAAACGGACCCATAAATCGCGGACTGAGCTTGTTCTCTGCTATGGACCTGTTAGGGCCCCTCAACATAGCCATCTTGAGATAAACTCTATCTCCCACCTGAAACTCAAGCTCACGTCGCCGCCTATCTGCATAACTCCTCTGTCTATCCTGAGCCTCCTTCATGTTCAGCCTCAAGACACGAATCTTCTCCGTCGTCTCCTGAACAAAACTAGCTCCAAACATGCTGCGCTCCCCCACTTGGGTCCAGCATAACGGTGTCCTGCATGGCCTCCCGTACAAAGCCTCATAAGGAGCCATACCAATACTAGGCTGAAAACTGTTGTTATAGGCAAACTCTGCCAAACACAGATGATCAGCCCAATGACCACCCCAATCCAGTACACACATCCTAAGCAGATCCTCCAAAGTCTGAATAGTCCTCTCCGACTGCCCATCTGTCTGCGGATGATACGCTGTACTCATATGCACCTTAGTGCCCATCTCAGTCTGAAATGCCCTCCAAAACTCTGAAGCAAACCTCGGATCTCTATCCGACACGATACTGGCTGGCACTCCATGCAGCCTCACAATCTCTCGCACAAACTTCCTAGCCAAGATAGCCGCTCCATCTGTCTTCTTGATAGCCAAGAAATGTGCTGACTTGGTCAAGCGATCCACAATGACCCAAATAGCATCGAAAGTCCGTGAGATCGGCAATCCCACAACAAAATCCATAGTGATCATATCCCACTTCCACTCTGGAATGGGTAAACTCTGCAGAAGACCACTAGGCACCTGATGCTCTGCCTTGACCAAAGAACAAGTGTTGCACCTCGCAACCCAATCTGCCACATCCCTCTTCATCCCCACCCAATGATAATACCGTTTGAGGTCACGGTACATCTTGGTCGCACCCGGATGAATCGAAAACTTGCTCGAATGAGCCTCTCTCAAAACCTCATGCCTCAACACCTCATCCTTGGGCACACAAACTCGCCCACGAACCAAGATAGTCCCATTCGAAGAGACCTGATACTCAGAACCAACTGCCTGCGAAGCATCAATCAAACCCTGATCACTCTGCTGCGCCACTCTGATCCTACTGAGTAAATCTGCCTGATCAGCTGCCTCCAAACCCAAAGGCTCCTCTGAAATAGCACACAGTCGCAATGTACTAATCTCGCTGACCAAAGCCTCAACACCACGCTCTCTATCTGAATCAACCCTCCGTCGACTCAAAGCATCGGCCACCAAATTGGCCTTGCCTGGATGATAAACAATATCCAGGTCATAGTCTGCCAGAAACTCCACCCAACGCGTCTGTCTCGCATTCAGCAAAGGCTGAGTGAAAATATGCTGTAGACTCTTGTGATCTGTAAAGATCTGCACTCTGCCACCATAAAGATAAGACCTCCAAATCTTGAGTGCAAAAACCACTGCTCCCAACTCAAGATCATGTGTAGGACGGTTGCGCTCACTGCCCTGCAACTGCCTCGAAGCATAGGCAATCACTCTGCCCTCCTGCATCAAAACACAACCAAGTCCAACACCTGAAGCATCTGTGTACACAACATATGGCTTCCCCGGATCGGGTAATGAAAACACAGGTGTACTAGTCAACATCTCCTTGAGCTTCCCAAAGCTCTCCTCGCACTCCTGCGACCACACAAACGGCACATCCTTGCCAGTCAACCTCGTCATCGGCTGAGACATCCTCGCAAACCCCTTGACGAATCTTCTGTAGTAGCCTGCTAAACCCAGAAAACTCCTGATCTCGGTAGCACTACTCGGTCTAGGCCAATCCCTGATAGCCTCAATCTTAGCCGGATCCACAGAAACTCCCTCTGCAGAAACAATATGGCCAAGAAAACCCATCTCTCGCAGCCAAAAGCTGCACTTGCTCAACTTAGCAAACAGCTTCTGCTCTCGAAGCTTCTCCAACACAAGCCTCAAATGAGTCGCATGCTCCTCTGGACTCTTCGAATACACCAAAATATCATCAATGAAAATAATGACGAACACGTCCAAAAACTCCCTGAACACGTCGTTCATCAACCTCATAAATGCTGCCGGCGCATTAGTCAAACCGAAAGGCATGACCACAAACTCGAAATGCCCATACCTCGTCCGAAAAGCTGTCTTCCGGACATCTGCCTCATCTATCAGAATCTGATGATATCCCGATGCCAAGTCAATCTTGGAGAACCAAGTAGCACCTCTCAACTGATCCAACAACTCATCAATCCTCGGAAGTGGGTACCTGTTCTTCACTGTGACTCGGTTAAGTCCCCGGTAATCAATGCACAACCGAAAACTGCCATCCTTCCTCTTAACAAACAACACTGGCGCTCCCCACGGCGAAACACTAGGTCTGATGAACCCTTTACTCAAAAGGTCCTCTAGCTGCTTCTTCAGCTCTGCCATCTCTGCTGGAGCCATCCTGTAAGGTGTCTTCGATATCGGAGCTGTCCCGGGCTCTAAATCAATCGTGAAAGGATCTGACCGAGATGGTGGCAATCCCTTCAGCGACCGAAATACGTCCTCAAACTCCTGGACAACCTGAATATCCTGCAGACACACCTCACCACTGGACTCTGTCATAGTGATCGTCGCCAAATAAGCTTCGCAGCCCCACTCTAACAACTGCTCTGCCTGAATAGCTGAAATCACTATACTCCCCGAAGTCGGTCTCACTCCCTGATAAACCAACTTCCCTGCATCCTGCTCGAACACCACTCTACCTCTGTAGCAATCCAGATGAACTCGGTATAGAGATAACCAGTCCATCCCCAAAATCACGTCATACAGCTCCACTGGACTGATGACCAAATCTGCTGGCATAGACTGCCCCGCAATCTGCACGTCAACTGCTCTAGCTCTGCCCAAAGTAGCTAAATAACCACCACCGGCCACCTTGACAAAGCCTGAAACCTCGCCATCGCTACTCCGAATGCCACTACCCTCAGCTCTCTCCGGAGTTATGAAGCAATTAGATGCTCCCGAGTCAAACAGAACGTGAGACTCAAAACCTCCAACTAACAAGGTCCCTACACAATTCCACAAGTGTTGAGAACCTCTAACTCTATCACAGTAAAATAACGGAAACAGACACACCACAATTCTACCTTAAGAATTTAAAAGTCTGAGTCAAGATTTTACCTGTGATCTGGCCTGACTGACTGGTCTGGCCCACCTCTGCCGAAGTATAAACTCTCGGCGCACCACCTGACTGCAACGCTGCCACCTGAGCTGCTGACTGGATAGCCAACGGCTGAATCGCTGCTGCCACTGCTCTCTGCTGCAACTTGGGACACATTGTCTTGATATGCCCCGGCTCCCTGCAGTAGAAGCACACTGGAGTCTCTCTGGATCCCGCCCTCTTGGGGCAAGTCGCCACTCTGTGATCCAGACTCCCACAACCAAAACACCCACCCGTACTCGGGCTACTAGCAGATATCTCGTCTGCTCTCCTCTTCTGGCCCTGCGCAGGCCTACTGCCCCTGCCGTAACCAGAACTGTAACCTCTGCGCTGCTGATGCTGCTGCTGGCCCCGAGGATGGGTAGCAGGAGCAACTGCAACTGGCACAACTGCCGTACTCACCGGCTCACGCAAGTCCTCCTCAATGGAAGCTGCCAACTCCACTAAGCCCGCTCTGGTGTGGTACATACCACCTCTGCACTGAGTCCTGATGTTCCTCCGAAGCCCCTGGAGAAACCGCGACGTCAATGCCCGCTCACTGATCAACTCACCACCCGAATGGACCAACAATCTGCAGAACTCTACATCATAATCCCGGACAGACCTCTCACCCTGCGTCAAGTCCAAAAACCTCAACTGCAGCCTGTCACGAGCCTCCTGAGGGAAAAACTTGTGGTTGAACTCCTCGACGAAGTCAACCCAAGTCCAAACCTCTCTCCTGGTCCTAACAGACCTCCACCACAAATGTGCATCACCTCCAAGGTAGTGCACTGCCAACTCAACCTGAAACTGTGCCGGACAACGAACAGAATCGAAGTTCCTCTCTAACCTCTGACGCCACTCGTCAGCCTGCTCTGGAGTAACACCGCCCTCAAACGTAGGCGTACCAATCCTCTGCATCTCCCTCATCATCTCACGATAAGGAGAAACCCCAACTGCAACACCCTGCTGCACCACAGCCTCCTGCTGTTCAACAAAACCGCACCAACATGTGCCCCGGCACCAACCTGTGCCCCGGCCGCTGGAGGTGCAACCGGAGCCTGCTGTGGAACTGCCTGAGGAAGACGTGCCAACAACTGCGTCAGTAGCCCCACAATCAACTCTCCCTGAGCCAAAGCAGCGCCCCCACCGGGAACCGCTCCAGCTCCTGCGCCACCACTGGCACCTGAGTTAGCCCCACCGGCCAACGAAACCGACTGTGTCACCGACGCTGCCGCCACACTAGGCGCCGCACTCTCCACTGAGACCTCAGCCTCTGGCACTCCACGACCAGCACCCCGACCTCCACGACCCGCTGCTCGCCCACCGCGACCAGCTCCTCTGCCCCCACGGGCTGCACCGCGACCACGACCACGGCCACGACCACGACCTGTGTCCATCTCTCTGCACTACCACCAAGTACAGAAAAAGAGCAAGGTCAACACACAAAACAAAACACAACACACCAAATACCCAACTCACTTACCCGCGGAAAACTGGAAGACCGAGAGGATGAGACTAGACCACTAACTGACTAACTCACATAATCAATTAACCACATAGTCCAATTTATCCAATACTAACAGTCCTAAAACCGACTACGCTCTGATACCAAAATGAAACAACCAAGCTTTTTTTTTTTATAGTTAGCCCAGATTAACATTCCCATAAATGTAATCCTCAACAGCTAATTCAACAACAAAATGCGGAAGAAACCAATATTATTAAATCATGAATAACCGTATAACAAATAACCAATGAAGAATAAAACCAATAAACCAGATAACCAATAAGCAACCCTAACCAGGTTTTGCTACATTATTAAAATAAACTAACACCCTAAGAATTCCTTGTCAACCACAACAACAATGCCAATATCAAATTCCTAATCTCATCATCCTCTTCTCTCGGTCTCTTTCCGCGGAAGAACATTGCTGTTACCTGCATCACATTGGAATAGAGATGCGTAAGTATTATCATAAATACTTAGTGAGTGGATCATCCTGCCTACAGGCCAATTACGTCAAACATTAGACAAAACATCACAATAATCAACGACAATAACAATGCTCAACATTAATCAACAGAATAAACCATCCCTGTCAGGAAACACCCACGTTTCCTGACACCCAGGTCGGTGTCGACCGACACCTCTATGGTGTCGATCGACGCCAGCCTCCCGAGTGTCGATCGACACTCATCGAGTGTCGCTCGACACCGGCTCGACGCCCAGAAACCAACATCAACGAAAATCGCATTCCAAATCGCAATAACACAAAAATCTAAGGGTTTTCAACGCCCCAATGCTATCAAAACACGAAATCCAGCATAAACAATCTCAAGAACACATCATAAATCCGAAATCACACAATCTCTAACGCTTAACGGACCTACAGTCACACACTCACCTTATAAACGGATTGAAAAGATGGAGAAGAGATAGAACAACGAAGAACAGCAACAAAACGAGTCTCCAAACTCCAAAATCACCTTAGAAATCACCTTTTTCTCACAAAAACACTTCTGCCTCGAAAACTGAGCCTCTCTCGCGGCTACAGACTTTTAAATCGCGACCTAGGGCTTTCCTTGCCCCAAACCGAACAAAACCAGCCGACTTGAATCAAACCGGTCGTTTGTCAATAACCGGTGTCGATCGACACCCTTCCTTGGTGTCGGTCGACACCCATCGACCAAACCGAAACCAACCTCAAATCAAACGCGCAATCGACTTAAACCGGAATCGACCCTGATAACCGGTGTCGATCGATACTAGTCGTTCAGAAGGATTTAACACACTTTCTTCGCGGTGCTTGAATCTTAAACCGACTACACAACAATCAAACAAGAACATGTACAGCCAATCTTCAATTCACACCTCTAAGAGCATGTGTCGACTACTCCCGAACCCCTAGCATCGCCCAACACCACTTCCAAAACAACTTTCTGGTTTGCGGATGTTACAAGTGTAACTGTGAAGTCTATTTAGGATTAGACTTCAAAATGAAGTCTACTCACGAGTAGACTTCATTGTGATGTCTATTACGAGATAGACTTCCGGTTGAAGTCTACTGGTCAACGTTTATCAAAATAGACTTCACGGTGAAGTCTACTTCCAAAGTCAAAAAATTTCAATCAATTGCAAAACTAACCCGTCCGAAGTCTAATTATTGGCGTAGACTTCACCGATAGACTTCATAACAGAGTTAGACTTCATTTTGAAGTCTAATCGGCCTAAATAGACTTCACAGTTAGACTTCTCCAAAAGTCAAGCGAAAGTCAATTGCAAAACTAACCCTTTTTATTCAGTAGACTTCATGGATAGATTTCACCAAAACGTATTTGGTTGATATATTGCAAAACTAACCTATTAGACTTCATAGATAGACTTCATAGTTATACTTCATAATGATTGCCGCCGCAGAACCGCGTATTGACCGAGCTGGAGCTGTTGACCCGCGTTGACTGAGCCTTGACCACTTTCCAGCTGGACCAAACCGAGTCTAAACCGCATTTGTTTGGAGCTTAAACCAATTGGGAAGGAAGAATTATTCAAGATAAATGAGTTGACCAAGGGTTTCATGTCTCCTACTATAAATACTATAAATACTTTAAAGTCCTATTTTATTAGGCATCTTGTAATTTGTTTTGTCAAGAACACCCAAAAACACTTCCTTCAGATTTCAAAACATTTTGTAAGATCCTTTCTTAGTTTTTAATCAAGTTTAGTACTTTTCTTTTATATTCATCTTACCTTATCTTAATCTATCTTGCTAATCAAGTTTAGGGCCATTTCCTTAATGGGATTTGGTGTTCTTGACATGATTAGTGAGTGAGCTCTTTTGGTCTTTAAGGATGAGGTGGATTAGGTGTATTAAGGGTCGATCTTGAAGTGTAGATGTTTTAATCCTTTCTTAAATCCATCTTTGTTGGGTTCCCTTAATGCTAGATCTTTTCTAATCATCTAGATCTAGATCTAAAACCTTTCTCACACCAAAAGTGTCTTGAGAAGGGTTGGACCGACCAACAAAGAGATTAGCTCCCTCTAGCTGACGACAGTGATTGTCTAGAGAGCTTTTCGGACTAGAGAGTTGTTTCTTATTGCTGGCTTGCCTTGGAACCACTAACGAAAGTTAGCTCCTTTGGTTTCAAGGTTTGCTTTGTGGTTTAACCATGAGAGTGGGTAAACCTTGCCTTATGAACTCTTTTCCTAGGATTTAATCTCTTTTAAGTGTTCTAAACATCTTCATCGATCCTAAAGACTTCTTAATCGATAACCTCATCCTAGGGCCTCTTCGTTATAAGCAAAGTTCGCACCTTTCTCTTAGATTGAAATCGTTTCCTTTAGTTTCTTGATTTCGATCTTTTACGTTTCTTATTTAACGCTTAATCACATTATATTCTTGTCTTATTTACATGGGTTAAAAGTTAATTTAGCCATAATTCATGGTTTAATTACTAAAATAGCTCTTATATTAATTTTATTACTAATGAGTTTTTTTTTCCTATTTTACCCCCAAATTAACAAAAAACTTGAATTACAGAAATGTCATTATAATTATTAAAAAAAAAATAAAAGCACGGACTTATTTTATAGACACAATAGACTTATTTTTTTATAGACTTATTTTTATTTAGCCACAAATTTACTTAATTGTGAAATACTTATTTAGGAATCCATAGATTATTTTTTTTGTTTAGCCACAGACTAACTTAATTTTGATAGACTTATTAAATTTATATATATTTAATTTTCTTTGGGCACATATTTACTTAATTTTAATAAACTTGTTTAGCCAATTACAGATTTCCGAAAATAAGTTTGTCACATGAAACAACAGTTTTGTTTTCTCTCATAGATTTATTTCGAATGATAGACTTGTGTCATAAGTCTATCAAATGAACCAACTTTATCCGATTCTTTTCTTAGAGTTATTGCGTTTGACCACAAATTTAATGTTTTCTTATAGATTTAATTTCTCATGACAGATTTAATCTACAGATTTATATTTGTAAGACAGACTTTATGTATTTATGTGACAACAAATTTATTTTAATGATGACAGATTTAGTATAAGTTTGTATTAGTCTATCATCATTGATCGACTTGTTTCTTTGTAAAACTTAATTACTAGATAAGCACAAATGTTCTAGCGGACTTATTTCACGTTGTAACAGTTTTTTTTGTCTTTAACCATTTGTTTTCTTTGTTCGCAGACTTACTCACCTACATTTACCACAGACTTTTGATCGTTAATGTTATAACAGATTTGCCTTGACATACTTAAGGACCTTGTAGGTGACGTGGCTATTTCTTCCATTTTTGAAAGAAAAATTGCTTACGTTACTTAGGGTAATTGCTCATGTGATACACGTCTTTAGTTTCTAGGTATAGCCGCCACACTTTCTTCTTCACGTTTTATTGAGAAGGATCTTCATCATCTTTCTCGAATCTCAAACCCTAAATTTTTTTCCTCTTATGGAGCAGATAATTCTTGTATGCGGTAAGTGGATTTTTCATAATAACAAATGGATGTTTGTGGTTGATCACAAAAAAGGGAGCAAAATTCTGGTAGCAAACAATAAACTTCCTTTTGAAGATTTCGTCCATATGGTGGTTGAGGATTACAAGGTCGACGATAGAGTGTATGAGGTGGAATTGAGCTACATGTTTCCTAAGAAAGTTTTGCTGACATTACCGCAAAATACACCGCCAGTGAAGATTGAAACTTGTAACAAGCATCGGGATAGAGCAACTGACGTTCCCTTTCTCGAGCAGGGGCGCTGTCAAAAACCTGCTAGAACCAATAGATTAACTAATCGTACTGGAGGGCAATTTCATGGATTTCTGGTTCAAGTAAAAGCTGAGAGGGTGCAGCTCTGCGACGAGATTAGGGAAAAAAAGAGATCAGAAGATGCGTGTCTTCCAAAAAAAGAGATCAGCTCTACATTTCACTTCATTAAATCTTTTGTTCTTGACTTGACAATCATCTTGCATTCGTTCTTGTCCTTCTTTCTCCATTTTGGATTGACACCTAAACAACCACAATGATATGAGTGGGATAGGTTAATTGAAACCACACAAAAATCTTGTTTCACAACCGCCACGACTACTCTGGTTGCCTCCAGAAATCTCGTCTGCCCTCCTCTTCTGGCCCTGCGCAGGCTTGCCGCCCTTGCCAGAACCAGAACCGAAACCCGAACCTCTACGCTTCTGCTGCTGCTGACTCCTCGGCTGAATAGCAGGAGAAACTGCAGCTGGAACAGCTACCAGACCAACCTGCTCATGAAGGTCCTCCTCAATCGAAGCTGATAGCTCCAGCAGATCCGCCCTCGAAGTGTACACACCGCCTCTGCACTGAGTCCAGACACTCAACCGAAGCCCCTGCAAGAACCTCTGCATAAGACCCCGCTCGTCCTCCATAGCACGACCCGTATGAACCACCAGTCTGCTAAACTCTGCATCTTACTCCCGCATTGTCCTCTCTCCCTGAGATAACGCCATGAACCTCATCTGAAGACGATCTCGAGCCTCCTGAGGAAAGTACTTGGCGTTGAACTCCGCAAGCGCAAGGAATTCTCCCCAAGTCCACACTGCCCTCCTAGTCTCAATGGATCGACACCACAAATGTGCATCTCCACCCAGATAATGCACATCCAACTCCACCTGATAGTCCTCCGGACATCTCATAGACCGGAAGTTCCGCTCCAGTCTCAAACGCCACTCATCGCCTTCCTCAGGCCCAACTCTGCCCTCGAAAAACGGCGTAGCAATCCTCTGCATTTGCCCATCATCTCAAGATAAGGCGGATGCCCAATAACAACAGCCCCCTGCTGTCCAACAACTGCAACACCCTGCTGCGCCCCGGCCACTGGAAGTGCACTCGGAGCCTGCTCTGGAACCGCTGGCGGAAAACGTGCCAACAGCTGCTTCAGTAACCCAACAATCAGGTCACCATGACCCTGAGCTGGAGCCGCGCCCCCACCTTGGGCCGCCCCAACTCCCGCGCCACCACCGGCACCCAAAATGGCCTCACCCGCCATCAAAACAGACTGAGTCACTGACGCAGTCGCCACGCTGCGCTGCACTCTCTCCTGAATCCGCCGGTAAACTACGACCACGACCCCGACCTCCACGGCCCGCAGCTCGGCCACCACGGGCAACTGCTCTGCCCCCACGGGCTCTACCGCGCCCTCTCGCTCCACGACCTCTAGCACCTGCATCCATCTAGCTGCACTTCCAAAGACCAGGAAATGAGCAAGCTAGAAAAAAAACACGACAAAAACACAAACACACACTCACCGCGGAATCACTTGAAGACCAAAAAGGATGATACTAAGACTACTAACTGTTTAAGCACAAATAATCAATTAAACACAGTCTCAGTCCACCCAATTATAACCGTCCTAAAACCGTATACGCTCTGATATTAAAATGAAACAACCAAGCTTTTTTTTTTTAACAAGTACGGAATTCTCAAACAATAAAATAATCAAAATAATCAAAATATTCTAAATATCCTAATCTTTAGTAATATTCGTTAAATTCAATTCTTTTGCAAATTTAATTCAATTTTATTTAAATTATTTTTTTTTTTAATTTTTGTAGCCGATGTTTAAATACCTGAAACTGAAACCGCGCAGAACTGAACCGAACCCGAACCGAAAATGAAAAATAACCGAACGGGTTCTACAACTCTAAAACCGAAATATCCAAAACACAAAAAACCGATCTGAATCTGAACTGAAAACCGAATGCCTAGGCCTAGTATTTTTAACAAATTGTATGTATGTGAATCGCTGTAAAAATCGTCATATCTTTTCATCAATCACTAATATATTGAAACAACCAAGTTTTTTTTTTTTTAAAAACAAGTGTGAAATTCTCACACAATAAACCAATAAAATTAATTCAATAAATAATATTCAATTCAACTCCAGAATAATAAAATAAATCTAGCAACCTAAACACCAAGTTTTACTAGCCTACAGCATAAGTAAATAAACTCTAACAATTCCTATCATCCCCTTCTTCAGTCCTGATTCCGCGATCACACAATTCTTTTACCTGCAACACATGGGACAAAGAGTTGCGTAAGTATTATCACAAATACTTAGTGAGACGATCACCCCGCCTACAGGTCAATGACGCAATTTTCAGACAATTAACATTATTTAAATAATTTCCATAATTATTAAATAATAATTAAAATAATTTCCAAAATAATTTTTAAACCAATTATATAATTAAATAAACCAATAAATAATTAATTTCTCAATTAAACCAACTAAAACTAGATTAAACCATTTAATTCAATTAAACCAAATAAACCATTTAAGGAAATTAAACCGATCGATCAAACCACCAGAACCAGTGTCGACCGACACTACCTGTGTCGCTCGACACCGAGCTCACAGATCGACGCCAAAGACGATAAACATCACAAAAACACAAAAATACTCAAATCCAACACAATAACTCGATCAAACACGATTATCAACACCAATATCACATGAACAATCACATAAACTATTTCTAATCAATTCACAATCACTTTCTCTGTCAATCACGAGTCTACGGTCACGCACTCACCTTAACAAAAGATTGAGAAGGGAAAAAGCAAGAGATACAGCAAGGAAGAGCACCCGTAAACTTTAAAAGCCTTAAACTCTCTCGAAAATCTCCCTTCTCTTCTTCTCTGCCACTTTTCTGCCTCAGAAACTCGAAAAACGATGAAGAAAGCGACTCCTTCGCTTAAGTACTCGCGATTTAGGGTTTTCCACTAAACCAGCTGATAACCGGACCACTAAAACAAACCGAAATCAATTTGCCAACTCGGTATCGAACGACACCCACTTGGTGTCGCTCATACCACTGGTCAAACTCGATAATTCGGGTTACGGATGTTACATATATGGTCCATTTAGTTGGTTTGAAAAATTTAGAGAAGCGTAGTAGTTTAGATAATTGTAAAGTTAAATTTCATCGTTTTCGTCTGTGGATATATAATTTGATTGGTTTTTAGCACATGAATATTCTATTAATTTTGTTCGTCAGTTGACCAGTACAAAATCTTACATATATGTTGAATTATAAAATTTTAATGCATTTTTGTTATAACTAGGTTTTTCACCCGCGCTACGCGCGGGTCTGTATTAATAATTTGATTAAATAATTTTATTTTTAAGCTTTTTTCGTTGATAGCATGATTGATTGTAGTGAACCAATGTTCTTATTCTCTTCTTTTGTTTTGTTTTTTAGATTTTTCCTTTATTTTCGCTATTTATTCGATTTTTTTTTTTCTTCTTCATCTTTACTCTTTCTCGTCTTCATTCCTCTTCAATTCTTTGTCCTTACAATTTCTTATTCGGTCTTCTTTTTCATCTTTGTTATTTTTTTGTTTATCTTTTGTCCTCATTCTTTGATATCATTGTCTTCTCTTTTTTAATATTTCTTCTTATTTTTGTCTTTGTCTTGGTTATTGTTCTTTCGTTTTTTCTATAATTAGTTCATGCGGTCAAAGTTGCTAAAAGTTAAGTATCTTTCTTTTATTTAGCTTATTCTTTTTATTTTTCTTGATTATTCTCCAGGACTTGATCCCTTTTATATATATATAGTTTTATTGTAGATCTTTTTTATTTAATCTTATGTAAAGTAAAAATTTAATTATCTGATACACCCAACCAAATTTAAAAACGAAAAAGATTCACATAAACAAAATTAAGCTAGGGATTGTGCATTTACATATTCACACATGTAATAAGCAATGTCTAATAATAATATAAATAATTTAATTTATGCGATCATAGAGATATAGTTTTGCATAGATTTTCAATTTTTATTATTTAGTTTCATCTTTTTATTTGGTTTCCTTCTTTACCCTTATCTTTTTGGTTTCTTTTATGGCTTTGTTTTTTGCTATCTTCGTCCTCTCTTTTCTTAATTTACTTCTTTTTATTTTTATTCTTATTGATTCTTATTCTTCTGTTTCTTATATGATTAATTATTTACATCTAAAATGCTATTGTTTTGCTAGAGTTTGTTTTCTTCTTCTTTGTATTGGTTATTCTCCCTTTTAATTTTTTTCTCACTCTATTGCTTTTGTACATATTTTAGCATAAGTCTCATTAATCTTATGTAGAACATGTTTTCATTTTCTGATACACCAAACCAAACTTAAAAATGAAAATGTACGTATTAACAAATTTAAGTTAGAAGATAAGCTAAGATTTGGTAGGTTTTCTAGGGTTATAAAACCTAAATGAAGAGAAACTAATCAACACACATCATTGTTTTTCATTTTCTTCTTCGTTCTTGTTTTTATGTATTTTAATTTTATTTGATTCATTCTTATTCAGTCTCTTCGGTTTTGATTTCTTCTTTGTCTTTCCCCTTATATGGTTTCTTCTTCATTTTCACTCATCTTTGCGTTTGCTTTTCTTCGTCTTCGCGCTTTTTTTTTTTTTTTTTCGTCTCCTTCGTTCTTATTCGCTTTCCTCTTTAAAGGTCTTTGCAAGTTTTTTTGTTTTTGTTAATTTGGTTTCTTCTCTTTCGTTCTTATTCGATTTCCTCTTCAAATTGTTCTTCGTAAGTTTTTAATCTGGTTTTTTCTTATTCATCTTTACCTTTTTTTGTTTATATTTTGTCTTCGCAATTTAATATATTCGTTGTCGCTCATTTTCGGTTTTATCTTCTTACTCTTCTTCTTTGTGTTTGCTTTTTTTCTTTCTTATTCTTCACCCTTAAAATTCTACATGGCTCCATTTTTCTTGTAAAATATTAATTTTATGTTGAAATTTGTAAACTAATTTTAACATAAGCTTTTTAATTTGATATCGATCCATAAGTTATTTAGAGTGTCCACGGAGATATATGCTTTATAAATTTGTTCTTTCTTATTTGTTAAACATTTTCAGTGATTATTTATATAATTAAAACAATTATCTTAAATTATGAAATTTTCCTAATATAAATCTAAGTAGATTTTTGGTGTTACTAAAAACTTATACATGTTTTACTTATATCTATCGATATTCCATATCTAAAATTTGGAAAATTTCTTAATCTTTGATGATGATATAGAAAAGTATTATTGGTTGTTTAAAATTTGAAAATTTTCTTAATATTAGAGATGCTGATTTGACATAATTTAATTCATTTAAAAAAAAAATGCTGATGTGGACACACTTAGAGGCATTTAGCCTCAACTTTTATTTTGTTAAAAATTTTCAGTGGTTATTTATATTATTAAAACCATTATGTTAAATTAAGAAATTTTTCTAATATAAATCTAAGTAGATTTTTGGTGTTACTAAAAACTTATGCATGTTTTCCTTATATTTATTGATATTACATATCTAAAATTTGGAAAATTTATTAATTAATGATATAGAAAAATATTATGGGTTTTTTAAAATTTGGAAATTTTCTTAATTTTAAAGATGCTTATTTGGCATAATTTAATTGATTTAAAAAAAAAAAGCTGATGTGGACACCTTTAGAGGCATTTAGCCTCAACTTTTATATAGTATAAATTGTGGGAATGGCAAGACTTTCTAGACCCAAAACCTAATTCTATAAGATCTTACATCCTATGTATGCATTCAAAAAAAATTCAAATTTAAAGCGTGGCTAAGTAATTAAGGAGACTCGATTTCATGATTATCTCATTTGAGAATTACCACGGACCAAAACAACTTGGTTAGACAAAACAAGTGTCCGTGAAACAAAAAGAAAAAAACAACACAAACTTCGCTCTAAGCATCTAAAACAAAATAACAAATATATCATTTGGTTATTTAGGTTTTCAAACAAAAAAAAAAACTGTAAGAAAAGCAATATGTAAATTATGTACAAAAATCGCTTTTATATATGTATAAGATATCTAGATAAATGAATACCCTGGCTAATTCCCAAAAAGTATATAAAAACCCAAATTTTTCTATCATTTAAAATTAGCCACCGTGTTTTGTGAAAACTAAAATACGATGTCTCCCTTTATCAAAAAATAAATAAATACGATGTTTCCATACATTAATATATTTATATGTATATATGATAGTGGATATGTATAACCTGGACAGGCTGTCCTTCCAGGCACAAAAGGTTCGAGGTAGTCGGACAGATAGGAAACAATAAGGTGTGTGTGTGTCTGATATAGCTTTTTATTTGCAGTCCACTAAGATCTCTTTCTCTATCGTCGAAAAAATATCTACATAAATATTATTTATTTGTGAATATATATATATATATATATATATATATATATATATATATATATATATATAAATAAACAGAGTTGGTAATAAGTTAAATAATATCGTAAGCTAGAAAGAAAGAAAAAAATGGAACTGAAAACTTTTTTTAAGTGATTTTAATTTTACCAATATATTAAAGAAATATTGGAAACTGTTATCGATTTTTTATAAAAATAAATAAATAGGCTGTAAGCTCAATTTTTGACCAATCCTGTATATATGTTTACATTCTACAAATTTAAAACGTAAATTAGAAAATGACATCAGACAGGAAAAAAATTAACATTGACTTCAGGTTACGCCCTACGTGAAATGAAATGTAAATTTTACAAGTTATCTTAAGATTTAGCTGGCAATAAGAATTGTAAAACACATTAAAATTTGTTAATTTACCAAATGTGATGTAGGATTTCTAGTATATATTCTCTAGATTATAATTTATTTCATCAACATATAATATGGAAGCAACAACTCTCCGATGATAGATAAAAATCAATGCAGTGGAACACATGAATAAGGAGATGTACGCCGAGAGAGGGTTTGGAGGTCAAGTTACGTGACATTTCAAGATATCAAATAAATTTTAAAATAGTCAAGTTTTGTAAATATTAGGTATTTGATAAAAACTAGTGCATATTCTCCCATATATGAGTCTAAAACCCTAGCATATCGGAGAACATTAAATTTGGATGGCTATAAAGTATAAATACATGTTGAAGGATCTAAATTAGGTTAGCTAAAAAGAAAAAAAGCATATATAATTTGGATTTTTGGTTTTTTTTTGTGAGTAAGTTTGTGTGCTCAAGAGAATAAGATAATGCGTGTTGTTATGTGAGTGAGGATGTATACTACAAATTAGTTACTGTCGAGTCAAGGATCCGGTTTGACATCGAATCAATATTTGATTAAGTGAACATGCAAAGAATACTTCAATTCATTTATAAGCAGTGAAATGCACTGAGGTTTCGAAAATCCAAATCTTAGGAAATTACTTCTTTCTTTTTGAACAAAGGCTTAACAGGAAATTAATTTGTCTCTACGTTCTGAGTCTTTCACACCAAATCAATTGTGAAAATAAGAATGAATGTTTAAATTTTTTGGGAGCATGCATTTCTACTATTTATATCAGTGAATTGTATTTGATTGTCGGGAAGTTTTTCTAAAATAGTAACTCAATTCAACATGTTCAACTTCGAATAAAGTATTACCATATAACATAATAATCGATTCTGAAAATATAGTGATCAAGCACAATATGTTTTTGTTATCTATCCATTAGTGACTTACATAACAACAAAAAAAAAAATCTGTGAGTTGGGTTTGAATTCTTCATCTTTAGATGAGGAATTTCGTCGTATCAACCTGATTATTTCCGCAAAAATCGCACACTTGTTAAATCGAATCTTCATAACGGTAATAGGGTTTTGATTTATAAATAATTAAAGCAATGAATTTCATTGGGAATATGAGTTCCAAGAAAAAGAAAGAGAGAAAGAGTTAAGGGAAGGCATATGGTATGATAGAAGCTTTTGACCATTTACTCAATCATTTATGTAAATGGAACCTACATGATGTCGATATTTTTGTAATGTGTAGGCTTCACTCTGTTATGGACCCACATAATTATTTTATATGAAAAATTGTAAAACAAATACAAAAAATGAGCAATTCAAAGTATTTTATTGAGTTTTCTTAGGATGTCCCCTCTATGCACATGACAGTGACCATCCACCTTAGTTATAAATCAAAAACCCCTGTTTTTGAGACACAATAAAAGAGATACAAAAAGCTTTGAAGAAGGACGCAAAACTTATATCCAGGAGAAGCAAATGCAAACGGAAATAAGGGTTTGATGCCAGGAAAAAATAAAGCGTTAAGCATGCACTTAACTAACCTACTTTACCAAAATAAAAAACTAACCTTACTAATTCATTTAATTAATTTAGTTAAATAAATAACCTTAACTAGGTTGATGTGAAAATTACTTTCATATATTGATATCAATGATTTCACGTGAAATTTAACATCTAACGTACTATTTCACATGATATCACACTACATCTTATCATGTTATTATGTTAAGGGATTAATGGTTTGTGTCAAATTTTAAACAAACAATATGTTATTTTATCTGATATCATGCTACGCTACTATATGATTACTACTATATTACTCGATAACACGTTTTTTTAACGGATGTCACATTATTTACCAAAATCGCACAATTCTGCATAAAAATAATATATATTTTGATTAAACAGTGAAATTTGCAAAAGAGTTACTCCCTATTTACCATTTTATCATCAGAATCATTAACTTAATTATGCTATAGAATTTGCTATCCATCTAAACAATGCAAGAGAAAATTGCATACTGCAAGACTTAAGCATATGGAAAAAAAAAAAAAAAACATATGAAATGAGACTTAATAAAACAATTTTTCATTTATTCATTTTTTGTAAAAGGATATAATAGAATATGTTTGACCTTGTATAACCATTTGTTCACAGTATATTATTTATTACTGTGCATGTATGATATATCTCGACTACGCATGTGTTTCTAAAGCTTCGTAATAATAATCTCTTCTTCTTTTTGTGAAAAGGGTAAGAATTATATTTAACCAAATAGATTTAGATCATTGGTATTTCCCCCTTACAGTTAAGACCCTTCGTTTTGCTCTGTCATACATATTTGGCTGTTTGACTGATTTACGTACGTCTTAAGTTTTGGTGGATGTTAACAAATTGTAGGTTCTCTTGGATTGTTTATTTTTTTATCCGTCTTACCAAATAAAATTATCTTATAAAACTTAGAAGTTGTTTATGAATAACTGTTTCTTCTCCAAAGGTATTACTAAAACACGAACTTTTTTCAATTTTGTAATAAAAACAAAAATTATATTTGAATTCATATAGGTTACTGTTAGGATTAAGTTTTTGAATAGGGACGAAAATTTCATATTTCCATTAGAATTTTCTTTATAAAAAGTCTTATCTTATGATAAATTTCCCAAAAGTCATTGCATGAACTAGTTTTTCTTCACTTTTACTGAAGTAAGAATAATAATAATAATACTAATATAAGGTAGAAAAAGGAGGGTTGAAAATGATGAAGGTGGTGGTTCAGAGAGGCCATAGAAAGAAAAAATAGCTGGCCAATTTACTCCCTGCAGAATCTGGCAATCTATTAGCCTTTCCTTAGATGGGACCTTCTTTGAGATTGAGAATGAGATAGGAGAGAGAGAGAGAAGAAGAAGAAAGAGAATAGTCTTCTTTCTCCATTAGATGGATCTGACTCACTGCTACAAAAGATCACTCTCATTATTGAAAACACTTGTCAGTCCTTTTGGCCTCTTAGGACCTCCTACCGATCTTGTTTTGTCTTTTTGATTATACAGACTATGGAGTTCAAAGGTTCAAATGGTGACAGTGTTCTTGATTAAATTATCAGAGAAACTGCAGTTTAGTTTAAAGAAATTCGTATATATGTTCAAATTAATTAACCTAAACATACAATTAAATATGATAGTTTTTTTCGAAGTTAAATTAAAAGACTTTTTTTCATTGCCAGTTATTTCTTTGAACACTACATGTGTAAGTGTGTAGAAGTATAATTTTTGTCCAGAATCTTGATCCATATATTTTGATATACAGGCCCCAATACGGTTAGTGAAATATTAGATCCGGCAAAATTTAATACAGATTCGATATTTCGATTTTAAAATCTCGATATAATAATCCAGTTTGTTATATGTAAAAAAAAAATATTTTGTTTATGACAAATATAATGTGATCATATATATAGATATAAACATACACGTTATTATTAATTATATTTTTATTACAAATATTTTTATTTTACTTATACCAACTTTTTTATTCTTGATAGTTTTTAAGAATCGCATTTTGATATTTAGAAAAACATTTAAATTCCAAATATCTGGAAGTTACATATATGAATATGGATAGTATTCTGTTGATTATATATTTCACTTTTTGACAGCGGTAATATAGATCTACTATGGCGAGTAGTACTTTGCAATTGCATGAATGTAAGAATTGAGTTAGTCCGTTAACGAAATATTTTAATGAATCTAGAAAATTTATTGTTGTGGAAGCCCCTTAGCCTAGTGGTTTAAGGGATTTAATGCTTCTACATCAGGAGGTCTGGGTTTCGAGTCCCGGCGAGTGCGAAAAATTTATTGTTTTGACTGATTAAGTGGAGCTGTCGGTCGTGGAGCCTTTGAAGACAGTAGACAAATTTATTGTTTTGACTGATTAAGTAGAAGTGAAAGAAAAACAGATAAATGAGTCCGGATTATGTAAACAATAATAAGTAGATATTATTAAAAACGAAGAACGGGGGCTCGGCGAAAATGGCGTTTTCCAGATCTAGGTTTTAGGCATGCGATTCGGACAGGATTCGGTGGAAAATTCGGTCACTTCATGGGATATTAGGGTCGTAGAGGGGAGATCTTATCAAATCTACCCTGATGAAGGCCTTTTCTCTCGGTTTCAATTGGAGTCTCTGGATACGATGAGACTGCGATGTGGGGGGTGTGGGTCAGGGCTTGATACGAATTATCTTCGGATTGGAAGCGATTGCTTCTGGGAAGATTGGATAATAAGATCTCATCAAATCTTATTATACTATGCTAGTCTGTACACGGATCTTTTGGAGGTGGGACTATCCTCTCACGATCTGTTTCTCAATTTTGGGAGGCAAGATTTTGGATTCCCGATGGATGCTGACTTTGGAAACTGGAGGCTTAAGGGGTATTGGCTCATTATTTCGGATCCACACACACTTATGTTGATACGATTTGTCAAATTCACAAAAGTAATGGAGGGGATGCGAGAATATTTTACAGTCATGGCTATGAGTATACCAGCTCACATTTGGAGTGTTTCACGGATCAGAGGACCACTGATTTATACACAACAAAGGAAACCGGATCAGGGAGGTTCGGTGATGTCCATTACTTGTTCACAAGAATTAGAGGGCTTTAAGGCAACGATCTCGTTCACCATGGTGTTGATCATGTTATTTGATCCTCACGAGATTCTATGGAGTTTTGGGGGTGGATTATGCGAATATCTCATATTTATGATAATTCAGTGGTCATCTTTAGACGAAGTGAGTATAAGAATGAGGGGTCGAGGGGGTAGTCCACACCATCCACAACATATCTTTCTTCTTTATTCACTCTGGTTATCTCTCTTTTCACTGTTTGTGCTACAACGACAAATGTCTCAAGCGAGTATCCTCAAGTCCGGGGGTTCCAACAAGGGCAAAGAAACTCTGAGGCCAAGGCTGAGGATAACGGTCCCGGACTTTGACAACTCGGAGTTGATCAGGGGTTACTCAAAAACCCTGATTGGTCGGTGCATGAATCCTCAAAAGCAGGACGTGAAGTCTCTTATCTTTATGTTTCCCCGCATATGGAAAATGGAGACTCGTGTGGTTGGTGCTGATTTGGGTCTCGGAAGGTTCCAATTTGATTTTGACGAGGAGGAGGATATTATTGAAGTGTTGAAGATGGAACCTTTCCATTTCGACTACTGGATGGTGTCGCTTGTCAGATGGCAGCCTGAGATTGATCCCTTGTATCCCTCGGAGATCACTTTTTGGGTCAGAGTTTTGGAGCTTCCACTTCAACTCTGGGCTGAATTAACCCTTCGTAGCATTGGCAGAGCCTTGGGGGAAGTGAAAGCGGTTGATATTGATGGTGGCCGAGTTCAAGTGGGTGTCAATGGTTTTAAACCGCTTCATTTCGAAACGACGCTTGAGGTTAAGGGGGGACATGAGGTTCCACTCTATTTGCGGTATGAGCGTTTGTTTGGTTTTTGTAAGGAATGCTCGAGTCTCTGTCATGATGTGGAGCAATGTCCATTACTCTATGTCCAGCGAGCGGAACGGGACAGGATCAGACGTAGAGAAGAGAAGACAGAAACAAGATCCTTAAGTTACAAAGGAGCGGTTCACAGTTCTGTGGGTGATGCAGGGAGATCCAAACAAGAGGAGAGGAGGTCTGTTTATCAAGGCAAGACCAAGGTAGTGGAGGACAGGGAGGCAAATGGCCAGAGGCAATACGCGTTCCGCGGAAAGACGCGGCATGACGAACAAGATGGGGAAGGTCCACCCTTTTATCGCGTACCATCTACCCAGGTGCAACACAAGGAGATGCGGAAACGTCAGGGTGGCGGACTGAGGGGACCTCAAAGATTCTTTGAGGAGCAAAACTTGGCGCATGAGGCTAAGCTCAAGGACGCTAAGATCAATGAAGTAAATAAGGTGCTGGAGCCTGACGCAGGGGCATTACCCTCATCTAGCCCCACTTATCATTCTGCGAAAAAGGTACGGAAAGCTCTCAGTTTTGAGGTCGAAATTCCGGCGATGGCTGTTGAGGAATCCAGAAAAACCGAGGTGCTGTCGGTGACTGAGAAGGCCAAATTAGGAGGTGAAGAAGCGGGAGTGGTTGAGCAGGGTGAAAATTCTGCTCAGCTGCATCCCCCACATGCGGAAGATCCCCTTTTGACAGATTTGGTGGATATGGCAGGCACTGTTGATGAGCTTGTTTCAGATGATGATCTGTTAGGTGCGGAGGAAGAGGAAACCATAGCAGAAATGGAGACTACTATGGATTTGATCCAGTTAACGGAGGCAGGGGGTTCGGGAGAGACTATCATGGAGGAGGGACAAGCTGGGTCTGAGGTGGCACAAGGCACAAAGGTGGCACAGGGAGGTGTGCAAGGAAAACAAGTTGTGAGGAAATCTGGTGCAAAGAAGAAACTATTTCGCTCCAATGTGGGCGTCGGTGGGGGTGCACTGAGAAGGCTGGCTCATGGTACTAAAACTCCACGCAAGAAAGTGGCGGGAAAGATGGTAACGGGGGACAAGATGGTGGAAAAAACAGGGAAGGATGACAACCCGCCGGAGGGTAAGGGTAAGGGCAAAGCTATGGAAGAATGATTTTTTTAAGCTGGATTTATCAACGTTGGGATAACCAACTCATAATAAGTCGTTCTCAGGGGTGCTGGGAACAAGGTCGTACTGGTTTTTTCTTTTGCTATTGGTTTAAGTTGTGTTCTTTTCCTGTTAGCCATTCATTCACGGTTGAGCTGTGTGTTGTAAGCGGTGGCTTTATTGGTTGTGATAATAAAGAGGTTTACGTTGGTTTATTACATCCAAATAAATGGCTCTCTGGTGAATATGAAGCACTCATCTTTTTCTTACAGAAAGTTCAGCAGACAGAGGTGTTGGCTCTCAAGTTACGGTTTCCTAAAACAGAGGTGTTTTTCTTCAGGCCTCTCCTTTACGATATTAAATGAGAGTTCTTAGCTGGAATTGTCAGGGACTGGGTAACCAATTCACGATAGGCCATCTTCGAGAAATTTGGGGAAAATTTAAACCTGAATTTCTATTTCTCTCTGAAACAAAACAGGCTTTTAGTTTCGTTCAGCAATTTCAATTTCATTTTGGCTATGACAAGATGTTTACGGTAGAACCGTGTGGTGCGAGTGGTGGCTTAGCTTTGTTTTTTACTAATACCTATGATGTTAACATCATATGTTCAAACAAAAGACTAATCGATATTGAGGCTCGACATGAGGGGAGAACGATCTTTATGACTTTTGTTTATGGTGATCCGGTGGTCAAACTACGGGACCATGTTTGGGAACGTATAACAAGAATTGGAACAACAAGAACGGAACCATGGTTTCTTATAGGTGATTTTAATGAAATCACAGGAAATCATGAGAAGCAAGGGGGTGTTCTACATCAAGCATCGTCCTTCGTTCCTTTTAATTTGATGATAAGTGATTGTGGTCTTGTGGATTTTCCGAGCCGGGGAAATACTCTTTCATGGAGGGGAAGGAGAAGGGGTAGAATAGTGAGATGTCGCTTAGATCGAGCGTTAGCAACGGAAGAGTGGCATGATTTGTTTCCGGTCTCTTATGTCGAATACTTAGCAATGGTTGGTTCTGATCATAGACCGATTTTGGCTACTCTGGATTCAAAAGTAACAACACGGCGAAAACAATTTCGGTTTGATAAACGGTGGTTTGGTCTGGAGGGATTACAAGAATCTATTGATAGGGGGTGGAATAATACTCGGGGAGATGCAGCACCGTCTTTGGTGGAGAGGATTTATAATTGTCGCCACGAGATTTCCATTTGGAGGAAGAATAACCAACCATATGGAAAGGAGAAAATAGCGGAATTAAAACGAGCTTTGGAGGAAATACAAAATGATGATGATAGTACTCAAGAAGACCTTATCGATATAACAAATAAACTAAAGGAAGCATATAGGGACGAAGAACAATTTTGGAAACAGAAAAGTCGAAATATGTGGTTAAAGGAGGGGGATCTAAATACGAAGTTTTTCCATGTTTCAACAAAACAGCGGAGAGCAGTTAACAGGATTGTTGGGCTCCATAATGACGCTAAAGTATGGGTGGACGGCGAAAAGGAGGTTGAAAAAGTAGCGGTCAGCTATTTCGACAAGCTATTTACGTCCACATCACCAGATAATTTTACGGGAATCCTTAAACATGTGTCAGAACGGATTACAACACGGGAAAATGAGGTGTTAACTCGCCGAGCGACGGAAGCAGAAGTGCGCGAGGCGTTGTTCATGATGCATCCGGAGAAAGCACCCGGGCCAGATGGCATGACTGCCTTATTCTTCCAACGCTCATGGCATATAGTTAAGGAGGATCTCCTAACAATGGTTAACGATTTCCTCACATCAGGCACCTTTGATGAACGATTAAATATGACTAATATTTGTCTAATTCCGAAGACGGAACGCCCAAACAGAATGACGGAGTTAAGACCAATAAGTCTTTGTAATGTCGGCTATAAAATTATTTCTAAAGTCCTCTGTCAGAGGCTCAAAGTGCTACTACCAAGGTTAATTTCGGAAACTCAATCTGCTTTTGTGCCGGGCCGACTGATTTCTGATAATATTTTGATAGCTCAGGAGATGTTTCATGGCCTCAGGACAAATAAATCTTGTAAAGGAAAGTTTATGGCGGTTAAAACGGATATGAGTAAGGCTTATGATCGGGTCGAGTGGTCTTTTATAAAGGAATTAATGCGGAAAATGGGATTTACGGAACGCTGGATCTCATGGATGATGTGGTGCATATCGTCAGTAAGGTATAAAGTGTTAATTAATGGACAGCCAAGAGGAAAAGTTCTACCCCATAGAGGCCTACGACAGGGGGATCCATTATCCCCTTATCTGTTTATTTTATGTAAGGAGGTTTTAATAACAAATCTGAAAAAGGCGGAAGAGATGAAGAAAATAACAGGGCTTAAAGTAGCTCGGGCAAGTCCGGCGGTTTCACACCTTCTTTTTGCGGATGATAGTTTATTTTTCTGCAAAGCCAATGGTGAGGAAAGTCGGGTACTAATCCAAATCCTAAAAGAGTATGAAATGACATCAGGGCAACAAATTAATTTTACGAAATCTTCGGTACAATTCGGACATACGGTAGATACAGGGGTACGGGCTGAGGTACATCAAATTCTGGGAATAGGTAATGTTGGGGGTAGGGGAAACTATCTTGGAATCCCGGAAAGTCTAGGAAGCGCTAAAACAAAAATTTTTAGTTTTCTGGTCGACAGACAACAAAACCGAATCAATGGCTGGAATTCAAAGTGGTTGTCAAAAGGGGGAAAAGAGGTGCTTATCAAATCGGTTGTTTCGGCGATGCCTTCGCATGTAATGTCATGTTTTCGGTTGCCTAAAGGGGTTACGAATAAACTTTCTAGTGCGGTATCAAATTTTTGGTGGAGTAATAATGGCCAAACACGTGGCATGCATTGGCTGGCTTGGAAAAAACTATGCCGCCACAAAAATGATGGAGGGCTCGGGTTTCGTGTTATTGAGGATTTTAATACGGCTTTGCTGGCAAAACAACTCTGGCGGTTAATGGATAACCCAGTATCTTTATTTGCACGGGTTTTCAAAGGACGATATTATCGGAAATCTACTCCTTTGGACCCTATTAGATCCTATTCTCCTTCCTACGGTTGGCAGAGTATAGTTTCGGCTCGACCTCTGGTTCACAAAGGACTTATTAAAAGAGTTGGTTCAGGGATTTCTATCTCAGTTTGGGATGATCCATGGATTCCAGCTTCTTGCCCGAGGCCAGCCATCGAAAACGGGATAAATTTTTACCCCCACCTTCGGGTGAGTGAATTAATGGATCCCAACACAAAAACGTGGAATTTACCACTATTAAATCAACTTTTTCACAGCTCAGATGTCCCTCTCATCTTGGGGATCCCAACCTCACAAGGTGGCCGTCCAGATTCGATGGGATGGCTCTTCACGAAGACGGGTCGGTATACGGTTAAATCAGGGTATGCAATAGCACAACAAAATCTGGATGACGGCGGCACTATTCCTTTTGGCCCAGATGTACGGCGCCTACAGGCACATACGTGGAAAGTCCACTGTACTCGAAAACTACAACACTTTCTTTGGCAAGTTCTAACAGGATGTATATCAGTTGGGGCACGGCTACAGAGTCGTGGCATTCAGATAGACCCGCAATGCATGCGATGTGGAATGTCGGCGGAAACAGTTAATCATATGTTGTTTGAATGTCCCCCGGCACTACAAGTTTGGGCATTATCTCCGATTCCTACGAATCCCAACCGGTTTCCAACAGAAGGTTTGTTTACAAATATGGCTCATTTGTTCTGGCATCTGCCAAACAATGATACGATGCGGATGTACCCATGGCTGATTTATAATATTTGGAAAGCCCGAAATGAGAAGATCTTTTCTAATGAGGACTGGGATCCCAACAAGATAATTAATCACGCGGCAGCGGAGGCCTCGGCATGGGCAAGGGCCCAAGAAAGACAAGAGGCGATATATCCAATTGCGGATATTCCAGTGGAGTTACAATATTCGGGTGAAAAATGTCAAGTGGATGGGGCCTGGAAAGCGACGGAATGTCGGGCAGGTCTGGGATGGTTCAATTTTAACACAACCAATAGCGAAACACTTATGGGTGTGTGCAATCTGCGGCGGGGTTTATCGCCACTTCAAACAGAAGTGGAGGCTCTTGTTTGGGCCATGCAATGTATGCTAAGGCAGAACAAGTTAACAATGGTGTTCGAGACGGACTGTTCCGATGTGGTGAAGATGGTGTCTAAACCTGAGGAGTGGCCGGCGTTCTCGCTTCTACTAGAAGAAGTTGGCAGATGCAAGATGAGGTTCAGTTTTTTTTTCCATCGTGCAAATACCAAGGACGAAAAACACGGAGTGCTCGAGATCTACCTACTGATGTGTATTATGTAAATTCTGTTTCCCCAGTCTGGATTTCCGAACTGGTCTAGAAGCAGAAGCTGTTGACAAAAAAAAAAAAAAAAAAAAAAAAAAAAAAAAAAAAAAAAAAAAAAAAAAACAGATAAATGAGTCCGAGAAAATAACATGTTTAAGATTTTTTTGTCTCTAGATCTTTAACCATCAAATCACTATGGCTTATTCAAATAAGATATCCTAATAAAATCCAAATATGTAAATCAGATATAAATATCTCAGTATTGCTGGAGATCCAATCCGTTTCCATAGTATACATCAAAAACATTGCAATAAAAAAAATTATATTGCAAATTCACAATCTAGTAGAAAACAAAAGGATAGTTGGTTTAATTTTTTAAAAACTTTTTAGAATTTGAAAACTAATCCATTTTAAAAAAACTTTTAAAACTAACTTTTTAATAAGTGAAAAGACAATAAATTTTTGAAATTATACTTTGGAAAAAAATATCTGAAATTTAGATATCTTTAAATTTTATATATATATCAGAAACAACATTATTAGTCATTTATATCTATGATTTGAAATAACTTGTCTCATTTCTTATGATTATTCATAAAATTTCATAATTTTTTTGCATTACCCAATCTCTATAAACTCTAAAAATCTGCACTATTTTGTAACATAGAAAAGACCACACTCCACTCTCTAAAATGCTTATGGGATACTTTAAAAATTAAACTCACGGATAGTTTAAATTTCAAATCAGATATTTAGAAAAATTTTCTTTACTATTGTTGAATATTTATCTTAAAATTTGATATTTTTGGGATTATACGACACCAATTGAGAATATGAGAGATAAAATGATTGTTATTTTTCTTTCAGTTATAATAAAATAAAACAGATGTTTAGCATTATATTTAGAATAACGAAAAAATATATTTTTCAATTTTAATAATATTAGTTTCATGATATTTTTTAAATAACGTTTCTAAAAAAAAATTATGTATGAAAAAATTGAAAGTATTTTAATAATTTCTAATATTAAAAAGGTTATTTTTCAAACCTTTAAAAAAAAGTGTTAGTTTTCAAAATACTTTTAATTTGTGTAATATTGATCCAAATTTCCTCAAAACAAAAAGGGTGTATAATTATTTTAGCAAATATATTTGCGGAATGACATAATCTTCTTTGATATGACAACACATAGGATGGTGTCTTCAATCTTAATTAGACTAGTAAAATTATTATATTATATATTATATCAAAAATCTATATGCTTTAATTAAACCAAATAAAACCTTTTGACTCAATTTTTCTTCGAGTAATTTCAAGATTCTTTTTTTTGTTAAAGGGTTTGAGTAATTGTAAGTTATCAACTTTTCTTTTACCATATATGATATAACTCATCGGTATTTCGCGAATCGAAGGATCATTGCTCAAGACTGTACAAAATACTGAGAGATTTTGCATGGTAAATTTAACTCATATAAGAACTACTAAAAAGTTAAGTAATTCAACTTTTATAGATTAGTATTTAAGTTTCATAATAAATAATTAATACTGAATTGTATAGAACTTTATCACACATTTCATCTTCTTCTTTTTTTAGCTATCAAATTCTGTTTAAGCATAAATATGGATTGTGTTTTTGCCATGAATAGCAAAAAAAAGAAAAAAATTCAGAGATGAGATTTGGAAAATTAAAAGAGACTGAGATAAAAAAAGTACTGAAGAAACAAAAGAGGGCCAAATCATTGTCCTTTCTCCTTTGACCATTCCCCACCTCCCTCTCATCCCATTTATTTCCATTTTTCATCATTAAAACCAGAAGAAGGATTATTAGTAAAAAAACCAAGAAATGCTTTTCGGAAAAAAGAAAGAGAATTGTGTATCTGGTATGATTAGAGGAAAGTTGGTTGTGACAATCAAAGATTTCAATAATTTTTGGGATACTAATTATGAACAGTTAAACATATCAAACATAACCCTTGATTACACATGGTTTAAATGGAACAGTTAATTTAGAACGTTATCAACTGTTCCATTTATACCATAACTGTTCCATTTAAACCATGTGCAATCAATACTTATATTTAACAAAATTGTGTTGTGATTCTAAGTTTTCCACTTGGATTTATTTAGATGTATTTTTAGAAATAGTTTTGTTTTGTTTTCTTGGTTGTCGTCTATTACAACATTATTAAAATATTTTTTGGGTTATTTTCAAAAATAGACCAAGAATTATGGTCAATTACAAAAGTAACCTCCATCATTGTAAAATGTGTTTATTTTCTCTTTTTCACCCTTCCCATATTTACGTAATAACGAAAATGCCATTAATTTTTTCCTTGAAATCTATCCGTGAAATCTGCTACGAAAATCAAATGTCCAAAGAAACTTAATCTTCTTCACTTATTCATGAAAAGGCCATCACCATCAATTCATCCAACAACCATTTTCAACTGAAATCAAACTTTGAATGCATGATTTCCTCTTCAAACATATCTACAAACTCATTCTAACATCTCATAAACTTATATTCTTCAATTTCTTCTCCATTTTCACCTCAAAAACTCACATTTTCATCTTTTCAAAGTTTATGTTCTTAGATCTTGCCATTATCGGTGTGTGAGATCATGCTAATTGTTGGGGAAGTTTGTTGAAGCTCTAAATCGAAGTAATGGGCCGTCAACGTAACTGTAAGATCATGGCAAGGTAAAAAAGCTGGTCGATCTGAATGAATTTCACATATTTGTAGCGAAGTAGACTTCATAAACAAGTTAGTTTAATACGTAAATAGACTTCAATACGAAATCTACTAGTCAACAAACAAGTTAGTTTTGCAATTGACTTTACAAAATTTTGGAGAGTAAACTTCATTGTGAAATCTGCGCCATACTCCTTTGAAAACAAAAAAACGGCGTAGACTTCTCGCTGAAGTCTATTAGGTTAGTTTTGCAATTGATCAACCAAATACTTTTTTATGAAATCTATCCCTGAAATCTACTGAAAAAAGGTTAGTTTTGCAATTGACAAACGCTTGAGTTTTTGGGAAGTCTACACCGGAAGTCTATTTAGGCCGTTTAGACTTCACAATGAAGTCTACTCATGAATAGATTTCATTGTGAAGTCTATTACCTGATAGACTTCCGGTTGATGTCTACTGGTCAACGTTTATCGAAATAGATTTTGCGGTGAAGTCTACTTTCCAAAGTCAAAAAATTCAATCAATTGCAAAACTAACTCGTATGAAGTCTAATTCTTGTCGTAGACTTCACCGGTAGACTTCATAACAGAGTTAGACTTCATTTTGAAGTCTAATCACGTTAATGAAGTCTATTCGAAAAAGTCAAATCGAAAGTCAATTGCAAAACTATTTTTTTTTTAGTAGACTTCAGGGATAGATTTCACAAAAAAGGTATTTGGTTGATCAATTGCAAAACTAATCTAATAGACTTCAGCGAGAAGTCTACAAAGTAGACTTTCTTCTGAAGTCTACTATTGATTTGTTTTTTAAAAAACGCATTTTTGGTAAATGTATAATGATTTTTTAAGATTTTCTTGAACAATAAGTTGTGTTAGTCTGTTTAATTGCTTGTGTGTGGGTTTGACATGCTTATTCATTATATACAAAGTGAAAACGATTTTTCTTGTTTGATTAGCACATTAGGTCATTGCAAGTAGACTTTGTAGACTTTGTAGAGAACTCTACTCGTGAAGTCTAACAATTTCTCCGAACTTTGTCTATTTTAGCTATGTAAAATGCATTAAAAAGCTTGAATTTGGGTTTTGTTTTTCAAAAAAAATGTGAAGTCTACACGAGAAGTCTATTCATGAAGTCTACTCATAAAGTCTAATTTTTTTTTCAACTTGGTGCGTTTTAGCTAGGTAAAATGGCATGGGAAAACTTGAATTTGTATTTTTTTTAAAAATAATGTGAAGTCTACACGAGAAGTCTACTCATGAAGTCTACTCGTGAAGTCTAACAATTTCTCCGAACTTGGTCTATTTTAGTTAGGTAAAATGCATGAAAAAGCTTGAATTTTGGTTTTTTTTTTTAATTGTGAAGTCTACACGAGAAGTCTATTCATGAAGTTTACTCATAAAGTCTAATTATTTTTTCCAACTTGGTCCGTTTTAGCTTGGTAAACTGGCATGGGAAAGTTTGAATTTGTATTTTTTTAAAAAATAATATGAAGTTTACATGAGAAGTCTACTCATGATGTCTACTCGTGAAGTCTAACAATTTCTCCAAACTCGGTCTATTTTAACTGGGTAAAATGCATTAAAAAACTTGCATTTGAATTTTTTTTTAAAAAAATGTAAAATCTACGCGAGAAGTCTATTCATGAAGTTTTCTCAAAAAGTCTAATTTCTCCAGACTTGATCCATTTTTGGTGAGATGATGAGATTTCATGAAATCAGAGAATACCCTCAACTAAAGTTAATCTAAAACATATATATGATCTCACACCATAAAGCCAATAATCCCACTCGGATCTTTCAACAAACTCAAAATAATATACAACTAAAGTTAAGTCAAATCTTAACCACAAATAAAGCCAATCATTGATTCATATCAATTTGTCTTTGGAACTAACACAAGCTAAAACATTAAACTTAGAAACAGTAGTTTCACTTCGTCTATGGCTCATCTTTTAGCATAACTTAAGGACACAACTTGTGTCTTCTTCCCAAAGCAGCCTCAATGTCTTCTTCCCAAAGCAGCCTCAATGTTCCTTCTGATGACTTTTAACAATACAAAATTTGTTGTACCAAGAGAGAGATCAATAATTTGGAGTACATTACAATGTTTACATAATTTAAAAAGTTGGTTATATTTAAAACCTCCATTGTTCCATCATGTTCCTAAGATATTTACTGCTCTCCAACTTTTAATTCCCTGCAAAATTGAGCAATGCCATTCCGTTTTCTGATCAATATTATGATCATTGGTCATATTAAGAGACTAAAATGTGAAAAAGAGAGGGTGCTTACAATGTTTTCACTTGTGTTGGTCACCTCCGAAAGCGAAACTGATGCTTCTCTTGAAACCAAATTTCTTTTTATTGAGTTTCCTGAAATCAGGAAACATGGCAAGTGTCGTTACATTTCAAATCTAAAACCAATCAAGAAGAACGCTAATGTACAAATATAACCGACTAACGTGAACAAAATTGAATTTTCTCTAGTTCACTTAAGAGAAAAGGATTATCTGAATCATTCATCGTTAACGGAAAGCCTCTTCTATGCTTATAGTTTCCACAGATGGACTTATAGACACTAATGACACTAATTTAGTTTCTAGAACAATCTGTAACAAAGAGAAAACAGATATAGTGCAGCAAGATTAAGGCAGAGAATGAGGAGACCTTGTGGAAAAGCACTAACTCGGAATCAACGTCATTGGCTTTCCTCTGTTCCATCACATCAACGTTTACATCCTCCTCGCCTCCCTGGACAAAGACACAAACACAAACATTTTTAGCACATGATCATCATCTTAATCAAAAGCTTTTGGAAACCCCTAATCACATAAAATATAATGCTTACCTGATAATGGCCATCTCTGAAAGGTGGGGGTGGTGGTGGTGGAGGAAGAGATTTGAGAGGAGAGTCTTTGGCTGCTTGAGGATTCTCTTCATCAAGTTCTGCAACTCTATCAAATTTCCGAGCTGCCATGCTCGTAGACGACATTACCTACATCACCATTAACCACGTAACTAAGTCTCTTTTATCACTTTTTCAAAGCAAAGAAAGTATTTCTCCGACAAATCCAAATAACTATTAGAAGAGAGAAGACCTGCGCTAGGTGTAACATCCCGGTTTGTGGAGAGGCTTAAGAGAATTGATTTGGCTACCTATGTCAATAAAGTGCACTTACCTTTTCGGCCAAAGACCCATAAGTAACTCCAGAGTTAAGCGTGCTTGAGCTGGAGTAGTGGAAGGATGGGTGACCTTCCGGGAAGTGGTATGCGGAACCGTGTGAGTGAAGTCAAAACACGGGAAAGGGTCGGGTGTTGATTGTAGGGATAGTAAATAAGTCGGTAGAGCCTCTAAAAAATAGTACACCGGCCGTCGGACAGGGGTGGGGCCCACAGGCCGAGAGAGGGTGTGGGTGACTCACCGGGATGGACGGTCGGGGCGTTATAATTTGGTATCAGAGCCGAACCCAGACGTGAGTGTGGAGTCAAGTGGAGTGGCCTTGACTCACACCGTCAGGGGGTGACGATCCAGGTGCGCAACGAGGACGTTGCGCGCAGTGAGCGGGGGTGAATTGTAACATCCCGGTTTGTGATAAATGAGGAGAGGCTTAAGAGAATTGATTTGGCTACCTATGTCAACAAAGTGCACTTACCTTTTCGGTCAAAGGTCCATAAGTAACACCAGAGTTAAGCGTGCTTGAGCTGGAGTAGTGGAAGGATGGGTGACCTTCCGGGAAGTGGTCTGCGGAACCATGTGAGTGAGGTCAAAACACGGGAAAGGGTCGGGTGTTGATTGTAGGGATAGTAAATAAGTCGGTAGAGACTCTCAAAAATAGCGCACCGGCCGTCAGACAGGGGTGGGGCCCACAGGCCGAGAGAGGGTGTGGGTGACTCACCGGGATGGACGGTCGGGACGTTATAATTTGGTATCAGAGCCGAACCCAGACGTGAGTGTGGAGTCAAGTGGAGTGGCCTTGACTTACACCGTCAAGGGGTGACGATCCAGGTGCGCAACGAGGACGTTGCGCTCAGTGAGTGGGGGTGAATTGTAACATCCCGGTTTGTGGAGAGGCTTAAGAGAATTGATTTGGCTACCTATGTCAACAAAATACACTTACGTTTTCGGTCAAAGGCCCATAAGTAACTCCAGAGTTAAGCGTGCTTGAGCTGGAGTAGTGGAAGAATGGCTGACCTTCCGGGAAGTGGTCTGCGGAACCGTGTGAGTGAGGTCAAAACACGGGAAAGGGCCGGGTGTTGATTGTAGGGATAGTAAATAAGTCGGTGGAGCCTCTCAAAAATAGCGCACCGGCCGTCGGACAGGGGTGGGGCCCACAGGCCGAGAGAGGGTGTGTGTGACTCACCGGGATGGACGGTCGGGGTGTTATACTAGGAGTCCGAGAAGCTCGTTGAAAACCGCCACATCGAGGAGGAGGAGGATCAAATCCCATCGCTTCAAGCTGTGCACCCAAACAACATTCACAAAATCAAATTTCATTCACTGCCTACTCAAGAATCAGACGAATGAAGCTAACAATGCAATCTATATCAAAAACAAATGCAAGGAAAGGAGGGAACAAACCCGTTCAATGGCTTCACGCTCTTCAGGTGTGACAGTAACAGCTTGTGACATTGCTGCTTCCAACTGTTCATAAGAGGAAAGAGTGAGGATTTTGTTTCTCAAAATGGAGAAGAATCTGAAGATACTTGTTGACTGTTACGCAGAAAATCAAGATTGCCTGCTCCAGCACCAGCATCTGCATCCGGCATGCCCTGAGCAAAGACAGATATGTCTGATTAACAAAACAAATCCAGAACAAAATAAGTCAATTACGTTTTTTGTGAATTAGAAACCTTACCTGAAGAACGACGGCTTAACAGTGACGACGGCGACAGCGAGGGACTAGACGCGGCGACGGTGAGGGACATGATGCGGCGACGGCGACGGCGAGGGAATGATTCGATTTCACCACGAATTCCTCCACTCCTCCGTTCACCGCCTTCAAAAGTAGATCTGGTGTTCTCGCCGCGTGTCTAACCGCCTCCTTCCTCCACTCCTCCGTTCACTGCCTTGGAACAAAGACACAGATCCAGATCCAGCATGAGCAAACGAAAAAAAGAAGGAGGAGAAAGAAGAAGATGGAGAAAGACGAGGAAGAAAGCTTCACGGCGAGAGAGAAGGAGAGGAGAGAGAGCCGCCATTTGAGAGAGGGAGAATTTTTTGTTTTTTTCCTTGCAAAATTAGAGTTACTCTCGTTTATATATAAAAGGTAAATTTTTCGGTTTATCTAAAATTTATCAATTTTCTGAACGGTTTAGTTAAAAAATAAGAGTTCTCATTAAAGTTTACAGACGAAGTCTATGCATGAAGTACCCCAAACCGATTATATAGTATAATTAATCAGAAATTTGTTCCGGTTCTGCCAATTCTCCTAAAATATTTCATTTCCCGCTCAGTTTGTTTTGAGTTACAGACTTCATCACGAAATCTACCTATGAAGTCTACGTATGAAGTTTCCCAAACCGATTATATGGTATAATTAATCAGAAATTCGTTCCGGTTCCCGCCAATTCTCCCAAAATATTTTGGTTTCCGCTCGTTTTTTTTTTTTTTGAGTTTCAAACTTCATAACGAAGTCTAACTATGAAATCTACTAATGAAGTCTGACTAACCCTAATATTCCGGTTTCCGCCAAAATATTTCGGTTCCCGCTCAGGTTTTTTTCAGTTTCAGACTTGAAAACGAAGTCTAACTATGAAGTCTACTAATGAAGTCTGGCTAACCCTAAACTCTAAATCAAAATTTTAAGTAAAAACTTATAGTAAACATTAATTATGTTTACATTATCACAATTGTATTATAAAGTACGAATTCATGAGCTCTAAATCGTTAAACGAACCGCAAACATTTTTTTTTATGTCAAAATTCTCTAAACCCTAACTATGACAATCATAAACCCTATACATTAAACCTCAAACACTAAGCTTGCACCACAAGAAAACAGGCTCATTGCGACGGAAATTTGCGATGGAAAATATCCGTCGCAAATTTGCGACGACATTGCGACGACTTTGCGACGGTTTTGCGACGGAATAAGAAACCATCGCAAATCCGTCGCAAGTTTGCGATGGAAATTGTTCCGTCGCAAATTTGCAACGGTCTTGAGATGGAATTGCGATGCAAACTGAGATCATCGCAATTCCATCGCAAGTTTGCGATGATTTTGCAATGGAAACGTAAAAATTAAACAATCCATCGCAATTCCGTCGCAAACTTGCTACGGAATTGCGATGGAAACCTAAAAATAAAACATTCCATCGCAATTCCGTCGCAAAATATGATGTTGTTGGATAGTAGTAGAGAAGATGGGGATTTATATCCGAGAGGGAGAGATAATCCACTGAGGTGTATTAGGTATGACGTTGATAACGGAGGATGCGATAAGCGCTTATATATCGTATCCTCCATTATCAACTTCATACATAATACACCTCAGTGGGTTATCTCTCACTCTCGGATATAAATCCCCAGCTTCTCTACAACTATCCAACAACATCATATAGCGACGATCCATTTTGGAATCCCAACCATCATTACCATTAGTAGCAATATATCCTCCAATTAATAGATTTATATATATATATATACCCCAAGACGATTCACCATCATCCTTTTTATCCCCTGTTGATCCTCCATGGAAATTGGATAATTAGGAAGAGATCAACGTACCGTCATCCTTTTTAATTATCTCATGTCCACAGAGAATCAACATGGGGTAAAAAAGATGATGGTGTATTTTCTTAGGGTAAAAAAGAAAATCCACCGTGGGGTAAAAAAGATGATTGTACATCCAGCTTCGTAACTCCTAAATTCCGTAACTCATTTTTTTGGTGTTTTTTTTTTTCCTCTCTCTTCTTTTCTTCTTTTCTCTTCTCTTTGTATTGGTGTGAATTGTGACGTGAGGTCGCTGGCTATTTATAGAAGCAGATATTTTTTTACGATGGATTTGCGATGGAATTGAGCGACGGATTTACGACGGACAGCTATTTGCGACGGAATAGTGACTGACTTGCGACGATGTTGCGACGGATTTGCGACGGAACAATTCCATCGCAATGAGTAGGTGAACTTCTTTAAACACGTTCCCACCTAACTGGTCGCATGTCGGCCAACCAACTTCCATCGCAAATTCATCGCTAATTGCGACAGATTTGCGATGGAAACACAAGATTCCATCGCAAATTCATCGCAAATTGCGTCGGATTTGCGATGGAAAGGCAAGATTCCATCGCAATTCCATCGCAATTTGCGACGGATTTGCGAGGAAAAGTTGGTGGCCGACATGCGTATCGGTTAGGTACGCACATGTTAATTGAGTGTACCTAACTTATTGCGATGGAATAATTCCGTCGCAAGGGCGTCGCAAGGTCGTCGCAATTCAGTCGTAATTCAGTCGCAAAGTAGAATCCGTCGTAAATCCGTCGCAAACAATCCATCGCAAATCCCTCGCAAATCCATAGGAAATTTTTTTCAGAAATCTATAAATAGCGAAACGTGAAGAGAGGAAAATCAGAAATAAATAAAAAAAAGGAGAAGAGAGGGAAAGAGAGGGAAGAGGAGAAGGAAAAAATAAAACACTAAAAAAATGAGTTACGGAATATATGAGTTACGAAGCTGGATGTACAATCAAAGAGATCCAGGGACAGGCGAAGTGAGGAGAGAGTTTGTTGAAGGATTACATGGATTCTTTAACCAAGCACAAAACCAACCACAGGCAATGCAAACTGGAAAAATATTTTGTCCCTGTGAGAAATGTAGGAACAAAAAATATATCGCTGTTGATACTGCTAAAAAACATGTATTTAATAGAGGATTTGTACCAAACTATTATATATGGTATTTTCATGGTGAAAATCATTATAATACGACTCACTATGAAGCGGGAAATAGTGGTTCGAGTCAAGGGGTTGAAGAACATAATTATAGCGGTAGCTATGATTATGGTCATCCTGATATCTTGGGAAATGATATTGGGTATCAGCAAGGGAATAGATTTCATGATATGGTTACAGATACATTTCATGAAACTGCTACACCTGCTCTTGCCGATAATCCTACGGAAGCAATTCTGGAAGAACCCAACATAGAAGCACAAAAGTTTTATGATATGTTAGATGCTGCAAATCAACCACTTTACGATGGGTGTAGAGAGGGACTTTTTAGACTGTCACTAGCAGCTAGGATGATGACAATTAAAAGTGAGGATAACAGAAGCGAGAGTAACATGGATAAGTGGGCTGGACTATTTCAAGAGTATTTACCGTAAGATAATCTTTCTGCTGGTAATTACTATGAAATACAGAAGTTGGTTGCGGGTCTTGGGTTACCTTATGAAATGATTGATGTATGCATTGACAATTGCATGATTTTCTGGAAAGATGATGATAAGCTGCAAGAATGTCGATTTTGTGGGAAGCCGAGATACAAACCCACTATGGGAAGGAGGCGGGTCCCTTACCAACGTATGTGGTACTTGCCAATCACCGAAAGATTGAAACGGTTATACCAATCGGAAATGACGTCAGCGTCAATGAGATGGCATGCAGAACATTCCACACATCATGGAGAGATAACACATCCCTCAGATGCAAAGGCATGGAAACACTTTCAGACGGTACATTCAAACTTTGCTAATGAGTCCAGGAATGTTTATCTTGGATTATGCACAGACGGATTTAGTCCATTTGGTATGTCAGGGAGACAATATTCGCTATGGCCCGTCATATTGACTCCATATAATCTTCCGACGACAATGTGCATGCAGCGAGAATTTTTGTTCTTAACTGTTTTAGTGCCAGGTCCAAAGCATCCGAAGCGATCCCTAGATGTATTTCTGCAACCTTTGATCGATGAGCTGAAACAACTGTGGTATTCAGGAGTCTGCACATTTGATTACTCGCAGCAACAAAACTTCAACATGCGCGCAGTATTATTGTGGACGATTAGTGACTTTCCAGCGTATGGAATGTTGTCGGGGTGGACTACGCACGGAAGACTATCGTGTCCACACTGTTTGAATAGGGCAGAAGCATTTCAGCTGAGGCATGGAAGAAAACCTTGTTGGTTTGATTGTCACCGTCGTTTTCTTCCTATCAATCACAAGTACCGAAAGAACAAGGTTTTATTTACGAAGAATAAAGCTGTCCGCGGTCCCCCTCCGGATTATCTTTCGGGACAGGATTTGCTTGATCAGATCGATTATTATGGTGGTGAGGAAACATGCAAACGTGGGGGCAATTGGCAGTGTACTGCAAACATGCCTGACGGATATGGAGAAGCACACAACTGGCATAAAAAAAGTATATTCTGGGAACTCCCATATTGGAAGGATCACCTTTTGCGACATAATCTTGACGTTATGCATATCGAGAAGAATTTTTTTGATAACATCATGCATACCATTTTGAACGTCCAAGAGAAAAGTAAAGACAATATGAAATCGAGTCTGGACTTAGCAGAAATATGCAAAAGAAGCGAGTTGGAGATTACTAGAGACGGCAAACAGCCAATTCCGAGTTTTCGATTGTCTGCAGATGGGAAGAGAGCTCTATTTGATTGGGTGGCCACAGATGTCAAATTTCCGGATGGATATGTTTCCAAATTCTCACGATGTATAGAGCGAGGACAAAAATTTTCTGGTATGAAGAGCCACGATTGCCATGTTTTCATGCAGCGACTACTACCGTTTGCGTTACAAGAGCTATTGCCGTCTCATGTCCACGAAGCAATTGCTGGTAATAATTAAACAAGTATTTACATTTCTTTTAATTGAGTTTATGTACGTAATTAAATATATATGTTTGCTTAAGGAGATTATGTATGGTGTATCTTATATTATAGGTATTGGGGCGTTTTTCCGAGATCTTTGCACGCGAACACTGGCAGTAGACGGGTAGAGAAGTTAAAAAAAACATTGCTCTCTTGTTGTGTAACATGGAGAAAATCTTCCCTCCTTCATTCTTCGACGTGATGGAACACCTAACGGTACATTTGCCATATGAGGCGGATCTCGGGGGGCCTGTGCAATTCAGGTGGATGTATCCGTTTGAGCATTTTATGGGACACTTGAAGGGAAAGGCTAAAAACCTTGCAAAAGTTGAGGGATCCATAGTACAAGGTTCATTGACAGAGGAAACATCTAACTTCGCGTCTTACTATTTTAGTCCAAATGTGAGAACGAGAAGAACCGCTACGAAACGATACGAGAAGAACCGCAAATTTGCGACGGAGTTGCGACGGAAATGTCATTGCGAGGAACAATTTGCGACGGAAATTTTTGTCTCAGAATTCCGTCGCAAATCGTCATTTGCGACAGAATTGCGACGGGAATTTCCGTCGCAAATGGCCTATATTTCTTGTAGTGTTGGTGATTGGTTTATTCATGAAACTTATAAATTGATTCATTTTCATGAAATTTTATTTTACATAGATAGGACTTGTGTTTATTTAAATTATCCATAAATTTTTTATCAAAATTATTTTTTATCGATTTTAAACTTTAAATTTAAGATTTTGTTATTTAACAGACTTATTGAGTAGACCTCACACATTATTTTTTTTTGGTTTTAACATAATTTGTCTTACTACATTTAAATTGATTAATTTCTTTGCAAATTTATTTTACATGGATTGTAGTTGTCTGTGTTAAATTTATGTGTAAATATTTTTATCAAAATATTTTTTATAAATTTTAAACTTTAAATATAAAGTTTTAGCATTTAGTAGACTTCACACAGTTTATAGGTTACAAACATAATTTATCGTAGTTGACTTATATGGATTCATTTTTGTACAATTTTATTTTTCATATATGTTAAATGTTTACGTCTTATTTATGTATAATTTTTTTAATCAAAATAATTTGTTATAATTTTATAATTTAAATTTAAGTTTTGATTATGAAGTAAACTTCATAACGAATTATATAGTAGATGTAACATCCGTAAACCAAAAATTGTCGTTTTTTTGTGGTGTCGAGCGACACCGGTCCGGAAATTGAATGTCGGTTTGATTTAATTTTCCGGTTTGGGCTGGTTTTGTGGGAAAAAGCCATAGGTCGCGTTTTAAAAGAGAAGAAGCAGCCTCTCTTCACGTTTTTCGAGCCAAAAGGAGGCAGAGAAGGAGAATTGAGTTTCTGGAGAGCTTAGATGATTTTTGAGGCTGATTGTTGCTGTTTTTCACCATCTTCCTTGTTTTCTCTTCTCAATCCGTTATGAAGGTGAGTGCATGACCGTAGGCTCGCAAGAGAATCAGATTGTGAAATTGGAAAGTGGAGTTGTGGAGTTTATGTGTTTTCGTGGTTGTTCATGTGTTATATTGTGTCTTTGATCCAGATTGTGGTGTTGATTCGTGTTTATGGTGTTTCTGTGTTGAGAAATCGATTTGGGCGTCGATCGACACCAATCGGGCCGGGTGTCGAGCGACACAAGCAGTGTCGATCGACACTGGTCCGGTTTAATCCGGTTTTCTGGCGATTTGATTAAATTGAATTAGTTAATTTAATTAAGTGGTTTAATTCGATAATTAATTATTAAATAGTGAATTTAATTAATTAATTGATTTAAAATAATTGTGGAAATTATTTAAGTGTTTAAAAATTATTATTTAATTGTGGAAATTATTTAATAATTAAAAGAATTATTTTAATAATTGTGGTAATTATTACAAATACTTAAAAGTGTTAAAATTGCGTAATTGGCCTTTAGGCGGGGTGATTGCCTCACTAAGTATTTATGAAATACTTATGCATATCTTTTTCCCTAATGTGATGCAGGTAAAAAGAAAGTGTGATCGCGGAATCGGGCCGAAGAGAGGATGATAGGATTTGTTTATTCGTTTGAGTTGTTTAATTGTTGCAAACTTAGTGTTTAGATTGCTAGTATTTCATTTTATTTCTGGAATTGAATATTGTTGATTATTGAATTTAATTAATTATGATTATTATTGGAGTTTGATTTAATTAAGTTTTTCCGCACTTGATTTAATAATAATAATAAAAAAAATTTGGTTTTTCGGTAGACTTCATGAATATACTTTATATGGGTAAAATAGTCATTATGACTAGCGTTTTTTATTTGTTCAGAAAGGTGAAGTTTGTAATTTGATAATCCCAAAATACTAATTTTGACATAAGTGCAATAGGAGGTTTAGTTTTGCATTTCAAATCAATATGTGATCTATTATATTGGGCAATTCCCCTAACAATTATACCTTCGAATTTATTATATTTTATAATTGAGGAAACCATATATACTAATTAACAGTATACCAAAACTTTCATGTCATTAACAGTTTGTTTAACTAAAACGGGACAGATAGTGATGCAAAGACATGTTTGTTTAAAATGTTCAGGAAACCATATATACTAATTACGAAAAAGCTAACTTTTATTAATATCAGTAGTTCAATATAAATATCATTCTCGAATTTGTATATATTTTAAGTTCTAGATTTTATTAATATCAATAGTTCCCCGATGAATCGGTACATTAGGATACAAAGAGAGGAGGGTACATTATTCATTTATGTTCTCGTTCATTATTCATTAATGATTGTTAGTTACCTAGTCTCCGTATGGTACTGTAAAAACAGAGGGTACTATACCGGTCAAATCTGGTCCTACTCATAATATAACTCCCTTTGTATTTTGTTTTGTTTCTCTTTTTAAAATTTTGAAGTGTCCTTTTCGGGTAAATCTCGATTCGATTTAAGCCAAAATTCGAACCCCACTAAATCTTGTCCTTTTTAAAAATCGAGAATGATCATATGAGCCTTTTTAAGACTAGCCCGGCTCTGTTTGATCCAATGGGCCGGGAACTAAGTTCATACAAAAAAGATTAGCAGTGAATTTAAATTTGCTTTTGGGATATTAGTAGGGTACCAATCTTAATTAAACCAAAACTTTACCATACAAAAAAGTTCATACAAACAATTTTCTTTTGGGATATTAGCATGGTACCAATTTTGGGATGTTAGTACTTAGTAGGGCGCCAATTTTAATTTTTTTTTTTATTAAAATACAGTTGAATTCATTTTATCGTATGGTAGTCGAGTAAAATGTAACCAAATTAAGGGGGATTATTTGGAAATTAATTTGTATATAGTTTAGTTTATTGATTTTAAAAATTCAGAGATTTGTTAAATTTGTTAAAAGATTTGTAGAGAGTTTGTATATTTAAATTTTTTTTATCAAAGCATTTTATCTATATACTTTAATTTGAGAATCTAAAGGACATACATAATCTTTTCAAAATTTTGTTTCATGAGTTGATTTGTATAAAATTTATGTCCCAATAACAAATATTTTAATGAAAGAATAACTATGAATTTAAAAAATCATCAAACCAATAACAATAGATTTTAATAAAAATGTCAAAATTCATTAACCAATAATAATGGATTTTGAAAATTTTAACAATTACAATTACAGTATCTAAAATCCATCTCCCAATAACCCCTAAATCGGACAAAAAAAATGTCTTTTTGATAAAACCCCAAATATGTACATTTATAGATAAATGTTGTGAGAAATGAATCTCAAAAACTATCTTAACAATGTTTTTTTGTTTCCTTTTTTCCGTAAATCATTTCGTGGATTCTCTAACGCAGAGAGGATTTTAACACCAACAAATAAACAGAAACAAGTAAAAGAATTCACAGTCTCTCACTTGTAGAGATGATCCATGACAGTCCTCAGCTTCACGACATCTACGCCTACAATCTCTGCTTTCTTCACGCCGCCTTTGAAGAATTGCAGAGTTGGCTGAATCCATCCATCAATCAATCAATCATAACAATCCATTATTAGATAAAAATCTCGAAAAGCGGATAACATTAGAGCTCATAACAGATTCAAAACTAGTTCCATGCTTGATCCTAGAATGTAGAGTAATCTTCGTGAGGAGCAGAGGAGTGTTACCACTTACCACAGCAGAGACATTCGACTTCCCAAGAGCATTTGAAAGACCGCCCTACAAATATGCAAGAAAAGATAAAAAGCTTCTAATCACAAACAAAACCATAACAATGGTGGCTTAGGTTTGCATGAAGGCCTAGAAGACTCCACTAACAATCAAGCTAGTAGAACATAGATGTGAATATGTATACACAGAAACGTACCTCGTCAATGTCGACCTTATATGTTGTTACATGAGGATATTTCTTACTGAGCTCTAGTATTACAGGAGCAATAAGCCTACCTAAAGTCAAAGCACCAATACACAAATCAATAAAAAAAATGATAATGCTATCAAGAACGAAACTTTCTTTCAGGGAACTAACTAACGAACTTACAAGGTCCACACCATGCGGCAGTGAAATAGAAAACTGATGGCAAAGATCCATCTGAAAACAAGAGAAGATCAAAGCAGCTGTGTGAAACTGTGTATGATCATACTAAGCAAGTCAACACAGGACTGTTTTTAAATTTTTTAATAACCTTGAGCTTTGCTCAGTGCATTGTTGAACTCCTTCTCCGATTTCAACACTACAAAGCCTGATCGATCTGAGAAAATTTCAAGCGTTTCAGGGTTTAGTAAGTTTCTCAAGATATTCAAACAAATTGAGAACCTTCTCTCTGCATAAACAAAAATCCAAACTATCTCTTATTTGAATGTTTGAATCTCATAAAAGACTCCAGAGTGTCATCAAGCTAAAGCTCATTTCTTCGTTTCAATATCGTTTCTCAGCAAATTAATTCAATTTCACGTATCTAATGCAAATTAAGCAGTAATTGTATACACAGAAGGCGAGAATTAAGCAATTTACCTCCTGCTGCTGCTGCTGCATAGCAGAAGCTTCTTCGATCGGGAAGAAAAGTGTTTGAGAAATTGAATTCGGTGGAAGCGTAAACGGTGGATGTAGCTATGAATGAGTTTCTCGCAATCTGCAAAAGATAACGAATTTGGGGATCGGAACGGAATTGGACGACAAGGTCGACGATCAAAGAGAGCGGTGATTAACCTGATGGAAATTAGACCAGTTATTCTTCATCGTCTCGAATAGATCAAACACCGAGAACTTCCCTCTTTCGTCGATTTAGGGTTTTTCTCCAAATCCGATTTGCAGGTTTTTTTTTTCCCCTTTCTCCCGCCGCACGGCGAACTAAACAAAAGTTAAAATTACAAAATGACCCACTTAAAAGCTACGGCTTTCTAAATTAGCCCGTAAAAACATTCTTATCTGGAACGACATAAATATTACAAAATGACCCACTTAAAAGCTACGACATCTAAATTAGCCCCGTAAAAACACTCTCTTTTTTACTCGCCGGGAAAGGGAGACGTCATTTTCAGAAGCTAAAAAAAGCAGCCGTACTCTTCCTTGTTTGAAAACTCAATAGCTCCGAAAAACCCTAAAACTTGAACCTTTGGCGGCGAAATGCAGTTTCTTGCAAGAAGAGTATCGAAATCCATAAGACCTTTGCTGAGCTCAAGGGCTAAACAAGCATGGGTTCTGTTTCAGCGTAGTAGTAGCCATACTCTGGGAGGAAGCAGAGCTGAGAAATCGGAGTCAGTGATTCCGGCGAAATCCTCGTCGGAGTGGCCGAGGCCGACGGAGATACCTTACCAACCCAAAATCTCGAATTCTGCTGAATTGATTGGCTACGTGAACCAACCGATTCAGTTCCACGCTAAGCCCGACGGAAATTTCCGGGCAGGCACCGTCATCACTCACAGACCTCCTTCCCATTCCGAATCGGAGTGGGACTCGGATTCGACTCGTAAATTCTGGTTAGGTTTTGAAATTTTGGTTCCTATTGCGAGTTAGAGTTTCTCTTTGTATGTTGGCTCTCTTCTGAAGCTTGTGATTGGGAAAAAAAATCGAAGCTTTTTAAGCTATGAATTTGAAATTCGATTTCTTTTTGACTTTGATAGATTTGGTTCTGTGAAAATATGATAGATTTGGTTGATATACAGTTGAAATTGCATTGCTCATTGATCTGTTTTTACGCTGTTAGGGTTCCGGTGATATTCGAGGGAGATTTAGCTCATACTGCAAACTGTCATTTGAAGAAGAACGATCGGGTTTACATTACCGGACAGATCTTTGTAGATGTCAGTGAAATATCTGGAGCAAAGCCTGATCAGTCATATGTTCATGTAAGTATCTAAAAATAACGCCTTTGAGCTCTCATGTTTCTGATAACCCTTTTTCTCACATCAGGTAATGGTTCGTGATCTCCACTACGTTAAGGACTCTAAACCCCTACCAAAAGTTTATCCAAAATCAGATGGTGTGCTAAAGCATTCCGGTAAGCATCTTAAGCGTCTCAGTCCTGTTTTCCTTTTTTTTTCCCTTGCTGGTTTCCAACAACATTCGTCTTCGTGTTCTTTAGCTAGCCTGAACAAAAGAAGAGGCTTTGGAACTGATCGTTGGTTTGATCTTCTTGATAAACCGGAAGAATGGCGCGATTACCGCGAAAGCAAACAGAACGGATTGGTAACTAAACTTTTCCAAGTGGTTTCTACATTTGCCAAAGTCGTTCCCTTTTTTTGCTTAATACCTCTGTCTCTATAGGTACATCCGAGACACCCTGACTTCAGGAAGAAAGACGGCAGTGTAGCGCTTTGGCTTTCCGATGCTCCCCATGAGATATCTTCTAATCTTGAAGAGTTGAATTTCGATATTCCGGTTAGATCAATATACGCAAAACAACTAAAGGGTAAGGAAATAGATCTCTTACCGATGAATACATATGAAGGCGGAGAGGAGGAAGCCTGGAAAGACTTGGTGGAAGACATGGATAAGTGGTGGGACAACAGATTGAACAAGGTAAAAAAATGCATTACCTTTAATCAATTTTTTTTTTTTACCACATAGTTACCGCAACCTATTTGATCATTCATAACTCAAATTCAATGTAGAGAAATCCAAAAGCTCCGGATTTTAAGCACAAAGAAACCGGTGTAGGTCTCTGGCTAAATATTTCTCCAAGCTGGGTGGTAGAAAGACTACCTCCTCCAAAGAGCAAAACAAGTGAAAGCCACTAGTGTAATTTGTTTACTCTAAATCATCTTGAATATATTATCTTTTGTTTAGTCTAATCTTTTTGTTAGATGTTGCGTAATTTGTTCCTTTTTTTACTTCTCTGGTGTTAAAGCTTTTTATCTTGTGACTCGGTAAATTCAAAACGAACAAAAAGCGCCAGACTGCCAGAGTTGTTGTAGCTATAATGTGTTGTTATTTATTTGACTATTTTTCGGTTCTGTAAATTCAGGTTAAAGACATATGTGATGTAATTTTCCGGGACAAAACAAACATCGGGAAAACGACTACATAGTAATTGTGAAATTACAATTAAATTATTCGTTCATTCATTACACACAACCAATAATGTTAGGAGGGAATAGACATCAAACTCTGGAAATAACAAAGAGGAAGCCCGATAAATTTGGCTTCGAGAACCAATTTTTAAGATTTGATTTCAGGATCGTGCAGGATAAGTCGTTGCTTGTGCTCGTTATACCCGATATCATATAACAATATATCTTAAGTCTTTCCTCTTGTCGTAGCGGCTGGTAGTGCTACCAATGCGTGCATCCCAACCAAGAAGAAGTTATGGCTGAAAGCGTTTATGAGATAGATAATTTGAGAGTGAGTTGACTGAAGTTCTTCATTGATTTCGCTTATTCATTTACAATGTAGAGCACTCCATATTTATAAACAGAGCATATGGAGCCTCGATTTAACCTAAATCTCACAATCCACATCATTACAGCTCATAGATAATAAAGCGAATCTATTGCTCACAGTCGTTGCGTCCTCCTTGATCTTCGCTTTCCGCGTTGTCTCTTTTCCCTCTTGCTTCTTATCTTCTTCTTTACTTTGTCCTGTTGCAGGTTTTGACCGTTGCTGCATCGACATGGGCTCCGTTTGAATAAACTTGGGCCTCCACTCCTGATGGACTTTTGTTATAGTCTCACTTCTTGAAACCCTGTCGTTTTGTCTCTTGGCTAAGTCCTCTGTTTGCATCGGAGTCTTAACAGCCCCTCTCAAACTTGGGGTAGGAGGCAAGTCTACACCCAGTTTGAACCTCAGAGACTGAAACACCGCAACAGGGAGAGACTTGGTGAAGATGTCAGCAATCTGAAGGTGAGACGGAATGTGTTTAACCTCAAGAAGACCAAGTGCAACCCGCTCCCTTACATAATGATGATGAGTCTCAAAATGTTTTGATCTTGCATGAAATGCAGGATTTGCCGTAAGGTACACAGCTGACAGATTGTCACAGTAGAGCAGAGGAGTGGTCATGACAGGAACTCCTAACTCCTTCAAGACTGCACTGATCCAGGTGATCTCAGAAGCTGCATCGGACATGGTTCGGTACTCCGCTTCAGTTGAACTTTTGGCGATTGTCTCTTGTTTCCGACAAGACCAAGAGATCAAGTTTGATCCTAGATAAGTACAATAACCTCCCGTAGATCGTCTAGTGACAGGACAACCACCATAATCACTGTCACTGTAAGCACGTATTGTGAAATCTGCATTTCTACTGAAGTTGATTCCCATTGTAATCGTTCCTTTGACATACCTCAATATACGTTTTAACAAGTTGTAGTCCGAAACTGTTGGTGAGTGCATCTTCTGACAAATAAAGTTGACAGCATACTGAATATCTGGTCTAGTTAAAGTCAAATATTGTAGTTTACCCGCCAAACTTCTGAAATATTTCGGATCTTCAAACTTAACATTTTGAGCTGACACACGATGTGGTTGCAATGGAAGCGGTGTTGGCATAGGTGCACAATCACTCATAGCTGCAACAACCAAGAGATCTTTTGCATACCTTTGTTGAGACAAGAACAGCCCCTCTGAATGAAAGTGAGCCTGGATTCCAAGAAAATACTCCATCTGGCCAAGATCTTTCATCCTAAACTGTGTCTTCAGCTCAGAAACAAACTTCTCCATAGTAGCAGTCATATTGCCAGTAATTATCATGTCATCCACGTAGAGCATAAGTACGATCACTTCCTTATTCTTGGTGTAAATAAACATGGACGGATCCTTAACACTGCAAATGAATCCAAATTCCAGGAGGTATAAACTGAACTTATCATACCACGCTCTAGGTGCTTGTTTCAAGCCATAAATGGCCTTGTGAAGTAAGCACACATGATCTGGTTTAGCTGCATCAACAAAACCTACAGGCTGTTTCATATACACCACTTCAGATAGTTCCCCATGCAGAAATGCATTTTTAACATCCATTTGTTTAACTGGCCAATCCATCACCGTAGCCAGATGAAGTACCTCCCTTACTGTAGCTGACCGAACTACAGGACTATATGTCTCAAGATAATCGATGCCTTCCTCTTGATCAAAGCCCTGAGCCACTACTCTAGCCTTCAGTCGTTCAAGCTCACCATCCGACTTGATTTTGGGAGTAAATATCCACTTACTGCCCAGGACATTCATGTCAGGTATATACGGTACTAATGTCCAAGTTCTAGTCATCTCACAAGTATCAATTTCTTCTGTCATAGCACCTTTCCAGCCAGGATGCTTCAATGCCTCTGTAACAGTGCGAGGTCTTGGGAACTGTACTTTGTGAGATAATAGCACATATCTAGGATTAGGTTTCCTGATACCGACCTTTGAACGAGTAACCATCGGATGATTTGTTATCGCTGCAGCTGGTGGAGAAACCTCACTAGGTGAGTTTATCGGCAAAGATTCAGACACTTCTGTCTCACCATCAGACAAGATCACGCTGTCGCCTATAGCATCATGATCGAAGCATGGCGTACTGCCAGGACATGCTCCTGCTGAGATGGTAGACGTGTTGGGAAGTTCGTCATTCAAAACTGTGTGTGGTTGAGTAGACTCGGCTGAGACAGCAGGAGGAGGTGTAGAGTGCTCCCTAGGTATAGCAACTGGAACTTGTTGTGAAGGACTAGGAGGATTCATATTGATCGATACAGGAATAAAGCTCTTCAGCCAGGCCTTAGTCAGAGTAGAAGTAGCTTCTGGATGATGTGAGCTATAAATGTCCTGAAACGGAAAAGCCAGCTCGTCAAAGATAACATGTCGACTGAGATAAACCCTGCCTGTCGGAGGATAAAGACAGCGATAGCCTTTGTACTTAGCTGAGTAGCCAAGAAAGACACACTTCAGAGACTTAGGATCAAATTTGTGATATGTATAGTCTCGTAAAGTGGGAAAACAAGCACAGCCAAATGTCCTCAGAGCAGAGTAGATTGGAGCAGTGTTGAATATCCTTTGGTAAGGAGACTCTTTGCCTTGCAGAGCTGTAGTAGGAAGAAGATTGGTTAGGTAGTTAGCTGTAAAGAACGCCTCCACCCAGTACTTTGCAGGCATCTTACTCTGAAACAGCATTGACAGACCTAGCTCCGTGAGATATCGATGTCTTCTTTCAGCAAGACCATTTTGCTGTGGCGTGTGTGGACAAGACACAAAGTGCTGAATCCCACACGACTGAAGATGATTTAGGAACCGATTACTCATGAATTCTCCTCCACCATCACTCTGAAATACACGTATCTTCTCCTTAAACTGATTCTCAACAAGAGTTTGGAAGGAGACAAAGATAGGGAAAAAGTCTGATTTGTATTTCAAAGGGTAAAACCAACAATAACGAGACCAGTTGTCTACAAGGATTACATAGTAACGAAAACCCTGAACCGACTCTACTGGAGCAGGCCCCCAAAGATCACAATGGATTCTTTGTAGAGGTGTATTTGCAACAAACTCAGAGGAACTAAAAGGTAAGCGAGTACTTTTCCCAAGACTGCACGACTCACAGACGAGATCAGTACGTTTATTGATACTAATGGCTTTGATAGTAGATAGATGCTGAAGAACTTGCTCCTGAGGATGCCCCAATCTCCGATGCCACACCAAGTCAGATGCTGCTTGTTGCCTCTCAGAAAAATAAGCCACAGGAGACGAATCCTTCAGTTTGTACAGACCATCATCACTTCTTCCCAGCATAAGCAACCTCTTGGTTGCCTTGTCCTTAACAACAACCTCATCACAATCAAATTTAAAAGAGCAGGGATAATCTCTAGTGACCTTGGAAACAGAGAGAAGAGATTTTGCAATATCTGGACACACCAAGACATCTTTAAGTGGGAGCATACCTGAGGAAGAACCAAGCATTGTAGAACCAGTATGAGTAATCGGAAGGTAGTTCCCATCAGCAATCATTACCGAATCCGATCCTGTATATGGCTGAGACTGTTGGAGATGCTTTGTGGAGCTGGTAACATGAGCACTCGCTCCAGTGTCCGGATACCACTCATGTCCAGAGTGATCAGTGACATCAGTGATACGTAGAGCAGCCATGGCCGTAGGAACATCTTCCTCTTGATATGCATTGTCAAATCTGTGCCAGCATGACAGCGCATTATGTCCTTTCTTCCCACAAATCTGACACATTGGACGACTTTCAGATTCTGTATGCGGTGGCTGACCGCGGATAGAGCTCAGCTGCTGTGGAAATCCGCGTCCTCGTGTGGTGAAGCTCCGTCCACGACCCCTGCGAGCTAACAACTGACCTCTGCCCCGATTGCCGTAGTGAACTTGCATCGTGTTAAAGGCCAAATGAGGTGAGACCTCTGATCCCGTCGAGTAGCTTTGAAGACGAGCTTCAGCACTTAGTAATCGTGGAACGATTCCAGCAAAGGTGAGCGGCGGGACATTATCCATATCTCCTTCGATGCTCGCTTTGACTCCTTCGTACTCCTGACCCAAACCTTTCAGAGCAGTAAAAATTTTTATTTGCTCGGAAACAGAGTGTCCCACTGAGTGAAGGAGAGAGCAAATCGAGGTTATATCAGTAAGGAACTCTGACATCGGACGCCCTTTCTTAGAAACCATTTGTAGACGGCACTGAAGGTCATAGAGGCGAGCGGAAGATACCTTGTTAAAATGATTAGCCACCGTGAGCCACATATCGCGAGCTGTAGCACACGGAATGACAATCGCAAGGACATCCTCAGAGAAGGTACCAATAAGCCACGACTTCACTATGTGATCGGTTTTTAACCAGGTGTGATAGTCAGGGTTTTGGATCTCTGTGGACTGACCGTTGATGCCGGGAACCAGAATGACCGATAGCGGTTGTGGTGTTGAGCCATCGACAAAACCGAGAAGTCCCTGGCCTGAGAGATAGATCTCAAACTGAAACTTCCATAGGAGATAGGTAGCCTCGGTTAGCCGGACCGTGACAACGCTGGCGACACTCAACGGAGGAGCAGAGCATGGTGAGAATGCTTGAGAGTCCATAGTAAGAACTATTTCCTGAGTCTCTGATACCATGAAAGCGTTTATGAGATAGATAATTTGAGAGTGAGTTGACTGAAGTTCTTCATTGATTTCGCTTATTCATTTACAATGTAGAGCACTCCATATTTATAAACAGAGCATATGGAGCCTCGATTTAACCTAAATCTCACAATCCACGTCATTACAGCTCATAGATAATAAAGCGAATCTATTGCTCACAGTCGTTGCGTCCTCCTTGATCTTCGCTTTCCGCGTTGTCTCTTTTCCCTCTTGCTTCTTATCTTCTTCTTTACTTTGTCCTGTTGCAGGTTTTGACCGTTGCTGCATCGACATGGGCTCCGTTTGAATAAACTTGGGCCTCCACTCCTGATGGACTTTTGTTATAGTCTCACTTCTTGAAACCCTGTCGTTTTGTCTCTTGGCTAAGTCCTCTGTTTGCATCGGAGTCTTAACAATGGCAAGATCTATGGAATATAACTTGGCCTATGTCATGTTGCTTGAATCAAAGGAACATATCAGTTGGGAGAGGTATGTCTTAAAGACGAACATTGAGCTTTTTTAAAGACGACTTGAAAAGTTTGGAAAGACAACACTTTTATTTCTTCTTCACCCTCGCTGAACCAGTGGAGCGACCCGTTAAAAGAAAGTGCGGGAAAGAACGTACCTGGAAGTAATTACACGATATGGAAAGTTCTTGGGCGACATATTATGAGTTTTCCTGAAACACAACATTCAATTGACTAATATAAAAAATTGGAAAAAATTTCAATGAAAATAAACTTTACCCAAGTCTGTGAGCAAAGGCTGGTCAGATGAAGAGTCTGAGGTCGACATAATAAGCTACAACTACAAGCAAATGAATAATCAGACAATGTCAGAGTTTTGGCTCCAATACTCGCTAAACTTATTTTTGGGATTTCTGTAAAAATCAAAACGAACATTTTCTTTAATGATATTCAATTGTACATAAACAATTGTAATTGCAAGCGATTTCAAGTTTGGGGAAAAAAAAAAAAGAAACCTTGCTAGATCATTGTAAAGGTGAGTCTCTCCAACAGTCACAAATGTCACGTTGGCATGTGCCACATGACAAAATCATTTATCGAAGATCGACTTCTTCCACTGAAAATGTACAGAGACTGAAGCGCTTGATTGATGAGATTGGTCACTAGAATGAAGCGTTTGATTGCTCAAAACTTATACATATCTATTATTACATAGTTTGTCTTATGTCAAATTACTTTTCTTTAGCAACTTTTCAATAACTTCTTATCTTTTGGCTTATCTTAAAGTAACATGAATAAATGTGAAAATAAAAATATATATACTCAACAACTTTTTATCTACAATGCCTTTCATTCACTATAAAGTGGCACTTTTCCCAGTTGAGAACCAAATTCGACTCTTCACATCACTTGAGTACCCTGCACAAGTTCAACAAACAACCATCAAATCAGGATCCATAGATGGAGAAGTCGTCCATGAACACTTCTACCATCTCTTCAATAAAGTCAGAAAATATCAAAATCATGATCTTTGAAAAGTAGCTGGTGGATTGCACAAGCCGAAAGGCATCCTTCTATATGCGAATGTCCCATATGGGCAAAAGGCATCCTTCTATATGCGAATGTCCCATATGGGCAAGTAAATGTGGTTTTCTCTTGATCATTTGGGTGAATTGGTATTTGGAAAAACCCACTATAGCCATCACGGAAGCAATAGCAAGGATGATTCGCTAACCTCTCAAGCATTTGATCAATAAAAGGTAAAGGGAAGTGATCCTTTCTAGATGCGACATTACGTTTTCGGTAATCAATACACTTTCTATGGCCGACTATGGTTCTAGTTGGGATCAATTCATCTTTCTCGTTTTTGATAACCGTCACACCTCCTTTTTTGGGGACACAATGCACCGGTGAGATCCAAGTACTATCTGAGATAGGATAGATTACACTGGCATCAAGAAGTTTAAGGATTTATTTCTTAACAACTTTCTTAAGATTTGGGTTTAGCCTTCTTTGATGTTCAATAGATCCCTTAGATTCATTTTCAAGGTGGATTCTATGAGTACAAAGAGTTGGAAAGATGCCTTTGATGTCATCAAGTGAATAACCAATGGCTCTACTAAATTTTCTCAACTCATTTAAAAGGGTTTTAAGCTCATTTGGGTCCAATGCATCATTGACAATCACAGGATAAGTAGATTTAGAGCCTAGAAACATGTACCTTAACCCTTTTGGTAAGCTTAACTTTAAGCGTCTTGAGTTCCGACCAATCATCCTCAATGCTTAGTTCACTCGTGTTTGCCTTAATAACAACCACATTAGCAACCTCCTTGGCGTCCACATTAGGTAATAAAAGCAACATTGTGAATTCAAATGTATGCTACATATATATATATATATATATATATGTAAAGGTGAGTTTCTGCAACAGTCATAAATGTCACATTGGCATGTGCCACATGACAAGATCATTTGTCGAAGATCGACTTTTTCCACTGAAAATGTACAGAGAATGGAACACTTGATTAATGAGATTGATCACTGAGAATGAAGTGCTCGATTGCTCAAAACTTATACATATCTATTATTACATAGTTTGTCTTATGTCAAAATACTTTTCTTTAGCAATTTTTCAATAACTTTTCTCTTTGCTTATCTTTTTAAGTAACATAAATAAATGTGAAAATAAAAATATATACTTCAAAAGCTAATAATTTTTGGGTCCGAGTTTTTTTGTTTAGTCGCAAAACAACTCTGAAAAACAAAGATAATGGGAGAAATAACATTTTGGATGCAAATACGATATTTTAGAGGATATTAGATTGTTTAATCTAGTAGAAAACCATATAAACCACATAAAACATCTTCGTACCTTTGACACGATACACGTTAGAGGAGGCTTTGCAACCGCCTCTAATACACTACTCCAATATAGGCGGAAATAGTCCTGAATTATTTACAAATGAAAAACACTATTATTATGGTCCCAAATCAAACACACTCTAATTTTTCTAAATTGTCATACAATGACTATTGTCATGGTTCAGAGTTTCAAGAGCAATGATTGCCATATGAAATTTTAGCAACAGTTTAAAACATGGTGATTTTGGATATAGTACTGTTTCTCTATCCACAATGACTTGATTGTGGGTGTTGTTATTAATCATTAGGTTTTTCTCGGGTTACCATAATCTATAAATCGTCTTTCAATTTTCGTCGTCATAGATGCATGAGAAAAATGAAAAAAGCATGGAAAAAATCAAGTAAAAACATCATGTGAATTCACTCTCTAGGAGTTATGACCATTGTTCGTATACTTTCATTAGAGTTTCAAATCAAGGTTTGCCATATGTGGATAAAGATGTCAATTTAGGCTGCAGCCTTTGGCACGTGTAGGTCCGTGATGGGGCAGGGCAGATTTAAACATTTTAGGCCTATTAATTGGCGGGTCTCGTGGGCTGGACCATTTGGGTTGACGGGTTTAACGGGTTAACCCGCATCGGGTTTAGCGGGTATGCGGGTCTACAACGCAAAAAATGAATGCCTTCTCCATTTTGACTCTTCACATGCATGTTCTTCGATGGGGATGGCAATTCTTGATCTGCCCAATACAATCCAACAGAGCTTGGATATTTCGACGCCGTTGATTCTCCTGGAACTATCGATCTCCGATAAACACTCGATTTCTACAACCCAAGTTCTAAAGATTATATCTTCATATTCTTGTTGTATGTGGAAAGAAACAAAATTCGGGTCTTGTTGCAATGTCTTTAAACTGTTTCTACCTGAACACGTTTTCTTCCACATTGCAACAAGAATATGAAGAAAATAACCCACGCCATTGAGGTTATTCAGAAGATGTAATCTCGACCCAAATTGAAGAAAACTTAGTCTTACATTTTGTTTCCTTTCTCCGACACGAGAGTTCGCTGTTCAGATAGACAGTAATTTTCTTCATATTTTTGTTGCAATGTGGAAGAAAACAAAATTCTTAGTTTTGTTTGATGATGATTTTGGCAAATTTCCGATGTTGTATGCACATAATGTGGATATGTCAAGTGATACAAAAATTGAAATTTTCACAAGTCTCCATAAATTAGTTTGGTTTTCGGTCTGGTGTTTCATCGGTTAACAAAAAAAACCGTGTGATTTGAGGGGAGAAAATGAAAAAAACAATTGTCAGAAGTGGGATTTGAACCCACGCCCTCTTACGAGGACCAGAACTTGAGTCTGGCGCCTTAGACCGCTCGGCCATCCTGACGATTGTGATTACTAGTCCAACAGAATTTATATATCTATTATGTTATCTCATATGTGGAGATAAATATTTCAATTCAGTTAAAGTTTAGGGGTGAAATACAATTTTACACAAGAATGGTCCTTTTTCTATAAATACAAAGAGAGTAACGGAAGATAAAAAAAAAAAAAAAAAAATATATATATATATAACGACAGAGAATCTGGAGATCGCAGAAGAAATCGAGAAAACGCTTTGTGCGAACAAGAAACCCTAGCGAGCGGAAGGAGAGACAAAGACGAGAAGGGAAGAATTTCAATTAGATTTGAGATTCTAATACGGATCAATCGTATTAAGTTTTTGTAGTGATGGGGAAGAAGAAGAAGAGAGCGACGGAGAAGGTGTGGTGCTATTACTGCGACAGAGAGTTCGACGACGAGAAGATTCTCGTGCAGCACCAGAAAGCCAAACACTTCAAGTGCCATGTCTGCCACAAGAAGCTCTCTACAGCTAGCGGCATGGTGATTCATGTCCTCCAGGTTCATAAAGAGAATGTTACAAAGTATGTGCCTTTTCTCTATCCCTCCCTTCTCGTTTCTCTCTGTTTCGGCTTAATTCGTTTATTAGGATTAATGCCGATTATAAGGATTATTGCCCTAATCTAGTTTTGTTTTATGGTAGAAAAAATTGAATCTTTATTGCGTTAGCCCTATTAGGGGCTTGCTTAATTTCATACAATTGTTGGAGAGAAACATTCTTTTGGTTGATTAGTTTCCTAGGGAAATTTGAAGGGTATTGTTCGATGTGTTTGCATATTGAATTTTGATGTTTTGATTTTTGCTCTTTCTTGCTATTTGGAAAGCTGAGGAGGAAGACGAGTTTAGGGTATATTAAATTCATTAATTAGGCTTGCAGGAGTCTCAGAATTACTCCTAATCTATGCACAATTTGTCAGTTCCCACTTCTTCTGATTCCTAATAACTTGATTTTATTTTTTTTTTCATTCTTTGCCACTAGGGTTCCTAATGCTAAAGAAGGTCGAGATTCAACTGATATTGAAATATACGGAATGCAAGGAATTCCACCTGATGTCTTAGCTGCTCACTACGGAGAAGAAGGTAAGAAGCTGAGATTTATTGTCTAGTTTACATCATCAACCATTGAGTAAGAAACGTAATTCAAGAAATTTGTCTCTCTCTTCATCAAGTGCTATGGAACTATTGCATCTAATGGTCATGAACTCGTCTTTATTTTGCCTGATACCTTTTTGAACTGATGTTATGTTTTCTGCAGAGGAAGAGTCTCCAGCTAAAGTTGCAAAAATTGAAATTCCTTCTGCTCCTATAGGTGGTGCAGTTCCTAGACCATATGGAATGGTTTATCCGCCTCAGCAAATGCCTAATGCTGTTCGACCAATGTATGTACTAATTGCATTATTCTCTCTTTATCGAATGTAGTGAAATATTTTATCGCTATTTGACCATGTTAAACAACTTTGTGTCAACAGGTATTATCCTGGTGCTCCTATGCGTCCTCCTGGTCCTGGATGGCCTATGCCTCCTCCTCCTCTCCGTCCACAACAATGGTATCCGCAAAATCCAGCACATCCTCAACCTCCACATCTCGGGTATCGACCACCACCACTTTTTCCTGTTCATGGTATGGAGATGACTATGCCAACACCATCTCCTGTAGCCAGTGGCGTCGCTCCTCCTGGAATCCCTTCATCATCACCTGCAATGACGGTTCCTCAACCTCTGTTCCCTGTTGTGAGTAGCAGCACTCCTTCTCAGGCTTCACCATTTTCTGCTCCTCTTCCCGTTGGTGGGGGTCAGCAACCGCCTCTTGCTGATGCCACCAATGCATATCCGCCTAACAACTCTTTTCCAGGTACAATCTTAAGTTCTTCGAAACACTTGCATACGTTTGATTCAGCTTCTTCATCTCAAAATATAATTTTATTTCTTTTGTGTTGTGTTGTGTTGCAGTGGGTGGGACTAATGCTCATTCGTATGCCTCTGGTCCAAACACCAGCGGTCCTTCAATCGGTCCACCTCCTGTGATTGCGAACAAAGCTCCTAGCTCTCAGCCTAATGAGGTCTATCTTGTATGGGATGATGAAGCAATGTCTATGGTTAGTTTCCTCCTATTGGGGTCATCAATTAGCAAAATTTCTATTAACTAATCACCTGGTTTTCGACCTGACTTGATGTGTCTGTATTTTGCAGGAGGAAAGAAGAATGTCCTTACCGAAATACAAGGTTCATGATGAAACCAGCCAGGTAAGTTCTGATTTACTCTTTTTAAAAATTACTGAAAGTTTCCTTTGCACATCTAACCCATTCGGTAGGTGTTATTTATGCTCTCTTTAATCCCAGATCCTATTGTTTCTGTGATAAAAGAGGTACCTCTATAAATTCAGTTTATGATTTCTTCCCCTAGAATATGATGACTAGGACATAGGCAAGAAATCAAAGCATGTTTAATCATTATTGATATTGTGAATGGTATCTTTAGTAGTAACTTCATTATATCTCCTCTTTCTCTTGTATTTTATTTAAAAATGTGGTGATTGGTTCCACGAGATGATACTCAAACAGGTTTGGTTTCAAACCCAGGTCAGCAGCTCCTTTTATATTCTTAAGTTTGCAAAGTTTGGTACCTTTGCACAAGCAGGGATATAAAAAAAAAAAAAGAAAACTCTTTTGTAGCCTTTACCTATAAAAGTATCCAACTTTTTTACTCAGAACCAAGTTGTTCCTTTTATTGAAATTGTTGCAGATGAACTCGATAAACGCAGCCATAGACAGACGAATCTCAGAGAGCATGCTTGCCGGGCGGATGGCATTTTAGAGTTTTGCACCAAACCGAAAACTCGCGGCGAAGAAAACCTTTCAGGAAAGGCGATGATGATGGAGGGCTTTTGTTTAGACTCTTCACTCACATTTGTTCAGATTTTCAGAAGATGAAGTTGTGATCTGCTTTTTTAAGTTACTATTATCTGTTGTATTCTTTAGCCAAGGTGAGTTAGTTGCCATTGCTTTAGAGATCTCAGGGATGCTTTTTTTTTTTTTTTCTTTCAAAAGTTTTTAAGTCTTTTTTTGAAGTTTTAAAACGTTGGTCTCTTTTTCTTCTGAATTTATCAGTATTATCTAATACACAGATTCACCCAAAATGTTTGCTGAAAAACAAAGTCGAGTAATATTTCTTCTATTGACGGCATATGCAGCATCTATAACTCCATGGATACTAATATAGTTATTTCCGGGAAAAAAAAAACTCCATGGATACGGTTGAAATCTCTCAACTAGTCATTACTCATTTGAACCTCAAAATTGGGAATGTCTCTCAGTTATCGAATAAAACTTAGGGGTGTAAAATTGATTTTGTTGAAAACAATAAGGGGCTATCTGTAATATTTCATTACTTTCTCACCACTTCCACTTTCCCCCAAAATGGCCAAAATCTCGTCTAAGTAAACCTCTAAAACCCTCAGGTCTCACCTCTGTTACATTTCTTCAAATTCTGTGCTTTGTGCGAGATCGCTACTCCGCCATTGTTGCTAAAAATGAAAGCTTTTAGATCTCTGCGACTACTGATTTCAACCTCACGAACGGCGACGACACCTCGTAGTAAATCCCATCTGACTCACAACTTTCTCCGCCGATTTTACTCGGCGCAGCCGAATCTAGACGAACCCACTTCCGTCAACGAAGACCGTCCCATCAGCGACTCTGTGTACGATAGCAGCCAATACTCGATCCCCGGAATCGAAGATTCCCGTGTAGATTCAGTGAAAAAGCGAAAGCAAGCCACTTGGGACAAAGGGTACAGGGCAAGAGTAGAGAAAGAGCTGTTTCCGAAAGAGACGGAGAAATTGGAAACTGCAGAGGAAGAGAGCTCCGAAGAAGAAGAAGAAGGAGAAGATGATGATGATAGTATTGATCGGTCAAGGGTCCTCGCGAAGGCTCTCTTGGAGGCGGCGCTTGAGTCAGCTGATGAAGAACTCGGCGAAGGTGAGGTTAACGAAGAAGATCAGAAGTCGCTTAATGTCGGAATCATCGGCCCACCAAACGCCGGAAAATCTTCCTTGACTAACTTCATGGTTCGATTGTTTACCTCCAATCTTACATTTCTGATTGGTCTTTAACGATCAACTGAGACATTGCTGTGTATATATGTTTATGCACAAATTCGTTGAAATTTGGGATTTTTGTGCTGCCAATGACTCTCAAGTTGCTTGATTTTTGAAGTAATTTTGTCCATTTGCTTACGGTTTCGTTATGTCAAGTCCAGGTTGGGACAAAGGTTGCTGCTGCTTCACGCAAGACCAACACGACGACTCATGAAGTGTTAGGAGTATTGACAAAAGGAGATACACAAGTCGTAAGTTTTCTCTTGTTTCTCTGTTGCATATATAAACTACTTGTTATGGTTTAAGTATGGAGGAGATTAACATCTTATTGATGAACAAATTTGCAGTGTTTCTTCGATACTCCGGGTTTAATGCTTAAGAAAAGTGGATATGGTTACAAAGACATCAAGACTCGTGTGCAAAATGCTTGGACTTCCGTTGACCTATTCGATGTCCTCATTGTTATGTTTGATGTCCATAGGCATCTCACTTGGTAAGTCATTTGCTCGCTTTATCAGCTTTCGCATATTTCCTTTGACCAAAGCTATCTTGTAACTGTGACTAGTATGGTTATTACTTAGCTTCTCTGTTTTTCATAATCATGAAGATTATCCATAAGCTTGACAACTGTAGACCGATGGAAACATGAAAAATATACTTTCTCTCAAACTTAATTTGTAGAGTCTGAATTATGTTTTCTGTTTGATTTTATACAGTCCCGACTCAAGAGTTGTACGCTTGATCACATACATGGGCCAAGAAGCAAATCCGAAACAAAAACGGATTCTATGTATGAACAAAGTTGATTTGGTTGAGAAGAAGAAACAGCTCTTAAAGGTTGCTGAGGAGTTCCAAAATCTTCCGGCTTATGAAAGGTAGATAGATATAACCGGACTTAGTTTAAAATCAACCAACAGAGAAGTCTTTTGATTTGCAACTGAAAAAGATGTCTTCTTGGTGTTGTAGGTACTTCATGATATCAGGACTTAAGGGATCTGGAGTGAAAGATCTTACACAATATCTAATGGACCAGGCAGTTAAAAAACCATGGGAAGAAGATGCATTCACCATGAGTGAAGAAGTCTTGAAGAACATTTCTCTTGAAGTTGTCAGGGAGAGATTACTTGACCATGTTCATCAGGTATCATAATATATAAAACCTCTACTTGTATAATCATCCTCTGTATCGGCGAGATGACAAATTGAAAACAAACCTTTTAGGAAGTCCCATATGTCGTGGAGCACCGTCTAGTGGACTGGAGAGAGCAGCGAGACGGGTCTCTGAGAATCGAACAGCATCTCATCACTGCTAAACTTAGCCAACGCAAGATTCTTGTTGGCAAAGGCGGTTGCAAAATCGGGTAAGATCACACAACCTGGTTCAAGTAATCTCTCGTGACTGATGTTTTTTTTGTGATCTGATGCTAATTTTTGCAGGAGGATAGGAATAGAGTCCAATGAAGAGCTCAGGAGAATAATGAACCGTAAAGTCCATCTCATTCTCAAGGTATTGCTCAAGTGAAGATAAAACCATTCTCCTGAAGACTTTTTAGTTTTTTTTTTTTTTTTGAGTTTCGATGGATTTAGGATTGGTTTTGTACACGATTCGTTATCTGTCTGTATATGGATGTTGTCAAAGATTAGACATTGAACATTAGATATATAAACTTTACTACAAATCAGACAGGATCACAGGAATAAATAAGATAAAGGCAACAGAAGTTTTGAAAAACAACGAGTAGTGTTAACGCCAGAAGTGGAAACGACATGTAGTTTCTTTAACTAAAAGTCTAAAAAGCTAACAGGCTCCAGGAAATGGAAGTGTTAACTGATCAAGAAGGCTAACCACCGGTGTAGTAAGTACCGGGTCGTAAGCAAAACCCTGAAGCACCTTTCCGTTTGAATCACCTGAGCCACCACCGCCGCCAACACCGGAGTAAGTACACGGCGGGACCCACAGCCAACTTTTTCTCACCATATCAAACAGCAGCTGCAGTGAAGTCCTTTTTAACACAATCATCACAAACTCTTGATTTCCGACACACTCGAATCCTTTTCCGCCTTCTTCCGCTGCGAACTGTGTGTAGAGCGGCTGAGGCATCCGTTCGATCTCGACCCAAGTGGCGTTATCTTGTTGCAGACTCCAAAGCCTGAGGCTTTTGGGAACGTTAAGCTTGCTTTTCTCAACGGCTGCTACGAGAACAAGCTTTCCTCTGCTCTCTAACAAGCTTGGAGACCGGAGAAACCTCCTCATCGGAGCTTGAATCCTGATCCAACGGTTTCCGGTGACCTCATAGGACAAGACGCTAAAAGGACTATAGTTCATACAGTAAAACTTGCCTTGCACGTAAACCATCTTACCAGATTCCAAGCTACAAAGCCTTGGCAGAGAAGAAGTCATCGCCCAGAGGGAGAAGAATCCGCCGGCGTCGACATGGAAACTCTCAGAGGAGAGGTTTTTCACGGCGTAAGGAGATATGAGATCGTCTCCGGCAACTGTAACATCAATGGAAGTTGGTGTTACTGAGAGACCTATTGAAGGAAAAAGCCTTGGCCTTGACATTGGTGGAAGTTGACTCACGGATCCAACAAGAGGGTTACATAAGAGAATGGTTTTAAGACCAGCTTCTTCAGAGACCCAACTCACTAACCCTCCTGATGATCCTGAAGGATAAAACCCTGAAGGGATGTAAGCAAAGGAGAGACGGTACCATCGGATCTCATTAGGATCAAACAGAAAGCCTTCAGCTTTATTGGAATCATCGTCGTTTGATCCTCCTCCTCTCTTGTAAACGTAGCTCTTTAGGGTTTTGTGTTTGAAGAAGAGAAAGCAGTGGTGTCGGAGAGGAAGTAGCTGTAGATATGTCTCGAGGAAAGCGTTGGAGAAAAGTAGAGCGTAGAATCTCTTGCAGACGCAACGTGACCGGAAAAACGCCGGAGGTGGAAGAAAAGCGATGATGCGGTCAAGAAGCGGAGGAGGTAGCTTGCTCCAAATCCGACCGTCCATCCATTGACCGGAGCTTGAATCTGTGGTGGTGCTTGTGGTTGTGCTACTGTTGCTGCTACTGGTGAAGGTGTAAGAGAAAGGTAAGGTTAAAGATGGGTTATTAATGAACACATTTGTATCCATTTAGCTGTTTAGGCTTTGAAAAAAGAACAAAATTTGGTGAAAAGGGCTTTGAGCTAGATTTTCTTTGTCTAAAATGGATTTAGAGTTCCGTTCTTGTGTTGGGAAAAGGAAGATTTAATTATTAGGATTTTTGGGGAAGGTTTTTGTGAAAGTTATGCAAAACCCATTGTAGGAAAAGAGGCAAAGATCATATGTATAGCTTTTGAGGAAAGAAGTAACAGAGAAGAAAAAGTGGTTCTCTCTGGTCTTTCTCTACTTGCATGGATTTTTGATATCTTCTTGACTTGAACAGAGTAAAGTGGTATATATACTTATATATAAAAGACCAATTGGTTTATAAACAAAGGTTAATGAAAGATGGCAAAAGAAAAAAGCAGAGGTAAATTGAATTTATACAAAAGAATAATACGTATTTCTTTGTTGTTAAGAAAGTATTGTGTAATAAATATATAAATATTAGGGAACTTTTCGTATCTGAAAATTAATGTTCACTAGATAATATGTGGTGAATTGAAAATTATTTAAAATTAACAAGTATATTTTTTCTTTCTAAGTTAATATAGCTGACATACACGTTTTTTTTTTGTGCGTTAACAAAAAGAAAAGGTAAAAATCAAATTGTGGTTTGTAATACTTAAAATTAAAAAGGTCAAAAAAGAAAATAGGGCTAAACTCCTACCAGTTCAAATTTCTTACGAAGTTTGAAATTCTTTGTATTATAAATTGTAAAGTATGTTTTCAAATATATGTATTACCGGATGTACTCGATCGGAATCATTCAAACCAGGGTTATATGTACTTATATATATATCACAATAATGAACTGTATTAACTAAACCAAACTATCTAAAAGCCTTGTTATTACCACAGTTGTTGATAGTAATTGACTACCAAAGTTTTGTTTGTATGTGTGGGTAAACGTGAAAATGGTGGCAGAGGAAGTGATGGTTCTTAAAGTTGAGAGAGCTTCAGAGTTATCTTGTCAATGCCCAGCATCAGACATTATTAATTCAGAGACTACTCCAAAACTTTTCACACTTGATCACATCTTCATCTTCTTTTCACTTTTTCAACTCTAATTTTATCGCAATCTACATGCATGCTCCTCTTTTCCTTTTTGTTTTTTTTTTATAATGGCCAGACAAATTGTACTCATTGGAGATCAAATCAGAGAATAGATTAAAGAGCAAACTATTTTAGATTTTTTTCTATATCAAAACAAATAAGATCACGTTCTTTCTTCCCTTTGCATAAATGTATTTAAATATATATTGAATAGTTAGTTCTCTGATCTCTTAAAAATGGGAGCCAGTCAGTTGCTATACTATACATGTTTAAAAATAAAACATATGGATCGGACTATTAATTTAGTGGTTTTTGTTGGAGGAGACCAGTACGCTATTGTATTCGCGGACTCGAATCGAAAGTCTAACATAGTAACATATATTATAAGATTTAATACAGTCCAGTAATGAAGCTTTCATCAAGGACAAATGGAACGATATGTAACATGCGAACGTACTTTCTAAACATGAGAAATATTTAACAAAAAATGAGAATTAGAAATAGACGAATACTCTTCAAGAATACATTCTTACAATGTGATCGAACAGTTTACTCACAAGGTTCTTGCAGAAATAGATCCTACCCTTATTTGATGTTGTTAAGACTATAACATTCATACCAACAACAAAAATTGTTGTTAAGACTAAATCCAAAAAATGATGTTACCCATAATAATGTTCTCTTCTTTTCTTTTTTTTTTTTTAATAAAGATTCTCGTTTTTGAATGAAACCTTTCATTAATATAGTGATCGATTTAGTAATTAATACTAGTAAACTCTTTCTGACTTCCCCAGACCTAAAAGCTAAAGATTAAGCTCCATACTTTCCTAATTTAAAACAAAAAATATTCGACATTTGATAAAACTATCTTTCTAAAATATATAAAACCCAAATCTAATTTACAAACATCAGATTTTTAGACAATAGGAAATACTCTTAACCCTATAATATTTATTATTACAATGATGTGTGGGAATGGGGTTGAGACAAAAAAAAACAAAATAAGGGGAGTTTGATTTGGAGTTACTGTGATTAGGGTTAGAGAGAGACATGATGACTTGAAAATAAAGAGGTAGAGAGAGTGAAGTAGAGTCAGCTCAAAAGTCCAATCAGGGTTTCTTATTTAAGGCATTGTTTACCGTGAAAATAATATACGAGTGAGAATATCTGAAGCTGACAAGTCGCAAAAGAGTAATAATATTCTCTATTTGAAGTAACTCAAGAGGCTTCGCCTTTGTTTGTGTTTTGATGCTAAAGGAAGAAGTCTCTGAAACCAAACAGTGTCTTGTTTTTGTCAAATCATCTCTCTTCCCATTTCCCAACTAGGTTTTAACTTTTAATCACGCTTACAAGTCGTACCCATAGTAAATTGTCCTTTTTAATTAACCCGGCATATTAATTTAAGAAAATATTAATTGATTCGAAACTTCAATCCAGCCATCGTAAAGTGTTATTTACACATATGTGTTATTTCTTACGTAGTAGACATATATTTCCAGCCCATATACGAATTTTGATATTTCTCTGAGATTTTTTATTGTTTTTTTTTATTTGGATGACTTTCAATTAAAAAATAAATGTTTCTAAAACTAATTAAACGCAAAAATGAATTTAAAAAGAAAAGGAGAAACCACAATATTCAAATGCGACTTTATACTAGTTCACGTACATGTGTGCATTTATTGTCTGTTCATTAAAAATTCTCTGTAGCCCTAAAATCTATGGAAAACTGGGGGTAAAAAATTGTAGATATATCAAATTATAGAACTCAAAGTAAATATTAACCTTCAAGAAATCGCCATTTATGGGAAAAGGTTAAAACTTTTATGAACTTGGAAATTTCAGGCTGCCTTCACTCTTCAAGCAACCTTATTTTGTTATTCACCTTTCGACACTTAAATTTAACCTTTCACCTAGATCAGCAAGTCCATTGACCCTTACTTTTTACTTTGGGTAAATGAAATCTAATAATGTATAAATAAAGGCATACATATAATGAATTCAAGGTTACAAACAGTGGAGTACCAGAACCTTTCAATTGGGATTTAAATTATAGTAAATGATTGTTTTTTCTTTAGAAACTTAAATAATTAAAACTTACCAATCTCTTTTTAAAAAAGTTAAATATTACTAATCCATTATCTATATTTATAATGAAAAATATAAATTAAATTTGAACTAAACTCTAATAAATAAGGATGAGATGGTTCCACATATCCGAATCCGAATTTCGATTTATCGAATCTGAATCTTTACTATATTGGAATCCGGAGTTCGAACCATCGGATCCAAATTTTTACTATCCTGATCTGAATTTGGTGATTTCTGTCTTATTAGATTTCTGGATATCCTGATGGAGTAAAATAATATAAAAATCAAAACATATATTAATAAGTCTTAAAAATTATATCTGCTTTTAGGTAATATTTTTGAAGAAAAATGAGGTTTTTTCTATATTTACAGATATCACATATTAAATGTAAGAGATTTATTTTAAACAGTTTTCAATATATTTAAGAGGGAATTGCCTCATATAACCCACAATTTGATTTGAAATGCAAAAATAGACCCCCTATTGCACTTATGTCAAAACTAATCTTTTGGAGTTGCCAAATTACAAACCTCACCCTTCTGAACAAAGAAAAAACGCTAACCTTTTGACTGTTATACCCCGAAGTCTAACTCTGAAGTCTAACTCTGACGTCTAACTCTGAAGTCTAACGCTGAAGTCTAACTCTGAAGTCTACTTATGACGTCTAACTGTGAAGTCTAACTGTGAAGCCTAACTATAAAGTCTAACTCTGAAGTCTACTATATAATAAAATCTTAAATTTAAAGTTTAAAATTTATAAAAAATATTTTGATAAACTTATTTACACATAAATTTAACGCAGACAATTACAATCCATATAAAATAATATGTAAAGAAATTAATCAATTTAAATCAAGTAAGACAAATTATGTTAAAATACAGTTAGAAATTTGTGTGAAGTCTACTCATGAAGTCTACCAAATAACAAAATCTTAAATTTAAAGTTTAAAATCGATAAAAAATAATTTTGGAAAAAAAATTTATGGATAATTTAAATAAACACAACTTCTATCTATGTAAAATAATATTTCATGAAAATGAATCAATTTATAAGTTTCATGAGTAAACCATCACCAAGCTTAGTGCTTGAGGTTTAATGTGTAGGGTTTATCATTGTCATTATTAGGGTTGAGAGAATTTTGCAAAAAACAAAATGTTTATGGTTCGTTTAACGATTTAGAGGTCATGAATTCGTACTTTATAATGTTAATTGCGATTATGTAAACATAATTAACGTTTACTAGAAGTTTTTTCTTAAAAATTCGATTTAGGGTTTAGGGTTAGTTAGACTTCACAGTTAGACTTCACAGTTAGACTTCTTTATGAAGTATGAAACCCAAAAAAAAACAGGGGGGAAACGAAATATTTTGGCGGGAAGCGGAAATAAGGGTTAGTTAGACTTCATAAGTAGACTTCATAGTTAGACTTCACAGTTAGACATTTGTGTGAAGTCTACTCATGAAGTCTACCAAATAACAAAATCTTAAATTTAAAGTTTAAAACCGATAAAAAATAATTTTGAAAAAAAAATTTATGGATAATTTAAATAAACACAACTTCTATCTATGTAAAATAATATTTCATGAAAATGAATCAATTTATAAGTTTCATGAGTAAACCATCACCAAGCTTAGTGCTTGAGGTTTAATGTGTAGGGTTTATCATTGTCATTGTTAGGGTTGAGAAAATTTTGCAAAAAACAAAATGTTTGTGGTTCGTTTAACGATTTAGAGGTCATGAATTCGTACTTTATAATGTTAATTGCGATTATGTAAACATAATTAACGTTAACTAGAAGTTTTTTCTTAAAAATTCGATTTAGGTTTTAGGGTTAGTTAGACTTCACAGTTAGACTTCACAGTTAGACTTCTTTATGAAGTATGAAACCCAAAAAAAACAGGGGGGAAACGAAATATTTTGGCGGGAAGCGGAAATAAGGGTTAGTTAGACTTCATAAGTAGACTTCATAGTTAGACTTCACAGTTAGACATTTGTGTGAAGTCTACTCATGAAGTCTACCAAATAACAAAATCTTAAATTTAAAGTTTAAAACCGATAAAAAATAATTTTGAAAAAAAAATTTATGGATAATTTAAATAAACACAACTTCTATCTATGTAAAATAATATTTCATGAAAATGAATCAATTTATAAGTTTCATGAGTAAACCATCACCAAGCTTAGTGCTTGAGGTTTAATGTGTAGGGTTTATCATTGTCATTGTTAGGGTTGAGAGAATTTTGCAAAAAACAAAATGTTTGTGGTTCGTTTAACGATTTAGAGGTCATGAATTCGTACTTTATAATATTAATTGCGATTATGTAAACATAATTAACGTTTACTAGAAGTTTTTTCTTAAAAATTCGATTTAGGTTTTAGGGTTATTTAGACTTCACAGTTAGACTTCACAGTTAGACTTCTTTATGAAGTATGAAACCCAAAAAAAATAGGGGGGAAACGAAATATTTTGGCGGGAAGCGGAAATAAGGGTTAGTTAGACTTCATAAGTAGACTTCATAGTTAGACTTCACAGTTAGACATTTGTGTGAAGTCTACTCATGAAGTCTACGAAATAACAAAATCTTAAATTTAAAGTTTAAAACCGATAAAAAATAATTTTGAAAAAAAAATTTATGGATAATTTAAATAAACACAACTTCTATCTATGTAAAATAATATTTCATAAAAATGAATCAATTTATAAGTTTCATGAGTAAACCATCACCAAGCTTAGTGCTTGAGGTTTAATGTGTAGGGTTTATCATTGTCATTGTTAGGGTTGAGAGAATTTTGCAAAAAACAAAATGTTTGTGGTTCGTTTAACGATTTAGAGGTCATGAATTCGTACTTTATAATGTTAATTGCGATTATGTAAACATAATTAACGTTTACTAGAAGTTTTTTCTTAAAAATTCGATTTAGGTTTTAGGGTTAGTTACACTTCACAGTTAGACTTCACAGTTAGACTTCTTTATGAAGTATGAAACCCAAAAAAAACAGGGGGGAAACGAAATATTTTGGCGGGAAGCGGAAATAAGGGTTAGTTAGACTTCATAAGTAGACTTCATAGTTAGACTTCACAGTTAGACATGTGTGTGAAGTCTACTCATGAAGTCTACCAAATAACAAAATCTTAAATTTAAAGTTTAAAACCGATAAAAAAAAATTTTGAAAAAAAAATTTATGGATAATTTAAATAAACACAACTTCTATCTATGTAAAATAATATTTCATGAAAATGAATCAATTTATAAGTTTCATGAGTAAACCATCACCAAGCTTAGTGTTTGAGGTTTAATGTGTAGGGTTTATCATTGTCATTGTTAGGGTTGAGAGAATTTTGCAAAAAACAAAATGTTTGTTGTTCGTTTAACGATTTAGAGGTCATGAATTCGTACTTTATAATGTTAATTGCGATTATGTAAACATAATTAACGTTTACTAGAAGTTTTTTCTTAAAAATTCGATTTAGGGTTTAGGGTTAGTTAGACTTCACAGTTAGACTTCACAGTTAGACTTCTTTATGAAGTATGAAACCCAAAAAAAACAGGGGGGAAACGAAATATTTTGGCGGGAAGCGGAAATAAGGGTTAGTTAGACTTCATAAGTAGACTTCATAGTTAGACTTCACAGTTAGACTTCACGGTTAGACTTCGTGTTGTAGTCTACTTAATAATCACAACTTAAATTTAAATAATTAAATTGTAGCAAATTCTTTTGATTAAAAAATTTATACATAAATAAGATGTAAACATTTATCATCTATGAAAAATAAAATTGTATAAAAATGAATCCATATAAGGGTCAGTTAGACTTCATTACTAGAGTTTATAGTTAGACTTCACAGTTAGACTTCACAGTTAGACTTCATTATGAAGTATGAAACTCAAAAAAAAACAGGGGGGAAACGAAATATTTTGGCGGGAAGCGGAATATTAGGGTTAGTTAGACTTCATTATTAGACTTTATAGTTAGACTTTACTGTTAGACTTCACATTTAGACTTCACGGTTAGACTTCATAGTGAAAACGGGCATATTAACTGTTCAATGGTTGGTCGAATTGGGTATAATAAAATGTTAACCGGCCACAATCGAGATCTAACCGGTAATCACAATCTCACGAATTACTGACCCAAAATTAGGGTTTCACTTTCACATTTCACAATTCACTTTCACTTTCACATCCGTCTGTTCCGTTCCGTTCTCTATCTCTCTCGAATAGGCGATTTGCAAATCCGTCCGCTCCATCTCGTTCCATCTCTCTCATTCCCCGTCGATCTCCTTCGCTGTCGAAGTCAGACAGATCCACCATTGTCGCCACCGCCGCAGTTTCCTCTTCCTTCTCTCAAGTATACTTCTGTAAGTCCTATTCATCTATATATCTTGATACAAGTCACTTTCCCTATATTCCCATTATACTCACTCAGTTTCTCCGTTTTGAACTCGACCGCCGCCGTGGTTTCCGCTGGCCGTGGTTTTGCACCTGTGTAATCGAACGACCTAAACCTTCGCTTTTTGCCGGTGGTGAGTTCTCCCTCTTTGACTATTTTCTATCTCTATACTTCCATCTAACACTCGTCTAAACGATTGTATTCTGTCGCAGGTCTGCATATACCCGTTCCACGTTTTTTAGTAGGTAAAAAACTCTTTCCCTTGGGCTTTGCCGGCTGTTTACGTATGAAATTAGGGCGGCTTATAAATTAGACTTTCTATTTAGACTTCGTAGTTAGACTTCATAGTTAGACTTCATACCTTCAGAGTTAGACTTCAGAGTTAGACTTCATAGTTAGACTTCAGAGTTAGATTTCAGAATTAGACTTCATAGTTAGACTTAAACTGTTAGACTTCATAAATTTGCTATTGTCTCCCTGTTTTTTTCCTTTATATCTAATATGCTTCTCCATGTTTTAACTGTGTTTACAGGATGGAGCCGGTTATATTTCCCAGGAGGTTTTTCACAGAAGGAGAAGAACCGGAATATGACCGAAGCATTGGTTATTTCAGCAAGAACAGTGAGTTGTGGGCGAAATTGCATCTTCTACTGACAGAGGATGAATGGAGTGAGCTTGAGAGTTCCAAGCTCGGTGTCCTCTTTAAGTTCACGAAGATCAACTTCAAGTGGGCATCGAAGGTTGTGCAAAGTCTGCTCGCTATGGGCGTAGAATGCGATAAGAAGTTTGAGATATGGAGTGTTGTGGGTGTACACCCACTGCGTTTTTCATTACACGAGTTCGAACATATCACCGGGCTCAACTGTGAGTATAAAGAAGCATTGACGAGGCCCGAGACAGTTGAGACAGACGATATGATAGCTTTCTGGCAGAAGCTTAGTGTGAATACCAAGGTTGGTCCGAGCATTGAAAACCTTGTAGCAGCGTGCATAAATGCTGGAAATTGGAGCAGAGAGGATAGGCTGAGGTTGGCTTATCTGGCCATATACGCTGGCTTTGTTCATGCTCGCAAACCCAGCACCCATACACGAGTGGAACTGGCTAGTCTAGTTATGGACTTAGACAGATTTGAAAGTTACCCATGGGGGCGAGTAGCTTTCAAGACCCTCATCAAGTCTGTAAAGAGGGTAGATCAGACCAAACCATATACTCTGGACGGGTTTGCTGAAGTTTTGCAAGTGTGGGCGTACCATGCTATGCCACAATTCGGACAAGACAACGGTGATCCGAGGCCTAATAATCCTGAGCCACCGATGCTGGCATTCAACGGAATCAAAGGGAAGCGATATATTATAGAAAACATGAAGAAGCAGGTAATCCCTGCCTAATACTGTTTGCATATATTCTGTTTGCATTAGAATTCAGAATTAGACTTCAGAATTAGACTTCAGAATTAGACTTCAGAGTTAGACTTCACAGGTAGACTTCAGAATTAGACTTCATATATTCTGTTCGCATATATTCTGTTTGCATTTCCTTGACCTGTTTTTAATAATTTTCATTTACAGACTGTGTTCAATCACATGACAATGGTGGGCAGGGAAGAGATGTACCCACTTTGGGACAACGATGTAGAGGACTTGAAGGTTGACAACATCCTTGGAGCTCTGTATGGTGAATTTGGTGGACCATGGATCTGGAAACCAGCTGACTGGGCCCCGATTGGGATATACATGGCAAAGACTGTGAAGTCAGGGAAGTCTGCGAAGTCAGAGAATGTTGAGAAGTCTTCTGGCTTGAAGGGACTCCATGATAGCGTTGCCGATGATGATTATGAAGCATTCAGTCTTCATAAAAGGGGTCGGACGTCTGGTTATCCATCCGTGGAGCCCTCTGGTGATGGGTGGAAGAGTCTGGAGGCGAAGATAGTGGAGCTGTTTGATCGGTTCTCCAAACAACACTTTGTCGAGCTGAAGCTTGGGTTTGAAAGATGCGATGAGAAGATTCAAATGCTCACTACGGAGGTGGTTGTGATGGGGAGCCTTCTCGAGAAGCTGATGCATCCAGCGGCTGAAGAGCATGTGAAGTCTAACGATGCCAATCTCAAGCAGGATCAAACCGGTGGTCCGGTTAGTCCCGTTCATTCCCCGCAAACTTCTAAATGTGATAACAATCATAGGCGTAAGAGTAGAAGAGTTCCTACTAGAATTAAGGCGCATTGTGTTTACCAATTGTTCAGATAGATGGCGATGAGGCGGAGAAGGTTCCTTGCGAGGAGAGTGTTGGCAATGAGGATTCGGAATGCCATTTTCTCCGAACACATATCCCAACTGCCGCTGATGATGCCGAGGAGAAAAGGAAGCAAGAAACTCGAATCCGGACTGAAAATATTGCCGCACGCGCCAGAAATGCGAGAACGAGGAAACTTGCGCCCTCACAGCACAGTTAAGAGGATTATCCCTAACGAGCCGTTTCCACCTGAGCTCCCTATCCCTAACAAGCCGGATCCACCTGAGCTCCCTAAAGCGAAGACACCACCGGCGAGCAAGCCTATCCCTAAAGCGAAGACACCACCGGCGAAGACAACACCGGCGATCATCCCTAAAGCGAAGACAACACCTGGTGGATATGATCCATTCGCTGTAGCGGTAGAGGAAGAAAAGAGGCCAATGTTGGACTACTTGGCTACATTACCGTGCGTCTCCTAAAACGTGATCCTGTATGCTGTGATAAATTACGACTGTTACTAAAGAACTTCTCACTGTTTCAGGGGGCATCCGACTGTCAAACCGGATGCGGAGCAGTTCCCAATCTGGTCATGGTGGTATCTGTTGCTTACAACGGAAGAGTGGTTTAGAGATACGGTAAGACTTCTGCATTAGACTTAACAATTATACTTCTGCATTAGACTTCACAGATAGACTTCACAGATAGACTTCACTGTTAGACTTCACATTTAGACTGTGAATGTGCGGAATTATCACATTTAGACTTCACAGTTAGACTTCACAGTTAGACTTCACGGATAGACTTCACATTTAGACTGTAAATGTAGGATTTATCACATTTAGACTTCACAGATAGACTTCACAGTTAGACTTCACATTTAGACTTCACGGATAGACTTCACTATCTAACAATGTATTTTTCTGAATGTAGCACGTGGATGCTTGGGTCAGAATGATGAATACTCGGCTGCAGCAGCATCCAGAATGGTTTAGGAGTGACCGGATATGCTTCTTGGATAGTAAGGTCCCCCAATATTGGGAGAGAGACTGGCCCAAGTTTGAAACATGCGAGCTTCTGCCTGCTTTGGCGCTGGACTACTACTATGGTAGGAAACCGAGCTACTGCGCGACCGACAAGCGCTGGGGAGTTTATATCGATGATATATACATTCCCCTGAGTGTAAGACAGAAGCATTGGGTCGCCCTGCATATCTCCATACCAAAGAGGCACATTGTGGTATACGACAGTCTACCGAGTACCATCAGGAAAGCTGAGATCACTAAAGTGGTGGAACCGTATGCTGTGATGATCCCGCACCTTCTTAACGAGGCGGCTCTGAGCGAAGAAAAACATCGCTTCCCGAAGGATAAATTCACGATCGACCGTCCGACAAAAGGTGTGCCACACCAAGATAATGGTGGAGATTGCGGTTTGTTTGTCTTGAAGTACATAGAGTGTCTCTCACTTGGATATGACACCTTTCCAACATCCTTGCGCCCACGAAATGTCCCTTCGATGAGGGAGAATATTGCATCTGATTTGTTCAGCGAGGTGCAATGTCGCGGACCCATAGATAACGATGACTGGGAAGGTTTGGACATATATGATGAGTAATGATGTTAATAGATTGTATTTATGGTATATAGTAGACTCTAATTTAACGGCATTATGCGGGTTTATTTTTGCAACCCGTATGCTATGCTCTTTTGTACCTAGTGATAGGGTTAGGCTAATTATTTTTTTGTAACCTATCAACAAACATTGTATTGTATTATATTATGAAGTATTTAACATTTCAGGTATTGTATTGTATTGTATTGTTCCTTTTGCATATAGACTTCACGGTTAGACTTCACGGTTAGACTTCACATTTTCAAATATAACAAGCATTCAAGCTCCAAAAGCTCGATTTTAGCTACCTAAAACGGTTCAATTCTGAAATAATTTTAGACTTCACAGATAGACTTCACGGTTAGACTTCACAGGTAGACTTCACGGTTAGACTTCACAGATAGACTTCACATTTTCAATTATAACAAGCATTCAAGCTCCAAAAGCTCCATTTTAGCTACCTAAAACGGTTCAATTCTGAAATAATTTTAGACTTCACAGTTAGACTTCACGGTTAGACTTCACAGATAGACTTCACGGCTAGACTTCAGAGATAGACTTAAAGGCTTCATTGGTGTCCCTGTTTTCTATGACGAAAGAATCCAAAAAAGTATTCACTTTGCAACTAAGTATTCACTTTTCAACTAAGTGAATACTTTCTGGATTCTTTCGTCCTAGAAAACACTAGAGTACGAAGCGCCGGAGATCGAAGAGGACAAATATCGGAGAAAGGAAAGAGCGACAACGAGAGAAAGAAGAAGAAAAAGAAGAAAAAGAAGAATAAGAAGAAGCAGAGGAAGAAGAGGACGAAGAACAACGACGAGGGTAGGGATTGAAGAAGAAGATCGGGTTTCATCATCGGGTTTCATCAGAGCGAAAGAGAGACGGAGAAACCGAAGTGTTTTTTTTTTTACAACCATGTGGGTACTTAATTACCCTTTTTTACAATAATATTAGACTTCACAGATAGACTTCACGGTAGACTTCACAGATAGACTTCACGGTTAGACTTCAGAGTTGGACTTCACATTTTCAAATATAACAAGCATTCAAGCTCCATTTTAGCTACCTAAAACGGTTCAATTCTGAAATAATATTAGACTTCACAGTTAGACTTCACGGTTAGACTTCACAGATAGACTTCACGGTTAGACTTCACGGTTAGACTTCACATTTTCAAATATAACAAGCATTCAAGCTCCATTTTAGCTACCTAAAACGGTTCAATTCTGAAATAATATTAGACTTCACAGATAGACTTCACGGTTAGACTTCACATTTTCAAATATAACAAGCATTCAAGCTCCATTTTAGCTACCTAAAACGGTTCAATTTTGAAATAATATTAGACTTCACAGATAGATTTCACGGTTAGACTTCACAGATAGACTTCACGGCTAGACTTCAGAGTTGGACTTCACATTTTCAAATATAACAAGCATTCAAGCTCACATTTTCACATATACACATATTCAAGTGTTCACACATCATATTTTTAAAAACAACACATATATTCAAGTGATATCCGCTAAATAGAATTCATGGGTTTACTTCAAAGGTAGACTTCCGTAAGGCCATATCAGTCTTCAGCGACTTGTAGGATTTACAAACGGGAAATTATCAATATCTGTCGATGGGGTACAAACCAGGACAGTAGACAAAAAGCTTACACAGTTAGGGCGAGTATGTCCCGGTTCCCCGCACTTGGAGCAGCTGTACTTCCTATGCATTTTCCTTGGTCTAGTGTTTTTCTTCCTAGACATTTCTAGCCAAGATTGCCACCGTGATTTCTTCTTCCTAGCAGGAAGGATCTTACCTACGGGAGGCAAACATGGTTGTTTCTTGACGTCAGAGTCGCATCCCGATTTGGGGTAAATTGGATGCGCGTATGTCGAGTACAAGGAGTTCTTCGAATGAGTGCCGCACACGTAATAGGACATCTGTACGTTAGCTTCCGCTGCAGCTGCAATAACATGAGAGCAAGGAATTTTCTCAATGTTATACACACAACATGAGCACGTTCTTTGTTCCAAGTCAACATTGCAATCTCGTTTTCCGCCCTTGACGTAAAAACGCCAGTTGTCTATGCGTTCCACGATCATACTTTCCGCGTAGTGTGAACGTATGGCTAATATGTACTCAACTCCTCTACTGTGGGCGGTAGTGAGACTCAATGCATCTTCACGCCGGCTGTTAAACCATCTACCAAGCTTCACCCTAATAAACTCCAAAAGCATCGGAATGGGAAATCCCTTTGCCTTCTTAACCGCCGCATTAATAGATTCTGCGATGTTGCTCGTCTTTATATTGTATCTATCACCGGGAAAATGAACTCTTGACCATAATTGAGGATCTGCTTCGTCTAAGTAATCTGCTAGCTCAGGTTTTGAAGCTCGTATGAGGTCCATGTAGCGGTCATATTCGGGAACCGTATGGGCATACGCAGCACCTTTAACCATATACATGATGTCATTTGCATGGAAATCCTTTACTATGTTACCCTGTAGATGATAGTAGCATATACCTCTTGATGCCCAAGGTAGAACGATTCCACATGCCCTAGCTATGGAGTGGTGCCGGTCAGAGACTATAGCCATTGGAAAAAGATGCGTAAAACAATCTCGAAGCTTGGTGAAAAACCATTCCCATGACTCATTATCCTCAGTATCAACAATCGCAAAAGCTAATGTGAATATTTGAAAGTTGCCGTCCTATCCGGCAGCGACAAGTAGAACTCCCCCATACTTCCCAGTAAGATGAGTCCCATCCACCACAATCACTCTCCTCAAATACTGAAAGCCAGCTATTGAAGCTCCGAAAGATATAAAACAGTACTTGAAACGGTCCATTGAGTCGCACACCAAGTCAGTCACACTTCCCGGGTTTGCTTCCTTAATTCTTTGCAAGTAAGAAGGCATATTCGCGTATCCATCTTCTGCTGTTCCCCACACCAATTCTTGAGCGTGTTTAAGAGCTCTGTACGAAGCAGTATAGTTGAGCTTCATTCCAAACATAACCCTCATTGAGTCTCTGATGTGTTGTGGCACAATTCCGTCGATGATTCCGACCCGCTCGACAAATAGATGTCCAATATAGTTCGTTGTACCGCGTCTACGATTACCTACTCGGTCAGACACAGAACATGTATGCGACTTCATGTACTTTGTCACCCAAAACGTAGTGGCTTTGTTCTTGACAGCCGCTCTAACCATCCAAGCGCATCCAGTCACTTTGCATTTGGCCACAAACAGTTTTGTAGTAGACTTATCTACTCTGAACGTGAATCTTAGCATCACCGCCGTCAAACGCAACTCAGACAGAAGTTCTGCCTTGCTGTCAAAACTTTGGTGCTCATAGATATTGTCTTCCCAATTATCCGTCCGTCTACGCTGACCACCAAGACGCCTTCTAAGACGGGCATCATCGAAAGGAATTTTCGTCTCACACACGTCTTCATCTTTCACTTTACCGTACTCACTATAGTCCGCGTGAGTATCATCGTCCACATCATAAGCTTTTTCCCTTGTATCACCCTCATCATCACAACCCGAATATAGTCCTTCTTCAGAAGCTTCATCTGAGTTCGCGGCCCATTCTTCATCGAACTCTTCATCCTGATTTTCAGTCTTAGGTCCATCAACGTGGTCTTGGTCCTTCCCTTGGCTAGAGACACAAAGTCGTACAACATGAGTTCTACTTAGCTGGATCAAGCTTTGGACTTGTCTGTCATTTGTGACAAACATAGGAGGAGAATCAATAGGCAATTGCTGACTGAATGCATCTGGTAATGGATATGATAAATCCAGACGCTGTCCGTTCATGCTCACCGAATAATCATCTAAGGCCATTTGAACAAGCTCATCATGTGTACAACCATCCGTCAATGAGAACATTCGACCTCCTTTGCGATGATCAACCTCAAAATGCCATGACATATTGTCCTTTCTTACCCATTCTCCATAAACAGAAGCAATGTACACCATTATCTGCAAGTAAACAAATATCAACCACGTTAGAAATGTTAAGGAAAAAACATGGTAGACTTCGCAGTTAGACTTCACAGTTAGACTTCACAGATAGACTTCACTGTGAAGTCTACTTGGTAATGTCTAAAGTGCTAATCAAACAAGAAAACCATTTTCACGTTGTATATAACGAATAAGCATGTCAAACCCACACACAAGCAACTAAACAGACTAATACAACTAATTGTTCAATAAAATCTTAGAAATTAATTATACATTTTCCAAAAATGCGTTTTTAAAAAAAAATCAATATTAGACTTCATTATGAAGTCTAACTCTGAAGTCTATCTGTGAAGTCTAACCGTGAAGTCTATCTGTGAAGTCTAACCGTGAAGTCTATGTGTGAAGTCTAATAGGTTAGTTTTGCAATATATCAACCAAATACGTTTTTCGTGAAGTCTATCCGTGAAGTCTACTGAGTAAAAAAGGTTAGTTTTGCAATTGACTTTCGCTTGACTTTTGGGGAAGTCTAACTGTGAAGTCTATTTAGGCCGATTAGACTTCAAAATGAAGTCTAACTCTGTTGTGAAGTCTAACTGTGAAGTCTACGCCAATAATTAGACTTCAGACGGGTTAGATTTGCAATTAATTGAAATGTTTTGACTTTGGAGGTAGACTTCACCGTGAAGTCTATTTCGATAAACGTTGACCAGTAGACTTCAACCGGAAGTCTATCGCGTAATAGACTTCACAATGAAGTCTACTCGTGAGTAGACTTCATTTTAAAGTCTAATCGGCTTAAATAGACTTCACAGTTAGACTTCCCCAAAAGTCAAACGAAAGTCAATTGCAAAACTAACCTTGTTTACTCAGTAGACTTCACGGATAGACTTCACAAAAAAATTATTTGGTTGATCGATTGCAAAAACTAACCTATTAGAGTTCATAGATAGACTTCACAGTTAGACTTCATAATGAAGTCTACCCCGTATTTTTTTGTTTTCAAAGGATTTCGAAGTAGACTTTACAATGAAGTCTACTCACCAAAATTTTGTGAAAGTCAATTGCAAAACTAACCTATTCGTTAACCAGTAGACTTCATTGTGAAGTCTACTTTGCTACAAATATGTGAAATTCATTCAAATCGACCGGATTTTTACCTTGCCGTGATCTTAAGTTACGTTCAAGACCAAGAAATCCGATTTAGAGCTTTAGCAAACTTCCCCAACCGTTATAATGATCTCTTACACCGACAATGGCAAGATCTAAGAACATAAACTTTGAAAAGATGAAAAGGTGAGTTTTTGGGTGAAAATGGAGAAGAAATTGAAGAATATAAGTTGATGAGATGATAGAATGAGTTTGTCGATATGTTTGAAGAAGAAATCATGCATTCAAAGCTTGATTTCGGTTGATCTTGGTTGTTGGATGAATTGATGGTGATGGCATTTTCGTGAATAAGTGAAGAAGATGAGGTTTCTTTAGACATTTGATTTCATAGTTAGACTTCACAGTTAGACTTCACGGAGAAAAGTAATGGCATTTTCGTTATTAAGTAAATATGAGAAGGGTGAAGAAGGTAAAAAAAATCACATTTTGCAATGGGGGTTATTTTTGCAATTGACCCCAATTCTTCGGTTATTTTTGCAACTGGCACTTTATTTAATAATGGATATATAATTATGATATTCAGATCTGATTTTCTCGGATATTCAGATTTATGGAACGGTTCAGAGCGAATTCTAGATCAAGATAATAGTTCATTCCCTACTGATTTATTGGTTCGTGTATTTAAAAATCTAAGCAAAATTCCCCTCTTATTGGATTAGTGAATTTAAATACTAGTTCAAATTTGGTGTTATTTATCTACTTTGGATTTTAATGGATTTGGAAGTGTTTAAGTTAAAATACAAGGAATTAAATCAAAGAGAAAACTTTGGTATTTCAAAATCCATCTTTCTAATTTAAAAATTTCTAAAACTTATATGGATTTATAAATCAATAAGAATCATAGAACCAATAAACCTTCCTAGATTTAGGAACATTCACAAAGCAACTTCACTGTGCAATGTATATAGATACAAATGACCATAGATATTTTCACTTAGGTTAACAAACTCAAGTAAAAAATTCACTTAGAAGATGAATGTATCTATGTATGAATTGTGGCATACATTCACCACATCCACATGGAGTGTTCTGTGTAGATTCTTGTTATTAATCAGTAACTGAAGTCATCGCATAATGGTATGTCTGTGTTTTACACTAACTAGTAACTACCTACTTTCTATTTAGACCGAAAGCGAGAATCGATGGATTTTGTTTAATTTATGCGGTTACAGAGCAATCAAACTATGAATTAGTCCCCCTCCCGTCCGGCTTTGTAATGTTCTTTCTTTTCCTATTTATTATGATATTTTAGAGAATAGTATTCCTCATTAGTTACCCATAATTGAATAATTGAGAAAGATAAACACTTTGGTATTCCATTAGCCACTTCAGCAACACACAACAAAGTATTTCAAATTGGAAATGTTTGCTTGTTAATTTTCTTTGTTTTCTCTAAACCTTTTTGAAGAAACTCCTAAGCTCTGTTAAGATGCACTTTCTCTGCCTCACCAAATCCAATTGTATTTTTCTAAGAAAGAAAGACAAAGATTAGCTCACCACAAAAAAAAAAAAAATGAAAGAGGAAAAGGAAACATAACCAATTTCAAGCTGGAACCTTTGAAACGAGGACGATGCTAAAATTGCAGAAACATAATCTGTATGTTAAGTCAAGATCAGAAGAAGATGAAGAAATATATTCTTAATAACACCATCTAATTAAATTTTCTATTCGGTAACTGTAGGTTAGGTCCTAACAAAAAAAAAAAATAATAATAATAAAAAGCTAAGTAAAGCCTATAGAAAATTTAGAAGAAATGAGGAAATATATTGTAAGAGATTGTCCAGTATATCTCTCTTTCTCTCAAATGATATGCATATACAAGGATCATGAATCGAGGAGAAGAAGTTTTAGATTCCATCCCAAATGATCTCGTTTTCGAGATATCCACGAGATTGCCTTCAAAGTAAATCGTTAGGTTTCGTTGCGTGTCGAAGCAATGGGGTTCCATGCTTAGTCGTCAAGATTTCACAGAGCTGTTCTTGACCAGGTCACGAGCTCATCCACATCTCTTATTCGCCATCGAAGGACCATACAATAATTTGAGCTTATTCTTGTCCACATGAGAAGTTTTCTTATCTTATAGACTTTCACAAGAAGTTCCCTCGAGACAATCTGAGGATCACTTGTAGTAGTCGTAGTCGTAAAGATTCATGTGGTTATGCCTCTGGTTTGATCTATCTCTCCGATATGCTGTTCCCAAAGGAGCATGTTGTTAGTTGTAGCCGATACTCTCTCGATCCGTTTATTCGGTAAACCGGACTTTCTCTCTCTCTCTCTCTCTCTCTCACTCGTGTGTTTGATTTTGCAGAAAGAAGATAAAGAAGGAACGCAAAGGAAAAAAAAAAGGAGCACACACGATTTATAGAGTTCCCCACTCCTCACCGGGTACGTCTCTCTTCAGGATCTTTCTCCTGGAAATCCACTATATCTTTGAGTTACAAAGAAGACCGATAAGCTCTCGGAGCTCTATCAATGGCGTTCTCACTTTCGTATACAACGATGAATCGCAACAAGAGAGAAGTGAATTACAAGTTACTTTGTTAACCTAACCTTCTATTTATATATGCAGCGAATGGGCCTTCGGTGTGAGCAACAAGCCCACTCTCTTCTTTCTCAACTGTAACTCATCCTGGGCTTTAAACACTTCAAGCCCAACAGTTCACTCACTCATCACCTCGAGGATGTCGTGAACAAATCGAGATCCGAACCACATTTCCAACAAATCTCCACCTTGGTTCCGATCTTCTTTTGACATGTCTGAGCCGATCATGTCTGTGGATTCCGATCCTGGTACCGGCGACTAAAACACCTAGTCACCTTCCTGATCTTCTTTCTCCGAAGTCGAGATCACCGCCGTCGAGCATACCGCGACGACTGCACTTCCGATCTGACACCACCAACGCCTGGGGTAGACAAACCGCCTCTGTTGACTCTGCATGACCGTAAAACCAAGGTCACCATCTCCGGGACCGCCGTCGTCAACATATTATCGACAACGGCCCCTGCTGAGCTCTTTAAGCTCCGATTACCTTCAGCGTCTGCAAGCATCCGCCGAATTTGTCTCCAGGTAACGATTTCGTTAACATATCAGCTGGATTTACTGATGTATGAATCTTTAGGACTTTCACATCTCCTTCGTCGATCACTTCTCTGATGTAATTGTACTTGACCTGAATGTGTTTAGTCCTTTCGTGGAACATGTGATTCTTTGCTAAGTAGATTGCGCTCTGTGAGTCACAATGAATATCTACTGCATCCTGCTTGAAACCCAACTCTTCACAAATCCCTCTTAGCCAAACTGCTTCTCTGCTAGCTTCTGATAACGCTATATACTCTACTTCTGTAGTAGATAGAGCAACCACTTTCTGCAAACAAGATCTCCAACTGACTGTATTTCCACCAACTGTGAAAACGAATCCTGTGATAGATCTCCTCCTGTCTAAGTCTGTAGCGTAGTCTGAATCGCAGTAGCCTGTCACACCGAACTCTGGCTCTTTTGTGAATGTCAAACATTTACCTGATGCACCTTTCAAGTATCTCATTATCCATTGTACCGCTGACCAATGTTCTTTTCCTGGTTTTCCCATGTACCTGCTTACCATGCCGACTGCGTATGCGAGATCTGGTCTGGAGCCAACCATGGCGTACATCAAACTTCCTACAGCACTTGCGTAAGGTATCTGCTCCATATCCCTTGCCTGTTCAGCCTCTTGCTGAGTAGTTAGAGCCTGTAGTTTGATATGCAAACCCATAGGAGTCTGAACCTCTCTGCAATCCCCCATACTGAAAGTCTTGAGCAGTTTCTGTAGATACGCTTCCTGAGATAACACTAGAACCCCTTTCTCTTTGTCTCTGAATATGTCCATGCCCAGAATTCTTCTTGCTGCGCCTAAGTCTTTCATTTCAAATTCTTTTAGGTAGACACATGGATCATACTCACTGCGCTTGTACCTCTGCTTGATCATAAACTTGTGAAACCTGAGATTCCACTCTCTTGGTGACTGCTTTAAGCCGTAGAGCGACTTCTTAAGCAAGCAGACTTTATCTTCCTTTCCTTTTACTACATAACCCTCTGGTTGATCCATGTAGATAGTTTCTTGTAGAACTCCGTGTAGAAACGCTGTTTTTACGTCCATCTGCTCTAGTTCCATGTCTTGATTTACCACGATTGATAGCATAATCCGAATTGATACATGTTTCACCACTGGTGCAAACACATCATTGTAATCAATTCCTTCAATTTGAGCATATCCTTTTGCTACCAATCTCGCTTTATACCTCGGTAGTTCAACTTGAGATATCCCAGGTTTAAGTCTGTATAACCATCTGCAACCGATAACTTTTTGATCTGTTGGTCTATCTGTCAGATCCCAAGTGTGATTCTTGTAGAGTGAGTCCATCTCTTCATCCTCAGCTGAATTCCATAGCTTTCTGTCCTTGCTCCTTTGTGCCTCTGCATAAGACTTAGGCTCGTCTAGATTTATTGCATCAGCACAAACCAGAGCATAGGCAACCACATCAGCTTGTCCATATTTGGAGGGTGGCTTTGTCTGTCTTCTCTCACGATCTCTAGCAAGAAGGTAACCACTTAAATCTTCTGAATTATTGTTGACATTTTCTTCCTCTGATGAACTTGAAGATTCTGATTCTTCTTCTGTATCTGAACCCTGAGGAACTCCACCTTGATTTGAAGACTGCTCTGACTGAAACTCAGACTGCTCGGACTGAAACTCTACCAGATCATCTTTGAAGGTAACTTTCTTTTTACCTCTTACTGATTGACTGAGGATTCTGAACTGTCTCTGTTACCTCTGAATCCCTCTGCTTGTAGATCTGATCCTCGTTGAACACCACATCCTTACTTACCGTAACCCGTAGATCATCTAGAAGCCAAACTCTGTAGCCTTTAGTGCCCTGTGCATATCCCAGTAGAACACCTTTTGAAGCTCTAGGACTGATCTTGTCAGAAACTGAGTGAACATACGCAATACAGCCAAATCTCCTTAGCTGACTGTAGTCTGGTTTGTGACCTGTCCACAGGTGTTCCGGAACCTCAAACTCGATCGCAGAAGACGGTGACCTGTTAATAATGTAGACTGCCGTAGATGCCGCCTCTGCCCAGAACTTGCCTTCCAGACCCGTTTCCTGTAGCATACTTCTGACCTTGTCCATTATCGTCCTGTTCATTCGCTCTGAGACTCCATTTTGCTGAGGAGTATACGGGCAAGTTTTATGCCTCTTTACTCCTGATTCTCTACACAGCTTATCGTATTGTTGATTGCAGAACTCTAACCCGTTGTCTGTTCTTAAACATTTCAGTTTCTTCCCCGTTTGATTCTCAACCAACAACTTCCAATCAGCAAAATTCTGGTAAGCCTCATCTTTGGTCTTTTGAAAATATATCCATACTTTCCTTGAGTAGTCGTCTATCATAGTTAGGAAGTATTTGCTGCCTGATAGACTTGGAGTAACATTTGGTGAACCCCAAAGATCCGAGTGAACATAACCAAGTAGCTCACTTGTCGTGTGTTTTGCTTTCTTGAAGCTTTGCTTATGTGACTTTCCCATTGTGCAGGCCTCGCAAAACCCAAGCTGTTGACATCCTCGGTTTTCAGAAAACCTTTCTTGACTAGAATGTTCATTGAGGACTGACTCATATGTGCTAACCTGGAGTGCCATCTTCTTGTCATGTCCACAATTGCTTTTGCTGCGTTAACCTCAGGTACCCTGATCTGACCCTGTAGATAATACAAACCCTGATCATACTTGCCGACTAATACTTTCTTGTCCCCTTTGTAGAACTCAACCTTGAAGTCTCCACCACTGTATTTGCAACCTGACTGCTCCAACTGACCATACGAGATGAGGTTTCTTCCCATATCAGGTATGTACCTAACATTCCTTAGGATGATCACTGTTCCATCTGGGTTGTCAATTGTTATATTGCCTTTGCCTTTCACCCAGCAATGAGTATTATTACCCATTAGAACTTTGCTTTCCTCAATCTCTTCGAAATCTGATATTAGATCTCTTCTAGGTGTAATGTGAAAGGTACAACCGGAATCTAGGACCCACTTTTCTTTTGTATCATGTGGACTGGCTGTTAGAGCTATAGCATCTGGTAGTCTTGTTGCCATATTCGCTGAGCTTGCTGAATTTCCCTGTCCGTATCCTTTTCTCTTAGGGCAATCTCTTTTGAAGTGGTTTTCATCACCGCAGATCCAACATGCTCTAGGCCCAAACTTAGGCTTAGATTTAGACCTGCCTCTGTCATTGTTTCTACTCTTACTTCTGTTGTTGATTCCACCTTTGTAGTTGCTTCTCTTTTCTGACCTTCCTCGGTTTTCAAAATACAGACCTTCTGAAGATGCCTTTGACTTGCCGAGAATTCCCTTTTGTCTTAGCTCCACCTCTTTAGCATAAGCTGATGCTGTTACTTCCTTCAGAGTGATGGTATCTTTACCCATTCCATACTTGAGCGTGTGTACCAGAGGCTCATAAGGTGGAGGTAAGCCTGACAGGACTTGAATTGCTTGATCCTCATCAGAAATCTTGATGTTTAGACTAGCTAGGTCCGCTATCAGCTTCAGGAATAAATCCATATTTTCTTATATGGTTTTGGTTTCTTCCATCTTGTAGCTAGCAAACATCTGCTTTAGGTAGATCCTATTAGGGAGCGACTTTGTTTGATAGTCGCTTTCCAACTCCTTCCACATGCCTAGAGCTGTCTCTTCATGCATTATCTTTCGCAAGATTACATCACTTAGGCATGAGCCGAGTAAATTCTTTACTCTGATATCTTTTGCAACCTTCTTTGGATCTAGGACTAGAGGGTCATCAGGCTTATCCTGGACTTTGTAGAGTGTAGAACCCTCTTGCAAGACTTCTCCCAATCCCTGAATCTCGAGCTGTCCCATTAACTTGTACTTCCACATACCAAAATCACCTCTGCCATCAAACTTGTCCATCTCGAATCTTCCTGGTGTTGGATCCATAACTATTGTATTGATCTATTCCCTTTTGTCTCCTGCAGGTAGGCAAAAACAAGATCGCAGTGACCAGTTATGGAGATCAAACAACCTAGACGTCTACGAACAAGATGATTGGATAAAGTTGTCGTAGAAAGAACGAAAGAAACAAGGAACGAAAGATTCCCTGGATTTTCTCAGATCGCCGCTTGATCTGATTTACTTTGATCGGCTAATTCCGTTTCACCTTAGGTCCGTGAAACTTCCCGATCGGCTCCGTGTGAGCTCTGAACTACCTCCGTATATGTGAATCGCCTTGAGTATCACTTCTGCGCCGTAAACTTGGCTCTGATACCACTTGTACCCGATACTCTCTCGATCCGTTTATTCGGTAAACCGGACTTTCTCTCTCTCTCTCTCTCACTCGTGTGTTTGATTTTGCAGAAAGAAGATAAAGAAGGAACGCAAAGGAAAAAAAAAGGAGCACACACACGATTTATAGAGTTCCCCACTCCTCACCGGGTACGTCTCTCTTCAGGATCTTTCTCCTGGAAATCCACTATATCTTTGAGTTACAAAGAAGACCGATAAGCTCTCGGAGCTCTATCAATGGTGTTCTCACTTTCTTATACAACGATGAATCGCAACAAGAGAGAAGTGAATTACAAGTTACTTTGTTAACCTAACCTTCTATTTATATATGCAGCGAATGGGCCTTCGGTGTGAGCAACAAGCCCACTCTCTTCTTTCTCAACTGTAACTCATCCTGGGCTTTAAACACTTCAAGCCCAACAGTTCACTCACTCATCACCTCGAGGATGTCGTGAACAAATCGAGATCCGAACCACATTTCCAACATTAGTGTAATGCTGACTGGTTTGAGAAGCTACAGAAACATGACGTGTTACATTTTAAGGCAGTACTTGTTGCAAGTGATGATGCAGTTATCGACACAAAACAGAGTTACATTTGTGTCAGAGACTGATGCATCAGAGGATGTATCAGATGACATATCAGGAAGTAAGGACTTGGCCTGGCGCATAAGCTGATGTGACAAGTGGCTTGCTGAGCTGATACGAAGTTGCAGGAAAAGAAAATATCCACTGCAACAGATTTGGTAAGTAGATCAAATTGAGGAGCAAGTTGTATCTATGAAGATTGCGTGAGGATACTAGAATTGGGTTATGCGTATTGTGTAAATACTAAAAGGTCGTCTCATAAACAACGGACGCGCTTGGTATTCTTTTGAGATGCACATGAGGTGTGTGGCGTAGTCCCACCATGAAGATTTGTAGATCTGTTGGTGGTGATTGTCTATGAAGATTGCAGCCGTGTCAAAGACGGTGTTGCTCCAGTGCTACCGTGTGGTAGTCAAGCATGCTGGCTTGATACATATCTTCATAGGTAGGCATTGTAGTGCTCGATACCATACACAACTGTAATTGCAATCTTGTTCTAGTGGATTTGTTCTGGACTGGGTCCCGGGAATGTAGAAAATGAACCTTGTTACAAGACTCTTTGTGTTCTTTATTTATGCTCTACATCCTCATTACACACTTGAACGTATAGATCTAGGCACAAACATGAACTTTCACATGCCACTAAGCGTGTGATATGTAACCTATCACGGGACAATATTGGATCTTACCTATGATCATAAGGCACACAATTAAGTTCGAGTAGCTTTTTAGGGTTTGATCCGATTGACAAGCAACACAAGTTATTGTTCATGAATTATCTATCTTATGGTCATAAGATTCTTACATTAGGAACTAGAAAACCTAAGCGGTGGAGGAAGATCAAATGTCCCTTAGCCCATGAGCCTATGAGTGAAGGGATATGCATCAATGGGGTTTTGTACTACTTAGCTAAAGTAAGTGATGGAATGGTTCGTGTGAAGATAGCTTGCTTTGCTTTGATGTTAGGTCTGAAGAATTCAAGTTTATCGACATGAAATCATTTGGTTTTGAAACAGATTCTCCACAATCAGGGATATGGGAGATAAAAGATATGAAGCGGGACTTGAACTGTGGTTTGGTTCACATTGATGTTTTCCTCTGTTTTATTTTGCTTTAAATCGTAGGAGTTTTCTTTCTGGTTTTCATTTATTTGTCATAGTTGTGTTACACGTTACTTGGGAGCAGTGTAATGCTTGATCCCACGTTGCGTTTTCATAAACCTCTTTTTTTCGTTATGATATAAGTTTAAATGTTCTTCTTTTTTAACCTCTTTAGCACAAGGTCAAATTAAAAAAAAATGGTGTTGAATATTTTAACCAAAGTTAAGATGTTTAGTATGGAGAAGAGAAGGAAGACAATTATCGATGGAGATTGGATCTTTTCAAATTTGATAGTTTCTTGCTAAGCATGTCAACATTGGAGAAACTCGCCAAGATTGGTTTTTGGAGTGTTACAGTGCCCTTTGAGCTGTACTTTTGTACACAGCTGATGACAAAGGAGAGCAACAAGTACACATTGGAAATGAAAAAGAGATGTCGAATCAGAAGCTAAACCCACACCATGTGATTGCTTTCGATGACTCTGCTGAATCAAGAAACAGAAACATCTCTTACATGCATTACACAAGAAGATAACATGGGATATTAAAAAATGTAGCGATGATGAGTATTATTAAATCAAAGGCAAGTTTAGAGCTCGGTTATTTCCGGTTCATCCAATAAGCTTCTCCAAATCCACGTGGTCTTTGCAGAAGCCATGAGATACTCTGAAGCATTCAGAGGAAGCGCGAGAAGAATGTTGTAGAAGAGAGGGATTCGTCACGGGTGATGAGCATTACATTAGCCGGAGCTGGATTATTAAATGGCCAGACCAAAATTATATGTTTGCGAAATTCACCTGTTTCAGAGGCTCATAATTGTTAAATAATCCGAAAACATCGATCAGTGTCTTAGTAAGATTAAAGAGATAACGGAAGGTGACTAACTGGGTGGGACGTGATTAAGAACGATTCCGGTGGAAGAGAGAGCTTTCTTCATGGAAGGATCGGAGGGATGCGATTCATGTTTCCATAGGCGGAGATGGAGATGTAAAACAGAGGCGTCCGGTAGCACACGACACCATCTCACTTTCATTCACCTTGAGGACAAGGTGTCTTCAACGGGGGAGTAATGATAAGTATGGAAGCAGAGAAGTGGAAATTTTGGTGGTGATAAAGGTGACGGGAAAAAGCTTGACCGTGGGAAAGAGAGATACAATAGAGACGATGATGAGTTGTATGTGACGCAAACAGGTACGAGTCAGAAACGTTTCGTGTACGATACAGGCTGGGAACGTGAACCTCAGTTTTCTGGTTTGGGAATGCGGACTTGATGAGGTATGAAATGGGAAGAGAACCAAGGGCCCGTAATAGAGGTGATAAGGCTACAAGAATTACTAAACACGAGTCATATCAGTGTTCCATGTATATTCCCATGACTTGTGGGTGAGGCCAGGCCCGGCCTTTCTTTAAACGGACTATAAAACGTTTATTTGGGAGCCTTGCTTATGTTTCCGTAATGATTAAGTTTGAAGGCTTTGGCTTTGATGTTTTGCTTCAACCAGACAAATTAGCTTTCTCTTGAAAAATAAGTAATGATTGAATCAGTTGAATATAAAACAGTAATAAATGATTGTTAATAGAACGTATGTGTGTTTCTGAGACAGTTTGGTAATCACTCTGTTCTTTTGTTAGGAAACATTGAACAGAAAAATTGACTAGCGAGCTGCAAGTTTCTTGAATCATCAAGTTGTAACTTGTAACTATGTACAATCTTTTTCAAGTTGCTGCTTCTGTAGGACAGGAGAGTTTTTTATAAAACAATGGTATCACTAATTAAAGTAGGACAAGCTTTTAGTAAATGGGGTCAAATTAAAAGATGGTGTTGAATCTCTAACCATTTCGATTCCGCAGTTTATGATGGGTGTCATAATGTTATTTTTTTAGGAAAAATTAAAACAAAAAGAAGAGTAAGATGGCTATGACATAACAGAGAAATAAATTTTTTTTTTTTTTTTAATTACAGAAACATCATATATCCATAAGTAGGCTTATATCTGATAACCTCACTCAAAATTAAAACTAGAAACCTAATGCAATGTTTGAGGGTCAAATTTGAAGAGTAGCAATCTCTTGGGATGATGAGCATTGTAAAATTAGGGCTCGGTTATCTCCGGTTCTTCAAGTAAGCGTCTCCAGAGCCACGTGGTCTTTGCGGAAGCGATGAAATAGTCAGACGCATTTGCAGGATGTGCGAGAAGAATGTTGTATCCCTCCGATTGCAGTTCGGGAAACGTAAAATAGAGAGACTCGTCGCGGGAGATTACCATTATATTAGCCGGAGCTGGATTTCTAAATGGCCAAAACGTAATTTTGTTGACTACATGTAACCGAAATTCACCGGGGTGGACGTGTTTAAGAACGATTCCGGTGGAAGAGAGAGTTTTCTTGATTGAAGGAGGGATGTGATCCATGTTTCCATAGGCGGAGATGGAGATCGGACCTCGGTAGTTCAATTTAACCAGCGCCGATCTTATTTTCCCGGCGATCTTATCAGCTTTACAACCTCTGGGAACAGGGCATTTCTCAATGTCCCAGCAAACCCACGTCTGAGCATCGTCGTATGGAGCCTCCGCCGCCGTGTTGTTCTTGTTCGTCATTGCCTTACTAATTGAACACTTCAAACATTATACACAACAACAACAATCAGAAACTGAATAAACAAATGGCAGTTAGGTTTACTAATCTAGATCTTTTTTTTTATAATAATTCACCGTGTATCGGTAACTAGAGCAATTATGAAAAAAAAAAAAAAAATGAGATAAATCTTCTAGCACAATGAGTGAAATGGTAAGACATTCACATCCCCCGAAAACAGAATCGTGAAGAGAGAGAGAGAGAGAGATAACAGGGACGAGAACTTACCTCCTGAGACCTCGTATCGACGCCGGAGGAGGAGATAGACGCAAGTTGTCGATGTCGGAGGATTTTAGGGGTTTCTGATTTTGTTTCCCTTCCTGATTTAGGGTTCTTGAGGAAAACAGATTTACAATACCGGATTTAAGCAAGTAATTGTGTAATTTGTTTTGGGTGAAACCAGGCCCGGCCCGGCCCATTTATAAAATGGGCTACCTTAATTAGATCCATTTCAATGTAAAAGCCCACAAAACTAAACAAGGGTTTTGTGAGATCGATCCTTCCAGGAACGACGAAGGGTTCTGCAGCGACGAAGCTAGCCTCAAGCTCTGCGTGATGAAGGAGGTGAAGGTAAATTCAAAACGAACCATGATTACAGGAGAAGATTCCGTTTCCGATTCCGATTCCGATTCCGATTCCTCGTTACCGATGGTTCTCCTTCTCGACGAGATATTCCCAAAACTGCCTGTAAAATCAATCGCCAGGTTTCGCTGCGTCTCCAAGCTATGCCGCTCGATGCCGATCCGTCGTCTCTTGTTCGCACTCCAACGAGTCAACGACGAGTTTCTCATCTTCTCATCTCATCAGCCTCATCAGAAGAAACCTTCGTCGTCTCCTCTTGTAGCATCGGCTGATTTTCACATGAAGATCTGTCAATACACGTGGCCGGTCTTCCGTGGCCTCACCTCTCGTTTGATCTATTTCTCCACCGCGAGAAACGGAAACCAAGAGCCTCTGATATACAACCCAATCACCGGAGAGCACGAGAGCTTACCGGAGCTGAGCAGGTACAGGAAGTCGTACAGCTTTATCGGGTTTGATCCGATTGGGAAGCAATTCAAGCTACTTTTCATGGCGTATCCGTATTGTTTCGAAGGCGGTGATCACAGAGTTATGACTTTAGGTAACGGAGAGAAGATTTGGAGGGAGGTCAAATGCAGCTTAACGCATTTGCCTGTGACCGAAGGGATTTGCATCGACGGGGTTTTGTATTACGTTGGTGAGAACAATGACATTGAAAAGTCTTGCGAGATTGTTTGCTTAGACGTTAGGTCTGAGGAATTCAAGTTTGTTTCTGCGAAATGCTTTAGCGTGCCACATAGTACTAGATTGGTTAACTATAAGGGGAAGTTAGGTGGGATTGAGTTGACCTATGATGACGACGATGCGGCTGTGTTGACTGTGAGGGTTCTAGAGGATGGTGAGAGGTGTGAGTGGTCGGAGTATGTGTACACTTTGCCGGAGAATGAGGTGTTTGTCACTGATGTTTTCGTGGTTGGGATGACTGGTGCGGGGGAGATTGTTTTGTCGGATAGGTTTACGGCGAAACCGTTTTATGTGTTCTACTTTGATCCGCAGAGGAACACTTTACAAGCTGTTGAAGTCAGAGGTGTTGGAGAGTACAGTGAAGCGTTTGAGAGTGAGTGCAGCGTTTATGCGTTTGTGGACTATGAAGTCGATCCCAAGTTTATAACCTAAATTAGAGTCTTGTGTAGTTTTGGCTGTGTGTGTGACTTTGGGAGCTTTGCATAGTGTGACCCGGAACATAATTTGGATACACAGTTCTCGTCATTTCTACTATATTGAATGAATGCTTAATACGAATAACTTAAAAGTTTAGGCATTTCTACTTCAATCAAGGCAACCTCTGGTTCCACTCTCTGAGTCAAATCCTCTTCCTTTAAGATATTTCACAATTAACCAGTTTCGATCCCTAAGAAACCAAAATCTTGTTTTCATAATGATAAAGTTTAGAGCTTATAATACAGTATTCTTGTTTTAATTTTCATCTGCTTTTGTGGAGTGAGTGAATCTTTGATTTTGGTCTCCTTTGAGGTAAGTTTTTGGAAATCATGACTGCTTCTTGAGGCTCTAAGAAGTTTTTTGTTTGGTGGTTTACACATCCTGTGATGCCAATGAATGCATTGACCAGTTGACCAGATAAGACTTTGTTTGTAATTGTGAATATAAAAGGGTTTAATGCGATTTGATTTGGATACATCACACTGTAAGGGAACAAATTTTAGATTATTAGATAAAGCTTTGCTTGATTGATAATGAAATGCAATGTAAAGAATTACAGAGGGCCAAATGCTCTATAATCCTTAAATATTTCAAAAAAGGAAATACCTAATAACGTTAGCTTTTCGACCGTTAGTAACAAAAAAAAAAAACTTTACAAGAAGCCACTAGACAAGATAGTTAGTGACTAATCACCCCTAAGCTTCAGTGGAGAAAAAAGAAAACTTTAACAGAGGGCTTAACTATATAACGTGAAAGAAGGCATTTTCTTTCTTTACTTTCGCTCATTCTCAATTTTGTTCTCTCTCTCTAGTGGTGTCTTTGGACCATATTCCTTTGATTGCTTTACTCTAATTGATGTTTCTTCTTTACTCTTTACAGAGCAACGAAGAAACAGTTTGTGCCCATCAGGTTCAAGCTTTCAAATTATTTTCTCTCCTTCGTCTTTAGCTTAGCTTCTTCTTTTCATTGAAAATGTGATTGTTGCAGATGTCGAGACTTCTTCTAAGGATGAATCAGTTCTGATTTTATATTGCTGGATTTAACTAATGAAACTTGATTGTCTTACATAGATTGTTGTGAAAACGAGATCCAGTCAGTTTCTAACTGTCGGTAAGTGGAATCATGAACGTTTTTGTTTTTAACATTATAATATGCAAAACAGTTAGTTTCTAGTTAATTTGGCAAATAAAATCTTCTTGTCTTCCCACCTAAGTACCTAATCAAAAAAAAAAAAAAAGTACCTAACCACAAATCACTTAGACGATATAGTATGATCCAATCCTTTAGAAGAAGATTTTGCATTGTCAGATTTAACTAATGAAACTTGACTGTCTTGCATAGAAAACGTTCTGAATATGGATGCAGTCAATTTTTAACTGTCGGTAAATCATGAACGTTTTTGTTTTTCACATCATAATGTGCAAAATTGTTAGTTTCCTGGTTAATCTGGTTAATAAAATCTTCTTCTCTTCCCACCTAAGTACCTAACCACAACCTCAAACGTCTTAGCTTTTTTTTATAAAGATTGTCGTAGATGTGTCGTATAGATGTACGATCCAATCTTTTTAGAATAAGATTTTAGATTGCCATATTAACTAATGGAACTTGACTGTTACGCGTAGTTGTGAAAACGATTCGAACATGGATCCGGTCAGTTTCTAACTGTCGCTAAATGAAATCATGAACGTTTTTGTTTTTCGCATCATAATGTGTAAAAAAAGTTGGTTTCTAGTTAATTTGGCATTAGATATATAGAGATTCAGTATTAGGAAAAAATTTAAAAACTCTTATAGGATTTTCTTTACACCGGTTATAAATTATCCTAAAATAAGTTTGTTTCTTCCATTGTAATAATATGTAACGTGCTGCACTTTATTTGTGTTTTCAGACTATGTAATTAAATATGTAATGTGCTCCAATGTATTATTATGTTTACAGAAGATGTAATGTCAACTTGAATAATAAGGTAGATGTTAAAACATATTCCCTCAAAAGTCTTATTTTTAGAAAAGCGAAAGCGAAAAAGAAGTTGATTCAAGGTGAATTCGAGATTTTCAATGAAGTGTTTCAGCGGTTCAAAAGTGGAGCTCTTGGTATATATCAGCGAGTAGGTCTAGCACCAACTGTTCTTCCATGGCAACAAAGCAAAAAGCCTTGAAGAGCGTTGAAGTAAGACTCCATAGTCTAAGTGATTCAACTTTTGGAGTTTCTCCAGTCCACAGCATTCCCATTATTAGAGTTTAAGAAAAAGACAAATCGAGAAATTAAAACAAACTTCGTTGTCTTTACGAGCACCAAACGATAAACTAAAATCTTCCCGAGAGAGAGAAGGAGATAGATAGATCTTGGCGTTTTTTATTTATTTTATATTTTTTTTACTTGTCACGATATATATAATGGTAGCTAGTTCTTCATATAGGCTTCTCTAGGTCATTAATATATAAGTTTCAACATATCTCTCTTTCCGTCTGATCACCAGCAAATACAACAACGATCATCATGGATAGAGGAAAAGAAGTTTCAGATTCCATCCTGATTGATCTGATCATTCTCGAGATTGCCAGCAAAGTCAGTCGGGAGATTACGTTCCATGTCGAAGCTATGGTGTTCCTTGCTTAGCCGCCCATATTTCACTGAGTTGTTCTTGACCATGTCACGTGCTCGTCCACGTCTCTTATTCGCCCTCAAACGAGCCGGTGAGTGGAGCTTCTTCTCGTCGCATCACCAGCCTCGGAATCCATCTGGGAAGTCTTTAGTAGCCGCGGAATTTCATACAAAGTTCTGTGGATCGAAGTATCAACAAATTTGCAGCTATACCTCTGGTTTGATATGTTTCCCTGATATGTGGTTCTCAAAGGAGCGTCATCCAATGACTGTAGTATGTAACCCTATCACAAGACAATATGAGATCTTACCTAAAGTGATGATTCACAGCCAAAGCTTTTTAGGGTTTGATCCGATTGACAAACAATTCAAAGTATTGGCCGAGGTTTCTCCATTTTGTGATGGAAGGTTTAATATGGAAATTCTGACATTAGAAACTGGAAAACTTACGTGGAGGAGTACGTCCCTTACACAACACTTATCTGAGTGAAGGGGTATGCATCAATGGGGTTTTGTATTACTTACATGAAACTTTTGATGATGATATTGGTCATGTGAATACAGTTTGCTTTGATGTTAGGTCTGAGAAATTCAAACTCATCAACGCAGATTTCTTTTGTCTTGATCTAAATGCCCATAAATTGATAAACTATAAAGGTAAATTGGGTGGGATTCGTTGGCAGTATAATGACAATGATGTCATTGAGTTGCGTATGCGTATTCTAGAGGATGTCGAGAAAGGGGTATGGCCGAAATATGTCTACACTTTGCCGGAGAATCCACTCGTTAGTCCTCGCTCTTATTTCATGCGTCCAAGCTCTTGTGACCTTACCTCTGGTTTGATCTATTTCTCTAAAATGCGGATCTCAAAAAAGGATGAGGATAAAGTGCATTTTATTTGTAACCCTATAACCGGACAATACGCGAGCCTACCTAAACCGATCAGAAGTTACAGAGAGTCAGAAGAGTCGTATAGCTTTGTCCCTTAGCCCATTATCCTCGGCATAAAAAAGGGATATGCATCAATGGGGTTTTGTACTACTTCGCTTTTGGAAAATTCTCTCTTTGGATAATTTGCTTTGATGTTAGGTCTGAAAAATTCAAGAAGTCTATTGACGCAAGATGCATTTCTCTTTACGGTTTTAAATTTATAAACTATAAAGGTAAATTAGGTGTTATTAGTAGGAACGACATGAATGGGTTGTGTATGTGGATTCTAGAGGAACATGAATGGTCGGAATATGCCTACACTTTGCCAGAGAATCCGCCTTTTGATCGCTATGTTAAGTTTCCTTGGCATCCAACCTAAAACCAATTGGCAATAGGTGGAGAGGCCTCAGTCCCTTATATATCACTTAAATCTCATCTAAACTTCCGATGTGGGACTTTATATCTCAATACGCTACAATGTTTTCATCGTTGGAATGAAGACTGCTACCGGTGAAATTGTCTTGTCGGAGAGACATACTTCTGAACGGTTTTACGTTTTCTACTTCAATCCCGAAAGAAATGCTCTCCAACGTGTCGAAATCCTAGGTTTGGAGAATCATAGTACAGTTTACGCTTATGTAGACCACATAGAGGATCTTAATGTTAACGATGCAAAATACATCAAGTCAAAGCCAAGGCCAAAACCACAAAAGCGTGACCTCTGCGACTCTGCTCCATCTGTGATGTGAAGACTGAAGAGCAAGCAATCGACAAACCTTCTGCGGAATGAGTACGAATTATCAGCTAACCTAGGGGGACATGTGTCGATTCATTGTTGGCTTTAGATACTTTGTTCTTGTTCATGTCTTAACTGTGTTACATATTACTTGGAAGCAAACTTATGTTTTGTGGACCTACGTACATTACTTTTTAATAAAAACTCTTTTTCATAATATTCAGATTCTATGCTATGAGATATGAGACGCTTCATATTGCTTCATATCAAAGTCCCAAACCAATTTTGTTCGCACTTTCACTGCAATCTTCATTTCATACCCTATCAAATCTCAAGCATACGTATCTCTTCTATCTACAACAACCAAAAGAGTGGAAGAAAAAAAAAGAGAGTAAAATTACCCAAAAAGAAGTTTTTTTTTTCAGGATAAACAATAAAAATAAAAATAAAAAGTAAACAAAGAAAATTTCTTCTTTAGCTCTTTATAAAGACTTTCCTTGAGGTTAACACAACAACAAATCCTCTGTTAAACAAAAGTGAAATTAAATTTAGGCTGCAGAAGTTAATCTCAGCTGTTGCTGTTGAGATTCACCAGTCATTGGATCGGTTGTGTTTTGGCTCTCCAATGGCATGTACTGAGACATAATGGCCATAATTTCTGAATCCATATAAGACTGCATTTTGGATTTTGGCACACAAAGTCAGAATTATCATTAGAGAGATCCATGATCACGACTGACGAATTTTGAAGATTCGTTAAGAGAAGCAAAAGTGTGAAAAAAACATACCCTAAGACGATACTTGTAGAACACGTAACCAGCTACACAGATACCTGCAACTGCAGCTAGGATCACAAATGTGAAGAACCATCCTATTCTTGATCCGCTTCTCTCTGCCATGAAAAAAAAAAAAACAAAATAAGAATCTGATAGAGTTTAGATCTTGATAGTTTGATTTCGACGTTTACCAATACAAGTGTCTTGTTCTTTCATGTAAAGACGATTGCCAGAGCATTTGCATTCAAAGCTTCCCCATTTGTTGTTACACTTGCATCCATCACATTGACAAGCTGACTGATCCTTACACTCATCAACGTCTAGTAAATATATAAACGAAGATGAATCAGTCTAAGAAAAAAAGATGAGAGAATTTGAAATGTAAGCTAGTGGGAAAAAAAAAAAGGTATTCACCTTCACATTTAAGACCATCTCCTTTAAAGCCTGAAGGGCAGCGACATCCTGATGTCTCAGAGTTCTGCATTCAAAAATTGGAAAAAAAATTGTTAAAAATGAGAAACTTGGATGAAAAGTTTCAAACTTTATGGCTTTATTACTTAAAAGAAGACAACAAGTTGAGTCACTTAACCGAACAAGCGGAGAAAGTTAAGCCTTTCTTGGTTTCAGACCAGCAGCCTCCTTGATTTATTGAACATCTCGCAGGTCCATAAGCTGTTAAAAAGCATTCAAGCAAAAAAAATGACTTCTTTTTCAAACCACAACACAAAAAAAAATGTGTAGTAAAGTTTTTCTAACAATAATAGAAGTTCAAGAACATACGTTCACATGAAGTATAGCCATCTCCTTTATACTGCACACCATTCACAACAGGGCATTCACAGACTCTTCCTCTAAATGTGTCCTGATAGTATCCATTTTCAGGTGAACACATCAATATCTATGAGAACAACAAAAATATACACTACACGTTTTGTTGGTATTAATCAAGTACCTTGCAAGCTGTTACATTAGATTTCTTGTCCTGCCAACACCCTCCATTTGCTTCAAGACATTCGTTTGTTTCAATATCTGTTTTCAAAAGTGTAAAGAAGGTTTCTTTAGTATTCTACTACCAGAAAGATTGATCAGGTTATAAGGGAAATTATTTTAACCTCCACTTAGACAGATCCCGGGTTCGGTTCTTTCCTTAAACCCTGAACATATAGCCTTTAGGACCGCATTTCTCTCGAGTTTACCTGAATAGATGAATCAGATTAAGAACTTAAGAATCTTTAACTTTCCGGTATCATATTGAATGATCTAAACAAACATGTTACAATGATAAGGAATGAAAAACAAACCGCGGTATTGAGCATTGTTGATGATCAATGTTGGCAAGATTGTGACATCTCCGCGGTCTCCTTGTCCTACCTGAAGCGCTTGCTCGGCTTTCAAAACCTCATTCTCCACATCAGCACCAGGATCACCCATACATTTCTTGATCTTTTCAAGTGGTAAACCTGTAAATAAGAGAACTCTTAAGATCCCTGATATGAAGAAAGTATGCAAAAAAAAAACAAAAAAGATTGTGAATGTCTCTTACCAAGAGATCCCACAACACTCTCTGCACATTCTTTGCTATATTTCTTCTCCTTCATAGAACACCTGATGTGAAAATCAGTCACATAGTCCCACCAAACCCAAGACCGGTTGTTCTCTTTGGCTACTCTATGAACACATAACTGCCTCAGATTCTCGAAAACGACGTCTTTCCCATCGTATCCATCTCCAAAGTCTTGCTCAGGGTCAGGAGCACAATACCTTCCTTGGTTTATACACTGAGACTTACATTGATTGCTGGACACGTAATCTTTAGGGCAAAACCATGTAATGTAATGAGGTGTGAACAAAGCATATCCTCCTTTCTCAAGAATCTGCGCGTGCCCTTTGAAGTTCTTGACGAAATTCATCTGCTCATCGCACCTCGCACCGCACTCATCGTTCGTGTTGGTCCATAGCTCATACTCAACTCTCTCGTCAGGATGAGGCAATGATTCGCTCCAGTCTATCTTGAGGACTACTTCCTCGCCTTTTTTAAGAGCTTGCTTGAGGGTGTTGGCGAAAGATAGGTCGATTAATGCAGAGGGAATGCTGAGTTTCTCTATGAAGTCATCAGCTTCTTTGGATTCCTCTGGTGAATCCATTGTTATCAATGGCTCGTCGACGTTATCAGCTATTAGAACTGCTGCTGCGCCGGATTGTTGACCGTTCCATACCTTTAATGCAAAGTAGCACTCTAATGCAAAACAAAAACAGAGCAAAATAAATTAAAATCAAAACCGAATCTTTACCATCCCTGATTATTATCATATATAGCTTTGATTTCTTCTACAAGTAGATTGAGATTGAGGCAAGTCTCATATGTAAATGACAGAACTTTCTATACTAAACATAAATTTGGAACATAATAGAATAGGAGATAAGTGATTGAAATATGTAAACTAAGACTTAGAAAGAGAGAGCTTTGAGATTAAGACAAGTCTCATATGTAAAGGACATGACATTCTAAATTTAACCAGAAACTTTTGAACATACCAAATTTGCAGTGGTATTTGGATCAAAAGCAGATTGAAAAATGTAAACTAAGACTTAAAACAGAGAGATTTTGAGTTCTTCTCAGACAAGGCTCCTATGTAAATAATAAAACTTTCTATTTCCAACTAAATATTTGGAAGGTTCTCTAATGATATCTGCAGAGCAATTAGGATCAAAAAGGAGACTGACATATGTTTAAACTTAAAACTAAGACCTTAAAAGAGAGAGAGAGAGAGAGATTTTGAGTTCTTATACAACTAAATTGAGATTGAGACAAAGTCTCTCTTATGTAAATGACAAAGCTTTCTATTTTTCTAACCAGAAACTTGGAAGTTTGGAACATTCTGTAATTTGCAAAACAATTTAGGATCAAAACAGGTATAAGAAGTCTATGCAAATGAAACAGTTACCTCCACGATCGATGATCAAGATGGTAGGACGAGGGAATTTGGGTTTAAAAGTTTTGTCGAAAGAGTCGCATCCGTAAGCTCCTTGACCGGCGTAGACGACGGAGCCGATCATGTAACCGCCGTAGTTTGGAACACCGAAGTTAGCGATGGCTGCGTCGTGCTTAGACCGCATTGCCAAAGGGTTTAAGATCGTGACGCTGCTCTTCTCCACGATGAAACCACCGAAAACGCCGTTTACCACCATGGTCAACGCTAGAAACAGAGCCAAGACGACTCCTTTATTGATCAAAGACATTGTTTCCGATTAAGAAAACAGAGTTTGAAAAAAATTTGAGCTTCGAGTGGGTTTTACGTTTGTTTCCTTGAGAAAGTGAACGCAAGTCTGAAAGTAATGATTTTTCGGAATTGGGTGTCTCTGTTTTTCCGTTTTCTGTAAAATTTTCCCGAGAAAATGATATCTTAAGCAGAGTTAGATCATTCGAACTGCCTTCGTTTTCTATTGTTTTTCATAGGAAATTAAAGGGAAATTTCACTTAGATGAGGAAAAAGAATTGAGTTTGCGAGAAAATGGGATGTCTCTGTTTTCGATACTTCTTTTTCTCGATGAATTTTTTCCCGAGAAAAAGAGATCCGAACGTAAAGTAAACGAGAGAGAAGATGACTTGACAGAGTCAGCGGAGCTAACCATGTCTCTGCAACTACTGATTCAACAAACTTTGTTTCATTCTTTCTTCTTCGTTTTCTATATTATTATTTTTTTCTAAATTATTTAGAAGAAAAATATTAACGTTTCCTTAGAATGTAAGGCAATCGTGAGACCCTATCATTTGTTCAAACTTCAAGTTTAATCAAGTGGAAAACGTTAAGTTAAGTCCACAAGTTTCAACTTTTATCCGAATACTCCAAGTTCAAAAATGTATTAATCTACTTACAAAATCATTTCTAACACAATAAGTAAAGTTTAAAAAGTTAATGATAAAAAAAAAAAAAAATCAAGACCATTCCTTGCTTCATTGACTTTGGAGAAAAATGCAGAGTCTATTGAAGTACCATATGGGTTAAGTTAGAGAAGAATAATCCAACACCGATGTGACAATTACTAGGAGACATGAATAATTGCATTACCAACATAAACTATTACTAATTGTTAAATGATATATCCAACCTAATTGTTAGCTTTTTTACCATTATTCCCACATTATTTAAGGCAGACCATGAATATGATGTGTTTTTATTTATAGGTCATCATGATGTGTTTATATTTTAATAAATTCGGGGGAATAGGTACAAACATGCCTTATTAAAACCTCTATAGAAATACGTTCCACTTGTGGGAGGAGAGAAAATGATTACCAAATGTGTATGTATAATGACTAAATGAAAGTCCATGATTTAAATTGTCCAATGGGATAGTCTCATGCCAGTTTTTCTTCATAGAAAAAGGGAAAGTAGTAACTTTAATTCGAGTTCTACTTCCTACAAGCATCGTGTAATGGAGATAAAATAGATGATGATACAAAAAGATAGATTTGATGTTCAAAATAACACTTTCTTCACCGCATTCATAGACCAGCCATACATTGCCAAGAATATTAAAAATTTTGCTAAAATTCACAAAAAAAAAAAAAAAAAACGTATATTGCCAAAACAAAACACACAGAGATTTTCAAAAAAGCCAATTAACACTAATGTTACCAAGCCAAATCAAAAGAGGGAACTGGACCAAGGCTAAAAACAGCAGAAGGTAATGATGTCTGCTCGACTCATAACTCCTCACTTCAGCAAACAGAACACGTTTCATCGTCTTGACCAAGAAAATCCCAGTGCATAGACACGTCCACGGCATCAGAGCGTAGTAGGAGTACCCCCACATGATCTTGGCCAAACACGCGAGACACAGACCGGCAAAAGCATAGCCTCCATACGCCACAATGTCTAGTAACGGCGCCTCTCCGCTACCAAGTGATAGAAGTGTTACTTTCAGGAGCATCACTTGCAAAAACCAACCCACCATTCCTTTCACAAACAGCCAATTCAAAGCCTCCGGTGTAAACCTATAGACCAAAAACGGATTAACAATCTTTGGTTTGAATCCCTACGACTGAGAGAGAAGCATAGGGTCACAAAACTTACTTTCCATTAAGTCCCAGTGAAAGGCCAGCAAGAACTACGTAGGTGCCAAATGCCATAAACGGAATGTACAAGTCCGGCGCATTGATATCATAGATTGGAGGCTTGTATGAGAGCCTACCTCCGACTGGTTCAGATATTCTGGTCCAGTGTCCCTACGGGTTTGAAGAAGAACCACCCACACTAGTCTTAGTTAACGGCTGATATGATGATAACAGAAGAAGGAAAGAGAAAGGACCTAGCTTGCTTACCCGGTGTAGGAAAGGAAACAGAACAACTTTTAATTTGTTCCTCACATACTGATCATTCACTTGGAAATAGTATTGAGGATCAGAGAAGTAACGAGTTATCTGTTCCATTTTTCCCACATAAGAGTTAAAAAAAAAGAACAGCAAAATGAGCTGTTCATGCGAGATGGATTGACCACTTACATTGCTCTGCACATACTCAGAGCTCGATCCTAAAATCCTCTCCCCGTACGCACCCAAACCACTGCGGATCAAACCCGAGCCAGCTCCGGTGAAAGGATTCCCAAACGGACCAGGCTCAGGGTTTCCCGGAGGTCTTGGCATCCCTGGTTGAGGTCCCATGTTATTGTACATCTCTGCCACCAATCACAAAACCATCGCCATTAACACATACTCATCCAACAACAACAAGACCACCATAACATATACATCTATAAACCACACAGTATATTAGCATTTGGCATATGTTAACATTCATCTATTTGCTTCTTAGATTCTACAAAGATTTCTTCTAATTCCAACTTTGATTATAATCAGATATAGATTCATCACCAGATCCTAAAATAGATGATGCAGGTCATAATCTCAGTTTGCATTGACTTGCATTGCTTTTAGATCTCAATCGCGAGAATGCACACAACCAAGCACATCCCACTATAGATCTATAATTCAACAGAAGAAACTCCAAATGATCTCGCCATGCAATTTCACGAGCTTCCAAGTTCAATGACACAATCAATCCGAGGTGAATCCATAGAAATACATCAAAAATCTTAACAGAAGGAAACAAAAGAGCAGAAATCCGATCACAAATCGAGAAACAGCACGTACGAAATCGAAATGGTGTTGAAAATCACCACTACCGATTCACACACAAAATCAAAACAAACTAACCCGGAGGATGAGCAGGCGGAGATTGGAGTAGAGCTTTCTTCTAACGGAAACAAATGCTTCTCCTGAGAAATCTACCACCGTGTGATCTGCGCCGGGACGAAGAAGAAGAAGAAGGGTATTTCCGGTTTTTCGCGTTAAGTACAGTTCTTCTTTATTCGGGCCTTTAAATGTCAATATTGGGCCATTTAGCAAAAGAAACTTATGGGTTAAATGTTTTGTCATTGGGCCTAAACCTCGGGCAAGATGCAGCTATTCTTGTAACCAAACAGAACCCGAACAATTTCTACCGTTCCTCAATTAGGTTTAGTCGATATAAACAATCCGACGCCGAAAAATCAAAAGCCCTTTTTTTTCTCAGTCGTGAATCTTTGATTACGAGCGCAGCGATGGCGAAATCTATGAGATGCAAGAGGGTGAAGAGATTAAGAGCTATCAGAAGAGAAATAGTGGAGAAGGAATCATTCACCCTAACGAGAGACGACGCCAAGTCCGCCGCCATCGAAGCCGCACTCGCCGCTCCGAAACTACCAGTTCGGCAGCCACCAGCTTCTCCGTTCATGGAAGTTGCGACGTCGACCTCGGAGTCTGCTTCTGCCTCCGGTACTGTCGCCAAAGATATGGGTATGTTGGGTTTCTATAGTAGTAGCGTCAATTTCTCCATGTAGATTGAGTTATCGCCGTTTATTCGTCCTATGAATGTGTTGGTTTGTGCTGATTTGTGTTCGAGTGGTACTAAGAAGACATATATTCTTTTGAGGAAACAGAATCAATTATAAAAGCTTGTTCCTGGTCTCATGGTATTGAATTTTGTTAAATCTTTGTTTGCTTGGGTCTTTTGGTAACAATAATTTGAGTTGATCCTTGCCATTATGTATCGATCTTTGGAAGTGTTGGTAATATGGGTATGTTCTGTTTTAGATGTAGAAATGGATGAAGAGAAGCATAGCAAGTCTCTTAAACCCATTGGGAGGAAGTTGAAGAAGAAGTTTAAGCTTGGGATGAAGAATCGTCGCAGCAAGGGTGTCCTTCGAGGCAAGCGAGTCTAAATACCGTTGGTTAAACCACCAAACCGGTTGGTTTTTCTAGTGGTTCTGTTTTAAACTCTCTTCAAATTATGTTCCCAGGTTCTTGAATGTCTTTGAAAATCTCTTACTTTTCTATTGTTTTCTTGTGCGAGCTTCAGTATTATAGAAAACCTAAAAACGTGATTTTGAACCTAAAAGCTATCCGTCATTTCTCTAGTTACTTGATCTTGGGTTCTATAAACATTATGAATTTGACATATTTTTAATTTGGACCAAATGTAAAATCAGAGGTTAAAAGTTTGCTTGTAACAGGAATAATTCTCAGTATAAAACGAGATTCTCAATTTTTGTGTTGTTCAGGCAACAAATAACAAAATTACAACTGAAACCAAACAAGAAACAAAATATTTTTTAAGAACTCATCGAGTTAGATTTGCTGCAAACTTTCCTGATCTCTCCGACACGATCTTCACCAGTGAGGATACCAACATTGACAAGCTTAGCCATCGACACAGCAAACTGCTGTCTGAACATCTGAGGTGGCCCCTCTGCGAAAGCAGCTACAAGCGGAGCGGTCCTCGGGTCCTTGACAAGCTCCGAATCAGTCGTCAAGACTCCCATTTTCTTCTGAAGATTGATGTAATACTGGTTGTCGAATGCAATCGGAGTCACGACGTCGAGGTAAACTGTCTCTGAGGCCCAACGACACTTGCGACGCAAGTAATCTGCGAATTTGGGATCAATCGATGGATCAGAACCACCGGTGGCGTTGAAGTTGTAAAGCCTAGACTGGATGGTTCCACAGTTGGCTTTTCCGATGGTGTGAGCCCCGGAGAGGACGACTAGGTCAAGAATGTTGAGTCCGTAAGACTGAAACGTCTCGAGAAGTCCGGTGATGTCACGGCGGCCTGAAGGGACTTTCTCGACGTCTCCAGCGTAAGAGTTGGTGGAGTCACGACGACCGTATGCGTTGGACCAGTAAGGACCACCGAGTTGATAGGTGGCGTCACGGCTAGCTGCGGTTAGGATATCTGCGCAGGAGACTAAGCCGGGGCAAGATTTCTCGAGCTCGGATTTGATGTCTTCGATCAGCTCGAAGCCTCTTAGGGTTTTGCTCGCCGGAGATCTTCTCTCTGATCCTTCGTGGTCTAGAAGAACGGACGCATCACATCCCTGAAGTTGTTATTCATTCACAAATGTCATAAATATATGTGCACAAAATAAATATGTGGCTTTATGCATATCACGGAAACTATAAATATGTTCTAATTTTCATAACACAACATGAAAACACAAACACGAACGTGTAGAAAACAAGAATTGAGAAGAACTATTCCAAACTAGTCGATCGTACAATAATGTTTAATTTGGGTAAACCATCAAATACGGATTTTGCATAAAAAAATTTTCGTATTTTACTAATCACATAATCTATTCCTCAAAAAGGAAATAAATTTTATCATAAACGGATTTCAACTAAATCAACTTTTATCGATTAGTTGATTTTGTCATTGTACCTAATTCCGCACATCTTCTTTTTAGCCGATCCCTCAATTCTAAGTGTTACCAACAAAAACTCTAATAATCATCCAAAGAACCATAAATTTAGATCGATTTTTAGAACAAAGTAAACTATACTCCGCAAAACATTAGCTATAACATGTATTGAATACTACGCAATGAAATGATATATTTAAAGCTATAGCATGCACTGAATACTACGCAATGGAATGATTAACGTTTAACAAATATATAAGAGAAAGAAGGTATAATAGCAATACCGTGACGCCACAATCGTGGAAGAGAAGGCGGAGGAGGGCGGGACCGAGGGAAGGGTCAGTCTTTGTCCATGCCCTCACTTTGGTATCAACGATTTTCTCAAAACTCGAACAAATTTTATCATAATAACTCAACGATAACAGATTGTCCAAAGGAAACCATGACCTTGTGTCACCCTCCTCCTCCTCCTCGCCTCCGTATCCTCCCGCTCCCGGTGAGTCTTTATAGCTAGCCGATACTGGCCAGGCCACGAAAATCACTAGTAGAACCACGATTGAGACCACGGCCGACTTCATTATATTTTGCCTTCTTTTTTTTTTATCAATTTGATTGGATTTGAATTTGTATGATATGGTCGAGAGATGTGTATGAGAACATCTATATATTGGGTCTGAAAATTAGTTAATGTGATGGTTCTACGTGGGACGCACACCTTAAAAATATTGATAATTCAAATGAGTTGCTTGCATGTCGTGTATGTGATGTTTGTGATATTTAATATGTGATTCATTTTTATGAGAAAGAATAAGAAGTTGATATAGTGATCTTTGCATTATTGAAATCAGGGTGTTGACTTATTAGGATTAGATTATTATTTTTTAATTTGGTCAACAAGGATCGGGTTATTTTAATTTGTTCTTTAGTCGGTTATGGCGCTATAAATTATTCATGTTTATGTTCGTCTCTATCATAGCCGAATTATGACACGGCAATTCTATGTAATGGAATAACCGGTAATTTCAAAATTAACATTATATGTTATGAGTGATCAGTGATTTCGAAATTAACAATCTCCTCGCGACAATTTGGGCTTAATAACCCTTGACTGTCAATTTTGGTGAGAGGCTCATTAAAGAGAAACGACTTCTTTGATTAGTTTTCCTCAATTGTGAAAACCATTTCTATCGTTACCCGTTAGAAAATCTGTTGAATTCGACGGTTATATATATATATATATATATCTTTGGCCAACTTTAATGGTTATAAACCCAAAAACACCTTATAAGATTTTAAACCATCTTTCACCAGTGACAACAACATCTCGAACTTGGTCAATCAACTCTCGAAGGATCAGATACAAGGAATGATTACTACTTTACCTGGTATAGTATTCTCTTCCTCCACTCTAAAATTCGTAGGCGTTTTACATGCTACTGGAAATGTATTGTCTTTTGCTTCTTAGATTATTGAGAATGGTGCAACACATCATATTTGTTACGATAAAAGATTATTTGAGAGTCTATCTGATACGATGAATACCTCTGTAACACTGCCTACTAGATTAGGAGTTGAGATTGCAGGAATTGGCAGAATACAGTTGACTGCTCAGTTGATCCTGAATAATGTGCTCTACATACAAGATTTTCAATTAAATCTTCTGAGTATCAATCAGTTGACGAAAGATTTGGGGTTATAAAGTCACTTTTGATGAGTGTTCTTGTGTTATACAGGATCCTATCAAGGGGTTGATGATTGGTCACGGTGAAGCTATTTCCAACCTTTATGTCCTCGATGTAAACTCTTTTCCAGAGATATCTTTTCAATTTTCTTTATGCTCAAACGTTGTTCTTGATTCGGGTTTGTGGCATAACATATTAGGTCATCCGTCAGTGTGTAAGACAGATTTTATCACTGATATGCTTGGAATAAAACAAAAGAATAAGAAACCTTTTCATTGTGCTATTTGTCCCTTAGCCAAACAAAAGCATTTATCTTTTGATTCCAAACACAATATGTGCTCTAATGCCTTTGATCTCCTTCATATAGACATCTGGGGTCCTTTTTCAGTGCCCACTATTGAAGGATATCGGTATTTTCTCACTATTGTGGATAAACATACCAGAGTTACTTGGTTGTATCTGTTGAGGACTAAGGATGAAGTGTTACGAGTCTTCCCTGAATTTCTGAAGATGGTTTGGACTCAGTAAAAGACAGTGGTCAAAAGTGTGAGGTCTGTAATGCTCCTGAACTGAAATTTGTTGATCTGTTCAAGGAAAAAAGCATCATCGCATATCATTCTTGCCCGGAGACGCCAGAACAAAACTCAGCAGTTGAGAGAAAACATCAACATATCCTGAATGTGGCACGCTCTCTCATGCTCCAAGCCCAGATTCCGCTGGAGTATTGGGGTGACTGTGTCCTTACAGCCATTTTCCTCATTAATCGACTTCCGACACCCATCCTTCAGAATAAGACTCCTTTTTGAGATTCTTACTTCTAAAACCACTGATTACAAGGGCCTACGCGTATTTGGATGTCTTGCTTATAGCTCTACCTCTTCAAAACAACCACATAAGTTCCAACCACGTGCCAGACCCTATGTTTTCCTTGGTTATCCAGCCGGGTACAAAGGTTACCAGTTGCTGGATATTGAAACAAACAAGATTTGCATCTCTCGTCATGTGGTCTTTCATGAGGATATCTTCCCGTTTGTGAAAGGTCATGACTCTTATCTTGACTTCTTCTCTGCTACAAATGAAGATGATTCCTTTGATAGTTCCCCTTCTTTAGCTAGTGGAATTCCTACAGTAGTGAGTAGTTGATGTCACTGCATTTTACATCCTTTATGCATAGATTTCCATGCATATTTACATCCTTTTAGTTTGTTTTACATGCATTTAAGCTCACATTTCCGCCATTGTCCATACACACCCCTTTAGAGCACGCATTGCATGCATATCGCATTTTGGAGTTGTATTTAGGTGCTTTTGAGGAGTTTGGAGGCTGATTGGAGATTGAAGATCAAAGGAGCGTTCAGGAGCTCGCAACCAGGATGTCAATCAGGTTTAAGAAGCCGATTCTCGCCTTTCAGCTGCGCATCGACCGTGGAAGACTTGTTGACCCGCCTTGACCAAGACTTGACCATTATCCAGCTGGACAAATGAAGATTGAAACCCAGAGTTTGGAGCCAAAACCATTTTGGGGAAGGAATAATAAGTCAAGCTAAATGAGTTGACCAAGGTTTTTGTGTCTCCTACTATATATAGTTTTAAGTCCTAAAATTTTAGGCAGCTTGGACTTTTTCCTTGGAGGAACAAGAAAACACCCACTTTAAGGCAAAAAAAAAAGAAAAACGTTTTTCTAAGATCCGATTTCCTTTCTTGAATATAATCACGTACTTGCCAATCAACAGGCTTGTCATTTCTTATTACTAGCTTGTTTAATAACCTTTCCTTCATGGGATTTGGATTATTAAACATGACTAGTGAGTAGTTATCATAGGTCTCATTAGATGGTGTAGATTAGGATATTATGAGCTCGATTTTGATGTTTTAGTTGCCTAAATCTTCTCAAGGTTCCTCCTTTACTAAGTATGCTTAATGCTAGACCTCTCTTGATCAGCCATATCTAGATCTTAAACGCTTCACACAACAAAAGTGTGTCTTGAAGTGTTGGAGAGATTAGTAAAAGGATCTACTCATCAAGCTCACGAAAGAGATTGTCTTGAGGGTTTATTTGCCAAAAGAGAGTCAGCGCTTTATGCTTGCTTAGCTCTGGATTCACTAACGATGGTTAGCTCTGGAATCTAGAGCTTTTCACTGTAGCCTTCTTCACGAAAGTGAGTCGCTTTGCCTCTTAGACTCTCTGGCCTAGGAACTGGTTTGGTGAGCTCGAAAACATCTAAAGTTGATTTCTTGAGCTTCCTAATCGATAACACCATCCAAGGACCTTCTTTTCCCTTAAGTTTACATTGAAGTTTGAATCTTTTATCTAAAGTCGAAATCTTTCTTCCTCAATCTTTGATTTCGACCGTTATTTACTGTTTATTTCTGTTATTTCACTGTTTAAATTGCATTTCGACAAAACAAATCTATTGCTCTTGACTTGTTAAATCTCTTGTATTCTTTCTTGTCCAAATCTTTCTCCAAAGTGGATTGATAATCTCAAGTAATACAATGATATGAGTAGGGATTGAGTGATTGAACATTACATAAAATCTTGCTTCAGCAGTCCTGTGGTTGTGAATAATGACACATCTAATAGAGAGAAAACTATGCCTTCATTAGTAGTGCTACAACAGAGAAGGAGAAGAGAGCTTCGAAAGTCCCTGCATATTTACAAGACTACTACTGTAATATGCAAACTACTGAGATTCCTTATCCTCTTGCAAATTATGTTTCGTATGATGATCTCTCATAAGATTACAAAGCATACATTTGCTCCGTAGCCATTCATGCTGAACCAAGTTCGTTTGCAAAAGCAAAGAAGTTTGAAGAGTGGTTTCAGGCTATAAATGAGGAGCTTATTGCTTTGGAAAAGTCAGATACTTGGGAGATTTGTATGTTGTCGGATGATAAACACGTAATTGGTTGTCGTTGGGTTTATAAAACCAAGCTGAATGCTGATGGTAGCTTGGAACGATACAAAGCTCGTCTAGTTGCAAAAGGATATACACAGAGGGAAGGGATTGGTTTTGTGGATACTTTCTCCCCTGTAGCCAAGATGACCACTGTTAAAACTCTTTTGGATGTGGCTGCTGCGAAGAATTGGAGTCTCACTCAACTTGATATCTCCAACGCATTCTTAAATAGTGATCTCGATGGAGAAATTTATATGATCTTGCCTCCAAGTTATACGGCTAAACCAGGTGAAACCTTGCCCCCTAATGCTGTCTGCAAACTCAAGAAATCTCTATATGGTTTGTAACAGGCTTCAAGGTAATGGTTTCTGAAATTTAGCTCAGTTCTTCTTTCTCTGTGTTTCAAGAAGTCTCGGGCTGATCACACTCTCTTTGTGAAGAACAGTAATGGTTAATACTTGGCGGTTCTAGTCTATGTTGATGATATCATCATAACTAGTAACAATGATGCTGCTGTTGAGCAACTAAAAACAGATTTGAAGTTGGCGGTTCTAGTCATTATTACTTGCTTCCTGTTGAAGAAGAGCTGTTACGTACATGTCAGAGTAAAAACTACATCGGAAATGTAATGTTTTTAGCTGCCATGGCACGTACTAGATTCGACGGAGAAGGAAATGAAACTTTTTCTGGAAAGATAGGGGTGTTTCCGTTTGTTACTTTGCAACCGGCTCAAAGACGAACTCGAAATCGAGAGGCGGGTACTCTGGAATTAAAGCCGATGACCTCCGTGAAGAGAGCACACGTTAAGGAATTTTTAATTGAAAAGATTTTCCCGAAAATCCGTGAAAGATGGCCACAAGAGGATTTCGGGAAAACTATTTTAATTCAGCAAGATAATGCAAGAACTCACGTTGACCCGAGAGATGAGGAATTACGAGCAGCTGCTTCTCAACATGGTTTTGATATTCGTTTGATATGTCAGCCACCAAATTCGCCGGATTTGAATATCTTAGATCTTGGATTTTTCAACGCAATCCAAACACTACAACACAAGGTGTGTCCGAAGACTATAGAAGAACTTGTTTCTGCAGTGAAAATTACATTTGATGAATATCCCTCAAAACAAGTGAACCAGATTTTTTTGACGTTGCAATCATGCATGCAAGAGATTATGAGAGTTGGGGGAGCAAACGACTATAAAATCCCACATTTGAAGAAAGCTATCTTGGAGAAAGAAGGTAATCTACCTTCCCAAATGGCTTGTGATCCTATTTTAGTCCAAGATGTAGTAAACTACTTTAGCTGCTTAAGTTTTTCTATTATTTTCGTATGTTTGAATTTTGGTTTAAAAATAGTTTCTTGAATTCATATTATATGACATTGCATAACACAAAAAGTGCAAATATAGAAAAACAAATGGCGTTCATAGCAAAAACAAAGACCATTATTTAACAGAAAACAAAAAAGAAAGATAAAAGTAATGATGAAAACTAAAAAAACTTAGGTAAATATATCTTCAGCAACTCTTGTATCATGTCTTTAGTTTCCCTGTCATGATGAAGCTCTCCTACGTCAAAAATTGATTTGTTCAAATCAATTTCTCGGATTGTGTCATTGATACCATGAATCCGTCGAACATCCTTTGACTCCTCTTCTTCATTTTTCAAATTATTTTTTTAGGTTATATTTTTTTCTTGATTCATTTGATTTTTAGAAAGACAAACGAATAATAAAAAAAAAAAAAAAAAGAGAAAATGGTAACAAAATATACTCCTCAAAATTTTTCTTTTCAAGAGAATATGAGAGTTTCCAAGAAGTATTAATTATAAAGAATTTTTCAAGGAAAAAAATAAGTTGAAATGCATTAAATGCTGTATAACATCGAATAATAAGGAACATAAAAAAATTTAAAAATTAAATTAAATATCAAGAAACAAAGGAGTAGCTTGTTTACATAAAAAATGGCAATTCGATTAATGATGCGGCATGGTTCCCACTTCCTAACGGCTAAATTCTTCAACGGCTCACTTTGACTTAGGAGCTTTAATACCTTCATTAATAATTTTAATTACTAGTAATTAAATGCCTTCACCAGTAGAGTGACACGTGGGTACACAGTATACCTTTTTATAGTCCGAAACTATAGCTTTTGGCCACGGAAGCATTTTTCTTTCTCGAGAACCTCGAACATCTCATCCTAGTCTGTATTTGTACACCTCATTTCTTTATTCCCTTATTATTTTACAGACACGTTCCCATGTTTAAGGGACAAAACAGAGCGATTTTAGGACTCACAATATTTTAGCGGTGGATGCAACCCAAAATAAGAAAAAAAAACGAAAACTAAATAGATAAGCACATTACTGTTTCATTGGTTTTTCTTCTTCTTCACCGTTTCATTTCCTCCTCGTATCTCCACCGCTTGTTTGTTCTGTTTCTCTTTTTTCTCTGTTTTTAGAGAAAATTCAGTAATCTTCACTAAACTCAAAACGACTTTCTCTTCTTTTCTCTTCCTTCTTGTAAGAGAAAGAAACTTACTTTGTTCTCTAACTCCTTCGATCGATTTTTTATTAAACGACTCCAAATGAGTGTTTGAGTTTTGCGTTCGTAAAATGGCGTCTTCTCAAGTGGAGATTCCTTCTCCGTCACAGAGATTCGGTTTGATCCTTAGAGATCGTAATCAAAACGCCGTTTTCCCCCAGAAGAATCTGCAAACTCTGGTGAAAGACCATAACCAGCTCTTCAAATCTCCGATCAACGACGAGAATTCCGACAACTTAGTCGATTCTTGGATTGAGAATCAAACTCAAAAGAAGAAGAAGAACAATCGTATTAGATTAACGGAGAAACCAATCGTCAGAAATTCGCGTGTTCTTGAGGAATCTAAGATAAACGGAGCTTCTTCTCTGGTACAGATATGGGAGGCGAGGCTAAACCGATCCAACGGTGGTAACTCGCCAAGTCATAACCAATCGACGGTGAGCAGTAGTCGGAGCGATTCAGGAGCCAGTGTTCACGATTCCGAATTGGCTGATGAATTGGAAATCGCGGAAGCTAAGAGTACAGATCGAACGGCGGAGATTGAATCTAGTTCGCAAGGTTCGGTTTCTGATTCCGGAGAGAGCAAATGGGGACGAGTCGCTGATTTAATTCGGAGGCTTAGCAACGAAGAGAAACAAACCGCCGGAGATAATGGCGGTGGCGATGGCGATGGCGATGGACTCTCGTTTATCAAAACGCCGAGGCCTTGCATTTCGTCGTCGGAGAAAAGCAATTTTCCGGTAGTTCATTTCTCACCGAGGCTCCGAGGACGGCAAGCGTTTGCCGATCTGCTTATTCAAATGGAACGCGATCGCCGCAAGGAATTGGATTCGATCCTTGAACGCAACGCAGTTTCTAGGTTTACTCAACGTGGACGTCTCCAGGTAATATATTTTCACTATTTGATAAAAACCACCCGTTATTTTAGTGAATTTTGTTTACAATCGACCCAGTACTTATTTTTGTTACATTATCGCCCAATTTTAATGTGATTATTTAACCAGTCAATGCTAAGGCTAAGGAACCTCAAACGCTGTCTAGCGATTCAAGATCAAAACCGGTCTGACCCAAAAACTACTGGAATAAACCGGACCGAGTCAGGCTCTACAGTTCTACATTCAAGGTTTTTTTTTTTTCAGAATCTCTATGTTCTATTTTTTCTTAAAGTTATTGAGTTTAGTTCTCCGCATTTACATTTTCTGATCTATAATATTTGAATGGCAATGCAGAGAGAAGTTTCACGCTAACGCAGTAAACGCTGCGGCTGCAGCAGCTCAGAGGAAGAATAACAAAACCGTAGAAGAAACAAAGGGACCTACCCAGAGCAAGAAGTTGTCTCTAGAAGCTTTTTTCACAGAGCGATTGAGCATCCGAAACCGCAAGCTAGAGGAAACAACGTTATGTAAAGAAGAAGAAACTGTAAATGGAACAGTTGAAGCAAAGAAAATGAATTGCCTTCAGCTGCAAGAAACAAGAGAAGCAGAGGAAGCTTGCAATAATGACCGCGAGTCTGAGAAGAAAGAAGAAGAGAAGACAAGCGCTTTGCGGTTGCGAGAGAATCAAAGTGAGAACAAAATGGGAAATTGTATGCAAGAAACACAAACACAAACAAAAGGTGTGTTGCTACATGAGAGTAATGAGATGGATCAGTACCTTGAGCAACAAGAAACATCTTACTTGAATGGATGGGAAGAACAAGAAGAGTATGAAGATGAACAGTATTATTATGGAGAAACGAACAATGACTGGCTTACCGAAATATCTCGGCCGCGGAGTCACTGGGAGGAACTGAGGAAGTCACGGTACCTGGAAGTAATGAACACTAGGTCTGAGAAAGAAGACATACGCAGACTCCTTGAGCGGTAAGTAACATCGATCAAAGATTCAACAAGCTCATGTTCTTCAATTGTTAACCATTGACTACAAGACATTGTGTTTTCTGCGTTTTACAGAAGGACGGTGACAGAGTTTCTGGAGAGCGGGTTGCGAGAGAAGATTGATAGTCTCATGATGTCCCGTGTGCATACACATTCGAAATGGGATTTGCAACAAGAAGAAGAGAAGAAGGAAATCGAAGAAGAAGAAGAGCCACTCACGGAAGACGATAGAGATGACTCGAGCCGATCGTCTTCTTCACATATGTTTGCATCGTCTCCTGCAGGATCATGGAGTTCTCAAGACACTGATGTTACTTCAACTCCTGTCTTGTCTGTTCACAATACTCGTTCACCTGTGAGTCTTTTTTCGATTTTCTTGTTATTTCATTAGAAACTCGCAACCGCACTAGTTGTAATATGTTAACTCACAGAAACGTTTTCAGGAAATGGAGCTGATAAGCGGTATGAGATCACAGATCCAGCAGCTTCAGCAAGAAATGTCATTACTACGAGATTCTGTCAAAACGTGTTTGGATGCTAACGAGACCTTGCAACACTCTGTTCGAGGAAACCCTTTGAAACGAAAATGCTGCGTCTGCGATGAAACGCAGGTTGAGGCGGTTTTGTACAAGTGTGGACATATGTGCACGTGCCTGAAATGTGCCAACGAACTACACTGGAGTGGAGGGAAGTGCCCGGTTTGCCGAGCTCAGATTGTGGACGTTGTCCGCGTCTTCTTCGAGACAAGAAACTGAAACAAAACTGACGACTAAACTGTTTTACTTATCGCGTTTGCGTTAATTAACGTTTTGGGTCTGTATATCGTAATTCTCTCTTAATATTAGGTTATGTTATATTGTAATGAAAGGATTTTTTTACTCAGTTTATGAAGTTTTTTTAATCTCCTAAGCCAACCAAATCCTTACAGAAAATTACCCAAATAAACCATAAAAAATGGAAATGAGCGAGGTTAGAGACTGAAAAGAGCTTTGATGCAAACATGGAAAATTTTGATTTTCAATTGCTCTCACAATCATAAAACTCATCATCGATTTTGGTTTCTCAAAGATTTAACAGTCTCTCTCCCTCTCTCCCTCTCTCCCTCTCTCCTCTCTTCATAGATATTTACACAGCATCCGTAGATGCATTACATTACATACATACATATTAAAAAAAAAGTCTTTGGTGCTCTGTTTTTTATTTTCCATTTTCATGCGTTTTGTGCGGACAAGAAAGTGTTGAAGTCATCTCTAGCCTTACGCAACCGTGGGGTGATGCAAGATCGCGGCGAAGTAGGGCAAGAAACCGAAGCCGAGGAAGAAGTAGTAGAAAATCTTACACGGCGTTGTGGTGAAGTCTCAGCGGATCTCTGGTGATCTCTCCCCGACGACCGTGAACTCCTCGTCTTTAAAACGCTTCTCAGAGCCAAAGTCTCTGTTTCTCTATCGAACAAGAAACCAGAAGTCACCGGTTCTTGAACATCTCTTCCTACGTATCCTCCTCCTCCACTGTTGCATTTCATCATCTCCACAGGGAAATCGTAGTACGACCGGACGTTTTCTTGCGTCAGGGCCGCCGTCGAGGCCCAAGAACCGCATTCGAAATTCTCGAGCGATGCGCGAATGGAAACAGTTGAATGCGTGAAGGAAGACGCTCTGATAATCTTCTCCATCGATTCTTGACGTTTCGAAGAAGATCTAACGTTAACTGGCTTTTGTTTCCCGAATCCAGGTAAAGACAAGCAGAATGCGTTACATTTGAAATCTTCGTCCTTGTAGAGGATTTTCTCTGAGTAACGAGATTTCCTCATAAAGAGGATTGATTCTTGGTGGCTAAGTTTCTTCCGGACTCTCATCGGCTCCGGGAGCATAGGAAGCGGAACCGCGGAGTCTCTAGGCGGAGGCATCGTCGGCGGCAACACCATTCTGAAGCTGTCGTCTCTTGCCGACGACCGGGAGAAGATAGGACCGGTTGATTTCTCGCTTTGCATAATTGCCTTCTTGACCAAGATATTGAAATTAGGGTTAGGGCTAGGGTTTTCTCCGGGGAAAACAGTGAAACCCTTCCACTCGTTATCGCTAGATTTCTCGGTTAAACCATCATCAAACGCAATCATTGCCGGAGGAGGCATAACTAGATTTGTCAACGAATTTTTTTATTTAAAAAGTTATGTTTTCAGGGATGGGTTTTGTGATTTTCCGGTAAAAAATATGCAGAGGATAGAGATATAAATAGTAAAAGGAAAAGTAAAAGAAAATGGGAAGCACGTTAGAGAAAGTAGTGACTTACATGTATGTCGGTTCTGTCTCTGTCCTAAGATTTTGACATGTGGTATTGAGGTTAGTGTCATGCTTCACGTGTGTGTGTAGCTAGATGCGAGGATCTAAGAATAATATGAGGATTAAGTAAAAGGAAAAGTCTGTTTTAGGATGTTGGATGGAGACAGTCGAAATGGTTTGCACGTATTTGTGACCTCATGGCCCTGATCCTTTTGAGTTTACAAGTATACCTTTGTGTGTGTGTTCCTTGGTCAAAAGTCAACACTTTTGGAACATTCGATGTATAGATAGATAATCACATTTGTAACTTTTATATATTTCTCTGAGATAATCAAAATTAGCAGCTTCCAGGTAAATTAATTTATCTCAATATATAGAGAAAAAACTATATTTTGTTCCATCAAATCGCTACCTTCAATAAACCTAAATCCAATTTTAATGTTGCAAAACAACAATTCTCACAACACAAAATTGTAGTAAGCTTTTTATGTGGAATCTTTATGCATCAGCTGTAGTATAAGTAAACTATTATATAGCCTGATAGAATTTTACATAATGAAAGCTATGGAAAAACACAAGTTTCAATGTGGAGATAAATTGGAGAGACCAGTTACAAGAAGAGCCTCTAAAACTTAAAAACTCAGTACAACTTAGACATCTCTAAATGCTTGCACCCATCTCCAAAGTAGAGCATATTACATCGATCGGTTCTTGATTAATCGGAGCTAACCTTCTTATCCACACTTGACTTACTCAGGATTACAACTCCAATAGTTATCGATAAAGCTCCCGCAAACCACTGCCAAAATTTATTGGAATGTAATTAGCCAAACTCAATTCAACTTACATAAACACATTTACAGGATCAAATTAAAAACTTACTTGAAGTGGTAAGGATTCCTGAAACAGAAAGAGACCAGCTAATCCGGAAGAGAGAAAATTAGCAGCAAAGTTTGTGACCGTAGCTTGTAACGATGAGAGCGCTCTTAAGCTGTTTACATAACATGCCCACATAATCACGTTGCATAATACAACTAACCCATACTTGATTACCTGTAAAGATTTAAAATTTCAACTAATTGAAATCATTTTATATAATTAAGATGTAATTAGTAGTAAAGATTCCAAAAGATAAAAAGCTGGAATATGTGATTACCAGAGCTGAGAAGAATTTTGCGGAGATGGCAGCGAGAGCTGCATTGATCCCAGCAGCAACTGCCCAGACGTAACCTTTTTTCTTCAACTGTGCATCAGCCATGGATCAACCTTGTGAGGTTTTCACAGAACAACAACAATCAGTTGTATGATTTAGAGAAATATGAAGTGTTTCATGTCTCTCTTGGGGTTTAATGGATTTTATTACCTTTGATTTGCCGCAATTTCCCCTTTCGTTTCCTTCGGCGCAATCAAATCTGAAATTGGAGGAGAAGCCGAAGAAGAAGAAGAAGACGAAGCAGAAGAAGAAGACAAATTGAAATCTGAAAAATATTTTATTTCGTAAAATAACTTGAGCTCAATTAGGCCATTAAAAACACTCAAACTATGGGCCCATATCTGAATGTATATAGGCGTATGGTCCATTAATGAATTCTGAGCCCAATAAGACATTTAGAGAGAGAAAATCAACTCGCCATTACCTATATACAGTATTATGTACACTATCAGTTGATAAATAATGTGATGGAAAATTGTATGTATAAATTATGAATTGGGATCTTTATGTTATAGCAACTCTTATTTTATTTTTTTGAAGACAATTCGATCATCCCGTTTCAGTATACATTCATGGACTAACTTTAAAAACACTATCTTCAAATACTTTAGGTCAAATCTGATTTTCCTAATCGTATGTAACTAAAAAGATGAAAGGGTGAAACACACACACAAAAGTTGGATAATGATGCCAATGATATAATATGTGGGGGAATAATGATGAGTAGTTGGTGAAAAGTGAAAACCTTCTATGTCTTCCACATAATCATTTCATCATTGGAAGCATATATTTTTGGGTCAAATTTTTTAATAATGATTCATCTTATTTGCATCTCTAGTCGCTATGAACTGTACGAATATCCACTTTTAATTTCTTTTTTTTTTTTAAATGATGTAAGATAGAAAGAAGGCGGCACACTTTTCTTTAGAGGTCGATGATAATTGGCTGCGGTCCTAAATACTATACTATACTATATCTTTGTTTTAGTTTAGAGCTATTTGCTTAAAGGAGGCTTATATGACTACTTATTTTCTTCACAATTATAAAACTAATTGTGTATTAGAAACGTTAATTAATATATTTGTATCACAATTGGACTATGGACAAGTACAACCGAAGTCGTGTTCCGCGTGCCTTCTTTTGTTCTGCGGTACTAATTAGTAGTCTAGTACCTAAGTTAATTTTTGGTTTTCCTCATTAATTATTCCATCATGCTATTATATAGGTTATTTAAATAAGTAATAAATCCTCGATGGGCTTGTAATGTTTACCAATCAAAATCTCGGGATTACTACTCAATGTAAAACGTGATTCCCAAAAGATTATTACATGATTGAGCGCGAAATATTCTGCTGCTCAACACATGTACCAATCCACACCAAATTCTTGGAATTTATTGAGAGCTTATGGAATCTTTATTTTTTTAAAAAGAGCAGATCGCACCCTCTATCTCTATATCTAATTTAGGTTCTTAATTAGCCTTAGCCGTTACTTATGTACCAAATCTGTAAGAGTTTGGATGTATATTGGTATGATAATAGACGTGTGAACCTCTTAACTACAGCTAAAACCTATGATATAATCTTTGGAGTTTATCTCTTTTTGAATCCCTTAACCTAAAACGAATGAGAGGGCACTTTCAATTAATGTAGTCAGATAGGGATATATATGTATATCAACATGTGCTTCTTTATTTTTGGTCTCCATTTAGTTAACCCCTCTTTAACTTTTCGGGTTGCTTAATGGCGTAATTCATTACCTACGCACTTTCGCTAACAATGCCCCCAATTTTTCTAATCACCCCAAAAGTCCATGCACTATATTCGCAGCTCTTTTGATAATATTCCATTAATCAAAAGAGATAATCTTTACTAATATGCTACAGGTATTATCCACATAAGATTAAAAACATCCACTCAGAAATTTCCACAACACAATGCAAGAGAAGAGTACCAAGTAAGTATTCATTAAAATTGCCACATCACAATACAAGAAAAGATTACCAAATCATGTTTTTCTCAAGGTTGGTAAATCAAGTTTCCTTAAAATATAACTGGACAATGAGAAATAACTTTAAATGGATCAATTTTTTTTATTTTTTTTGAAGATAGTTCTAAAATTTACCAATTATTCTGTTACTTGTTTTCTATTTATTTTTTGAAGATATCTTTTGTTTTCTAATTATTTTTTTTTACTTTTTCCCTCTTTCATTTTTCAAATTTTTGTTTTGTTTAATTTGCTTAGTAAATTTGTTTTTAATAAAAACCATTTAATTTTATAAGATCTAATTAAGTTTGGTTACTAACTTTTGCTTCTAAGAAAATCCATATATTTTGGGAAAAGTAAAGTGGAATACATGAATAATTTAAAACTATATTATAAAACTTTTGAAAATTCATGTTTAATTATTAAAACATGTTTAACATCGACAACTATAGATCGACGAGTTTTCATGCCTTTTCCAACGTTTATAGGCTTAGTCTACTTTAACTAATACACACCTCCTATGATTATACATGTACAAACAATTTGCTTACTAATCATTATTTAGAAGTGATACACTTGTATCATACAAGTATATATGTAATCTACCAATAAATATATGGTGGTCTCATAGCACATGAATTCTGCTTCTCTCTTTTTCTTTTTCTTTTTCTAAAGAGTTGTTTTAGTATATAAAGATTTGCAGATTCATAACTACTAGTTGATAGTATATATAGATGGTCGCTAAATCATTTGTATCTAAATATTGTATAATGGAACGATTTAGCGATTCTTTAAAGGATTGTATATTAATCTCATTTATGTGAGATTAACTATGACTCTATGAGCAATATTTAATGATATGTGTGCATTGTAGAGTCGTGTTTAAAACACGTCATGGAAACATACATTACCCTACATTGCGTCATAACTTCGATAACATTTGTAGTTGAATCAAAAACAACAAATTTTGGATTTTGTGGGCTCTAAGCAATTCACAAGGGTTTACAATACTGTATTAAAGAAGAGCCATAAGCCATACAGTATTAAAAAAAAAACAAAGGATAATAAGAAAACAGTCCTTTTCATTTGAAAGTGCTCATAGAAAAATACAAAAACCAAAGAAGCATCAAGGAGACAATTTTGGTAATCAACACCGAGTTAATGCCAAGCTGCATCATCACCAATTAAGCATGTCCCTTCTTTATTTCCCCCATTCAATTTTTTTTCTTCTTCTTAATTCTCCCTAAATTAACCATCATGATCATCATTAACATTTTTCTAATTGGAATCTTAGGGATCGTGAGCAGCACTTCCATTTTCTTTTTGGGTATTCTGTGTCCCGTACGTTACTACTGGGTGTGACATGTAAACTAAATATTGTTTTGTATGATATTCATTCACAGAATTCACCATAGATTGTTAGTTCTTATATAAATTCAGTAATATTTTTTTTTTTGTAGAGTACATGCATATGTATATAAATTAAATACCGCAAATGTTTTCTACATATTAATATAACAGAGGTAAGTTTATAATAAATCTTTTTTTGTTTTTTTTGCTAAAACTGCTAAATATCATATTAATGAAGATCGATGGTTTTACAAAAGAGCAAACCAAAACAGATGGTTCCCTAGCAAAAAAATTGAAAAAACAAATTCTGGTGACAACTTATCTGAGCCAATGGCTCTTGAGATTTCCGAATTTTTTACACATCGTCTTGCGTTGATCGTGTTGATGATTTGTCTATCTAAATCCCAGTCATGTGTTCCTCCGCTATAATAAATCTTCAGCTTCGTGTAAATAGAATCGTTCATTGTGATCATTATCCTTGTGGAATGGAAAAGAACTACCTATTGTAAAATTAACTTTGTAATGTGACAAAAATAGTACTCTTGAAAAAAAATGAAAAAAAAAACTCTTGATGACAAAAAATGTTTTCATATCATTTTTTGTCTAAGCAAACTCATCTATTGCAAAACGCTCAAACAAAATGCAAAACATGCAATAAAGGAGAGAAAAGTTAATCTTGCTAAATTATTAACTCGAGAATTGTGCTCTCTATAATTAAATCGAAGATAAAAGGAAGAGAGGAAAGCTAAGCATGCCGTTATATCTTCGCCAGTGCTGTGAAAAGGATTACGTTACGTTTGAATCTATCTCAAATCTTCTACTAGTATTTATCATTTGATGCTGGTTATTATTAAAAACCAAAAAAAGGAGTGTACGTAAACAAGATCAACAGCTCATAGTGATGTATTTTGATTTTCTATTTTAGAAAATATTTGTAATAACGAATTTGGTAAAAAAAAATTACGTTTTTAGATCACACAATTGTGCAAGTTTTATCTGGTATATATTTTGTAGATCTAAAATGTTAAAATTGTTGGAGTTTGAGATTATCTGAAATCATGGCAACTGGCGAAAAAGTCTCATGAGTTTAATGGCGATTAATGAATTTATTGACCGACTGTCACTAACTTCCTATAATTAACTACTTATGTTGATTTATTCGATTGGATCTTCATAACGAAATCCGAGTAGCGAGGATTGGTATTCCTTCAACAAAATCTTCCAGTAAGATCTTGTGTTTTTTGCTTTAGATATACTTGATTTGTTCTGTGACTGTATCGAGTGAAATCTTTTCTAAAAATTAATATTACCAAATTGAATAAGACAGATAATTAGAATAATATAGAGATGCCTATCGACCATCGACCGACATCGTCAAAATCCACACACACTAAAAGTGTACATAATTAGTTTTGTCCATGATAGATGATAATTCATAGAAAAATAAACCAAAAGAGGAAACAAAAACAACCTAAAAAAGCAAATGCATTTACTTAAAAACAAAAAACAAGAAAATAAGGTGAGAAAAAGAAAGAACACAAAAAGATACTTTTTTTTTTTTTTTGCTTCCTAATAATTGTAACGGCCGTCTCAATCACACAGATATCATCAAACCCTATCATCCGCCGCCGCCACGTCATCTTTAACCTTACCCATTTCTACCTCCATCTCTCCGCCTTCTTCCGTCGTCTTTACGCCGGAATATCCTCCCTTCTCCTTCTCCTCCTTCTCTCTCTTCTCCTCCTTCTTCATCTTCACGTAAATCCCGTAGACATACGACGAGAATCCCCAAATGCAGAGCACCGTCGACACAATCTTCACTCCGCCGAACTCATCGCCGTAAACCACCACACCCCCGATCACATTCATCGCTAGCAACGCCGTCATGCAAATCCCTCCGGTGATCCCAGACGTCAGATAAACCATCCCTGACGTGGCCGCGAAACAGAGCTGCCACGTCACCACATTCACAAAAATCGCCACGGTCCAGTAAACCGTCGGTCCTTTGGTGAAAACATGGTTCGCTTCTTTAACCAGTTCTTTAAACCCGCCGTCGAAAGCCATACCGATTGTTGCGAAAACCGTCGCTGCAAATTCCATCACCAGCTGTACCTCCATAACCATCGCGTAACAATAAACGCTCCGGTAAAACCTCTCCGTCACGGGGAGGTAAAGCGCGAAGAGTAAACCGGCTCCGATCGTGGATATAAACCCGATGAAATACTTGGTTTTCGTTAAACCGGCTGGTTTATCTTGGCTCGAACCGAGAGCTAGTAAAACAGAGCTCAGCGTTAGGAGAATAACGCAATTGAGATTTGAGAAAGTGATTTTCTGTTTCACGATGATCACAGACAAGATGAGAGTGAAGATGAGCTGTGTCGAGAGGAGAAGCGATGACGTGGACACTGGAAGGTACGAGGTTCCCCAAGAGAAGAGGAAGTTGTTGAATCCGAGCACGAGTCCGATCAAAAAGGAGAAGATGAAATGGCGGCGCGTGAAGCGCGTGAAAGGACGGCGAGTGGTTGTTTTGAAGACGTAGGGAGGGAGATAGATTAGGAAGAGGACGAGAGGGAATCCGGCAGATTGGACCCACGTGGAGACCCACCGGCTCGAGCCACCGTGGACGAAGTAGTACTTCGCGAGGAGGCTCGAGGCGATTGATCCGACGAAGAGACAACCGTACGTGGCGATGAGGAGACCGAGGGATCGCTTAGCCGGTGGTTTGACCAGGTTTTGTTGTTGTTGTTGTTGCTCTGAGTTGACTTGACTGTCATTCATTTTTGTCTCTTTGTGTTTTGAGAATCTGTTTTTAATTATCTCAATTTTTGTTGTTTTTATTTGGAACTGTGATTTTGCATAAGAGAGGAAGAGGAAGAAGAAGAGTTGAAAAAGTGAAAGACGTTTTGGTAGAGAAATGGTTCAGTCTCACAACCACACACATGTACACTCATGTATATATGCTGACACCGTGACAGATTGATTACAAATGCTATTTCTAATTTTTTAAAATTAATTAAAAATATTACCATATATTTTGAACCAAAAAAGAGGATATTACCATATATATTCGTTTTATATTGACAGTCAACTTAATTATTTCGATACTTGTTTCTTTAAATTATTATTTCAACATCTGTGATTATATTGACTATGGAGTCTACGGCTTATGAGGTTTAGGCCTAAATAATAGACCACGAGATTATCGAAGTATATATTCTTAGTTAGTTTCTAGCATGCTTTCTATGTGATATACCTTTTTATTGTTATATTTAATAAATAAATAAAAAATTAAAACAAGTAAATTTCTATTGCGATTTTAATATACAAACTTTTCAATATCGAGAAAAATACATGCTCAAAAAATTCTCAATCACAAAAAAAAAAAAGAGATTAATCAATAAAAAAAAAACATTTTATACCTTCATATATACCATACCAATTGTTGCGAAAACCGTGGCTACAAATTCCATCACTAGTTGTATTTCCATAACCATCGCGTAATAGTAAACTCATGTAAAGCCTATCTTCACGTAAATCACGTAGACATATATAGGACGAGAATTAATATCCAAACAGAGCACCGTCGATACAATCTTCACTCAGCAAAATTCATCCCCGTAAACCACCCACCTCCGACCACATTCATCGCTAGCAACGCCGTCATGCAAATCCCAAACGTAAAATAAACCATCCCTGACGTGGCGGCGAAACACCACATTCGCTAAAATTGCAACGGTCCAAGAAACCGTCGGTCCTTTGGTGAAAACTTGGTTCGCTTCTTTAACCATTTCTTTAAATCCATACCGATTCTTGCAAAACTGTCGCTGAAGATGAGCTGTGGCGAGAAGAAAAGCGACGACATGGACACCGGAATAGTACGAGGTTCCAGTTAGATGATATAAATATTTTGTTAGATGTTACTATATACTTATTTTATATGCATAGTCAAGTCAATCACGTTCATAAAAACATATACATAAATTCCACTTTTTATTTAAAATTTTATAACAATAAACTTATTTACATCCATACTCGAGTAAATTTTCCTGTAATTGTGATATACCGATTCGTTGCTAACAACTTTTTTCATAGTACGGTTTATGAGTTATGACTTTGAGATTTAGCCATTTAGGCCTAAAGAGAAGTCCACGAGATTATCGTAGTTAGTTCTTTAGCATGTTGTCCTTATTTAATTACTATATTTCAAGAAAATGTACTCATCGCATATTTGAATTTCTTTTTAAATATGATATATGTAAAATAAATATGTAAGATTTCATAATCGAACATCCTTTTACCCATTAGGTAAGCATAAATTAAAGATTCCATCAACTTTTCCGACTTTGAACTTGGAATTTACAAACTGTGTTGCGTCATGTGTGTTTGTGTATATAGATCTGGACGCTATTAATAAAAGCTACTCATATTTAGCTGTATTCATTTATATCAATCTTATCAAATATATCCTCTTAGACCCCTACTTTCAGAAGTAGTGTAGTGATTCTGTGGCATCGATGGTCTAGGAAAACTAAAAAATGCTGTATAATCGCGTGCAAGTTAATAAGAATGGGAAAAATCATTATTTTGAAAAATGCATATAAGATGTAAAGGGTTTAACTCGAACAAAAGAATATTCTAAAGTTCAAGAGAATACAAAAACTGAATTAGTTTTACCGAATCTCTCGTCTTTAATATATAGATACAAAATAGGTGGTCATTACTTATCAAAAGTTCAAAACAGTTTGTTTCACATCATTATTTTTCAAAAGGAAACTTAAAACAAAATCTTATATAGTTGAATTGTTCCAACACCCACATCGTGTCTTAGTTTTTACTGATTTCTTTTTTCTTCCTATGATTTTTTTTCTTTTTCATATGATTTACATTAAATATTCTATTATCACTAATTCTTATATATCATGATTTCTGAAAGATACCCGATGAGGTACAAAACTATAAAAGCATTAACTGTAATCTAAACTATATACCGATAAGATCTTCAAAGTTGTTAAAAGAGATTTTGTTCTATGTTGTCACAACAAATTAACTTTTTATCAATAGATTTATTTGACTACTGGATAATTGCATGCTTCTATTTTAAATCAAAAAATTAATTTTCATATTTAATTTATGTATAATAATTATGGATGTGAATGTTAAAAGAAAGAAGCGGACAAATGGATTAGGTAGAAAAATATGGGAAAGTACAATTAGATTTTTGGGGAGACTTGGGAATGGAAACAAAGCACTGAACAATTTTGATTTTTACAGTTTCTATTTCATTTTGACTCCCTCTCTCTTTCACCAATTTCAATGTTTTCATTTAATTTTTATTGTTTCTCTAATTTATTTGTAACAATTTATTTGTAACAATATGATAATTCATATTTAATCTCTATATGTAACCTAGACTTAGATTTCAGCTAGTTGCTTCACTACAAGAAGCTATACAATATCACATTACATATTTTCCTTTCCATTTTTCAAATATTTTTTTCTTAATTATCTTATTTTATTTTTTACATTTCCAAATCTAAAACTAAACATTTAAGGGTGAATTTGCCCAATAGCCATATTGGAGAACAAAATTAAAAGTATAACCATTGTGAATTTGATAATAAAAAAATAACAAAGAGAAAATATTGTGGACAAAATTGATATGGTTATTTGGTTAATTACAAGTTTTTTTATGGTTATACATGCTAATTTCTCAACATTTAATTGGTATTATAAATTATAATGAAGATAATGCAACATCGGCAATGTATCCAAGGAGGTGAAGATGAAGTTGCATCGCTCAGGAGGAGGCCGATGAAGGCTGAAAGGCATTGTGAGAACACGGAATTCGGCTACCTTAATTAGCTTTAGACTTAAAATCATTTAAAATTAGGGCGAACTCTTGTTTGACTTTGATCCTATTAATTTAAACTTTCAAATCACATTAAAAATGATAGTAATTTTTTTTTATAATCAATACAATAAAACTTAAAAACAATAAAAATTAAAATATTATCTCTCTTCTCCAATAAGTGACCTTTTATATACACATATTGAAAAATTATTAAACTATCTTTTTTCAAAATAAAACATGTTTTATCATCAACTCCAACACAATTCAACACAATTCAACTAATAAAAACACAATTAATTTATGTATTGATTTGTGCGAACACCACTTATTTATGAACAAAAAAAAATCTCTAAAAGGCTACGTAGTAAAGAACAGAGGAAGTAAATAGATTTTCATAGAAGTTTGACAATCACTACCAGAGAATCATTCCTATTCCGCGAGCACATTTACTAAGCTAGAGAGAAAAGATAACAAAGAGACGTTACTTTGAATCTCCGGCAGTGAGAAAATTCTTGCAGCCAATAGACCAAAAGAGGAAGCTCATAGCTGAGCCGGAGCGACTAAATCCGATGGTATCAAAGAAAAACATAATTTTGTAGGGTCATAGATCTTGTGGATCAAGAGAGTTCCTAGAGGATATATCTGGCAGTGTCAGAGTAGAACATAAGAGATCCACGTTCGCTGAATATGGAGGATACAGAGGTGGGAAACTTTCTCTGCAGCAAATTTTCATCAATAGGGCCATAGAGATGGTGAGAAACGTCGAATCAGAAAGGTTCAAATGATGGATCTCGTCGAAAAATACAGATGGCATATAGAGAAGCATATTTCAGCCAGTTAGGGGGCTGCCAATTCTATAAAAGCTCGATCTTATGAACTCAAAGATTTAAGAAGAATAACTCTCTTATTACCTTAAGGAAAATAACTAAAAACCTTAAGCTCACAAACTCATAAGTTATGCTACAATTTTAGCATCTCCTTATATAGAGAAAGTCAAAGACAGTTTCCTAAATTAATTAGGAAAACTTATATTTAAATAACTATTAAATCTCTTATGTGTATATTTAGATATCTCCTAAATATACTAAGCTTGACTCGCAAGCTATTTCAAGCTTACAACAACATTTTCCCCCTTAAGCTTGAAATCATTTTCTCTCACGTCATGAACTCCAATAAAGTTCTTTATCTCTCTGAACTTGATTCTTCCAAGTGCGCTTCCCGGAACATGCTTGACCTCTACTTGTTCATTTCCAACACACTCTCTTATGAAATGGTATTTTATGTGAATATGCTTACTTCGACCATTGAAGACTGGGTTCTTGGTAAGTGTTATTTCAGACTTATTGTCAATTCGAATAGTCACATTCTCACACTCTCTTCCATTTATCTTGGCGAAGAGCTCTTGTAACCAAATCGCTTGTTTAGCTGCTTTCGTAGCAGCCATAAACTCAGCTTCACATGACGATAGAGCTACCATCTCTTGCTTTTGCGAACACCACGTAATTGGACACTCAACAAAGTAGAATATATGACGAGTTGTACTTTTTCCATCATCCACATCTACATTGTGACTGTTGTCCCTATAGCCTACCAACCCATCTTCATTTGAACGCTTAAATATAAGACCATGTGACAATGTTCCTCGTAAGTACCTTAGAACTTGTTTTCAAGCTGCTCCATGAAACTCATTTGGCTCTTGCATATAGCAGCTACGCACTCAAACACTAAAAGAGAGATCAGGTCGAGTATGAAGTAAGTAACGAAGGCACCTAATACTTCTTCTATACTCTTTCTCATTGATGCGTCCTTCTTTTAGTCCCTTTTGATAACTTCACATTCGGATCCATTGGTACTTTAGATGCATTACATTGATTCATTCATTCCAGGTTCTTCTAGGATCTTGGATGCATATCTTTCTTGGTTCAGTGTTACACCATCTTTGTGCTTAATCACCTAATGCCAAGATAATAAGTTAATATCTCAAGGTCTCTCATTTCAAACTTTGTTGCCATCTCCCTCTTAAAATTGAGTATCATCTTCATGTTAGACCCTGTGACCAATAGATCATCCACATACACAGCAACAATAAGGAGATGCACCTTCTCTTTCTTTTGCTAAAGTGATGGCTCCTTTGAACACTTGACAAAACTCAACTCCTTTAGAATCGTATTGATCAGCTTCTCGTTCCACGCTCGTGGCGCTTGTTTCAGCCCATAAAGCGCCTTCTTCAGTTTGTACACCTTGTTCTCACTTCCTTTGATCAAAAAACCGTCTGGTTGAGTGACATATACTTCTTCTTTTAGTTCACCATGGAGAAACGCAGTCTTAACATCAAGATGATGCACCTTCCAATCATTAGAAGCTGCTAGAGCAATGAGAAAACTAATGGTCTCAATGCGTGCCACTAGAGCAAAAACTTCCTCAAAATCAGTACCTTATCTTTGATAATAGTCCTTTGCGACAAGTATAGCATTGTGTTTGTTAATGCTTCCGTCAGGTTTACATTTCAGCTTGAAAACCCAATTTAGTCCAATCTGTTTAGCTCCAATCAGTTAATCAACCAAATCAATCAGTTAATCAACCAAATCCCATCATTTCTTCTTTATTATGGAAGCATGTCTCATCCTCACATGCTATTATCCAGTCTTTCGACTCCTTTGCTTCATTAAAATCCCATGGTTCCTCATTTTTCAAGATAATGTTGCGTTCACCTTTAGCTTATGCAAGGCAAAGATAGTCATTTAAGTATTCTGGTCTCCCATTGATCGCCTTAGAGGATGATCCTGCCCCTGTTCTTCATCATTCTTTGTTGTGACATCCTCGGTGTCACGTTCTTCATTGTTTACACCTTGTGCTTCAATTTCTTCTACGTTCTGGTTTCACTCATAACTCGAGCTAAACTATCGCTTCCTTGAGTTTCAATAGCATCTTCATTCTTGCTTATGTTACCAAATCTTCCAAAGCTCAAACTAAGCATCCCAAAGTCTTTACCACCCTCTTCTTCTTGACCATTCCATTTCCAGCATTTGTTTTCATCAAAAACTACATCTCTACTAACAATTATCTTTCGGCTTTCTGGATCGGCTTTCTGGATCAAATAGTCGATATGCTTTTTACCCCGGCTCTGTTCCCAGATGTATTAACGCTCTTGGCCTATCATCCAATTTCTTTCGACCAACAAATTATGTTCTAGCATAGCCGATACATCCAAAGACACAAAGATGTTCAAGATTTGGTTTATTGCCTTTAAAGACTTCATATGGAGTTTGTGCCATTAGTGACCTCGTTCTAACCCTATTTATCAAGTAGGTAGCATGTCTCACAGCCTCTCCTCATAGATTATTTGGTATACTCATGTGTTTCAAGATGCTTATAGTTATTTTCAATAGAGTCAAGTTCTGTCTCTCAACTACTCTGTTTTGTTGAGGAGAGTAAGGTGCAGTTATGTGTCTCTTGATGCCGTATTTCTTACAAAAGATTTGAAATTCATGAGATACAAACTCTTCATGTAATATCCGTAAACCAGAGAAGTGTCGTTTAGACGGGGTGTCGAGCGACACCAGGGAGGGTGTCGGTCGACACCAGTCCGGAAATTGAATGTCGGTTTGATTTAATTTTCCGATTTGGGCTGGTTTTGTGGGAAAAAGCCCTAGGTCGCGTTTTAAAAGAGAAGGAGCAGCCACTCTTCACGTTTTTCGAGACAAAAAGGAGGCTGAGAAGGAGAATTGAGGTTCTGGAGAGCTTGGGTGATTTCTGAGGCTGTTTGTTGCTGTGTTTCACCATCATCCTTGTTCCTTCTTCTTAATCCGTTATCAAGGTGAGTGCATGACCGTAGGCTCGCAAGAGAGTTGGATTTGAGAAAGTGGTTGTTGATTTGATGAGTTTATGTGATTTTCGTGGCTGTCCTTGTGATAATCGTGGTTTGGATCGAGGTTGTTGTTATGGTTTTTGCGATTGTGTGTTTCTGTGTTGAGAAATCGTGTTGGGCGTCGATCGACACCAAGCTGGTGTCGGTCGACACCAATCGGGCCAGGTGTCGAGCGACACAAACTGCGATCGACACTGGTCCGGTTTAATCCGGTTTTCTAGCGATTTGATTAAATTGAATTAATTAATGGTTTAATCCGGTTTAATTGGAATTAAGTGGTTTAATTCGATAATTAATTATTAAATGGTGAATTTAATTAATTAATTAATTTAAAATAATTGTGGAAATTATTTAAGTGTTTAAAAATTATTATTTAATTGTGGTAATTATTTAATAATTAAAGTGAAGTGTTTAATAATTGTGGTAATTATTCTTAATATTTAAAAAGTGTTAAAATTGCGTAATTGGCCTGTAGGCGAGGTGATTGTCTCACTAAGTATTTATGAAATACTTATGCATCTCTTTTTCCTGAATGTGATGCAGGTAAAAATAAAGTGTAATCGCCGAATCGGGCCGAGGAGAGGATGATAGGATTTGTTTTATTTGTTGAGTTATTTGGTTTGTGCAAACCTGGTGTTTAGGTTGCTAGTAATATATATTATTTTTGGACTTGAATTTGGTTATTTGATTTAAACTGTTTAACGAGTATTTATTGGAGTTTGTTCAATTAAGTTTTCCGCACTTGATTTATAAAAAAAAAAAGCTTGGTTGTTTCATTTTGGTATCAGAGCGTATACGGTTTTAGGACTGTTAGTATTGGGTGAAGTGGACTATGTGTTTAATTGATTACTTGTGTTTAGTCAGTTAGTAGTCTAGTATCATCCTCTCGGCCTTCAGTGATTCTGCGGTAAGTTTTGTGTTTTGTGATTTGTTGTGTGTTTGTTTAGCTTACTCATCTGCTGTACTTTGATAGTGCAGTGAGATGGAGGCATGTCGTGTTAGAGGTCGTGGTAGAGGCCGTGGCAGAGGCCATGGTCGTGGAGCGCAGGTGGATTCGGGTGAGAGTGCAGTGCCTAGTGTGGCGACTTCGTCAGCGACCCAGTCGATTGTGGGTCAGGCCAGTTTGGGCGCTAGTGGGGGCGCGGGAGTTCGGGCTGCCCCGGGTGTTGGTGCTGCTCCGGCTCATGGTCTTGGTGACCAGTTGATGGGACTACTGACGCAGCTGTTGGCACATCTTCCGCAGGCGATTCCAGAGCAGGCTCCGGGTGTTCCTCCGGTGGTGGGGGCACAACAGGGCGCTTTTGTTGGGCAGCATGGTGCTGCGGTGGTTGGGCATCCGTCCAATCTTGAGATGATGAGGGAGATGCAGAGGATCGGGACACCTTTCTTTGAGGGTAGAGATGGGCCCGAGGAGGCCGATGAGTGGCGGCAGAGACTGGAACGGAACTTCCGTTCGGTCAGGTGTCCAGAGGGGTACCAGGTGAAGTTGGCTGTGCATTATCTTGGTGGGGATGCACATTTGTGGTGGCGGTCTGTCGTGTTGAGGAGGGCGGTGTGGACTTGGTGTGACTTCCTAGCGGAGTTCAACGCCATGTATTTTCCTCAGGAGGCTCGAGACCGATTTCAGATGAGGTTCATGGCATTGACTCAGGGAGAGAGGTCTGTGCGAGAGTACGACGCTGAGTTCGGCAGACTCGTGGCATATACTGGTTTCGGTTTTGAGGGCGAGCGGAGTCTGATGTCGAGATTCCTACAGGGTCTTCGGTCGAGCATCAGGACTAAGTGCAGAGGTAGTACTTACACTACGAGAGCAGAGTTGGTGGAGCTAGCGGCTTCCATCGAGGAGGACTTTCGTGAGCAGGTTGGTCCGGTAGTGGTGCCAGCTGCGGTTGTTCCTGCTACCCAGCCGAGGGGCCAGCAGCAGCGTAGGAGTGTCGGTTCTGGTTCTGGCAAGGCCGGCAAGCCTGCGTAGAGTCAGAAGAGGAGGTTCGAGGAGGTTGCTGCAGGCAGCCAGAGCGGTCGTGGTGGTTGCTTCGGTTGCGGGAGCTTGAAGCATCGGGTGGCTAGTTGTCCCAAGAGTGGTGCGTCTCGGGGCACCAGAGTGTGCTTCTACTGTAGAGAGCCGGGACTTCTCAGGCCGATGTGTCCCAAGTTGCAGCAGTTGTCAGTAGCGTCGGTTCAGCCGGTATCGCAAATCGCAGCGGTGCAGCCGTTGGACCAGATGGGAGTAGCACCGCGGGTGAACTCTTCGGCAGAGGTGGGTCAGACGAGTCAGTCAGGCCAGATCACAGGGACCTTGTTAGTGGGCGGTGTTGAGTCTCACGTGTTGGTTGACTCGGGAGCATCGAATTGTTTCATTACTCCGGAATGTGCCGAGAGTAGAGGCATCCAGAGTAGCGCTGGTGAGCGCAAGGGTTTCGTCAAGGTGGCCGGTGGAGGTTTCCTGACTACTTTGGGCCGTGATAGAGTAGTCGACGTGCAGATTGCGGAGCAGTCTATGCCAGCGGATTTGGTCATCATTCCGGTGGAGCTGTATGACGCGATTTTGGGGATGGACTGGCTGTCGTGTTACAGAGTCCATCTGGACTGCTACAGAGGCAGAGTTGTGTTTGAGCGGGATGCAAGGAGGTTGGTTTATCAGGGGGTGAGACCGACTTCAGGGAGTCTTGTGATCTCGGCTATTCAGGCTGAGCAGATGATGGAGCGAGGTTGCGAGGCGTACTTGGCGACGATAGTGATGTCGGAGTCTAGTGGTGAGGTGGCTCTGGAGGATATTGAGGTTGTCCGGGAGTTCGAGGATGTCTTTCGATCGCTGAAGGGATTGCCACCATCTCGGTCAGATCTTTTCACGATTGAGTTGGAACCCGGGACAGCTCCGAAGCGCGAACCCTCCCGACCTTGAAGTTGAACTCGCGGGGCTCGAGGAGCACGTCGCTTCTGATCCTAAGGCTGGGGAGGAGGCCGATGCGCTGCTCGCAAGAATGATCAACCGCCTCGACGTATCCATGGCTTCCTCGGTTCTGCCCGAGGTACATCTTAGAGACGAGAAGGTTACTTGGTCAGAAGGTTACAGGATGGCGCCTGCAAAGTTGGCAGAACTAAAGAAGCAGTTAGAGGACCTTTTGAGCAAAGGGTTCATTCGGCCGAGTGTTTCACCGTGGGGAGCAACGGTGTTGTTTGTGAAGAAGAAGGATGGCAGTTTCCGGTTGTGCATCGATTACCGGGGACTCAACCGAGTCATAGTGAAGAACATGTATCCACTCCCGAGGACTGATGAGTTGTTGGATCAGTTCAGGGGTGCTACTTGGTTCTCCAAGATTGACTTGGCATCGGGTTATCATCAGATCCCGATAGATGAGGCAGATGTCCGCAAGACGGCGTTCAGGACGAGGTATGGGCACTTCGAGTTTGTAATCATCCCGTTCGGGTTGACTAATGCGCCGACAGCGTTTATGAGGTTGATGAACGACGTGTTCAGGGAGTTTCTGGATGTGTTCGTCATCATCTTCATCGATGACATCTTGGTGTATTCGAGGTGTCCATAGGAGTATACGACCCATTTGAGGCTTGTTTTGGAGAAGCTTCGGGAGTATAAGTTGTTTGCTAAGTTGAGCAAGTGCAGCTTTTGGCAGAGAGAGATGAGATTTCTTGGCCACATCGTTTCTGCAGAGGGAGTGTCTGTAGATTTAGCTAAGATCGAGGCTATCTGAGATTGGCCTAGACCGAGTAGTGCTACCGAGATCAGGAGTTTTCTGGGTTTAGCAGGCTACTACAGGAGGTTTTTCAGGGGCTTTGCGAGTATCTCTCAGCCGATGACGAGGTTGACTGGCAAGGATGTGTTGGTTAAACCCTATATATTAAACCTCAAACACTAAGCTTGGTAATTGGTTACTCATGAAACTTATAAATAGGACTTGTGTTTATTTAAATTATCAATTAAAATTTTTTATCAAAATTATTTTATATCGATTTTAAACTTTAAATTTAAGATTTTGTTATTTAGCAGATTTCTTGAGTAGACTTCACACAATTTTTTTGGGTTTTAACATAATTTGTCTTAGTTGATTTAAATTGATTAATTTCTTTGCAAATTTATTTTACATGGATTGTAATTGACTGCGTTAAATTTATGTGTAAATATTTTTATCAAAATATTATTTATAAATTTTAAACTTTAAATTTAAAGTTTTATTATTTAATAGACTTATTGAGTAGACTTCACGCGGTTTATAGGTTACAAACATAATTTATCTTAGTTGACTTATATATATTCATTTTTATTCAATTTTATTTTTCATAGATGCTAAATGTTTACATTTTATTTATGTATAAAAATTTTTAATCAAAAGAATTTGTTATAACTAGATTTAGACCCGCGCTACGCCGCGGTATTTTTTTATATTCAATTTGTTATATTTTTATTTTATCTTGGTCATCATTTTATTATTAAATATATGTGAAATAAAATAGTTTGGGCATGTAGCCTGTTTTAATTATCTCTGTGTCAGTTGTCTATTGACTGTGTGAATCTTCTTTTTATGGACAACGTACCGTCTAGAACATCTTCGAGAAGAACTTGCTCCTCCTCCACCTCTTCTTCTTCTTCTTCGTCTTCATCATCTTTTTTGTTTCTTAATTTTTGAGTGATTTTTCGAATTTGTTCTGTTTCTTTGGTTCAACGATAATCGTTTGCTTCTTACTCTCTTTCGCATAAGTCTTGATGGAAACTTTCGGAGATTGGTTAAATGGCGGCGCCGAAAATCAAAAAGACTCGTCGTCGAATGGGAATACTGCTTATGCTAAAATCAGGCACAACTGAGATTCTGCGAAAAGACTGAATGGGTTGGAAACAATAAATCAAATCCATTTTCTCCCGCAACTAATTCTCGCTCAAACTCGACACAGAGAAGAAGAAGAGACTGGCCTCTGAATTCGCGTCGAACTTATTTCTGCGGATAAAATCAATTTTACCTGTTCGGTGGAAGAAGAAATAACAAATTAAACAAATTTCTATTTCAAGTGAAGTAAATCAAACCGGTTAAGAAGCTGAGGTGTATTAATGAAATGTTGACTGGTATTATTTGAAATGTTCCTATTGGCCAGACGTTTTTGCTGAGGTGTCAGCTCCTCCCTTCTTGAAAAATCCTATGTGTCATCACCTGGTGAAACACAAGGGGTTTTATGTATTGAATTTTATAATTAAAAATTAACTTATGATTAGGAAGTACTATATAGTAGACTTCATGAGTAGACTTTATATGGGGTAAAATAGTCATTATGGCTAGCAATTTTTTTTTTGTTCAGAAGGGTGAGATTTGTAATTTGACAACTCCAAAAGACTAGTTTTGACATAAATATAATAAGGAGTCTAGTTTTTCATTTCAAATCAGTTTGTGGTCTATATTGGGCAATTCCCCAAATAAAATCGATACTTACTGTTGCAGTTTCTGAACTTGGTGCGGCCGCCCCAAATCAGGTAAGAAAAAGAGATGTCACGAGGAGAAGAAGTAACAAAGGATGGACTTGAGATATTGTTGATACCGGAATTAGCACAATTCCTTGAGCCCGTCATAATTAATAACATCATGCAAACCTGGCCCGTTTTCACCACCACCTCCTCAAAGAAAAGTAAAGACTTGGAGAAAAAGACTAAATCCTTGAAGAAAGGAAAGAGATCAACACCAAAGAAGAATATTTCCAAAAGAGAAAAGGAAGAATATCTTGAAGAAGCCGACCTCCTCTCACTATATAAAGAAGACCCCTCATTCATTGAAGAATATTGAGAAATCCCCTGCAATCACTGAGAGCAGAGAGGCAAAAACCCTAGCTATAATTCCTCCTTTACTTTCAGTTTATCCTATTCTCTTCGTATTCATCTCGGCAAGCCTTGTCGCCGAGACGAATCACCCTTTGTAATCTTTGTACTTTGGTTGATCTTAATAAAGAGTCTCTCCTAAACTCCACATCTCTTCTATAACACTATTTTGCTATTTTGAGATTCAACAATTGGCGCCGACTGTGGGGATAGGAGAATAAACTCGGAAAAAGACTATCAAGGTTCAAAGATGAGATCTCTGAACAATGATCTCGACGCCGGAACAGGCGGACTGCAAAGTCAACCTGAACTGGGCGCAGAATGAAACCCCATCATTCGTCCCGTCAGAAGCAACGCGAACGACGGTCACGTCAATCCTCCGACGCCACCGGCTCCAGACGCAGAAGCTCCAGTCACCAACGCTGCGTTTACCGTGGCCATGCAACGTTTTGCGGCTCAATTTGCCGAGATGCAAGCTCAGCAACAAAAGTACCAGGACAGGATCAATTCGCTCCAAATCACTGATGACGGATGAATTATCCCTACTGGGCGGGCTCTCTTCCAGACTCCGACGAGAAGCACCGCGGCAACTAATGCCGTGACAAACGGCGAAAAAGAAGTCGATCCGGAAGTGGCCAAGCTGCGCCATGACCTCGACGCAATCACCTCCAAGGTACACGGCGCTACCGGCTCAGCACCCGAGATCGCCAAAGTCCTTGCCGAGACAAAAAAGAGTCCTTTCACTCGTCGGATCGCCGCAATACCTTTAAAGGATCAAACGGCCCTCCGACTTCAGTTCTACAACAAGGGTGACGATCCTAAAGGTTGGCTGAGAACCTTTGAGATCGCCATGAAAAGGCAAAAATATGCCTCCCCTGAAGAACAAGATGCAAATTACTATCAACTGTTCATTGAGCATATGAACAGAGACGCAACGAGCTGGTTTTCAGATATTCCTGCTGAATCAATCGACAACTTCGATGATCTCAGCACGTCATTCCTGAAACATTTTTCAATGTTTATCTCGAAAAGCAGCACCAATCTTTTCACTATGACACAGGGAAAAGATGAGTCTCTTCGCGAGTTCATTGAGAGATTTAGCACGGCAGCAGCAGAGCACTCAGACCTCCCTGACGGGATGGGAATCAAAGCTCTTAAAAACGGGCTCTGGTTCGAGTCAAAGTTCAAAGAGAACTTAATGCTCGACGAGCCGGCCACTCTCCAGGACGCTTTGCATAGGTCCCAAAAATATGTTCTCGTCGAAGAGTGCAAGGCACACCACTCGAAGATTCACGAAGCGACGAAAGAGTCATCTCGTCAATAGAACAAAAGAAAATCTTCGTTTTCTGTTGCAGATAAAACGCCACGACGTGACGAAAACGACAATGACGCCGAGAAGAACGCACCTCCGCCATTCCGTCATCCAGACGATCTGCCTCCGCCGCCGAAACGGCAAGTCTATCAATAGACTAGGCACCAGAAAACCGACCTCGTCAAAAAGGGTTACCCCACTCGTTGTAACGAACTACGAATGGCTTGATCCCAGCATGGGTACGTAGGCAGCCTTGCAAAAGGTACAACTATATCTTCAATAAAATTTTATAATCCATCTGACGAGATGAGCGTTGTAAAATTTTATTTACCTCCAAAGGGTACCATTCTATAAAAAAATCTTAGAATGACACGTCGACGTTCTGGCCAAACGTTCGACGAAGCAAAATACGATCTCTTGGAAAAAGAGCTCGACCCCGATCTCATCCTTCACGAGTTCATACGATCTCTTGGAAAAAGAGCTCGACCCCGATCTCTTCATGCATGAGTGCGAGAAAATACGATCTCTTGGAAAAAGAGCTCGACCCCGATCTCATCCTGCACGAGTTCATACGATCTCTTGGAAAAAGAGCTCGACCCCGATCTCGTCCTGCATGAGTTCGAGAAAATACGATCTCTTGGAAAAAGAGCTCGACCCCGATCTCATCCTGCACGAGTTCATATGATCTCTTAGAAAAAGAGCTCGACCCCGATCTCATCCTGCACGAGTTCATACGATCTCTTGGAAAAAGAGCTCGACCCCGATCTCATCCTGCACGAGTTCATACGATCTCTTGGAAAAAGAGCTCGACCCCGATCTCGTCATGCATGAGTTCGAGAAAATACGATCTCTTGGAAAAAGAGCTCGACCCCGATCTCGTCATGCATGAGTTTGAGAAAATACGATCTCTTGGAAAAAGGGCTCGACCCCGATCTCGTGACAAACGAGTTCGACCCCGATCTCGTCATAAACGAGTTCGAGAAAAGCGTTCGAAGAAACCGACACCTCCTTGACGAGCCGCTGTCAAGTCCGAGATGAATTCTCCTTGACGAGCCGCCGCCAAGTCCGAGATGAATTCTCCTTGACGAGCCGCCGCCAAGTCCGAGATGAATTCTCCTTGACGCGACGATGCCAAGTCCGATAAAAATCATAACAGCAATGTATTCTCCTTGACGAGCTAACGTCAAGTCCGAGAGAAATTGTCAAAAGCACATTCTACTTGCGGACAAGATGATGTCAACGTACTCTTTTCCCTTTTATGGTTTTTATCCCATAGAGTTTTTCCATATCAAGGTTTTAACGAGGCGGTACGAATCTAAAGTCAATAACGCAGCATCGCATCGGAAATGAGCTAGAATCGGCATCGCATAATTGTTATTAATAGCTCACGAGCTCCTCTCTTATACATGAAGTCCGCCGAGATCAAACTGCATTTGACTCGACGAACTGGGGGGGACTTATTGTTGATACCGGAATTAGCACAATTTCTTGAGCCCGTCATATTTAATAACATCATGCAAGCCTGGCCCGTTTTCCACCACCACCTCCTCAAAGAAAAGGAAAGACTTGGATAAAAAGACTAAATCCTTGAAGAAAGGAAAGAGATCAATACCAAAGAAGAATATTTCCTAAAGAGAAAAGGAAGAATATCTTGAAGAAGCTGACTGTTGATTCCAGATATAGCACACGTTAATATGACGGGATATTTCGGATGGGAGACTTGGGAAGCTTTGGATTAATTACTCGAAGAGAAGTTTGGATACAAGAGATTGTCCCGTCAAACAAGCCTTGACGAGACGTAATGCAAATAGCGAATAAAATAGAGAAGAGATGAGCAAATGCTTTTAGGGTTCTCAGGGTAGCGTGTCTTGGTCTTCAGGGAACGAAGACCTCTCTTTATATAATTGAGTTAAGGCGATTCTCTTCTGAATATTCTCCTTTGATTATAAAGGAAAACTTCTTCTTCTCGATTTCTTTCCTTTCTTCGAGTGGCGGCTGCTTCTTTTTCCTTTTTGCTTAAGGTATTGCCTTCCTCCTTAAGGCTTTCCATTTCTATAAGGAGGCTAGGGCTTAAGACGGGCTGGGCCTTGGTGCTGTTAATCATTGCGACGGGCTCGGGGAAATGTGCTCATTTCACCTCTAACAATAAGTCCCCCCCCAGTTTGGCGAGTCAAATGCAATTTGGTCTCGGCGAACTTCATGAATGGGAGTTGAGCTCGAGAGTTATTAATAACAGCACAAGGCGCCAGTGCTAGCTCGTCTTAGGTGCGATTGACTTTAGATTCGTACCGCCTCGTTAAAACCTTGATATGGAAAAACCCGGTTTGGGATAAAAACCATAGGAAGGGAAAAGAGTACGTTGACGTCATCTTGTCCGCGAAGGAATATGCATTTCGATGATTGTTTTTGACATCAGCTCGTCAAAAAGGATCAACCATCTATAACGGTCTCATTCGAGTCAGCTCGTCGAAGAGGATGACCGTTCATCCTCATTTTAACGTCAGCTCGTCAAGAGAAGGAGCTATACTGCTTGGCAGGCGGTTCGTCAGGAGTGGGATTGCCACGTCATCGATGCACATCTTATTAAAACCGCTAAAGCGGGTCGGCGGTTGAGATTTTGCAAAAAAGGCAAAAAAGGAAGGGAAGTTTTTTCCTTGGAAGTCGGGAAATGTCTCTTAAAGGGACCGTTCGGATTTCTCCTCCACATTAATTCCTTTTTTGCCTGCTCACTGCCTTCAACCTCCCCGAAAAAGAAAAGGTAATTTCCTTCTCCCATCTTGAATCTGAGTTGCATTGCTCGATTAAACCGATAGGTTTTGCGTAATTGTTTTAGATTCGCTTGATCCTTGACTTGAAATCCTTTCTCTCCTCGCCTCGATTCTCCCTCTTCGTCAGAATTTTTAGGGTTTCTCGTCAAATCTTGGCTCTTCGTCTTCTGATTCTTGTCTGATGGATCTGTCGGATCGAAAGGGGAAAGGGAAAGCCATAGCGCGGGACGACGATGATGTCCCGCTTTCAAATCTAATCCCGGGCTTTCTCGGTGATGCGGTCCGAGCGAGCCGGATCCTGGAGAGTCGTCGTAGGGCGGCGATGGCGGAAAGGCCGGATTCTACGGCCAAGGACCCTTCTTCGGGGGTCCGTGCTGATTTCGACGCTCCGTCCTTGCGGGACGAGGATAGTGAGAGTTCCGGGTATCGCGATGAGATCCCGGAGAATGACTCGGACGCAGATTCCGAGGTGGAACTGGAGGAAGTACCGGCTCCGGATGACGTCGAACTCGAGGGTCTCCCGTCGGTCGTCGAGATGCCTTGGCGCACTCCGGCGACTTCCTTGACCGCCGATGGTCGGTCTTGGATTGACGAAGGGATCGTCGCGGCACTCAGGTCGAGATGTTCAATTCCCAATGCCGTGGAGATCCGGATTCCATCTACCGAGCAAAGGCCTTTCGACGCTCCGCCGGGATGGTTCTGCGCTTATGAGTGCTGGTTCACGGAATTTGGGGTACGGTTTCCCATTTTCCACCATCTGCTGGATTACGCTTATCGGCGTGGTGTCCCCATGAGTCAGCTGACTCATGGCGTGGTCAGGCATATGGTTTTTACCGAGGCCTTGGCCAATCATCTCGGGATCGTCTTCGACCGAGAGCTCTTCGAGCGCCTTACAGACTTCCGTGCTAGTGCGAAGGAGGAGCGGTTCAGACGATTCTGTACCACGATGAAGCACAGCATCGTTTACGGCGACCACAAGGACAAGATCCATCACTGGAAGCACTATTACTTCTATGTCAAGAAAAACGCTGCGTCGATCGGGGATTTTAACCCCGACCATATCTTGACGGGATGGGTCGATGAGGCTGGTAGATTGCTTGTAGATTTCGCCGCGTCGTAGATTGAGTTTAGCCTTGGTATGCTAACCTTTTGCTTTTGCTTGTTTTGCAGAGAGGGTCGTGCCGAAACCAACGTCCTCCGCGTTCCGGAAGAAGTGCGAGCAACTGGTGAGATCCCAATCGCTTTTTGGTTCAGATTTTGCGTTACGACTATACTTGTCGTTGATCCTTGCTTGATCTTTTGCAGCTAAATCGTCCCGTCAAACTAAGAAGATGGGGCTAAAGAAGAGGATCCCCGTATCCGCCGATGACGCCATTTTGATCTCGGACTCTCCTCCGAAGGAGAGGAAGACCGACGCGGCTACCGAGTCAAGCGGACCGGCCAAACGTCCGGCTTCCTCGATTGCGTCGAGGACGAAGTAAGTTTTCTTATGGAGGACTTGTTTTTCATCGTAGTTTTGGTATATGCTGCTGACGTGCTATCACTTCTGCAGGGCTTCGAAGAGGGCCAAGATCGAGAGAGAGAGAGAAGGGCCAAGGGGACGCCGTCTGCTGCCGAGACGACACCTGAAGTCGGAGAAGTTGTTCCTCCTGGTTGCGATGACCCATCTCGTCAAGGCGATGGCGACGAGCTCGGCGAGGATCCGTCTCGTCAATCCGGTGACGACGATCTGGGCGAGGACCCGTCTGAGCCGCTGGGAGGCCTTTCTGGTCTCGGCGCTAGGGCGAGCTCGTCATGCCCTAAGGTTGAGCCTGCTGATTCTGAGGTCCCGGACTCGGATGCGGTCGCCGTTATCTGGTCGGGGGGTTCCCCTCTTATGCTCAATAAGAAGTTTTGCGCCGAGCTGGTCTGGAGCTGCAAGCCTAAACCTCATTGGGGGGTTCCGCTGAAGAAGGTCGAGCTGAAGAGCGATGTTGTCGATGTTTCTTCGGATCTTGTTAATGTTGCTGGGAAGTTCTCTTCGGTCGTCCAGCAATACGACACCATGTTGAAGGTGGCTCGGGAGGAAATCGTAAGACTGCAAAGTGAGCGATCTAAGGGTCCGAGGCTGGAGTTCCTTGAGAGAGAGAAGGCTGATCTTGAGAGGAAGGTCGGCGTCCTAAATGGCGAGATCCTGAAGGCGGTTGGCCTTCAGGATGAGGTGGTCAAGTTGCGCGCCCAAGTTGCAGAGCTCGAAGAGAAGTCCCGCCGAGACGCGGAGAATGCTGCGGCTGAGGCTTCCCGTCTTCGACTGTCCCGTCAGAAGCAGATTGAGTACGTCGCCACTCGTGTTTACGATGACATGCGGGACTGGTACGCTCCTCGTTTAGATCGTCTTGGTAAATTCGGGACTGGTATGCGGGATGAGATCGATGAGGTTGATATCGGAGCGGATGACTATGCAGCGCCACACAGGTTAAATTGCCTCTTTGATCTTGCCGATTTCTACTTTGATAACACTTGGGTTACACCGAAGGGTTTTAATCAATTTGGTACAATGTATAATACTCTCAGGCCCAATCTTGCTGAGCTTATAATTGGTGGATCGCCGACGAGAGAGAGTTCGGGAGCGGCCAGTGCTGAAGCCGGGACGAAACCGGGTCTGGATGCTTCCGAGGCCGTTTAGGACTGCGCCTCTATTCTCCCCCTTTTCTGCTTTTTAAGAACTCTTCGTTTTATTAGTCGCGGCGATTCATGCCGATGTAACAACATTGCCCGGGAGGGTTTTAATCCGTATGCTTTTCAGGATTTAAAACTTAAGTATTTGCTTTACTTCCTCGTTCATCATTTTGCTTTGTGCGAGGTGAATTATTGCGAATATAGTCGATGATTTCGTGCTTTTTGAAACATCCTGCTTTTAATCTATATCCTTTAATGAGGTGCACTGTGTTGTCAATCTAGCGGAATGATCCAAGCGTCTAACCGTCGTTAGACAAGTGGTTCAACGTGCCGAGACAACTTGGCATGCTCAAGTTCCGTCGTGACGAGACGCTTCTCGCTATGACAATGCTATGCATCTGACGAGATGCGAAGTCACGCAGTTCGTCAGAATTCTCGTTTTTAAGAGACACCGATCCGTGCTTGTTGGATCTGTTTGCGGTGGCACTTTTTAGGCCGGTAACAGGAACCGAAGTCTAGAAATTCGAATTACTCCTACGCCGCTAAGTCGAATATGATTAACAAGGTAGCGATTTTTTCTTGCCCATATGGCTTAGGGTCGTGCGAGATATGCGTCCACTTAGTGCGATGTGCGGTCGACTGTTTGGCCAGAACGTCGACACTACTCTTTTATGCGTGCGCTTCAGAGTAGTTTTGAGACTCTCTTTTCTTGCCGAGCTCATAGACAAGGACTCGTTATACTGCCGAGTTCCAGAGGCTTTGAGACTCATTAATTTACCGAGTGCTAAAGGAATTTTATGACTCTGATTTTGCCGAGTTCACTAAGCACACCAAAACATCTGTTTTTGACCTAAGTCAATCAGGAAATTCTTGCTTGGGTTTTTCTGCCGAGATGGAATGTTTCTCAAGGATTCAGAAAAAGATGCATGCGTACAAGCGAATTAATAAAGTAAAAAAGCTTTTTTATTTTTATTAAGTTATAGCTGCCTCGGTGAAAAGGCTGCCTACGTACCCGTGCCGGGATCAAGCCATTCGTAGTTCGTTACAAGTGTTCATGCAGTGAACATGTCTTTTTTTTTTTTTTTTTTTTTTTTTTTTTTTTTTTGACGAGATGCGAAGCTATGCGTCTAGTGGCGGAACTTGCGTAAGTTCATGGAGTTCCACGAGCGAGGGAGTATGCTTCCGTCGTCATCTTCGAGCTGGTACACTCCTGGTTTGATGATTCGCGTGATGCGGTAAGGTTCTTCCCAGTTGAAACCAAATTTGCCGGCGTGCTCGGGCTTGGTGAAGTCGTGGACTTTTTTCAGGACGAGATCATGCAGTGCGAAGCGGCGGTTGCGAATCTTCTTGGCGTAGTATCATGCTGCTTTTTGCTGATAGTTTTGCATGCGCAAGAGGGAGCGATCTCTTAGCTCCTCAGTGTTGACGAGACTATCGTGCAAAGTTTCGTCATTCAATGAGGAGTTGAGGGGCATGAGCGATCGGCGCAGGCTCGCGACGTGCAGCTCGGCAGGGGCTAATGCTTCGCAACCGTGAGATAGGGAGAAAGGGGTTTCGCCAGTCGCTGACCTGGGCGTTGTGCGGTGACCTGGGCGTTGCCACGAGTTGAGAGTCGCAGAATGCATGCACGTGCTCGGCCCCGACTTCCTTTGCGAGACGTAATCCCGCGATGACTGCCTCATATTCGGCCTCGTTATTGGATGCCGGAAAGTCGAGCTTGAAGGACTGTTCGAGAACCTCGCCTGTAGGGAATACGAGGCGGATGCCGACGCCAGATCCTTGCTTGGACGAAGCTCCGTCAACGTGCAGGAGCCATTTGGAGATATGCTCGGCTTCGTTCACGACGAGCTCTGGTGGGATCTCGACAATGAAGTCGGCGAGAACCTGGGATTTTGCGCTGGTTCGGCCTTTGAAATCGATGTCGTGCTCTGACAGCTCTACCGCCCATCTTGCCATGCGACCCGATTGATTTGGGCCATGAAGGATTTGGCGCAATGGTTGGCTCGAGAGGACGATGATTGCGTGGGATTGGAAGTATGGTCTCAATTTTCTTGCCGAGATCACTACCGCTAATGCCAGCTTTTCGAGGGTAGGATATCTCGTCTCGGCATCGTTGAGGGTTTTGCTTACGTAGAAGATGGGCTTCTGCTCGCCGCGATCTTCTCGGACCAGCGCGCCGCTAACGGCTGTGCTTGATATGGCGATGTAGAGGAGCGACGTCTCGCCATCTTCGGTTTTTGCGAGGATCGGTGGGGTAGTGAGATACTCTTTCAGTTGCTTGAATGCGTCTTCGCACTTCTCGTCCCATTTAAAGAGCTTGTTGGAGCGGAGCAATTGATAAAAGGGGAGGCACTTGTCGGTCGAGCGCGAGATGAATCTGTTTAGTGCTGCGATTCGGCCAGTGAGTCTCTGGACCTCCTTTGAGTTTTTTGGCGAGGGGAGGTCGAGGATTGCCGAGATCTGCTTCGGGTTTGCCTCGATGCCGCGCTGAGTTACGATGTAGCCGAGGAATTCTCCGGACGTGACGGCGAAATTGCACTTCGCCGGGTTGAGCTTCATTCCGTATTTTGTCAGAACCTGAATGCATTCTTGAAGGTTCTTGACGTGATCTTCGGCTTTGGCGGATTTTACCAACATGTCGTCGATATATACTTCCATGCTGTTGCCGAGCTGTTTTGCAAACATCTTGTTGACCAATCTTTGGTAAGTGGCGCCAGCGTTCTTCAAGCCGAAGGGCATGACTTTGTAGCAGTATGTGCCTCGATCAGTGATGAAGGCTGTCTTCTCGCGGTCGTCTGGGTGCATGAATATCTGGTTGTAGCCGGAGAATGCATCCATGAAGGAGAGTAGTTCGTTCCCCGCCGTAGCTTCGACGAGGCGATCGATATGCGGCAGGGGAAAGCTATCTTTTGGGCAGGCCTTGTTCAGGTCGGTGAAATCCACGCATACTCTCCACTTCCCGTTCTTCTTCTTGACGACGACCGGATTGGCGAGCCAGTCGGGGTACTTTACTTCAGTGATTGATCCGGCTCGCAGTAGCTTTTCGACTTCGTCATTGACCGCTTGAGCTTTATCGTTGCCGAGCTTACGCCTCTTCTGCTTGATCGGTTTGTAGGTGGGGTCGACGTTGAGCTCGTGCGAGGTGACCTTGGGATCTATCCCCTTCATATCCTCCATTGACCATGCGAAGAAATGCACGCTCTCTTTCAGTAGATCCACCAGCTGGGTTCTAATTTCGGCGTTGAGATCGCTGCCGATACCAACGCATCTTTCCGGTTTTGTCTCGTCGATGCTGACCTGGTCGACGAGATCGGGTTTAGGTCTCTGATGATAGGGGAGTCGCGGGTCCAGCTCTTCATTGATCATGCATGAGGATGAAGAGCGGAGTCGGCGTTCTTGGAGGAAGCAGGATCTTGACATTATTCTTTGGCTGCCGCGTAATGTGAAGATTCCCAACGGTGTTGGAAATTTGACGCATTGATGAAACGTCGAGACGACGGCTTTCATCTCGTGGATCCATGGCGTTCCTAGAATCGCGTTATATATTGCTGGTCTGTCTATGACGATGAATTTCACGAGCTTGGAAATTCCTCCGACGTAGACGGGCAAGCGGATAGTGCCGATACTGAATACGGTGTCGGCGGTGAATCCGGTCAGCGGACGAGATGCTGGCTTGATGGCTTCTTCTTCAACCCCCATCCGGTCTAAGGTCTCCTTAAAGATTAGATTCACCGTGCTCCCGGTGTCAAACAGTATCTTTGCCACGTCGCAATCGTGGACTTGTATTTTGACCACTAGCGGGTCGAGATGCGGGGTATCCAGCCCCTCCGCATCTTTATCCGTGAAGGATATCATGCCCGTGTCCTGACGGATAAATTGGCCGAGCAGGGCTTCTCCATCCTAATGGGAACTGGGGCGACGCTGAGCCGAGACGGCCTTTCGCTCATATTCTTTGATTGCCGAGATGGAATCGTTATTGCCTAAGAGACTCCCCATGATCATGCTGACCTGTCGCTTTGGTGGGGGTGGCAAATCCTCTGGATGATCATGTTCTTCCTTCTTGGGTGCGAGTTTCGGATTTGTCTTCCCTTGCTTTTGGGGACGAAACTGGCGGGGTCGCTTTCCCTTTTGGCCCCCTTTGGCTGGCTTCGGCGCGAAGTCTTTGCCTTGAGATCGGTCGCCTTCTACCGCAACGGTTCCTTCTCGGTACTTCCTGAGGAGACTGCCGATGAGATGCCTACAGTTCTCCGTTGCGTGACCGGTTCGACCGTGGAAGCTGCAGAACAGGTCATGGTTATTGTCGTCGTCTGGGTCGGCGATGGTTGGACGAGACGACGTTAGTGCGAGTGCTTGCGGCTGCTCGGCTGGGTCCCAGTGGTTGAGGTCGTCGTCGACGGCAAAAGAGAGTGATCTCCAGACCTCTGGCCTTCGCCGTGGTTCATGACTTTCTTCTTTAGGTCTGACGGTGACGGGCCTTTTCTCACCGCTCTTCTCCGCGTAGAAGTCGGTGTCTTCTTCTAGGAAGATGTACCTCTGGGATCGATGGAGCGCGTCTTCGAGGGTCGGCGATGGTTGCGGAGTGCCTCCAGTGGGACGCTATCGGGCATATCGCCGAGATCCATCGCGGCTTTCTTAAATCTTTCCATGAAATTCGCAGTGGTTCTCCTCTTGACTGCGTCATGGTAAACATGTTTCGGGTCACCCTGGTCATGTTCATGGAATAATGCTTTAAGAACGCGCTCGTCAAGTCGTCGAAGTTATCGATCGACTCGGCAGGGAGGCTGGAGAACCATCCGAGTGCTTCTTTCGTCATGTGCTCGACGAAGACTTGGCAATAGTTTGCCTCTCTCTCCTCGGGAGTGGCATATTGCTCCCTTGTCATAGCGAGGTTGAAAGCCGTCAACCATTTCTTCGGATCTTCTTCGCCGGCGAAGGGCTCGATTTTTAGTCTGACTCTCTCGCGGAGCCGGATTCTGCGAATCCTCGCCGTAAGCGGGCTCCTGCGGGTGTCGGCGAGGATTTTTGTCAATTCTGGTGCAGCGCTCGTGACGAGGTGCACCCTAGAATTAAACTCGTCTAGCCGACGGTTAATCCTATCGAGCTCGGCGTAGGTCTGCTTGCTGACCCGCGAGATACGGCTCGTCGCTTCCGTCCGATTAGCAGTTGCGTCTGCTATCGCGGTCCCCGTGGCATGACCTGTCGGTGTGTCGAATGAGAGTCGACGAACCGGCGAGAACTTGCTGTCGTCCGCCGTCACCGAGTCGATGAAATCCTGCGATGACTGCCTCATATTCGGCCTCGTTATTGGATGCCGGAAAGTCGAGCTTGAAGGACTGTTCGAGAACCTCGCCTGTAGGGAATACGAGGCGGATGCCGACGCCAGATCCTTGCTTGGACGAAGCTCCGTCAACGTGCAGGAGCCATTTGGAGATATGCTCGGCTTCGTTCACGACGAGCTCTGGTGTGATCTCGACAATGAAGTCGGCGAGAACCTGGGATTTTGCGCTGGTTCGGCCTTTGAAATCGATGTCGTGCTCTGACAGCTCTACCGCCCATCTTGCCATGCGACCCGATTGATTTGGGCCATGAAGGATTTGGCGCAATGGTTGGCTCGAGAGGACGATGATTGCGTGGGATTGGAAGTATGGTCTCAATTTTCTTGCCGAGATCACTACCGCTAATGCCAGCTTTTCGAGGGTAGGATATCTCGTCTCGGCATCGTTGAGGGTTTTGCTTACGTAGAAGATGGGCTTCTGCTCGCCGCGATCTTCTCGGACCAGCGCGCCGCTAACGGCTGTGCTTGATATGGCGATGTAGAGGAGCGACGTCTCGCCATCTTCGGTTTTTGCGAGGATCGGTGGGGTAGTGAGATACTCTTTCAGTTGCTTGAATGCGTCTTCGCACTTCTCGTCCCATTTAAAGAGCTTGTTGGAGCGGAGCAATTGATAAAAGGGGAGGCACTTGTCGGTCGAGCGCGAGATGAATCTGTTTAGTGCTGCGATTCGGCCAGTGAGTCTCTGGACCTCCTTTGAGTTTTTTGGCGAGGGGAGGTCGAGGATTGCCGAGATCTGCTTCGGGTTTGCCTCGATGCCGCGCTGAGTTACGATGTAGCCGAGGAATTCTCCGGACGTGACGGCGAAATTGCACTTCGCCGGGTTGAGCTTCATTCCGTATTTTGTCAGAACCTGAATGCATTCTTGAAGGTTCTTGACGTGATCTTCGGCTTTGGCGGATTTTACCAACATGTCGTCGATATATACTTCCATGCTGTTGCCGAGCTGTTTTGCAAACATCTTGTTGACCAATCTTTGGTAAGTGGCGCCAGCGTTCTTCAAGCCGAAGGGCATGACTTTGTAGCAGTATGTGCCTCGATCAGTGATGAAGGCTGTCTTCTCGCGGTCGTCTGGGTGCATGAATATCTGGTTGTAGCCGGAGAATGCATCCATGAAGGAGAGTAGTTCGTTCCCCGCCGTAGCTTCGACGAGGCGATCGATATGCGGCAGGGGAAAGCTATCTTTTGGGCAGGCCTTGTTCAGGTCGGTGAAATCCACGCATACTCTCCACTTCCCGTTCTTCTTCTTGACGACGACCGGATTGGCGAGCCAGTCGGGGTACTTTACTTCAGTGATTGATCCGGCTCGCAGTAGCTTTTCGACTTCGTCATTGACCGCTTGAGCTTTATCGTTGCCGAGCTTACGCCTCTTCTGCTTGATCGGTTTGTAGGTGGGGTCGACGTTGAGCTCGTGCGAGGTGACCTTGGGATCTATCCCCTTCATATCCTCCATTGACCATGCGAAGAAATGCACGCTCTCTTTCAGTAGATCCACCAGCTGGGTTCTAATTTCGGCGTTGAGATCGCTGCCGATACCAACGCATCTTTCCGGTTTTGTCTCGTCGATGCTGACCTGGTCGACGAGATCGGGATTAGGTCTCTGATGATAGGGGAGTCGCGGGTCCAGCTCTTCATTGATCATGCATGAGGATGAAGAGCGGAGTCGGCGTTCTTGGAGGAAGCAGGATCTTGACATTATTCTTTGGCTGCCGCGTAATGTGAAGATTCCCAACGGTGTTGGAAATTTGACGCATTGATGAAACGTCGAGACGACGGCTTTCATCTCGTGGATCCATGGCGTTCCTAGAATCGCGTTATATATTGCTGGTCTGTCTATGACGATGAATTTCACGAGCTTGGAAATTCCTCCGACGTAGACGGGCAAGCGGATAGTGCCGATACTGAATACGGTGTCGGCGGTGAATCCGGTCAGCGGACGAGATGCTGGCTTGATGGCTTCTTCTTCAACCCCCATCCGGTCTAAGGTCTCCTTAAAGATTAGATTCACCGTGCTCCCGGTGTCAAACAGTATCTTTGCCACGTCGCAATCGTGGACTTGTATTTTGACCACTAGCGGGTCGAGATGCGGGGTATCCAGCCCCTCCGCATCTTTATCCGTGAAGGATATCATGCCCGTGTCCTGACGGATAAATTGGCCGAGCAGGGCTTCTCCATCCTAATGGGAACTGGGGCGACGCTGAGCCGAGACGGCCTTTCGCTCATATTCTTTGATTGCCGAGATGGAATCGTTATTGCCTAAGAGACTCCCCATGATCATGCTGACCTGTCGCTTTGGTGGGGGTGGCAAATCCTCTGGATGATCATGTTCTTCCTTCTTGGGTGCGAGTTTCGGATTTGTCTTCCCTTGCTTTTGGGGACGAAACTGGCGGGGTCGCTTTCCCTTTTGGCCCCCTTTGGCTGGCTTCGGCGCGAAGTCTTTGCCTTGAGATCGGTCGCCTTCTACCGCAACGGTTCCTTCTCGGTACTTCCTGAGGAGACTGCCGATGAGATGCCTACAGTTCTCCGTTGCGTGACCGGTTCGACCGTGGAAGCTGCAGAACAGGTCATGGTTATTGTCGTCGTCTGGGTCGGCGATGGTTGGACGAGACGACGTTAGTGCGAGTGCTTGCGGCTGCTCGGCTGGGTCCCAGTGGTTGAGGTCGTCGTCGACGGCAAAAGAGAGTGATCTCCAGACCTCTGGCCTTCGCCGTGGTTCATGACTTTCTTCTTTAGGTCTGACGGTGACGGGCCTTTTCTCACCGCTCTTCTCCGCGTAGAAGTCGGTGTCTTCTTCTAGGAAGATGTACCTCTGGGATCGATGGAGCGCGTCTTCGAGGGTCGGCGATGGTTGGAGAGAGAGATCCGCTTTAAACTTAGAATCATAGCGGAGACCGTTGCGGAGTGCCTCCAGCGGGACGCTATCGGGCATATCGCCGAGATCCATCGCGGCTTTCTTAAATCTTTCCATGAAATTCGCAGTGGTTCTCCTCTTGACTGCGTCATGGTAAACATGTTTCGGGTCACCCTGGTCATGTTCATGGAATAATGCTTTAAGAACGCGCTCGTCAAGTCGTCGAAGTTATCGATCGACTCGGCAGGGAGGCTGGAGAACCATCCGAGTGCTTCTTTCGTCATGTGCACGACGAAGACTTGGCAATAGTTTGCCTCTCTCTCCTCGGGAGTGGCATATTGCTCCCTTGTCATAGCGAGGTTGAAAGCCGTCAACCATTTCTTCGGATCTTCTTCGCCGGCGAAGGGCTCGATTTTTAGTCTGACTCTCTCGCGGAGCCGGATTCTGCGAATCCTCGCCGTAAGCGGGCTCCTGCGGGTGTCGGCGAGGATTTTTGTCAATTCTGGTGCAGCGCTCGTGACGAGGTGCACCCTAGAATTAAACTCGTCTAGCCGACGGTTAATCCTATCGAGCTCGGCGTAGGTCTGCTTGCTGACCCGCGAGATTCGGCTCGTCGCTTCCGTCCGATTAGCAGTTGCGTCTGCTATCGCGGTCCCCGTGGCATGACCTGTCGGTGTGTCGAATGAGAGTCGACGAACCGGCGAGAACTTGCTGTCGTCCGCCGTCACCGAGTCGATGAAATCCTGCGTCTTCTTCTGATACGCTTGCATCGTCTGGATTTCTTCGGAGAATGGCTTCATCGCCTTTTGAATTGTCTTCATCAGGTCGTCATGCTTGACGGCCTTTGCTCTAGATCTGCGGCGAGCGGGGGCTGGCGGCGGAGCTGTATCCTCGGGTTCGTCGCGCTGGACGTTTTCGTCGTGCTCGACGTGGTCCTCCTCATGCTCGAGGAGGTTTTCAGGAAGATTCTCCGGGAGGGTCTTGTGGTTGTGTCGTGGCTCTCTTTCGGGGGAACTTCCCGCTGAGTGAGACATTGTGCGAGCTTCTTTTGAGATGCTTAATCCGGCAAAGGTATTCCCAGTCCCCACAGTCGGCGCCAATTGTTGATTCCAGAAATAGCACACGTTAATATGACGGGATATTTCGGATGGGAGACTTGGGAAGCTTTGGATTAATTACTCGAAGAGAAGTTTGGATACAAGAGATTGTCCCGTCAAACAAGCCTTGACGAGATGTAATGCAAATAGCGAATAAAATAGAGAAGAGATGAGCAAATGCTTTTAGGGTTCTCAGGGTAGCGTGTCTTGGTCTTCAGGGAACGAAGACCTCTCTTTATATAATTGAGTTAAGGCGATTCTCTTCTGAATATTCTCCTTTTGATTATAAAGGAAAACTTCTTCTTCTCTTGATTTCTTTCCTTTCTTCGAGTGGCGGCTGCTTCTTTTTCCTTTTTGCTTAAGGTATTGCCTTCCTCCTTAAGGCTTTCCATTTCTATAAGGAGGCTAGGGCTTAAGACGGGTTGGGCCTTGGTGCTGTTAATCATTGCGACGGGCTCGGGGAAATGTGCTCATTTCACCTCTAACACCGACCTCCTCTCACTATATAAAGAAGACCCCTCATTCATTGAAGAATATTGAGAAATCTTCTGCAATCACTGAGAGCAGAGAGGCAAAAACCCTAGCTATAATTCGTCATTTACTTTCAGTTTATCCTATTCTCTTCGTATTCATCTCGGCAAGCCTTGTCGCCGAGACGAATCACCCTTTGTAATCTTTGTACTTTGGTTGATCTTAATAAAGAGTCTCTCCTAAACTTCACATCTCTTTTATAACACTGTTGTGCTATTTTGAGATTCAACAGATATTCCATGGATCGAAGCTTTAGTAGAGGAAAATATATCTCTTTTTGTTTGTAGTACGTGTTACATGCATGTCTACTATTTTATGTTATACCTTATACGCGAGAATCTTAAAATATATCAGGACGTAGTAAAAAAAAAAAATTCTGGTTTGACAAATTTAGAAGTATGCTTGAATGCATGCCTAATATATTGTAGTCGGTATACGATTTTAGATGGAAGCTTTACCTACAAGCCTAAGAACTCGATTGAATGAAATGGAAAAAAAAAAAAAAACAATACAATTAAATGAAAACAAAAAAGGAATATTTATTGGTCAAAAAAAAAAAAGAAAAAAATAATATTTTTATCAAAAACAATGAGTACGAATAGATAAAAAAATAAGATGAAGTCAAAAAAAAGGTTTCGTGGTGTAGTTGGTTATCACGTCAGTCTAACACACTGAAGGTCTCCGGTTCGAACCCGGGCGAAGCCAAATATTTTGTCTTTTTTAGAAAATTTTCTTTTTGTTTGGCTTACATAACTTCCTTCTAATGCTAAGGACAACACTGTTTAATGCATTACCCGTTACATACTCTTGATTTTGAAAGTGGTCTGTTTCTAATGCTAAGGACAACACTGTCCTATCTCTCACGAAGCAATTTTGTAAAATCTTGTTAGTAGTGTTTTTGTTGAATTCAGTCTTTGTTTGTTTGTTTGATTTTTTAGTACAATTCTTCGGATCTTATACATGTGGTCCTGCTAAATATTTGACCAAATGTATAATAAATTATAAATTGTAAGAAATTCACATTGAAACAAACCATGGAGGAGTGTTTCGATGTAAAGATCAAGATTTTTCTTTATGTTCTTTTTCTAAGAACAAGAAAATGAAAAAGGTGCAAAGAAAATAAGGGATTCAAGTCTTCTTAATCTCATTTGATCGAGATTTGTTGCATGAGATTAACTTTTGATTTGTTCGCCTAACAAGAAAACATAGGACAAGCCAGGCAACATGAAATGGCATCAACACTACTTGGAGTTGTTGTGATTGACATCGTTGAGTCCCTGTGAAGAAAAAGTAACAAAGATCAAAAACTTAAGTCTTTGCTCAAGAGAAAACCAACATGGTTTTTGCAACTTACTAGCCGTTTAAATGACTTGTTGTTCATCGATCTTGTTTTCTCCAATGGCTTAGCTTGATCCAAAGCCTGAGACAACAAAAGTTTTTCCCCCATTTGTTAACTTACAGCAACTAAAAAAGCAACCGGAAACTGAAGAACATAATCTTCAACTAGCTCATACTGAAACCCTTTAAGCAGCTGAAGCTAACGGACAAAAGACGAATCAGGTTTGGTGTTTCACCTGAATCATTGATTCCACGCGACGCCGCATTCTAGTGTGCATAAATCCCTCTGAGCACTGTAGCATAACAACAACAAAACTCAGTTTTTACAAGTCTATACTCTTAGAGATAGATAGAGAGAGAGAGAGAGAGAGAGAGAGAGAGAGAGAGAGAGAGAGAAGGGAGACTAAGTTTAAGTACTTAGTGAATATGACAGAAAGATCAACCTTGACATGGTAACTAACATAAGCATGAAACGTTGACAAATTCCAGACAGTTCGATCAAGCTTTTGACCATCTACATGCCGAGGCAAGATGACTGCAATATCGATAAATCCAAAGTTGATTCCTTTCAGTTTGGTACAAAAAACAGAACACTTTTAGTAGTAAGAACATACCAAAAGTTACAAAACCGGCATTAGCAGATAGTGTTTCTTTAGGAGCTCCTTCCAATTCCTGCGGTGCAGTTGGAGACCAAGAACAAGAAGGAGCATTATTAAGCGCAGCAGCACGCCTCGCCTCTACAAATTCCTACATTACAAGATCCATTTTTTTATTCAGTATATTACAAAAATCAAAAACCTGTTTCCAACATTGATCATCTTGTGTTACCTTTAGGAAAGAAGTAGCTAGAATAGTGTCAACAGAGTCTTTATATCTCATAGGAAAAGCCACTGTGACTTTATCCGCCTGTGAATGCCAACATTTCAAGTTGTCTATCACTCTAAATCTTTACTAATCATACGAATCTATAGATTGAAGATTATACCTGAGGCACGAGGAAAAACGTCTCGTTAGGTCTGTGCATGATTGCTACAAGCCTATCCAGCTCAGGAGCAACTGTTCTTGAAGCTAAATGCTTGAATATGATTTTTAACGGCGCACCCATCACCACTTCTCTAATGGAAGCTAGCTTCGTCAATAGAGTGTTTCTGTACGCTGCAAAGCAAAACAAATAGATTACGAAAACTAACATTCAAAATCAAAACCAAGCAAGTTAAGTGGTAGCATTTGAGGATCTTTTAACCTTCATCTGGACGAACTTTAGAGAAATTGAGCTTCAGGGTGAGGCTAAAACCATCTCTAGGAGGATCAAGAATCTGGAAACCTGTCCCGTAAGCGGTTTTAATAGCTTCTATAGCTCCCAAAGGAAGACCATCAAAGGACATTGCTTCAGGTGGTGGGTTTGGTAACGAAACCGAAAGCAACAAGATGTTTGGATTCTTCATTGTCACCTAATTATCACTTTCAACATCAGAAGCCATTAAACAAAGAGTCTCAAGACTAATCCAACTCTAAAATGCTGGTAACAATTTTCACCTGAACATGGTAACGAACATCATCAAACTCGATCCACTGGTAATCTAGCTCCACTGCTTTATCAAGACTGAGAAACAAAATCAAACAGCTAAGAAATCTACAAAAGTAGGATTAAGAAAAGAATTGAACTTTTCTTCCATTCAGCAAAACCCATTTCTAAGAAATGTTTCAGATTTCTTAATAGAATGAATCGATTGACCAAACCCACAATCCAGATTTCGACGATTGTTCCATTAAAAGGCTCTAATTGCAGATTAGCTAAAACTAAAACCAGAGCTGAGCATTTTTACAAGATGAAAAGAAGAAGAATGAAGTGACTCACTTCTGAGCACGCGTCAACAGCGTCTGAAGAAGAAACCTTGAATGCGACTGCAACATCATTTGATAGATTTCTCGCACTACCCGAGACACTGAATCGAATTCTCCAGCGGGATCTAATCGGAGAAGAAGAAGAAGAAGAGCCTCGTCGGAGACAAGAAAGACGACCGAGATTCTCTGTCACAGCTTGAACGTTTCTTCGATAACTTATTTGGAAATTACTAATTTGTCTCGCTTTTTAATTTTCAACTTAGACATGTGTGATTCGACGCCGTTTTTCATTTTTCTGTATTTTTTTTGTCGTCTTTTCAACGAAACCCAGATATGTAAACTGGGCTTGTTATTAACACGAATATCAAGTATTAAATCTTTATCATACATGGATATATAAGTTAAGCCCAGCCCAATTAATGTAACATCTTGTATATGTTTTTTTTTTTTTTTTTCTTTCATTTTTTCATTTTCTTTTGATGCTGATTATACATTTATATTGTACCTGGTTATGATGATTGTAATGTAATGTGACGAAGTGTTTTCTAATAAAAACGTAATAATATCCTTCAATTCTAGTACTCTTAGTTATACTATGGGAAAAATGTCAAAATAATCCTGAACTTTTAAATTTAGGCCAAATAAATCACGAACTCTCTCTTTAAAATATTAAATCCCTACTTTCTTTGACTTTTTATTTTAATCATAAACTTTGTTTGACTAAGCCAAAAGAGGCCTAACGTTAAGTGGCCTTAAACACCGTTAGTTCTCAATCTTAACGTGAACTGAAACAATCAAAAAACCTAAATCGATTTTTCTTAATTCTCATTGCTCTCTTTATCTACTGGTCTCTCTATTGATTTCTCTGAGGCTGAGCAAAATTCCCAAATCAATTTTACGAACCCTACAAAGAGATTTTGCACCTCTCTCTTAATTGCTTTCTCTTGATTTCTCTCAACCAAATCCCCTTCGTCTTTCGCCTCTTATCTCTCTCGATTACTTTCTCTTGATTTCTAGAGCTAAATTTCTCTCTCAACCAAATCCCCTTATGCCGCCTAAGAAAGGAAAAAAAGAAAAAATTTCAAAGCGTAAACGAGTTACAGCCGAAGATGAAGAACATGAACGTGAGGTTGTAAGTGGAGATGACTGTGAAGTCGTTGGTGATGATGACTGTGATGCAATTGGAAACGAAGCTGCAGATAAAGAAGACAATAAGAACAATGGGAACCATTTAGGAGTCGAAGAAGTAGGTTGCCAAGACTTAGTTGCACACTTCGGAGAGGCAGCGAGGGATGAAGAAGTTGGAAGTGATGCAGACAGCGGAGATGATATTTGGAATGATGATAGGATTCCCGATCCTTTGTCATCAGAAGACGATGACGACGAAGAAGAGACAGCGCGTAGAGAGACCGAAGATCCCAATGAGCTGCTAGCATTGGGCAAAACTTATGATTCACCGAAGGATTTCAAGCTTGCAGTTTTAAGATATTCTCTTAAAACCAGATATGATGTTAAGCTTTACAGATCACAAGCTATGAAGATTGGTGCAAAGTGTTCTGATACTGATGTCAATTGCCAGTGGAGAGTTTATTGCTCGTATGAAAAGAGAAAACATAAGATGCAGATAAAGGTGTACGTGAATGAACATATATGTGTTAGATCAGGTTACTCTAAGATGTTGAAGCGAGGTACAATTGCATGGTTATATTCAGAAAGGTTGAGAATCAATCCAAAAATCACTAAAGAAGAAATGGCTGCTGAGATGAGGAGAGAATACAATCTGGTGGTAACTGATGACCAATGTGCCAAGGCGAAGTCAAAACTGATTAAAGAAAAGAAAGCTAGTCATGAAGCCCATTTTTCACGAATTTGGGACTACCAAGCTGAGATTTTCCAAAGTAACAAAGAGTCTACGTTTGAGATAGAGACTATTCCAGGGGCAACTATTGGCAGCAAGCAGAGGTTTTATCGTTTGTATGTTTGTTTTAATTCACAAGTTATTGCTTGGAAAGAGACATGTAGACCAATCCTAGGATTAGATGGAGCTTTTCTGAAATGGGATATAAAGGGCCATCTATTAGCTGCAGTTGGAAGAGATGGTTTGGTACTAATTGGGACTGGTTTGTTAGTCATCTCTCTAAAAATTTAGGTCTTGGTGATGGAAGAAACGTAGCAGTCATATCAGATAAACAAAAGGTTAGTACCACAACTTTCTTTCTCTCTTTCTCTTATTCTGTCACTTCTCTCTTTCTCTATTTTGTATAAACTGAAAGTTAGTATTCTTTTGCAGGGTTTAGTCAAAGCTGTCCACAATTTACTTCCACAAGCTGAACATCGACAATGTGCTAGACACATTCTAGATAACTGGAAAAGAGATAGCCATGACAAGGAACTAGAGCGCATGTTTTGGAAGATAGCACGCAGCTACACAATGGGAGAATATGCTGATAATTTGGAAGAGTTGAGAAGGTACAATCCTAATGCTCTTGCTTCTCTGCATAAAACGAATCCTCCATCATGGTCTAGAGCGTTTTTTAAGATAGGTTCGTACTGTGATGATAACCTGAACAATCTCAATGAGTCTTTTAATAGAACCATTCGCCAAGCAAGGAAAAAACCTTTGTTGGATTTGTTAGAGGATATTAGGAGACAGTGTATGGTGCGTAATGCAAAGAGGTCTATTATTGCTGAGAGATTGAAGACAAGATTCACGAAGAGAGCACATGCTGAGATAGAAAAGATGATAAAGGGGTCGCAGCATTGCACCATATACATGGCAAGAAATAACTTATATGAGGTTGAGCTGAATCGTACTAATTATCGTGTGGATATGAATGAGCACACATGTGGTTGTAGGAAGTGGCAGATGGTTGGTATACCTTGTGTTCATGCTGCATGTGTTATTATCATAGGAAAAAAAGAGAAGGTTCAAGATTATGTTCATGAGTATTACACAACAATAATGTGGCGGAAAACATACAAGGATGGTAATGCGCCTGTCCAAGGCATGCAGTTGTGGCCTAGATTGAATAGGTTACCTGTTCTGCCACCACCATGGAGAAAAGGCAACCCTGGAAGACCAAGTGACTATGCTAGGAAGAAAGGAAAATATGAAATTTCTTCCTCAAATAATACCAAGTTAACACGTTTGTTGAGAGTCATAACATGTTCAAATTGTAAGGAAGAAGGGCACAATAAGGTTTCTTGTACAAAACCGAGTGTGGAGAGTCAACCAAAAAGATCAAGGGGCCGGCCAAGAAAATATCAGGTTTGTGTCAAAACTTGTTTATTTAATGCATTCAATTAACATTAAACACTAAAGTATAACATATTCATGGTTTGAATGTTAATACATCTCAAGCAGGAAGGATTGACAGAAATAGTCGGATCACAAAAACAGGGACCAAGACTACAAAGTCAAGGTGTTTCACAAGGAGAAGGATCGCAGAGACAAGAAGAAGGATTATAAGGCTGGAGAGCATGGTTTGATTGTTTAAACTAAGTCTGAGCATGAAATTTTCATTTTGATTTGTGTTACTTTTCATTTGGATGTATGAAAAAACGTATTTTGCTTCAAATTGCTTAATCGTATTAAATTATTTGGTTTGCTTTGACTATGTATTTGGTTTGCTTAAAAAAAAATATTTAACTTTGGTTTGCTTGGTTTATTTGGTTTACTTGGTATGTTTGGTCCAATTTGAGAATTTAAGGTGAAAGTGAAACGACGTCGTTTCAATTGAACGTCTTTTAGTTTGAAGAATTAACAGGGTTAAATAAGCTCTGTTAGACCACTTAACAGCATGCCTCTTTTGGCTTAGTCAAACAAAGTTTATGATTAAAATAAAAAGTCAAAGAAAGTAGGGATTTAATATTTTAAAGAGAGAGTTCGTGATTTATTTGGCATAAATTTAAAAGTTCAGGATTATTTTGACATTTTTCCCGTTATACTATGCTTAAAAATATAGTTTTAGATTCCAAGATAATAGATATATGAGTATTGAATTGGATAAAAACGACAAAATTTAGTGTGTTTTTGTATAATCTGACGTCTACGTACTATTTTAAGTAATAAATAACTTGGAATTGACCGTTTAATATATGCTTTTAGTTTTAAACTGAGAAACGGTAATTTGGATAAGATTTTATTACAAAATTACAAGAACAAAAAAAAAAATATAATGGCCCTTTTTCCCTAAATATTTGTGTAACTTGGAGTTGGTGGTTAAATCGTGTTAAGTTAGTTTATTTCCATCGCCGAAAATATCAGATACTTGATCTATATGTAATCTGATATTTTCAAATTTTCAAATAGACTAAATAGGGATAAAGACAAATAAAATATGCACGTGAAGTGTTCTTTTTTGTGTGTGTGTTAATAATATTAAATATCCTTCTAGTAAGATAAAATATATAACAACTAACAATAAGGTTAGTTATACTAACTTTAGTTTTTGAATCTCGTAACTTTTAAAATGTTCCTTTCATTTTTATTTTCTTACGACAAATATTTCTTTATGTTAGATATGAAAGCTACATTTCTATATAAAAATTAGTTATATTATTTTCAGCTTTAAAATGTCTATTGAGCTTGACCGACGGATGGATGTGAGAGACGAAGAAGCGGCAAAAGCAAAACTACCTCACATATCAATACGCACACATACAGATACGGCCCTACTTCATCATATAAATTTAATATGGTGAAGTAGAGTGATATATGTATATGTGCATATAGATACGTGAGGTAGTTTTGTTTTTAAATTTAAGGGAATTTTCAATTAAGATAAATTTAATATGACATTGCATATTATATTTTATTCTGTTAATAATTATAAAGAGATTATAAAGAGATTATCATTTTTTTCATTTCTTACAAATATATCATATTAATTAGTTTACTTAAATACTACATTTTTTTTCATTTTTTGGATGATTTAAATTTTATAAAAACAAATAATTATCATATGATCTATATTAATAAAATATACATTTTTTTCTACCGAAGTTGTAGTTTAAATTTTTTTAAAAGAATATCAATTAATCAAATAATGAAAATATGAGTGTTTCAAAGACTCATATTGGAAATAAAAATGTATAGGTGGTTCACTATACTATTATAAAAAAATGATAAAAAATCATAAGAGTAGAAAACTTGATTTAATAAGCATCCAACTTTATAAGTATTTTTTGTTTAATATGGATTTTTTAGTGGAGCCATATAATTAAGTACTTATAAAGTTGGATACTTATTTAATTTTTGTAATTTTTTTAATGGTTTAATATGAATTTTTAATAAGCATTCAACTTTATAAGTATTTTTGGTTTAATATGATTTTTTTAATGGAACCATATAATTAAGTACATATAAAGTTGGATGCTTATTTATTTATTTATTTAATGGTTTAATATGAATTTTTGGTGGTATATTAGGACATAAATAAACACTAATTCTAAAGTCTGAAGATATATGTAACATCCGTGAACCTGGAAGTTGTTTTGGAAGTGGTGTTGGACGATGCTAGGGGTTCGGGAGTAGTTGGCACATGCTCTTAGAGGTGTGAATTGAGGGTTGGCTGTACATGTTCTTGTTTGATTGTTGTGCAGTCGGTCTAAGGTTCAAGCATCGCGAAGAAAGTGTGTTTAATTCTTCTGAACGACTAGTATCGATCGACACCCGAAGGGTGTCGATCGACACCGGTTATCGGGTTTGATTTCCGGTTTAAGTCGATCGATTTGCAATCGGAGTTGGTTTGGTCGATTGGTGTCGACCGACACCAAGGGAGGGTGTCGATCGACACCGGTTATCTGGAAATCGACCGGTTTGATTTAAGTCGGCTGGTTTTGTTCGGTTTTGGGCTAGGAAAGCCCTAGGTCGCGATTTAAAAGTCTCCAGCCGCGTGAGAAGCTCAGTTCTCGAGAAAGAAAGGTTCCAGAGAGGCTGAGGTGATTTCCAGAGAGTTTCTGGAGTTTGGAGACTCGTTTTGTTGCTGTTCTTCGTTGTTCTATCTCTTCTCCATCTTTCCAATCCGTTCTAAGGTGAGTGCGTGACTGTAGGTCCGTCAAGAGTTAGGGATTGTGTGATTTCGGATTTATGATGTGTTCTTGAGATTGTTATGTTGAATTTCGTGTTTTGGTAGCATTGGGGCGTTGAAAACCCCTTAGATTTGGTGTTATTGCGATTTGGAATGCGTTTTTCGTAGCTTCTGGTTTCTGGGCGTCGAGCCGGTGTCGAGCGACACTCTGTGAGTGTCGATCGACACTCGGGAGGCTGGCGTCGATCGACACCATAGAGGTGTCGGTCGACACCGACCTGGGTGTCAGGAAACGTGGGTGTTTCCTGACAGGGAATGTTTATATTATTGAGTATTGTTGAGCATTGTTGTTGTTATTGATTGTTGTGATATTTTGTCTGGTGTTTGGCGTAATTGGCCTGTAGGCAGGATGATCCACTCACTAAGTATTTATGATAATACTTACGCAACTCTATTCCAATGTGTTGCAGGTAACAGTAATGTTCTTCCGCGGAAAGAGACCGAGAGAAGAGGCTGAAGAGGAATTTAGGATGTTGGTTTTAAGAATTATTTTATGGATGATTAGAAATGAACCTTTTCTAGGATGTTAGTTTATTTTTAATAATGTAGCAAACCTGGTGTTTAGGTTGCTTATTCGTTTTATTGGTTTTATTGGTTATTTGTTGCACGGCTTTTATGATTTAATATTATTGATTTCTTTCTGAGAATTTCCGCATTGATAATTATTACAACCATTTAAAAAAAAAAAAAGCTTGGTTGTTTCAATATATATAATAAATTATAAGTAATTTTAAAGTCTGAATCCTAAATTATAAGTAATTTTGGTTTAATATAGTTTTTTTAAAAATGGTTTAAGATACTAAATTTCCACATTATAAACAAAGACAAGAACCAAATAAGGTAAAAAATTCGTCGAATAAAATTTCGGGATAGTTAAATAGACATATTTTAATAAAAATATAAATTTAGAAACCATCACTCCATGCAGAGCACTAATAAAGAGTTATTATGTTAACCTAATCAGGTAGTTCATTTGTATAAACAATGAAGTTTTATATAGTTTTAACTAACCGTTTATATATGGAGATTTTTTGACCTTGCAAACCATTCTTCCAATATTTCTAAACCGAAATATAATTTTATTTTGTCGATAAGTCAGACTACAAATGTATAACAGCGATATGAATTTCATTAGGTTAGTACGATACGAGACATTCGCAATAAGAATTGATGAGCTGTAGTAAATTGTGTTTTTGTATTTGGTGTAAAACTAACAAACTCACTACTATAGCCTATAGTATGGTTAGATTCCAGCATTAAAAAGGTGCGATTTTTATAGAAATAATGAAACTTGTTTATGTGGAAATGTTAACCTTTTTCTTTCTTTTTTGTTAAAAAATATTAAATAACTTTTACTAAACATAACATGTACGTATCTTATATATAATTGAACTCCATCTAGAGTGTCCACGTCAACATCTGCCTCTGTTTGTGCTATTACTCTGTTTTCGCCTTTGCTTACTTTGTTTTGCTCTCATCCTGATTTTTGGTTATTGTGTGTCTTCAGCTGATGCCTAATTGCCACCCTCACCTCCTCTTTGATCACAATGATGTTTTTTGCAGAACGGAAGGAGAAAGAAACTCATTTCCCTCAGTTATGGCAACTCTTCTGAAGGAAGCCTTTCGAGTAGGAGGAGAAAAGAGGTTTATGTGTTGAGAGCAACTTCTGTTCAAATATACAAAATGGAATCAGTGACTGCAGAAATTCGTTTCGGTAAGTTCTCAATCGATTATATTATATAATAATTACAGCTTCAATGATCCTTTTGGAGATTTTAAATTCCAAGTTTCTTCTCAAATAAACAATTTGTATACGTTTGACAGTCAAGACTTTAAGGTTATGTATGTGTGTGTTTTGTCTATCAGAGTATTAGTCTCTTGAAGTTGCTTAAAATTATATGTTCCTCTTGATATTCATCATTATTATCAGCACAAGTACAAGTTGTAAGTGCCTCATTGGGATAGTTATATGTTTTCCTCTCAGGTCTTGAATGCTAAAACTATAAACCTCAAAACATACACCAGAACCATGAGGATTCGCAAACCATCACATGGTTCCAACCCAAATCGCAGAAGAGTAGAAGAGCTCACAGGTTCAAAGATTAGGTCCACTTTTCTGCTTCAGTTTCAAAGATTACATCTGAATTTCGTAACTAAGCTGGAACAAAGAATAGTGGTTCTCCTACATACGCTTGTATTGACTAAATCATTTAGTTTAGTTGTTTTTTTTGTCATCAGGTCATAAGGTCGTTGGTTTAGTCTTTAAATTATCTTTTCATGTTGAACCGTGAAAAAGTAGAAATATACTGATGATCATTGGGTAAATTTGTTTGTTTCTGGATTTTTGTAAGAAGTTAGAAACAAATTACTAACTTTGTATTCAAAGAGACACTGTCGAGTTTTAATATTGTGATTCTTGGTCATCTTTCTGTATAATCAGTTAATAATTTATAATCTCCTCTGAGATTTAAAACTTGAACTGCACAAAGAACATAGGGGACCTTAAAAGTTGGAAATGAAAGAATTCAAATTGAGAATAACCCAAGTGAGAAAAGAAGAAGGGGAAGTTAAGTACCAGAAAAACAAGGGTGACAGGATAAGTGCTTCTAAAAATTAAAAAAAATGCTAAAAACAAAAAGAAAAAGCCAAAAATTATAAATAAAAAAAAAAGCTAACTAATCGTTAAAGCTCACTGAGTTAGTGTAAATTCAGGGAACAACACTTTCATTCTGTAGAATTGCTCTTCTATCATCTATATATATATTGGAAACAAAAAACAGTTTAAGTATCTTGCTTTTTTTTTTTTTTTTTTTGATAATGAATCCAAACCCCCTCAGCCGAGTTTCTGGGATCCGTTCAAAGAAGGGAACAATATTCTGGTGCATTGCTTTGATATTATTAGTGTGACAAACCCATTCAATTTTGATCTAAATCATATTTAAGAAATTGTTGAAAGTTGTGATATTCATATATGTAGGCGATAAGTGATGCTTACACACCACAACGACCATGTTGTTACGCGGGTATTGGCATCTCTGGTGTCATATGAGAAGTCGTACCTGTTCAGTGGAAGTTCCAATTAAGTCGAACCTGTTTAGAGTACTGGTGTTGGTGATCAAATGTCTTCTCTTTCTTTAGAGTATTGGTGTTGGTAATCCATACCTTCTCGACGTAATTCTACTCAACCAGTTCTATTACCAAATACAAGATTGAAATTTGCTAATGTCATGTATCTTTTGACAAAGGATCACTGCGATCTCTGGTGTAATGGCCAGGTTGGACCCAAAATTCATTCCCATTAGTTTTGCTGTAACAGATTTGAATGGGTTCATGGTGAATGGAACGGAGCTGGAGCTCACTGAAACTAGAGTACATAGTCGATGACGAACGATGAAGGATTTGCAGTCGATAGAGAGCTTTAAGTGAAACACAAAGAGCACATCACTGCTTAGGTGAAGGCAACAAGCGTCCTCTCTTTGTAAACCATGAATCTGCAACCATCAACACGTTTTCTTGGGGAGTTCCAAACTGCGGGGATTCGGTGAGAGTGGCGGACACGGAGAAAGAAGGTAAAGGTTACTTCCAGGATTGAAGGACAGCTTCTACTAATATGGATTCTATCTTACGTCGGCATGGAGATCCCTCCTCGCTAGCGTCACAACTCGGCAAACTCATTGATAAAAACGTTCGCAATCGACTTAGCTCAGTCCGTTCTCTTGGTGATCACACCTACGAAGAGGAGATGCAGCGGTGGTTCGCTACGAGACCTGTGGGATAATAAGCCTCTCGTGAGCAGTTAGCTTGTTTTTCAGTCTACTCTGTTTTTTTTTCCCATTTCAATCTACCGTTCAAAACAATGCTCTGTACAAAGGTTTTTTTTTTGGTTGAATAAAATTTAACATTCATTCAAAAAAAAAAAAAAAAAAAAAGTTTCTACAAATATAATCATAATGACTTAATGCACTATTGTTATTATTTTCTATGGATCCCACAAAAAAAAACTCGATTTTTATCATTTTCAATTGATCGATGTGAAAAAAACAAAGTGAGTACTGAGCACCACAAACAAAAGAAAGATCGAAGTTCCACACTATATGAGTCCTACATCGACAGTGTGAAACCTTATGGTTTTCTCATTTTCCTTAATATAATATTTCACAAAATCGCTGTCACTCAATTGGCTCTCAAGGTATAGCTAGATTGGTTCACCCGCTATCATCCGCAAACGCAGCTTTTGCGGGTAGTAGTGGTTATTGGCATTTGACAATAATCATCGCAAACGCTTTATGCCACTTCAAACTGCTCCAGATCCTTCAAGATTCCTCAAAATCAAAAGCTCATTTCCAGCAGCGTTTGCGACATGCGGACGGTTGCGGCTGGATAATTAAAAAAAAAAAAAATCAAAAAATACAAATTTATTTAAAATCAGAAAATAAATAATAATCTTTATTAAAAAAATAAGATTTAGATATTATAATCATAATAAAAATAAAAATATTTGGTATTGTTTTGGTAAAATTCATTAAAAACATATCATAATTTTATATTTCTATATTCTACAAATTAAATTCTCTTCATAAATGTTCACTTCATACTAATATATATATATCTAAAAAATAAAATGGTAATCTAAATTTAATTTCCACACTAAATTTTAATAGAAATCACATTTTTATCTAAATTATATAAATTGAAAGATGAACATAAGTATTATATACATATTATTTTTTTATAAATTTTTATTATTAATTATTTTGACCTATAAATTTATAATTGTTCAATAGAATATAGTTTTGATGTTTTATATATTCTAAAATGTGTTTATATTGTTAATTTATTGTTTAACCGCTATTTCACCCGCTGGTCAACCAGTCAAAAATATTCCGCAAACGCATCTGCTCTCAATTGCTATACTAGTCGTACAAACAGCTTAATTACGCATTTAACCGCAAACTCCCACTTCCGCAAACTCCCGCAACCGCAACCACAACCACATCGTTTAAACCAGTCAGGCCCTTAGTAGAAGCTGTCTTTCATCAGAAAAAAACTCTTTAGAATAATTCACGCCCTTCGCCAGAAACATATTATCTTTACTCTTTAGAAGCACAACTCTTTGACGCATTTTTAAAAAAAATTCTTACACAATGTTTGTTAAACATACTATTATTATTTTGTAAAAGAAAACTAACTCAAGAAGGAAAAAACCCCTACTCCAGAACACACACAAATGTTTGTCACTCTGACACACACACAAATTTTGGTCTATGTAAAAATTAATGTATCGCATAGACAATTGCATCATTAATCATTAAGGAATTGAGATATATACTGATATTTGTTTTAGCAAAGTTTTTGATGTATTTGACTGTGTGTGACTTTCTTTCTCCTAAATCAATTGAAACTTTAAGATAAATGAATTTATTAGCTGAACAGGCTGGAGTGGCACTTAAGGCATAACTGGTGAATTGTTGAATTGCTGAATGCAGCTGAATCCAGCTGAATACTGTTAATGAGTTACCAGTTTGAGTTGTTGAATGCAGCTGATAAACAAACAAAAATCTCAGAAAAAGACAAATTGAGGAATTCTATCTTTTTTCAATAATTGAAAGTTTTCCACAAAAAAAACATGAAACACACAACTTTTAATTTTCTATAGATAAATTGAAAAAATCAATGTCTATAATTGAAAAAAACCAAACCAAAAAACAACAAAAAAAGTTCACGGATGTTTTTTTACGTCTACTATAAAGAGATGTATGTTATTGTAAATTGTGACATCCCGGTTTGTAATAAATGATGATAGACTTAAGAGAATTGATTTGGTTACCTATGTCAACAATGTGCACTTACCTTTTCGGTCAAAGGCCCGTAAGTAACTCAAGAGTTAAGTGTAACAGTCCGTCTCCGGGCCCACTGCCCACGGCACTGCCAGCGCTGCAGCACTATACACCCCAACCCCTCTGGTGTACACGGCCACAGCCAGCTGTACCAACCTAGGTTGTTGGTGAGACTCGAACCTGAGACCTCACCCTTTAAGTAGCCTTCCCCACCGGAAGCTACCACCAATTGATCTGCAGATCAATTGGTGGTAGCTTCCATGTGGGAAAGGCTACTTAAAGGGTGAGGTAGGGAGTTCGAACCTCACCAACAACCTAGGTTGGTACAGCTGGCTGTGGCCGTGTACACCAGAGGGGTTGGGGTGTATAGTGCTGCAGCGCTGGCAGTGCCGTGGGCGGTGGGCCCGGAGACGGACTGTTACAAAAAAGTGCACTTTTTTTTGTAACAGTCCGGGCTCACCACTCAAGGGCTCCCACTCATGGGCCATCCGGCACTGTTATGGGCTGCAGCCCAATACACCCCAACCCCTCTGGTGTATAAGGCCCACAGCCACTATACCAACCTAGGTTGTTGGTGAGACTCGAACCTGAGACCTCACCCTTTAAGTAGCCTTCCCACATGGAAGCTACCACCAATTGATCTGCAGGTCAATTGGTGGTAGCTTCCATGTGGGAAAGGCTACTTAAAGGGTGAGGTAGGGAGTTCGAACCTCACCAACAACCTAGGTTGGTACAGCTGGCTGTGGCCGTGTACACCAGAGGGGTTGGGGTGTATAGTGCTGCAGCGCTGGCAGTGCCGTGGGCGGTGGGCCCGGAGACGGACTGTTACAAAAAAAAGTGCACTTTTTTGTAACAGTCCGTCTCCGGGCCCACTGCCCACGGCACTGCCAGCGCTGCAGCACTATACACCCCAACCCCTCTGGTGTACACGGCCACAGCCAGCTGTACCAACCTAGGTTGTTGGTGAGACTCGAACCTGAGACCTCACCCTTTAAGTAGCCTTCCCCACCGGAAGCTACCACCAATTGATCTGCAGATCAATTGGTGGTAGCTTCCATGTGGGAAAGGCTACTTAAAGGGTGAGGTAGGGAGTTCGAACCTCACCAACAACCTAGGTTGGTACAGCTGGCTGTGGCCGTGTACACCAGAGGGGTTGGGGTGTATAGTGCTGCAGCGCTGGCAGTGCCGTGGGCGGTGGGCCCGGAGACGGACTGTTACAAAAAAAGTGCACTTTTTTTTGTAACAGTCCGGGCTCACCACTCAAGGGCTCCCACTCATGGGCCATCCGGCACTGTTATGGGCTGCAGCCCAATACACCCCAACCCCTCTGGTGTATAAGGCCCACAGCCACTATACCAACCTAGGTTGTTGGTGAGACTCGAACCTGAGACCTCACCCTTTAAGTAGCCTTCCCCACCGGAAGCTACCACCAATTGATCTGCACTTTTTTTTGTAACAGTCCGTCTCCGGGCCCACCGCCCACGGCACTGCCAGCGCTGCAGCACTATACACCCCAACCCCTCTGGTGTACACGGCCACAGCCAGCTGTACCAACCTAGGTTGTTGGTGAGACTCGAACCTGAGACCTCACCCTTTAAGTAGCCTTCCCCACCGGAAGCTACCACCAATTGATCTGCAGATCAATTGGTGGTAGCTTCCATGTGGGAAAGGCTACTTAAAGGGTGAGGTAGGGAGTTCGAACCTCACCAACAACCTAGGTTGGTACAGCTGGCTGTGGCCGTGTACACCAGAGGGGTTGGGGTGTATAGTGCTGCAGCGCTGGCAGTGCCGTGGGCGGTGGGCCCGGAGACGGACTGTTACATTAAGCGTGCTTGTGCTGGAGTAGTGGAAGGATGGGTGACCTTCCGGGAAGTGGTCTGCGGAACCGTGTGAGTTAGGAAAAAAACACGGGGAAAGGTCGGGTGTTGATTGCAGGGACAATAAACAAGTCTCTAAAGCCTCCGAAAAATAATGGACCGGCCATCGGACAGGGATGGGGCCCATGGGCCGAGAGAGGGCGTGGGTGACTCACCGGGATAGGCGGTCGGGGCGTTATAATTTGGTATCAGAGCCAAACCTAGACGAGTGTAGAGTCAAGTGGAGTGGCCTTGACTCACACCGTCAGGGGGTGAGGATCCAGGTGCGCAACGAGGACGTTGCGCGCAGTGAGTGGGGGTGAATTGTAACATCCCGGTTTGTGATAAAAATGATGATAGGCTTAAGAGAATTGATTTGGCTACCTATGTCAACAAAGTGCACTTACCTTTTCGGTCAAAGGCCCGTAAGTAACTCCAGAGTTAAGCGTGCTTGGGCTGGAGTAGTGGAAGGATGGGTGACCTACCCGGAAGTGGTCTGCGGAACCGTGTGAGTTAGGGAAAAAACACGGGAAAGGTCGGGTGTTGATTGCAGGGACAGTAAACAAGTCTCTAAAGCCTCCCAAAAATAACGGACCGGCCGTCGGGGCGTTATATAAATTCAATAATCTATCACCATTTTCATTTTGTTTACCCAGAAAAAAAACTAGTTCCTCCAAAAAAAAGAGATATCCAAAGATTTGAAGGAATCACACATAAAAAAAACAAAGTAAGTCCACATTATTTTTCATTACTCGTGATATATATCACATAATTTTTTCAGTTATATTTATTTAAAACTAAATTTTTAATTTTATATTAGTGTATTGAAACTTGTAATTAGATATAATATTGAAACTAAATCTATTTAGAAGAAATTTGTATAGATACTACACAAATTTAAAGAATTTAGAAAACTAACATCTGTTTAGTTTTGATTTTATTTTTAATATTAACATGTTTTGATATATAACTTCATAAAAAAAATCTCAAACCTCAAAGACTAATAATTATATATTTGTTCTTTTATATATATATATATATATAGGATGTTAAAATTTTGAAAACATGAGTTATTTTTGTATTATATAAAATCTGTAGAATATTAAACCAAATCATCCATTTATTTATGAGTAAATGCTTTAACTGTAATAAAATAGTATTGTTTTGTTTTGATTTTATAAGGTTAATCATATGTATTTACAATATAATAAAAAAATTTGTATTTTAATTTTCATCTTTAAATATATTATAGAATAAACTTCAGAAAGTAATATTTTTACTTTTAATATTTGTTTATTTATCAGAACTGAAAATGAGCGGTGCGGGAGATGCTGGTGGTGGACCGTCAAACCGAAACAATGCGATATAGATATTATTTGAACGAGTTTTCATATTTATTTACAAGTAATTAATTTAATAAATTCTGTTATTTATAATTGTAGACTTTTTCTAGATGGTTGCCAAGAATGAACTGCTTATTCACTGAATGATTAGATGAAGAACTACAAAAAATAAACTATGTCTCGACTTTACCATATAGAGATGGTAAAAATAATATACTGAAGAAGTTTTGCGAACAGACAAGCTATACAATTGATTGGGAGAAATGTAAGCAAAAACAAGATGATTTATTGTTCGTATTGGTACAAACATTGAACGAGAAACCGGAAAAATAACCATGGATGAAAAATAGTGGGAAGCCCGAAAAAAGGTAAAAATTTATTTATTTTAATATTAATTAAAATTAAATTAAAAATTAAATTAAATTTAAATTAATTTTGTTTCTTACAACGTATGACACAGAAGGAGCATCAAGGTTAAAAAAAATCATCTACCATGCATAGACTTGATGCACAAGGTGTTTGGTCCTCATTGTGTTGTGAACGACTGTATGGTTTCAGCAAGCCAAATAGATGAGATAGTTGAAAGCGACAATGATGAAGAAAAACAAGAGTCGGGAGAAGAAGATGATGATAATGAAGAAGGCTTCACTTATGGTGTACTGGAATAAGAACCACAACAACCATTGAAAAATCAGTCATCAGTGCCGATTGATATACCTACACATAACCGACGATCTAGGCAACATGGTAACAGAGGTGGTAGAACTACTAATAGAGGACGAAACCAATCAAGCCGACAGACAACACAAACCCCACGAAGAAGAGCTGTTATGGACACACATCTAACAAATATTGAGTCATATCTTGCAACTATGCAAACTCCAATCCAGATGCTCAATGCACGTAGCCAAGCGAATGAAGATTATGAGCGTGAATCTTGGTTGCAACTAAATGACTTACAAAGCATAGAGAAATTTTCAGATTTTTGGTGGGCATCATCGGAGATTTTGAGAGACCCGTTCGAGCAAAAGAGGTTTGTGCTGCTAAAAAATAACGAAGAGATAATTCGTTTTCTTGAAAGGGTGACAGGTTATGATCGTAGTGGCACTTTTCGGGGTAGTCCGTGGAAACGTCAACTTAGTGGTTCTAGCGGGCCAAGTAGTAGAGGGTCATTTGGTAGTGGATCTTGTTCTCCTGGCGTAGGAGGCTTTTCACAATTCAATAATGCTGGAAATTTCAACATCGGAGGAACTTCAAATTTTGGCGGTGAAGGTACTTCAAACTTGGGAGGGTTTTCACAATTTGTTAGTTCCGGCTCCCCGAACCAATTCAGAAGAAGACAAGGATTTCAAGTTCCAAACCCTAACCCACAGTTTGATGAGTCATCAAATCCAAGAGTTGGCTCTGATGAAGGTTTTCCATATAGACATGCGTCTGCATCCGAGTTACTTAATCGTTTCGATTTGTCCGACTTTAATCGCAAAGTTGAAAACAATGATAATGATGGAGAAAACTAGATAAAGTTGTCACTTTGTTTTAATTGTTTAATATATATTAGATGTAATGTTTTTATTTAGCTGGTTACTAGTTTTCTTGATGTTTTATGTGTTAATTAATGAATTTTATTTATCTTCAGGTTCCTCGCATTATCGAGTTGTATTCACGTGGATTACATCTCACAGACGATGAGTTACTTGAACTAATTTTTCTGGAGCACATGGATGTCATGGAAGCACTTTTCAGGCCTATGATAGATTAATCGACAACCAATGGGATTTGAATGGGGTTTAGGATGGAGCAACATTGAAACAAGGATTTATAATTATCCAAGAGATTGCTTACATATTTTGAGGATGCGCATAGAGATCTTTACACGTCTATGTGAGACATTGCACACAGATTTTGGATTGAGAATAGAACGCCCCGACCGTCCATCCCGGTGAGTCACTTACGCCCTCTCTCGGCCCGTGGGTCCCACCCTATCCGACGGTCGGTTTGTTATTTTTGAGAGGCTCTACCGAATTATTTACTATCCCTGCAATCAACACCCGACCCTTTCCCGTGTTTTAACCTCACTCACACGGTTCCGCAGACCACTTCCCGGAAGGTCACCCATCCTTCCACTACTCCAGCCCAAGCACGCTTAACTCTGGAGTTACTTATGGGCCTTTGACCGAAAAGGTAAGTGCACTTTGTTGACATAGGTAGCCAAATCAATTATCTTAAGCCTCTCCACAAACTGGGATGTTACAATTCACCCCCACTCACTGAGAGCAACGTCCTCGTTGCGCACCTGGATCGTCACCCCCTGACGATGTGAGTCAAGGCCACTCCACTTGACTCCACACTCACGTCTGGGTTCGGCTCTGATACCAAATTATAACGCCCCGACCGTCTATCCCGGTGAGTCACTTACGCCCTCTCTCGGCCCGTGGGTCCCACCCTATCCGACGGTCGGTTTGTTATTTTTGAGAGGCTCTACCGACTTATTTACTATCCCTGCAATCAACACCCGACCCTTTCCCGTGTTTTAACCTCACTCACACGGTTCCGCAGACCACTTCCCGGAAGGTCACCCATCATTCCACTACTCCAGCCCAAGCACGCTTAACTTTGGAGTTACTTATGGGCCTTTGACCGAAAAGGTAAGTGCACTTTGTTGACATAGGTAGCCAAATCAATTATCTTAAGCCTCTCCACAAACCGGGATGTTACAGAGAAGCACAAAAACATATCAGTACAAGAAAAGGTGGCAATGTTTCTTGTGATATGTGGTCATAACATGACACAACATTCAGTTGGGCTCTTATTCGGACGCGCACAAGAAACTGTTGGACGCAAGTTTCAAGAATGTCTAAAAGCATGCAGAAAACTATCTGGTAGATTACTTAAGCAGCAGTCCCCTCGAGGTTTACGAGATAATACTCAATATTATTGGCCTTATTTTAATGGTTTTATTGGTGCATTGGATGGCACTCATTGTACGGTTATGGTAGCTGGTGGCGAGTCAGCTCGATTTTATAACAGGCATTCACAAACAAGCCTTAATGTTTTGGCGATATGCAACTATAATATGTTATTCACTTACATATTTGTAGGATGTCTCGGATCAGTACATGACGCCAGAGTTTTGTCTTACGCAATGGAGCGTGATTCAATTTTTCCAACTCCTCCACCATCCAAGTACTATCTCGTAGATTCTGGTTATGCTAATACAAGAGGATATTTAGCTCCATTTAGAGGTCATAGGTATCATTTGCTACATTTTCAAGTTGGCTCCCCACCTAGAGGTGAAGAAGAGTTGTTTAATTGGTGGCATTCTTCACTCCGCTCAGTGATCTAACGAACATTTGGAGTTTGGAAGAAAAAATGGAGGATTTTATAAGAGTTTCCTAGATACGATGTCGAAATGCAAAACAATATAATCATAAGTACAGCTGGATTGCATAACTTCATTCGTGTTTCTCAGATTCAAGATTTTGATTTTGATGATGCTTTGCATATTGACGCAATCCCACGAGAACAATTTAATAGCAACGGAGAAGGTGGAAAAGGCGAAGAAGTAAACTTTTTGCAAGAATAAGAGGGAACAACGGATGGTGTCTATATGCAAACAGTACGAGAAGGAATTAAGCAACAAATATGAGATACTTTCCTAATATAAAAAAAATGTATATTTTAATTTTAAATTTTAAATTTTGATGTTTTATAAATTATTATGAATCAAAATTCTTAAATTATATATATTTTAAATGATTTATTTGATATAAGTATTATTTAGTTATTTCACAAGTATATATTTTTTTCATACTTCAACTGGGTAAATATTTTATTATTATGTTACACAAATAATATATTATATATTTATTCTACATTTAGCAACATTCAGCTGTTACCATTCACATTACTAATTAATCAGCCAGATTCCGCAATAAATCTTCTTTTAATTCTGCCAAATTCTGCATTCAGCATCATTCAGCGGTTACCATTTAAACCCTTAACTAAGAGTCAAAGCCATTCATACAGTTCTATCAAATCTATGTCTTATGTCAAAATTGAAACCCCAAAATTACAAAAGAGGGGAAATGCACACAAGTGGTGGAAAAAAATAATTCGAAAAACTAAACGAAATGTTGAAAAAAACTTTCATAATTTAATTAAAAAAAAAAACAAATTTTACAAAAATGAAACAACAAATTAAATGAAAAGTGATCACCAACCGCGCGTACCTAGTTAAAAAATAATAACATTAGAGAAAAAAGACAAAAGAGACAATCGTGAAAGACTTTCATACATTTGTCACTCTATAAATGACTTACTTTATTTATAAAACTAAACTACAATCTAATATTATTAGTATTACCATAACATCTCCAATGAAAGTTTTTAAAATCTAAAAGAATATCACATTATAAGTTTAGTAAAAATAGAAAAAGAGATGAGAGAGTGAGAATCTCTCAAAATGAAAGATTTTGAGAAACCCATGTAAGACTCATAATACACTTGACACTATATAATTGGCTTAATTTTTTTTCTTGAATTCAAATGATACAATTATATTAGAGTTAAGTAATAGCATTATATTGCAAAATCTCACCAATTTAGCGGTGTTTTTATAGGGATGTTTGTTTACAGTTTTAATACATATTTATTGTTTATTACAATTCTCAAGTATACAAGGATTATACTATAAAGTATTGGAGAAACGAGGTACCAGAAAGTAATATCAAATGTGGATAAGGTGAGTCATTGCCACGCAGGTTGTCGAGTACGTACAATTACGGAGGCCCATCAATTTTTTTTTTTTTAAATTCAAACGTCACTGAATCGTCAAACAGAATATATATACGCATATTATTTATAGATATAAAGTTACTTGTGTGTATATTAAGGTGTTGCTTGGTTCAGTAGGACAGTAGAATCCAGTGGATGATATAAAATATTTCAGTAAAAACTATATAAATTAATAATATCAAGGACTTTAATATTTTATTAATTTATAGAGTTATTAATTTATTGATTTTGAATAAAATAAATAAAAATTATTAATAATTAGCTAAAATAATATATTTTTAAAGTTTATAGCATGTTCTAAAGTTTTATTATAAAATTATAGATAAATTCTAAATATATTTTAATTTTAGTAAAAACAAGGAAAAATTATACTTATATTTTAGTATATTATCATAATTATATATTTATATAATTTTTAATAGTAATTATTAATTTATTCTACTAATGAGATCATATAATTACATAGAGTTTCTTAAAAAATATTATCTTATTCTCTTATCAAATTTTGTTAATTTTTACACTAATCCGACTTGGGACCGGACAAATATATTATTTTATAGAATTTATTAATTTATCGAATATTAATTTATAGAGTTTTAACTATATTATGTTTATGAGTTTATCCTGTTATGGAAATTAATCTCTTTGTAAAATAAAACAAAAACAACAGTGGATGAACATGTAGTCCCGAAAGGCCGAAACTATCGATGAACAATAAACAATTTACACAACTATATATAGTCTGATATATATGAATCACATAATTGATAATTTGTTCTAAGAATTGTGCTACAAAATGCAACACGTACGTACTGATACCACGTAAAATCATACTGTGTCACACATGTGCTAAATGTGTGAAACAGATAAATTTATATTCGTCCAATGAAAGTGAATCGAGTGATCACATGGGCTATCTTTAATTTCAAACCTTGCTTTGTCTCATTACATGTCGGAGAAAGAAACCACCAATTTTTTAGTTTGCCCATCACGGGATGCGCTCTACTCTATATTCTTAAGTTCGAAGTCATCAAAGTCTCTTCTTCTGGATTCCCCTAAATTTCTTCTTGCAATTTTTAAAAAGAAAAAAATAAATTTGTATGGCTATAAATACAAGTAGGCCAACAATATCTCAAGTCTCAACTCATTCTGATGATGAAATTATCTAGCTTAAAAATTCTTTCTATTATTAACTAATCCAAGATTCAAACGATCAATATTAACGTGGGGGGTACTCTATCTATACTCTACACTCATGTTTCGGCCAGAAATCGCATCAAATATGAATATCCAGGTTCTCTCTTGTACGTAAAATCACGATTCACGACTCATATGTGATGTTCTTGGACAACTTTTTCTTATCATTAATTACCGCATGATTTCTACCGAGTTTACAAGCCTCGTATAATATTATTTTCATATCTTCATATTATTATTAATGTAAAAAAAATCGCATGTAAGATATGATTTACCATTTCATCTTGTTGACAGATACAGTTTGTTTAGCACCGACTATATCAACTACTTGCGATGCACTAATCACAGCGTTAATTAAATAAGCAAAAATAATTTGAAACTTTAGTAGATGTTAATGTTCAAAAAAAAACTTTAGTAGATGGAATTATATTTCCTCGACAGTCAAAACTTGTTTTATTGGTTATGTGGCCCCTCTGTTATCTCATTTTCACCGTAGACTAAACTAGATTTTGATTGATTCGGAGGATCTTGTAACGCAGTGAGTGGTTAAGACTTCAGGATCTCACGTGACACAGCATTGACTCATCAACGCGAGATTTACACGGCTTGGTTTTATTATAAACCATGCATTTCAAATCTAATTATTTTAACGACAGCGACCACGGATGTAGTTTTTTGTTTTGTTTGGTAAATGTATGCATTTGTTATAGACTTATAGTTATACAGAAGAGGTTGACCAAAAAAAAAAAAAGTTATACACAGGAGGAAGAATTTGTACAACAACATATAACTTAAACGATTTATGCCAATATTGTTTGGGAAAAAAACGGATGACCAATAATTAGGCAACACGCCAACATTAGGTTAGGTGCCACCTGTCCAGATCAGTAAGTTGATACATTTTCACGACGTGCGCCTTGCCTCATTCTATACTTACTCGAAATTTTAAAAACCTTTGTAACCAGAACCAAGGCTGCACGATAGTGTGTACAAGAAACTTGGAAATCTTATGGCTAACAAAAATTAAATCATAATTCATATTCAAATCCGAAAAATGTGCAAATATCATAACTTGTAACTGAAAAAGTTTATTTTGATAGATTTTGTTTTTTGTAACATCTAATTATATTAAATAGTAAAAGGAAAATACAAATAGTTCATTATGATAGATAATAAAAGGAAAAAATATTTTTTTACATAAAAATTAAAATGTGGATTCTATTTTAGAACACGTAAAACTTATATATTTTTTTTCTTCTCGTGAATTTATATGTTACCGAATAAATCATATTTTTAAATAAATAATTTCTGTTTGTAATTAATAAAATATTCAAACATGATACTAAATTAATAAATATATATATATATAAGTATGTAATTAATTATCAAAAAGTATAAAACTAAGTGATTTGTAAAATTTAGTCTAATATACTATGATTTTTTTTTGTATAAGTGTTGTCTTATTACAGTATTGAATATCAATAAAAAAAATTTTGGCGAGCGCTGATGGTGAGTTTACGGTTAAGTCTCCATACAGGTTACTGACTCGAAATGATACACCAAGGCCGGATATGGATTTGTTTTTCCAGTGCGTGTGGAGGGTCAAGGTTTCGGAAAGAGTTCGAGTTTTTCTTTGGCTAGTGAGTCATCAAGTTATAATGACGAATGTGGAGCGGAAACGTAGGCATTTCTGTGATTCAGATGTATGTTCGGTGTGTAAAGGAGATTTTGAAACAATTTTACATGTCCTCCGTGATTGCCCGGCGATGTTGGGGATATGGAATAGAATTGTTCCGTCAAGGATGAGACGTGTATTCTTCTCTAGATCGTTATTGGAATGGATGTTTGAGAATTTGAAGGAAGAGTTCACCATCGATGATGTCTCGTGGACCACGACTTTTGCGATGGCGATTTGGTGGGCCTGGAAGTGGAGGTGCGGTAATGTGTTTGGCGAGAAGAAAAGATGTCCAGATCGAGTGAGATTTATAAAAGATTTAGCTAAGCAAGTTTGGATGGCTAACATGGTGGTGGCTGGTCAAGGTACAGTGAGCATACGAGAGGAGAGATTGATTGGTTGGACCCCCCGGTTGGTGAGTGGCTTAAACTAATTATGGATGGAGCTTCGAGCAGTAACCCAGGCTTGGCTACGGCAGGTGGAGTGCTAAGAGATGGGGAGGGACAGTGGCGTGGAGGTTTTGCCATTAACATTGGTCGATGCTCGGCATAGTTGGCAGAATTGTGGGGAGTGTTATGGCTTATATATGGCCTGGGAGAAGAGATGTTTGCGAGTGGATCTAGAAGTGGATTCAGAGTTGGTAGTAGGTTTTCTTCAGACAGAGATTGGTGAGGCGTATCCCCTGTTCTTCTTGATGCATATGTGCCATGGCTTGATTGCAAAGGACTGGTTAGTCCGAATTACTCATATGTATAGGGAGGCCAATTGTCTTGCAGATGGATTGGCGAACTATGCGTTTTCTCTTCCGTTGGGTTTCCATATGTTGGATGATGTTCCGTTAGAAGTAGTGTCACTGTTGGAGGCGGATGAGCCTCGGTCTACAAGACCAAGATGAGTTCGCATTTAGTCTGTTGTTTTTTACGGATGAGCTTGGCGTTTGTCTCCCGGTTTCACGACAAAAAAGTAATAATTTTTTTTTTTGCTAACGAATTTAATATTTGTTTAGATGATATACAGTAAAACCTCTATAAATTAATAATGTTGGGACTTAAAAAAATTATTAAATCATATTTTTAAATAGATAATTTCTGTTTGTAATTAATAAAATATTTAAACATGATACTAAATTAATAAATACATATATAATCACACATGTTAAATATAAGTATGTAATTAATTAGCAAAAAGTATAAAACTAAATGATTTGTAAAATTTAGTCTAATATACTATGATTTTTGTTTTTGTATAAGTGTTGAAAGAACCAAGCTTTTTATTTTTATATATTAATTATCAATGCAGAAATTCTCGAAAGAAATCAATAATTAAATAACTCAAATACTAGTTCAACAAATAAATCAATAACCGATAAAAACCAATAATAAACTCTAGCAACCTAAACACCAGGTTTGCTACATTATTAAAATCAAGCTAACACCCTAACAACGAATTCCGTGCTAGCCACAACAAGATTGCCAAAATCAAGTTCCTAGTCTCATCATCCTCTTCTCTCGGTCTCTTTCCGCGGAAAAACATTTCGGCTACCTGCATCACATTAGAGAAAAAGAGATGCATAAGTATTTAATAAATACTTAGTGAGGCAATCACCCCGCCTACAGGCCAATTACGCAATTTTAACAATTTTCATCAATATTAATAATTACCACAATTATTAAATCCTTCACTTTATTTATTAAATAATTACCACAATTAAATAATAAATTTTAAACACTTAAATAATTCCCACAATTATTTTTAGATCACTTAATTAATTAATTTTCACCAATTATTAATTAATTCTCGAAATAAACCATTTAATTACAATTAGACCGGATTAAACCACTTAATCCAATTGATTCCTTAAACCGCCAGATAACCGGATTAAACCGGACTATGTCGATCGACACACACCTGTGTCGGTCGACACCTTGCCCGTTTGGTGTCGATCGACACCGATCCAGGAGATCGACGCCAACTTCGATTTTCAACACAGAAACACCAAAATCACGAAATCAACACACCACACGCGATTCAACCCGCGAATATCACACAAAACAACACGAAAAACCACATAACTCTACCAAATCATGATCCACTTCCACAAATCCTCTTATATGCGAGCCTACGGTCATGCACTCACCTTGACAAAGGATTGAAGAGAAGAAAGAGATGAAGAACAGCACAAATCCACCACGGATCAACCACAAAGCTCCAAAATTACCACTTTTTCTCTCTGCCTCTTTTTCTCCTCTAAAAACTCGAAAAACGACAAAACAATACGGCCACACCCTTTATAACGCGACCTAGGGCTTCTCCCACAAAAACCAGCCCCAACCGGAACTCAAATAGAACCGAAATCGATTTAAACCTTTGGTGTCGACCGACACTACCCCTGGTGTCGATCGACACCGCTTCCCAAAAGCGATAGATTGGTTTACGGATGTTACAATTCTCCCCCACTAAACTGGATTCGTCCTCGAATCCCAACACAACACGTCTACCACAGACGCAACTCGTCTACCACAGACGACACACTCGTCTACCACAGACGTCCAACTCGTCTACCACAGACGACATAATCCGGCCCACGTGGCCAAATACACGAGATCCTCACTTGATCCCCGAGACTCACATCTATTCCTATGCCATATGTACATTTTCCAGACATCTTTACTCTTAACTCAATTTTGCCGGAGAACACTATCTCCCCAAGAGGAACACTATCCGCTTGTTACTTACTAAGCGACACACTAGTCACTAGTAAGTAAACATATCACTTGTACTTGAGGTAGTGACCCTCTCGTACAAGTCTAACAGAGAACACTATCTCTTGGCAATGAGTTATTCAGGGACACCACGCCCTTAGAGTAAAAATTCGAAAATGTTTACGACATAACTGGAAAGATTGTCTCACGACCCACTGGTCAACACACTTGTAACATCCAAACCACAAAACCAAAAATGAGGAAAACGCCATCTCATATAACTCAAAAATGTATATCGTTACAACACCAAAAACGAAAATACATAAGTCCAACAACAACAATAAAAACATAGCACCACGCTATCACACTTGAACCACAAAGACGAAGAAGCTCACTCGATGACCTGCTTGTCGAACCACTTCCTGAACTTCACCTTCATCTTTGCCTCTGGCTCCCAAGTCTCCTCCTCAGTGCCACTACAGTCCCACAAGACTTTCAACAATGGCACTCTCTTGTTCCGCAGAACCTTGACTCCCCTCTCGAGAATCCTCACAGGAACCGCCGGAACTGTCATATCTGCCTGAAGATCCTCTGGAATCTCAGCCACCAACTCCTCAGAAGGATGCAGACACCTCCGCAACATAGACACATGAAACACCTTGTGAAAGGCGCTCATAATCGGTGGCAACTCCAACCGATAAGCCACTGGTCCAACTCGCTCCACCACGGGAACGGACCCATAAACCGCGGACTGAGCTTGTTCTCTGCTATGGACCTGTTAGGGCCCCTCAACATAGCTATCTTGAGATACACCCTATCTCCCACCTGAAACTCAAGCTCACGCCTCCGCCTATCTGCATAACTCCTCTGTCTATCCTGAGCCTCCTTCATGTTCAGCCTCAAAACACGGATCTTCTCCGTCGTCTCCTGAACAAAGGTAGCTCCAAACATGCTGCGGTCCCCCACTTGGGTCCAGCATAAGGGTGTCCTACATGGCCTCCCATACAAAGCCTCATAAGGAGGCATGCCAATACTAGACTGAAAACTGTTGTTGTAGGCAAACTCCGCCAAACACAGATGATCAGCCCAATGGCCACCCCAATCCAACACACACATCCTCAACAGATCCTCCAAGGTCTGGATAGTCCTCTCTGACTGCCCATCTGTCTGCGGATGATATGATGTACTCATATGCACCTTGGTGCCCATCTCTGTCTGAAATGCCCTCCAAAACTCTGAGGCAAATCTCGGATCTCTATCCGACACAATGCTAGCTGGCACACCATGCAACTTCACAATCTCTCGCACAAACTTCCTAGCCAAAACAGCAGCTCCGTCTGTCTTCTTGATGGCCAAGAAATGCGCGGACTTGGTCAAACGATCCACAATGACCCAAATCGCATCAAACGTCTGTGAGATAGGTAATCCCACCACAAAATCCATCGTGATCATATCCCACTTCCACTCTGGAATGGGTAAGCTCTGCAAAAGTCCACCTGGAACCTGATGCTCCGCCTTGACCAACGAACACGTGTTGCACCTCGCAACCCAATCTGCCACATCTCTCTTCATCCCGACCCAGTGATAGTACCGTTTGAGGTCACGGTACATCTTGGTCGCACCCGGATGAATCGAGAACTTGCTCGCATGAGCCTCTCTCAAGACCTCTCGTCTCAACTCCTCGTCCTTGGGCACATAAACTCGCCCACGAACCAATATCGTCCCATTCGCCGAGACCTCATACTCAGAACCAGCTGCCCGCGATGCATCAACCAAACCCTGATCATCTGCTGAGCCACTCTGATCCTACTGAGTAAGTCTGCCTGATCAGCTGCCTCTAAACCCAAAGGCTCCTCTGAAATCGCACAAAGCCTCAATGTACTAATTTCGCTGACCAAAGTCTCCACATCCTTCTCTCTAGCTGAATCAACTCGCCGTCGACTCAATGCATGTGCCACCAAATTGGCCTTGCCTGGATGATACACAATATCCAGATCATAATCTGCCAGAAACTCCACCTAATGCGTCTGCCTTGCATTCAACAAAGGCTGCATAAAAATATGTTTCAAACTCTTGTGATCTGTAAAGATCTGCACTGCACCACCATAAAGATAAGATCTCCAAATCTTGAGTGCAAAGACGACTGCCCCCAACTCAAGATCGTGTGTAGAGCGGTTGCGCTCACTGCCCTGCAACTGCCTCGAAGCATAAGCAATCACTCTGCCCTCCTGCATCAAGACACAACCTAACCCAACACCTGAAGCATCTGTATACACCACATAAGGCTTCCCCGGATCAGGTAATGCCAGCACTGGTGTACTAGTCAACATCTCCTTGAGCTTCCCAAAGCTCTCCTCGCACTGGCGACCACACAAACGGCACATCCTTACCTGTCAACCTCGTCATCGGCTGAGACATACTCGTAAAGCCCCTGACAAACCTCCTGTAGTACCCTGCTAAACCCAGAAAACTCCTGATCTCGGTAGCACTACTCGGTCTAGGCCAATCTCTGATAGCCTCGATCTTAGCCAGATCCACAGACACTCCCTCTGCAGAAACGATATGGCCAAGAAACCCCATCTCTCTCTGCCAAAAGCTGCACTTTCTCAACTTAGCAAACAGCTTCTGCTCTCGAAGCTTCTCTAAAACAAGCCTCAAGTGAGTCGCATGCTCCTCTGGACTCCTCGAATACACTAAGATGTCATCAATGAAAATGATAACGAACACGTCCAAACACACCCTGAACACGTTGTTCATCAATCTCATAAACGCTGCCGGCCCATTAGTCAGCCCAAAAGGCATGACTACAAACTCGAAGTGCCCATACCTCGTCCTGAACGCCGTATTGCGGATATCTGCCTCATCTATCGGGATCTGATGATAACCCGATGCCAAGTCAATCTTGGAGAACCAGGTAGCACCCCTCAACTGATCCAACAACTCATCAATCCTAGGGAGTGGATACCTGTTCTTCGCTGTGACTCGGATGAGTCCCCGGTAATCGATGCACAACCGGAAACTGCCATCCTTTTTCTTCACAAACAACACTGGTGCTCCCCACGGTGAAACACTCGGTCTGATGAACCCTTTACTCAAAAGGTCCTCTAGCTGCTTCTTCAGCTCTGCCAGCTCTGCTGGCGCCATCCTGTAAGGTGTCTTCGATATTGGAGCTGTCCCGGGCTCTAACTCAATCGTGAAGGGATCTGACCGAGATGGTGGCAACCCCTTCAGTGACCGAAACACATCCTCGAACTCCCGGACAACCTCAATACCCTCAAGAGCCACCTCACCACTAGACTCCGACATCACTATTGTCGCTAAATACGCCTCGCAGCTTCGCCCTATCATCTGCTCAGCCTGAATAGCCGAGATCACAAGACTCCCTGAAGTCGGTCTCACACCCTGATAAACCAACCTCCCTGCATCTCGCTCAAACACAACTCTGCCTCTGAAACAATCCAGATGAACTCTGTAACACGACAGCCAATCCATCCCCAAAATCACGTCATACAGCTCCACCGGACTAATGACCAAGTCTGCTGGCATAGACTGCCCTGCAATCTGAACGTCGACTGCTCTAGCACGACCCAAAGTAGTCAAGTAACCTCCACCGGCAACCTTGACAAAACCCTTGCGCTCACCAGCGCTACTCTGGATACCTCTACTCTCGGCACACTCCGGAGTAATGAAGCATTTCGATGCTCCCGAGTCAAACAGCACGTGAGACTCAACACCACCCACTAACAAGGTCCCTACACATTCACAAGTGTTGAGAACCCTAAACACTATCACAATAAAATAAAGAACAGACAACCACACCACAATTCTACACTAAGAATTTACGAAGTCTGAATCAGAATTTTACCTGTGATCTGGCCTGACTGACTGGTCTGGCCCACCTCTGCCGAAGAGTACACCCGCGGCGCTGCCCCCAACTGCTCCAACGGCTGCACTGCTGCAATCTGCGCCACCGGCTGAACCGACGCCACTGACACCTGCTGCAACTTGGGACACAAGGGCTTGATATGCCCCGGCTCCCTGCAGTGAAAGCACACTCTAGTATCCCGAGACGCACTACTCTTGGGACAACTAGCCACCCGATGCTCCAAGCTCCCACAACCGAAGCAACCACGAACACTCTGGCTGCCTCCAGCAACCTCCTCAAGTCTCCTCTTCTGGCCCTGCGCAGGCTTGCCGCCCCTGCTAGAACCAGAACTGAAACTCCTACGCTGCTGTTGTTGCTGCTGGCCCCTCGGCTGGGTAGCAGGAACAACCGCAGCTGGCACCACAACTGGACAAACCTGCTCACGAAGGTCCTCCTCGATGGACGCTGCTAGCTCCACCAACTCTGCCCTGGTAGAATACGAACTACCCCTGCACTGAGTCCTGATTCTCGATCGAAGACCCTGAAGGAATCTCGCCATCAGACTCCGCTCACCCTCAAGACCGTAACCGGTATACGTGAAACAAGATTTTTGTGTGTTCAATTAACAATCCCACTCATGTCATTGTGGTCTTGAGAGTCAATCCAAAATGGAGCTAGTTGAAAACAATTTCGAATGCAAGAAATGATCAAGTCAAGAGCAATGGTTTTAAATGTAACAAGTGAACTTAGAACAAAAACGTAAATGCGATGAAAACCGTAAAATGCAAGCTGGAATGAATGCAATTCAAGAAGCAATATGCAATAAACGTTTTAACTATATGAAAGATGTAAACTTATTGATAAAGAGAGAGTCTTGGGATGAGAAATTCGATTACAAGATCTTAGGGGTCAATAAAATGTCTAGAGACACTCAACTAGAGCTAAGTCATAGGAAGGGAGTTCAAGGAGAAAGGTTAGCCCACTCCCGTGGTGAGAACCCCTAAGCTAGCGTCGGTCCAAGGATCTAACTCCCGTTAGCTGGACGACGCAAGCCAGCCTTAAACGCCAACTCCCTTAGTCCAATGAGCTCTCTAAACAACCACTCCCGTGTGAAGGACAAGCTCATCTCCTTGCTGGTCGGTCCAATCTTTCTATGCACTTTCGGTGGAAGAGAGATCTTGGATCTAGATCTAAGTGATCAAAGAAGGTCTAGCCTTAAGCAAACCCAGCAAGGAAAGACCTTTTGGAAGGATTAAAACCCTCTAGACACTAGATAGAACCCCATTTTCTTCTAATCTATCTCATCCCTCAAGACCCAAGATGCTCACTCACTAGTCATATCAAGAACACCAAATCCTATATAGGAAAAGATACCCAATCGTGAATAGCAAGTGAAGAATAAGAGAGATTAAGCTAAGATGAGATTATTGCAAAAGGAAATGAGATAAACTTGATTAAAATCCAAAGCAAATTGTAAATACAAAGAAAATTCTCAAAGAGGAAAGTTTAGATCTATTTTTCCCAAGAGATTACAAGATGGCCTCCAATTTTAGGTCTTAAAGTCTTAAATAGTAGGAGGAAGTAGAAACACTCAGTCAACTCATTTAAGTTGACAATTTCTCCTTCCCAATTCGCGCAGCTCCACTCTCAGCACGGGTCAACTCCCCTCCGTTGGTCAATGCCCAGCTTGTCTGCGGCAAACAGGTTCTCAACCTGTTTCACAACCCGTTTGCCCTCCAGACTCCATGCTCTTTCATCTTCACTCCATTTCTCCCCCTCTTCAGCTCCAAAACACCTGATACAACTCCCAAATGCACAAATAATGCAATGCAAGTCCTAAATGCTATGTGTTTGTACAATGCAAGAGATCTACACTAAAATGCTAAAGATATGAGCTAATATGGGGGTGAAACTAGATGGAATGTGCTCCTAAATGATGTAAAATACAGAGACATCAACTTCCCCAAAACTTGCTTCTTGCTTGCCCTCAAGCAAAGAAAACAAATCCGAGAGGGTTGATGATGCAGGCGGGAGCTCAAAATTCTTAAACAGTGAAGCGAGAGTAAGAAAGGTCAATGAACATGTGCAGAATGATAAGGTGCAATATGAGTTTTTTCTATTTCAACAACTTCAGCCACATTCAAAAGCAACGAAACGACATCAGACTCAACCTACGCATGCATTCATATCACTCTCACTTTTTGACTTTCAATTAACACAAACCGTGAATCATAAACCCATGCACTTCAGAATTTGCTCATTTGGTTAGGGGAGTAGGCTTTTTTAGGAGATAAGAGTGGTTTCTCTAAGGTTGTTTTCTCAATTTCAAAACAGGGATCTCTCAAAGACGGATCGAGCTTGGGCAAAAAGCTAAGAGTCAAGTCCAAGGATGATACAAAGTTGAATTTCCATCTACCCAAAACTGAGCCGAGAAACCCAAAACACCCAACAATCCTATCTACCCTTTTTCACTAGAGAACGAAACTCAATTGAACCCAAAGAACACTCTTTTTCTTTCTCTAATTTATGGACCTTGAAAGGGTTATAAACTAGGACTTTAAAGAGGATGAACTTTCTTTTCAAAACAGAGGAATTAGACTTTTCGAACTTTTGTGGCTTAAGGCTTTTCTTTTTCTAGGCTTTGATTTGCTTTCTTTCTTCTTTTTCTTGCCTAATTTTGACAATTTCACTAACAGCCACCACTCTTTTTCACTCTCCTCTTTCTTTTCTTTTCTTTTTATTGTTCCAATCTCTCGTCCCCCTCAAGATCTAATCAAAAACTCAATCCCTCTTTCACGAACTCCCAAGCACCCAATCCTAAGCCTAATCTAGCTCAAAAACCGTGAGCTAGTTCTACATGGAAGCTCAAACTCTGTCGGTCAAGACTCAACACTTTTTGCTTAGCTCAATCGGAAAAAGGCCTCACTACACTCGGTAAAATCTTGGGCTTAAAGGAAAGGTTCGGCAACGGGAGGGTTTTCAAGCAAACTTGGACACACAAAGAAGGATGAAAAATGGATAAAGAGTGTCCAAGGGAAGCAAGATCCATGAGCAAAAACTTTCAATGCAAGAGAATGATATTTAAGTTGTCCAAATTAGGTTTCGATAAGTAAAGTGAGAGGTCAATTCAAAGCAATGCTTCAACCAAGTCATGATATCATCAAGTGCAATCCAAACGTGGTTCTAACTTAACTTCAAACTCAATCCATGCACCAGATAATTAACCACAGGGACATTGAAATCCCTTCGAAAAACTTCACTTTTTAAGAAAATGCTTATCATTGCTCCCTATGCAAGTGCAAGTAACTAAATGAAATGCATCTAGACTCATTCCTAATATGCAAATGCAAATGATGCCTCTTTTTGAGTTATGCAATTTTTCGAAATTTTTCAATTTTTTGGTATTTTCTATGCCTTAGATGAAATGCATATGAGACTCAAAGATGGAAAATTGAAAATAAGAAAATAGAACACAAGGTTAATTACACATGACCCCTCCCCCAAACTTAAATTGCACGGTCCCTTGTGCAAATAGAAGCTTGAAAGAGAGATCAACGCAACAAAAATAAAATATGAAATGCACATGGGAAATAAAGAAAACGGTATGTACAATGGTAAAAGAGTTGTACCTTTCAGGGGCTGTTGTTGGGTGGCGTGGGAACTTCATCGAGGTCGATCGGCTGAGTGAATGACGTCGGAGGTGGTGATCCGCCAGCTCTCCTTTTGCGCCTGCTTCTCCGTAACACCGGCTCCACGGTCTCAGTTGCTTTCGGCGATGTGCACGAAAGCTTGGCATTCAGGACATTGACCGTCTCGGTAAGCTTCTTGATTAGCTCAGCCTGCTTCTTGAATCCCTTACGCAGCAGCCTGATGTGCTCATGTGCCTTGGCTATGGCCGGGGCGCTGCCGCTGGCGTTGTAAGGAATGAAGTCGAAGTCGTCTTGTCCGCTCGCTTGACTCTCCGAAGGCTCTCCTTCTTCGTTCCCTTGTTCCTCGTCGACTGTCGCATCGCCTCCGTCCATGAACAACTGGTGAGCTGTGGGAAGGAAGATGATCCCGTCTCTGGTGTCGTGGCTTGTAAGCTCCTTGTTCGGTAGGAGGATCTTCAAGACGCCAAAAGTAGGGTGCTCGAAGCGATAGACGTGCTTCCCTTTGTGCGTTCCCCTCAAGAACCAGGTTTTGTTGAGGTAGGCGATATCCATGAACTGAGGCGGGTGCGTCGGCGCTGGCAGCGGTACGTTGGTTGCGAGCAGGATTGGAGTGATCATGCTCCCGATTGCTAGATAAGACTCTTTGATCTTCCCCTGTTCATAAGCAAGCTCCGCATTCCGCACGCATTGCTTGAAGGAGTCTAGAATCGTCCAAGCTCTGCTTGCTCTCTTGAGATCTCCTCGCATTTCTTCGCCGTTGTCCAGCCGCTGCAACTTTTGTTCAAGGGAGATGTCGATTAGCTCGAACTCCTACTTGGTGATGTTAGCACACTCGTATCGCGCAAAGAGGGTGTGGGCGATCGCCTTGTGTGCATAGCGGATAGCAGGGCTGCGGATGTGACCACCTTTGTTTGCTGAGATTTGGCAAGGCCTCGAGCTTATCATTTCCCAGAGGCCGATCAGCTCTGTGCCTGGAACGCACATCTCGGTATCCAAACCGACATCTTCCTCCAATTTGTAGATCCTCTCAAGCTCGGCGATACTCAGCCGGTATTCAGCTCCGGAGAGCTCAAAAGTGATAAACCCGAGTCCATCCCTCTTGATGTCTACTGTAGCTTCCTCCGGATGTCTTCTCACCTTCAAGGATGCGAGAAATTGTATCGCGTGGTTCCGGTACGCCGGTAAAGCGAGCTTCATGAACTCCCCAAGCTCAGTGTGAAAGAAAATATCTTCCACATCTTCCTCTATCCCGAGCTCCCTGAGCGTTTCTCCGTGTGGATAGCGCATTGGGAGGAACTTCATCCTTCGGAGGATACGGATGCGGCCTTGGAATCCGTAAGGCCTTGGAATCACCGACTCGTCCATGTCCTGCTCAGCGGTTTTGGCCAACTCCGGTGACTGCCCCTCTGTTGCGCCTTTCTTCCTCTTCCCACTATAGCCCACTTTCCTCTTTCCTTCTCGCTTTTTCCTTCTGGCTCTCTCTCTTTCATCTTTGTGAGGGTTTTGTCTTCCTGATCTCGTGTTTGTCATTGTACCTGCCAAGACAAAGAAGCTCACACAGAAATCAGCCCAAGCTACAATTGCGCAAAACAGTCGAGAGAGCATAAATTCAGAAAAACTCTAATCTCCTTGAAAACGAATTTCGAAATTTTCAATATAAGCCAAAATCAATTCTACTCTCTCATCATCCAAACCGATAATAGCTAATGCAAGAGGAAAAGCTTGAAATAAGCTCGAATTCTAGGGTGAGGTAAGGCTTCAGCTTGAATTAATCGAAAAAACTTAGCCTAGAAATTCGTTCCTTCAAACCAGAAATTACTAGCATGCACCGATTAAATCCGTCAACCCCAGTAAAATCCAAGGTTACTCGAGCTATTAAGAGCAAAAGACATCAATTTTCAAGCAAGACCCCATTAGAGAAGATGCTCGAGGAAGAAGTCTATAGAGGTGAAATACCTTGAATTAATTGACAAGTTGAGCAAAATAGAGATTTGCGGGTTCAAATTCGATGGATTTAGAGAGAGTAGGATTTTGAAACTCGAATTTTGAGTGAAAAACGAAGGAGATCGAGTTGTTGCTAGAGAGAAAACGGGAAAGAGGATTGAAAATAAGAAATGCGGGGTTTTTGAGTTTAAAAGGAAGGGGAAGGGTTTTCTTAGAAAAAGTCAAAGGGGAAGAGTTGACTTACCTGGGCGGGCTGTCAAACAGGTTGATCCAGGGGAGGAAACCCGTTTGACAACCCGTTAAAGCCACTATTTCAATCAACTCTTGGCGATTCCGAGCTGGGTTCAATTAAATCTCATTCGCCATTGACCCTCCATTTTCCAAACTAAATAAGCTGGTTGAGACCTAAACTTAGACATTTGCAACAAAATCATTAAACAACATAAAATTTAAAACCAGAAGTAATATATACAAAAGGATAATCATGGGATTCCCTCCCAAGTGGGCTTGTTTAAAGTCACAAGCTCGACCTTCATTCCTTTTAGGCAGCATCAGCATCATGGAGAGAGACTGAACTCCCCTCTCCAATCACCAGATTCGCCATATAAGGCTTAACTCGCTGGCCATTCACAGTGAAATCTCCACCTTCTTTGTTCAACAAAGTTACGGCTCCATAAGGTAATACCTCCTTGACGACTGATGCGTTGGGTTTTATGCTTCAAACTAATACAATTTATAACCCAACTTGGTAGAGCTGCAAGTGCACATCCGTGGTAAGTCGGGGTCGAACACAAGGAAGAGAGATTTCGTTTCAAGTTTATGTTGAGTGATAAGTAGCTAGAACAAAGATATGAGTGTGGGGTGGTCCTAAAATCAAAGGAAAACAAGTGAGTAAGTGAATGAGGTTGTAAACAAGATGGGAAAGATGTTAGGCAAGGGAAAATCAATGGAAACTTTTGATGAAATGACAAGAGATTGCAAGGGATAATTTATAAACCGTCTTGAACTCACAACACTAAGGTATAGCCTTTCCACTTTCGTGGCTCCGGCCACTATGCTTAAACAACCTAATAGACTCAACTTTCGATGGTTATTACAAGTTATAAGCATGCATTAGTTAATGTTCAAGTTGTGATTGTTCACTAAGTTCCTTAGGTCGACTTTTGGAAGCCTAAAACACTTAGCTCATCAAATACTAGTTTCGGCAATACAACAAGCTTTTGGAGAGTGTATCAACCTAAATTCGAGTTGTTGAGGCGCGCTTTCCTAACAACAAGCAATAAGAGCAAGTAAAGATGAAGAACTAAAAGAGTAAATCCCGTTTTATGCAATCAAACAAGTTAAAACATATCAAGAGTCCATCGATCTCCTCGGCCTAACGAGGGATCTACTCGGACATAGTGCAATCAAACAAGCAAGGCATATTTGATATCATTATGCAAGTATAAAAGAGATAAGGGATAGAAAAGAGGCTTCTCTGATGAAGAACAAGTCGAATCCCTTGATAACTTTCGATCCAAAGTACAAAAGAGAAAAGGAAAAGATGAAAGAACAAAGATGAATGCGAGTGCAAGAGTTGAATGGCGCCTTCCTTCTTCCTTCTGGACGGCGCACCACCTAGGGCTTCTCCTCCTTGACGGCTGCTCTCTCTCTTGCACAATACACTCGCGGCTCTCTTCCTCCAAAGGCTAAAAACATTGTATTTATAGGCTTGAAGTCGCTAGGGTATTGAAGTGCTGAAAAAGGAAACTTTCCGGTTAACCGACTCTGAAGATTTGCGATGTGATTGGACCGGGTTTAGGACAAGTAAACCACCAAAAGCAAGCTGGGCTTGTGTTAAGTCGAGACAAGGTCCATGCCGCTGCATCCCGGGCCATTTGGTGGCGCTAAGTCTCCATGGGCTTCGTTTACTCGCCTGGCGGACACGTCTCGGGAGAAAACGAATATCTCTGTGATGGTTGATCCAAATGACTTTAATCCACTTCGTCGTGATGCATAACTCAAATATCTATCCAGCAAGACCAAGATCATGATTTTTGGACGTCGGGAAGACCCCTTGCCGCGGTTATCTTTCGGATGCTCCGGTTCTGTCCAAATGCGAGAATCGGACAAATGGAGTTATATTGATGCTCTTGACTTGGAAACTTGCATGGATCATGGTTTGAGGCTCTTTTGCTCCTTTTTGACTCCTTTTTGATGTTTTAACCTGTTAAGACTCCAAAACCAACAAATACAAGAAAACGACCTTTAAAGGCATAGAACCTTATTGAAAACATTTGAAAATACCAATAAATACTTAGTGAAAACATGTAAAATATGATGATATCAACTCCCCCAGACTTAGCATTTGCTTGTCCTCAAGCAAACCAAGAAAGGAAAAGAGGTTTGAAAACGTGAGAACTCTCGAATCTTTTAGAAATCCATGTTGACCTTTGTTTTAGTAATCCACACAAATCAGCAGCGGCATTGAGAATTAAGAACAAGAAAGTACATACCATGAGTTTTGCAATCATCCCAAAGCAATCCACTTCTCTTTAGGCCATCCAAATTCTCCACCCTTGACTCCTTTAGTTTCTAAAGGTGTGGTCTCAACTAGGGAGTATCGATCAAAGGGGTTATAGACTCTTACCCATCCTCTTTTTATAAAGCACATGTCTTGGCTCTTGTTTCACCTCTCTCTCTTCTCACTTCTTAAGTCGATTCATCCCTTTTTTAGGGTAGCATAGTATTTTTTTTATTCGACTTCTTCTCCTCTTTGTGGAGGTTTTTGATGGATCTTCCATAGACGCGAGTATTGATGGTTGTAGCCACCTAATCCCCGGTTATTTGGATCAAAAGGTTTTCCATATACGCGAGTATTTATGGTGGTTGCCACCTAATCCCCGGTTACTTGGACCTTGGTGCTTTTTCTTAAATTTGAAGGGGAGAGAGAGGGGAAACCGAGCTCACATAGACTTTCACTATTTGGTGAGGATGAGGAATTGTACCCTTTGTAAAACCAAGCCCCTAGCTGAGAAGGTTAAGTTCATTAAGGTGCGGAGTCAAAGATGTATCCTTCTTAAGCCCTTGGAGATGTGGACGTTTTTGGTAGATCGATCCACTCATGGTGCACATGTGATGAAGTAGACTGCCAAATACTGATCAATGGTTACTTAAACGCATGCAAAACAATGGTTAGGTCCAAGATAAAGTCATAATTCTCGACAAAAGTTTTGACTCAATAAAAACGACTCGATGAGATGAAAACAATGCAAACAAAAAATGTCAAAATGAACAAACTTATTAGTATAATCCCCCCACACTTAACTTGCACCGTCCCGGTGTAAGAAAAATCAGATTAAGAGAGGTGAAAGACGTAATAGATTTGAAAAAGGGAAAGGTTAGAATGATGTTACCAAGTGATGACCAATTGTTATGAAGAGCAGGGTCATATGACTGATTGGGGCTCCTCTGTAGGCAGGATGGGTCGGTAAGTGTTGAAGGTCAAGGCCCGAAATCCTTTGGTTTGCATTTAGGTCGTGTATGTCTCATTCGGTCGACCCGGAATGAGTGCTATGAACCACATGACAAACCGTTAAGAATTTTATGAACGGGATTGCAAAATTTACCGTCAAATATGATGTTTTAGAGCCGCTGGTGAAGTTTCAGGTCGTTTGGATGAGCAGAGTTGAAAATCCGGTGTCGGGAGGATCCTTCGGACGGCCGTAAGGGGATGTGATGAACCACAGCTCGAACCGTCAAAATTTCGCCGACATATCTTTAAATTTCACCGACCAATCATATATTTTAGGAGCAGTGGTGAAGTTTGAGGTCAAACAAACGTGCGGTTTTGGAGATTTATCATTTGGTGGCCATCCGGACGGTCCGAAGAGGGTGCAATAGACCACAGCCCAAACGATGATGAATTTCCTGACCGAGCTTGAAATTCCACCGATCAACTTCATATTTTATGAGCATTGGTGAAGTTTGGGGTCAAATGGATGAGCGGTGTGAGACTTTCTTCACAACTTGGTCCAATCGGCTCCGGGATGAGATTCTTGACCCTCCTCGAATTAGGCTCGTTCGTTCCCTTATTTTCCTTTGGAATGGTGATTTTGAAGGTGCAAGAATCTATTTCCAGGTGGTGTTGTCGCCATGCTGTGATTTTGGTTTTTGTCGGCCTTCGGTTACCCGCCATCGACCGGATGTGGCATTCGTGCGTATCTCCTCATCCGTTCACATTTCTCCGTCCTATCTTTTGTATTTGCCGACCAATATGGTATTGTCTGGTCGCCTGTGAAGTTTGGTGGACTTTGGTTACACGGATTGTGAGATAGGGCAAAATGGTCCTCCGTTGCACCCGTTTGGTCGAGAGAATTACGCCGGACTGAATATCTTGGATTTTACTCGACCGTTTGGTGATTTTCTTTGACCGAAATGATTTTGCTTCCTTCCTTTAGTATTCCCAGGTGGTGCCCGCTCCTTGGTGTCGGTTTGACAAGGGTGGGATGAATGGGTGGGACATCTTCTCGTTTGGTCTCCTCTTGGTTTCTCATCCTAACAAAATGCATGCAATAATGATGTGAAAACTAAAAATGAAAAAGGAAAAGAAAAATACAGTGTGGGTTGCCTCCCACAAAGCGCTTGTTTTAAAGTCATCTAGCTTGACTCCCGTTTTTATTTGTTCGGTTAGGTGCGGATGTGATCGGCCAAAGGGTTTGGGATCCCTTTGGTGTCCTCACATTCTGGTTCAGGTGGCTCATGAGGTGGTTTGGTCTCTCCATGATTGTAACACCCCCGACTCGATCTATAAATAGATTAAGCCAAGGATGCTACGTCGGGATGACTAAGCAAGTCCAGACCAAGTCGCAGAGAGGTTCCGTAACACATGGTCCGATCCTGCCAAGTACCCTTACCTCAGTTCCCGTAATGCTAAGGCTTTGCAACCCGTAAAACAAGAACTGAGTTGTGTTTGTCCGAACGAAACAAATATCATCCGAACGAGCCATCTTTAATAAAACATAACTTTAATTATTATTCTACTAAAGATGGGTTTTATACAAGATAAAAAAAAAAAAAAGGTTTATGGCCAAGGCCTAGTGCCCAAAAAGAGAAGAAAGAGATGAAAGATATAAATACATACTGTTTGAAATTCAATATTTTACAAAAGCCAAGGTAAATCTACTCCAGCCGCCTAACGTCCCACGCTACTTCAAAGGTTGATCTACGGGTTACCTGCATAACAAATAGTCGTCATAAGTAATCTAAGATTACTTAGTGAGTCTAGGACCCTCTATACAACATGTATTTGTCCCACCCCGACTACCCCAACAATCAACAATCAAAGCACGCAATACTATTCTAATCATTGAATCACACAATCAATCAATCAGAAAAGCGCGGAAGCTTTAACACTCAACACACAATAGTATCCACTATACTAATATGTCACTACATGCATGCAAAAGCAATCACCATGCTATCATGCAACTACAAATGCGGAATAGGCCTCTATCATGCAGTGATACTCACTCCTCTGTGCTATCCGTTCTAAGTATCACAGAGACAACCTAGAACGGAACTCACACCACCGTCTCTCACGGCCCTGTCCCCTCATCCGCGACAAGGGAGCCCAGGTTAAAACTTACACCGTCGTGTAACACTCGGCCAAGGGAGCTACCCTTGTTTACCATCCGAGTCATCCCAACGATCTACCCTTGAGGGCTTCTCAAGAATAAACCGCCGAGGGCGAGGAGTATCACATGCACCGCTAAGATCATGACTCTCACCGCGCCATGATCTATCTACACTACGAGCCATGACTTTCACCACGTCATGCTCAACACACAAAAAGATCCATAGCTCTCACCGCGCTATGATCTTAAACAAAAGGGGAAAACACAGCTTTCACCACGCCGTGTCCCAACACACAAGATCTATAGCCTCCTTGCTATGATCTAAAACCGGAACCATAGCTTACACCACGCTATGTTCCTCAACAACAGAAATTACTTGTGAATCTCTCACTCACAAGTACAAATCTGCAAAAAGAATCTCTAAGTTTACCATGCAGCCAAATCAGGAGAAGCACCTTTGGATCGCATGCTTCTAACTGACTTTGGTCCTACATGTAAACTATCTAGCTACTCTAAGCTACCGAGACTCACACTTGATGAAGATGTAGCCGTTCTGCTCTCCAGAACCTAGATCTCCAACCTGCGCTCTCGATCACTCTTTCTACGAACCGCTCACCGAACCGCTCTCTCTCCTTTTCTCTCTTTCTTTTTACTAAACTAAGACAAGATGAGATGAGAAAGAGCTTACAATGTGGTGAGGGAGGGGTTTATATAGTGGCTGAGGAGACAAAGTGGTGGTTGAGACTTCCATTGCATGTGTGACACCTCAAAAGCAAGATACATTGAACCATTCTTTAGGTTCAATGAACCTTCTTCTAGATTCAATGAATCTAATTCCAGATTCAATGAATCTGTTTCTCTCTCCTCCAAGTGTTTTCTCTTGCACATGTCTTGTCTCCTTTCTCTCTTGAGACACAAGGCAACACACTCCCGCGTCCCGAACCTCCGTTCGATGCCAACGCTCGGGCCCGACCGTCCCGCGGACCGTACCGATCGTCCCACGATCGTACCTAGTCGTCCCAAACGCCGTTTTCTTCATCCTCCATGATCAACATCACCTTTGATCATGGCAACAGCTCCAACCGCCCCGTGTACGCGCACTAATCATGCGACCGTCCCACGAACATCTTCGGTTGACCGCGGCCCGATCGTAAACACTCCGTTCGCCGTATTCGGAGTTTTACTCGACCGTTTTCACTTCTGTTTCGACCGTTCGCCATCTTTTCGAACTGTCTACGCATCTCCAAAGAAATATCCGCATTTCTTTTTACTCCTCTTCAGGGATATTACATTCTCCCCCACTTCAAAGAATTCGTCCCGAATTCTCTAAGTGTTAGATGGCCCTCCTTCCTCCATATGAGTGTCTTCCTCCACGAAGAATTCTGGATAGTTAGCTCGGAAACGCTCCTCGTCTTCCCATGTAACGACCATCCTGTTTTGTCTTCCCCAAAACACTTGTATTTGCGGAATACGCCGGTTCTTCAGTTCTCGAATCCGCCGATGACCAATCTTGAGAGGTCCTTCAGGATAGGTCAGATCTTGACCAAGCTCCTATACTCTCTCAGGCTCAATGGCATTTGGATCCGCCACATGTTTCCTCAGCATTGAAACATGAAATACTGGATGCAGTTGCATCTCCGGGGGTAGTTCCAATCGGTAGGCCACTACTCCCACTCTTCCAATGATTTGGTATGGCCCAATGTAGCGTACTGCCAACTTGCCAATCTTTCCGAATCTATCCTTTCCCTTCTGAGCCGTTACCTTGAGATATACCTTATCTCCGACCTCAAAAGTAACTTCTCGTCTCTTCTGATCAGCATACTTCTTCTGCCGATCTTGAGCTTTCTTCATATTGGTCCGGATTATTTGTAGTTTGGTCATAGTCTCGTCGACTAATGGCGGACCAAATACTCGTCGTTCTCCGACCTCCGTCCAACATAATGGTGTACGGCATGGTCTCCCATATAGCGCCTCATATGGAGACATGCCTATACTCACATGGTAACTGTTGTTGTAAGAGAACTCTATCAATGGGAGATAGTTCTCCCAAACACCAGACCAGTCCAATATGCATAACCGCAGCATATCTTCCAAGGTTCGAATGGTCCTCTCCGTTTGACCATCCGTTTCAGGGTGAAAGGCCGTACTCATATGCAATACCGTACCCATTGCACCCTGAAGCGCCTTCCAAAATCTCGCTGTGAATCTTGGATCTCGGTCAGACACTATGTCTGCCGGTACTCCATGTAGCTTCACTATCTGATTGATGTAGAGTTCCGCCAACGTCTCCACCTTATCAGAATCTCTAACCGCGAGTAAGCGAGCTACCTTTGTCAACCGGTCCACGATGACCCAAATGGAATTGTTCATCCGTCCTCTTGCGACGGGTAATCCGGTGATAAAATCCATCGCCACGGAATCCCATTTCCATTCTGGTACCGGCAAGCTTTGGAGTAACCCTCCTGGTACTCGGTGCTCTGCCTTAACCTGTTGACACGTTTGGCACTGAGCTACCCACTTAGCCACCGCGCGTTTCATGCCTGGCCAGTGGTAGTATTGCCGTACGTCCTTGTACATCTTGGTACTCCCAGGATGAATACTAAGAGTAGATTGATGCGCAATCCGTAGTATCTCTTCCCGTAGCCCATCTCCTCCTGGTACTGTAATCCTCCCATGGACTAACAGCGTGCCGTCTTCCGCCAGTTGATACTCGCTTGTATCCTCGTCTTCTGGGTCTTCAATCCGCTCTACGATTTTCTTGATCTTCTCATCTTGAAATTGAGCTTCTCGGATTCTCTGGATCAAACCCGCCTGGTTTACCGCTTGCAATCCGAGTGGCTCACTCGATTCTCCTTCTAAAGCTGTTAACTTTATAGTTTGGAACTCGTTGTTGAGAGTTTCCAACTCTTTCTCCACGCTAACCTCCGTGCGTCTTCTACTTAAAGCATCTGCTACCACATTCGCCTTCCCGGGATGATATTGGATCTTTAAGTCATAGTCCGCGATGAACTCCATCCAACGCCTCTGTCGGAGATTCAAATCGCTCTGTGTGAACAAGTATTTAAGACTTTGATGGTCAGTAAATACCTGGACACTCTCTCCATATAAGTAGGATCTCCATATCCTTAATGCAAATACAACCGCCGCCATCTCTAGGTCGTGGGTTGGATAGTTCTCTTCGTGTTTCCTCAATTGCCTTGAAGCGTAGGCCAACACCTTTCCTTCTTGCATCAACACAGAACCTAATCCAACTCTGGATGCATCCGCATATACATCATATGGCTTACCCGTTTCAGGTAACGTTAAAACCGGTGCCGATGTTAATGCGTCCTTCAACTTCACAAAAGCTTTCTCCGCTTCTTCGATCCATACGAAAGGGACTCCTTTCCCTGTAAGTTTCTTCATGGGTTTTGCAATGGATGAGAATCCATTAATAAACTTGCGATAATAGCCGGCTAATCCAAGGAAACTCCTCACTTCCGTTGCGTTGGTTGGTCTTGGCCATCCCTTGATTACCGCTATTTTCTCCGGGTCGACTGACACGCCTTGTTCAGACACCCTGTGTCCTAGGAAACCTATCTCCCGTTTCCAGAAGCGACACTTGCTAAACTTAGCATAAAGCTTCTGATCTCTCAATCTCTCCAAGACTTTCCTCAGGTGCTCCTTGTGCTCCTCTTTAGTCCGAGAATAGATCAGAATATCATCAATGAAAATGATCACGAAACTATCCAAGTAATCGTGAAACACTTCATTCATTAACCGCATGAACGCCGCCGGTGCGTTGGTTAATCCAAACGGCATCACCACGAACTCGTACTGCCCGTAGCGAGTGTTGAACGCCGTCTTCATCACGTCCCTATCCCTGATAGGTATCTGATGGTATCCTGAAGCCAAGTCGATCTTCGAAAACCAACTTGCTCCTCTCAGCTGATCTAACAACTCGTCGATCCTTGGAAGTGGATACTTGTCCTTGATTGTGAGATTGTTAATCCCTCTATAGTCGATGCAGAGTCTCATACTCCCATCCTTTTTCTTCACAAACAATACCGGTGCGCCCCAAGGTGATGAACTTGGTCGCACGAAGCCCTTATCCAAAAGATCCTCCAACTGCGCTTTCAACTCAGCCAGTTCCGCCGGAGCCATCCGGTAGGGAGTCTTTGCGATAGGCGCTGCTTCTGGTATCAAATTGATTGTGAACGGGTTAATCCGAGGTGGAGGTAATCCCGTCAATGCCTCGAACACATCCTCGAACTCGCAGACGACCGATATCTCCTCTATCTTCGTCTCGCTTGAAGTCTCTTGCTCAACCACACTTATGGCAACCAGGTAGGCACTCCCCTCTACCAGTTGCTGTCTCACTCTCAGCGCCGATACCAAGGATACACCGGAGCTGGGTCGTATCCCTTGGTACACTACAACCTCACCGTGGTCCCCCTCCAAGGTGACCCTACCTTTTCTACAATCTAACTGGGCGCTAAACTTAGACAGCTAGTCCATACCTAAGATTACCTCGTAACCTATCATAGGTACCACTAACAGGTTCGTCCTAAAGATCTTCCCTAAGATCTCTACGGAGACACCTACCACCAAGTTCGAAGCTTTAAGGACCTGGTTTCCGGGAGTTAACACGGAAACACATACCTCCTTGGTCGCGCCGACCACTTCGAACCTGCTCAACACCTCAGGAGTCACAAAACTATGTGACGCCCCCGAGTCGAACAAGACATGTGTGGGATTGCCACCAACACGTAATGTTCCTACACACAAGAATAATCGTTATCTCCCTACATGTCTCGAAATAACGACTATCTTTAACCACAACAGAGAAGAATGCATGCTCCATAGATGCAAACTAATCTATCAAACAAGACATGTGTGGACTCCTTACCACTACATGTAATGTTCCACAAGAATAATCGCTCTCATGCATTCCCACCGAACGCACCCAACGATTATTCTCCAATCACAACAGAAAAGAATGCAAGTCTCAACCTTATGCATCCTAATCTACCAATCAAACAAACAATTTTTCACACAAAGAGAGTTAGAACCCATGCAAACCTGTGATGGGACCGCCTGATTGATCTTGTGATCCACCAATCTCGGCGCCCAAAGCGTACACTCTCGCAGGGGCTTGGCGCTTTGCCGGGGTTCCTTCGCTGATCGGGTCGTCATCGGTTGCTTCTCAGCCGCTCTAGATGTCATAACATCTTTTGTAGGACAGTTGTTTGAGTAATGTCCCTTCTCTCCGCAGAAGAAACAAACAAGATGATCGGGAACCTCCCTGGTCCCAGTTTTGTTCTTCTCGGGACAATACCTCGCATAATGTCCCCTTCCTCCACAATTGAAACATGATCCACCTCCACTCCTTGGGGTATCACGTCTCACGTTCTCACTCCTAAGTCCGTCTCCCTGACTGGACGAGTGACTTTTCTTTGATGACGCATAATGTTTGGAGTTAGAACAATCTCCTCGGTTCCGACTCTCCTTGTTCTTGCTTGTCATCGCCTTCTCCTTACTCAGATAAGTCTCTACGTTCACCGCCTTCTCGATCACATCGTATAGGTGGGTGTACGTTACTGCTTGGAGTCTTCCGCCAATCTCCGGTTTCAAGCCTTGCAAGAACTTCCGGACCATTGCGCCTTCATCTCCATATCCATAAGTTACATATTTCTGTAACTTTATGAATTCCGCCTCATACTCTCTGACGCTTCTGTTTCCTTGTGACAATGTCACGAATGCTTGCTCCATTCGATCTCTAGCCTCTGGGGGAAAGTATTTTCTTCGAAACTCCTTTTGGAAAGTTTCCCAAGTGTTGATGGTGTGACCAGTTTGTCTATCAAGACTGTTCCACCATCCTAGCGCTTCTTTCTCGAGATAGTAGACCACTACATCTTTCTTGAACTCAGTTGGACATCTCGTCACTGCAAAGTTCTTCTCCAAGCATTGCATCCAAGCGTCAGCTTCATCCGGATCAGGGTTCCCTTCGAACCGATACGTTCCCAATGTTTTCATCATTGTAACGATCTTAAGAAAATCTGGGGGAGGAGGCGTTCCATTGCCCGCTCCTTGATGCAGTACTTGAGACAGTAAGTTGTGGACCATACTCAGGGTCGGATCAAGTGGTTGATGACCCTGCTGTCCTTGTCCCACCGATTCACCTCCTCGAGACGCATTGGCTCTGCGAGTTTGATGTCCCGCCGGTGTGTTTGGATACTGATTTCCATGTAGCTCCTCTACATTCTCCACCGGTGAGTAGCTTGATGAGTGAGATGGCGACATAGGCACGTCCCATGTCCCATAGTACCAATGGTTCCCGCTGTCGGTGTTACTCATTGACTCCGGCACATAACCATACATCGGCGTTTCCGGAGGGATGTTCACATACTCTTGCTGTGCTGCGTCCCGACCCGATTGCGAACCCCACGACCAACTTCCACCCTGGTTTGACATCTATCAAAAACAGGTGAGTACTACTTCCTAATCCTAACTAATGGAACGTACAGGATTACCCTACTTGGCTTCTGCGACTCGTTTTGACTCGATAAAACGTTTGAAAACTGGCTTGTCCGCGAGCATGATCATGAACCATGCTCTGATACCACCATTTGTAACACCCCCGACTCGATCTATAAATAGATTAAGCCAAGGATGCTACGTCGGGATGACTAAGCAAGTCCAGACCAAGTCGCGGAGAGGTTCCGTAACACATGGTCCGATCCTGCCAAGTACCCTTACCTCAGTTCCCGTAATGCTAAGGCTTTGCAACCCGTAAAACAAGAACTGAGTTGTGTTTGTCCGAACGAAACAAATATCATCCGAACGAGTCATCTTTAATAAAACATAACTTTGATTATTATTCTACTAAAGATGGGTTTTATACAAGATAAAAAAAAAAAAGGTTTATGGCCAAGGCCTAGTGCCCAAAAAGAGAAGAAAGAGATGAAAGATATAAATACATACTGTTTGAAATTCAATATTTTACAAAAGCCAAGGTAAATCTACTCCAGCCGCCTAACGTCCCACGCTACTTCAAAGGTTGATCTACGGGTTACCTGCATAACAAATAGTCGTCATAAGTAATCTAAGATTACTTAGTGAGTCTAGGACCCTCTATACAACATGTATTTGTCCCACCCCGACTACCCCAACAATCAACAATCAAAGCACGCAATACTATTCTAATCATTGAATCACACAATCAATCAATCAGAAAAGCGCGGAAGCTTTAACACTCAACACACAATAGTATCCACTATACTAATATGTCACTACATGCATGCAAAAGCAATCACCATGCTATCATGCAACTACAAATGCGGAATAGGCCTCTATCATGCAGTGATACTCACTCCTCTGTGCTATCCGTTCTAAGTATCACAGAGACAACCTAGAACGGAACTCACACCACCGTCTCTCACGGCCCTGTCCCCTCATCCGCGACAAGGGAGCCCAGGTTAAAACTTACACCGTCGTGTAACACTCGGCCAAGGGAGCTACCCTTGTTTACCATCCGAGTCATCCCAACGATCTACCCTTGAGGGCTTCTCAAGAATAAACCGCCGAGGGCGAGGAGTATCACATGCACCGCTAAGATCATGACTCTCACCGCGCCATGATCTATCTACACTACGAGCCATGACTTTCACCACGTCATGCTCAACACACAAAAAGATCCATAGCTCTCACCGCGCTATGATCTTAAACAAAAGGGGAAAACACAGCTTTCACCACGCCGTGTCCCAACACACAAGATCTATAGCCTCCTTGCTATGATCTAAAACCGGAACCATAGCTTACACCACGCTATGTTCCTCAACAACAGAAATTACTTGTGAATCTCTCACTCACAAGTACAAATCTGCAAAAAGAATCTCTAAGTTTACCATGCAGCCAAATCAGGAGAAGCACCTTTGGATCGCATGCTTCTAACTGACTTTGGTCCTACATGTAAACTATCTAGCTACTCTAAGCTACCGAGACTCACACTTGATGAAGATGTAGCCGTTCTGCTCTCCAGAACCTAGATCTCCAACCTGCGCTCTCGATCACTCTTTCTACGAACCGCTCACCGAACCGCTCTCTCTCCTTTTCTCTCTTTCTTTTTACTAAACTAAGACAAGATGAGATGAGAAAGAGCTTACAATGTGGTGAGGGAGGGGTTTATATAGTGGCTGAGGAGACAAAGTGGTGGTTGAGACTTCCATTGCATGTGTGACACCTCAAAAGCAAGATACATTGAACCATTCTTTAGGTTCAATGAACCTTCTTCTAGATTCAATGAATCTAATTCCAGATTCAATGAATCTGTTTCTCTCTCCTCCAAGTGTTTTCTCTTGCACATGTCTTGTCTCCTTTCTCTCTTGAGACACAAGGCAACACACTCCCGCGTCCCGAACCTCCGTTCGATGCCAACGCTCGGGCCCGACCGTCCCGCGGACCGTACCGATCGTCCCACGATCGTACCTAGTCGTCCCAAACGCCGTTTTCTTCATCCTCCATGATCAACATCACCTTTGATCATGGCAACAGCTCCAACCGCCCCGTGTACGCGCACTAATCATGCGACCGTCCCACGAACATCTTCGGTTGACCGCGGCCCGATCGTAAACACTCCGTTCGCCGTATTCGGAGTTTTACTCGACCGTTTTCACTTCTGCTTCGACCGTTCGCCATCTTTTCGAACTGTCTACGCATCTCCAAAGAAATATCCGCATTTCTTTTTACTCCTCTTCAGGGATATTACAATGATCATCTTCCATGTCGTCCTTGAAGACCAAAGCTCTCGGAAAAAGTTTTAAGGTTTTTCCGAGTCTTTCCTTTGCGGTTTGCTCATCTTTGGGGTCCGGATCCTTTGGGAGAATGATTCTTATACTGGCAAAGGACTTAGGCACACCGTCAGGTTCTTCTTCAGCTCCATGATTGTTAAAAGACGATGACAAGACCGAGTGAATATCCTTGAAGACATTCTCATGCTTCGGCTTCAACGGTTTCATCGCTTCTTTTGGTTTAGGGTAGGGCTCGCCCTTCTTTGTGCTTCTTGGCCGCTCGGCTCCTTCTCTTGGCATGAGTGTGTTCCTTTCTGGTGGTAATTTGACTGCGCTTGGAGCTTGTTTGAAGTTGATGCTTGGGAAAAAGATGTCTTGCCGGACATGACCAAGTGTTAGTTGGTTTCTCATGTAATTGATGACCGCCCCGGCTGTGGCTAAGAATGGGGTACCAAGAATCAGCTGATTCCTCTTTGATCCTTCCCATACCATGATTTGGAAATCGGTTGGGACATGTCTCTCCCCAATCTCTAGCATAACATCTTCAAGCACTCCATAAGGCTCCATGCTTGATAGATCCGCAAACTCCACTCTCACCTTAGGCTCTTTGAAATATTTGAATCCCAAATCTTTGGCTAGTGCAAGAGACATGAGGTTCACGTTTTCTCCACTATCACACAAACAATCGGTGAGTTGGTATCCGTTGATACAAACGGGGATAACAAACTTCCCGGGATCTCCTTGTTTAAGCAACGGCTTGTTGTCAAGCCTTCTCTTGTAAGCTCGCCTTGACTCCCATGTGTACCTCTCTGGTTTGTACCTCTCCTTAAGCTCATCTTCTCTTTCTTCTTCTTGAGATGGTACGGAGACAATGGCCGGTGGATCCTCTTTGGATGAAACAACACTACAAAACTTTTGCGGATTTACCTCTTGTTGCTTCTTAACCGCCTCGGCTGTTTGAGAGACTTGAACATCTAACTTCTGGACGTGAGTTGACAACGCCCCAAACTTATTATATAGATCACCAAACATGTGATCCATCTTTTCATGTAAGCTCTTGGTAGCTTGTCTTTGCTCCTCCATATATTTCTTAACCGCCACATCTACTTTTTCTTCTTGTTGAGCCGGTGCAACTCCTTGGGGGAAAGTGAGTGGCTGCTTCACTTGGTAGACTCCCTTAGGATAGAATTGTTGCTTAGGCTGGTATTGTCCTCCTTGGTAAGCGTTTTGGCCTCCTTGATAAGTGTTTTGGCTCGGATAGACTTGATCATTTGGATTCTCCACATTGGTGCTTCGGTAAGAGAGGTTGGGATGGGGGCGGAATGGCTGATTGTATCCTCTATTACCGTAGTTACCTCCTATGTAGTTGACTTCCTCTTGATTCTCTTCTGCTCCATCTCTCATAAACTCCATGAGAGGCTCGTCATTAGTGGCCAAGGCATCATCGACCGCATGCACTCCTCGGTTGCTCTTTAGTAGTTGTGAGACCATGTTCTTCAACTCCATGATTTGAGCCGATTCCGATGATGAGCTCGTGGATCTCACTCCTCTATTGTACTCCGGGCAGGCATTGGAATCACTTGCAGCAAGATTCTCGATCAAAAGCTTAGCCTCCGACACCGATTTGGTCATGAAGTTGCCATTGCTTGCGGTGTCAAGTGAAAGCTTGTACTTGTGATCAATCCCATTGTAAAAGATGTTCCAAAGGTTACCTTCTGAGAAACCATGATTAGGGAAATCTCTTGCATACTCCTTGAAGCGCTCCAAAGCTTCATAGAAAGACTCCATTGGTGCTTGCTTAAATCCGGATATCTTACTCCTTATAGAGTTTGATCTTTGCTTGGTGTAGAATTGGTTTAAGAAAGATCCTTTGTATTCATTCCATGTTGTAATGGATTGAGGTGGTAGAGACTTTAACCATCTAAGTGCTTTGTCACTTAGAGAGAAGGTAAACAACTTGCACTTGAAGTAGTCCGGTGACACTCCATTGATCCGAGTAGTGCTACATATCTCCTCAAAGGTGTCGACATGGTCAAGTGGATGCTCGGTTGACATACCATGGAATTGGTTTTGTTTCACCAAGGCAATGATTTGTGGCTTGATCTCAAAGTCGTTCCTTGGGGGTTGTGGTGGTCGGATTGGATTCCTATCCAAGAAGAATGCATCGGATGAATCAAAATCTCCCATAGTCGGATGCCTTGGATGCTGAGAGAATTGTGCTCTCCTTGGAGGCACATGTGGTTGAGCTTGAGGCATCCCTTGGTGACCGCCATGGGGGTTTTGATGATGCTGGTTTGGTGGTTTACCGGCGTCTTGTTAACCCGGTTGCTGTTGTTGTTGTTGCGGCTGCGGCTGATCGGCTACACCGGAAGCGTTTTGATTGGGTTGAGGCACGGCTCCTTGTGCTGGCTGGTCAGCTCCGGCTTCTGGTAAGACATGAGGGGCTTGTGGTTGTTGTTCTTGGTTAGGGGCTTGTTGTTGGCCACCTTGTGCCGCGGCTTCACCGCCTTGATTCATTCTTTCTCTTCTTTGCCGCCTAAGTGTTCTTTCAAGTTGGTCAATGTCAAGATCTTCTTCTATGGTATTGTCCGGATTGGACCTTCTTGTCATGCACCTAAGAGACACAAAGAAAGATTATTAAGTAAAATTTTTATGGTTTTTTAAAGTTTTATGAAAAACAGAAAATGAAATGTAAAAACAAATAGAACTAGACTAAAAATCAATCAAGAAACTTGAAAGAAATGCAACTCTTCCCCGGCAACGGCGCCAAAGAGCTTGATGCGTTGGGTTTTATGCTTCAAACTAATACAATTTATAACCCAACTTGGTAGAGCTGCAAGTGCACAGCCGTGGTAAGTCGGGGTCGAACACAAGGAAGAGAGATTTCGTTTCAAGTTTATGTTGAGTGATAAGTAGCTAGAACAAAGATATGAGTGTGGGGTGGTCCTAAAATCAAAGGAAAACAAGTGAGTAAGTGAATGAGGTTGTAAACAAGATGGGAAAGATGTTAGGCAAGGGAAAATCAATGGAAACTTTTGATGAAATGACAAGAGATTGCAAGGGATAATTTATAAACCGTCTTGAACTCACAACACTAAGGTATAGCCTTTCCACTTTCGTGGCTCCGGCCACTATGCTTAAACAACCTAATAGACTCAACTTTCGATGGTTATTACAAGTTATAAGCATGCATTAGTTAATGTTCAAGTTGTGATTGTTCACTAAGTTCCTTAGGTCGACTTTTGGAAGCCTAAAACACTTAGCTCATCAAATACTAGTTTCGGCAATACAACAAGCTTTTGGAGAGTGTATCAACCTAAATTCGAGTTGTTGAGGCGCGCTTTCCTAACAACAAGCAATAAGAGCAAGTAAATATGAAGAACTAAAAGAGTAAATCCCGTTTTATGCAATCAAACAAGTTAAAACATATCAAGAGTCCATCGATCTCCTCGGCCTAACGAGGGATCTACTCGGACATAGTGCAATCAAACAAGCAAGGCATATTTGATATCATTATGCAAGTATAAAAGAGATAAGGGATAGAAAAGAGGCTTCTCTGATGAAGAACAAGTCGAATCCCTTGATAACTTTCGATCCAAAGTACAAAAGAGAAAAGGAAAAGATGAAAGAACAAAGATGAATGCGAGTGCAAGAGTTGAATGGCGCCTTCCTTCTTCCTTCTGGACGGCGCACCACCTAGGGCTTCTCCTCCTTGACGGCTGCTCTCTCTCTTGCACAATACACTCGCGGCTCTCTTCCTCCAAAGGCTAAAAACATTGTATTTATAGGCTTGAAGTCGCTAGGGTATTGAAGTGCTGAAAAAGGAAACTTTCCGGTTAACCGACTCTGAAGATTTGCGATGTGATTGGACCGGGTTTAGGACAAGTAAACCACCAAAAGCAAGCTGTGCTTGTGTTAAGTCGAGACAAGGTCCATGCCGCTGCATCCCGGGCCATTTGGTGGCGCTAAGTCTCCATGGGCTTCGTTTACTCGCCTGGCGGACACGTCTCGGGAGAAAACGAATATCTCCGTGATGGTTGCTCCAAATGACTTGAATCCACTTCGTCGTGATGAATAACTCAAATATCTATCCAGAAAGACCAAGATCATGATTTTTGGACGTCGGGAAGACCCCTTTCCGCGGTTATCTTTCGGATGCTCCAGTTCTGTCCAAATGCGAGAATCGGACAAATGGAGTTATATTGATGCTCTTGACTTGGAAACTTGCATGGATCATGGTTTGAGGCTCTTTTGCTCCTTTTTGACTCCTTTTTGATGTTTTAACCTGTTAAGACTCCAAAACCAACAAATACAAGAAAACTACCTCTAAAGGCATAGAACCTTATTGAAAACATTTGAAAATACCAATAAATACTTAGTGAAAACATGTAAAATATGATGATATCAACGACAAATGGTCCTGACCAGCGTGACTTGAGCTTCCCAGGGAAGATTTTGAGGCGTGAATTGTACAACATAACCTGGTTACCAGCCTTGAATACTTTGGGCACAATCCTTTTGTCATGAAATGCCTTAGTCCTTTCTTTGAAGATCTTGGAACTCTCGTAAGCATCAAGGCGAATTTCTTCCAGCTCGTGCAGATCCATTTCCCTCTTTTCTTGGGCAGTCTTGAGGTCCATGTTCAGCATCTTGAGTGCCCATTGAGTCTTGTACTCCAACTCAACCGGAAAGTGACAAGATTTCCCATAGACAAGAGAATAAGGTGTCCTCCCAATTGGCGTTTTGTAGGCGGTCCGGTAGGCCCATAAAGCATCGTTCAGTTTCGTCGCCCAATCTCTCCTAGACGAACTAACGGTTTTGTGGAGGATGGCTTTGATCTGCTTGTTGGAGACCTCTACTTGACCGCTTTGTGGGTGGTAAGGAGTGGCGACTTTGTGCTTTACTCCATGCTTCTTCAAAAGGTTTTCAAACACTTTATTCACAAAATGGGATCTTCCATCGCTTATTACGCACCTCGGAACACCAAACCTTTGGAATATTATGGTGTTAAACAGCTTCATCACCACTTTGGTATCATTAGTAGGTGCCGCAATCGCCTCCACCCATTTGGAAACGTAGTCGACGGCCACTAATATGTAGATGTTCCCGTGAGAAGGAGGGTTGAATGGCCCAACGAAATCTATCCCCCAAACGTCAAATATTTCAACTTCTAGAATCGGGTTTTGAGGCATCTCATTCCTTGCCGAGATGTTTCCCGCTCGCTGGCAAGCATCGCACTTAGCTACATAAGCGTGAGTATCCTTGAACAGACTTGGCCACCAATAACCAGCCTGTAAGACCTTTCGGGCTGTCTTAAAAGTAGCGAAGTGTCCACCGTAGCTTGAACCATGGCAATGATACAATATCTCCTCTACTTCAGCCTCGGCTACACATCTCCTAAACAAACCATCACTCCCTCTCTTGAACAAATAAGGTTCATCCCAATAGTAATGGTTCACATCCCTGAAGAACTTCTTCTTTCGGTAACCATTTATGTCATCAGGGACTTCTCCACTCACCAAATAGTTAATTAAATCAACATACCAAGGCAGTTTCTCTTCCTCAAGGGCGTGGGTCTCTTCAAGCTTCTCTTTCAGCTCAAAACCTTCATGCAAAACCTGCAAAGCCATCAGCTGCTCTTCGGGTAACGAATCATTAATGGGCAAACTCTCGTCGATTCTCATCCTATTAAGGTGATCGGCCACACTATTTTCGGCTCCCTTCTTGTCCACAATCTCAAGATCGAATTCCTGCAAAAGAAGTATCCAGCGGAGAAGTCTCAGCTTTGCGTCCTTCTTCGTGTAGAGGTACTTCAATGCTGCATGATCAGTGTGAACAACTACCTTAGATCCCACGATGTAACTTCTGAATTTGTCAATAGAGAACACAACAGCAAGAAGTTCCTTCTCCGTAGTGGCGTAACGGGATTGAGCCTCATCAAGCGTTCTACTAGCGTAGTAGATCACGTTCATCTTCTTGTCAACTCGCTGACCCAAGACAGCACCAACAGCAAAATCGGAAGCATCGCACATAACCTCAAATGGTAGATCCCAATTCGGAGCTTGGACAATTGGTGCGCTACACAAGGCGTCTTTGATTCTCAAGAAAGCTTGGCGGCAATCCTCATCAAACAAGAAGTCCTTCTCCTTGCATAAAAGTCTGGTGAGCGGCCTTGCTATCTTAGAGAAATCCTTAATGAAACGCCTGTAGAAACCCGCATGTCCCAAAAAGCTCCTAATGTCTTTCACCGACCTCGGTTCACCCAGCTGCATCATAACCTCAATTTTTGCTTTGTCAACCTCGATACCACTCTCGGAGATCTTGTGCCCTAACACGATGCCCTCTTGCACCATGAAGTTACACTTCTCCCAGTTAAGCACAAGATTTGTCGCCTCGCATCTCTCCAATACCCTGCACAAATTAGACAAACACGAGGAAAAGGACGAGCCATATACGGAAAAGTCATCCATAAAGACTTCGACCGTTTCCTCTATCAAATCCGAGAATATAGAAGTCATGCAACGTTGGAAAGTGGCGGGTGCATTACATAAACCGAAAGGCATGCGTCTATATGCAAAAGTTCCATAAGGACAGGTAAAAGTGGTTTTCTCCTGATCATCCGGATGGATAGGGATCTGGAAAAAGCCACTGTACCCGTCCAAGAAACAATAAAACGGATGACAAGCTAGACGTTCAAGCATTTGGTCGATAAATGGCAAGGGGAAATGGTCTTTCCTAGATGCAGCATTAAGTTTCCTATAGTCACTGCACATTCTATGTCCAACTATTACCCTAGAAGGGATCAGCTCATCATTCTCGTTCTTGATGACTGTGATACCACCCTTTTTCGGGACACAATGTACAGGTGAAACCCAAGTACTGTCCGAAATCGGGTAAATAATCCCAGCATCAAGGAGCTTTAAGACCTCTTTCTTAACTACTTCTTTAAGTTTTGGGTTCAATCTACGTTGGTGCTCAATTGATCCCTTCGATTCGTTCTCAAGATGTATCCTGTGAGTGCAAAGAGTAGGGGAGAGACCCTTGATATCATCTAGCGAATAACCAAGAGCTCTCCTGTACTTTCGCAACTCAGCAAGAAGGGTATCTAGCTCATGAGGGGTTAATGCAGCATTCACTATGACAGGATAAGTGGAGTTAGGACCTAAGAACGCATACCTGAGCCCCTTTGGAAGAGGTTTAAGCTCAACTTTCGGTGCCTTAAGCTCGGACCAGTCGTCATCAGCTCGTTGAATCGGCGAGACTTCTTCATTCGGATTCCTTCCAAGCGCAAACGGGTTCACATCCCGTTTGATATCCTGTTTGACATTTGAGGCTATTTCAACAAGTTTCTCTAAACTGATTTCCCTTGTCTCAGCTTTGTTTGTGTCCAGCAACCAAGCATAACCCAAACTCTCAGCCTGTAGAGACCCAAATTCAGCATTATCCTTTGTAAGGGCGATCTGGAGCTTATCCTCAACATTCAATTCTTCCAAGTACTCGTCAGCCAGTTGGTCTAAGGTTTCGATGTAGAATGACTCGCCATCTATGGTTGGCTGCTTCATCACATTATTAATATCAAAGATCAACTTGCAGTCTTGGCCAAGATTCAGCTCTATCTTCCCACGTTTAACATCAATAACCGCTCCAGCGGTTGCCAAGAACGGCCTTCCCAAAATCAATGAATCTTTGGGTTCCTCATCCATTTCCAGCACTATGAAATCAGTTGGTACTACCACGTTGCCAACTCTCAGTGGCATATCTTCAAGCATTCCCTTAGGGAGTCTAACAGAACGATCAGCAAGCACTAGTGAGAAATTGCACTTCTTATACTCGCTAAACCCAAGTCGTTAGGCCACTGTCATAGGCATGATGCTCACGCTGGCTCCCAAGTCGCACAAACAGTTTTTGAAAGATAACCGGCCGAGAGAACATGGGAGGGTAAAACTCCCTGGATCTCCGAGCTTCTTGGCAACTGCTCGGCTCTGAATAATGGCGCTACACTCTTGAGATAGCACTACCATGCCTTGGACTTCTTTAGTCCTTTCCAAGATTGCATCTTTCAGAAACTTTTGGTATGGCGATATCAACATGAGGGCGTCCAGAATAGGCATTCTCACTTCAATCTCAGCCATCACCTTATCAAAGAGTCCTTTATACTTGGCTATTAACTGTTTCTTGAACCGACCCGGAAACGGCATCGGGGGTTTGTAAGGCGGAGGGACAAAAGGAGTTTCCGTCCTCTTTTTGTCCTCATTGTTGCTGTTTCTGGACGTCTCTCGTGTCTTTCTAGCTTCCGACTCATTCTCAGCAGTAACTTCAGCATCGCCCTCAACTAAATCCTCCTCCTCTTGAATCACAACGTCCTCGTTGTGACTCACCGGAGCGGTACGCGGCGGTAAATTGCGGCCACTGCGAAGGGTTATAGCTTTCGCGTACTCCTTCGGGTTGGGGATCGGTTTTCCGGGAAGCGTTCCTTTCGAGTTGCTGCTGTGATGAGACTCCAAGTACTGAACCTTGGAGTTGAGTTCCTCGATTTTCCTGGTTAGCTCATGGTGGGAACTGTCGACTTTGTTGTGGATCTCAGCCAACTTGATGTGGAGGTCACTCGCCCCTGTAACTTGTCCTTGAAGGATCTGTTGCAGCATGCTTTTCATATCTGACTCTTGACCTGAACTGCTGCATGCCTGACCTTGAGTAGAGACTTGTTGTGGTGTACCAAATGTCTTAGGTGGATAACCTTTCTTGTAATAGACCACTTGCTGTCCACTTTGCTGTCCACTTTGCTGCTGGTTCGGTTGTGGAGGGTAGACTTGGTCTTGAGGATTCTCAACGTTTGTAGAACGGTAGGAAAGGTTGGGATTGTTGTTGTAGTTGATGAATCCCCTTTGGTACCCGCCCTGATTGTTGATGTAGTTGACCTCTTCAACCTGCGTGTCCTCCTCCGCGTCGACAACATCATCCTCACAAACAAAATGCACATGCTTCTGCTGACCGCTGATCATCTTGTCAAACTTATCGTTGAGTGTCTTTATCTCTTTCTTGAGCTTCTCCTCGTTAATTGAACTGCCTCTTTCAGATCGGTCATACTCCTCATTGTAATTGCCATCACTGGTGGCGATGTTCTCAACCAAAAGCAACCCGTCATCAACATCATGGCCCATGAAGTAACCGTTGCTGGCTGTGTCTAGCAACATCCTGTATTTCGGTAACACCCCTCTGTAGAGAGTACTCAGCAAATTCTCCTTTGAGAAACCGTGGTGAGGACACTGCATCTGATATCCCTTGAAGCGCTCATACGCCTCACTGAAAGTCTCGTTACTCACCTGTGTGAAACCCGAGATTTCGTTCCTCAACTTTGCGGTTCTGGATGTTGGAAAGAACTTAGCCAGAAATGCTCTCTTGCATTGGTCCCAAGTAGTGACCGAACCTTCAGGTAATGATGTTTCCCAAGCTAGTGCTTTGCCGCCCAAAGAGAAAGGAAAAAGTCGTAACTTGAAGCCATCTTCGGAGACGCCATTTATTTTCTGCAAGGAACAGAGTCGGTCGAACTTGTCAAGGTGCTTCAACGGATCCTCATCCCGCATTCCGTGAAATTGCGAATTCTCCACCAAAGAGATCAAGCTGGTCTTGATTTCAAAGTTGTTATTGGGGACAGGTGGTGGGGTAATTCCGTGGCGGTTAAGGTGAGAATTCGGAGTATCTCCAGCTCCGATTTGTCGAGCAACTCGTGGAGGCTGAACGGGATGCGCTCCGGCATTCTGCTGGTTTGCGGCCTGATGTGCCGCCTGAGGCGGTGCGTGCACCCCTGGTGGGTCTGCCATCTGCTCAAACTGTGGTGGTGCGTTTTCCAACTGCTGTTCAGCTCTCAGCTGCTGTTCAGCTCTGTCTCTTGCTCGCTTATCCCGCTTTGCTTGCTCAGCTTTCTCTAGATCACTTGGACTGAACAAATTGCTACGACCTCGAGAACGTGTGTGCATAAACCTGCAAAAGAAGGAAAAGCAGCTCCCAAACAGCAGATATAGAAAGTTTATTTGATGTTTAAACCTGCAAAACAGAGAAAGCAGCTCCCAAACAGCAAATACTTATATGGTAATGGAAAGTAATAATGAAAAACTTGATCTTGAAAATTATCCAAATAAAAAATGCTCAAACTTAAAACTCCAAATGGCAACGGCGCCAAATTGAAACAGGATTTTTGTGTGTTCAATTAACAATCCCACTCATGTCATTGTGGTCTTGAGAGTCAATCCAAAATGGAGCTAGTTGAAAACAATTTCGAATGTAAGAAATGATCAAGTCAAGAGCAATGGTTTTAAATGTAACAAGTGAACTTAGAACAAAAACGTAAATGCGATGAAAACCGTAAAATGCAAGCTGGAATGAATGCAATTCAAGAAGCAATATGCAATAAACGTTTTAACTAGATGAAAGATGTAAACTTATTGATAAAGAGAGAGTCTTGGGATGAGACATTCGATTACAAGATCTTAGGGGTCAATAAAATGTCTAGAGACACTCAACTAGAGCTAAGTCCTAGGAAGGGAGTTCAAGGAGAAAGGTTAGCCCACTCCCGTGGTGAGAACCCCTAAGCTAGCGTCGGTCCAAGGATCTAACTCCCGTTAGCTGGACGACGCAAGCCAGCCTTAAACGCCAACTCCCTTAGTCCGATGAGCTCTCCAAACCACCACTCTCGTGTGAAGGACAAGCTCATCTTCTTGCTGGTCGGTCCAATCTCTCTATGCACTTTCGGTGGAAGAGAGATCTTGGATCTAGATCTAAGTGATCAAAGAAGGTCTAGCCTTAAGCAAACCCAGCAAGGAAGGACCTTTTGGAAGGATTAAAACCCTCTAGACACTAGATAGAACCCCAATTTCTTCTAATCTATCTCATCCCTCAAGACCCAAGATGCTCACTCACTAGTCATATCAAGAACACCAAATCTTATATAGGAAAAGATACCCAATCGTGAATAGCAAGTGAAGAATAAGAGAGATTAAGCTAAGATGAGATTATTGCAAAAGGAAATGAGATAAACTTGATTAAAATCCAAAGCAAATTGTAAATACAAAGAAAATTCTCAAAGAGGAAAGTTTAGATCTATTTTTCCCAAGAGATTACAAGATGGCCTCCAATTTTAGGTCTTAAAGTCTTAAATAGTAGGAGGAAGTAGAAACCCTCAGTCAACTCATTTAAGTTGACCATTTCTCCTTCCCAATTCGCGCAGCTCCACTCTCAGCACGGGTCAACTCCCCTCCGTTGGTCAATGCCCAACTTGTCTGCGGCAAACAGGTTCTCAACCTGTTTCACAACCCGTTTGCCCTCCAGACTCCATGCTCTTTCATCTTCACTCCGTTTCTCTCCCTCTTCAGCTCAAAAACACCTGATACAACTCCCAAATGCACAAATAATGCAATGCAAGTCCTAAATGCTATGTGTTTGTACAATGCAAGAGATCTACACTAAAATGCTAAAGATATGAGCTAATATGGGGGTGAAACTAGATGGAATGTGCTCCTAAATGATGTAAAATACAGAGACATCAATACGCCACAAGTCTGCCAAACTCAGCGTCATACTCTCGCACTGACCTATCTCCCTGAGTCAATGCCACAAACCTCAACTGAAATCTGTCTCTCCTGAGGAAAATACTTGGCGTTGAACTCCGCTAAGAAGTCACCCCAAGTCCACACTGCCCTCCTCAACATGACAGAACGCCACCACAAATGTGCATCCCCACCAAGGTAATGCACTGCCAACTCCACCTAGTACCCCTCTGAACACCTGGCCGAACGGAAGTTCCGTTCCAACCTCTGCCGCCACTCATCGGCCTCCTCGGGCCCACCTCTACCCTCAAAGAAAGGCGTCCCGATCCTCTGCATCTCCCTCATCATCTCAAGATAGGAAGGATGCCCAACCACTGCAGCACCATGCTGCCCAACAAAAATGCCCTGCTGTGCCCCCGCCACCGGAGAAACACCCGGAGCCTGCTCTGGAACTGCCTGGGGGAGACGTGCCAAAATCTGCGTCAGAACCCCCATCAACTGGTCACCAAGACCATGAGCCGGGGCGGCACCCGCACCCGGGGCAACCCCAACTCCCGCGCCCACACTAGCGCCTAAACTGGCCTCACTCGCCACAAACTGAGTCTCTGACGCTGTCGCCACACTAGGCACTGCACTCTCACCGGAATCAGCCTGAGCTCCACGACCACGGCCCCTGCCACGGCCTCCGCCACGGCCTCTGCCACGGTCTGCACCACGGCCTCTACCACGACCTCTAGCTCCTGTATCCATCTCACTGCACTACCACATCACAGTATATGAGCAACTAGACAACACAAAACAAACCACAAGACAGAACACACAACTTATCGCGGAAAACTGGAAGACCGAGAGGATGAGACTATACTACTAACTGACTAACTCACATAATCAATTAAACACATAGTCCAATTCATCCAATACTACCAGTCCTAAAACCGTATTCGCTCTGATACAAAAATGAAACAACCAAGCTTTTTTTTTTATATATATTAATTATCAATGCGGAAATTCTCGAAAGGAATCAATAATTAAATAACTCAAATACTAGTTCAACAAATAAATCAATAACCGATAAAAACCAATAATAAACTCTAGCAACCTAAACACCAGGTTTGCTACATTATTAAAATCAAGCTAACACCCTAACAACGAATTCCGTGCTAGCCACAACAAGATTGCCAAAATCAAGTTCCTAGTCTCATCATCCTCTTCTCTCGGTCTCTTTCCGCGGAAGAACATTTCGGCTACCTGCATCACATTAGGGAAAACGAGATGCATAAGTATTTAATAAATACTTAGTGAGGCAATCACCCCGCCTACAGGCCAATTACGCAATTTTAACAATTTTCATCAATATTAATAATTACCACAATTATTAAATCCTTCACTTTATTTATTAAATAACTACCACAGTTAAATAATAATTTTTAAACACTTAAATAATTTCCACAATTATTTTTAGATCACTTAATTAATTAATTTTCACCAATTATTAATTAATTCTCGAATTAAACCATTTAATTACAATTAGACCGGATTAAACCACTTAATCCAATTGATTCCTTAAACCGCCAGATAACCGGATTAAACCGGACTGTGTCGATCGACACACACCTGTGTCGGTCGACACCTTGCCCGTTTGGTGTCGATCGACACCGATCCAGGAGATCGACGCCAACTTCGATTTTCAACACAGAAACACCCAAATCACGAAATCAACACACCACACGCGATTCAACCCGCGAATATCACACAAAACAACACGAAAAACCACATAACTCTACCAAATCATGATCCACATCCACAAATCCTTTTATATGCGAGCCTACGGTCATGCACTCACCTTGACAAAGGATTGAAGAGAAGAAAGAGATGAAGAACAGCACAAATCCACCACGGATCAACCACAAAGCTCCAAAATCACCACTTTTTCTCTCTGCCTCTTTTTCTCCTCTAAAAACTCGAAAAACGACAAAACAATACGGCGACACCCTTTATAACGCGACCTAGGGCTTCTCCCACAAAAACCAGCCCCAAACCGGAACTCAAATCGAATCGAAATCGATTTAAACCTTTGGTGTCGACCGACACTACCCCTGGTGTGGATCGACACCGCTTCCCAAAAGCGATAGATTGGTTTACGGATGTTACAAGTGTTGTCTTATTACAGTATTGAATATCAATATTCTTTTTTTTCTAACAAAATTAATATTCATTTAGATGATATACAGTAAAATCTCTATAAAATAATAATGTTGGGACTTAAAAAAATTATTATCTTATAGAGATATTACTTTATTGATAAATTAATATTTATTAACATATAGAAGTATATATTTTAATTTATAATCTTCGAAAATTATTCTTCATATGATATTGTATTAAGAATTTAGAAGAATCTATTTGATAATATGGTATGCATAAATTTGAAATTATGATTAAAATCTGTGGATATCATAATAAAACATATATTGTTAGTTTCTTTGAATATTTATATAAAATTTGATACATGATAAAAGTTAAAAGTTTAGTTGAAAATTATAACTACTAATATTGATAATGTAGTTGAAAATAGTACAATGATACTGAATGTATTTACACATAAAACAAAGAATTAATGTGTTTATAACATATTTAACAATTTCATATGCATATAAAAATTGCATTATGTGGTTTTTATATAATAAAAAGTTAAAGGTGAACTTAAACTAAATTCTCTTAAAAAATATATATATATATATATATATATATATATATATTTTTTATATAATTATTATTTTAACTTATTATTATAATCATATTTTTAAATAGAGTTTCAAAAATATTATTATCTTATTATTATTATTTTATTTTATTATATTAATCCGAGTTTATACCGGAAAAATTTATTATCTTATAATAATTATATTACTTTATCAATTATTACTGTAGTTGTTAAATAGCGATTTTTTTAATCAGCAATCTATTGTATTATTTGTGCCTTTGTTGTATGGAATTTGAATTTTAGGACAACTGGTAATAATAATCTTAAAAATGAAAATAAAAAAGGGAAAAGGGGTAGTTGTCGGCAAAGATTTAGCCAAAGTGGGCCCTTCCAGTAATATAGAAAGGTCAACTGTCAATAGGTCAATAAAAATGGGACCCGCAAAGCTGTTACACGCAGATGACGTGGCCCAACCGGTGGTAGCCGACACCAACGGACCAACCTCCTTCCTGTATCTTCCGACATTCACTTTGGTTCCTCTCTAATCTTCTCTCTAAATCAATTTTTTGCGTTTTAATTTCAGTTCTTTTTTTTTCTGCTTTAGGTTTTAGTTCCATCACTACATTATTTGCTACCAACCGCTTTCTCTGTTCATGCTGTGACAACGAGAAATTTTGGTGTTGCGAAATTTTCAGTGTGTGTGACGTTAAGTCTAAGTCTTTGAAGAAAGCCCTTTAAAAGAAAGAGACGTTAAGTCTTTGCAGCTCTAAAGATAACGCAAAAGTAAATATATTTTTGAAAAAGAAAAATATTATTTAAATATTATTTTTTTGGGGATAAAAAATTACAATTAACTATTAGAGATGTTGATATTTATTAAACAAATTAGTTTTTTTTTTAATTCTAGTTTCCCCTGAAAATAAATGGTTTATGCTTTTGCAGATATTGTTATGAAGTTTATCATAAACCAAGAGAGTTATTCATATATGGATTTTTAAGAATTGTTAAAACTTTCAGATTTCATTGTTATTGGTTTATGTACTCTGACATTCTTCAATAACTTTGTGATTTTAAAATTCTTTACAAAATCCATTATTATTCAAAAAGTTGAGGTTTTTACGATTCTTTTTATTTCGTGAAATATTTTGTATTAGGACATAGATTTAAAAAAATTTAACTCATGAATCTAAACTTTCAAATTACTATGTATATCCCTTATATTCTCAAAGTCATTGTAATTAAAAAAATTGATATAATTTCTAAATATATTATCTCTAAAAGAATCTAACTAATTTTTTTACAAATTTAACAAATTTCGGTAGTTTATAAAATGAATCAACGTAACTCCATATAAATTCAACTCCAAATAACTCTCCAAATGTCTAAAAATTGTATACTTACAAAAAAAAATCATACTAAATATGTGTGTATGTGTAACAAAATTATATATATCGATAGTTTTTGAATGTATATATTAATGAAATGCTACGATTTGATAAAACGTAAATATTAATATATTTATCTCAGGAAAGTAACAAGAAAGATAGTCATTTTCCTTTTTGAAAATTAAAATTTTCGTATTCATCTTTGAAGTCATTTTCATATATTATCCGATAAGATTTTAATCTTTTGAAATCGACTCTATTCAATATCGTATTCAAATTTCAAGACTATAATAAGACCCCAAAAAAAACTAGATAAAACTGAAATTTTTATTATTACTTGTGTCATGTCTTTTAGTTGATAAAACCTTAACGCATATCCAAGTAATAAAGAATTTTATTATTATTATTATTTGATATTTGTTGAAGATGCATCTTTTAAGAGTTAACGATTAGGTTTTTATTCCCTTTTTTTAAGACGTTTGATTTGTTCACTGAAATTACTATCAATCTATAGTTAGGAATAGGATAGTGTGGTGCAGTCGACACGTTTTTTTTAACGTCTGAAATATTATGATTGTATACAAGTTATGAGAACAACTGCGAAAACAATTTTACGTACAGCAGACATACATTTCTGCAGTTGACACGTTAGATATACATTTTGTAGACGTTTGATCTTATCATATATTCACTGAAAATACTAGCAGTCTATAGTTATGACAGTGGACTGCAAAAAAAAAAAAAAAAAAAGAAATTGAGTGTAGTTAATCGATACAATATAAATTTGATTAAGTACAAAAACATATAATTAAGTAGAACAACCTAAAAATTGTACACTATACTATAGTACTCATCCCTTATATATTAAAACAGAATGCACTGCTGAGGTGTCATCACCAGAACCATTCTCAGAGAATTTTTAAATTAAGACATAACTTACTACATAATTTACAAGGAATACTATTGGTTATTTTGTCTTTTTATTTATCTAGGAGTAAATGCTACCACATCCATAATATATTAACCATTAATATATTATTTCCTTTCCTTAATTGGGTACCTGTTAAATTATTAAATAAGAAATATATTCAATTCAGTTCTATCATATTAATTATTTTTAAAATCATTATATTTCTCCTATCATCTTTTTTTACTTTATTTTAAAAAATAATGTGTATCATCTATATAAAAAAATAAGTAGAATAAAAAATATATATTTTTCTTTATATTTTATGATTTGAATTTTTAAAAACAAAATAAATTACGAGAACAGTTAAAATTCCACATTGGATATGTTGTTGAGTGATGGTTAAAAAATATATTATAAAAAATATACATTATATGCAACCATATGAGAATAAAACCTCATTTAGTAGGCATCTAAATGTAAAAGTTTTTCTAAAATTTATTAGATTTAATATAGTTTTTCGGTTAGATTATATGATTAGAACGAATAAATAAATATTTTAATTTGAACTGAATTGTAAAATATTTTATAATAGATCAAAATTTTGAATATTCTAATTTTTATTTTTAGAAAATGTAATATTTTAACCTGATCAAAAATCCCTTATATATTAAAACAGAATGCACTGCTGAGGTGTCATCACCAGAACCATTCTTTGGAAATTTTTAAATTAAGACATAACTTACTACATAATTTACAAGGAATACCATTGGTTATTTTGTCTTTTTATTTATCTAGGAGTAAATGCTACCACATCCATAATATATTAACCATTAATATATTATTTCCTTTCCTTAATTGGTAATCACGAAAATTATTAAATAAGAAATATATTCAATTCAGTTCTATCATATTAATTATTTTTAAAATCATTATATTTCTCCTATCATCTTTTTTTTTACTTTATTTTAAAAAATAATGTGTATCATCTATATAAAAAAATAAGTAGAATAAAAAATATATTTTTTTTTTTTATATTTTATGATTTGAATTTTTAAAAACAAAATAAATTACGAGAACTGTTAAAATTCCACATTGGATATGTTGTTGAGTGATGGTTAAAAAATCTATTATAAAAAAATATACATTATATGCAACCATATGAGAATAAAACCTCATTTAGTAGGCATCTAAATGTAAAAGTTTTTCTAAACTTTATTAGATTTAATATAGTTTTTCAGTTAGATTATATGATTAGAACGAATAAATAAATATTTTAATTTGAACTGAATTGTAAAATATTTTATAATAGATCAAAATTTTGAATATTCTAATTTTTATTTTTAGAAAAATGTAATATTTTAACCTGATCAAAAAGTTAAAATATTAGTATGTTAATATATTTTAATATTATTATAATTCTATCAAGATCTTTGTAATGTACAAAATTTAAAAATTTATAATATAATATTTAATATATATATAAGTAATCAATAATATAAAAATTAAGAAATGTATATTTTATCTTATGAAACGTATTTTTTTAAACTTAAGTAATCATATCTAAAACTTCTTATCTTATGAAATACATGAAGTATAATTTTTTAAAAATAATAAAGTTTTATTTTCAATTTTTTTCTTTGAACTATATTATTATATTATAGTCATTTGAGTTATATATCTTGCTTAGATCTATTAAATATTTATGTATGCGATCAAAGTTGTAATTTGTTTATCTTTTTAAAAAATAGTTTAAAATGTTTACTTTCAACAATATAAATGAAGACATAATCAAACCAAGGTAAAAATTTTGTCTCATAAAATTTCAAAATAGTTAAATAGTTATTTTTTAATAAGGAATATATTCAATTCAGTTCTATCATATTAATTATTTTAAAAATCATTATATTTCTCCTATCATCTTTTTTTAACTTTATTTTTAAAAATAACGTGTATCATCTATATAAAAAAATAAGTAGAATAAAAAAAAAAAAATTCTTTATATTTTATGATTTGAATTTAAAAAATAAAAATAAATTACGAGAATTGTGAAAATTCCACATTGGATATGTTGTTAAGTGATGGTTAAAAAATCTATTATAAAAAATTATCAAGATATGCAACCATATGAGAATAAAACATCATTTAGTAAGCATCTAAATGTAAAAAAAAAATCTAAATTTTATTTGATTTAATATAGTTTTTCAGTTAGACTATATGATTAGAACGAATAAATAAATATTTTAATTTGATCATAATTGTAAAATATTTTATATTAGACCAAAATTTTGAATATTCTAATTTTTTTTTTTAGAAAAATGTAATATTTTAACCTGATCAAAAAGTTAAAATATTAGTATATTAATATATTTTAATATTATTATAATTCTACCAAGATCTTTGAAAAGTACAAAATTTAAAGATGTATAATATAATATTTAATATTAATAAGTAATCAATAATAAAACTTAAGAAATATATATTTTATCTTATGAAATGTATTTTTTCTAAACTTAAATAATCATACCTAAAACTTCTTATCTTATAAAATACATGAAGTATAATTTTTTTTTTTTTAATTACAAAATTTTATTTTCAATTGTACTTCTTTGAACTATCTTATTATATTGTAGTCATTTGAGTTTTATGTATCTTGCTTAGATCTATTAAATATTTATGTATGCGGTCAAAGTTTTAATTTGTTTACCTTTTTAAAAAATAATTTAAAATGTTTAATTTCAACACTCTAAATGAAGGTATAATCAAACCAAGAAAAATTTTGTTGTATAAAATTTCGAAATAGTTAAATAGTCATTTTTTAATAAAAATTTAAATTTAAAAACTATCACCCCGTGTAAGGCATGGGTCCAACCCTAGTAGATATACTATAGAACAAAGTTATCCCTAATAGTCTAATGCTGTTGGAATATCAGGACTTTATCGGGTCAGACAAATCACTTTCACACGTAACACATGGAAAGAAACAAATGGCGAGTTTGATTCCCTTACATCATGCACAGAGAGTGAAGAAATGTATTTTGAGATCATGTATTAATTTATTTTAACTACTTCTACTAACACCAATGTTATAGTTTAGGTCAAAGATCGATTTCCATAAAAAAAAAAAAAAATCATAACATGAAGTGTAAAATTTAAGGGTGCATGCAAATAGTGAAAGGAAACATCCACCAGTATTATAATGAAAACTCACCATTGGAATAGAATGAACATTGGTATAATGAAAACTCACCATTGCATTCATTCTACAAAAGAGTAAACAAAATTCTAAGAAAATCCACTATTTTGCAGTAGTGCTAAACTGTATCGTTTCAGTTTTAGCAGATATTGCTACAGAGATCGACCTAATAAATCTCGTTATTCAAATAAGAAGCCGAAACAATTTACAAGTAAAAAATATACTGGGAACATCAACTACATTTCACCATTTGACACCATGGTATTCTTCATAGAAAATGTGCATTGATTAAGCAAAGTATGCACATTGATTACGTTTGACCAGCGATGACTTGACATGTGGAGCTGACGAAGAACCGACACGATGCTAACTAGGCGCCACAATTGACATGGCTCTTCTAGTCACCTCCACGTCACTCTGCCCTTTTTAAGAAACAAAAAACCCACGTCACCTTTCTTTTTGTATTGTTCATAATAACTTTTTTGTTTGTTTGAAAACTATCCCCAATAACTTTAAATATATTGATGTATTTTGTCATATGTATATATCCCAGTGTATACGTTATATACAGTCACTGAGTCACATATCCCAGTGTATACGTTATATACATAACTCACATGTGACTTTTTCTTTTGAAAACCAAAATTTTAAAGCGGATAGAATTTCTATTCGTTGATCGTTCGTCTAATAATAATGCGTATATCATTTAAAATTGGACTTGAGGTAGAGGGATTTAAATACGTTACTAGTGTTGGACCCGCGCCTTGCACGGGGTTATAGTTTCTGAATGTATATTTTTATTAAAATATATATATTTAACTATTTCGAAATTTTATGCGACGAAATTTTTACCTTGGTTTGATTATGTCTTCATTTATAGTGTTGAAATTAAGCATTTTAAACCATTTTTTAAAAAGGTAAACAAATTAAAACTTTGATCGCAGATATAAATTAAATATGATAGATCTAAGCAAGATACATAAAACTCAAATGACTACAATATAATAAGATAGTTCAAAGAAAAAAAAATAAGTTTATTATTTTTTAAAAATCATACTGTATTTCATAAGATAAGAAGTTTTAGGTCTGATTACTTAAGTTTAGAAAACTACATTTCATAAGATAAAATATATATTTCTTAAGTTTTATATTATTGATTACTTATTAAAATTACATATTATATTATAAATCTTTAAATTTTGTACTTTTCAAAGATCTTGATAGAATTATAATAATATTAAAATATATTAACATACTAATATTTTAACTTTTGATCAGATTAAAATATTACATTTTTCTAAAAATAAAAATTAGAATATTCAAAATTTTGATCTAATATAAAATATCTTACAATTATGATCAAATTAAAATATTTATTTATTCGATCTAATCATTTAGTCTAACTGAAAAACCATATTAAATCGAATAAAGTTTAGAATAACTTTTACATTTAGATGCCTACTAAATGAGGTTTTATACTCATATGGTTGCACATAATGTATATTTTTTTATAATGATTTTTTTGACCATCACTCAACAACATATCCAATATGGAATTTTAACAGTTTTAGTAATTTATTTTGTTTTTAAAAATTCAAATCATAAAATATAAAGAAAAAAATAGCTTTTTATTCTATTTTTTTATATAGATGATACAAATTATGTTTTTAAATAAAGTTAAACAAAGATATATGAGAAATATAATGATTTTAAAAATAATTAATATGATAGAACTGAATTGAATATATTCCTTATTTAATAATTTTCGTGATTATCAATTAAGGAAAGTGAATAATTTTTTTAATTAATATTTAGTTTAGTAAGACATATTTGATTTTCTAACCATAATATATGAATGGCATTGTTTGTAATTATTCTAGTAAATTAAACCTTATTTCATAAGTAGGATGAGAAGCTTCCTAATAATGACACATCAGCATGACATTTTTGTTAATTACACATGATACAAAGGTTATTTTAAAAGTGTATTCTTTTTTAATATATTAGGGATTATCTAAACGTTTAAAAATACCGTAGATAATGATCATGCGCTGCCTATAAACGGCAGATCTCAGTCCTATATAAAAATTCGAAGCTTTGTAACATTATCCAAAGGACTTTTGTTGTGTGGATTACGGGTCAAATTTGTTCTGACGTAAACCAACTAATAACCTGATCCATACAACGAATTTCATTAACTAGCAATAAAAAAAAACATTGTTTATCTTATTATAAAATTGTATAAAGAGCATGGACTTTGTCGCTCTGTCTCAATAGAAATATGATAATACAAAAAATCTGAAAACAAACGCAGATGCAACATTTGACCAGCATATGAGATATGACACGTGGCGCACAGTGGGCACACTGATGGGTTTGGTGAAATATGGCACACCGATCCACTCAGAAGGTCTCACATTCGTGGCTCGTGGGTTACAATGTCATGTCCCTAAATAATAATAAGGGATAATCGAAGATATTGACGGAAAAAAACCAACCTCTGAGAAATGACTATCGTTCGTACGTGATTACAAGTGTTCGATCGATGTGTTATTTTGGTCCCATATAAGTACCTTAAGCAGGTGCAATAACTAATTTTGGGCCACGGTTATAATTGCAAGTTATTTGCAACTCTTAGGAAATCTAGGAACAAATAGAAAAAAAAGTAGGTTCCAACCATTACTCAACCACATACTCAAAGAATAAACATGCAATAAATAATAATCAGACATTACAAAAAATTTCATACTAGATAATAATATTATAAAGACAGTGTGACACCAGTTCAAAAACTAATGTCTCATGCATGTTTGTAGATAGTATTTACTAAGATTTTTTTTTTTTTTTTTGTAATTTGGCACCAATTCATAAACTTATGATGTTTCATGCGTGTTTGTAGATATTTACTACGATTTCACTTTGATTGCGCCAAATAGTTCAAATGGTCATAACTTTCTGTTTGTCATTTAGTCTTCTCACCAGATTTGGATACGATACTTATAATAATTATTGTCAGAATAATAAGAATAATAAATTCCATGTTAATAGAAACTCATTGGACAGTAGAAGATAAGATCAACAAATTAAAGTGTGCATATGCATGTATGAATGTTAGTTGGTAGTTATAAGTTTGGTGGGTTTCTTGAAAATTAAACTATTAAAGATTACTCATTTACTCCTTTGACCCCTTCTTTAATTTCTGGTTTTACTTTTTTTGTTTCTAATTATGTGTTGCCTCCTCTTTCCAGTCTAATTTCTCACAATGTACATTATGATTTGATAGTGCATGTGGGAGTTGTATTGGGGAAAAAAGAAAGATATAACATTGTTGGGGTTAATGATGATGGGTTTATTTCCATTTGGTATTACAATTGTTTATTACAGCAATTAATATACCGTAGAGTAAAGACACAGTAACTACGTCATTATACGATCTGAATGATCATGGACATAAATGATTAACCAATACGAGGATTGAAGCGAACAACTGATATATTTGATGTAAATTTTTCTACATGCGTTAAAGATTCGGTGACCAATAATTTTGTAATTTGATTTCTAGATTTTTTTTTTTTTTTTTTTAGTAACTGAAATGATTAACCAATGCGAAATTCAAGAGAACAACTGAAATATCTGATGTTAATTTTCCTACATGTGTTAAAGATCCGGTGACCAATAAATTCGTAATTTGATTTATAGTGTTTTTTTTCTTTTTTGTATCACTGATTTTTTTCTAAGGTTTCACGACCACAGTTCCAAATATTCTGTAAACAAAATTTTATTAATCTGCATAAATTATAATAGACCACACTTCGTCAAATTCAAATCCTAGATATCTGATCAATCATTGAATCAAAGAGGCTTCTACAATATGATTTCTTGATTATAGCACTGATTTTAATTCCAGTTCTATTTCAGTTGGGATATTAATTAGTTGTTACAATAAATAGTAGTGTTTTTTGTTCTCCAAGTTACATTAGTATTATATATATAACCTCAGTAAGTAAAGGTGTTCCTGGTTTGGGGCAAACGGAAAACGTAAAAATACGAACAAAGTCGTTGTAAATTTCCACGTTTAGACGGACAGAATAAACCGCTGGGCCCCGTACGACCCAATGCTGGATCTTTAACGCATGTGATCACAAACTTGCTTAGTAAAAATAAAAAAAAATCTTGAATGTCGATGTAACAAAGATTGCTTACAAATAACGGAAAATCCAAAGATGGGACTAATGTCTAGATAAAGCTTGGTTAAACCAATTTACACTGAATGAAAATCGTTTTTGTTAAAGTAAAAGTGTCCCCGTTATAGTGATCAGTCGGGCAAAAATAGTGATTAGTTAATACCGTTATAGTGGTCCATCTGATTGGTCACAGTGGTAAAGACATGTCAATAACTCATGTCCCCAAAACCTTTCAAGAATTCATATTAACTAGTATTAAGTTACTAGCTAGATGTTAATATCCCCAAATGTACGTGACTACTTGACTTAATCTTTTAATGGCCTTCGATGCTTGTTCATTTCTTGATTCTTATTGTATATCACGGTATTGTTTAGAAAAAGAAAACTATTAAAAATTTGACATATATAATTTGTCCTTTTTCGTTTTGTTTTTTTTTAACTATACAACACTAATCTCACTTTGTAATAATTTAATTACATATTGATTGTTGGTTTCAACTTTCAAGAAAATCGCTGCTAAAGCATTAGACTTCCTCATTATGAACCAAATTTTTTGGCATGACTTAACTTTGTTTCAATAACTTGTTTAGATATGATAAAAGAAGTCGTCGTTCCATTTTATAGATTGTGAAAAAGGGTAAAGGAAGAATATGGTTGTGAGTTTCTGGTCCATTCTTGCAAACAAATTAGTCCTCAACACCCAAAAAAAGTGCTGTTTCTTAACACTAGTACCAAAAAAAAAAAGTCCTCAACACCAAAATCACACAAAGCTAGTATATATTTTATAACGTTAAAATTTAGCGTGAACGTCCAAGTGCTGATCGAATGTTTTTATTCCGAATGTCATTGAGTTAAATGAGAAACCTTAATTCAACTTGTATAGTTATGATTGCAGTTGAACTTTATAGATTAGTAAAATGAGAAACTGCAACCATAACTATAAAATTTGAATTAAGGTTTATAACTTGTTGTTAAAAAAAAAAAAAACAGGTTTCTATCTTTAATTTAACAAATCAGTTTTTTTTTTTTTTTTATAGAAAATGAATATTTTGGAAGAATTTCAAATATACACTTTTGGGTGTTCACTTTCAAAAGAGTCCATTTCAAAACTACATTATTCTTACTGAAAAAGAAAATATAATCCATAAAATCTAAAATCCTAAATCATAAAATATAAATCATAAATCATAAAATCTAAACCGTAATCTATGATTAGTGAACCCAAATTAATATCATAAATGGTGTCATTTTGAAAATGAGCTTAGAAATGTGTATTTTGAAAATTTTCTCAAATATTTTTCATCCAAACAGTTAACCACTAAATGATTTTTAATTACTCCATAAACTAATATTTTAACTCTGTTTTGGCCTTTGGGGACTCCTACGAATCAAATTAAGTATGCAAATGCAATATTTTGTGTATCCGCAAATATACAAAGCAGTCCGTATATAGAAATAACAAATAAGTACGTATTTTATTTTCATTTTTATTAATTGTTTTAAAAAATAAAAAAATTAGGTGGAGGGTTTACATTGGGGTTTTGAGAGTGAGAGGCGCTCGCTGCTATTAGCTACTGTTTCAATCTCTTCCTTTATAAAACGGCTTCCGTCGTCAATGGCGTGAACCTAAAAAACCTTCTCTCCTTTCATTTTTCTTTCTTTTTGTTTTCGTCTCTCTCCTCTTCTCCATCGTTTTCACGCTTCTCTCACCTTCCTTTATCCTTATCCGATAAACCCATCAAAACCCATAAGACAAAACAACACCTTTTTTTTTTTTTTTTACATTTTAGATCGAAAATCACCGTAATACAGTCTCCGATTACAGTCAGGTCTCTCTTTCACTCCCTCACTCCTCTGTTTTGGGTCTCTGAATTTCTGCTTCCTGGGTTGAATACAAAACAAAAATGCAAGAGCTTTTGCTCCATTTTTTTTTTTTTTTTTTTTGAAAACTGATTGCAACCAGGAAAAAAACTATCTTTCGCTATCCTCTGCGTTTTGCCTCTGCGATTGGGTTGTTTGCTAGGATGAAGGAGATGCCAAATCTAGAAAAAAACCCAATTTCTCTCTTAAGCATTTCAAAAAGCTTCGTGCTTTTCTCAGTTTCTGGTTTCTGTTACTCTTCTGTGACTCACTTGCTTCTGCTTCTGCTTCTCTGACTGATTTGTTGTTTTTCTTTTGGATGGTGATTTCTTTGCAGAATTAGTTAAAAACTCAGAAATCACAAGGAAGAAGATGAAGTACGTGCTTGTAACAGGAGGTGTTGTGAGTGGATTAGGCAAAGGAGTAACAGCAAGTAGTATCGGTGTTCTTCTCAAAGCTTGTGGTCTTCGAGTTACTTCGATCAAAATCGGTTAGTTTTTCTACATCTTCTCTGGTTTGAAGTCAAAATGATGTTTTGCTTACGTGGGGCACTTAAATCTCCAGATCCTTATCTAAACACTGATGCTGGAACCATGTCCCCATTTGAGCATGGTGAAGTGTTTGTCCTTGACGATGGTGGTGAGGTAAATAAAAATGACTTTTTTTTTCCAACTTTTTCAAAAAAGATTTCTACTTTTAACAACTTTTGAATCTTTTTTTTATTGTTTTTGATGTGATTTGCAACAAAAAGGTGGATCTTGATCTTGGAAACTACGAGAGGTTTTTAGATATCAAATTAACCAGAGACAATAACATCACTACCGGGAAAATTTACCAGGTTTAAGATCTAGATCTCAACTAATTGGAAATTGATTGATGAGTTAGCTTTACTAAATCTTCTTTTGTTATATGTCTTTTTCACTGAAAGCATGTAATTGCTAAAGAAAGGAAAGGAGATTATTTGGGAAAGACTGTTCAGGTACTAATAATTATGCTTTCCCCACCTATCTCTTTCTCATTTCATGTTCTGGTGTTGGTTTCTTTTTAATTGTTTTTAATTGTAATGATTTAGGTTGTTCCTCATATCACTGATGCAATTCAAGAATGGATCGAGAGAGTTGCAATGATTCCTGTTGATGGAGAGGAAGGTCCTGCTGATGTTTGTGTTATCGAATTAGGAGGAACTATAGGTTATACACCAAACTTGTATTTTTCTTCTTCTTTCTTGTTTCTTGCTTTGCTTCTTCTCTGTAAACAGAATTTCTTTATGTTTGCAGGTGATATTGAATCCGCGCCTTTTATTGAGGCTCTTGGCCAGTTCTTTTACCGTGTAGGTAAGAATCATTTTTCATTTTACCATTTGAATCAAAAGAGCAAAGAAATTCTGTGTGTGGAAATTTTGGGATAATGATGAAAATTAACTGCTGCATCTTTGGTTGGTGGTTGAGTTTAGGTCCAGGGAATTTCTGTCTGGTCCACGTCAGCCTCGTGCCTGTGCTTAATGTTGTTGGTGAGCAGGTATAATACTTATCCTGAAATGGAGCAGCAATGATGTGACAGCATTTGATTCTCTATGTCTGCATTAACTTCATTTCCCTTATCTTTCAGAAAACGAAGCCGACACAGCATAGCGTTCGGGGGCTACGAGGCTTAGGCTTGACACCTGATATCTTAGCTTGTCGGAGCACAAAGGTTTTTACTTTCATTTCCGTGTCGACTTGAAATCTTTTTCATCTAGAAATTACAGTCTCTTGTTCTGATGGAAAATTCTCTTATCTTTTTCTTCATTAAGGCACTTGAAGATAATGTGAAAGAAAAACTAGCTCAATTTTGCCATGTCCCGGTAAGAAGCTGCCTTTTTTTGTCCCTTATTGTTATGTTGTTTATTTACCAGCTTACGGTTCTTGTTTCAGCTTGAGTATATCTTCACTCTCTACGATGTTCCCAACATTTGGCATATTCCTTTGTTGCTCAAGGTACCTTTTTCTCAACTAAAACTATCTGTAGTCAATACGCTGAGTTATTATAGATCTTTAAGACTATATTCCATTGAACAGGATCAGAAGGCTCACCTTGCAATCTCAAAAGTGCTCAATCTTGCTAGGTATCTATCATATCTTGCTTTGTCTTTTGTTTTCTTGGTATGCGACTCAATTGGATTGGAAGTGATCTTTGTTGTTTCTGAAACAGTATTGTTAAAGAACCTTCTCTAGTGGAATGGACTTCTAGAGCTGAATTATGCGACAACTTACATGTGCCGGTGGGTCTCAGCTCTCAATAATTCCTTATAAACTATAATCTTGATGTCTCTTTCTTAACGCAGCAAATCAATTTACAGGTGAGAATCGCTGTTGTGGGGAAATACACAGGGCTCTCCGATGCATATCTCTCTGTCTTGAAGGTACAACTTAACGCATCACCGCTCATGGGATAGTTTCTGTATAACAAAATGATTTCTTTGTATCTGTTCTCACATTTGGATAACTTGTTTAGGCTCTCTTACATGCCTCTGTGGCTTGTCGCAAAAAGCTCGTAGTTGATTGGGTTCCAGCTTGTGATCTTGAAAAAGAAACTGAGAAAGAGGTCCGATCTAATGTTAATTTCACATATATGACTTTACATGGTCTCAAATTTTGATCTAGACTCATGCTTCTTTTTGTTTTTGTTTAAGCAGAATCCAAATGCGTATAAAGCTGCTTGGAAGTTGCTAAAGGTTTGAAATGTTTGCCATTTCACAACTTTAATCATCGATACGCCTTATGTGGTTTTGCTCATATCATTTTGTTATCTTCTTTAGGGTGTAGATGGAGTCCTTGTACCTGGAGGTTTTGGTGATAGGGGAGTGGAAGGGAAGATTCTTGCTGCAAAATATGCTCGTGAAAACAAGATCCCTTTCCTCGGAATCTGTCTCGGGATGCAGATTGCTGTCATCGAGTTTGCAAGATCAGTTCTCTGCTTGCAGGACGCAAACAGCACAGAGTTTAAACCGGATACCAAACATCCATGCATCATATTCATGCCTGAGGTTAATAGATTCTCTCTTTCTCTTAACTTGAAATGTAGCTTCTTTACTGTCTTCCTGATTTCATTTTATGTTCACGCTTGGTGGGTTTAGGGTTCGAGAACTCATATGGGAGGCACTATGCGCTTAGGATCAAGAAAATCTTTCTTCAATGTCAAAGACAGCAAATCTGCAAAACTGTGAGAACCATTTGATCTTATATTTAACTTGGTTTGTTCTTCACATATGAAAGCTATATAGATTTTACTTCAAATGATTCTGTTTACTCTGTTCTTACAGATATGGGAACAAAAGCTTTGTCGATGAGAGGCATCGCCATAGATATGAGGTATGGATTTCTTTCATACAAGTTCTTGGATATCTTCCACTTAAAAATGAAAAACAAAGTTGAATTCTTGACATGCACATACACTATTCTTGCAGGTGAATCCTGATATGGTTGAACGCCTTGAGAAGGCCGGTCTATCTTTCGCTGCGAAAGATGAATCTGGCAAACGCATGGAGGTCTGTTTTATATCTCTAGATTCAAATCCTATTGCAGCAAAAAGAAAGCTTCCAGCTTTGACTAATCTTGTACTGGAATTGCAGATTATTGAACTTCCAAGCCATCCTTTCTTCATCGGAGCTCAATTCCACCCGGAGTTCAAGTCCAGACCCGGGAAAGCTTCTCCTCTCTTCTTAGGTCAGAACCCATTTCATCATTAGTCAAAAAGATCCAAACTTTATATATACATCTCTCTTAAGTAACCTGAAGTCAACAACAGTCACATAACCAATCTTTTGCTTCTTACTTCAGGGCTCATTGCAGCGTCGTGTGGCGAGCTAGAATCAGTCCTAAAACCAGCTTCTGCTCATCAACATGTGATTAGCAACGGTACAAAAAACGTTTTCGTCAATGGAGCTTCCAAGAAAGCTACCAATGGATTGGCTGATGTAAGATATAATAAAGGATTCTGCAATGGCCTCTACACTAGATAGCTGCAGCTGCAGGATCTCTGTTCTTCCTCTCTCCACATTAGAGTTTGCTTCGTTTTTTGGATTTAGTTTGGATTTTGGTTTGCCTTTCTTTTCTTATAAACTTAGGATTTTCCCTTCTGTGCATATGATTCAAGCTTTTGTTCAGGTTCTTAAACATCTGACAATTGCGGTTGATTTCTCCTGGTTTGTTTTTTTTTGCATCAAAAGGGATTTCATATGATCATATGTTCTGTTTGGAACATTTTGTATCTTGAGTTGGTCTGAATGTGAAAGAAGCATCTGATAAATAAAACTCAAAACTAAAAAGATTTAATTCTTGTTCTTGTTACTTATATAAACTACTAGCATTCCACCTGTGCGTACGGAGACGTAACAATTTATTTTTCAATATTTCTTTTGTCAAAATAAACCATTATGTTAATCATTTTTTTTTTGAAGCGGATAACATTGGCATAGTTTACATATATAGGAATTTATAAGTGAGAATAGAGGTAAAACAAAACAGTGGATAATAGTACACCCTTTTTATTATTATATTAATGAAAAGTGATAATACATATACATTAACAAAATTCATATAGATTTTATAGTATATGAACAAATAATAATATATATATATGAAATTACTATAATTAGAATAATTGTAAACGAAAAAGAAAAAGAAAATTCATATTAGATCATTCAATTTGATCATAGGATTGAAAGTCGTTTTTTTTTTAATACATTTGATTGCTGAACTAAAGCATTTTCATTATGCATATGTGTTTTTAATCTTTGGCAGCTGTTTTTGCACCCGTGTTATAGAGTGTCAACGGTTTATCATTGCTATATGTTTATGTTAGTATAACTTGGAAGTGGCAAACATCGATCGGTGGTGCTAATTAATATGACTGGTGTTATCCGATATGCTTCCCTTTTTTTCTAGGTATTTGCATGACAACTTACTCGCAAATGTCCACGTTCAAGTCCAATGTACTGTTCTGTATCTCCACCATTCTCTGTTTTAGGTACTTCTCTCATGTTTTTAAATATTAGCTATAAAATTAGCATGCTACATATTTTATAGAAGAAACACCCCACAGAGGAGTCTTCTTCTTACGTGTTAGCTTTCTCATCACAACCCCAAAAAATCAACCTATTACAAAGCCTATAATTTTAAGTTAATTAAAATTAACATATAAGAATTTTAGCTCATAAGCCAAGCGTAACAATGTATTTCATAGAAGAGATACCCACAAAAGAGTTCTCTTCTTATGTGCTAGCTTTCTCATCTCAGCCAACATATTATAAAGTCCAAAAATTTCAATTCATTAGAACATTTACCATAATATCTTCAAAATACCAACAAAACTATTAGTGTCACACTTACATTGATCTTAATAAATTGAGTAATACCTGGTTGAAAGCTTTGGTCATCCTTGGGAACTCCTTCTTGAAGACAAACTTGTTAACAGAGAGTTTAAGTTTATTTTGCTTCTTAGTCTTGGTGGTTCCGAGTACCCACATGTTGCTCCTTGTCAGCTGGCTTAATGGTCACCATCATTTTGTTTGTCAAACCTGAAAAGACAGGAAAAAGATCCAAACTTTAGTCACTATGGCAAGATGTTAATACAAATCACCCCAGATGCTAAAAGATAATTTATTTGTATAGTTGAGATGATTCCTAATACCGTCTTTTTTTTGCTGTATTTTCATATTTACAGCCAAGGGAACTTTTGCGAATGTGAACTGAAACTTAACAGTCTTGTCCATTGTTTGTGTTAGCAGCATTTGGAAGAGGCAAAAGTCAACTTAACAGTCTTGTCCATTGTTTGTGTTAGCAGCATTTGGAAGAGGCAAAAGTCGGTAGTGCTAATTTGACCGTTTCTATCCGATGAACATCCCTAATATTGATTTGTGACTCTAGTGTATAAGTAAATTGGTTGAGTTTACATGGAATTTAACATAATAGTATTATTTGATGTTCAAATATGTAAAGGCTTCTTTCGTGAACATGATTATATACAGGCAATTTAGTCTTATAATGTTTTTCTTTTGGCGTTATACTTTATATATACACTTTTTAGACTCTTAGGTTCATCATCGCATTTCCCTCTGCATCAAAGTCGAATTATATTCACGAACTAATTTCCCATCAGCATGTGCTACAAAAAATTGTGGCTATAACTGATTTTCTTCTTTGTATGGAGTTCATATTCGGTTTGCATGACAACATACCCTAACAACATACCCTATCTCTCAAATATACTGTTCCATTTCTCCCCCATTTTCTGATTTAGGTACTTCTCGTTCTATAATACTGTTGCTAACAATTCGTTATAATATAAACATATTTTTTTATGTTTTACGTTGGTAAGCATTGTAATGAAAAATATAGATAAACAAAATAGTTGTATTAACATAACCTGAATTATAAAAACATATTTTTTTGTTTTTTCTTCTAGTATTATACGGGTACCACAATATGTATATACATTTTATAAAATGAAATCAATATTCTACATATACTATTTCTTTACAATGTTAATTATAGGTTATTATTAGTAAACAAAGAAGCTGCAAATTCTAGATCATAACCAAAAAAAAAAGGAAGATTAACATGAGCCTTGTCTTGATCTAGACATGGGTCCTTCTCGCTTTTCCCTACCACCCAAGCTTCTTAAGCCTCTGTAAGAGTCTTCTAGTTTTACCACATCTTTTGTTTTCTTCTTCTTCCTGTTGTGCTTCCCAAGCTGTATCTATGGGACTTGTACTTGTGCGCAAGCTGAGCTTCTTACCCTTGTTCTCTACAAAATCACCACCACAACATATAAACATGTTCCTAGTAAACGGATAAATAATTCAGTATCAAGGAAGAAGAGTCTATTTTGAAAATGTGATAGACTTACGTCATTTATTTTTAAATTCTTTTGTCACCAAACGTAGCTTATATCGGGAAGACCAAAATAAAAAGAAAAACCGTTTATATACCAAAGTTAAAAGTTGTAAATCCAACAACTTTGATGAATTGTTAATAAGAGTTTATCTTTAACATCACTCATGCTAACAATTTCACCAAGTATGTTTGTAGGAACATAAGAGGAAAGAAAGTATGCTGATCAAAATCGATTGCTGTAATGATTAAAAAAACGTATAACTTAAAGGAAGTAACATATCAATGAAAACATCAATGAAAGTCATTAGCTTGACTTTCAATCTCCGTAAATGGGCAGAAACTGAAGCTTTTGGGATATGATCACACGGCTTCATATAGGTATTTAATAAGAAGCTGATTTTGTGAGGGTTTGTGGTTCCCCTGTAATCACGACATGATCCTTCTTTCAATTCCTTTTTAGATTTTTTAACCGATTTTCGTTTTAAAAAAAAAATAAAAAATCCTATCTCCTTGTCACATAAACCATTGTAATCGAAGCTTAGAGATTTGTAAAATAAAAACATACTATACAAATAAATTCATCGATATACTCATGCGTACCTTTTCATCCACGGAGATGACTTCAAGACTCAACGGAATCGGAATACTTAGGCTTCAGTTCCTCCATTGTACCACCGAGCCAAGAAGTGACCGCTCCTTTAATAAGCTTCGCTACCATTCCTTTGACCATGTTCTTTTTCCTCCAATATCTGATCGGAGGGAATCTTCTCCACCGTCACTTCCACTTCCTTTGTAGTCGTCATCTTCTTCTCTCCTCCTCCTCCTCCTCCGAGATGAAGTTTCTCGGCAATCACCTCCGATAATGCTCTGTCTTCATCTCCAGGTCTCAGTTTCTCAGCCAAGTAGTCTCTAGTCGACACACCTTTGTCTACTCCTTGCTGCTTCTCCTCCGCTACACTTCCACCTCCGGAAAGTGGCAATTTTGTCATCACGGTCGATCCTGTTTCTTTGACTTTTTCATAGACCGGAGTCAACTTCTCGGCAACTGTTCCCGCCACTTTCTGCCCGTATCCCGTGGCAGATCTCGGAGTCGTTTCATCATCTCCAACCGGGCTCTGTTGTTGCACTCCTCCGGAGTTCTTCGCCGCTATAGCTTTATCGGTTACGAACGAAGTCGCTGAACCTATCTTCTCTGTGTAGGTGCTGGGTTTTGCCTCAGCTTTCGAATCGAAATCATCTCTCGCTTTCGGAGGAGAAAGTTCCGGTGAGAACTGATCATGACTTCCCGTCGGTAAGTCTCTACTTTCACATCATCATTTCTCGCCGTAAGATCTTTCTCCAATCCAGGTCCTGATTCGCCGCCAAAGCCCGTCGACGATTCCTTGCCGAATTCACACGGCCCAAGTGAATGATAGGAGTATCATATTGGGTTGTAAAGGCCCAGAAATATCGATACTCCTCCTAGTATGTATGTAATCGGGAATCGACCGGACAAACCCTAAACAATTGACAATGGTGCCGTCGCTCTCAAGAGAAGAGCCTAGGGCAGTGAGAATATCCGAGGTAACCGATTGATTCTCACATACAGGATGATTTTCTTGTGACTTGTAATAACGAAAATTGGTGGTGCAGGAGCAGCAGGTGGTTGGCAAGAGTGTTCTACTTGGGTTGGGGTACTACTGCAGAAATCAACATATAACGATTTGCAATGCTCCTCCCTATTCTCCTTGTCCTGTCTTAGTCAGCCTTTATGCTGCCATGGGCCTTCATAGTTACAATTTGCTCCAGGCAAGTTCCTTTTAGTGGTGTCTGTGTGTGTTTGTCTGTTTGTTGTCTTGTTTATCCAATTTTCTCTCTCAATTAGGGGAAAAGCTTCAAGTTTAGTCGTGTGCTGGAGTACAGCAAAACCTATGGTTCTCCTGCAGCTTCCACTTACCGCATGGCTTTGGATGCCATGGATCCATGTCTCAATTCGAATCGAATTTTTGAGACTAGTGTGACTGAAAAATCTTATGGCAAATTGTCTTTGAGGTGCAATTTTGCTATACCTCATGGTCAGTAAGTAATTTTGCTATACCTCATACTTGCAAGCTCAATTGCTGCCTCTGATATTAATAGAATGATTATTGATTCAGGGGAAACCAGGATAATCTATAACATCCTAGATGAAATCAGGGGAAGCATTGAAGCGTCCATGCAACACAATCTCAAAGGTTGCATGCCTGAGATGCCGCCACTGGATCCTTTCCAAGATACAGACCGATTTTACTTGGTAAATTAATTCTGATTGATTGATACGTTTTAAGGGTGAGTTTAATTATGCTTCTTGCAGCTGAACAAGTCGGAGGTGGAAGAGAATGAGTGGATTCGGATGTATCTGGATCTTGCATTTGCCACAACTATTAGGGGCACCTCCAAGGTTCCTAATCTCTCCAAGCTGGAGATTGTGGGAGTTGCCGTCGAATCCAGTGATACTACTGATGAGGAGGGACTTGGACTTTGTCGCGCCACTAATGCAGTTTTCTACATAAGGCACATGGACTGGAGCAAGGCTCGGGTTAAGAAGAACGATGTTGATCGCATTGCTATCGTCAGAAGAATCTACAATCACCGGACCGGATGCTTCAGTCTTATCGGTCAGATCCTCAGCTCTCAAACTATACCAAAACCCGTGGCTCGCAGTGGCGGCGATTCTCTAGATGTTTGATCATAATAAACCAATCGATGGTGGATTGGTCTTTGTTTGGCCTTTAAAGTGTTGTTCTGCTTGAATAATTGGAGTCATTCTTGTTGGTGAAGCTTCCTTTTGTGATACTTTCTGGATTGCTCTCCTTAGACGTTTGTTTATTCGGTCTTTTATATTAGTTTTGTTCTAGTTGCAGTCATGCCAAGTCGTTGCTATAATCTATAATAATACCACACTGTTATCTGACACAGACATCACCATCATGATATCTCTGTTAATTGAAAAAACTATTAGTTTTATGCAGCTCATTGATTTCACCAGCATTCAATCACATCTGTGTCTGGGTCAATCTCGTTTTTTTCCTTCTTCACACCTTAGAGCTACTCGGTGAAACTAGTAGCAGATTGTACGATGTATGTATTCACTTCTTACAAAACAGCACAACATTGCAGCGTGAGTGTAGGAAGGACTGATCTGTTAATCTTGTTTATTAGTCCAGCAACCATTTGAGATGCCTACAAGTGTTACAAAGTCTGATTTATTATGAAAAGAGACCGGAGGAACATAATTGTACGTGTAAGAGCTAAGAAGCTTGGGACCAAAGAGTGAAAGAGAAGATGCTCGAGTGACTCAGAGTGAACACCAGACGCATTCGAGAAAAGGAAGCGAGTTTTGAGCCAATTCCCGAATAAACACGCTTATAATTTTGGAGAAATCTAGTTAAAGGGAGTTTCTACTATCTAGACCATGAATAAATAAGAGCAACAGCCAAATAATCTTGACGCCCAGGCCCAAGTGAAGCCCAGTATATATTCGCACAAGCCCTAAATCGACCAAAAGCATCGGCCGTGGCCCGAGGAGGAGAGCGACAGTTGACAAATGAGATTCTCAAATCTCAACGGTTGGAGTTGGGTGGTAACGGAAAATAAATCGGAAACAACCGTGGAAGCTCATTTTTTTCCTGTAGGGGATTAATAGTTTCTGGTAAATGCTCGAGTTAGTGTTTTAAGTGCTAAGCTAAATTATTTCATTCTTTTAGCTCAAGGCTTTTAGATATGTGAATGTGTGCCGTAACAAAAAGATGTCACAAACAATTTCGAACTTCTTATTTTAAAAATGATTGTCAAACATCTAGCACAGTTTAGCTACTTCGCAAGACGACCAAAAACATGAATATCTTGTTTAATTGCAGCGAACTAACATTTGGATTAGTTTATAGATTGGACTTACAAACAATGCCGAATTGAGTTGAGAAACAGGTGTAAAATACAATGGCATGATGAATCAGATAAAATCTCACACGATGAGCGAAATTTGAAGAGAAATCGTGGAGCATTGAAAATCCAAACAGAGGAAAAAAAAACGGAAAAAAATCAGATGAACTGAATATCGTGAATATGGGAATTGAGTGAGAAAATGAATTGAGATAATGGTGTGAGATGTTTCACGATAGTGAGAGTGTTTTTCTGGAAATCGTGGAAGAAGAAACCACAAACGTGATTTTATTTTTCTTCTTTTATTATTTGTAAACACGTGGGTTTCATTAAACAATGAGCTTTATCGAAATTATTTACATGGCCCAATATCGAAATTTTGAATTAGAAATTTGATCGAATTTTTAAAGCATAATGACGTGGACATGATTAGTATTTGTTTTACTTAATCTGTATACATGTCACTTTCTTATTGGCAAAGTGACTTGTGATTTAGTATATGAGGGATAGTTTGGGCTTGAACTTGTGAATCAGAAGAGGAATGAAGAAAATGAATGAAACGATCAAGGAGAAAGTGAACAAAGAAAATTTTGAGGAATGGAGATGAAAACTGCAGAGAATAATAATAATTACTAGATCTTGACCTCAACAGCACGAGTGAGTTGTTTTTCTAGTGAATTACAAATTGTTATAATTTCATATTTTGGATGATGTGCAAATGATATAATCTCAGGAAAATCACTTACTAAAGAAATCATATAATTATTTAAAACGTATTGGGCTATTGTTATTAGTTGTGTTAAAATATTACGAAGCTCAAAACGATAAAAATAAGTGTGGCCTGTGTTGTTTGAGTGATTATGAGTAATTCTAGATTTTAGTGTTTCACTTTGTACTGCTACACCAAGTTATTGAAAACCAAAATGCAACCAATACGAACAAAAATGATTTAAAATAAAATATAAATTAAGCTTTTTCGATACTTTCTTGGAACCTAGAACAATAGACATGTAAAACACACTTACTCACTTAAAATTTCCTTATTTACGTTGGAAATATCATAAAAAAAAATATTTTTTTGAAAATGATTTTTTTAATGGTTAAATCGTACGGCAGATATGTGCTAATTCCCTTTTCTTCTCTATATCATCCGCTTCCACTCTCACATGAGCAGCAAGCCGGAGATAGAGGCTACTTAAACCCTAAATCTCTCACTCTATCTCTCTTTGTTAGCATCCATGTCGACACAAGAAGCTCCATCTACTGATTTGCCCCTGAAAAGTCCCAGAGAAGAGGAGGATAACAGAGCCGCCATGGAAACAGAGAAATCCGCCACCGCCGGCACCGACAACGGCGGAGGAGAGACTAAGAAGGAGCCTGCATGTATCTCCTCTGTAATTCCCGGATGGTTCTCCGAGATGAGTCCCATAGGGCCAGGTGCTCACTCAAATTTTCAATTTTTGATCTTTTAAGAATCTGAAATTCACTCTATTGCTCTGTTTCTATTGCTTTTTCCTCTGTTTTAAGCTGAATTTTGAATATCTGAGCTGTTTTTGAATAACTGTTGTAGGAGAGGCACACTCTTTGAAAGTAGAGAAAATTATATTCCAAGGAAAATCTGATTACCAAGATGTGATTGTTTTCCAGGTAAACAAAGAAAGACAATTTTGCTAGCTCTCTAGATTTGAAAATTTACAGTCTCAAAGTGCTGATTTTTTACTTCCAAAGTTGGTACCTTTATGACCTTTATTTTTGTGGGATTTCTTCTCTTTTAGTCTGCAACATATAGAAAAGTTTTGGTTTTGGACGGAGTGATTCACCTCACAGAAAGAGACGAATGTGCGTATCAGGAAATGATCACTCACCTTCCCTTGTGCTCCATCTCCAATCCCAAAAAGGTAAATCCTTTTTTTGATCAATCGATTACTGTGTTGTTAAGATAGCTTAGATAAACAAAGTATATTGCTTTTCACTTCTGGTAAAGTAGAGCCATATAGATGAGTTTGTCTCTCAGTTATGACTTATTGAGGAAATGATGATCCTTTAGGGGTTTTGGTTTTAGAAATGTGAAGAACCCAATTGTTTGTAACTTTGGATTAATGGTGAGAAACTTGGTTGAAGTGCTGATAAACCAAAAATAATAAAAATCCGTGAGGGATGGATCAATAAAGAATTAGATTAGAGGTTTTTGAAAACTTCTTTGAAAACAACATTCATTGTCTTCTTCTGTGGCTTCCCATCCTTATCGACGATCAAAATTTTCAAACCTTTCTTGGATGTCACCCTTGAGATTGCGACGTAGAGTTGACCATGTGAGAATACGGGTCTAGGTAAGAAGATTCCAACCTCGGAAAGGGACTGGCCTTGGCTCTTGTTAATGGTTATGGCAAAGGCAACTGCAAGAGGCAACTGTCTTCTCCTCATTTTGAAAGGAAGTGCGGTATCAGTAGAGGTTATTGAAAGCCTTGGAATAAGAACTTTGTGTCCGGTCTTCTAACCAGTGATAACCTTTGCTTCAACCATAAAATCTGCTAGCTGTGTAATCTGCAGCCTTGTTCCATTCATCAATCCTCCTATAGGATCAATATTCCTTAGCAACATCACAGGACAACCAATCTTCAACCGCAAAATGTGGTTAGGCAATCCAGATGCTTTTATACTGTTTAGAAATTCTGTGCTTAGAGCTTCGTCATTTACTGAAGCTATGTCGGAAGGGTCTATACTATCGGAACTTAGATATACCCTTTCCTCTCCTGAAATTAAGTTCAAATAAAATCATTTTTAATATGGGAAACCAGTTATAAAAAAAATTAAGAGATCAAGCTAGAAATAAATCTATACTATTAACTAACCATTCAACTTGTCAAGCATGTGTTGATTGATCATGTTCACATCTTCGTTCGTAGGACACAGAATTGCTCTTCCTTGGAAAAATTTAGGATCTTTGTTCTCTTGAAGAGAAGAAGAATCTCCATATATTTTCCGACTAATTGATTCGATGGGCTCCTCCTCGTCTGTAATAAGGAACTCCTCATGTATGTCAATTTCTGTCTCTCCATCGTTAGGTTCATTAATTTTGCCATCACCAACATCAAGAATCCACTCAGAAAATTCCTTAATATCTGTTGCTTCTTCTTTACTCAAATTCCCGGATTGCAAGCGCATATTCCTCGTAAGTTTCAAAACTTTGCAGTGTTTCCAGAGATAAGATGAATTTAGTGCAGACAACACGATTTCAGCCCTAGTGCCACCAGGAATAACAGGGAGCACTTGCCTAAAGTCACCTCCAAAGACAATTACTTTCCCTCCAAACGGCTTCTCATCTTTATTACGCATAATATCAGCTAAGCTTCGATCCAAAGACTCAAAACAATGCCTACTCATCATGGGAGCTTCATCCCATATAATAAGAGATGATTCCTTAACTAAGTTTGAAAGATCGCCTCCTTTCTTCATAGTGCATGTGGTAAACTCATCAGGGTTTATAGGTATCCCAAACCTTGAATGAGCCGTCCTGCCTCCTTGTAACAACAAAGATGCTATACCACTTGATGCAACATTCAAAACAATCTGCCCTCTGTATCTGATTGCACACGACAAAATCCTCCAGAGAAAGGTTTTTCCGGTACCACCAAAACCATAGACAAAAAATACTCCTCCTTTTTTTGCCAAAACAGCACCAACAATATCATCGTAGACTTTTTTCTACTCATCAGTCAGCTTCTGAAAATCCCTGTCGTGATCTGCTTTCAATTGCTCTCGGTTATAGCTCATTTCATCGACAATCAAGACATTAGATGTATCTTGATTGATTCTTTGAGGTTTAGGCATGGTTGTAAACCTTGTAAAATCACCTCCATTCCTTTTGAGTATCTTTACAATATCCTGAAGAGCAAATTCTCTTTTTTCCTCATCATTTAATATAAGCTCTGTCAAAAAGAAGGCCAAGGCGTTGTTAAGATGTAGCATAATCCTAAAATTGTAAAATTAGTGTTTATGACAATTTACGTTCATACCTGGTCTGTTAAGGTCACGTCTTCTAATCTCTTCAATGTCTTGGCACAGGTACTCCCAAGTACTATTCCACACAACCTCGGGAGAAGTAAGGCTATCGGAATTTAGCATGATTACAAAAAGTTGACGAAGACTTGACGCAGAACATGTAAAGCTTCTTCTGACTATATCATCTATATACTCCTGGTCATTCTCAAGCAACCCTCTCGCGTAGCAGGCATCTTTGTACGACTTATATAAAACACCATTGTACGTTTTAATGTCATCAAAACTCTCGGGACCTCTAACTACTCCTAACAATACTCGTAGATAATATGCATCTTCGATCTTCCTAGGTGCATAATTTATTCTTCCAATGCAAAAACCCTTTTTCCGCTCTTTAAAACGTTTAAGAGAAGAATTATATGTAAAGAAATTTGGAATCTGGACATAGGTTAGAGTTTTAGCTTTAGCATTGACCTTGCAAAGGTCAAACCAAGCCAGCATCATCGTATTTTGAATAAGCTTACGTGTAATGACCTTTTCCATTTTATCCTTGCCTCTGAAAACAACCAATTGTTTTCCCTCCAAATGGAATGTGAGTTTTTCAACACCTACAGATCTCCAATGTATAGGGTACTTAAAGATTCTCCATACAGCCTCAGAAGCTCCAATAAAACTGAAATGAAGGTGACATTTAAAATTAAATATTCTATTAATCTAAAAATGTAAAAAAACAAAAAAAACCGAAGCTAAATTATTACTGACAGTCAAAGAAGTCTTTTATCTCGTTCTTCCTCTCAGAATTAACATCTTTTTCAGTAGATGATCCTTGGTGGTTCACTGCGTTTGAACCTGTAACATTATTTGCATTAGCTCTAGTTCCCCCATTAACTCCACCTTCTTCCGGAGGCTCCACCGTAACAGCTACACGATCCGACCCTTTGTTTATGTACTTGAACAAATACTTGATTGAAGCTGATTGATTGCACCACTCAACATTGATGTGAGCTTTGTATCGTACGGAAAGCACCTTGTTGTATGGAATCACATATCTGTTATCGCATTTAAAACCATTCTTCTCTACAAAGATACATGGGAGGTCTCGTTTCTTATACACTGGAAAGCCTTCTCTGTTGATTGTAGTTCTCTCGGCATGAGGTTTAGGGAATGACTTTGAACATTTACCATCCTCCATACACAGTGAATTGAAGTTAGCATGTCCGCAAGGTCCATGAATCATCATATCTTTAACAACCTCGTATAGCTCTGGGTCTTCATCTTTATCCGGGATTTCAGCGGATATGATCTTGTCAATGTCATCAGTTGTTGGGAACTTGCATTTTTGATCCATGAATAGAAGAATATGGGCGTGTGGCAGCCCCCTTTTTTGAAATTATATCGTGTACATGGCTGCATTTTCAAAGAAATATATTAGTATAAATCAAAGGTCAGGTATATTAAATAAAGTAATTGAATAACTATATCCAAAATGTGAAAATAATATACTTACAGGCCACTGTTTCTCCTAAAAGTGAATTGTCATTTAGATCACTCATCAAGCTCATAAGTTTTGTCTCGTATATCCTTGCAATAAGTTCAGATCTATCAGTAGGACTCAAAGATGTTCCCTCCAGCTCTCTTGTGAGTTCTGGCCACTTAGGATTGCATGTAAATGTAATGAAAAGATCTGGAAATCCATAATGTCTGCATATGGCCATTGCGTCAAAATACAACTCTCTCATATACCTCGGTCCTCCGGTGAAAGTGGCTGGTAGATAGAACTTATTACCTACTTCATCCATCTCAACAACTCCAGCATCTTCCGACTGCTTAATAGAGTCGTAACTATCAGATCTCAAACTTGTCTGGTTCATCCTCAGATAAGATAGTCTGTTTGATTCGATCATAGTGTATGTGTCCACAAGATACTGCTGAAACAACCTCCTTGAATGAAGAAGATGGTTTGATTCGTTCTCTCGTTCCATGAGACGAAAAGCATAAAACTGTCTCATACTAATATTATCCTTCTTCGTCTTCTTTGAGGCTTCAGACTCAGCTTTCCTGATTCCTATTCTAAAACCATCTTCACCACGTGGGAATATAATCGGATATTGCATTGGAACATAGCTAGGATGAATCTCACTTATACGTTTGAGTTTCCCTGAATTTCGTTCTTGAAGAATGATATCTCGATTCGTTTCCATCTGAAAATTGAAATCTCCTAGGATGATCGCAGCAACTTCGGAAGATGTTGGAGTGCTGTAAACCCTTCCATCTGTCTGTCGATTACTTATTATTCTCATGTGGAATCTTTCCTCTGGATTCATACTAAATCTTTCGCTTGCAGTCCTAAAATTCTTGACGTAAGGATTTACATCGTCGAGGACTGTAACATCCGTGAACCAGGAAGTTGTTTTGAAAGTGGTGTTGGACGATGCTAGGGGTTCGGGAGTAGTTGGCACATGCTCTTAGAGGTGTGAATTGAGGATTGGCTGTGCATGTTCTTGTTTGATTGTTGTGCAGTCGGTCTAAGGTTCAAGCATCGCGAAGAAAGTGTGTTAAATTCTTCTGAACGACTAGTATCGATCGACACCCGAAGGGTGTCGATCGACACCGGTTATCAGGTTTGATTTCCGGTTTAAGTCGATCGATTTGCAATTGGAGTTGGTTTGGTCGATGGGTGTCGACCGACACCAAGGGAGGGTGTCGATCGACACCGGTTATGGTGAAATCGACCGGTTTGATTCAAGTCGGCTGGTTTGGGCTGGTTTAGGGCGTGGAAACCCTATTTCGTGTTTTAAAAGCCCTGTGGCCGCGAGAAAGGCACAAGTTTCGAGTTTCAGAGCTAAGGAGGTGATTCTAAGGTGATTTTGAGAGTTGGAAAGTGTTTTGGAGGAGTTTTGTGGAGTTTCTGAGCTAGATCTGTTGTTGTTTATCTTCTTCTCCTTCCTTTCAATCCTTTTCAAGGTGAGTGCGTGACTGTAGGCCCGTTGATCAATAGAGATTGTTTGATTTCGAGTTTTGGTTGTGTTCTTGAGTTGTTTATGCTGGATTTCGTGTTTGATAGTACTGGGGCGTTGAAAACCCCTAGATTTTGTGTTATTGCGATTTTGGAATGTGATTTTCGTAGCTTCTGGTTTCTGGGCGTCGAGCCGGTGTCGAGCGACACTCGATGAGTGTCGATCGACACTCGGGAGGCTGGCGTCGATCGACACCATAGAGGTGTCGGTCGACACCAACCTGGGTGTCAGGAAACGTGGGTGTTTCCTGACAGGGATGGTTTATACTGTTGTTTTATGTGGAGCATTGTTATTGATATTGATTATTGTGATGTTTTGTCTACTGTTTGACGTAATTGGCCTGTAGGCAGGATGATCCACTCACTAAGTATTTATGATAATACTTACGCATCTCTATTCCAATGTGATGCAGGTAACAGCAATGTTCTTCCGCGGAAAGAGACCGAGAGAAGAGGATGATGAGATTAGGAATTTAATCTTGGCTTTATTGTTGTGGCTGACCAGGAATTCGTGATGTTTAGGGTGTTAGTTTATTTTCAGTAATGTAGCATACCTGGTGTTTAGGTTGCTTATTGGTTTATCGGTTTTATTGGTTATTTGTTGAACAATTATTTTATGATTTAATAATATTGGTTTCTTCCGCATTGTGTTGTTGAATTAGCTGTTGAGGATTAATATTTATGGGAATATTAATCTGGGCTAATTATTTAATAAGAAAAAAAAAAAGAGAGCTTGGTTGTTTCAAGGACATTCGTTATTGATCCAATGATTTCCTTTTTAAGTTTGTTCCGCTTCGTAGTGGCTACTGCATTTTTCCCCTTGCTGAATTCAGAATGATTGTATGTAAATATCAATATAGAGATATAAAATTATAATTCATAAGATACATTATAATTTAAAAGGATGTGATTTCCAGTTTACCTTAGAAATGTCAATCTGTTGTCCAGCTCATTCTCCATGTCCACAATATACATCTGATAAAATTTGGGATCTTCACCAGGTTCTGGAACCATGCTCCCCATCAAGTGGTAGTTTTCTCCATGAAGCTGGAACATCTGTGGCCCCTTGCCTTTCTTCACGGAATGATCAACTCTTCCGCCAAGAGAAGTCATAGAAAAGCTCATGTTGTAAGGCCTCATATTTTTTTGAAAATGTCTGCTTAGTGGATCATCTGAATAAATGAGTTTTTTTAATACTTCAGGAGGCTCCTTTAACAATGGCAGTTGAACTTGACCCTGGGAACAACACAGTGAGAAAATTGGGTTCTTTGATCTACGTTTTCGGTTAATACGTTCTCCATACCAAAACTTTGCATTACAGTGCTGACATTTGTATGTCATATCACCCTCATCGCTGTATTCTGAAAAATGATTTAAAAATATATTGGTTAACACCAATGTTTGGCCAAAATTATACGAAGTATATATAAGAACCCAAATTTACCAATTTTTTTCTTGTCCTTCTGCATCGCCTTCTTGCTCTTCTTTTCTTTAACCAAATTTGACTTGCGTTGGGAAACTCCATTCAAATTCTTTAAATTATTGTTTGGAGCACTATTTTCCAGAGTATCATTAACCACTACTTCAGGAAAGAAATCTCCATTCTGATCTGCATGAACAGAATTTGTTTTTTTCGTTCGAGTAGTCTTCGTCATCAGTAGTTTCTGGACTACTACATTCAAATATATGTTCATAATCTCCAGCAAAATAGTCTGCAAAAATATTATAGAAAGACCCCTAGTGAATTCCATGCTCTAAAAAGATAATCAGTGTTTACCGTGTGTGGCACGTAATTATTACATACCTTGCTCGAGTTCGGTTTCTATATCAGTGTGGTTATGATGTTCTGGATTAGGGATTGTATTTCCAAAACTCCTCTCCGGTGCTACTTGACTCGGAGTTGTGTTTGTGATATCTTTCAACACTTTCTCTTTACCCGCCTTAGTACTGTGAGGTATTGCTGACGATGGAGTTGTAGAAATTCCAACACCTGGAGTGCAACATATATACATTTGTTTTTAGATTGAAATGATTGTGGACCTGTTACGTGTAGATGTTGGATTAAGCTTGAAATAACTTGAAGTTAGTAGTAATCCTATCTAATCCTAGGAGACTTGGGATTAGGACCACTCTTATGTGAGTTAGGAATAGGTTATCTATTTTAGGAGTTCTAATAGAGTTAGGATTAAGAGGTTTTGTGTTTACTATATATAGAGATGGTGGGATGTGCCATAACTATAATTTGAGAGATTGAGAGTTTGTGAGCTTTAGTTTTTATTGAGGAGTCTCTTTTCTAAAGCAAATAAAGATTGAGTTTGGTCTTAATACTTTTGATCTCTTGCGTTCTTTACTTCTATAATTGGTATCAGAGCTTGGATAAAATATGGGAGATATCACGACAGCAAAAACGGTGGAGAATAGTTCATCGTCGAGTCCATCAACGATCCATTGCCCAATGTTGAATAGCACAAATTACACAGTATGGGCAATCAAGATGACGCTGGCTCTAAAGGTCCATCGAGCTTGGGAAGCTATTGAACCAGGGACTGATAATATAGAAAAGAACAATATGGCGACAGCACTTCTTTTCCAATCAATCCCAGAAACCCTTACCTTGCAGATCGGAGCACTCAACACATCCAAGGCAGTTTGGGAGGCAATCAAAGCACGGTATGTCGGAGCAGACAGAGTCCGGGAGGCACGCCTCCAAACCTTTATGACCGAGTTCGATAGATTGAAGATGAAGGACACAGAAACAATTGATGATTTCTCGGGAAGATTAACAGCGATCGTCTCCAAATCCGCTGCTCTGGGAGAAAGTATTGCAGAATCAAAATTGGTTAAAAAGTTTCTAAGCAGCGTACCAAAGAAGAAATACATTCACATTGTCGCCTCTCTTGAACAAGTATTAGACTTGAATAATACCACCTTTGAAGATATAGTGGGTCGTTTGAAAGCTTTTGAGGAGAGAGTGTGTGACGACGAAGAAACACAAGAAGAACCAAGTAAACTTATGTTTACAAACATGGAGTCACAACAACAACCAACGTGGATGAATCAGAGCTTTCAAAGAGGTGGCAGAGGGCGAGGACGTGGAGGAAGGTTTTACGCCCAAGGCGGTCGAGGTCGCGGACAACAACAAAACTACAATTATAGACAAGGAAGAAACATGTCTAGAGTTGTATGTTATAGATGCGATAAAACCGGGCACTTTGCACAAGACTGTCCCGATCGGTTACTTAAGCTACAAGAAACTCAAGAAGACAAAGAAAGTGATACACAAGAAGAGGATGAATTGATGATGCATGAAGTAGTTTTCTTAAACGAGAAAAACGTAGTTCCAAGTAATTACGAGACAAGTGCCGAGGATGACATGTGGTATCTAGATAACGGAGCCAGCAACCATATGACCGGAAATCTTATGTACTTCTCGAAATTAGATAAAGCCATCACTGGAAAGGTGCGATTTGGGGATGACTCGAGAATTGATATCAAAGGCAAAGGCTCAATTTCTTTCATTGATAAAGATGGGGAACAAAGAATTATGACTGATGTCTACTTCATCCCGGACCTAAGAAGTAACATAATCAGTCTTGGACAAGCAACGGAGTCCGGGTGTGACGTTAGAATGAGGGAAGACTATCTAACTTTACATGATAGAGATGGCAAGCTATTGGTTAAGGCGAACAGATCAAAAAATAGACTATACAAGGTACGCATGGGATTAACAAAGTCAGATAACGGCGTGTGCTTGCAAATAAAGGCAATGAGTGAATCAGCTAGATGGCATGCAAGATTGGGGCATATAAACACCGAGAATATGAGATCAATGTTTCAGAAGGAATTAGTAGTTGGCGTTCCGAAAATAAGCATAGAAAAGGAGCTTTGTGGATCATGCTTACTCGGAAAACAAACAAGACAAGTTTTCCCACAAACCGCAAAATACCGAGCAACTACGATCTTAGAGCTTGTGCATGGCGATCTGTGTGGGCCTATAACACCAAGTACAATGTCAAAGAACAGATATATTTTTGTTCTCATTGACGACTATTCAAGATATATGTGGACGGCACTCTTGAAAGAAAAAAGTGAGGCATTCTCAAAGTTTAAAAGGTTCAAATCCTTAGTTGAGCTGGAAACAGGAGAAAGGATTAAAACACTTAGGACAGACAGGGGAGGCGAGTTTGTCTCTCAAGAATTTAACTCCTTTTGCGACATCTCTGGGATTAAGCGACACCTAACGGCTCCATACACGCCTCAACAAAATGGAGTAGTTGAAAGGAGAAATAGAACCTTGTTGGAGATGACTCGAAGCATGTTAAAACACATGAAACTGCCAAGTTTCCTATGGGGAGAGGCAGTCAGACATGCGACATACTTGATAAATAGAACAGCGACAAGATCACTCCAAGAATGCACTCCATACGAAGCCTTGCGGAGTAAGAAACCCAATATCGAGCACATACGAGTTTTTGGATGCATCTCTTTTGCCAGGATTGAAACACCACACCTAAAAAAACTGGATGATCGGTCGAGAATGTTAGTTCATTCAGGAACCGAGCCAGGATCAAAAGCTTATCGCTTATATGATCCGATAAATAAGAAAATTGTGGTAAGCAGAGATGTGAAGTTTGATGAGTCTCAAGGATGGAATTGGAGCTCCGGAGAAAATCCAGAGAGTGATATACCTGGTAACTTCAGGGTTGAAATTGGAGTTCATGGAAGTCATGGGATTACACACCAAAGCTCGGAGTCAAACACACAAACCGGAGAAGACGATAACATCGGAAGAAATAACGGAGAAGATCACTCCGATGGCGAAGGAAATAAAAGTGATGATGGAGAACATCAAACCCCATTCAATAACGAAACAGATAGAGATCTAGAAAGTGGAGCCGGTGGAGATGTCGAGAATCAACCACAACTGAGAAGAACCGCGCGGCAGAGTAGACCACCAGGATACTTAGAAGATTACATCATGATTGCAGAAATCGAGAGTGAGCGTCTACTATTATCGATTAATGAAGGACCTTGGGATTTCGAAGAGGCTAAAGAATCAACAGAATGGGTAAAAGCGTGTGAAGAAGAAATCGCTTCTATAACAAAGAACAAAACATGGGACTTGGTTACTCTACCTTTAGGAGCAAAACCGATTGGTCTGAAGTGGGTATTTAAGATCAAGAGAAACTCTGATGGAAGCATAAATAAACATAAGGCGAGACTTGTTGCGAAAGGCTATGTTCAGAAGCACGGAATTGATTTTGACGAAGTATTCGCCCCGGTAGCCCGTATAGAAACTATACGACTTATTCTTGCATTGGCAGCATCTTATAATTGGGAAGTGCATCATCTCGATGTAAAGACAGCGTTTCTTCATGGAGAGTTGAAAGAAACGGTATTTGTGAGCCAACCAGAAGGATTTATAACCAAAGGAAGTGAGACTAAAGTTTACAAGTTAAACAAGGCACTCTATGGCCTAAGACAAGCACCAAGAGCTTGGAACAATAAGCTAAATACAATACTCAAGGAGTTGAATTTCAGAAAGTGTTCCAAAGAACCCTCCTTGTACCGAAAGCAAGAAAAGGAGTTTACACTTCTCGTAGCTGTTTATGTGGATGATCTACTTGTTACAGGATCTTGCCTTAGGGAAATACTCAAATTCAAGGAAGACATGTCATCCAAGTTTGAAATGAGTGATCTTGGGGTATTAACGTATTATCTCGGCATTGAAGTAACTCAAACTAATGAAGGGATCATACTCAAACAAGAAAGGTACGCGTTAAAGATTCTTGAAGAAGCAGAGATGAAAGATTGCAATGCTACTCAAACGCCGATGGATTCCGCGTTGAAACTCACCAAGGCGGAAAAAGATGCAGAGATAGATGCAACAAAATATCGAAAGTTCATAGGCTGTCTTCGCTACTTGCTACATACGAGACCGGATTTGTCTTATGCCGTGGGGGTTCTAAGTAGGTATATGCAGAGTCCTAAAGAGTGTCATGGAGCTGCAATGAAACAGGTACTAAGGTACTTACGAGGGTCAACTTCACATGGACTGGTATATACATACCGTGGAAACCAAGCAGCGGCGTATCGTCGGGATCGAGATGGGTTTACTTCTTCGTGTGACTTGGTTGGATACAGTGACAGTAGCCATAACATAGATCCAGATGACGGCAAGAGTACGACTGGGCATGTGTTTTATCTGGAAGAGAGTCCAATTACGTGGTGTTCACAAAAACAAGAGACGGTGGCGTTGTCTTCGTGCGAAGCTGAGTATATGGCGGCTACAGAGGCTGCGAAACAAGCGATTTGGTTACAAGAATTGTTAGGTGAAGTGATGGAGTCACCGTGTGAGAAAACTATACTTCGGAGAGATAATAAATCGGCTATTGCTCTCACAAAAAATCCGGTGTTCCACGGCCGCAGTAAACACATACACACTCGGTTCCACTACATAAGAGAGTGTGTGGAGAGTGAACAAATTGAAGTTGAGCATGTGCCCGGAACTGAGCAAAGGGCAGACATATTGACAAAGCCTCTTGGGAGAATCAAGTTTTGCGAGATGAGAAGTCTTATCGGAGTTCAAGATGTCTCAAAATGTGCTTTCAAGCTTAAGGGGGACAATGTTGGATTAAGCTTGAAATAACTTGAAGTTAGTAGTAATCCTATCTAATCCTAGGAGACTTGGGATTAGGACCACTCTTATGTGAGTTAGGAATAGGTTATCTATTTTAGGAGTTCTAATAGAGTTAGGATTAAGAGGTTTTGTGTTTACTATATATAGAGATGGTGGGATGTGCCATAACTATAATTTGAGAGATTGAGAGTTTGTGAGCTTTAGTTTTTATTGAGGAGTCTCTTTTCTAAAGCAAATAAAGATTGAGTTTGGTCTTAATACTTTTGATCTCTTGCGTTCTTTACTTCTATAGTAGATAGAAAACTTACTTTTTGATTTCTTTTCCGTTCTCCGCTTTTTGGCCGGGTTTGGCATGTTATCACCTCATTTAACAAAAAAAATAACACGATACTAAAATTATCAATAATTGGAAATAATCTTACAAATAGTCAATCTTTATTTAAGACCTAAATATTTTAATAATTTTGAACAAGAAGTAAATTGTAATTTATGTTCTCACCTATATGTTTGTCATATACGCTGGTAGGAGACTGATTATAATCCAAAACTCGCGCAATAATAGGACTATCTGTGAAATTATTAAACCTTCCACCTTCAACTACATAAGATGCTGAAGCAGATTTTCCAGTTACACAAGATGAAGGCGATAAAAACGTTCCTTCGTTGGGATGCCTGTTTTCTTTACCAGTACATCGAACCTTTCTCTTTGTAGAAGTATTTATACTTCGAGAGTTGAACCCTTATTAAACAATAAAAATTAGTTTTGAAATTCGGTCAATCTACACAATGCAACTGGATATACAATATAGATGCATAGCTAAGATAGCAAAGACTGTTACCTTTAGGTGTCTCATATAGGTTGTTATGAATCGAGTTGTGATGTAAAATTCGTGAAGGTATTTCACTCCCTATCTGATCGAACATATTTCTTCCTTTTTTCAATGTTGACTCTGGCCCGGTATTCTGGGTTAGGCAAGAACCCGGACTTAGAAACGTTTGCTCAGAGGGATTATTGTTTTCTTTTACAGTTGAACCTATTCTCTGCTTTCTTAAAGTAGTGGCCCTACGTGCTTTAATTCCTGGTCGATTATGCAAAAAAAAATGATATTAGTTACGATACATATCTATTGTGTAGAAATCATCTACCATATACAGTAAAACCTCTATAAAGTAATAATGTTGGGACTTTGAAAATTTATTATCTTATAGAGGTATTACTTTATCGAAATTATAATTTGTTAACTTATAGATACATATTTTCTTATTTATAATATTCGAAAATTATTCTCCATATAATAATGTATTAAGAATATGATAATATATTAAGAATTTAGAAAAAAAACTTTTTTGTTAATATGACATGCATAAACTTGAAATTATGATTAAGATTTTTAGATATCGTAATAAAACATTTATTATTAGCTTATTTGAATATATTTATATAAAGTTTGATGCACGAATAATTATTGTGTTTATAAAATATTTCACAATTTTATATGCATATAAAAAAAGTTAGAGGTAAACTTAAATTTATAGTTTAATAAACTTTCTTTAGCATATATGTATAGTTTTATATAATTATTACTTTAACTTATTATTGGGTTTATACTTTTACATAGGAGTTTCAAAAATATTATTATCTTATCATCTTATCGCATATTGCTTATTTTTACACTGGCCCGAGTTGGGACCAGAGAAATTTATTATCTTATAGAGATTATTACTTTATCGAGTATTACTTTATAGAGGTTCTACTGTAAGTCTATAATTATAACAGTCAAAATAATACACGAGTATAAATGAGATGTAGTTACCCAGGGGTGTCTCGTATACCATCTTAGTATATGGGAGGGCAGTCATAGGAATGGTTTGAACAGGTTGAGAAATATCCGTAAGCTGGGTTAAAATTCTGCTAAAAACGGTTTTCAGAGAAACACATGAATTTGGACTTGGCGGTGGTCTCGGATTTTGGTTTTTCTGCTTCGTTTCTGTAGTTTGAATTTTCTGTGTTCTCCTAGATTTAGCATTGTTTGCGTTGTTTCCTGAAGTTACGTAGATTCTGTTCAGTATCGTGTTGATTGTACCCTAGAAATAATACAAACCATAATCAGCTCAGGTCTATTAACCACATAAGAACAAATCATAAAAAGTGTTCTCATACCTCTGTTTGCACGTTCCGGCAAATATATTGTCCCTCATTTGTCATTTTACTTTTAGGTGTCCTTTCAGATGTGGTTTAATCAAAACTTGGAAGATGATACATGTCTTTGTGTATCATTCCTACAAAGTTCAACGGATTTGGAATGTTAAGAATTACTCACGAATTGACAGATGAAACAAACAATTAAAAAGGTGTAATACCTTTGTTATGATGCGTATGGCTGCAATGTAATTCACAGATTCTTGACCATAGATTTAGCTTTCAATTGTTTGACTGCCAAGATAATATGTTTTTAACTTATAAAACAATTTTGATTGGCTATTCGAATATCTACAAATCAAATAATTTACCATATATAGGTAGTATATCTATAACATTATACGGAATCTAAGTAAAAGGATTTTGTAGATATTCGGAAATCCGTTTAGAAAGAAGAGAATGGCGCTTTTCCAAAAAAATTGAAATTTGGATTGAAAAATTTTGAACTTTACACCGAAATGTTTGGAAAGCCAACTTTGGAGAATCCAATTCCGATAACTATTATTGAATTTTTGTTTTTTTAGACAAAGTCAGTTTAACATGTATCACCATAGATTGTCCCTTTAAATTTCCCGAAGGGTGAGTGTGTTTTGTATTTGCCTAATCGTCGTCGGAGGTAGTCGAATCTCTTTGAATTTTGCTTCGGCGGCGCTTCCAGAGTGAGTCGGCGGCGTCTCTATCCCTCAACTCCTCTACACACACGTGTTAGCATATTAGAACCTGGTGTGTTTTACTCAGCATTTAGAACATGGGCTTTGTAATATTAGTTGTTGGGCTCCGAATCTTTTCATGTATCTTGCCCGTTGTGGGCTTATAATGAAATCTTTTGTCGACAAAAAAAAAAACGAGGCCGGTAATATAAAATAAATAAATAAATATTCGACCCAAATTGAATCCCACTTTCCCCTTGCTTCTTCCGTTTTCTCTTACGAACACCATCTCTATCTATCCTCTTTTTGTGTTTTTTTTGGAATTGAACTGTTCTCCTTCTTCTTCAGTTTCCCTGAGAAGTTCCAGAAGCTTCTCCGGATATTTTTCCATCTCCGATAGAAACTTTGTTCTAATCAGTTTGAATTGAATCAACGACATGCAAAAATCAGTTACTACCGATTTGGGGATGCTCGAGATTCAATTTTCAATTTGCAATTCACCGATGTTTACCTGAACTTAGGTCTCCAGCTCAGGTCATACTTCTTTTACGCATCCGGGGAGGCTCGAAATCAAAACAACCACCTGGTTTGGGAAACCGAGGTAATAGCTTAGTAAGATTAGTTAGCTCTGTAACTAATTGACTATTGTTTAGTTAAAGTTGACTATCGTTTTAGGCATTCTACCAAAGATGTTGGAGGCAACAAATCAATGCCAGAAAGGATAAGGCCAAGATCACAAAGCTTGTTGACTCTGGTCAATTGGAGTTTAATTGCGTTTGATTGATCTCAACATAAGATGGCTTAAATGAAAGATGAATCCCATCATTTTGATAATAAGGTTTGTACACTAACTCCTCTATTTTTCTCTTAAAACACAATTACCAACTTTAGGAAATAGCTACAAACCAGTAAAAGGTTGATTTAAATGAAGGGCGGAAGCAATATAAGGAAGCAAAACTAAACACATCAATGAACTGAATAAATCTCCATTCTCCAATCTGTCTTGCTTAACTAAACACAGCAATGGATTGAATAAATCTCCATTCTCCTCGAGGCAATTGAGGTTCATAATGTTTGACATGTTCTCTCTTCACATCTATATGCCTTAATAATGCGTCTATAGACCCTTACATAGATTTAAGAAAATGATATTAGAACAGAGAGAGAATGTTGGATCTTAAATTGATGATCATATAACCATACACTTAAGGAATAAGTAAGGTTTAAAAAAACCCAAACATAAACTCAAAATAATAATTTCATTGCATAATGGTAATGGAAAAACTATCAGATAACGAAATCAAGATAACCAAAAACAAAACTAAATTGAAACAAAATGAAATCCTTGGATATTCTCATTGACTGCGGCAAGATCTAGATAAGTTACTCCTTGCTTATGCCCTTTTTCTGCGACATCTCATCGACATTCTCAGCCTCGACGATATGCTCACCATCTTTGGGTCCGTTCTCATTTTCCAAGTCGATGACCTTCATGCACAGCTTCTTTGAGGCTGATGAATTATCAGGTACACCTTCGACTTCATCTTTTAAACGTTTTGACGAAGGGGTCGAGCCGGACTCTTTTGGAGTTCCCTGACTGTTACTCTTCACCACAGAGCCCTAATGATTAATCGGTAATGAAAATGAAACACAATACAAAGTTAACCCGTGTTTCAGAATAGACTTCTACATAATGTAAGTATCGATTACATGGAAAATAATGTGGAATACCTCATCGCCAGCCTGTATAGTTGAAAGTGTATCAGCTCTACTTATCAAATCATGGTTGGAATCTTCTTTGACGACAACTTTACCAGTCCGAACTCTATGAACTTTGTACGTATCACTACCATAATTAATGTGTTCCTTCTCTACTCCCACCAAAAACTCAAATGTTTTCCCAACCAAGTTCTTCAATGAGGCCGGTAATAGCTCAGGGTCTTGAATCTAGTTACAAACACAGGATAAGGACTTATCAATATATGACAACTATCTAATATTTCCTCCAAACATTATAATGTATAGTATTGTCAAACATCCCGTGCTGTTTTTTCTGACCTCGTCAAAAGAACCATTCAATAGAAATGCGGCTGACTTTGTAACGATGCTTTCGCTAATGGTGTCAAGTAGCATCACTCTTGTTTCCCCAGTCCCGTCTTCGACGATGAGATGAAGTTTAAACCTTTAAAATCATTTAATAAATCATAAGGTCACAAAATGATGGACACACATATTATTCTCACAATTTACAGAAATTACTTATAAAATCATGTTGTCAGAGTAAACTTACTTTCCTGAAACCTTCCTGGGATTTGTCTTGCACTCCGGACACCACCAAATTGGTAATTTAGATCTTGGTTTCGTCGAGGCCTCCTTTTTCAAATTTTTGCTGACTCGGTGTTGGCAGGTACCACATCCAAAATAATACCAACCAAAGTCAGTGTCGATAGCAGTGACGACACAGACAATCCTCACTTTGTCAATCTGAAACATAGAGTTTAAATTAAGATTTAGATTAAATTCTTTATTTTTAGACCCTAATAGCATTTGGTTTATAATAGGTATTATACCTGGTTAGAATTTAGAAGATCGGATACAGGACAGATGGCATAGGTTAGCCATTCGTCTTCCTTCTTCTTCTCTTTAAGTTGTACTTCTTTTACATCCTCTTCCTTCAACACGATGGAGAGACCATCCGATGGCAACCTGCATTCGATGTTGTTGATAGAATCTTAACATACTGATTACTAACTATGAAATAATGTCTACTTTTGTTTTCCAATTTGCAATTACTGGAATAGAAAGTGTTTCAGTGTAAATAATACCTCTGTCCGAAGTCGATAGCCTCTTGACAGTTTGGATTAATAATAAGCTTTGAGGCATCGTAACCATTCGTTATTTGCAAATTTCCTAAAAACATAGTTAGTTTTATTAGGTTAGTTGCTTTTCAGGTTTCTTGATACTCAAGTTTATTTTTAGAAAAATAGATAATGCATTGACTTGCCTTGATAAAAGTTTATTTTAGCAAACCTGATCAAACAGATTACTGTTTGACCTTTTGCCGCCTTGCATGCATCATAAAGTTCGTCTGCATAGTTGGACCATAGACAACCATTTAGCCTCTCGTCGCTGCAAATTTTCAAAAAGTATAGATATCAGATCGTCACTAATTTACACAGCCGGGAAAATAAAAATTGAATTGGTTATAATTTTTTTGAGGTGTGAACTTACTCAGTATCCCGAAGCACAAACTCCAACTTCCGCTTCTCTTTCCCGGCTGCCATCACTGTCTTGATCTCTTGAACATCAAGTACCTGGCCCATGACGTCTACAATCACATATAACATAGATGCTTCAATTAGATTTCACAGATCATGACTATTAACGTAAACTTGTGGATATATCTTTCAAGATGGTTAACTATTTACTTACCAACCAAGAAATTATTATCATGATCCCCATTGATAATCTCCGTGAAATTTGCCAACGATAGGAACAAATTATCACCCTTAGTTGCACAGCTACTAACCACAGTGTTTATGGAAAAGGACATCTTGAACCGGTGAGATGTTGCACGGAACTGTCCGGATGCTTGCGTCATTCCAAAATGTTCAATGACTCTCCATTTACCCTCGCGCAAGTCCTTAGATAGACGCCCTATCTCACTTTTACGGCGTGTAGCATGTATTTTAGTACCCTGAAACAATATTGAAAATTAGAGATGAGATGATTAGAAGACGACTATTATAAAAATGATTAATCATTAAAGAGTGAAGAAATATGCTACATCTTCGTCGGCAAAAACAAACTCCACTGATTCCCCAGCCATTCCGGTGAACTGCCTCCAGGAATGGAGCACTTTGACACGAACCTTCCATGTGGTTTTGAAAGGCTTGATGGTGGAAAGCTTTGTGAAAGAACTTCCGATAGTCATATTTTTGGGATGGGGTAATTGAGATAGTTGTAAGCTCTGTGTGTGCTACAATTAGCCTGTGAACCGATGTATTTATAGTTTTTTAAGATGGGTTACATTACTGTGCAGTGAATATTCACAAAAAAATTTAAGATGTCTACAATCTCCACTTCAAAAATTTATGTTCACTGAATATTCAAGTTCCCAAAAAGTTGTTATTGTATTCAAGTTTTTGAAATTAGCATATATTACGATGGATATTCCCCTAATTATTAGAGATTTAGCGTAAAGATTTTTGCCTTGTGTTGAAATTTAGTCATAATAGCGGAATATATCTGATTTCCAATTAGTTGCAGATTAATGAGTTGTTATAATCTTTTTAAATTAATATTGTTTCCTATTTTTGTATTTGATCCGCCCTTGAAAACTTTCCACAAACGGACCCGATTTTATGGTGAAATACACGTGAAATAATGTAGCATATTAACAGCTTTTGATTACACCGTCAGTTATGGAATTAGTTGCTCATTTTTTAATATCCTGATTTGATCTTGGATCTTAAAACCTGTTTGGACACAGGGATATCTCTTGTTTTGCTTAATGTTGTGCTTCAGTTTTAGTTTTAATAGTATAGATTATATTCATGAAATAAACATGCAACTATTGTGTCAAAACTCAAGACAAAAGACTAAAAAATCTTATTCTCGTTACTTAGAGCATCACCATCGGTGGTTTATATGTGAGTTTTAAAGAAGTTTTTAACAATTAATTGGATATAAAAAAAATAAAAGAAAATCATTTTGTGAAACCAGGTTTTTAGCAAGATATTTCTTAATGAGTTTTAAACCTACCACGTGTCCTCTCAATATTAATTCAACTTTTAAAAATAAAAATAAAAAGAAAAAATTCATTATTTCTTTCCGTCGATTCATCGCCTTCATTCCTTTCTCTCTTTCTCTCCCTCGTTCTTTCCGTCGATTCATCGACTTCCTTCCGCGATCAGGTTCCGTCCGAGCTATGATCGGAAAAGATCAATCTCGGTGTCTCTCTTTCTCGCCCCGTTTTGCTAATATATGTGTCCCTGTCACTGTTTCTCACTCTCTCTGGCCATATCTCTCTGTTTCTCTCCTTCCGATTTCCGGTCACGATTTGCCCCTTTTCCGATTATACACCGTCGACGGACTGAGAAAGGCGTCGCTTCTTCTGCGCTTGTGGATCTCAGTGGACGCCGATCGGAAAAGCTAAGTGTCTTCTCTCTTCTCTTATCGATGGTTTTGGTTTTGCATGTATGTGATTTCGTTTTGGATTTTGACTCTTGAATCTGAAGCAGCTGTGAGCGAGGAAGAGGTGTGATGAGAGTGAGAGCTTGAGGAGAAGGAGATTTAACGAGAACTTTGCTCCGATTGCTCCTGTTGAGCTTGAATCTCCAGTAGGACAGCTTTTGGAGCAGATTCTTAGAACTCATCCTCGTCTTCTCCACATTACAGTCGATCAACTGCTCGAGAAACTACACATTACAGCAGATTCTTAGAAGTCATCCTCGTCTTCATAAAACGAGTCATCACTAACTTCAACATATACTGGATACTATAGACTACTAGAAATTGGCAAGTTTTGCAATTCTTAAGTAGAGAACCTAGACTTAATATATGTGTAAGTTTCATTCTATTTCATTCACTATTATAAATTTATGATGAGCAAGCAATGTCAAATTCTCGCAACCTACTGGTTTTGATTGAGAAAATCTACCAGCTTCTATCGATGAACCACACTAATGATACATAAAACTTGCTGAAATATGGCAATAACTCTCTTGCAATGCTTGAGCAGAGAGCCTAGGCTGCATAAGCAATTTCAGAGTGTTTCTTTCTCTTTAAAGATGTCATCGTGCGTTCTTAATTTTAAACTCATAATGTGAATTATCAATAACATGAATAAAATCTCTATTTCACTCATGCATTGTGGAATGCTTCTTTCTCAAGTGGAGCATGTGGTGAGAGAAGAGAAGACAGTGGCTGCTTATGACTGCTATACTCTTTTTCGGATTGAGGCGTTGCCATCTCCTTCTGGAGGATCATCTGAGATATAGAGGAGAATCAATTGGGTCACTTTGAATCCTCATGGAGAGCTGTTACAGGTTGCTGAGAGTAAAGATGAGATATTGATTGACCAGACTGGTGTAGATAGCTGTTTGCCTAAGTTTGAATCTTTTGACTTGAAAGCTAGTGATGTCATCGAAGAAGACTCACATGGGAGACGAGCTTGGCCTCGTATACTTTGAGGTATCGCTCAATATTTCTTATTCTTGATTTCTTGAATCTCTTAGTTGGTCATCTTTTACATTTCCATGAAAGCTAGCAATGTCTAGGTTTCATTCTTTGATGTTTCTATTTGTTTGATGCGCAGGAAGGATCATATTCGAGAGGTCCCGTGACAATTCCTGTTGGGGAGATGAGTGAATCGAACTATTACCTCACACCAACTTTCAGTTTTAACAAGTATGCATTTTTTTATTTCATTTGTTAGGTTTCGTCCTTATTCACAATCTTATGTCTGCAATAGATGCAATAGAAACACATAGAAGAAATAATGTTTGGAAAATATATATATATTTTTTTAACAACCTTGTAAAAGGTTTTAGCAATGGAGGAAGAAAATGTTAAGATCCAACACAAAAGTTGTTAACATAAAGTTCATGAAAATTTATAATTAAAAATTGCTAAAAACCAAATAATTGGTTTTACCAATGGAGATGGTCTTATAAAAACTAAAATTTGGGTTCCAATTTGTGATCATTCTGAACAATGAATGAAAACACTTTTATTACAACCTATTGGGCCTGGGACTTCGGGTGTTCGGGTCGGGTTCGGGTTGGAATCGTTCGGGTCCGAATCTATTGGGTATATGAAGTCTATACCCATATAGGTTTTTAAGGAGTTTTGGTTCGGTATCGAGTTGGTATTTTCGGTTTCAGGTCAGTTCGGGTCCATAATTTTAGAACCAAATATTACCCCAAAAAATTCGGTTATGGTTCGGGTATTTATTACCCAAAAACCAAAAAAATTATATCCGAAAACCCAAAAATATATTCAAAATCTTGTAAAATATTCACGAAAACCCCCAAAAATATCTGAAAATTTGGAAAATTAAATTAAAAAATCAAAAAATTGTAATATATCCGAAAATTCATAAAAATATTCAAAAAAAAAAACTTATAATTCGGGTCATTCGGGTAACCCGATCGGGTATCGGTTCGGTTCGGATATTACCGATACCCATGGGTATTCAAAATTTTAATCCATCAGGTAAATTGCTTTATATCGGTTCGGTTCGATTTGGGTCCGGGTTTTGGGTTTCGGGAAAAAGTGCTACCGTGTGTCTAAATGCACGTTTGGCCGAGTTTTTGATAAAACCAATATAACTTTTTTCTTAACAAGGGTACCATTTTTGGGGGGTTACCTTTTGGGAACCCTTTGCGGAGAAGTGGAGACGAATCGTCTTCATTTTCGTTCCTCACCAATTGTTCTTCATTTTCATTCCCTATATAATACGCTTGAATAAATAGGGAATTCTTGAAAAAATTTGTTCTTCATTTTCACTCCTCACCAGATTGATATAATTTTGTTCAGTTTCTTACAAAAAAAGAAGAATGTTAATGGTTTGCGTGGAATCCACTTTGACTAAATATATAAATGGTAATAAATTTAAGGAACTATGAAAATATGTTGCTCCTCTTCTTTTTTCTCTTAAAAGTGATCACTAATTTAGAAACCAGAAAAACGTTTTGTTATATTGTAGCGTGTTTAAATGCGCGTTTAGATGTGTTTGACACAAATGCCATCTCAACTCTTTCTAGTTAAAAACAAAAGAATCCAAATACCACCTTATGAGGTGAGATTTTCCAAATCCTCTTAAAACTTCATAGATTTGGATTTATCCAAATAACTCCACATCATTGATACAATAAGCCCCCCTTAGTTTTTTTTAGGGGTTAAAGGTCTACTAGACTTTTTATCATTTTTTTTTGCGTATAGTGGTATAGACGAACCTCTGTTTTCATTTTTTATGACAAGTTTGAATATATAATAAATTTTTGAAAATAAATGGTTCTTCATTTACACTGCTCATCAGCTTTGATGAAGAACTATTTTTTTCCATGGTTCTTCACAAAAAGAAGAATGTTAAGGATTCGTATGGAATTCACTTTGACTAAAGTCAGTGACCATTATTTCTAAATGGTAACAAATATAGAGAACTATGAAAAGATGTTGTCCCTCCTCATTCTACCTCTTAAAAATGATCACCAATTTTGAAAAAAAAAACATTTTGTTATTGTTAAAGCGTATTTTAATGCGCGTTTGGACACATTTCACACAAATGTAATCTCAACTCTTTTCCCGGGTAAAGAGGTCCATTGTACCTCTTCTCAACCCTTTGTGAAATTTGATCTTCCCTTCAAGGTTTCAAAACTCTCTCAATCTTTAAATCTTTTGGTTTACTTGTGTGTGTTTTTTCAGAGCTATGGAGAACCAAGGAGGATATAACAGACAAAGAACACTCGTTTTTGCTGACCTTGAAATAGAAGGAAGAAGAGTCGAATGTCCAAGATGTCACGTTCCATTCATTCCTCATCTAGGTATATATATATATATCCAATCGTGTTTTAGATTCTTTTTTTTTTGGGGGATAAAAACGTGTTTTAGATTTCTCTTTCGTTATAACACTACAACAAAACATGTCTTTTACAACGACAAGATTCGTTGTAAAATCGATGGTAATCGACCATTACATCGATTTTCCATCGATTTCCAAATCGTCGGTAATCGATCGACGTAAATTCAAAATCGTCGTAACATCGTCGTGAATTGTGACGAGAAATAAATCGTCGTTAATTCGATGTATAAAGTCGATGTAAAATCGTTGTAGAATTTACAACTGATTTACAACGTAAAACTGTTTTAGTCGTTATATAGATGTAAACTTTACGATTAATTTACGACGTATTTGTCATTTCCATTTGCGACGATTAGAAATCGTCGTAAAAGCTCGGTTATAAATACCGGGTCAATTACAAATTCGGAAAACCAAATTGAAGAAAATACGTTGGAAAGTCGATGTAATGTTTCGATGATTAATCGTAGTTAACCAGATGTAACTGCAATCGTCGTTAAATCGAGGCAAAAAAACGTTGTAAAACCGATGCAAATTTACGACGACTTAACCACGAATAGTCGTCGTTAACCAGATGTTACGAAAATCGTCGTTTAGTCGAGGCAAAAAAACGTTGTAAAACCGATGCAAATGTACGACGACTTAACCACGACAACGTTAATCGAGGCAAAAAGACGTTGAAAGTTACAACGACTTAACGACGAAATATTGAATTTTTATTTAATAATATACGAACTTATGCGTCGTATTTACGACGATTCAATTTAAATTTATTAAAAAATATATATAAAATGAAATAAAATATAAATATATATTTAAAAAAATTGTAAATTTTTTTTTATAAAACAAAATAAAATAAAATATATTTTACAAAACTAAAAAAAAAATATTTAAATAAATTCCGTTTCCGGGGATTGGGCCGTCATGCTCGCCGATGCCCGTTGCTCGTCCGCCTCCGCTTCCGCTCTTGCTGCAGCTTCTCGCCTAAGTCGTTTTTCTTCCAAGAGTGCGGCAATCTGCGGGTTTTCCCGAGCCAAGAGCTCGAAAATGGCGTCGTTATCTGAACGTTCTTCTTGCACAACCTTCTCAAGACGTGCAATCTTGGCCAACAGTTGGGTCCGCTCATCATCGTCGGATCGTCGGCGTGGCGGAGCAAGTGAAGAAGCAACAGGAACCTTGTGAATTGATCCCATCCCAATAGTTTTACCCCTATTCGTAGGGGCGACCTGGCATTTTAAACATTGAATTGATATTAATTAATAAAGTTTAAACATAATAAAATTTAATTAATTACCAATAAATTAATATTTACTTGTACGAAGATGCGGTCAATTTCGGGGGTGCTCAACTCCACCGTCATGGAACCGCCGGGAGATAACTGCTGGGAGTGTTGTGTTTGTTCTTCAATGACCCTTGCGTTCACGTCGTTCCATATCTCCTCTGCTCTCGGAGTTACAAAACTTCCGTCTTTCTTCGTGTGGGTCCTCTGAAAAACTTCCGTCAATGGAGGGAGCACACCTCCATTCTCCGCAGCCTAAAAATGAATTTAATTAGTTTAATTATTATTTATTATATATAAATAATTAAAAACAAAATTAAAGTGCGATATTACCATTACGGCGCCTAATATTATTTTTCGATTTCGTACGATGAAATAATTTTAAATTTTCCAACGACTTAACATCGATTCGTCTCAAAATCGTCACTAAATGTAACCCTAAACCCTAAACTCGCCCCAAACTCTTATTTCCTTAAATGGAAGTATGAAAAGCTTAAAAACTGTGAATACTTTAAGTTATAAATTGAATTGAAAACCAAAAAAAAATTACAAAACCTAATTTTGACAATATCTTGTTATAATACATGTAAATAAACCTTATACTATATAAAATGTTTGTAAAAACATATTTTCATTGATTTTCCATCTACAAACTTAGTTTCTATGTTTAGAAAGTCAAGTTTTGTTAGTTGGATAGCCTTACAATCGATATGAGGTGTCTTTAAAGGCATTTTAGGGTTTAGGGTTTCATTTTAGGGTTTAGGGTTTCGTAATTTCGATGTAATTTACGACACATTTACATCGAACATATTTACGACGACTTTGCAACGTATTCGTAGGAAAGTCGTTGTAATTTGCATCGAATTACCATCGAATCGTCCCTAAGTCGTTGTTATTGACGAGGACTTTACGTCGAATAAAACCTGTCGGCAATGGGGCAGATTTTCCTATAAAAGGACCACCACCCCCATTGTAACAACATATCTCCCAAATTTTTCTCAACTCTTTTTTAGTAGTTTATCCCGTGCAAAATGATTAAGTTTTCGAAATTATTTTCGTACGGGGTAATCACTAAGAAAGTGATAAGATAAAATTTGATGTTGAAAATTAGTAGGGAGGGTAACGACGATTGTACGAGTAAATTCCAATCATTTTATGTATCGTCGTAAGTTCGATGTAATTTACGACGGATTTACATCGAACATATTTACGACGAATTTGCAATTAAATCGTCGGGAAGTCGTTGCAAATTGCATCGAATGACCATCGAATAGTACCTATTTTTCTGGGTAATCATTGTTAACAATGATAAAATTTAATGTTAACAATTAGTAGATGACAACGGAGACGCAACGAATTTGTATAATATACGGGATTCATAACTTACGGTACAATAAACATATATAAAATAGGGTAAAATAATTAAGGTACAATACACGAAATATCATCTCTCAATACTCGTCTGAGTCATTTGGATCACTAAACTCGTCATCCGGTTCATCGCTTTCGGAGAATTCATCCGGAACGCTCTCTTCTTCATCGTCAACACTGGAATCATCAACTACATTTACGCGTTGTGGGTTTTGAGGATCTATTAAGAAGATAGACCCTGATGTGTTCTCCGCCGGTTCTGCTATAACCGAACAATGATCTTGCTGCATTGGCGGAATATCATCCTTATCTCCAACGATTGTGCCCCTGGGAGATAATTTGACAACAGATAACCAAGTAATCCCAGATGTTCGAACACGCGGATATGGTACGAATGTTACTTGTTCAGCTTGCGACGCCAAGATAAACGGCTCGAATTTGTTGTAACGCCGAGATTGGTTTACGTCAACTCCATATATGTTCTCTCGGACGCCTCTGCCGGGTGTTGGGTCAAACCAATCACATTTGAAGAGAACACATCTTAAACCAAGCATTCCGGGGTATTGAACTTCAATAATATCTTGCAACACGCCATAGAAATCAACCTCACCCCTAACGCAAACACCGTAATTCGCAGTAGCCCTTTCATTTCCATAGTTGAACGTATGGAACACGTATCCGCGTGTACAATACATAGGGGCAGAAGTGATCCTTAATATTGGCCCTTTGATTAACTCGTGAAACCACTGCGGATATGCTTCGTCACCAGGATTAACCTATATATAGTATTAAACAAATCGTTGACAATTACGTAATTAGTACATGTAATAGGCCGATGATTTAATACAAACGCAATTAAAGTAAGTAATAAGTCAAACTAACCGATGATTTAATCCACCATGCAAAGTGCTGATCTTTCCGTTTGTTGAGTTCCGTATCTGTAACCCCGTTGATACACTACCGGACCTGTCTACAAAATTTCCCTGAAAATTCAAGGAATGTATAGAATATATGTGTTAAAACAAATACAACATGAACCATATATATATAAATAAATGACTTACGTCTCAAACGGATTAACTTCCTCGCAATTGAGTAGGATATACGTATGTGCACTATGACGATCGTTCTCGTCTGCCCACCATACTTCTTTAATACATCCACCTAATCGGCCGACTGATGAGAATATATCTGGTACACCTTCCACTGGATATGACCGACCAACACCACCATCGTCATATCGTTTAGGAGCCCTTTTCCGTGTGCGCACTTTTGATGGAAAATAGAAGTCATTGAAATGAGAAGTTTCTTGAGACAAACTTCCAGAAACTATCGATCCTTCAACCCTTGCAAGATTTTTGGCTTTTTCTTTCAGGTACCCCATAAATCGCTCAAACGGGTACATCCACCGATAATGAACTGGCCCACCAAGCTCTGCTTCGTAAGGAAGATGTACAGCTAGATGTTCCATAACATCAAAAAAGGCTGGTGGAAATATCTGCTCCATATTACACAACACCATAGGAATATTTTGCTGGAGTTTACCAATAACATCTACGGTAAGAGTACGGGTACAAATATCTCGGAAGAACGCTCCAATCGCTGTATATAAAATAAGAGACGATTTTGTTATTTGAGAACGACAATATATAGATTATTTAATAAATGCATGCATATATATATATATAATATATTGTTTCTAAAATATACGTACCTCCAATTGCCGCATGTACTTCTGGGTGTAGCAGTTCCGCAAATACAAACGGAAATAACCGTTCCATAAACACATGACATTCGTGGCTTTTCATCCCAGAAAACTTTTGTCCTTGAACACATTTAGATAGATTAGAAACATACCCGTCGGGGAACTTCACGTCGGACGTTGCCCATTTGAACAAGGACAACTTTTCCGCAGCCCCTAACTGAAATATAGCAACTGGTACTTCCCCCTGGTGAGAAATATGCAATTCACTCCGTTCACAAATTTCAGGCAAGTCCAATCTTGACTTTACACTGTCTTTCGTTTTGCCTTTTACGTTCAACACCGTATGCATGATATTATCGAAGAAGTTTTTTTCAATGTGCATAACATCGAGGTTGTGTCTGAGAAGATGAGAGCTCCAGTATGGAAGGTCCCAAAAAATACTCTTCTTATGCCAATTGTGCTGTTCCCCGTATCCGTCAGGCATATTCCCTGGGGTGTGCCAGTTCCCACCACATCTAACTGTACTCTCTGCACAATAATGATCAATTTGCGCTTCTATAGCCTCTCCAGATAAAATCACCGGTGGAGGAGCACGAAAAACTTTGTTCTTCCTAAACAATTTCTTGTTTCTCCGGTATCTATGGTTCAACGGTAAGAATCGGCGGTGACAGTCAAACCAGCTTGTCTTTCTCCCGTGTTTAAGTTGAAATGCATCTGTTCGATCGAGGCAATACGGGCAAGATAACCGCCCATGCGTAGTCCACCCCGAAAGCATTCCGTATGCAGGAAAGTCGCTTATTGTCCACATAAGCACAGCCCGCATCGTAAAGTTCCTCTTGCGCGAAATATCATACGTCCGAGCTCCGGTATACCACAACTCTTTTAATTCCTCTATCAAAGGCTGCAAAAAAACGTCAAGGGAACGCCGGGGATGCTTCGGGCCAGGGATCAAGATACTCATAAATAGAAATTCTCTCTGCATACACATATCAGGAGGAAGATTGTACGGCGTTAGTATTATCGGCCATAGAGAGTATTGCCTACCAGACATGCCGAAAGGACTAAATCCATCCGTGCAAAGACCCAAGTAGACATTTCTTTTCTCGCTAGCGAAATCTGGATGCACCGCCTGAAAGTGTTTCCACGCTTTAGCATCAGAAGGATGCCTAATCTCTCCTTCTGTCTGCGAATGATCGCCATGCCATCTCATCAATCCTGCCGTCCTCTCAGACTGATACAATCTTCGCAATCTATCTTTTATTGGTAGGTACCACATCCGTTGGTACGGTACCTTGTTTCGCCCATGACCTTGTGGCTTGTATCGTGGCTTATGACAAAATCGACACTCCTGCAACTTATCATCATCTTTCCAGTATAACATGCAATTATCAACACAAACATTTATCATCTAAGAAGGCAACCCAAGGCTAAACACCAACTTTTGTATCTCGTAATACGAATCAGCAGCTACATTGTCATCTGGTAAGATATCCTTAATTAGATTAGCCCAACCGTCCATGATAAACTGACTTAGATTACCATCAGTTTTAAGAGTCATCATCCTTGCTGCAACTGACAATTTTGTGTGCCCCTTAGTACATCCATCATACAATGGCTGGTCTGCTGCTGCTAAAATATCAAAAAACTTTCTTGCATCTGCATTGGGTTCTTCATACGCTACATTATGAGGATCTCCAAATGTACTTGCGGTTTCAGGAAATGCATCTGTTACCATTTCATGCATTCTATGAACTTCACTGCTACCGTAATTAACATGAGGATGTTCAAGTACGGGATCCACATTTTCCTCAAAATGCATTCCTTCATTAATATAATTACTACTGCTACTACTAGCTGCATTTCCCCCATGACCTTCCCCATGGCAATACCAAATATAATAATTCTGCATAAATCCTCTATTCAACAGATGCGACCACACTCTTGAGATAAGCAAAAATTTCCTATTCATACATTTTGGACAAGGACAATACATGTACTTATTACCGCTTTCGATCGTAATTTGCAATGTGGTGGCCTGGTACATGAATCCCTCAAGCCCATCTCTGAACTCTTTCCTCAGCAACCCGTCGGAATCTTGACGATTGTACATCCATTCTCGTAGCTGATAAATTGACATTTTTTTTTAATATATTTTTCAGTTTTTTGGGAGAAAGAAGTGTAAGTAGTTGAGAATGAAATTTTTCTTTTTTTTTTGGTAATGAGAATGAAATTTTTCTTAAGGGACCTCACGGTTTATATAGAATTTTTTTTGACATTAACCACGAATTTGCAACGAGCATCCCAACCAATTTCCAACGATTTTATTTTTTTTACAACGACTTAACATCGAATTTTACTGATGTTAAAAACCGGTGCGAATCTTTATTACGCGTTTTAAACCATGTGCTCACCAAATTCAGCTGTTGTAAAAACGTTGGAAGTTTACAACGATGTACCTTCGAAAATAAAGTTACACTTAAAATAGTTGTAAATTCGATGTTCATTAACTACTTATACTATTCGTTGTGAAATCGTCGTAACTTTACCACGAATTAACGTCGATTTAAGTTATAGTGGTCACTTAGTCGTAAAATCGATGCAATTTACGACGATTTTACGACGATTTTTTTTCGTCCCAAGTTACGACGACTATACGACGAAACTTATTTTCGTCGTAAATTAGTTGCAAAATGGATGTTTTTTACCGACGATTTGGCATTCGACGCAAATGGTCGATGGAAAAGGCATGTTTTGTTGTAGTGTAACAGTGTTTATTTTTTTTCCTTGGAACTATTAAGAGTAGTTTTTTATTGTGTTTACTACAGGAAATTTGATTGCACCTTTTCAATGTGGAAACTGCAGAGCTAACTTATCTTACAAAACCAACTCAGGAAGAACAGTGAGATGTCCTTGTTGTAACTTCTCACGTCCTATGCCTGAACTTAGCACTCTTGTCTGTCGCGGATGTGGTGTAAAAGTCATTTATAAAGATGGTGATCGAGCTGTGCAATGTTCTCTCTGCAAACACATCACAACTCGACCTGTAAAGTCTTCTGTTTTTTTTTTTTTTCTCATCACTTGCACAGTTGAAAATATTGTTTGGAATTTATTTAAATTTCTAATCTTAATTGTTCCTCAAATTAACCAGATTGTTTCTCCTCAAGTTAACCGGGTTGTTCCTCCTGACGTAAACCGGGTTCCTCCTGCTCAAGTTAACCAGGTTGTCTCTCCTTCTGAAGTTAACCGGGTTGTCTCTCCTCCTGAAGTTAACCGGGTCGTTATTCCTCTTCAAATTAACCGGAGGAGTCGTACAGCAACTGAAACAACTGCGAGTTCTTCTTATACTGTAAGTTATCTCTCTTTCACTTTCTTTTTCTCTTACATAATTGTACGATCTTGTTTTATAATAACAAGACGATTTTACCCTTTTGCAGCCAAAGCCTGAGAGCTCACACACCACTATAGAATCTATTGCCGATTCAGTTGCTGAATCTGTTGCTCAAATTGTAAGTACCGAACTTTACTTTATTTTATTTTTTGTTTGTGTGGAAATTCGATATAACAGATAGATACATTGTGCTTTTTTGTTGTTTTTTTTTCTCTGTTCAGGTGAGGAATGCTGTTCTTGCAATCGGAAGAGTGAAGAGAGAAGCTGAAGAAGACAACACAGAAGCAAAAAACAAGAAGATTCGTCTAGATTAATTAAAAGTAAAAGTACTGTACTACATAAATTGATTTTTTCTCTCTTTTCTCAGCAAATTTGCATTTTTTTTCCTCATCATTTCTTTTATTTTTACCCTATTTTAGCGATTTCTGTACTGTATTACACAACTGATCTTCTCTTATGATTTTAATATATTTTTGATTCTACCATTTTCAACCTCTCGGTACTTTTCTGACATATGTCAAAGTAGTGGTTCTTAATTAAAAAAAAATGTCAAAGTAATGGTTAAGTTAAGAAATATAAGAATTATTACTAAATTATGGTTGATTTCACCTAAACGACAGCGTTTTAGATAAAAAGAAAAAAGAAACGGTCAAACTCTTTTACCTTTCCGACGCGGAGAAACAAAAACCTAAAGAAGACGACGACGATGATGACGGAACAAAAAGGGCAGAGAACCGTAAATAAACAGAAATCTCGAGGGTAGTCTGATAAAAATATTCCAAGATTAAATCGTACGGTACCGTGTGGGCTTTTTGGTGGTTGATCTTAACGCTGATCCGTTAAAAACTGTGAGTTGCGTTTTCTTTGGCGGTTGTTCTCCAACTTCCTCGTTTTCCCCAGAAACTCCACTTCTAATCATTCTCTTGTCTTTCTCTGTCTCAATCTCTAATCATCTTTATCGTACAGTTAACCGGTTCGATTTATCGATTTTTATTTTTTAAATATATCCGAAAGAAAAAGAAGATTCGTGAAATCAGAGAAAATTCGCAAGAATCTCAGCCGTTCGTTTGAGGTAAACTCATCTCTTTTCGTCCTTTCCTTTTTGTTTTTTGTTTTTTGTTTTTAAACCTTAATTAAAAATAAAATATTATTTTGTTTTTCCTGGTCTAGTTCGGTTTGTTTTTGTATTTTTCTGTGTTCCTTGTTATTCGTTACTAGGTCAATTAATTCCCAGATTTGGGTATCTCTGTTTTTAACTGCGAATTCAATTCCTTAGCATTAATTGGGGAAAAAAAGGAAAACTTTGAAGCTTTCTCGTTTTTAATTAAGGTAAATAAATTAAAAATAAAAATATCAGCAAATTTGATAGTTTTTTTCCAATCTCCTTAGGAAATTCCCAAACTCGTGCTGTTGTGATTTGATTTAAATTCTCGATTTTTGATACTGAATTATTATTGTTGTTGTTGTTGTTGATCCCCTGGAATTCAATTAGGGTTAGTGCTCCTAACCCCTCTGTATTAATATCGTTTTTATAGCCTTTGGAGATTGATACTAACATCGTTTTCTTATCCTTTGATTGTATTTTTCTTCTCAGTTTCGTTGCCTCTCATCGAAGAAAACTTAATTGAAGAGTGATTTTCAAATCCACATGGAACATCTCAGTGTTGCTCAATCAGAATCTGAGATCAAAGAGGTTAGCTTCCGATGTTAAATGATAATTGAATCGATTTAATCTTGTTCAATCAACGTTTTTTTGGTTCTTATTTGTTTATCACTCAAGAACCATAACGTTAGCTTTCTCTATGATGTGTAGATTAGCTCTGTCTCTGATTATTTTTTTCGGATCTCGTTTGGCTAATTACCTAATCATAGATCAATAGATCCCTTGTCTGTTTTTTGATTCGTTAATATTGAAAATCCTAGATTGATTTTGGTAATTTGGTGTTTGTTATGATCTGGTGACACAGTTTGTAGCTGTTAATTTGAATTCATTGGCATGATCAAACACTAATCTATAACTGTTTACAAAATTAAACTAATCTCATGTGATTTTTTTTCTTTTCCAGGATACGTCTATGAAGAATCATCATCCTCCAGACAAAGATAAGGACAAAGACACAAACATGGAACCACCTAGCAGTCCACGTCATCGGATGGTAAGAGTATATTATAATATAATGTAATCTGATTCAATCATTGAAACAAGTTTGAATTCTTGTATATGTCAAAAGGTTGTTGCTAGATGGTTACCAGCTGAAGCCCAGAGACCAAACATTGACGAAGCTCCAGTTTTCTCTCCATCATCAGAGGTACTAAATTGCTTGTTCTTGCTTCCTTAAAATCATTTGCTTCTTTTGTTGATGTTTTGAGATTATCTTCAGGAGTTTGAAGACACACTTGCTTATATCGAAAAGATACGTCCACTAGCAGAGCCGTACGGTATATGTCGAATCATCCCGCCGTCGACATGGAAGCCTCCTTGCCGGCTCAAGGAGAAGAGCATATGGGAGCACACAAAGTTCCCGACCCGGATACAGAACGTGGACCTGCTCCAGAACCGAGAGCCGATGAAGAAGAAACCCAAGAGCAAGAAGCGAAAACGGAGAAGAAACTCGAAAATGGGCTCTTCTAGGAGACGTTCCGGCTCTTCTCCTCCCTCTGCAGAGCCTCCTGCTGCTTCTTCCTCCTCCTCTCCCGAGGCCGAGGAGAAGTTTGGGTTTAACTCCGGCTCGGACTTCACACTCGAGGAGTTTGGAGAATACGCTCTGCATTTCAAACACTCGTACTTTGAGAAGAAAGACACGAAATGGAACCCCTCCGTGGAGGAGATCGAAGGCGAGTACTGGCGGATCGTCGAGACGCCGACAGACGAAGTCGAGGTTTACTACGGAGCCGACTTGGAGAACGGTGTACTCGGAAGCGGGTTCTACAAACGAACGGAAACGGTAACCGGTGTCGATCAGTACGTAGATTCGGGATGGAACTTGAACAACTTGCCTCGTCTCCCTGGCTCTGTGCTCTCTTTCGAGGCTTGTGATATCTCTGGAGTTTTAGTCCCATGGCTCTATGTTGGAATGTGTTTTTCATCCTTTTGTTGGGTAAGTAAGTAAACACTTTGCTTCATTTTGGATTTTCATTTCTCAGATGATCATTTTTGTTTTTTTTTGTTTTTTTTTTTTGCTTTCAGCATGTGGAGGACCATCATCTATATTCACTGAACTACCATCACTTTGGGGAGCCAAAAGTATGGTATGGTGTTCCCGGAAACAATGCAACCGCACTGGAGAAGGTGATGAGGAAACATCTGCCTGACTTGTTCGATGAGCAGCCTGATCTTCTTCACGGCCTGGTCACTCAGTTCTCTCCATCGATTCTGAAAGAAGAAGGAGTGGAGGTTTACCGGGTGGTTCAGAATGAAGGGGAGTACGTACTGACATTCCCGAGGGCGTACCACGCGGGGTTCAACTGCGGTTTCAACTGCGCGGAAGCGGTTAACGTGGCGCCGGTCGGTTGGCTGGCTCATGGACAGAACGCTGTTGAGCTGTACAGCAAAGAGACGAGGAAGACTTCTCTGTCTCATGACAAGCTTCTCCTAGGAGCAGCTTACGAAGCGGTTAAGTCTCTTTGGGAGCTCTCGTCTTCTTCTTCTTCGGGGAAGGAGAACGCAACGAGCTTGAGATGGAAGAGTTTCTGTGGGAAGAAGGGAACGCTTACCAACGCGATCGAGGCTCGGTTACGGATGGAAGAGGAGAGAATTGGAGCTCTTGGAAGAGATGCTTCGAGTTTGGCGAAGATGGAGAAGGACTTTGATTCAAACTGTGAGAGGGAATGCTTCTCGTGTTTTTACGACTTGCACCTCTCTGCTTCTGGCTGCAAGTGCTCTCCCGGAGACTACGCGTGCCTTAAACACTCAGAGGATCTCTGTTCGTGCGAAGAGGAGGATAGGTTCGTCCTTCTCCGTTACACCATGGATGAGTTAAGCTCGTTGGTGAGAGCGTTGGAAGGGGAATCAGATGATTTGAAGATATGGGCTTCCAAGGTTTTAGGCAGTCGAGAAGAAGATGAGACAAAGAAGACTAGTTCAGTTATCAGCGAAGAGAAGAAGCTAAAGAAAGGTTCTTCGTTTGACCTAAACATCGACTTAGAGTTGGATTGTCACGAAGAAGACGTTAAAGAAGAAGAAGAAGCCAGCACCAGTGGCGAGTTAACCGCTTCAGAGAGCTTTGGCGCGTCGATCGAGCCTATGAGTCTCGGGTTCTTGATTTTTGGAAAGCTTTGGTGCAGTAAACATGCTATATTCCCAAAAGGTACAATCTTTAGTTAGTATATATATATATACACTTTTAATCAGAAATTTGTTTGTTGAGGTTTCTTACAACTTTTTACAGGATTCAAGAGCCGTGTCAAGTTCTACAACGTTCTTGATCCAACAAGAATGAGCAATTACATCTCCGAGGTTTTAGATGCAGGACTCATGGGACCATTGTTCAAGGTAAAACATCCTTTTTACCCTTATTAACGTTCTCTTTCGAATAAACTGAATGATGAAGACTTATGGCTTTTCTTCTCTGTGTTGTTTCAGGTTACTCTGGAAGAGTCTCCAGACGAGAGCTTCTGTAATGTCTCGGCACAACAATGCTGGGAAATGGTGCTGCAGAGAGTTAAAGATACATGTACAAGTCTTGGTCTTCCTACTTCACCTCGGTTTGAAGGTATTAACGGGCTTCAAATGTTTGGTTTCCTCTCTCCGTCTATAGTTGAGGTAAAAACTTCTAATCTTCTTCATTCAAAACCAATCAGTGATCTTTATTCTTGTACACAACTTAAATCTCTCTCTTTGACAGGCCATTGAAGCTCTTGACCCCAACCATCGACTCGTAGAGTACTGGAACCACAAGAACCAAACTTCTTCCGAATCAAAAGATCACTTCATATCATCAAACTGCTCCGTTAGTTTAACCAAAGGAAAACTTTTCGGAGTAGATTTGATGTAAAATGGTCAACAAGCAACAAGAGTACAAGACTGTACACCAAACTACGAGACAGAGACAGAAACTACCTTTTAGATAGATAGAAGAATCAACAAATCAAGAAACTTCTTCTTTTTTTTTTTTTTTTGGAAAGCATTTATTCAAAATCTTTTGTTCTTTGGTTTCTCAAGCAATTTTCACTGAACAAATAACCTAACCTTAGCGTTACAAGTGTAAACTAGGAAACATAAAAGTTCGATTCTTTCGCTTTTGCTATCTTATAATAATACAAAATTCTTCTTAAATTCCACAAGATTTCATTCAATTCCTTGTATTGCTTAGTGTGAGATTAACAATGAAACTCAATCTTGAATGAAGAAAACATTGCAGAACTATAGACTATAGAAATTTATGTACATAATCTTGAAAACAATAAAACTCGAATCTTGAATGAAGAAAAAGACTTTCAACGACAAAAGGGGATATACTTTCCCGCCGTTAGTGGAATCTTGACGGTTAATACGCCGGAAAAAGTCACCGGAACGTAGAGTCAGAATAAAGCAAGAGCCAGTGGAAACAAGAACGAGCTTGTTGAGAAATGTGCAATGGAGACAGCAGAAGCAGAGGTTTGATTACTGTTGGAGTCAGGGTCAGGGGCTTCAGGGCGATGACGAATACGATGAGACCGAGGAGTTGTCTCGCCGTTTCCGAGTTCGCCGTAACGAGAGAAATCAAGCGACAAAGCAAGACCGTGAATGGCGATCGAGGAAGAGAGGAAGAGATCTGGTTCGGAGACGAGAACTCCGTCGAGTGTGAAATCGGAAGCAGAGTTGTTCGTGACGACGATTGAGTTTCCGCGGAGGAGAGTTGGAAGACGAGAGAGAGGTTTCAAGAGACGGAGATCGGTGAACGATAGACGCTGAGGAACGATGTGGTAAGCGACGGAGAAACGACCGGAGTTAGAGCCGCCGTTGGAGGAGGATACGTCGGCGGCGTCGAAATCGCTGGGGATGAACATGGTGGCGGAGAGAGGGATTCCGAACTGGTCGTCGACGGCGGAGAGGAAATCTGCGGCCCAGTCACGGAAATCTCCGGCTCCGATCATCGCTTCGATGATTCTGTCTGCGTGTTGGTGATCTTGCGGCGTCATTGACAGGGGAGAAGCGGCGGAAGCGAGAGATGAGAAGGTGGCGATTAGGAAGAGGAGAAGGAAATAGCTTGAGGTGGCCATCGGAGAATCAAATCCGGCGGCGAAGTTGTTACAGAGAGAGAGAATCAATCTTGAAGTCTTGTGAAGTTCGTTAGAGTGCTCTTTTGTAACGAAGAGGAGAAAGTTGAATTTTATAGCTATGTTTAAATCAGAGGAACGATGAACCGTATCGGTTTGATTGGAGAGAACCGGATAAACCGGGATTTTAATTAATTAAAGCTTTATGTCATACACAGTAACAGAATGTAACATAATCTGATTATTTTCTTATATCCAATCATTTCAACAATCTTTCTTGTAAATTGAATTATTATACCATTAACCTAGTCGTGCACAACTACGATAACCTTTTCGGATTTGGATTGGTAAATTTTGATTTGATTCAATTTGCTTCAAGTATTTTATTTATATCTAAGTGAAAAATGTATAAAAATATATAAAAAATAAAATCAAATTCAAATTCAAATCCTAATCTGTATTATGTTTAAATTAGGGGAATTTTGAGCCCTCAAACACTATTACCCAAAAGTTGGAAATGTCGACTAAATGAGATTAAAACAAGTATTAATATAATTGATTGTAACAAAAAAAAGTAATATAATTGATTGGTTTTGGTAAAAAAAAAAATTTGATTGATTCTTTCTATTTTCTTTTAAATTTTTGTTATCACAGATTAATAATAATTTTGTGGAAGATCAAACCTTTCATTTTTATTCATATTCTAGTTACAAAAGTGCTAATTATTTAATGAATCTCTTACTCATAAGTCATAAGACTCATAACTAGGGGTGTCAAAATGGGTTGAAATTTATGGATTGATCCAACCCAACCAACCCATTAACCCTAATGGATCAAATTTTTTGGTTCTAATGGATTAATGGATCAAATGGGTTGTGGATCAAATGGGTCGTGGATTAAATGGATCAAATTGAAATGGATTGATGGATGAAATGGTTAACTATCACCTTCTCATCATACATTAATTTATTTTTCAAATTAGTCATTCCACAATTATGATTTCACTTTTTGTCTACAAAAAACATGATTTTGCAAATTACCCCGTCCCAATTTTTTCCTTTTTTCAAAATTATACCCAACAAAATATGAAATTTAGTTTTTTCCCCAAATATATAATTTTCACAAAACAATTTCACAAAAAATGCGGGTTTCACAATTTTTCACCAAAACTTACGATTTTACTATTTTTCTGCCCAAAACGCGTTTCACAAATTTTCCGTCCGAAATTGCGTTTTCACAAATTTTCCGTCCAAAATCAAGTTTTGATAAAATTTTCCTCCCAAAACGCGTTTTGACAAATTTTCCCGCCAAAATCGTGTTTTGACAAATTTTCCGTCCAAAATGGCGTTTTGACAAATTTTCCCGCCTAAAACGCGTTTTGATATTTTCCCGCCAAAACGCGTTTTGATATTTTCCCGCCAAAACGCGTTTTGACAAATTTTCCCGCCAAAATCGTGTTTTGACAAATTTTCCGTCCAAAATGGCGTTTTGACAAATTTTCCCGCCTAAAACGCGTTTTGATATTTTCCAGCCCAAAACGCGTTTCACAAATTTTTTGTCCGAAATCGCGTATTCACAAATTTTTCGTCCAAAATCGCGTTTTGACAAATTTTCCCGCCTAAAACGTGTTTTGATAAAAATTTCCCGGCCAAAACGCATTTTCATAAATTTTTCATCCAAAATCGTGTTTTGGCAAATTTTCCCGCCCAAAACGCGTTTTCACAAATTTTCCAGCCTAAAATGCATTTTGATAAAATTATTAGAAAATTATTTATGTTTATTGTTTATGGATCATGGGTTAACCATTTAACCAATTAAACCTTATAATTAGATGGGTCATAGATCAACCTAATCCATTTACTAATTGGATTGGATTAACCCATGACTCATTAACTCTCAACCCATTTGGATAATGGGTTGGATTACCCATTTTGACACCCCTATTCATAACAACAAAAATTAAGATTAAAACAGAAAATACACATATGCAACAAAAGTCTATCCAGTAAAAATCATTTAATAAATTTCGTCTATCAGTTCTTTTCGTAAAAAAAAAAAAAAGTGAATATATATGGAATACAAGTTCCACTGATATATATTCATATACCATGAAGATCCAATTAATTCGAGAACAACATTTTTATTCATTAGCTGATAATTTATGATGCTTTGTCACAATAGGTAGATCAGTCCGAATTCCTAGCGAAAGGATATATTCAAATCAATTCCAAACAAAGATAAATAGTGTTCGGCAAAACAACACAAATTATGAGATCCAAAAACTAAAAAAGTATGAAGATGTTTGAATACACTACATTTTACACCCTTTTATATGTTGGATCAATTTCCGCCACAAAATGTTGGAGAGAATGTGAATTTTAGATAATTTTTTATTGTTTGACAATTATAACGTGGATGTTGATGATTTTTTGTTTGATGAATTTCCGAAATTGGCACCTTGATGATTGATCAACACATGTATGATGTTGTATAGGGTAAAATAATCATATTCTACCCTTGTCCTGAAATAGTATTGTTAGAAAAAATCATAGTTCAGAAAGTTTCAAGATAGTATCTTGAAACTATGCGGGCCAAGCCCATACGGACATTTGCGGGGCGGGTTCGGGCCAATAAAAAAATGTCCGCAAAATATGCGGGGCGGGCTTGGGCCTATCAAATTTGTTCGCAACCCGCGGCGGGCCGACCCGCATGGACGTATCAAAAACATAAAGCCCAATGGGCAGGCCCAGACGGGGCGGACGCGAGCCGACCCGCAATGTAGACCTTGAATATGATTCATATGGCTTTGATCGAGAGCTTTGAAATTACATTATTCAAACAAATTGCTTCACATGTTCTATTATACATCACAAGGAGTTCGGTCTAACAAAATGGTAAGAGAGTTGGGTGGTTAGGATCATGTTCTTTGTGATATTGGTGAAACTGCTTTTGGTTACAAAGCCCGCGTGCAGACCCGCAAACCCGCTAATAATATGCGGGGCGGGCTTGGGCCTAAGGTTTTTGTTTGCAACCCGCGGCGGGCTGACCTGCATGGACATCTCAAAAACGTAAAGCCCAATGGGCAGGTCCAGGTGAACGCGGGCTGGCCCGATTGACAGCTCTACAAGATACCGTAGTATCAATATGATAGTTCAGAAAAAAAATTTAACTTTCTAGAGTACCTAAAAATACCTTAACTGCTTTTTTTTTCTAAGTTGTTTATGCTTAATTAACATTAAATACTTTTTCATGCCAAAATCACAAAATTATTTTTTTTGCCAAAACCATAAAACTACATTTTCCACCAAAACTGTAAAATAACATTTTTCGCCAAAACCGCGTAATTACGTTTTTCTGCCAAAACTTCAAAATCACGTTTTTCGCCAAAACTGCGTAATTACGTTTTTCCGCCAAAACCTCAAAAACACGTTTTTTGCCTAACTTTCGCCAAAACCGCGTGATTACGTTTTTCCGCTAAAACCTCAAATCACGTTTTTTCGCCAAAACCGCGTAATCACGTTTTTTTCCGCCAAAACCGCGTAATTAGGTTTTTCCGCCAAAACCTCAAAATCACGTTTTCTCGCCAAAACCCTGAAATTACGTTTTCCTGTCAAAATCACGAAATCACGTTTTCCTGTAAAAATTACGGATTTCAAACTGAGTTTTTGAGGGTTTTGAGCTTGTCGACGGTCTTGAGTAAGCCTGGGACTTCGGGTTTCGGTTCGGGTTCGAGTCGGATTTTTCGGCTGTTTGGGTTTTCGGGTTTGGTTCAGGTTTTTTCTGGGTTTTTAAAGTTTTTTTTTGAGTTTCGGGTTTTCAAATTTAGATATATAAAAACTGTTTGTGTTTTTAAAAATTTTTGGTTTGGATTTTTCGAGTCGGGTTCGGGTTCGGGTTCGGATTTCGGTAAAAGTCCCTTCAGCTAAACAGAAAAAAAAATGTTTAAAAAATATTTAAAATAATTATATAACAAATATTAAAAATATATCATTCATAAGTGATATCAAAATAAAAACCTCATAGAGTACCCTAAATCCATTATGATAAACCCTATTATAATCCTTTGATTAAGGATACCAGCCCATAATCAATCATTCTCAATTTATTAAAAAAAAAAAAGACAATAGCCTTCGTAATAATTAAGGGTTAAAGGTACCCTACTTGTACTTGTAAAAACTCTTGATTAACATCCCTAAACACATGTATTGAAAACCCCAACTTTGTTTGTTTGTTTGGTTTTTTTTTTTTTTTTTTTTTTTTTTCATTTCCAAAATGTATATTCCATTGCTAATATTTTACACACAAGCTTTTTGACGCCACATATTGTAACAGATGTCTAAAACATGGTCACTTGCAAATTTAAGACATTACAAAATACTTAAAAACTGCAAAAACTTAATCACTTGACCAATTACTGCACATCTTTGACTAAAGGCACTTTCAAACATAAGACAAGTCAATAATATTGTAAAGCTAACTGTTTTCCAACTTATTACACCAAAGCTTTCCAAAACTTATAGGCTCGTCCGATGGGCTAAAGTTCTCTAAAGACTTATTCCTTGAGGTCTTCGTGATTATCCCACTAAGTCTATTTTCAGATGAAACCAACCTTCCTTTAGTTTCGTCTCATCATTGATATAACTGAAATAGTTTGATCTCTTCTCAATATGTTCAATGCCTAAGACCTTGGAAGCCCATATCTTCAAATCACCTGATTTCCCCTCTTCCCAAGACAAAAGGTCTAGAGCTGTAGTTTTTATTTTCACCTTCTTTTTTTTACCGAGTCTTTAATTTCCAGTTTTGACTTAAAAGAAAAAAAAAACCCGTGGACAACAAGGCAAAATAAAGTGTTTCCAAAATCGATGTGCATTAAGTGGTTTTAGAGGAGGACATTGATTAGGATTTAGGACCCCATTCGTCCTCGCCAGAAATTCTTTTAATCTTGGGCTTGACCAGCACGTCCTACAATGCGGAGATTCTTGTTTAGCCAAGCTAAAAGCCTCGTCGACCATACTCGTCGTCGTCAACATCACACAAGCCGTCGACGCTTTCTCTCTCTTCTTCCATCTCTATCTCATCCTATTCCTGTTCCTGCCCCTCTTGTTTCTCTGTCTCATTTCTTGTCTTCTGCTTCGGAAACGGCTACTTCTGATTCCACATTGTCTCTCCCCTTTACTCTTGACTCCATCAATCCCAAGGTGGGTTGCAAAAAATATTTGTCGGGTTGCTTGTTGAATTGTGGGTTTATGTGTGTTTGATTTGGATTTTTTTTTTTCAATTGTCAGTGTGATTTTTGTTTCAAATCCAAAGACCAGAGATTTTTCACTGTGTTTCTCTTTATTCTTTTTACCCAATGACGGAGACCGACAAGCTTTGCTTAATTTATCGTTTCTCTGTTCATAATTTTGGGGGTTTGCAGCATCTTCTGAGCTTTGTGTCTGCGTGTGCTTAAGTCAAAGTTCTTTCCTAGAAATTCTATGATATTTTCACTTCCCCTATGTCATTTCTATTCTTATGATGAGTCACTTTTCAATCATACTTTAACTTGGCTTTATTGTAACAAGAGGGGTTTTGTTTCTTCGGGTGGTAGGTTCTGAAATGTGAATATGCTGTTGGTGGAGAAATTCTCAGCATTTCTCAGGTTAGACTAGAGATACGTGTGGTTTTGTCTAGTGAAATCACGAACAAATTCTGTAAACTTATTGTTAAAAAGCTTCCAGTTTCCTTCACCAATTGGCATGGTCATATGTAGATTCTATTTAATTATACATTTATCTTTCTCTTGTATAACGTTTTTAAGCTTGAAAATGAACGTGCAGGCTCTCAACAACTTAGAAGGCGTAACATGTAACAGAGCCGATGGGGCAGAGACCGCAAAGACACCACCAGGTGCGTTTCACTGCAAACGCCTTCTTAACGTCACTGGAATACTTGTAGTCCCTGGTTCTCGCTTCGGACAGGTAAATAAAAACCAAATCTTTAATTCACAAATGAAAAAAAAAAAAAAGAATACAAGTTGAAGAATCTGTTTGTGTGTGTTTTCCATTCACTATGGTTAGGTTCCTGGAACATGGCACCACTTGAGATGCACAATACTTGAGAAAGAAGACAAGATTCCGGCGACGGTGAATCGTCCCAGGGAGTTCCACAAGAGTGGTAGTACCATGAACCATTTCCCAAAAAGAAGCAAGTTTCGAAAACAGCAACGAGGAAGAGTAAACGGAGTATCTTGTCGTGGGAACCGTGTTTCTTTTGGCAGATATGCTCTTCAAACACTTGAACCAGCTTGGATCACAGCTAGACAGATAGAAGCAGGGAGACTAGCAATGACAAGAAATGTACCACGTGGTGGTAAAATTTGGGTGCGTATGTTTGCAGACAAATCGGTTAGCGTAAGACCCACGGAAGTGCGTATGGGTGGTGGGAAAGGATCAGCGGAGATTTGGGTTGCTGTGGTTAAACCGGGTAAAATCCTTTATGAATTGGGTGGTGTACCCGAAAATATAGCCAGGAAAGCTATTTCAGTAGTGTCATCGAAAATGCCTACAAAAACCAGATTCGTTATTTCTTCTATAAGAATATAGAATGCAAAAAAAGCTATATTACATTTCAACGATTAGCTCGTTCTTTGCAAGAAATTTTGTAATTCGTCAGGGTTTGTGATAGGAATCACATACTATTCTGACTTACTCTTTACTTTGGTTTATCGATCTCAAAATAGATTTGGTTAAGTTTAGAGGTTCAACTGTATTTGTTTTATCTTTGTTTCTTGTCCAGCCATGGTGATGGTTTGGTTTGTTGTGAACATCTTCTCTTGTTCAGAACTCATCGGTCATGAAGATTGACAAAGTGAACGATTAGCACCAGCTTAACTAACTTATTTTTGCCTCAAATCCAATCCAACAAGAAATTACTAAGCAAATTTTAGAGTTTTTTTAACCGAAAAGAGAAATAAAATCCAAACCCTTTTCTTTTCAATGATATTTTAGTCTGATCATCTTCAACATTCCATGCTATTTTAATTTTAGTGAATGATCTTTTAAATCTCTACCCTTTTTCTGTCTTTTTGTTATGTTTACCCAAGTCACAAGCTATCCTACACTTAAATATTTATATAAACTCATCGTCAATTCTTCCACAAATCTTTGTTGGAATTTGATCCTCCCAAAAATATTATTTGTTGGGAATGACTTTGACTTTTGACTGTAATTTTGGGCCATTTACATAAGGGTCAGCCCAAAAAGTCGAAAAACAAAATAGATAAAGCCTAAAACGACGCCGTACAGACTCAATCTCTCTCTCTCTTCGAGTGGGGGATTTGTTCGAGAGAATTCAAAAATGTGTGACGGCTTCTGATCAAAGGATGATGATTCTCCTTATTCGATCTTCCGCTAAAATCACTTCAGATTCCAAGAATTTCCATGGTTGCTGATCTGTAAGCATAGTTGTGATCCAGTGGCAGAAAAAGAAGGCGAAGATCGTGCTCTCGCCTGGTTATTTCAATCGGTGAAGAAGAGCCACCACTTCGACTTCATCTTCTGCCGATTCGCGATGGTAAATTTCCTTGAATCAAAAACGCGATTGACTTGATTTTAAATTTGACGAATTCTGTGAAAACGCAAACGCGATTTTGTGTTGTGATTGCTCAACTAATTTTCATCTCTGGACGTAGGTTCAAATGTTCTAGAGTCTAAATGTAAGATTTGAGTTTGCGAGATCAGATTATTTGTAAATTTTGAAACTTATTCAGAATTCTCTATGGTGTTGGTGAATTGGCATGATTTGAGAAGATCTCTCTCTTTTGGATTTCACTTCAGGGATTTCGTTTGCTATTGTGGCAAGCAATAGCTGGTGGTTTAAATATGGGTGAAAGTGGATTTAAGGTGGATCCTTCTTCTTTAAAGTACCCTGAGAAACGTTTCACAAGTAATGACCATTTCCTTTCATCTGTTTATCTGAGTTTAGTTTAGGTCTTGTTGGTTTGATAATCTTGCTATACAAACTTTGCTCATAATATTCTGAGTAGAAAGATTGTAACTTTTGTTTTCCTTAGATTTGTGTTCAAATATTTGGAATTTGATTTGTATTCTCTTATGCCTTTCGCCAGATTATATTGTTGCTAAAAGCGCAAGAGAAAAAAGACGCAAAATTATAGCGGATAGAAAAGCAAAGCGATGTGCAGCTTCTGTATCTATTCTAGTCTCCTCCATTAAAGGTAAAATAACGCCTGAATTTGAGATGAGTTATCACTATGGCAATTTATAAATTTGTATGTCACATACCTTTTTGCCAGATCCTATGGTTACTCAAATAGCAAGAGAAAAAAGACGACAAATTATAGCAGCGAAAAAACCAGTGCGATCTACTTCCTCTAAACGGTAAGAAACTTTGTCCTCTACTCTGTCATCCGGATTTGAAATGAAATCACTTTATGCATGTGTGAAGCATGTATATGTACTCATACTTAAATAACAAGTGAAAGCATATGTATATCAGTATATGTGTATAAGAGAGCATAAAAAAGTTGTTTAGGAAATTATTAAGCTCTCTTATTTAACCCTTTTTCTTACAGTTGGGTAATTTCTACTACAATTATAGATCCAATCTTCAATACTATTGCTATTTTCATGATTAATTTTTCTGTTACAACTAGTTCAAAGTAGGCAACGAACAAAAACCAAAGAGGACAAAGTTCCAAGGTCGAGCGATAAGAAACCACGACATGGTAAGATCATACAATATTGGATGTTAAAAGGCAATCAAATTTCTACACAGGTACTTATGTCCACCAGTTTTTTTTATAGAAGCAAGTGAAGCATCGCGACAGAAACCACGAGCAGATAAATGACTTGTGAATACATTTATTAGGTACTATCATTTGCTATGGCTTTTACTTTCAACATATATTGAGATTTGAGAATCTCAGTGAGTTATAATACTTCAGGAGAAAGGTACTCTGTATTTCTGTTATACGATTGGAGTGGATTTTCCTTTTCCTTGTTCTGATTTGCATGTAAAAAGTTTGAAATGCTTCAGATTATTTACAGAATTCCAGCAGATTAAAAACTGTTTGTAGACATTTAGATTTTGGATGTTAGTTATCTTATTTAAAGTTATTTCTTTTGGTTTCTTTGATGTTTTAGATGTTGATATACAAAGCAAAGGGGAAGTGCTGCAACAATGGACACAACAATGTAAAGATATTTGACATATGGAATCGTCCAACATCTTCCTTCTTTTGTGGAGATTTTTGGGCTGATCGGTTTATTAAACTCGTAAGCGTTGTTGATACATTGAAGATGCAAATCAGTGTCTTCTCAGGTGAGTCGATGATGAAAATTGAGAAGATATATTACTGTTTTTTCTCATATTCTTTTCTTATGCATTTTCAAGTTTTGATCTCCTTGTTATGGACAACTGACTCAAGAATCACGTCTCTTTTTTGGTGGACAGAATTTGAGATCAATCATTTTTTTTTTTTTTTTTTTTTTTTGTGTATTTTCTGTAGGTCGCAGTATGTAGCAGCCAGCGATTTTGGATCAGAAGTTTCTCCATTGGATACAAAAGATTACAAAGTACATGTAAGCTCAAAGCATTTTTTTGATAGTAGCATTGAAAGTGCAACATTCTTCAGGGTAAAATAGTTTATCTCTAGTCGTGTGTATCTATATAGAAACATATCGGTTCAGTTTCAGTGTTCTCAAAAACAAATGGTTTTAAATTTTTCTTTTATTAACTTAAAGAAATCAAAGTTCTTGTTCTTTTCTTCTGTTTGGTTTGGTTTTGGTAATATAAAAACATAAACCATGTACGTGTAGTATGTGCGAAAAGGTTCTTGTTCCTTCCCGTTGACCTTATAGGTTGGGATACGAATACGATTAACGATCTTGCTCAAAAGTCAAAACACTCCTAGTTGACATGACGTTTGACTTTAAATATTAGCATATGCTTTGGTGGAAAGTAGGAACACAATGCAAAATACAAAATAAAGATTTTACAACCGTCAATATCATTAATTCAAACCTATAAATTTCAATCTTCATCTACCCTATAATTACAAAAGAAGGTCTAAACATAATCTTAATCCACACTAATAATACATAATGGCTTCTTCACTTTCACTTGTGCTTGGATACGTCGTTGTGTTAACATTTTTCATACTCCTCAACTCCGAAGAAATATTTTCATCGCGACTAGTGAGATCCACGGCTAAAGTAGCTCAGATTGGAGCCGATGATTATCCATCTTCCGGTCGTAATTCACCAGTCCGCGACCTCGGATTCCCTGACTTCCCGTCTTTCCAAGAAGCAGTAGCAGCGCCTCCGCCGCCTCCACCTGATATGCCTCTGCTTCCACCACCGCCGACATTTCCCGATCTTGAAAGCCCTAGGATTCCGGTGCCGGTTTGGCCTTCTCAGCCCGGTTTCCTGCCCTTTCCGTTCACAGATCAGGCCCCTCCTTCCCAACCCTTTGGTTCAAGATTCGACGAGTCCGACAATTGGCTGCCTTCTACCCCAAGTAACCCCCAAGGGTTTCCATGAACACACGAGACTCGTTAAAACGTAATTTCTCAAATGTTAAATTTGAGAATTAACATCTGAATTTCAAAGTTTTTGTATCAACTAATATTTTGAAAACTGCTTTTGTATGATTTCAAGCTAGTAATAAAACCAAGTTACAGCTTTTATAGTTGCAAAATATTGGACTTAACTAAATAAATATGAATTGTTGCGTGTCAATTTAGTTTCTTTGTATAAATATTTGTTACTCTAATATACTGACTAAGATAAAGAAAAAAACTTAGTTGTTTCGTCTTCCGTAATGCAACTGATCTCGTAAGTTGTTGTATGGATCGGTATATTAATTCATTCATAAGATCATATACAACATTTTTTTTTTTTTTATAACTCAAGGTAAATCCTAGGCCTATGGAGGGGTCCAGATGGAGATGTGCAGCCCACGGATAGACTCTTTCTCCGGATATTCAAATGGCCGAAGGCAAATGCCCATATCTATGTGGCCAAATGGGATAAATCTAGTAATTCTACGCTTGAGGGGATCGAATCGATCTCTGGCCTAAACCAACAGGGAACTCCTCATCAAGTAGAAACCATTAGACCACTACCACTTGGAGATATACAACATCTTCCTCTATGAAAAAGTAAAGCTTCTTCAGTATCAAACCGTTGCTGAAAAAAAGAACCACTGTAAATTTTTTGAACTTGTTCTGGTGATAGAGAGAATTCACACGTATTGTTTCAAGTTCATAGCAGTGCTACCTATACTCTTCATTGTAAGAAATCCGTTCAAATGTAACTTTTCTTATATTGTTAAGCTCTATATCATAGAAAATGCAACGGTCATATGACACAAATTTTGGGTTTAAATAATCCTTTGTTGTATATAGGTTATATCCTTTGTTCAAGGAGACGAAGGAGAAAATCTCGACATCTTGATCCTTTGTTGGTCATGAGTTAATCACGTATAAAAGCATGTAGAATATGCTTTGATCATATGAAACTAACTTAGAGCTTTTAGCCATTACCCACATAAGTTAACAAAATCATTTGAGGAGCTTGTTTCAAGTCCGAGTAAACTATAATCCATATTTCCTTCTCAACACACATATCCAATGATCCTTGTTATCACCCTTACACAAATTATCCTATCTACAGACCATTGAAGCTATATATTGAACCAAACCATAATCTCACTCAGTAGAACCAGCCTGAGAAATGTGCAATATTCGTGAGACTCCTTAAAGGAAAACCGAGAGATCAAGAAGGAAACAACTAACTCATGCTCAATCAATCTCCATGTTGTTCAAAGGAAGTTATTGGAACATGTTCAAAATTTAATGAAACTGATCATATCCGACAACTGAAAACATAATAAACATTTCCAATATTATACTACAATCATCAAAACACATAAACCTAGACACTAGCAATCATATATCATGCCTTCATGGCAAGCTATAACATACATAACACCTTCTTGCTATAATGCAAGATAAACATACATCAATAGGTTCTCCATTTCTTTTCGATGGTGCACTATCCTCGTTATAGCCATATGAACCCCATGCTGTGGAGGTTGGCCTTTGTACCCAGACACTCCCATACCGGACTCGTCAGCCGTTCATGACCTGCATGTTAACCCGTCGGTCCATCACAGTCCAGTTTTGAGGGAAGACCACGGCCCACAGCTCGATTCTTCCTCTCTTATTCATACATATCATATTATATCATACATATCATGTCAATACATCATCATCATCATGTCATATTATACCATATTATACTCATTCATATTTCATATCAATATTATCATAAAGCATATCATCATAGAACCTAAGTCTAGCAATCAGATCTAAGCCTATCTGCCAGGAATCATGTAACATAACAAAAGAAAAATACACTTTTTTGAATATAAAAAGACTGTTTTGACCTAATTTAAACAAAACATTAATAAATAATTACAATTACAAATTAAAAACGAAATTCAAAAATAATAGAATAAATAAGATTTTTTCAGATAAATATAAATTTTAAAATTTTAAAAGTGGATAAATCTATATTACATTTTTAATGTTTTCTTTTAACAAATTTTAATATTTTTAGAACTTTATATAAACAATTTTAGTCTCATCCCATTCCAATCAAATGAAACTTTATAAATTCAAATTTTACATATATTTAAACTTTATAAACTATTAAAATTTTAATGTTGATAAATCTATCTTCCATTTTTAATGTTTATCTTTAAACACATTTAAATATTTTGTAACTTTATATAAACAACCTTAATCTTACCCTCATTTAAACTTTATATAAACAACCTTATATTTTTAAAGAATTTTTAATAAAATCTAAACAGATAATTAGGATTGTTTAGTATTTTAAAATGAAACAAAATCATAATCAAATCTTAATATTTTATATTTTAATTTATTTTTTATTAAATTAGTTGAAAACTTCAAATTAGGATAATTAAGTCATTTCACATAGAAAAAGTGTATTTTTCAAAACTAAAAAAAATAAGGGTAGTTTTCAAATTAAAAACTCAACAAAGAGTATATTTCCAAAATTTCTCTTTTATTTTCTAGTTATTTTTTTAATTATTTTATTGTAAAAAAAATGTGATTATTGACGAAAATCTTTACTTAAAAATATATTTTTCAGTCATTTTATATAATTTGCATTATGATTTTTCTTTAAATTCGTAAACAAACAATTTTGTCTTTAGATATAACATCCTAATGCAAAAGCTAATTTCAGAAACAAACAATATCGGTGATGTATATAGAAATTACAATTAGATGATGAATCTTGGATGAAAACAAACATGGAACATATTGTGTGCGAAAAGGTTCTTTTCCTTACCGTTGACCTAATAGGGTTGGGATACGATTGATCTTGGTCAAAATAACTCCTAATTGACATGACGTTTGACTTTGAATTTTTTTTTTTTACTTTGAATATATTAGCATATGCTTTGGTGGAAAGTAGGAACACAATGCAAAATAAATAAATAAATAAACAAAGATTTTACAATCGTAAGCAAATCAATTCAATTCTATAAATTTTAATCCTCATCTACGCTGTAATTATACAACACACACAAAAAAGGATTAAACATCATCTTAATCCACTAATAGTCTAATACACACAATGGCTTTACTTTCACTTGTTCTTAAATACGTTGTCGTGTTAACATTTTTCATACTCCTAAACTCCGAAAAAATATTTTCATCGCGACTAGTGAGATCCACAGCTAAAGTAGCTCAGATTGGAACCGATGATTATCCAGCTTATGGTCATAATTCACCAATCCGCCACCTCGGATTCCCTGAATTTCCGTCTTTCCAAGAAGCAGTAGCAGCGCCGCCGCCGCCAACATTTCCCGATCTTGAAAAGCCTAAGTTTCCGGTATTGGATTGGCCTTCTCTCCCCGGATTCCTGCCATTTCCGTCCAAAGATCAGGCCCCTCCTTCGGAACCCTTTGGTCCAAGATTCGACGAGTCTGATAATTGGCTGCCTTCTACCCCAAGTAACCCTCAAGTGCTTCCATAAGCACATGAGACTCGTTGAAACCTCATTTTTCAAATATTGAACTTGAGAGTTAACATCTGAATTTCAAAGTTTTTGTATCAACTAATAATTTGAAAAGTTATGTATGATTTCAAGCAAGTAATAAAACATCTTTTATAGTTGGAAAATAAGATGTATGATTTGTGTGTTGGCTCGCACAAGATAAGATGATAAATTCCCAAACCGAGAGAGATCTTCCAGATTGGTTCATTGTAACATGTAAATAAGTAAAAATCATCATTTGTCGAGAAAGAAAAACACCACAAGAAAAAAAAAAAAAAAAAAAGGCTCCTCCATCATGCTCTTAAACTAAGATCGACCCTATTCATGAAAAGGTTAAATTTCCACCATATTCCGGTGAGATATAGACATGGCAATTACCATTGTTTCCAATTCCATAGCGACGCCTAAACCCTTCATCATCTGCAACTCCTTGAAGCTGAACCTTTCTAATTTGGTGGCTTTCTACATTGTATTAGAGAATGTAAAAGGTCGAAGGTCACGTGGCAAAAACTTTGGAGCTACAAGAACACATCGTCTCAGAACTGAAGTCCATGGCTGAAAAGAACAAGGTTTGTATGGTTTTGTCTAATGTCAAAAATCCTTCTAGAGTTTTCTCTAAATTATAACAAAAAAATAAATTTATTCTTGTGGATGTAAAAAATATATATAGCTAAGCAAGTTTGAGTACATCAATGCGGTGACGGTGGAGAGAAAACCTTTTGACGTTGAGAGAGACTTAGAGCATCTCCAATAGTGATACCCTATATGGGTATCACTACATTTTTTATTAGTAAATTTTTTATTTTTTTTTTGTTTAAGAGACTTATATTTGATTTATATGTTTTACTCTTCCATGGGTGATACCTATAGAGGTATCTTAAATTAGTAATCAGCATTTGTCTTGAGGTAAAAGTCTCAAATTAACATCATAACTTGAAATCTCAAACTAACATAATTGGATGCAAATTCACACGAGGGGCAGGAAGGCTATCCCTCAATTTCCCTGATACTTCCTCTATGCTGAACCACCACCATTCTGGTCTATATCATTCAGATATGACCGGAATCCTCCTCTCAAAACCTCAAGCAGAAACTGCAAGCAAATACAAAAAGCTGCAATTTTCTGAAAACATAAAACATGAAATTTTCGTCATCTTTCAGACTGATTTGCAGATAGACTATACCTTGGATATAAGAACGGAAAGAAGATCTGGAAAGCTGGATTCGAGATCTTCAAAACCGTATGTAGATCGAGTACTGTTTCCTTAATGATCGTTAGGAAATCTCTTCGCAAAACCTTGACTTAGAAACTGTTAAAAACAAAATCTGAAATCTTAAAACTTTGACAGATTTGACTTCTCAAAACCAAATGGACATATCTCTCAAAATATACCTCTGATTACCGTGATCTTGGATGTTGTGGAAATATGAGAAGGAGATCTTTCCAATGCTTCCAAAATCAGCCTCTTTTTCTTCCTTTGCTTCACAGTCTTCACCACAATCCAAAAATTGAATCTAAGACTAATGAAACATCAAGGCAATCGACATAAAATGAATCTAGATGATCAACAATCCAACAAAATCACAAAAACTTGGCAGGAAAAACTAATTGACAAAATTCAGCTCAAACTCAACGAATTTAATAGCAATACACTTGACCAAATTTCAAAGAAATCTAGTAATAATAAAGCTTTAAAATCTCAGAAATGAGTCAGAGCATGATTCAGGACACACATTAACGAATTTAAGCCTACTACCAGTTGATGCAGAGAAGAAAATAAATTGAATCATAGAAAACAGGGTTTCTCAGACTTAACCTCGCCGAATCGCAACGACTTCAGATGGCATGAAGAAGAAGAACGATGCGAGATGATGATGATCGACTCGGATTCTGCGTTGTTCGTGATCGGATTCGTCATTCCACCAGCGACAGAAATGTCAAGGTAACACCAAAATTTGATTCTTCATCTCCCTTTTTTTGGTTTTTTTTTTTTTTAATAAACCAACCACATGCTGACACGTTGCGTCTCAGAGACGCTTGCGAAATCTCTTTATTGAGAGACGTCTCACGCATAATTTCACATTAAATCTTTAATTTTAAAAAGTTTTAAACTAATACCTACTTAAAAACGGGGCATGAGACGCCCGTTGGAGTTGCTCTTAGGGTCTGACTGGTTTAAACGCTGCGATTGCGGTTACAGGAGTTTGCGGAAGTTGGAGTTTGCGGTTAAACACGTAATTAAGCTGTTTGTACGACTGGTATAGCGATTGAGAGCGGATGCGTTTGCGGAATATTTTTGACTGGTTGACCAGCGGGTGAAATAGCGGTTAAACAATAAATTAACAATATAAATATATTTTATAATTATAAAACATCAAAACTATATTATATTGAACAATTATAAATTTATAGTTCAACATAATTAATAATAAAATTTATAAAAAATAATATGTATATAATACTTAGTTCATCTTTTAATTTCTATAATTTAGATAAAAATGTGATTTCTATTAAAATTTAGTGTGGAGATTAAATTTAGATTACCATTTTATTTTTTAAATAGATATATATATTAGTATGAACTATGAAGTGAACATTTATGAAGAGAACTTTAATTTGTAGGACTTAAAAATATAAAATTATGATATGTTTTTAATGAATTTTACCAAAAAGTACCAAATATTTTTATTTTTATTATGATTATAATATCTAAATCTTATTTTTTAATAAATATTATTTATTTTCTAATTTAAAAATAAATTTGTTTTTTTTTTTTTTTTTCATCCTCAACCGCCCGCAACCGCAAGCGCTTGCGGAAAGGAGCTTTTGATTGTCAGCGATACGGAGCGGTACAAAGTGGTACATAGCAGTTGTTGTGATTGTTATAAAATGCCAAAAACCGCTACCACCCGCAGATGTTGCGTTTGCGGATAGTAGCGGGAAAACCAATCACCACCTTAGTGACTGCGACGCTGAAGAATCGGAGGAACAATCTTCTGAAGTATTATCAGGTTTCAGTTAGCTTCACTTAAACTTTTATAGATTAGTTTACTACGCTGAGTCTACATGTTTGCAAACATTAAACTCGTTAACGTTTCATTTTATAGGTCGAAATCGAAGAAATGTACCGAAAACTGGCGTCAAAGAGAATCTGAAAGTGTTATGATATGTCATATGTGTGCTATTAATAAATAACTATGTTATATGTCATATGTAATAAAAAAAAGGCGAACGTTATGCTTTCTGTAATAAGTTACTTTTATGTTGTATGAACAATTGAGCATATACATTAAAATTGTCAGTTTGTCTTTTATGTAATATATTCAAGTTTCTAAAATGAGTATTAGTTTGAGGCCTTCCTAACTTTGATTTTTTTTTCTTTGTAAATTAACAAAAAATAAATCTTGTTACACTTTTTGAGATGCATAATTTGACATTTTCTATGCTTACTAAACGTTCAAGTAATCATAAAACAAGTTTTAGTTTACATGTACATTTTTTTTAGGAAGGCCATGATGAACTCGGTATTACTTTAGTAGTGTTATTAAAACAGCTATCTTAGAATCTGGTGGATCTATTAGCAAGAGCTGGTGAGTTGGATAAAGCAGAGAGGCTGATAAAGGGAATGCCTTTTGAGCCCTGATGTTGTTATTTGGGGGGCTTTGCTTGGGGCTTGCGGATTGCATTCATGTTTGGAGCTCGGTGAGGTTGCAGCTGAAGGGATCTGGAGGCTTAGGAGAGAGCATCCTGCCTGCGGCTTATGGTGTTCTGTGTAGAGTTCATGCATGGCAATAAAGGAGTTTGGACCAGTGTTATGGAGTTGAGGAGATTGATGAAGAGGACCAAAGTGAGGAAGCAAGACGCAAGTAGCTGGATTGAAGCTCTGTGTAAGATATACGGAGACTTGTGAAACTGAGCTTTTGAAATATGATTGTCGATAATCTATTGCAATTTTGTTTGAGTAATGCAAGATTCTTTCATTGGACATAAACAAACGACAAAAGAAGCCAACATAGATGATTTGAGTTAAGTTTTAAGCTCCGGACACAAAAGCAGACAATCATATATATATATATCTAAGTAGTAATAAAAAGGAAAAGAAAGAGGAGAGGTTGCGTTGCATTGGATGACAGATTCGGCTTTCTACTTGCTAGTCTTCTTCTTCTTCTTTCTTCTCCACGTTACAGAGACGGAGACGGGTACGGGTACGGGTACGGGTATAGTACTTCTCCCTCCAGTTAGGGTCGGAAAGACGCTCTGCGAGAGGAGGAAGGCCAATGGGGATATCCCGGCGTTGGTGTGGTTTGGGACGATAGGCGTTTTCAACAACAAGTTTGCAACCTCCCATGTAACATCCATTAAGTTGCAGGGCCTTCTCCTTTGCGCCTTCTCCACTAATGAAAAAGCAGGCGTATGCAAACTCAGGGTTTCTTTTATGGGCATATAAGTCCACCTCCGAGACCTCTCCACATGAAGAGAATTTTTCACATAACGCCCTCTTGATAGACTTCCTAGAAAGCGAGCGGTCATATCCCTTAACAACCATCAGGTCATATCCCTTACCAATCATCATCGAAGAGACTAAAAACAAAGAATAAAAGTATAACTAGAGTTTCGTATTTTGCTCGGAATGAGGGATCTTGTATGTATTTATAAAGAGAAGAGGTTGACTTCATCGAGATATTTTTCCTTATCTATTTTGGAAATATTCTTTTTTGTGTTGATCTCTTTCCTTTTTACTAGGAAGTAGTCTTCGTCTCCAAATAATTCATTTTCTTTATGGAAGTAGAAGTGAAAAAGGGTTGCATTGTTTTCTATCTATATAACAAAGATTAAATATATCGTGTATAGAAGTTTTGGAAAAGGTCGTAAAATCGAGCAATAATTTATCTTCCCAATAATAAGTAAATTTGATGTCGACTATCTTAAAAAAATAAATGTAAAATAGAAAAATATCTAAAATAAATCAGGCGTGAAATACATTGCACCTTTTTATGACCAAAGTGGTTGACCTACCATACTCACTCTTCCTCCTCCTCTCATTATGTTCATACATCTTATCAGAAAAACGCTCCTCCTTCTATGGATCTGATCAATCCTCCTTCTCACTTTCTCTTTCTTTCTGATTGTTTCAAATTTGATTATATTATATAGAAAGCCTTTACAAAGAGTGTGCTAAACTGTCAATCTCTTCTAATCGGATCTTTTCAATACCAAAAGATCAATAAAAGGTAAAGAAAATTATCTACTTATACGAAAACAAAATTTGGATGAATTCCGGCATGTGATTTCTTTGTTTCAATTCTATTAATCCATTATTCTTTGTACTCTTTGATCCAGATATCTGTGAATCTCTTCTTATAATCGGATCTTTTCAGTACCAAATGATCAGCATAAGGTAAAGAAAAGAAATAGAAAATGATACTTCCCTCCCAAAGAAAAAATATATCAATTTTGTCTCAATTCTATTCTAATTCTATTCATCCATTTATCTTTGTACTTTTTGATCCAGTAAAACCCATGGAAAAGTGATCACAGTAGTAAACTGTGAAACTGTCTTGTAATCGGACCAGTTGAACACGCGTGAGGTAAGGTTTTGATTACAATTTGTAACAATTTACTCTACGCAAATTCTTTTGAGTAATCGGTTTCAATTCAATTCCTTTTAACTATGTCTAAAGGCCCACGAAGAAAATGGCCCAGTTTTGGCAGGACCACACTATAAATGGACATGAACGAGTTTTACCTCACCGTTGTTGTCGCCTGCATCTTCACCCTCGGCAACAATGGTGGCTTCGCTCTCGGTCAGTACAAACCCATTTCTGACTATTTGCTTCTTTTCGTCTTCTGTGTCATTTCTTAGTGATTTTACTTTAATTTTTTTAGATCCCGTACGAAAGAAGAACTCTTGCTGCGAATCGGAGGACAACAACTGTGGCGTCGCTCTCAGTTTGTACAACTCCATTTCTGAAACTTTTTAATCATTGTGTGTTATTGTTACTTATGATTTCCATTGATTTGTTAGATACGTTACAAAAGGAGGTGTTTTGCCGTAAAACGGAGGAAATCTAGGTGGAAGAGGGATTTGTACTTCTCTACCTGGAAAACTCGTCGTCCGAAGAATCTTTTGAAGGAAGTCCTTACACAAAAGACTGAGATCTGTCTCGCTATTGGGGTTATTAGACACTTCACGGCTCTTCTTATCCAGAGAGGAGATCTGACGGAAGATGAAGAACGCTGATTCAACTTATTCGGCTTCACCTACCACATCTCTGCGAAATGTATGGTGGATACGGTTTGTATGAGTTCAATGATTGTGAACGTATTCTGAAGGATTATGGTACAGTGAGGGAACGTGACAACCCGCTTAGGTATGATTTCGAAAACCCTAAAGTGTATGATCCCGATAACCTTCCTCAGAGATTCCAGATTAAGAAGATGACCACCTTTTTCCGAGAGGACTTTGCAACGACCCACAAAGTGTTATTGTTACTTATGATTTCCATTGATAAGTTGAATCAGCTCCTCGATTGAGAGTTTTTCATCTTCCGTCAGATCTCCTCTCTCCTCTCTGGATAAGAAGAGCCGTGAAGTGCCTAATAACCCCAATAGCGAGGCAGATCCCAGTCTTTTGTGTAAGGACTTCCTTCAAAAGATTCTTCGGACGGCGAGTTTTCCAGGTAGAGAAGTACAAATCCCTCTTCCACCTAGATTTCCTCCGTTTTGCGGCAAGACACCTCCTTTTGTAACGTATCTAACAAATCAATGGAAATCATAAGTAACAATAACACACAATGATTATCGGGAAAAAGGTGGTCATCTTCTTAATCTGGAATCTCTGAGGAAGGTTATCGGGATCATACACTTTAGGGTTTTCGAAATCATATCTAAGCGGGTTGTCACGTTCCCTCACTGTACCATAATCCTTCAGAATACGTTCACAATCATTGAACTCATACAAACCGTATCCACCGTACATTTCGCAGAGATGTGGTAGGTGAAGCCGAATAAGTTGAATTAGCTCCTCGATTGAGAGTTCTTCATCTTCCGTCAGATCTCCTCTCTGGATAAGAAGAGCCGTGAAGTGCCTAATAACCCCAATAGCGAGGCAGATCCCAGTCTTTTGTGTAAAGACTTCCTTCAAAAGATTCTTCGGACGGCGAGTTTTCCAGGTAGAGAAGTACAAATTCCTGGAAATCATAAGTAATCAATGGAAATCATAGGTAAGGTTTTGATTACAATTTGTAGCAGAGGGTTTGTGAAATTCGCAGCTGGGTCAAATCTGATCACTGGGTTTCTCGTCATTGATGTTTAGGCAAAATCTACTTTGCTCTCTTTTGCATCTTTGATTTGCTAAGGATTTAATAATTTGTTATGGATTATTTGCTTTGCTTTTTTTTTTTATGGATAATTTTGGTTGCTTTGTTTTGGATAATTTGGTGCACTCTTTCGTTTTAAACTCAATACTGTGGTGAGGAGGACTAGGACTAAACAGTTACCATTTCTTCTTCCTCCTCGTTAGTTGGTCTACGTGAAGGGAAGATGATTGACACCTGAAATGGCTAACAAATACAATCAAGTTCACTTTTCATTTCCTTTTCCCCAAGTTTAACTTGCATTGGATGAGACTGTTCAACTTGCTCGCTGATGCAAGAGATTTTGATCTTGTAGCCTTGTTTGCTCTTCGAACCATCTCTGAAACACGGAGTACTCCTCCAGTTTCTCCCACTGTGTGTTCATCCATTTATTATCAGTCTAGCAAGACGTGGCTTCAGCCTTAGAAGCCACACAATGGAAGTAATACTTGTTCCCATCAGGACACGTGTGTTCACTCCAGTCTCCAGTCACATTCGGAGCTCTCTGAATTTTGGTCCTCAAATGCATTTGAATGACTGGATATCTTCTGACCATCGCTTCTAGTCTACAAAAGAAAAAAAGAAGTAGCAACGGATATGAGATGAAGCAGATGTATATAAGAGGTTTCTGAAACCTAAATCGTCGAGTTCAACATCTGTCTACCATTAGCAGATCCTACAATAGGAGTAGCTCACAATAGCGACTTTCATATAGCTCCACATTCTCCATATAAATCATGTTTCATAAGTGTTTGTCCAGGAATGTTTCGAGAAGAAGTGACATAACAGTTTACTAAATCCAGTTATCTTCTATTACTAAGGGGTAAGGGCTATACGGAAGCTTTAAAGTCTGCTTTTAAGCATGTGGAGGAGAAACTACAAAATATGCAAGGTGAAGGACATACCACGACTAAGCTTCATGTCGTCGACTGCCATATAAATGTCAGACACTTGATCGAATTTATTCACATCAAATGAACCCAGGGACTGGAGAATATACCATCGTAAGAAATTTAGCTACAACTGGAACATATTATTCTGCTCACCGTTGTGTCAGTTTCCAGTGACAAAAGAAAATTGAAGCGTGAAAGGACTCCCACATATACCTCATTGACATCTGCTTTTGTTGTGTGTTTGTTGAGGCAAAGAACATATAAGTTGCCCTGTGGGAAAAACATATAGTTCAGATAACAAGAGAATACACTAATGAGGAAAAGAAGAGAGCATCCTTCATATCTCAGCAAATTTTGAATTTTGCTCATCTGAAAGCGCAGTCTTACCGATCCGTTCCCGTTCCCGTTCTGCGTCGGCATATCTGACTTTGACCTGAAAATAACGAAAACAAACTTCTAAAAAGAATCACGCATCACTGAGTTAATGTTTTAAGCAGCAAAACATTGCGCCTAAGACCCACCCCTGGAAATGTATACTGTTCCGTCAAAGCTGCAATAGCTGCACTACCCTCTTCTCCCTTTTTGTACTTAAGCAAACTGATAATAGGATATGATCTTCAAGTAACTGCAACTCGCCTGCTCCTTCACCAGTAATCGTATCTTTGGGTAGAGTGATCTCGATTACATTACCATATTTTTCAAACACCTGACGGACCTGATATATATATATATATATATATATATAACACAGATTCTGAAAGGAAAACATTTCATAAGACCATAATAGTAAAAGCCAAGAAACTCACATCGTCTTCGTTAGATGTCTTTGGGATCGGCGCAACATATAACTTGGCATCACCACTAGAATCTTCATGTATACGAAAGAAGAAACGCACAACATCAGATACTCGAAACTATCCACACTCACAGAGAGTATTTGCTAAATGGATCACGAAATTTGTACAACTTTTCGTCAATCAAAATTGGAGATAACCTGGAGTAGCGGATAGAGGCCGTCGCTTCCTTATACTGCCGCCGGAAGGACTAAATCCACTAGTCCGTGGAAACGGCGGAGTGTCAACGATCATATTGTGTTGTTGTTGTTGTTGGGCGGGGTAATGGTTATCAAAATGCGGCTGATTGAATCGCTGATCTCTGTTGTCGTTTTGGGGGTATTGGGGAACTCTAACGGCGGCGACATGGTGGTGCGGCGGCGGTGGATGGTTAATCTGCTGCTGATGAGTGATGATGGTGATGAGGATTGTAGTTGTTGCTATGATAGTATGGAACTGATGGTGCTGGACCAGGGAAGGCGTTTGTGACCCGTCTCTCAATCTACGACCCTAGTTGGCTCGATCGATCGATCGAACTCGGCACAGTAGTCTTAGAATCTGTAATCGGAAAATTTCTCCGGCGCCGGTAGATAGATAGAGAGAGAGAGAGAGAGAGAGACCTAGAGGTTTCCCGGTACGATGTGGTTCGGTTATATAAAATCTGACTACTAAAACGACAGCGTTCTGAGAAATTAGTAAATGTAGATGATTTGAGATAACGGGGGTTATTGGATTGATGATTTAAGGGGATTTGTTTTTTTTTCCAAATCACCTCTTATTGGATCTAGTATTTATAAAAGTCACTAACAATTCAAGGTTATTGAACTAATCATTTGTACAAATTCCTTAAAATCTCCTCTTATTGGAAAATTAGGATTTCACTAATAAAAACTGTTTTGAGGGATTTGTGAGAGATTTTCTAGTTAAAAACAAAAGAATTCAAATACCATCTTATGAGGTGAGATTTTCCAAATCCTCTTAAAACTTCATGGGGGAATTGTGAATATACCCCATTTTTTGAGACCTCTTGTCCTTTTACACATTTTTTGAAAATTCCCAAATTTGGACTCTAATACCCTTGCATATACTAACAATATGAAATAAATAGTTTTACAATTTAAAATTTTTAAAACAAATTTTAATAAATTCAATAATATTATATCAAGATTATAGAGAATTTTTTCATAATTGTTTTTTGAAATTTGATGTTCAGAAAATTAAATGAAGTTTGGTTCTACCAAGTTTGGTTTTCAAAGTAGAATATGTCTTCTACTAGATGCTCTAACATCTATCCGTAGTAGAACATGAATTCTACCGTCTGTTCAGTCATCTACCGTCGTAGAATTTGCCTTCTGCTAAATATCATACGTTCTACGAGTTGGTAGAATGGTTCGTCAATTGTTCTACGTGTTACACGGTTTTCTACCACCGGTAGAATCTATATTCTACCATAGACACTGTTTCCTACCAATCGTAGAATCTATATTCTACCGTAAACACTTTCTTCTACATTTTTTAGATTGCATGTTCTGCCGAAAATACTGTCTTCTACTACTCGTAGATTATGTGTTCTACTCAAAACAACGTCTTCTACCGTAAGTAGAAATACCATTCTTCCGTTGACACTTATTTCTACGGAAGGTAGAATTCATCTTCTACGAAAATCTGAGAAAATATAGCAAAAATAGTAACTGAATATTTAAAAATCTTTTGAAAAAATATATTTCCTTTTATTTCTTTTCTCAGCAAAAAAAAAAAAAAAAAAACCCAATACACCAAGTATTTTACTAACTTTTACGATATTTGAAAAAAAAAACCCAATACACCAAGTATTTTACTAACTTTTACGATATTTGAAAATACAGAAATAGAAAATAATAATTTAGAAAAAGAAGAAAAATAGATAAAAATAAAAGAGTATTAAATGCTAACATGTGCTGTGCAAATTATATTTTAAGCGAAATTTGGTTTTTTTTTTTCCTTTGTAGTGTTAACTAATATTTCAGATTAAAAAAAAAATTATAAAGTTTTCAGATAAATTTATGATGTGAACATTTCAGTTTTTTTTTTAACAAATTATTTATTAATTATTTAATAATTTAATTATTTATTAATTATTAAATTTCCTTAAATATGATTTGAAGGTTAAAAATGGGATTAAATTTTAATAAAGTGTATATGGACAACATTTGAAAAAAAAAGGGTATAGGGACAAGAGCTTTCATTTTTTGGTGTGTTTTGCCAAATTTCCCTTATTTGGATTTACTCCAAATCATTGATACAATAAGCCCCCTTAGGGTTATTAGATTGATGATTTAAGAGGATTTGTTTTTTTTTTCCAAATCACCTCTTATTGGATCTAGTATTTATAAAAATCACTAACAATCCAAGGTTATTGAACTAATCATTTGTACAAATTCCTTAAAATCTCCTCTTATTGGAAAATTAGGATTTCACTAATAAAAACTGTTTTGAGGGATTTGTGAAAGATTTTCTAGTTAAAAACAAAAGAATCCAAATACCGAGGTGAGATTTTCCAAATCCTCTTAAAACTTTATAGATTTGGATTTATCCAAATAACTCCAAATCATTGATACAATAAGTCCCCCTAAGATAATTAAATTAGTAAATGAACTGAAGAAATCCAATTTCATAAATATGTTCTTTTCCGGCTCCATTGTATTACTACTACACTCCTACTTGTCTGATGTGCTTTGATGTTTATGACCAAAATCGGTATCTAATTAATTTTATTTTAACAAACACAATACTAAACATAAGATCATCTGATATACTTTTTTGAAAAATGATCTGGTGAAGTTCCCTATTATTCATCTTGCCCAAAAAAAGAAGAAGATCATGTGATATATTACTTGAAATGACCTTTATCCAACTCGATATATTGTGGTGATAACTAGGCCTGGGACTTTGGGTTTCGATTCGGGTTCGGGTCGGGTTTTTCGGATTTTGGGTTTTTGGGTTTAAAGATATAGAAATTGTTTGGGTTTTTTAAAGTTTCGGTTCGGGTTTTTCCAGGTTTTTCAAAGTTTTTTTGGGTTTTTTGGGTTTGATATATAAAAACCGTTCAGGTTTTTTTAAAATTTCGGTTTGGGTTTGGTTCTGGTTTTTTCGGATGGGTTTGGGTTCGGGTTTCAGGTAAATTTCTCAGGCCTAGTGATAACTCACAAGAAACAATTTAATTTATGAAATGATCTGGTTAAGTTCCCAATTATTCATCTAATACAATCTACTCTTATTGGGTCTGAAACTAAGGCCCAAGCTCCATAGGACACCTAGAGATCCAACCATCTTGGTCAATAAAGGAAACGCTGGCGAATCCAAGAACGACGTTTACACTCGGCTTCTTAAGCCACGACACTCTACCTGATGTGTCCGCTCCATCTCCGGTGCAACCAGACTCCACAAACGTCAAGCCTCCCCTAGACCACCACACAAACGAAAACGTTATATGTAAATTTACAATCTCTTCATATTAAAATTAAAATTTGAGAGATGGTCGCCACATGACATACTCTTGGCCTTTAGCATGCCAAGCATCCCAACCAATAGGAAGAACGACGTCGGATAACTTGGAGCCGTAGAAGATGACACGTTCGTTTGGTCCCCATGCTCGCCCCAACAGCGTTTTGCCAGTTCCCGTTATGGTGCAGTCACTGAACACAAACCATCCGTTATCTGATGGCGATGGCCGTTGATGCGCTGTTATCTTTCCGTAAGGTCTCCTCGGTGCATATATCACCAACGTCAAATATAAAGTGCACCCCTTTGATATAACAACATATATATATATATATATATCTTATTATATAATCTTGATGAATTTCTTGGGTTTTTAAGCCGGTGTCCAACCCTTTATCTAATATGATATTGTCCGCTTTGGGCTCATGTATCTTAGCTCTCACGGATTTGTCTTTGGGCTCCTTCCCAAAAGGCCTCATACTAGTTATGTTGGACACTACTTATATATTAGACACATCTTTGTCTAATCTTCCGATGTGGGACTTGGATTGATATCCAACATTCTCCCCTTCAAGCCAAGGACCACATAATCTCGTTCCAACATTCTCCCCTTCAAGCCAAGGACCACATAATCTCGTGGCTCCTCCACCTTCTCGTGGTCTTTTAGCGAAACTTGGCTCCCTTCTTGTTCTGCCGTACTACTCTACGGGAACTCTGCACAAGATTCTGGCATCTCTAATCGCAAGGTTAACTTGAGGGCTTTTTTCCAACATCTTACGTAATGCCCACACCCACAGGTCCACTTCTTTGGATTTTGGCTCTGATACCAATTCTTGGGCTTTTAAAGCCCGTGTCCAACCATCTATCTAGTATGATATTGTCCGCTTTGGGCTCATGAATCTTAGCCCTCATGGATTTGTCTTTGGGCTCCTTCCCAAAAGCCCTTATACTAGTTATGTTAGACACTACTTATATATTAGACACATCTTTGTCTAATCTTCCGTCTAATCTTCCGATGTGGGACTTGATTGATATCCATCAGAATTACTTCTTCTTCTTTTTGTCAACTAATGGCGAATTACTTTTGAAAGAATAACACATGAGTAACACTATCTAAATTATATTTAAACAATAGAGTATGTCATGGAGATCAAACTTTAATTGTCAAAAATGAACATGCTATTCAAATCAAAATATGGAGAAAATAGACATAAACTAAAAGTAGTGGGAAGTGATGAGAAGATTAACATTATCCTAAAAATATTTTTTCTTAAAACGTCTAAATGTCGTAATATTTTTTCTTAAAACGTCTAAATGTCGTAATGAAAAATAAAACTTATATAAATGATGATAAAAGTAATGTGAGATGTATAAGCTAAAAGTTGTGTAAAATCTAACGAAAAAAACAAGAAATCGCAATGCACGATCATTGCTGCTTCCTAATAAAGTTAAAGACAGCGCTTCGTTATTCGTGATTGAATGACCAATTCCTGTCTATATTGCAATTCATTGAATTTTGCATTCATATTAATTAAATTGATAAAATAAGAGATCTAATTTCAAAAGAGTAAACAATTTGGATAATTAACCTAAATCAGATAAATCGGAGATTTTAGATGTATAAGTACACAACATCAATTATATTTTTGAACGAATAACCAAAGTTTCGAACATATAAACCTTTTTAGAAAGTATTTTAAAATGGCTATTCATAATAAATGTTTAAACACGTAAAATAAATTTATGTAAATTCATAAAGTTTTTGATATATAATTGATTTTTTCAATTACCAAAATAGTAAACCCGATTATTTCAATGCCTATAGGCCTAGAGTCAAGTGGTGGAGCCCTGGGTGGGAAGGATGTTGCATCCCACGAGCTGCGTTTCCACATTGCTCGTGGAGATTGAAGTCACATGTTGAACAGATGTATGCAGTTGCGGATTCAGAGATGGTTGATTCGCAGCCTGAGCAGATTACTGAAGAATTATTTGTCTGAATGATCTGTTGGAGTTTTAGAGTGTGTGGATGGCTGAAGTGTTTGTACTCCATTGATCACTAATTTGGAGTTTTCTCTCTTTTGAATTATCAATCTCTTGTGTGTTGGGATCATCATACTACTGTTTATAAGGTTTCTCTGACTTTGAATTTTTCATAGTCTGTGTTGTTTTGATTGGTTTAGAGTTTTTTTTATTCTTAAGAAAACCTCACATCCCCAACAGTTTCTCTCCAGTGAGGAATCTCAACAAAGTTTCTCCTCCATTCTCTTGAGACTCCGTTCCTAACCCACATTCTCACTACTCCATTGACGTAATTGTCATGCACTAAAGCCACTTCCCCGTTAAAGTTCACCAATTTCCAAAAATGACAAATATTGCCAAATTTGACTTCCTCAGGTAAATCATCCACACTAAACTCTTCAGAGCTTATATTGAAGCTCATCAGAAGAGATTTATTCTCTCGACCGGACGTAGCTCCATAGTACAACACTCCTCCTTTGCATAGTCCATTAGTAACTGGATAATGACGATGCTTACATCTGATCCGTCTCCAAGATCCTCCTACCGTCAAAACTTGATGCTCCTTAGCTCTTGTGTATGGTCCATCATAGACAAACATCGTCATACATAACACCTTGTGTACATCCGTAGCTTCATCGTATCCGAAAAAACTTGTTGTTGTCGCCAGTTCACGCGGGGCTCGGATCTTCGGTAAAGTCAGAAGCTTGTTTATAGCCGGATTCCATGTCAACATACTTAAGAGAAACATGCATATGTCGTTGACCAGAGGATAACAATGGTTCCTCTGCTTGGTGAACAGAGTGAACATGCACATCTGTTTTACTTAGCTTGCACGTGAACATCATGCGAGGTCTTGTCGTCGATCAGAGCAAGTAAAGATCTCTGAATTGTTTCTCTCGGATCATCGATGACCACTTCTTCGAGACGCAGATACATCTCACTAGAGATTTCGGAGGCAAATGAAGAAGAATCTCCATTTGTATATCTGAAGGAAGTGCTTCGATTCCATTAGAACCAGACCTACAAATTTTTTTCTCCATTTTTATTTGATCTTCTTTAGCAATATTATGCATTCGCCACAATATTTGTTATGTATATGTACAATATATTAGAGTGGAGAGATGAGCATGTCGAACTCAAGTAAAGGCCAAGCATCTCCACATCATAATGAAGACCTTTATAAGCCTTTATAAAATCAAGCATGAACTCAGCCTAGAAGAAAGCTCAACAGATGATCAAGACACCAAAAGAGTGATCAATCATGTGGAGAAGAAGCTATAAAGGCAAAGGAGTCATGAAGTGTGTAGCAAGCAACTGAAGCTTGTGAAGCAAGGGAAGTTGCTTGCAAATGAGTCAAGAAGAGAAGCAACTTGTGAATCACGCCCAAGACAAAGGATAAGCCTTCTAGAAGAAGCACAAAGAAGCGTGTAAAGAAGAAGGAAGAGTCACGGACTCAACCAAGCAAGAGAGAGAGATTCAAATAAAAGAGCCGTTATGTAATGTCGCTATCATCTCTCCTTGTCTTCTAGCTTAGGCGTGGACCACTTGAGGCATTAGGGCGAACTCCCTTGGTTCTCTATAAATAGAGACCTTAGCTTATTGTAAACACACACAGAAATATCATAAATTAAAGAGAAACAAGTTATTGATACAATCTCTCTTTAGCTTAATATACTTTACACTTGTTTAAACTCTAATGTTAACAATGTAGAGAGTTAAGTTAAATCGGTTTGTGTCTCCTTAAGGAGACTAGTTCTTGTTAATCTCTTCACCTAAATCATCACTTAAACTCTTCTAATCTATGAGCTAATCCTCTCAACTAAGCACACAAACTCATAGTGTTGTGATGCTATAATCGGATTCTCCATAGCTCATCTTTGTCATCTTCTTGTTTAAGTGTTCTTGTGTTTATGAGATACAAACCTCTTCTCAAAATCTAACATGGTATCAGAGACAGGTTGCTGTTCTTGGTGATGATTGTTTGTATCTCTTTGTTTTTGGCTTGCATTTTCTGTGTTTTTGATTTGCAGGCGCAGAGCTATTATCCAGCGGACAAAGCTATTGTCCAATGGATAATAGATTCAAATTCAAATCTTTGTCCAGCGGTCCATAGATCCGGAGTTTTGTCCAGCGGTCCAAAGCTTTACCCATTGGGTAAAGAAACTCTGCAACTCAATAATGGAGGAGAACCAGGTCGTGTTCTATCCTCTCTCTTTCATTTACTTGATTGAGATTTCGAAATCCTCTTTTGGTGTTCTTTGAGCGCAGATTTCGAAAATCCCTCTCATACATCTCTAAAGAGCTTTATCCAATGATTCTCCCTTCCCCTCTCATGTTCAAGCTTTGTGAAAAACTACTTAAAGTTTTCTTGTGTACTCAAAGCCTAAGGGAGGGAGATTTGATGAGATAAGATACACTTTCAAACCTTTAAGACTCTTAATTCAAAATTGTTTTTATCAAGAACAATGAAAAGTTCAAATTCGAATTTCAAACTCTTGTTCTCTCTATTCCCTCTTAATCTTGGTTGAAAGACCTTAATGATTGCATAATCTTATGCTTAAGGGAGGGAAAGAGATTCAAGTTGCTTTTAGAGTTCATAAACTCTTGAAAATTATTTTGGGATTTTTCTCCCTTGTTAAAATCGATTTTGAATTTACAAAATTATTTGCACCTTGAAAATGTTTTAAAATAGCTCCAGAACATTTCAAAAATATTTTTCGAATCTATTCCCATTGGGAAGAATTATTCTAAAATTCTGGAAGCATTTTTAAAATTGTTCTTGTTGAACTTGTAGCTTTTAAAGGCTATTTTAATAAATTGCATATTCATGAGATTTGTTTTAAAATATTTACATAATCTTTCATGATTTGAAAAGAGTTTTGAAACTCTCTCTTTGCCTTGAAAGGCCTTGTGCAAATGGACAAATTGTTTTGTTCCATTGTTAAAATCAGAAATCATATTTGATTAGACTTGATCTTTGATTGAGTTTATGTTTAAGTGGCAGGAACATCCTTAAAAGGAGTTGTCCTTGTGCCATGAATGAAGACTGGTGTAGAGATTATGATGTTGCCTCACCAGCATTGAAGTTCAGCCATGAATGGCTTGAGGAAAGCTTCCGCAAAACAGAGCCATCTCTGTCCTTTGGCTCCCTAGAGGAGACCCAAGTGCGGTTTCCAATCCGTCACCAAGAACGGTATCCATTCCGTCACCTAAGTGCGGTTCCCAATCCGCCACCAAGAACGGTATCCATTCCGTCACCTAAGTGCGAGCCTCGTCGGCCGCCACCAAAAGAGCGAGCTTTATTAGCCGTCACCTTCATACTCATTCTCCATCACGGTTACTTCTATCCTTATATATATATATATATAATCTGTCCATTCTCTTCAATCTCCATTGCTTCCGCATAAACTCTTAATCTCTTATTCTTATAAATCTCACTATTCTTTCAATCTTTCAATCTTATAATCTCTTATAATCTTATAATCTCTTATATACTTATACACTGGTTACTTTAAATCTTTGCTTGTTTGTCTTTGTTTGAAGGCAAGACAAGTTAAACTGAGACTGCTCTATGACCCAATAGGAGTTCATGACTCTATGGTCCAAGATGAGCAGATTAAAGAGGCGCAGCACATGCTTGAGGAGTTAGAACCAAGAGCCTTAGCTCCAAGAACCCAAGACGAAAGCACTTGAGGAAAAGAGACTAAGGAATGTGATGAATCAGCTCACAAGCATGAAGACTAGTGCCCACCATGAAAGCGCAGCACATGATGATTTAGAACCGCCCTAAGCTTGAAGAATCCAAGGCTTGTTTGGCACTTGGAAGAAGAGTCTTATGGAAAGTGATGAATCAGCTCAATACATGAAGACTAGCGTCTTTCTTTGGGATTAAAAGAAGGTGGAGTGATCCTGTGCTTGGAAATCAAGATGGCACCCACGTTTTAGTTCAAAATCATGGTTCAAACCATGAGTTTAAAGGCGGTATCAAAGAAGTAAAACCGCTCTCATCCAAACCGCAAGTCAGAAACCGGTCCTTCTAAACTCTACTCCCATTTCCATTTCATTTATAATCTCATTGCCTTAAGTTCATTTGCTAGTTATTCTTATCTTTGAATTCATAATTGTTGCCTTTAACTCTTTGATATTACTCATTTGGTTTTTGTTTACTTTGATATTCCTCATGGCATAAACTTAATTTCTTCTTCTTTATCACTTTTTTTTAAAGGTAAAGGAGACCATAAGAGTCTCAAAGAGACCAATGAGAGCCTCAAAGAAGTTCAAGCAGGCAAGCAACAAATTCAAATCAAGTCAAGAAGGACTAAGGCATGAGAAGAAGAGCCGGTTTCACATCAATTAAAACCAGGGTCAAAGCTATCACAATGCACCGTGGAGCTATACTCTTTTTCCCTCATCATGGTTTTATCCCAAGAGGTTTTACATGATGAGGTTTTTAATGAGGTAGTCATTTGCGTGTTGCAAACTTGGCCTCTGGTCCTTAAGAGATATCAATGCGTCCCGGCGACCAAGCTTGAAGGAGGGTATTAGAGTGGAGAGATGAGCAGGCCGAACTCAAGGCCAAGCATCTCCACATCATAATGAAGACCTTTATAAGACTTTATAAAATCAAGCATGAACTCAGCCTAGAAGAAAGCTCAACAGATGATCAAGACACCAAAAGAGTGATCAATCATGTGGAGAAGAAGCTATAAAGGCAAAGGAGTCATGAAGTGTGTAGCAAGCAACTGAAGCTTGTGAAGCAAGGGAAGTTGCTTGCAAATGAGTCAAGAAGAGAAGCAACTTGCGAATCACGCCCAAGACAAAGTATAAGCCTTCTAGAAGAAGCACAAAGAAGCGTGTAAAGAAGAAGGAAGAGTCACAGACTCAACCAAGCAAGAGAGAGAGATTCAAATAAAAGAGCCGTTATGTAATGTCGCTATCATCTCTCCTTGTCTTCTAGCTTAGGCGTGGACCACTTGAGGCATTAGGGCGAACTCCCTTGGTTCTCTATAAATAGAGACCTTAGCTTATTGTAAACACACACAGAAATATCAGAAATTAAAGAGAAACAAGTTCTTGAATACAATCTCTCTTCAGCTTAATATACTTTACACTTGTTTAAACTCTAATGTTAACAATGTAGAGAGTTAAGTTAAATCGGTTTGTGTCTCCTTAAGGAGACTAGTTCTTATTAATCTCTTCACCTAAATCATCACTTAAACTCTTCTAATCTATGAGTTAATCCTCTCAACTAAGCACACAAACTCATAGTGTTGTGATGCTATAATCGGATTCTCCATAGCTCATCTTTGTCATCTTCTTGTTTAAGTGTTCTTGTGTTTATGAGATACAAACCTCTTCTCAAAATCTAACACAATATTTGTCACAATGTCACATATGTGTCATTTATAGAAGATCTCAGAGACAATCAATCAGAAGTGCTGTGTTTTGGTAAGAGTTTTAACAAAGAGACTTAAAGTTTTTTAGGTCTCTAAAGCCTAAACCACCTTTTTCAAACGGTAAGCAAATCTTGTCCCAAGCAATCCAGTGTAAACCCCGACTATTTTGTTTCGTACTCCACCAGAATTTTGAGATAGCACTTTGAAGGTTTTTGATGATCCCGAGCGGCAGGAAGAAACAAGACATAACATATGTAGGCAATGCTTGGGCCACTGACTTAATGTGTACTTCTTTGCCCCCCTTGGACAGGAGTTTAGCAGACCAGGAGTTTATGCGCTTACTCAAGCGGTCTTGGATAAAACTAAAAACCTGTTTTTTCGAGCCACATATATGCTCTGGTAACCCGAGATACATTCCCATGCCGCCTTCCTTTGTAATGCCTAGAGTTTGCTTTAGGTTTGTCCGAAGGTCTTGGGGTACCTTGTTCCCAAAGAATATCGACGACTTGGATGTATTGAGTTGCTGGCCTGAGGCTTGGCCATATGCATTTATGATTTTAATTAGCTCAGCACACTGCTGGACGTTTGCTTTACTGAAAAAGAGGCTATCGTCTGCGAAGAGGAGATGTGAGACTGTCGGGCAAGTACGTGCTATTTTGAGTCCTGTGATCCTACCCTCTTCTTCGGCACCCCGTAATTGCGCTACCAGCGCTTCTGTCAAAATGATGAACAAAAAGGGGGAAAGGGGATCACCCTGGCGAAGCCCCCTTGACGGTGTAATATGTCCTTTTGCCTCTCCGTTAATGAGCACTTGGTAGGAGACCGAGGAAATACATGATCTTATCCAAGAGACCCATCTTTCCGAGAATCCCATTTTGAGCATCAGGGCTTCAAGGAAGATCCATTCTACCCTATCGTATGCTTTGCTCATGTCCGTTTTAATGGCCACAAATTTAGACTTACAACTTGGGTTTGTGCGGAGTGCATGGAAGGCTTCCTGTGCTATAAGAATATTGTCTGTGATAAGACGTCTAGCCACAAAGGCTGATTGTGTCTCCGATATTATATTCGGGAGAAATTTCTTAAGCCTTTTACAGAGGATTTTTGAAATGATCTTGTAGCTTAAATTACAGAGGCTAATTGGCCGAAATTCAGTCATGTCTTGAGGTCTCTCTGTTTTTGGGATAAGGCAGATAATTGTCTGATTTAATCGGGCGTCAAAACTTCCAGAGGAGAAAAATTCCTTGACCATAGTGATAACATCCTTAGCCGTTACCTCCCAAAATTTTTGATAAAACAGGCTCGTCATACCATCGGGGCCAGGGGCTTTTTCTGGATTAATGTCTTGTATAGCCTGTTTAATCTCCTCATCTGAGGGATCTTTTGTCAGAAAGAGGTTCATATCTGGGGTAACTCGGGTAGTAACGTATCGAAGGGCTTCATCAAAGTTGGTAGGTTGTGGTGAGGAGAAAAGGTTTTGGAAGTAGTTTGTCGCCACTCTTTCTATGTCTTCTTCCGTTTCCGCCCATGAACCATCACCTTTTTTTAGTTTTGTGATACGATTACGTGCTCTTCTCTGTTTGGTAGTAGCATGAAAGAATTTAGTATTTCTGTCCCCTTCCTTTAACCAAGTAATCCGGCTCTTTTGTTTCCAATATAGTTCTTCTTCTCTGAAAGCCGCACATAAGTCCCATTTAAGTTGAAGAACTTCCTCGCTAGACATATTAGCGTGGGCTTGGGATTGGTCTAAAGATTTTTTTAGTTCTTCAATTTTCTTGATGGAATTTGATTGATTTGTTTTTTTCCATCTTGATATGGCTCTACGACAGGCTTGAACCTTTGTGTGGACATCTCCCAGGTCCGAGATGTCCGCAGAACCCCACCCCTCTGTTATGGACGTTCGCAGCCCCGCTTTCCCAAGCCATCGCTTATCAAATTTAAAGCTTCTTTTTATCCTGGTAGGTTTTGATAATATTTTGGCTAAGATTGGCCGATGGTCTGAACCCCAAAGCTTTAAGTACTCCACATTAGTGTGGGAAAATTCGTGGTGCCAGTCTTCATTACCGGCCGCTCTATCAAGTCTACATTGGACTTGTCCGCATCGTCTATATCCCACCCATGACAAGGAATTAACCTTAAAAGGGAAATCAATCATCCCGCAGTTATCAAGCATGCGTCGAAAAGGGAGGAAGGATGAGTCTGGTCGTTTGCGGCCTCCTTTCTTCTCCCAATTCCCAATCATCTCATTGAAATCGCCTATCATTAGCCAAGCTCCTTGTCTGTTCCGGCTGATTTAATCTAAACGATCCGAAAACATTTCACGGCCCTCAGAGACCGGATCACCATATACAAAAGATATGAATACATTTTTTCCTTCAATTTTTGCCTCGATGTCAATCAAACGTTTGTCGGCAGAAATAATTTTCACGTCAAAAGAATCAAAATAAAAAAGAGCTAGTCCCCTGCTTGTACCTTCCGGTTCCACGGTGAACAATTTATTATAACCAAAAGAAAGCTGAAAATCTTGCAAGAAAGAATAATTGTTTTTTGTTTCTGAAAGAAAAAGAAAAGACGGTAAAAAATAGCGGTGCAGTTCCTCCAAATGCTTCTTTGTCAAATAAGCTCCAGCACCTTGACAGTTCCATGCAATTGTGTTCATATCTTCTTACTGGGTGATTTCTGGGACACCACCGAACCTAAAATAGTAGAAGATTTTGTGCTTAGAGCAGAGGGTAGCACCTCATTACGAGGGAGACGAGAAGAAACCACAGTTTTTGATAGCTTACCCCTTGTCGATTTCTTTTTTGGCGATGGTTTGAGACGGAGGGGTTGAAGCTTTCTTGATGCATGAGCGCCTTTTGCATCTGGACTTGTCACTTGTTTCTGCTTTTGTCCATGAGCTGTTTTTGTGGGAGCTTTCTTTTGTCTTTTAGAGGTCTCAAACGCTGGCTCCTGAGCGGGCTCATCATAGTCTCTTTCCTCCAAAACAATCGGAGATATTTGAGAAATGGCTTCAATTTGTTCGGCATCAGAGGCCAGTTCGTCCCCCGGCAGGTCGTCATTTTCCATCATATCCGCATCCATAACAGTGTCAGCTAGCTCATTGATCATGTTATCAATCTGTGCCTCTGTTAATTCCGCGATTAATTCACCTTCTTCTGTGTCAGCTAGGAGCTCCTCTTCTAAAGGGCTGAGCGGAAGGTTTGCTGTCTTCTCGGGGGATTGGTGAACATTCTGTTGCACGAACTTCTGGGCAGGTTGGCCCGATGTAGTGTTTGGCTCACAAATGGTGAGAGGACCTCGTGGAGGGTTTTGGTCCATGTAGTGTTGAAGTTTTTCAGCTTTAGACATTTCCACGACGTGGTCTTTTCCTTTTAGTTTCTGAAGCCTCTCTCTCTCAGACGCCCGGGGGTAGGTGATCAGATGGCCGCTAGCCTTGGGTCTGCTCTCTCCCGTGTTTCTTGGTAACTCTGAGATAGTCCGCTGTGAGTCTGATCGAGTAACATGAAAAGCTCTATTCTGATCCGAGATCCTGGAGTTTGGTGTAGCTAGTTGTTGTTGTTGATCTTTCTGATGGGCAATAGTCTCACGTCCCTGTTTTGGCCGCCATTCTTTTCGAGCGACACGTCTCGTATCGCGTACTCCTTTAAGGTCATTAGACGATCCTTTGTAGTCAATCGTAGAGTGCTGGTACGGATGGTAACGATCTTTTTCCGAGCGTTCCTTTTCTGAACAGTACTTCTCCGTATGGTTACGTTCAAGACGGTTCCACACTTCCCGGCTTCTTGAGTCACGTCTCTCGCTTAAGGCCTGACGTAGATCACTGGATCTTGAGGCGTATCTATCCCGAGATAATGAGGTGTCTTCAGAGCTCCTGGTATGAGGATATCTCTGCTGATATTCTCGTCTAGGAACAACTGTCCTGAAACGGTCATCATGGAGATCTCGGTCCAGATTTCGCACCTCAGGTTGTTGGGTAATTGTGGTTTCTCTAGACACTTGATGGTTTGCGTTGAGATTATAGCCTGTCATAGCTTCCTTACGAGCTTGTTCACTCCGTTGATACTTTTTTTCTGCACGTTGTTCCTCGGTTAACTCAGGACAAGTTCCTTCCTCATAAGAGAGGAGTTTACAAGTGAAACAAAAACGTTGAATGCCTTCATAGGTAAGAGACACCGTTGCAATATCCCCGTTGGAATATCCAACTTTTCTTTCAAATTGTAGAGGCATGTCTGCGTTTAGAGAGACTTGGAATTTGGCTCTTTTTGCATCGATATTTGTGACCATTCCCAAAGCTTTACCAATCTCAGTAAACGTAGCGTTGTTCCAGAAATGCACTGGGACACCTGTTACAGAGACCCAGAAGATCATCGAATTGGGGAGGTCATCACGTGTGAAAGGTTCCCACTTCTCAAGGGCAAAACTCCAGCGATTGAAGTGCCACGGGCGTTTAGCCAGAACCTTGTTCATGTCTTCCTCATGATCGAAATCAAATTGGAAACGACCATTACCAAGGTTCATTCCTTGGACGCGTCCTTCCACGTCCCAAATTTTCGGTTTTGGGAGCAAGCTGATTAAGGCATCGATACTTCTGCCTTCACGATGGAACATTCGGCCAATCAAAGTCAGCTTGAACTGTTCTGAAGCTGCTGTGAGATCACAATCTGGGATCTTTATGATCTCGTCCTCCACTGCAAGCCTTCTGCGGGTAAGACTAGAGCTACCACCACGACGGAAGGCTCCGGAGGATTGAGACATGTCGTCGGAGATGGCTGAGAGGGGAGCAAGGTTTGGAGATCCAAGGTAGCAGGAAACTTAGCAAAATGCTAGACAAGGCCGAAAAGATTTAACACGAACAGTTCAAAGGTGGACTATGAGTCAAGAGACGAAACTTTGTAGAGGAACCCGAGTTGATATGGAAGCAGATCTCGAATGCCAAACTTGGATCCGAGTGCAGTCTTAGCAGAAGGCTAGAATCAGTTTTCTGGAGGAAGAATCGTAGCAAAGGCTAGAAAGAAACCGAAGATGATGTAAGAAATTTTGCCGCTTTTGGGGAGCGGAGGTTTAGGGATCTGTGTAATAATTGGGAAAACGCCAAAACCCTAAAGGAGGAGGCGTCATTTTTTTTTTTACCAACATCATTTCATCTATCTATCCTTTACACTTGTTTAAACTCTAATGTTAACAATGTAGAGAGTTAAGTTAAATCGGTTTATGTCTCCTTAAGGAGACTAGTTCTTGTTAATCTCTTCACCTAAATCATCACTTAAACTCTTCTAATCTATGAGCTAATCCTCTCAACTAAGCACACAAACTCATAGTGTTGTGATGCTATAATCGGATTCTCCATAGCTCATCTTTGTCATCTTCTTGTTTAATTAAGTGTTCTTGTGTTTATGAGATACAAACCTCTTCTCAAAATCTAACACAATATTTGTCACAATGTCACATATGTGTCATTTATAGAAGATCTCAGAGACAATCAATCAGAAGTGCTGTGTTTTGGTAAGAGTTTTAACAAAGAGACTTTAATTCCACACCTTAAAACCTAAAAACTTACAAAACTGTTGGCGAAATTACCATAAAGATTTTATATCAGGTTAACATCGTGAATGTACAAGTTTTTAAATAATTCTTTGGATTTGACCAGAAAAAAAAGGTGAATAGTTCAAAAACTAATAAATTTGTTGACGAAATAAGCATATAGATTTTATATCAAGCATATTAATTAATTCTTGGATTTGACCATCCAAACAAAATCTTGGAATATAACTGAAACATTTTTAGATTTTTTTGTCATTCAATGAAAATTTAATTTATGTTCACATCTTTTTGTTTTGGTAAGAAAATTAAAATTTACATCTATATAAAAAATAGATTTTGAATCCACAAATTAAAATTTACAAAAGTGTTGGCGAAATTAACAGATTTTATATGAATGTACAAGTTTTCTTTCGTCACACATATTTAAAATTAATTCTTGGATTAGATATAGAAAAATGGAGGAAAATTAATTAATTATTAGAATACAACTGAGACATTTTAAATTTTTTTTTTTTTTTTTTGATGAAATTTCAAATTTATTGATCATCATGGATACAAGATTTACAAAAGAATTAGGCTAAGAAAAAAAGTAGAATGTGTTGTAAATAAATACTCTCTTGTATATAAACTATACTTTAACAAGATGTATGTGTATGAAAGAAAGATCAAAGATCAAAGAGATGAACAAGAAGAGAATAACTTTAGATAAAAGAGGGAGAGATAGCACAAAGCTTTTCTTATACTTATAATTTTTCCACATGAAAACTTCCCATCTTACAAAAAGCTTTGTGACCTATTTATAGTGTTTAGGAAGCTTAGAAACTAAGCTATCTATGATAGTCATACAACACATGTTTCTTGATTGCAAAGACACTTGGAAGCTAACTAAATGAGCTTAGTGTCAATGATGGTTACTCATCATTTTACAACACTCCCCCTTGAGTATCCATCATTACTTACTGTGAAGTTGCTTACAGCCTCGTTAAAACCTTATCATGGAAAAACCCAATGGGATAAAAACCATGAAAAGGAAAAAGAGTACCGCGACGCAAACTCCCCCTAGAAAATAGATATAATCTTTTCTTCATAGATCTTGAAGACGACGCATTCCGATATTGTGAACATGCTTCTTGAACATTGTAGTCGGAAGCGACTTTGTGAAGAGATCAGCTGCATTGTCACTGGAGCGAATATACTGAATGTCCACTTCTTGATTTTTCTCGAGCTCTTGAGTGTATGAGAAAAATCTTGGTGGAATGTGCTTTGTCCTGTCGCTCTTGATATAGCCTTCCTTGAGTTGAGTGACACATGCAGAATTGTCTTCGTAGATTGTTGTTGGCTCTTTCTTTGTAGATACTCCGCTGGCTTCTTGTATATGTTGGATCAAAGATCTCAACCATACACATTCTCTACATGCTTCATGGAGAGCAATGATTTCCGCATAATTTGAAGACGTTGCAACCAATGTTTGCTTTTGGGAACGCCAGGAGATCGCGGTTCCACCGTATGTGAAAAAATATCCGGTTTGCGATCGAGCTTTATGCGGATCGGATTATATTGCACAAAAATAAACATGGCTGAATCATATGCTGCAGTAAACCAAATGTTTACTAGCACTTTCAGGGTGTGGCATGAAAGACTTGGCCACCCGGGTTCAGTCATGATGAGAAGAATTGTGCAAAATACGAGTGGCCACCCATTGAAAAATGAAAAGATTTTTCAATCGGGGGAGTTTTCATGTAAAGCATGTTCTCAAGGAAAACTCATAATTAGGCCCTCGCCAGCCAAAGTCGGGAATGAATCCCCTGTATTCTTAGAACGAATACATGGTGATATATGTGGGCCAATTAACCCACCGTGCGGGCCATTTCGATATTTTATGGTATTGATTGACGCATCTAGTAGATGGTCAAATGTGTGTCTTTTGACCACACGAAATATGGCTTTCGCAAGATTCATTGCCCAAATAATCAGGTTGAGAGCTCACTTCCCTGATTACGCCATAAAGAAAGTCAGGCTAGATAATGCTGGTGAATTCACTTCAGCAGCCTTTAATGACTTTTGTATGTCTGTGGGAATCGATGTTGAACATCCGATTCCGCACGTTCATACGCAAAATGGCATGGCTGAGTCATTAATAAAGCGGTTGCAATTAATTGTAAGACCGTTAATCTTGAGAACAAAACTCCCAATCACTGTATGGGGCCATGCTATATTGCATGCGGGAGCCTTGGTTCAAGTGAGACCAAGTGCGTATAATAAATTTTCGCCCATACAGTTGGCATTTGGACATATGCCACATATATCCCATCTCCGGGTATTCGGGTGTGCGGTCTATATCCCAGTAGCGCCACCACAGAGACCAAATATGGGACCACAGAGGAGATTGGGAATATATGTCGGGTATTCATCCCCTAGTATTATAAGATATCTTGAACCGGCAACTGGTGATATGTTTACGGCACGATTTGCTGATTGCCACTTTGATGAAAATGAATTCCTTGCGTTAGGGGGAGGGTCGAGAGAATCACCAAATGATATCACCTGGTGTACACACTCTTTGGCTTATCTTGATCCTCCTACTAATCAACGCGAGGTGGAAGTTCAAAAAATATTACATATGCAAAGATTGGCCAATCAGTTGCCCGATGCGTTCACAGATACGAAAAGGGTGACAAAGTCCTATATCCTCGCTGCTAATGCTCCATCAAAAATAGATGTTCCTCATGAACATGTTGATGTGGATAGAGCCAATGAACCGGTTCAATTAAAGCGCGGGAGGCCTATAGGATCAAAGGATAAAAATCCCCGAAAGAAAAAGAATTGTGGAGTAAAGGTTCCTGATGAACCAAAATGTCTTCAAGACATTTCTGAAAAGGTTCTTGAAGAGCCTGATCAAGAGATTTGTCAAAATGACGAACCAGAAACAGAAAAATTTGAGATTTCCATATCCTTCGCCCAAAGTGGAAAAATTTGGGGAAGAAGTGAAATAGATGATGATGATGGAATGTTCTCTTTTTCTGTAGCTAAAGAGATCGATCATGAAAATGATGATCCAGATCCAATTTCCGTGTCAGAGTGCCAAAAGAGGCCGGACTGGGAGAAATGGCAAATAGCCATGAAGAATGAAATATTCTCTCTCAATAAACGGACTGTATTCGGACCGATAATCATTACACCTAAAGATGTAATGCCGGTTGGATACAAATGGGTTTTTGTTAGAAAAAGAAATGAGAAAAACGAAGTCACAAGATATAAAGCTCGTCTTGTAGCACAAGGTTTTTCTCAAAGACCGGGGATAGATTATGAAGAAACATATTCCCCGGTAATGGATGCAATCACTTTCAGGTACTTGATGAGCCTAACGGCCTCTAATAATTTAGAGATGTACCTGATGGATGTTGTGACTGCATACCTATATGGCTCACTTGATAGTGAGATATGCTACGTCGGGATGACTAAGCCGGTTCAGACCAAGTCGCGGAGAGGTTCCGTAACACATGGTCCGATCCTACCAAGTTCCCGTACCTCAGCTCCCGTAATACTAAGGCTTTGCAACCCGTAAAACAAGAACTGAGTTGTGTTAGTCCGGACAAGACTAATATCGTAAAAATCCAAGTCTTAATACACATAAAACATTTTTTTTTTTAATTAAACATAATAACGTTTTACATAAATCCGAAATTGGAAATTATCCATTACAAACTGAGATAGCGAATATAAACCACGAGTTATAAAACAAACTGCGAAAGTCTTACGTAAATTTTACAAAACACACCGCAAATCTACTCCGGCCTTCACGTCCAAGCGTCCACACCACGACTAAGGTCACCTGAAACAAACAGAGTCATCATAAGTAATCTAGGATTACTTAGTGAGTTCGGAAAACCCTCTACAATACAACAACAATAATATTCCCAACCCAAACCCCAAACAAACAACTCAATCAAAGCAATGCACAAGCGGAAGCTTAAATATAATTAAAACACAATCACGCCTTGGACCAATACAACGTATTGTCCAACTCCACGCTCGCCGAAACCTGCTGAGACAAAACACAGGGATAACTCTCACAAGTTATCCCAAAACACAAGAGATTACTCAAAACGAGTAACTCTAAAACCTAAGATCAACTCAACACGTGATCTACTACCCCAGAGAATCTTCCCACAAGACTTCTCTTTACGACAGACACAACCAAAACTACTCCTAAAAATAGAGGTTTCTATCACAAGAAACACTCTACACACTACACTAACACAATAACGAGCCACTTGCTCCACCTAGAGGCCTCTATAGTACACCACGGTTTCCGAAGACCTGCACACCCGCACCTAGCAAACACAAAAGTCACACTAGGCCTGAACTGCATTTCGGGGGTTAACTCCGTTACTCCCGGATTAATCCGGATTAGTCGGACCCGTTAACCCGGATTAATCCCGCCATTTCACCACAGGCAGCCGATTAACCCACCTAGCCCCTTCCGCTGCGGCGAAAGCGCAACTAGGCATTTCTTTCATCACACCGTCGTGTGGACTCAGCCATGGGAGCTACCCAAGTACCCTCTGAGTCATCCTTCAGGACCATCCAAGAGGGCTTCTCAGTGAATGTCCGTCAGGGCAGCAAGTACACCGTGTGTACCCCTAAGATCATACCTAACACGAGTACATGATCCTAGCATCCTACACTCACACGCAACACAGGGAACCGTAAGTACGTGACCTGCCCTCAACGGCTTCACCTTACGTCCCAAACGTCCTGGCATAGTGTGACATAACCGCTTGTTATGCACAACTAGCCTTAAGTGCAACATTCATGTTAGCCATCCTACACTGAACATCGTGGGGCCTAAGTCATTACTCAGCCTCCTCCATACATCCACAAGTACAACATGTTGTCCGAGACATACAATGTTTAACGTACCATGAACTGTATAAGGTTTAGCCTTTCTTTGTACCCACCACCACATGTTCCACACAGCAATGGGCGTAAACCGCATGTTACCCACATTACCTGCACTAAGTGTAGCGACGCAGTACATGCAATGTTCACCGAAACACATTCACAAGGTCCACAACACATTGAAACATGTCAAGTGTGTTGGCCTTAACAAAACTCACAATCGTTCAACAATAATACTTGAACGACCATGACACAACCTCAAAGCATCAACATGCAATGAGTTAAACAGAAACCGCTCTAAGTGTTCTCCTCATGACAACACTTAAGCGTTTCTCTCCTCCCTACACCACAAACACGTTAGTATTCACAACTAACTACAACACACACAAGTATAATGGTAAGCCTCCTCGCTTAGCATTCATACTTCCTGCAACCACAAGGTTAGTATAACACAACTAACAACAACCACACAACATGCATGCACTTAATCAAGAGAAACAGTTAAGTTCCTAAATGATTCAACATGCAACACACAAAAACACAAATAGCTACTCTCGGAGCTATCACCGAGACTCACCAACACCGATTGATGAAACGCCTAAACACCTCCACAAGCTACGCCACACACCAAGCTATCCTATAGCTTCAAGCTTCCTAAATCTTCTCCACACTCACTCACTCACACTTAAAGAAAAGAAAGACTCTCGCTAACTCTCTTTTCTCTCTAACTCTCTCTAACTTTTTCTAAGGTAAGAAAGAACTCTAGGAATGATGAAATGGAAGCAAGTGAGGCTAAGGGCTGTATTTATAGGCATTTTGGGCGTGAGTTGTCCCTGACACAACACTTGTCCTTTTGCGTTTGCCATTTGTCTTGAATGTGAGACACTTGTTAACTTTTATCTTCCTTTGATATGTCCCATCATTTGGGTGTCTTCTTGCATGTGTATGATTATGTCTTGGCTGGACATGTATGGAGTCTATTCCTAGCTCCTGGATAATAGACCACTCCCTTGGTCAGTTTTCGTCTCCCACTATAGCAACATTCTCGCCATTTGTTATCCTCCTATCCGTTCTCTCTCTTTTCACAAGTTTCCATGGAATATTCTGATCAAAAGGGGCTCCTACTCCTTAGGTCTGCACTCCTATAGGTCTTCTAACTCTCCTGAATTACAGCCACGTTCAATGCATCACGTCCAGGTGCATTGCATGGACATTTCGGTTGTTATGCATCACATCGCTTCCCATGCAACCATTCAAGTTTCTCCAAGTGTTATAAACCTTTTAACACTTGTAGCCACTTCTGCCAAGTGTCAAATGATCTTAGAGATGTCAAACATTCCTCCCTTGCATGAGGAAATGGTTTCCTTAAAGCTAGACAATTGCACATGTATTGTTTGCATGTGTAGCCTTAAAAGGGAACATTGTCGCCACTTCTCACGTTCTGATTGGTCGATCAATCCGTGATGTCCTTGATCATCCCGACTATGGCAAAGCACGGCATAGACTCTCCTCAGTTCACGCCAATGTTCGGTTCCTTCCAATCCGTTGCCCGATCGTCGATATAAGCCTTCCCGCCCTTCGGCATGGCCATCAAGCGGGCAAACTTATATCTCGGGTTCCGCTCGTCCAAATTCACTTCTGTCTCGACCAGATTGTTTATTTTGGCTTCTTCTTGTTGTCTCCAAGTTTTCACCTCATTTGGATAACTTTTGGTCAGTCGTCCCTCTATCCCACTCGATCGAGTGCTTGTCCGCATATGTTCGGGTCGACCACTTCGTCTTGTTACGGTTTTGTCTCGTCCTATCTTGGATTTTAGCCGTTCGTTTCTGAATGTTCTTCGATCAAAACACTATATATGATCTCCTGATCCTTTCCATTGTGATCATTGACCAGAATTTCTCATCCCGCTTCAGGGTTACTACATTCTCCCCCACTTACAAGAATTCGTCCCCGAATTCTACACCAAAGCTTCCCATGATCGTCATAGACACGTTACACCGTCTTCTGTGATCTTTCATGGTGGTATCAGAGCATGGTTCATGATCGTGCTTATACAAACCAAGAGTTTTCAAAACGTTTGGGCGAAGGATATGGAAATCTCAAATTTTTCTGTTTCTGGTTCGTCATTGTGACAAATCTCTTTATCAGGCTCTTCAAGAACCTTTTCAGAAATGTCTTGAAGACATTTTGGTTCATCAGGAACCTTTACTCCACAATTCTTTTTCTTTCGGGGATTTTTATCCTTTGATCCTATAGGCCTCCCGCGCTTTAATTGAACCGGTTCATTTGCTCTATCCACATCAACATGTTCATGAGGAACATCTATTTTTGATGGAGCATTAGCAGCGGGGATATAGGACTTCGTCACCCTTTTCGTATCTGTGAACGCATCGGGCAACTGGTTGGCCAATCTTTGCATATGTAATATTTTTTGAACTTCCACCTCGCGTTGATTAGTAGGAGGATCAAGATAAGCCAAAGAGTGTGTACACCAGGTGATATCATTTGGTGATTCTCTCGACCCTCCCCCTAACGCAGGGAATTCATTTTCATCAAAGTGGCAATCAGCAAATCGTGCCGTAAACATATCACCAGTTGCCGGTTCAAGATATCTTATAATACTAGGGGATGAATACCCGACATATATTCCCAATCTCCTCTGTGGTCTCATTTTTGTTCTCTGTGGTGGCGCTATTGGGATATAGACCGCACACCCGAATACCCGGAGATGGGATATATTTGGCATATGTCCAAATGCCAACTGTATGGGCGAAAATTTATTATACGCACTTGGTCTCACTTGAACCAAGGCTCCCGCATGCAATATAGCATGGCCCCATACAGTGATTGGGAGTTTTGTTCTCAAGATTAACGGTCTTGCAATTAATTGCAACCGCTTTATTAATGACTCAGCCATGCCATTTTGCGTATGAACGTGCGGAATCGGATGTTCAACATCGATTCCCACAGACATACAAAAGTCATTAAAGGCTGCTGAAGTGAATTCACCAGCATTATCTAGCCTGACTTTCTTTATGGCGTAATCAGGGAAGTGAGCTCTCAACCTGATTATTTGGGCAATGAATCTTGCGAAAGCCATATTTCGTGTGGTCAAAAGACACACATTTGACCATCTACTAGATGCGTCAATCAATACCATAAAATATCGAAATGGCCCGCACGGTGGGTTAATTGGCCCACATATATCACCATGTATTCGTTCTAAGAATACAGGGGATTCATTCCCGACTTTGGCTGGCGAGGGCCTAATTATGAGTTTTCCTTGAGAACATGCTTTACATGAAAACTCCCCCGATTGAAAAATCTTTTCATTTTTCAATGGGTGGCCACTCGTATTGTGCACAATTCTTCTCATCATGACTGAACCCGGGTGGCCAAGTCTTTCATGCCACACCCTGAAAGTGCTAGTAAACATTTGGTTTACTGCAGCATATGATTCAGCCATGTTTATTTTTGTGCAATATAATCCAGAGGACATCATTGGTAATTCTTCCAATGTATGTTTCCTCTCCGTTGTAATGCAAAGATATTCAATGCCATTTTTATTTCTAGTCTCAATATGATATCCATTTTTGCGGATATCTCGGAAACTTAATAAGTTCTGATGAGATTCGGGGGAATAGAGTGCATCTCGCACTTCAAAGTTTGTTCCCCTTGGCAATGAAAAACTTGCGCTACCAGAGCCAAGTATTATCTTTGCACTACCGCATATAGTACTCACACTTTCAGCGGAGTCTTTCATTTTTAGATAGGAGAAATACTTCTTATCTTTGAGTATTGTATGTGTCGTAGCACTGTCTGCTAGACAAGTATCTCCATCCTTAATCTCAAATTGTGACAACATCTGGTCACAATATTCATAAAATATGAAAACATTTTATATTAAACATGGTTGATATATTACAACAAAACCTTTGAACACACTTTTTTTTTATCAAAAAGGTATATTATACAATAATACGAAAACGATTAAGAGTTTGTTATTCTTGTCTTCTTCAGGGAGACACTATCATCGATTTGAGTTTCTTTTGCTCAGTTGATTTTTCTGGATCAACGAGATAGTCAGCGACATCCAGATGAAAATCATCACTTAAGCCATCAAAGGAGGGACCAGGTTCATCTGAGATGAAGTTGGTCTCTGCAACTTTGCCTTTGGCTTGTTGTGATTCTTTGTACAGATCGGCTAAATGTTTGGGCGTACGACATGTACGCTCAAAATGATTGTTCATGCCACATCTGTAACAAAAACGTTCGCCTTGCCTTTTCACAGCTCGACCATCATTATATGCTCTTCCACGTCCACGACCTCGACCGTGACCGCGACCTCGGCCTCTGCCGCGTCTGCGTTCACGTTCAGGTTTTTTAGTATGACTGGATGACGCAACATTCGCTTCAGGGAATGGTGTGGATCCAGTTGGACGGAGCTGATGGTTTAACATCACAAGCTGATTATTTTGTTCAGCCACAAGGAGGATTTGCATCAACTCCGAATACGAGGTGAATTCTCTTGCCCGATATTGTTGCTGCAGGATTACATTTCCAGGATGAAAAGTTGAGAGAGTGTTTTCCAACATATCAAATTCACTGATATTCTCTCCACACAACTTCATCCTGGAGGTGATTCCGTACATAGCGGAATTATATTCAGCCACACTTTTGTAATCCTGGAACCGGAGGTTCAACCATTCGTACCTCGCTTTCGGTAAGATCATATATTTTGATTATCAAACCGACTTTTAAGCGAGTTCCATAGATCCGCAGGATCTTCTTTTGTGATGTATTCATCTTTTAAACCATCATGTATATGGTGGTGTAAAAAGATCATGGCTTTCGCCTTTTGTTCATCGGATGTCTTTGCAGACTTATCGATAGTGCTCAAGCGACCATTTCCTTTGAGGTGCAACTTTGCACCTACCGTCCAAGACATATAGTTATTACCACTTATGTCAAGGGCGGCGATCTCGAGCTTTGTCAAATTCGACATTATTTCTGAATAACAAAAACATAAAGTTTTGAAATTTTTTGATAGATTTTAAACAGTATAACAGAATTTAAAAGAATAAACAAAAATTTAAATCTAGGAGGAGACATGGTCATCAACTCTACTACATGGAGGAGGTTTTTCACCATCAACTCCGGAGGAGGATTTACCTACCACTCCATATATATGATCTGAGGAGACATAGTCTACCATGTGATCATTTGCTTGAAGTAGGCAGAGCCTAACTTCCCGGTTTAAGAAATTTATTTGATCGAGGAGGCAGAGCCTACCATAACGATCAGCTCGGAGTAGGCATGGCCTAGCATCCCGGCAAAATATACATATAATATAATTGGAATATTTAAAATAAATTGGACAGAATTTTATTTTACCTTTTTGGTATAAAGACTAGATCTTGGCCGTAGAGTCGATCGTGCTGATAACGTGTTGTAAATAAATACTCTCTTGTATATAAACTATACTTTAACAAGATGTATGTGTATGAAAGAAAGATCAAAGATCAAAGAGATGAACAAGAAGAGAATAGCTTTAGATAAAAGAGAGAGAGATAGCACAAAGCTTTTCTTATACTTATAATTTTTCCACATGAAAACTTCCCATCTTACAAAAAGCTTTGTGACCTATTTATAGTGTTTAGGAAGCTTAGAAACTAAGCTATCTATGATAGTCATACAACACATGTTTCTTGATTGCAAAGACACTTGGAAGCTAACTAAATGAGCTTAGTGTCAATGATGGTTACTCATCATTTTACAACAGAATGAATGAAAAGAATACTAAAAATAGCTTTAAGATAAGACAGACATTATTGAAACTTTAGTTAACCCCACCATCTTCTAAGGAGACCTTCAAATTTGTGCGGTGAACACTGAACAGTAACGCAGAGATGAAATACGGTTACGAACGCCTCTGTCAATAATTCGCTTCATGACTGGAACCGAGATCAGCTCATTGCCATGTCTACGGGCATTACGCTCCCTCCAAAGGTGATAAATAGATCCCTGAAATAGCAAACGCAGCAAAATAGAATCCATTGCCGAAGCTTAATGTGTCCTCCCAATCTGGCGTTGCTGAAGCCAGCCCCCAACAGATTCCCTGCTAAGGACAAGCGAAGAAAAGAAAGATGGTCACGTGTTTCGTTACGCTCACCGCAGAAAAGACAGTGTTGATCGACTCCCCACGCTTGCATTCGATCACCTGTTGACAACCTCTTCTTCACAGCAAGCCATGCGATGATATGAAAGCAAACCTAGGGACCCCCTTGACTGAACCAAACAGGAAAAAATATCCCTGTAATCTCCATCGTCATACTTCCAAAGTACAACATCCTCGCCCAAAGAAGCTTGCGGGACTGGAGAGGCCCTAATTTTAGCTGCTAACGCTGATGGAACCACTCCAGCCTGCGGCGTTGGCTGCCTCAGCTACCTTGGCCATACGGTGGATGAGAAAAGGAGAAAAGCCTCCATATTAGACTAAGCGCAAATACCAGAGATGATTCCCGCAAGCTTCTGATGAGCTGAAGCCAGATAAAATCTTGTGCGACCAGGAGATAAACCGAGACCGAATCTTATCAATCAATGGCTCATAGTCCTGCGGAGTTAACGTCTTGGTAGTAAGAGGCAGTCCAAGGTACCGAATAGGCAGTTTACCAACTGCTAGTCCAACCTCTGTAGCAGCAAAAATGGATGATTTCGTGGTATTAATATATAAACCAGCAAAGTTGCTCATCACTTCCAAAACCCCAGATAAAGAGGAGGATGTGCCGTCAGTAAACACCAGAATGTCATCGGCAAAACTGAGGTGAGTTAGACCAACTTCCTGACACTGAGGGTGGTAGCCAAAGATACCAGAAGAGGCAGCTCTATTCAACATCTTGGAGAGCACATTGTTGAGAATAACAACATATAGATAAGGGGATAAAGAACACCCCTGCCCTCCAATCCCCCATTAACAGCCACAGATAAGGGAGATTCATGGCTTGAAGCACCTTAACGATGAAGGACCATTTGCTTTAGCAATATCAAACTTGATAGCACAACGAGTAGAGATAGAGGACTTATGATACCCATTGACTAACTCAGATGCCAATAACACGTTTTCAACCAGGAGACGACCCTTGACAAAAGCACTCTGGTTTGGTTCAATAGCATCAGTCATGATAAGCTTCAGACGGTTTTTGGAAATTACCTTATAGAGTAGGTTGCAGCAAGCAATCGGGCGATAATCCTTCATTGTTTGAGCATCCTCATGCTTGGGAATTAAAGAGAGAATTGTGGCATTAACTCCACGAGGCATGAATCCAAACACGAGGCATGAATCCAAACACAAACAGTTATAAAATCATCACCTATGATTGGCCAAGCTGCCACATAAAACTCCTTGGTATAGCCATCCGGTCCAGAGACTTTGTCGTTGGGGAGAGAGAGAAGGGCTCGAATCTCTGAAGCGGAGCAGTGAGGGAAGTCGCCATAGAGAGAGGACATCGATATGATAATAGGTCCTGTAAGTGCGATTCAGGACATTTTAATTAATACTTCCCACATGAATTTAAACTAGTGTCTGACCCGAACAGCAGTGCAGTGCCAGGTTATGTTTTTGTTTTTTGCTTTTTTTTTTTTGATAACATATTTTAATTTTACTGTTAGTTTAAAAGTTGTATTTTTTGTGTTGTATGTTCTTTTCTGTTAAAATTGTCAAGTATGTTGTTAATTTGAAAATGAATTTTTGTATTATGTAATTCAAATTTTGCAGTATTGACTATTGGTTATACTATCTTTATTTATTAATACTTAAAAAAATACAATAACCAAACACATGTCCAAACAATAAAAATATTACATCATGGATATGTTATAACTCTTATCCCTAATATACTAAAAGAGAAGCATTTTTAAAAATTAACATTTCTCTCATGTGGTATTAACAACTTTGCCATGCTGAGGTGTTATCACCAGGTTCATTTTCAAGACAAATCTAGTAGTCGTTTGATTTGTTATTTTATTATACTATAGTCATTTGATTTTTATGTTTTTCACTCAATTTTATCATATGTAATTTAGGACTATGATTAATGTTTTATTTTGTTTTTTACCTTTTAAAAAAAATATTTAAAATGTTTAATTTCCACACTGTAAAACGAAGATAAGAACCAAACCATCAAATTAATATGCCGCATAAGATTTCAAGTTATGTAAATAGACATATTTAAGTTAAAAAACATTAGAGTAAAATATCACCCCGTGCCGGGCGCGTGTCCAACCCTAATACCAACTTAATTCAGAATCTGAATAGCTCCAAACTTTTATATACTCTTGAATAAAATATATTTGTGGTTCCAGTTTAATAAAAAATGAAAAATACATTTATGGATAGACTTCAAAATCATGTAATGACATTATGTAAAACCCGAAACAAAGAAGTGTGATGTGTTATCGAGAGATCATATTTACAATATTTACAATTTGGTTTTTGAATTTTTTTCTATATCATCATCTAAGATTAATTTTTTTCTAAATAAAAATACATTTATGGATAGACTTCAAAATCATATGATGACATTATGTAAAACCCGAAACAAAGAAGTGTGATGTGTTGTCGAGAGATCAAATTTGCAATATTTACAAATTGGTTTTTGAATTAATTTTTTTTCTAAATTTTAGATTTGGAATATCGATAGATATAAGAAAAACATGTATAAATTTTTAGTAACACCAGAAATCTATTTAGATTTATTAGAATTTATATTAGGAAAATTTCTTAATTTAAGATAATGATTTAAATTATATAAATTATAAATAATTATCTTTTATTGAACTACGAAATTAAAAGAATCAATTGTTGGTTTAAGTGAACCAAACATTGGTTTGATTTAAGTGATATTTTAGGAGATAAGTCACTTTTAAGTTTTAACTTTGTAATAAACAGAGAGGTTCACTTTTTCGTACATCTATATTTGCTAAAATTGTTGGCCAATTAGCATAGAGAGAATTATTTGCTTTAACCAAACTTAAGTGACTCAAAGACTCAGAGACTCAGAGCATCTCCAACGGTGTATATTAGAGAGTTTTTAGGTAAGTTTTTAGCTTTTAAAATTTTAAAAGAAATGTTTTAATAGATAATAAAGCCTGAGACGTATGTTAACGAAGAGATTTTCGCAACTTTTCGCAACTTTTCGCAACCTCCTGATACGCATACGTGTCATGATATGGTTGGTCGACTAATAAAAATAAAAATAAAAAGGAAAAGGCGAAACGAAGAGAATCAGTTTTCTCCTTTACCTCGACATTTCCGTCGGTGAGGGGAAGCAAGTCATCAGACCCGGCAACGGTCACAAACCCGCTCCAGGACAGACCGTCACCGTCCATTGCACCAGATTCGGTAACCTCTCTTCTATCTCTCCTCGTATCTTTGAAATTTCCATGTACCGATAGCGAAGTCGATCTACACAAATCTGCTTAGCTGAGGAGCTTTTCGATGTCGTAATCGCTGGATGTTTCGCTATTTGCGTTTGATTTGTTGGTGGAGAAATGGATTTTATTAGGATTCATATTCTGAGATTACAGTGTTCGACATGTTGGCTAGTTTTATTCCCTTTCTGGGTCATAATTTTGTTTTTCTATATCATTAGTTTGGGAGATTATTTGTTATCGCATCTGAAAATTTCTATGAACCGATCTCTTTTATTAGCTCTATAGTTGTAAGTTTAGTGGAGAAACTTGAGTATCTAAGAATCAAGTTTCTTGTATGAGATTGGAACTCTCTGCATACACTTTCATCCTCTGTGGAATTTTTTGTTTCAGAATCGTAATGTGTTATGGTTTTGTTTCGTTCAGGGACAGGTGGTGATCTATCCCAGCAGTTCTGGAGGTAATAAAGGACTAGCTCACCATCACAGTCACACTCTCTCTCTTGGTTTGTCTTGAAAAGTCTTGTTAATTTCGGTAATTCCTAAGCCTAAATGTGTTTTGGACTTTTGGTATATAATATATATATATAGTGCTCGTATCTTGTTAGCTTTGGTTCAATAGAATGAGAGAAGTAGTGCATGTTATGATGTATAGCCTTAATTAATTTTAGGGTTTGTTAAGTTTCCCCGAGTCACTTTTGGGATCTTGTTGATCAATATTTTGTTGTTAAGCTCTTCAAAGTTTCTTCCAAGTGTGTAGAAATGTTCACGTGCAAGTAAAGATGGAAAATGGAAATGTGCATTTCTCTTCCAGTTTTTTTGGCTTTGATATATGATGACGATTATGAAAACGAGACCTTTATAAACTTGAGGGGTTGTCATTTTTGGGATATTGTTTCTCCATTTTTTGACCTGAGCTGTTGATTAGCTTCTTCACAGTGTGTAGTTTTGTTCATCTTCTAGTACAGATGGAAATGTTTTGAATGTTTTACTAGTTTTCCGTTCAGGGCTGAGCTTGTTTTCCCCCTAGTAAGTATGCTAGAGGAAGAGTAGAGAGAGGGATAATATATGGAGTTTTGAAATACCATTTGCTTCAATTCGTTCTTGAATGTTTCGGTTTATGTAATAGTAGACTTCTAAGAGACTTTTTTGCAGGAATGAAGATTAAGACTGACACACCAATAGCAAAGAAGGCGAGAGAGGGAGTGATGGAGTTTCTGCTGATGAACCATCCTCTGGATTGCCCAAAGCAATTTTCAGGGTTTATAAAATGCGAAGGGCATTCTGATTTTGATTTTAATAAAAAAAAAAATCATATAATTTTTTTTTTTAGAACCTCTACTGGGTCTCACCATTTAAATCAAGTACAAGTCTCTTAAACAAAACAAAACAAAAATTTATTAATAAAAAATGTAGTGTTACCCATATGTGGGTATCACTGATGGAGATGCTCTCAGAGACTCAGAGACTCAGAGACTCAGAGACTCAGAGAACGACGTCGTTTCTTTCAAAATTGGTGCACCACCACCACACATAACATAAACCTTCAAACATTTTATCTAGGGTCGACTGAAATAAAAAAAATGCTTATAAACTATTCGATTTAAAGGATTGAACCAGAGAACCAATCAACCAAATTTTAAATATGACAACAAAAATATCATTAACGTACTTGAAGACCCATATGATTCAGATCAATTCAAGGTTGTAACACAAAACACAAAGTGTTTATACATAACAAGCCTCTGACGAGGAAACACTCTTTCAGCACATCTGCATCCTCTTTTTCCATAGCTGCAAAGTAAAAGAATTTGGGTTTACATTAGATAAATCTAAAGAGACAACAGCAAAAACAAAGTTGAAAGAAACACATGACATAAGAGTTTTGAGAGCCTACTGTTGTAGTTGAGAAGCTTCTCAATCAGATCAACATGAGTCATAAGCATACGCCTGCAGCAGTATCTAACTAGCTGGAGCGCATCAAGTGCGTCCCTGTAAAATCAAAAATTGTTACTTTCTACATGAGGAGCTTAAACAACAATAAGGCCTAAACAAAGAATATGTCTCTCAAACAAATTTGCTTGAATTTAGTCAAAAAGCCTACTTTATCACAAGAACTTGAGAAGCAAACCACAAAGATGAAGATGAAGAAAAAGAATCGGAGTCTTCATTCAAACTTACAACACTAGAGACAGAATCTACAGAACAAACAAGTAGGAACAATAGTCTCTTCAGATAATATAAATATAATAAACATCAGATCATTAGCAAAAGCTTTCAGTTATTAACCCCTTTATTGATTTGCTTTTCCATTAGAGGAATAGTGTTATACTCAGTCCGATACTTCACTTATTATCTCTGCTCAATTATCCACACAAAGTATGAGTTAGTAGTCCAAGAAGAAGATGAAGATGGGCACAAGTATAATCAAAAGCCAATAAGTTTTACTTTCTACAAACTTTTACTGGATGGCTATAAACTAGGCAGGACATAGTTTCTTCCGATGACACAAAAAACATAGACAGAAGATCAAAATAAGCTAAATATCTACTCTTTGTTTTCTTTTATTATCCTCCCTGCATAAAAAGACAGACCCCCAGTACGAAATCTGGACTAAATTTCTGCCAAAATTCAAGTGAAGTTTCTCGCTTTTCACACAAAGTATAATTAGACCAAGAAGAATCATGTATAGTTTGTTTACCCTTCAGTGTAGTCTAGCTAGAGAAGGTCAAGATACGCATCCCACTTGTTTCCAGTGACCTAAAATTCACAGAGAGAGAGCTTAGTAAAGCTCAAAGTTTTATCTCTCAATTTTTGTTTTTTATCCAATTTGAACCCGAATGTATGCAACCAATTACACATTCAAATCGGATAAGAGAGAGAGCAGAGATCTCTTCTTTGTCAAATTTAGAGTAACTAAAACCGTAGAAAGACGGAGAAATTCATAAATAAGATTTGATATCTCAGAAATTAGCAAAGTCAAGGAGAGAAACCAACCTTTCCACAAGTAAAGCAACGAACAGGGATGATCATCTTGAGCAAAGAGCTGAAACCTGTGCTTGGTCTTGCTCTTGCTCTGTATCTCTTTCTCGCTTGGGATTTTAGGGTTTTTTGTTTCGCGCTTCCATCCCCGGCGAGAGACAGAGAGGGGAGAGGGGAGAGGGGAGAGGGGAAAGGAGAAATCATCTCTCATCTCCCTCCATCTTTTTCATCAATCTCACAAAATCCCTCTATTTTATTTCAATTTGGCAGCATTTAAATTTAAATCAAGAAACGAGTAAAAGACAACAATATCCGGGAGAAGTTGAAGTAATTACATATCCGACCACGAAATATCCGGGTCCAACGGGTTATATCCATCTCAAATCGGGTAACCTAATTTAAAATAAAAATCGTGTTTCTCTTATTCCGTTTCAGTTTCAATTTCTCTGGCGGTAGTCTCCTTTTCCTCCTCTCAATTTCAAATTCGAAATCGAAGCGAGAAATCAAGTAGATATTAGAAAACGAAGAAGATGGTACTTACGAGAAATCTGGAGAAGGTCTTGTTGCAGGAAAAATTGAGAGGCGAAGCTGTCGAACCCGAGACCGGCGCGGAAGACCGACCGGCTCCTGGAGATGCAGTCGATGATAACGGGAGCGGAGGTGAGGAAGAGAACTTTGAGGAAAGTAGATGTGATAGTTTGAGAGACCCTCCGAGTGGAGGTGCAGATGATTCCGGGAGCGACGGAGGTGAGAAAGAGAACGGGAGCGACGGACGAAGCCAAAGTTTGAGAGACGATGATAACGGGAGCGACGGAGGGAGTCAAAGTTTGAGTGACCCCGATTCAAACGTAAGTACTTTGAGAATCAAGAATAACTGAATTAGGGAAAATGTTGAATTGGATGGTTTGGTTGATTTGAGTGAGTTCTCTAGTTTATGATCGTTAGTTTATATCTGATTCCGGGTTTGTTTAACTCGCATTTCGTGTTTGTTGAGGATTGAAGAGTCTGAGGATTGATTCAGGATTGATTAGTTCGTCGTTTAACTCTCATTTCGTGTTTGTTCCTCGTTTGTTGGATGAAAGAGTAATACTGGTAGAACTTGGTAAAACTATATGTGGATATGAAAGTACAACTAGGTAATATTTGGTACATGTGTTCTGCAGTGTTCAGACGAGGAAGAGGAAGATGAACTGCAACCAATGAGACCTTTAAGGATGTATTTTCCGCCGTCGGAATATTGTAAGAAAATGAAGCTATCGACGAGGTGCTATTTGCAGGACGTGTTCGAGACCTTCCGCGATTTACGGCCTGCTCTTACAGATAATGAGAAGAATTGGTTTGAGACTCACCCGCAGTTCAAACACATCTTCCACATGCCAAGGGAGCGAAACCACAAGCTTCAGGGAGTTTGGACGCTGCTTCTTCGAACCGCATGCATTGAGAAGGAAAAAGAAGTTTGGTTCGTTGTAAATGGCGTGCCTATCACGTATGGTTTAAGGGAACACGCCCTGATATCTGGATTGTATTCCCATAACTATCCAAGCGGTTTTGCGGAAAATGCATGTGGGAAAATGGCATTCGTGGAGAAGTATTTTAAGGGTTCAACAGTAAGATATCAAGATCTGAAGCCAATGCTAGAGAAAATGAAGCCTTCTCCGAATTCTAATGACAGATTGAGGATGTTGATATTGTACTTTTTAGCTAGCATTATCAAAGGGCAGACGAAGACTGGGAAAAAAGCTAGTTCCGTGGACCCATTCTTGTTAAGAGCCGTGGGTGATATAAATTTGTGTAGGACATTTCCTTGGGGGAGATTGTCCTATGATCACATGTTAAAAGGGATCTCCAAGACAATGACTCATTTCAATGGGGCTGTTCCAGGAATAGAGAAGCAGGGCCAACCATGGCCGATTCCCGGTTTCATTGTATTTCTTGAGGTAATATTTATTTCGATGTCAGGATTTCGTTTTGTCTAAACTTTAAATATTTTACGCTAATTCTAAATGTAAAGCATCGTTTTGTGTGTAGCTCTTAGCTTTCGAAGCTATTCCAGTGTTGGGTGAACGATTTCTCGAACCTTTTCCTAGCGCATATGAGGAATGTCCGAAGATGTGCAAGTCAATGTTCAAAAAATGCGATATGAAAGGAATTCCTTTCGAGACAATAAGTGCACAACTTGGTAAAACTAAGGTTAGATATACTTATGCATATAAGCTTATAAATTTTACTCAAAATTATTTACCCAGTAATCTTTACTCCTTGATTGTATTTGCAGGACATTGATAATATCTTAACTGCAGACGCTAGTGAGAAGCGTCTTCTTGAAAGAATCACAGAACCTGAGGAGGACGATGATAAGCATTGTGTGGTTGTTGATAGTTGGATGAAGATCGCTAATCAATCGCAGGTCGTATTTTTGAAGGATATGTACGACGAAGATGTGGCAAGATTAGCAGACGCTCCTCCTCACAACCCGGAAGCGGTGAACCCTGAAGCGGTGAACCCTGAAGCTGTTAACACGCCCTCCCCAGAATTGATAGAGCTTATTCAGAGCATGAAGAAGGACATGGAGGAGCGTATGACGACAATAGAGAAGAAAGTTGATCGGCTGGAGGAAAGGATAGCCCCGATTGAAGCTTATGTGAAGGAGAGAGTCGGTGATAAGGTGGTGAGGAAGACGTGGCCGAAGACGTGGCCGGTGGAAGTCGAAACCCTTCACAGGTAAACTTTGCAACAAAAGATGAGAAAATCACATACTTCAGGAAATTTAATATTTGTATTCATTTGTATGAAGCATCAACAGTCGTTCCACCAATTATCAATAAGCGTACTCGCATTAAGCAATGTTCAAGGAAGAGTACACATTCAAAACGGGTGAGGGATGCAATTAACATCAAGTTAAAGGAGGGTCGTCTAAAGAGGCAAAAGCTTAAGGAGGCTAGAGAGCGAACAAGGATGTCGACAAGGCTTGCTGACAAGGAAAAGCTATGAAAAGCAAGGAAAAATTGGCTATTTTGATTTTGTGACTTTGGATTATACCTTGGATTAGACTTTGGATTAAACTTTGACTAAGTATCTGTTTCATTTTGTACAACCAGTATTCGTTTTCATTTTGTAAAACTGGTAAAACTGGGAAAAACTAAGCGTTTTCATTTTGTAAGACTGGTAAAACTAGGAAAAACTATGCGTTTTTATTTTGTAAAACTGGTAAAACTAGGAAAAACTAAGTGCGTTTTCATTTTGTAAAACTGGTAAAACTAGGAAAAACTAAGTGCGTTTTCATTTTGTAAAGCTGGTAAAAGTAGGAAAAACTATGCGTTTTCATTTTGTAAAACTGGTAAAACTAGGAAAAACTATGCGTTTACATTTTGTAAAACTGGTAAAACTAGGAAAAACTAAGTTCGTTTTCATTTTGTAAAACTGGTAAAACTAGGAAAAACTAAGTTCGTTTTCATTCATTTTAAGCGAAACACAAAGGAGTATATTGTTCGACACTACAACTACAAAACGAAACACTTGGAACTTGGATAATGTTACATCACATTACATAGCATAATCTTTAAAGAGAGGATCACCACTCATAATTAAATCACTCTGACACGGTCTCATTCAACTTTGCCATCTTTTCACGCTGGTTTTGTAGCTCATCCCTCATTTGTTTCACCTGAAATTCAAGACTTGACAGAATTCGAAGTTTTTTAGCCTGGTCATCCACCTCCTTCCTTAACCTTGCAAATTCTTCGTCGACAGCATCAAACCAAGGAATGCGCCAGTGGAAACCATCATTCTGCACATGAAGATAGATTGAATAATTTATGAAGAGATTTTCTCGATTTTAAATACACAAATGAGAATGAGAACTCGCCTTATAATTCTCGCAGGTAAAGTATCTGTTCCCCAAGTCTCCTTTGATTTCCGAAATCTCATGGAAGATTCGTTCCCCACATGGACATCTCTGCGGAACGCCGTATTGACCATCTGCGACGAGAGTTCTCCAGGCCTCCTCCTTCATGGCTTCCTTCATGGAGTAGTAATTTGGGTGCGACTTGTCTAAATTTCTCCAAGCCATCTGTAGATCTGGAGATCTAGGGTTTTGGATGATGGAGCGGAGCGAATCTCTCGACGTTCTGTCTCTCTGAGTGATAGAAATTGAAAATAATTATACTTACTTAAGTCAGATCTGCGAGAATTTGTAGATCTGATACCAGAGATCGAGTTCGAAGGAAGGAAGAAAGAAGAAGAAGAAGAGAGAGATGAGAGAGGAGAGAGTGAAGAGAGAGTGAAGAGGAGAGAGAGAGAACGAAAATGGAAAGAGGAAAATGAGAAAGTTTATGATTTTGTTAAAGTTTATTCAAAATTAGAGTAGCGCCGTCTTTCCACACAAACACGTGCCTCGCGCCGTCTTTCTCGTCTTTCATTCAAAAGTAGCGCCGTCTTTCATTCAGAGAAATACACTTAGTTATACCAAGGTATTAGTTGTACCAACACTATTAATAGTTATACTTAGACTGTTTTCAATATTAAGTTAGTATTACTTAATATTGTATGTATTTTTTCTAGTTTTACATAAGAGTTTAAGTGATTAATATATGATGTTTATTACTTTATCCATTAATATGTTGAAAAACTTGAGTTTTGCGAATCTCTCATCTGGAATTGCTTGTTCTTAGCAAAGTGACCCTAGAAGTATATGGTGAATATAGAGTGCAATACTTGCAAACAAACTCTTTTCATATAACTTTGTTCTTTTTCCCAAAAATTATATGTAAAGGTTATGGATTTCATAAGTTCTAACAATTCACTTTTCTTATAATTTCAATTTCACCAAAGGTTTAACAGTTTTAAAAGTTGTGAATTTTATAAGTTCTAACTAGTTTTCCCAGTTTTACTCAGTTTTACTCAGTTTTATAAACACGACTAACTAGTTTTTACAGTTTTTCCGGTTTTACATAGTTATACCAACGTCAAAGCAAGCTAAGTAACAAAGACTGCATAGTTTTACACAACAAAAACCAGTTTTACACCACAAATTTGGGATCTGTACTTGGATGAGAAGGTTGCTCAGGTTGCTCAAACACCTGCCACACGATTCCTTGTCGTTTCCGCCTGCCACACGATGCCTGTTGACATTAAAGGCATGGTCCTTCACATTTTGAGACAAATGCCATACACAATACCCATGATGAGCGCTTGGATACACAGTAGCTACGGCATTGATGAGGCTCTCATTTCTGTCAGTCATAAAAACCAATTCGGACGAGTCTGGTATAACAGAATTCAGCAACCCGAAAAACCAATTCCAGCTATCATTGTTCTCACTATCAAGTACAGCAAACGCTAGGGGATAGTTGTGCCTATTAGGATCTTGAGCTGAAGCAAAGACTAGCACACCACGATACCCGTTCTTCAGATGCGTTGCATCCACAGTTATCACCTTCCTCATACATTGAAACCCTTCAATGGTAGCTCCCAAAGCGATGAATAGGTACAAGAATTTTCCGTCTCCATCCAATTTCAGACTTGTCTTTGTACCTTCGTTCACCTTCTCTAGCATATGCAAATAACAATACAATTTCTTGTAGCTATCTCCTGGATCACCACGCATATCATAAGCATGCCGATTTTTCCCTCTCAACGCCGTGGAGTAGGATATATTCACACCAAATCTGGTCTGAACAAGCTTCTGGATAGTTCCAGGATTTGGCGTCTCCATTGATCCTGGATAATCTCCATGCAACAAACCTGCAACTAAATCTGGAGTGCCTTTCCACTTCTTTACTGTACTCTGAGTAGCCCGGGAGCATGTATGCATCTTGTTGTGCGTTCTAATTGAGAAAGAAAACCGTGTATTTAGTACCTTTGCAGCTCGTAATTTCCAGTCACAGCTTTTATGTCGACATTTCACCACATATCTTTCCTTATCTGATTTCACTAGCACAAAACCAAAAGAGTTCTCAAATGCAGCTTTATCCAGCATTCTCTGCACTGCCTTCTTATTTGGAAACTCTTGAAGTAAACTGACATTCAAACCATCTTCCCATGGCTCAGTATACAAACTAGATTGTACAACAGGTGGTTCATCATATTCGTTGTGCCTATATTCACCTCTAACATCATCCTCATCCATCGCCTCCTCTTCTTTTTCTGCTTCCTTTTCATGTTCTGCATCTTCTTCTTTTTCTGCATCCTCTTCTTTTTCTGCCTCCTCTTCTTGTTCTGCTTCTCCGTTGTCTACATATAGAGTCAGGGCATTACCTCCAATTTCATCATTATAGTTCATACCAAAAGAACTTTCCTTCTCCGCTCGAGATACTTGCGCCGTGGGCTGTGTTGAGGAAGTCGTGGCCTCTACATGCAACATACATCTACAGCCTTGGTCATGAGATCGTCATCATCAGCAACGGTCATATATTCGTCGCATCTCACAATCAGCGGAATGTATCTCAATTTCAATTCCACCGTTTTTTCATCCCACCCAAACTTCTTGCATATCAAAGCTTTTACCATCAGTAGTGTTATCTCCTTCGTTGATGTCTTCACCAATAAACTGTACAAGACACCTTCGCATTTGAAATGTATGCTGACGTCTTCACCCATCATATCCTACCAAAACAAAGTCAAAACTCAATCATTATTAATAGTTTTACACAGTTATGCATTTTTACATCAAACAAGTTATACCAGTTATACCAGTTATACTAGTTCTACCAAGTTTCGCGATTTTGGGCTTAACAAAGTTATACTTAGTTTACCTAGTTATACTATCACAATTAGTTATACGAGTTATACTCAGTTGTACTATCGGCGGAGATCCAAAACTACCTCACTCTTCTACTTACGGTTCGCTTCGATTCAAGGCCTCCATTACGTTCTTTGCTAATGCAGAATACTAATCGACCGACCCACAAAGCATTGTTAAACACCCAATTCTCTGATTTATTCAAGAGAAAAAACGAATTCCAACTATGGACAGACCTGAGTTCCAGCTGCGATTTGCGACGATGATGGTACCCAAGCAACGAGATTATGATGGAGAGGGACGAGAAGGAGCTTCGGACGACCAAGATAAGCTTCAGAGAGCTCGATCTAGAAGATGGAGGAGAGCCCGAGGAGAGAGAGTAAAGGAGAGAGGAGAGTAAAGGAGAGAGGAGAGGAGAGAGAGAGAGTAAAGGCGGGAGGAAAGAGAGAGAAACCAGTTGAGCGTTCTCAGAATTCAGAATCCGACGCCAAACGCAAAACGCCAACTTGTTTTCTATTTCCATTTTCGATCAGTAATTCATTAAGCCTATTTCCGTAATTGACCAAGAGGGAGGGATACATAAGATTAACTTGGGATATTTGTGATTGTGTTAAGAGATGGAGGGATAGAAGAGATGATGCCTCAGGGGAAAGGGAGGCGACGGTTTGAGAGAGAGAGTGAGTTTTTAATTTTAACACAATTAGGTTACCTTTTTTTATATGAGTGTAAATTTTCCGGTTTAGTTATAAAAAAACTCAGTTAAACAGAAATTAAATGAAGATTAAACACAAAGTCTACCAAACAAAGTCTATATATGAAGTCTATTCATGTTTGAGAATATTTCGGCTCTCGCCAATTTTCCCAAAATATTTCGTTTTCTGCTCCGTTTTTTTTTGAGTTTCAGACTTCATAACGAAGTCTAACTATGAAGTATACTAATGAAGTCTAACTAATCTTAAACCCTAAATAAAATTTTGAAGTAAAAACTTATAGTAAATGTTAATTATGTTTACATAATCACAATTAACATTATAAAGTACAAATTCATGACACTACAACAAAACAGGCCATTTGCGACTGCCATTTGCGACGGCCAAAAAATCGTCGGTATAAAACATCCATTTTGCAACTAATGTACGACGAAAATCAATTTCGTCGTAAAGTCGTTGTTATTTATGACGAAAACATTTCGATGTAAAATCGTCGTAAATTTGCATCGATATTACGACGAATTGACCACGTTCACTAAAATCGACGTTAATTTGTGGTAAAGTTACGACGATTTGACAACGAATAAAATAAGTAGCTAATGAACATCGAATTTACAACGATTTTACGTGTAAATTTATTTTCGAAGGCACATCGTTGTAAACTTCCGACCTTTTTACGACTACTGAATTAGGTGAGCACATGGTTTAAAACGCGTATTAAAGATTCGAACCTGTTTTTTAACATCAGTAAAAATCGATGTTAAGTCGTTGTTAAAAAAATGAAATCGTTGGAAATTAGAGGGAAATTGGTTGCAATAGTCGTTGCAAATTCGTGGTTAATGTCACAAAAATTTTTATATGAACATTGAGGTTCAATAACGAAAATTTCACTCTCAAATACTTAAACTTCTTTCTCCCAAAAAACTCAAAATTCAGAGAAAAACAAAATATGTCAATTTATCAGCTACGGGAATGGATGTACAATCGTAACAATTCCGACGGGTTGCTGAGGAAAGAGTTCACAGATGGCCTTGAAGGATTCATGTACCAGGCCAGCACATTGCAAATTACGATCGAAAGTGGTAATAAGTACATGTACTGTCCTTGTCCAAAATGCATGAATAGAAAATTTTTGCTTATATCAAGAGTATGGTCGCAAATGTTGAATAGAGGATTTATGCAGAATTATTATATTTGGTATTGCCACGGGGAAGGTCATGGAGGAAATGCCGCTAGTAGTAGCAGTAGTAATTATATTAATGAAAGAATGCATTTTGAGGAAAATGTAGATCCGGTAATTGAACATCATCCTGTTAATTACGGTAGTGAAGTTGATAGGATGCATGAAATGGTGAATGATGCATTTCCTGAAACCGCAAGTACATTTGGAGATCCTCATAATGTGGCGTATGAGGAACTTAATGCAGATGCAAATAAGTTTTTTGATATGTTAGCAGCAGCAGATCAGCCTTTGTACGATGGATGTACAAAGGGGCACACTAAATTGTCAGTTGCAGCAAGGATGATGACTCTTAAAACTGATGGTAATCTAAGTCAGTTTATCATGGACGGTTGGGCTTATCTAATTAAGGATATCTTACCAGATGATAATGTAGCTGCTGATTCGTATTACGATATACAGAAATTGGTGTTTAGTCTTGGGCTGCCTTCACAGATGATAGATGTTTGTGTTGATAATTGTATGCTATACTGGAAAGATGATAAGTTGCAGGAGTGTCGATTTTGTCATAAGCCACGATACAAGCCACAAGGTCATGGGCGAAACAAGGTACCGTACCAACGGATGTGGTACCTACCAATAAAAGATAGATTGCGAAGACTGTATCAGTCTGAGAGGACGGCAGGATTGATGAGATGGCATGGCGATCATTCGCAGACAGAATGAGAGATTAGGCATCCTTCTGATGCTAAAGCGTGGAAACACTTTCAGGCGGTGCATCCAGATTTCGCTAACGAGAAAAGAAATGTCTACTTGGCTCTTTGCACGGATGGATTTAATCCTTTCGGCATGTCTGGTAGGCAATACTCTCTATGGCCGATAATATTAACGCCTTACAATCTTCCTCCTGATATGTGCATGCAGAGAGAATTTCTATTTATGAGTATCCTGATTTCTGGACCGAAGCATCCGCGGCGCTCCCTTGATGTTTTTTTACAACCTTTGATAGAGGAATTGAAAGAGTTGTGGTATACTGAAGCTATGACGTACGATATTTCGCAAAAGAAGAACTTTACGATGCAGGCAGTGCTTATGTGGACAATAAGCGATTTCCCGGCATACGGAATGCTTTCTGGGTGGACTACGCATGGGCGGTTGTCTTGCCCGTATTGTCTCGATCGAACAGATGCATTTCAACTTAAACACGGGAGAAAGACAAGCTGGTTTGACTGTCACCGTCGATTCTTACCGTTGAACCATAGATACCGGAGAAACAAGAGATTGTTTAAGAAGAACAAAGCTGTTCGTGTTCCTCGACCTGTGATTTTATCTGGAGAGACTATAGAAGCGCAAATTGATCATTATGGCGCAGAGAGTACAGTTAAACGTGGTGGGAACTGGCAGACCCCGAGGAATATGCCTGACGGATACGGGGAACAGCACAATTGGCATAAGAAGAGTATTTTTTGGGACCTTCCATACTGGAGCTCTCATCTTCTCAGACACAACCTCGATGTTATGCACATTGAAAAGAATTTCTTCGATAATATAATGTATACGGTGTTAAACGTAAAAGGTAAAACGAAAGACAGTGTGAAGACAAGATTGGACTTGCCGGAAATTTGTTCACGGAGTGAATTGCATATCTCTAACGAGGGGGAAGTACCAGTTGCTATATTTCAGTAAGGGGCTGCAGAAAAGTTGTCCTTGTTCAAATGGGCATCGTCTGATGTGAAGTTCCCGGACGGATATGTTTCCAATCTATCTAAATGTGTTCAAGGACAAAAGTTTTCTGGGATGAAAAGTCACGACTGCCATGTGTTTATGGAACGATTACTTCCGTTTGCATTTGCAGAAATCCTACCATCAGAAGTACATGCAGCAATAGCAGGTATATTTTATAAATTATATATTTAAACCTCATTAATTGATATATATATGTATATGAAATAACGAAAAAAATATTTGTTTTGCAGCGATTGGAGCGTTTTTCCGAGATCTTTCTACCCGAACTCTTACCGTAGATGTTATTGGTCAACTCCAACAAAATACTCCTATGGTGTTGTGCAATATGGAGCAGATATTTCCACCAGCCTTTTTTGATGTTATGGAACACCTAGCTGTACATCTTCCTTACGAAGAAGAGCTTGGTGGACCGGTACACTATCGGTGGATATATGTACCCGTTCGAACGATTTATGGGGTATTTGAAAAGAAAAGCCAAAAATCTTGCGAGGGTTGAAGGATCAATAGTGTCTGGAAGTTTGTCTCAAGAAACTTCTCATTTCACTGATTTCTATTTTCCTTCAAAAGTGCGCACAAGGAAACGGGCTCCTAAACGATATGACGATAGTGGTGTTGGACGATCATATCCAATGGAAGGTGTACCAGATATATTCTCATCAGTTGGGCGATTAGGTGGATGCATTAAAGAAGTATGGTGGGTAGATGAGAACGATCTTCATAGTGCACAAACGTATGTGTTACTCAACTGCGAGGAAGTTGCTCCATTTGAGACGTAAGTCAAATATTTTCCGATTCATACGTATATATATATATATATATATATATGATGATTCACAATGCATTTGTTTGTAAAACATAAATTTATTCTATACATTTTGGATTTACAGGGAATTTTGTAGACAGATCCGGGAGTGTATCAACGGGGTTACAGATACCGAAGTCAACAAACGCAAAGATCAACACTTTGCATCGTGGATTAAATCATCGGTTAGTTTGACTTATATACTTCTTCTTTCAATTACGTTTGTAATTATATATATACATATATATATATATATATAACTATATATTAATTACGTTTTTATGTAAACTTTTTCTTCAATACTATAGGTTATTCCTGGTGACGAAACATACCCGCAATGGTTTCACGAGTTAATCAAAGGACCAATAAGGAGAATAACTACTGCCCCTATGTATTGTACACGCGGATACGTGTTCCATACATTCAACTATGGAAATGAGAGGGCAACTGCGAATTACGGGGTTTGCGTTAGGGGTGAGGTAGATTACTACGGCGTGTTGCAAGATATTATAGAAGTTCAATACCCCGGCATACTTGGATTAAGATGTGTTCTCTTCAAATGTGATTGGTTTGACCCAATGCCCGGCAGAGGAGTACGAGAGAACAAATACGGAGTTGATGTAAACCAAGCTCGGCGTTACAACAAATTCGAGCCGTTTATCCTGGCGTCGCAAGCTGAACAAGTTACATTCGTCCCATATCCCCGTGTTCGAACATCAGGGATTACTTGGTTATCCGTTGTCAAAGTTTCTCCCAGGGGCACCGTCGTTGGAACACATGATGATATTCCGCCTATGCAACAAGATCATTGCCCGGGTATAGCAGAACCAGACGAAAACACATCAGGCTCCATCTTCTTAATAGATCCCCAAAACCCACGCCTCGTAAATGTAGTTAATAATTCTACTGATGATGATGAAGAAGAGGGGGCATCAGATGAATTTTCCGAAAGTGATGAACCGGATGACGAGTTTAGTGATCCAAATGACTCAGACGAGTGTTGATAGAAGATATTCCATACATTCAGCTACTTACTGTGTATTGTACTATATGTTGAACAAATCCCGTTGATTAGAGAAATTCGTTGCATCTCCGTTAATTTTTAACGTTAAATTTTGTCTTATCACTTTTTCAGTGATTACCCCATACAAAAATGATTAAGAAAACTAAATCATTTTGCATGGGATAAACCACTAAAAAAGAGATGAGAAAAATTTGGGAGATATGGTGTTACAATGGGGGGTGGTGGTCCTTTTATAGGAAAATATACCCTTTTTGATTAGACGTAAAGTCGTCGTAAATAGCAACGACTTAGGGACCAGTCGATGGTAATCCGATGTAGATTGCGACGATGTCCCGACGAAAACGTTGCAAATTCGTCGGAAATCTTGCATACGATGTCAATCCGTCGTAAATTACATCGAACTTACAACGACAAACCTAACCCTAAACCCTATACCCTAAAACTCTTTCAAATAGACTTTGATTATAAATCGTTGCATCTCCGTTAATTTTTAACGTTAAATTTTGTCTTATCACTTTTTCAGTGATTACCCCATACAAAAATGATTAAGAAAACTTAATCATTTTGCATGGGATATACCACTAAAAAGAGATGAGAAAAATTTTGGAGATATGGTGTTACAATGGGGGGGTGGTGGTCCTTTTATAGGAAAATATACCCTTTTTGATTAGACGTAAAGTCGTCGTAAATAGCAACGACTTAGGGACCAGTCGATGGTAATCCGATGTAGATTGCGACGATGTCCCGACGAAAACGTTGCAAATTCGTCGGAAATCTTGCATACGATGTAAATCCGTCGTAAATTACATCGAACTTACAACGACAAACCTAACCCTAAACCCTATACCCTAAAACTCTTTCAAATAGACTTCGTATCGATTATAAGGCGAACCTACTAACAAACATTGACCTTTTAAATGTTGAAATCAAATTCGTTTCACTTATACAATGTAAATATGTTTTGCATAAATGTTTTATATAGTATAAGGTTACTTATATGTATTGTAACAGGATATTGTGAAAGTTTTTTGTATTCGTTTTTGTTTTTCAATTCAATATGCATCTTGATATTTACAAGTTTTATGATGTTTCATATCTCCATTTAAGCAATTTAGAGTTTGGGGCGAGTTTAGGGTTTAGGGGTAAGTTTTGCGACGATTTTACAACGATTCGATGGTAAATCGTCGCAAACTAATGAATGAAAATTACAATTCATCGTATGAAATCGAAAGAAAGCCGTCTTATTTAAACTGGGTTCCATCGTTTTTACGACGAGAAACTCTTAATCGTCGGAAAATCGTCGTTAAATTATAAAACAAAAATCAACTTTTCGATTTCCCGCGTGCGGGAGAACAAATAAATTTTGTAAAACCTTTGCGACGATTTTGCAACGACAATATAGGTGTCGTCGTAATACGTCGCAAAGTTCCAACAATTTTACATCGATTTCGATATTGTAGACGTAAAGTCGTTGGAACTTGCGACGACTTTATGACGACCCCACCGAAAAGGCGTTCTCCTTTCCTATGCGAGAAAATCAATTTTTGTGCGAAAATTTTCCAACGGTTTTGCGACGATACTTTAATTATCGTCGTAAAGGCGTCGTAAATAGCGACGATTTTATGACGACAACAAATTCTATATATATCCCAACGCCTCTGAACTCCATCGCCACAACTTCTTCCACCAGAAAAAAAAAAGTTCAATTCAAAAAAAAATGAAAAACTTTTCGTTTTCCTGTTTCAATCCGTTAACAATTCAACGGTTAGTTTTTCTTTATTTTTACGTTAATTATATTTATTTAATTTTGTTTATATTAGTTTGTGCTTTTGTTAGAACTGTTTAGAAACCGGATAATTTAGTTAGAAACCGGATAATTAGTTAGAAAGGCCGGATAATTAGAACTGTTTAGAAACCGGATAATTAGTTAGAAAGGCCGGATAATTAGAACTGTTTACATTTGGTTTATATTCTCAAAATATGTTTGTTAATATTAATTTGCAGATGAGACCTCCACCTCCGAACCATTATTACCATCATTTCATGCCTGGTAATAATGCGTCTCAATCTGGAGCTTCTACGGACGGTGCAGATTGTTCAACTTCGGATACGTTTGTTCCGCAGACTTATCAATCACAGCAATATTTTCCACCGCCACCACAGCAACAGCCGCCTCAGGAACAACATCCTCGGCCATATGCACATATGACCGTCGATGAATTGCTCGCCCTACCTGGACGAGTTAATCTAACTAGACTTCATCCGGATAAAGAAGATGGAGCTTTCTGGTACGTAAAAACTTTTAAAATCTATAAAATTCAATTCATTTATATTTATTTTTATATATTTTTCATATATTAATTACAATTTTATTACGGTATAACAGGTTTGGTGTCGAATGTGTGGTCTCACGCACCATCAGCGAGATCATAAAGTCGTACTTCTCGGAGCCACATGCGAACTGGTCTCAAGTCAGTCAAGAAATTAGAGACACTTGGTTCAAAATGTTTGCGGTAAATTTTTTTTTAATTAACTTTTTTCAAATTATTATTATATATTTATTTACTTATATTTGATATATATATATATATTAATTATAAATTTGTTATTTTTCAGCAACGCTACAATTGGGATGTGGCTCACAATGAAGAGGTGAAGGCCAGATTTTTAGAGAAGGCCAAGTTGCGTGTAAACAACACCGTCAGCGACTGGAAGAAAAAATGGAGGGCAAAGGGCATCGACGCAAAGCCAATTTTCATCACTGGCAACGTGTGGGACGGCTTGGTTCAATACTGGTGTAACCCACACTCCGTGGAGACGTCGTTGAAATGCTCGGCTGCCCGTTTAACTCTTGATGAGCGGGGCAGACCGAAGGTCGTACCTCACACATCTGGCCAGACAACTTTTGCCGGACGACGTTTAGAAATTGTAATATTTTTTTTTCACTTATATATATAATTAAATTATTTCTTTAATTTAATTATAAACTAATTGAATTAATTGTAGGCGGCGGAGAATGGAGGTGTGCTCCCTCCATTGACGGCGGTTTTTCAGAGGACACACACCAGGAAATACGGACGTTATGTAAGTCCGAGAGCTGAGGAAATATGGAACGATGTCAACGCAAGAGTCGTTCAAGAACAAACACAACGCTCTATGCAGTTATCTCCTGGCGGTTCCCAATCGGTGGAGTTGAGCACCCCCGACATTGACCGCATCTTCGAACAGGTACGTTCATGAATATATGTATATATTTGAAGTTAATATCAATTACTTATTAATGTTTTAAAATGGCAGGTTGCCCCTAAGAATAAGGGTAAAACTATTGGGATGGGATCAATTCGCCAAGTCCCTGTTGCTTCATCACTTGCTCCGCCACGCCGACGATCCGAGGATGATCCGATCCAACTGCGGGCCAAGATTACAAGTCTTGAGCAGGCCATGCAAGAAGAACGTGCAGATAATGATGCCATTTTCGAGCTCATGGCTATGGAAAACCCGCAGATCGCAGCGCTCTTGAGAGAGAAGAGACGTAAACGAGAAGCTGCAGCAAGAGCCCAGGAGGGTGTCGCAGAGGAAGAACTTACACAAGAGCAACGGGAAACGGCGAACATGGCGGCTTCTACATCCCGGGATGCGGACAGGCTCCCGAGATTTTATTAAATATATTTATTGTATTTTGAATATTTTTTTTTTAATTATTTCAAAAAAACTTTTTTTATAATTGTTTAATATTTTTGTCGTAAATCCGACGTATATTTTCGTATATTAAAAAATAAAAAAAATTTAATTTGCGACGTTTTTACGACGAATTTTGGCGTCGAATGAACGACGATTTTTTACAACTGGTTAACAACTAAAGCCGTCGTATATTTACGACGATTTAACGACGATTTTTGGTAAATAAGGTTTTCTAAATTTCTGATTTAACCGGTTTTTAAACCGGATGTTAACGACGACTTGCAAAATCGTCGTTATTCGCTTGTTACAGTAACCATCGATATAACGACGGCCAGTCTTTTTGCGTAGTAAATACGTTGTAAATAATACGACGAATTTACGACGAATGTTAATGTCGAATTAGCGACAACTTATGTACAGTCCCAACTTACGACGAATTTGAATTTACGTCGATCGTTTAACGACGATTTGGAAATCGATGGAAATCCGATGTAACATAGTATTACCGTCGATTTTGCGACGTTTTTGGCCGTCGTAAAAGGCCTGTTTTCTTGTAGTGTGAGCTCTAAATCGTTAAACGAACCGCAAACATTTTTTTATGTCAAAATTCTCTAAACCCTAACAATCACAATCATAAACCCTATACATTGTACCTCAAACACTAAACTTGATGATTGGTTTACTCATGAAACTTATAAATTGATTAATTTCCATGAAATTTTATTTTACATAGATAGGATTTATCTTCATTTGGATTATTTATAATTTTTGAAGCCTAAATATTTTTCCTAGATTTTAAACTTTAAATTTAAGATTTAATTTGTTATTTGGTAGACTTCTTCAGTAGACTTCACACAATATTTTTGGATTATACCATAATTTGTATTACCGGATTTAAATTGATCAATTTATATGCAAATTTATTTTTCATGGATAGCAATTTTTTTTTTTAAAATTATGTGTAAATACCTTGATCAACATATTTTTAATATATTTTAAACTTTAAATTTCAGATTTTCCAATATTGTAGACTTCTTGAGTAGACTTCACGCTGTTTATAGGTTACAAACATAATTTCTCTTACTTGAGTTAAATTGATTCATTTTTATGCAATTTTATTTTTCTTGATGCCAAATGTTCTAATCTTATTTATGTATAATTTTGTTTCATCAACACAATTTCCTATAATTTCCTAAATTAAATTTTAGTTGTTAATAACTTAATACGAATTAAATTTTAGTTGTTAATAACTTAATACGCCGTAGACTTCATGAATAGACTTTAAAAAGGGTAAAACAGACATTGCGGCAACCTTTTTTTCTTTGTTCGTAAGGGCCTAGTTTGTAATTGTACATGTCTATAAGACTAGTTTTGCTCTAAACTCAATATAGGGTCTACTTTTGCATTTGAAATCAAATTGTGCACTATATTTGGCAATTCCCCCTTACTATTATTGTTGTTTTGGATAAGTACGAATTTCTAGGGTTTAGGGCCATACTCAATTACTCATTGTCGATATATCAAATTATTCGGTCGGCTCAACAAAACAAAAGTCTTTGAAACATCGAATGCAAATTATAAGAATTAATTAGAGAGAAAAAAAAAAAAAAAAACTAACGCTGTTTGGTAATCTCTACCACGAAAATGTCGAAAAGAGAATTGATAATTAATTAGGAAGCTGAAAATTTTTTGTTGAAAGAACAGTATGAACGTTACTGCATTATATATGAGTTCCTGTCCAAATTATAGCTTTAATGATTCCACACCTTTCCGTTCATAAGCTGCTCCTTCGAAAGCCTTTGGTCCGATAATTGGATGCCTTCTACCTCAAAAGTAACCCTCAGGGGATTCTATTACGACACCCGGCCCTAAACCTCAGTTCTCACAAAAAGTTCAACTTGAAGGTTAACGTTTGAATTTCAAAGTTCTTGTATCATACTATTATTTGCAAAGTTAAAATTTCGTTCCGAGGCACCACGTTCGCTCTCAACTGGTTGATTACCCACATACCCTTAATGAAAATCTTGATAATCATACTATTATTTGCAAAGTTAAAATTTCGTTCCGAGGCACCACGTTCGCTCTCAACTGGTTGATTACCCACATACCCTTAATGAAAATCTTGATAATATCTTTATTTAAAATCGATTTAAACTAATAATATTTTTGGAAATAAATAAACTTTAAACTTATTGTAAACTATTTAAACATGAAATTAACTTATTTTAAAAATCATCCTAAATTTATTCACGAAATCTAAAAGTTGAAACCTAACTATAATTTTATCGCGGCACAAATTGACTATAATTTTATCGCGGCACAAATTGCATAGATTATCTTCACCGAAACCCTAGATTAATTAACCGACTAATCTAATATATATATAGAGAGCTACAACATCACAATAACATATTCTTTGTCAGCATCATATTTACTAATCTTTGATTTCTTATTTCTTCTTCAGACGTATGTTTATAGTTTATGCTAAACCTTATTTTTGTTCACTTTCATGATTTATTTCTTCTTGCTTATTGTTTGATACTTCCGTTTCTAATATTTAGTTTTCTGACTTTTGAATCAGTCCCCACACTACAAATCAAACAGTACATGCTTTCGTAGCTAATGGAATTTGAAAGCTCTGATATCGTAGCATCGATAAGCACTTCCTCGCAAGAAACAAACGGTATAGACAATTCTTCAACATAAACTCACTAAACCCTAATTTTGTGATTTAACAAACCTTATTTAATGAGATCTTTGATTGACCCGTGCTGAACTCGATAGGCAAACGAGGTGAATAACTGATTGCCCTTCACCTTGAGATTGTCATTATTAAAGAGATAATAACGTTAAAATTGAGCTTCAGATTTCATTATAATTTGTGATTCCTCTTTCTATATTGTAATTTTTGTCAATTTTCAGATAAATGCTGAATATCATTGTCCTCCTTGGCTTTCTCCTGGTGCTAAGAATTTGATCGTCCGAATCTTGGATCCAAACCCTGTGACCGTAAGATATTTCAGTTTACTAATGCCTTTTTCATCATTAGGTTTGATATAAAACAAATAATTTTGCATATTTTGAGAGCATCATTTATTTGTGTGTAGATTTAGTTGCAAATTGTGAAAGTATAATTATTGACTTGGAAAATTTATCCGTAGTGTTGACTTAAAGTGTTCGTTTAACTGTCCCGAGTAATTTTCTGGACAACAATGAACAGAACTAAAACATAATTGAAGTGTTTGTAGATTTCCTCTTTGACTCTTTATCACTTTTATATTTGTTTTTTGCATGTAAAACTTGATAATGTAAAACATCTAAGATTAAATGAATGCCACTCTTCCTTGATTTCAACGTTGGAACTAATTGACGACTGTGCGTTGACATGACAGCATATCACAATTCCAGAGATTCTGCAAGATACGTGGTTCAAGAAAAACTTCAAGCCAGCCGTTTTCGAGGAGAAAGAAGAAGCAAACCTGGATGATGTGGAAGCTGTTTTCAAATATTCAGAAGTGAGTCATATTTCTTTAATCTGACATCTGCAAGATGATAAATGTCCATAACAGCCCGTGTGTTTACTGAACAGGAGCATCATGTCATAGAAAAGATAGAGGAGCAACCAACTTCTATGAATGCCTTTGAGCTTATATCAATGTCGAGAGCTCTTGATCTCGGGAATCTGTTTGAAGAAGAAGAGGTGTGTCTCTTAGACTAACAATTCTTACTTGCTTGAATCCTCCTTGCGCAAACATGTTACGGTTAGAGGTGTTTCTTTCCGATAACAAACAGATAATAGAAAGATTCCCCTTAATATTTCAACGATAAACGTAATACAACGCAGAGAGACTTAATTCGGGAGTTCTCTCACCTTCCCTACAATGATGATCAATTCCTCGATACCACAATCGTAACAAACTAGCAGGTATAAATAGTCCAAAAGACAGGGCCACGTGGTGTGTCTCTTGCTCACCTCCTTTCTTCGCACCTTCTAGAAACCGTGACACTCCTTCTGCATGACAACATCTCCCCCTTTTGGGCCGTTTTCTTCCTGAGCCTTGGGCCTCCTGCGATATTGGTGAATGATTGGAGGCCTCGACGTATCGTACGTATCATTACTCCCCCCTTTCAGATTGACCTTGTCCTCAAGGTCAAAGTCCGGAAATTGGTTGCGTATAGTGCTGCTCCATTCCCACGTACAGTCGTGTTCTGGTAACCCCTTCCATTTCACGAGCACCTCGTCTTGTCCTGTTACGCCGTTCGTGCGATGACCCCAAATTTCCTCTGGCTCAGCCTCCAACACCCCGTCCAGAGTTAGCTGTGGTGGCAGCGAGACCGGTGTCAGATTGCTCCCCACCGCTGGTTTAAGCTGAGAGACGTGAAAGGTAGGGTGAATGCGAGCTTCCTCGGGTAACTTCAAGCGGTACGCCACCGGACCAATCCGTTCTCCACTGCAAATGGACCATAGAAGCGAGCAGAGAGTTTCTCATTGATTTTTCTGGCTAGTGACTGCCTCCTATACGGTCGCATCTTCAGGTAGACCATGTCACCCACTTGGAACTCCACTTCCCGGCGGTGACCATCGGCCCTTCTCTTCATGATCTGTTGTGCCCTATGTATGTGTTCCTGGAGCAAAGCGACCATGGCGTCCCGTTCTAGCAGCTTCTCCTCCAAGTCGGCATTTGTAGTGGAACCATTTTCGAACCGCATCAGGGTCGGGGGATCCCTTCCATAAACCGCCTTAAAAGGTGTCATCTGAATCGCCGAGTGAAACGAAGTGTTATAACAAAGCTCCGCCCAAGGTAGAAACTGTGCCCACGATCGAGGTTTCTCGCTGGAGAAGCAGCGGAGATACGTTTCTAGCCCTCTGTTGGTGACTTCCGTCTGTCCATCCGACTGGGGGTGATACGCGGTGCTGAAACAGAGGCTCGTTCCTGCCAATTTGAACAACTCCTTCCAAAATTGGCTAGTGAAAATCTTGTCACGGTCGGACACCACTGTGCGGGGAAACCCGTGGAGTCGGACCACCTCGTGAATGAAAGCCATTGCGACTTCAGTCGCCGTAAACGGATGCCGGAGCCCGATAAAGTGGGCGTACTTGGACAATATGTCCACCACCACGAGCACCGAGTTGACCCCGTTGGACTTCGGCAACCCTTCCACGAAGTCCATTGAGATGTCTTCCCATACCGCCGCTGGCACTGGTAACGGTTGCAGTAGCCCTCCTGGCGCCAGAGTGGAATATTTGTGGCGTTGGCATGTTGTGCAAGCCGCGACATATCTCCGTATATCGGTCATCATCCCTGACCAATAAAAGAACTCCCCAATCCGTTTTTGTGTCTTAAGCACTCCCCCGTGTCCACCCATCTTTCCGTCATGGAACTCTGTCAAAATGGTCCCAACTAATCTCGAGTCCTTGGGAACCACTAGTTTGCCTTGTCGTAGAAGCCTTCCTTGGACCAAGGAGTAGTCGGGGTGTTTGCTACTGTCCTCCTTCAACTCGCTGATCAGGCGCTGCAGCTCGCCGTCTCTATCCATTGCACTACAGATCTCCTCCAACTGTATGGCCACGGGCATTGATAAGGCCATAAGCTGAGGCGCCCCTTCTTTCCGTGAGAGTGCGTCGGCGGCTTTGTTCTCCAGACCCGGTTTGTAGTGGATATCGAAATCGAAACCCAGCAGCTTGGTGAGCCATTTCTGATATTCCATATTGATCTCCCGTTGTTCCAGCAAGAATTTGAGGCTCTTCTGGTCTGTGCGCACCAAGAACTTTCTCCCCAACAGGTAGTGACGCCATTTTTGTACCGCAAAGACTATCGCCATGAGTTCGCGTTCGTACACGGACTTCATCCTCTGTCTCTCTGTCAATGCTTGGCTGAAGAACGCTATTGGCCTATGGTGTTGCATCAACACAGCCCCCAGCCCAGTCCCGGATGCATCTGACTCCACCACAAACAACTCCGTGAAGTCTGGTAACGCGAGTACCGGTACCGATGCCATGGCCCTGTTCAGCTTCCGGAACGCGGCGGCGGCTGCTTCATTCCAAGTGAATTGGTCTTTCTGCAACAGTGCCGTCAAAGGCCTCGCAATCTCCCCATATCCTTGAACAAATTTGCGGTAGTATCCCGTTGATGCGTTGGGTTTTATGCTTCAAAATAATACAATTTATAATCCAACTTGGTAGAGCTGCAAGTGCACAGCGGTGGTAAGTCGGGGTCGAACACAAGGAAGAGTGATCTCGTTTCAAGCTTATGTTGAGTGATGAGTAGCTAGAATGAAGAATATGATTTGTGGTGATCTTAACATCCAATGAAAACAAGTGAGTAAGTGAATGAGATTGTAAACAAGATGGGAAAGATATTAGGCAAGGGATAATCAATGGAAACACTCAATGAAATAACAAGAGATTGCATGGGATAAGTTATAAACCGTCTTGAACTCACAACACTAAGATATAGCCTTTCCACTTTCGTGGCTCCGGCCACTATGCTTAAACAACCTAATAGACTCAACTTTCGATGGTTATTACAAGTTATAAGCATGCATTAATCAATGTTCAAGTTGTGATTTTTCACTAAGTTCCTTATGTCGACTTTTGGAAGCCTAAAACACTTAGCTCATAAAATACTAGTTTCGGCAATACAACAAGCTTTTGGAGAGTGTATCAACCTAGGTTCGAGTTGTTTAGGCGCGCTTTCCTAACAACAAGCAAAGATGAAGAACCAAAAGAGTAAATCCCGTTTTATGCAATCAAACAAGTCAAATCATGTCAAGACTCCATCGATCTCCCTCGGCCTAACGAGGGGATCTACTCGGACATACTAAGATCAAGCAAGCAAGGCGAGATTGATATCATTATGCAAGTATGAAAAGAGATAAGGGATTGAAAGAGGCTTCTCTGATGAAGAACAAGTCGAATCCCTTGATAACTTTCGATCCAAAGTACAAAAGAGAAAAGGAAAAGATAGAAATGTAAACAATGAGATGCGAGTGCAATGAGTTGAGCGGCGCCTCCTTCTTCCTTCTGGACTGCGCACCACCTAGGGCTTCTCCTCCTTGACGGCTGCTCTCTCTCTTGCACAATACACTCGCGGCTCTCTTCCTCTTAAGGCTAAAAACATGTATTTATAGGCTTGAAGTCGCTAGGGTTATGATGTGCTGAAAAAGGAAACTTTCCGGTTAACCGGCCTTGATGATTTGCGACGAGATTGGACCGGGTTTAGGACAAGTAAACCACCAAAAGTAAGCTGGGCTTGTGTTAAGTCGAGACAGGGTCCATGCCGCGGAATCCCGGGCTGTTTGTGACGCCAAATCTCCATGGGCTTCGTTTGCTTGCCTGGCGGACACGTCTTGGGAGAAACAGATTTTCTCCCTGATGGTTGATCCAAATGGCTTGAATCCACTTCGCCGTGATGCATGACTCAAATATCTATCCCGCAAAACCAAGATCATGATTTTTGGACGTCGGGAAGACCCCTTTCCGCGGTTATATTTCGGATGCTCCGGTTCTGTCCAAATGCGAGAATCGGACAAATGGAGTTATATTGATGCTCTTGACTTGGAAACTTGCAGGGATTATGATTTGAGGCTCTTTTGCTCCTTTTTGAATCCTTTTTGATGTTTTAACCTGTTAAGACTCCAAAACCAACAAATACAAGAAAACTACCTCTAAAGGCATAAAACTTTATTGAAAACACTTGAAAACACAAATAAATAGTAAGTAAAATCATGCAAAATATGGATATATCAACTCCCCCAGACTTATCTTTTGCTTTTCCCCAAGCAAGCTAAGCATGGAAAAGAGGTTTGAAAACATGAGAACTCTTAAATCCTTTTGGAAATCCATATTGACCTTTATTTTAGTGATCCACATAAAACAGCAACGACATTTAGAATTAAGAACAAGGAAGTACATACCATGAGTTTTGCAATCATCCCAAAGCAATCCACTCCTCTTTAGGCCATCCAAATTCGCCACCTTTGACTCCTTTAGTTTCTAAAAGGTGTGGTCTCACCTAGGGAATATCGATCAAAGGGGTTATAGATTCTTACCCATCCTCTTTTTATAAAACACATGTCTTGGCTCTTGTTTCACCTCTCTCTCTTCTCGCTTCTTAAGTCGATTCATCCCTTTTTAGGGTAGCATAGTATTTTTTTTTTACTCGACTTCTTCTCCTCTTTGTGGAGGTTTCTGATGGATCTTCCATAGACGCGAGTATTGATGGTTGTAGCCACCTAATCCCCGGTTACTTGGATCAAAAGGTCTTCCATAGACGCGAGTATTGATGGTGGCTGCCACCTAATCCCCGGTTACTTGGACCTTGGTGCTTTTTCTTAAGTTTGAAGGGGAGAGAGAGGGGAAACCGAACTCACATAGACTTTCACTATTTGGTGAGAATGAGGAGTCGTGCCCTTTGTAAAGCCAAGCCCCTAGCTGAGAAGGTTAAGTTCATTAAGGTGCGGAGTCAAAGATGTATCCTTCTTAAGCCCTTGGAGATGTGGACATTTTTGGTAGATCGATCCACTCATGGTGCACATGTGATGAAGTAAACTGCCAAATACTGATCAATGGTCACTTAAACACAGGCACAACAATGGTTAGGTCCAAGATAAAGTCATAATTCTCGACAAAAGTTTTGACTCAATAAAAACGACTCGATGAAACGAAAAATGATGCAAGATGAAATGCCAAAATGAACAAACTTATTAGTATAATCCCCCCAGACTTAACTTGCACCGTCCCGGTGTAAGAAAAATCAGATTAAGAGAGGTGAAATATGTAATAAATTTGAAAAGGGAAAGGTTAGAATGATGTTACCAAGTGATGACCAATTGTAATGAAGATCAGGGTCGGATAACTGAATAGGGCTCTTCTGTAGGCATGATTGGTCGGTAAATGTTGAAGGTCAAGGCCTGAATCCCCTCGGTTTGCATTTTGGTCAAGTACGTCTCATTCAGTCGACCCGGAATGAGTGCTATGAACCACATGACAAACCGTTAAGAATTGTATGAACGGGATTGAAAATTTACCATCCAATATGATGTTTTAGAGCCGCTGGTGAAGTTTCAGGTGATTTGGTCGTGCGGTTTTGAAAATTCGGCACCGGGTGGATCCTTCGGATGGCCGTAAGGTGATGTGATGGACCACAGCTTGAACCGTCAACATTTCGCTGACCGATCTTGAAATTCCACCGACTAATCTCATATTTTATGGGCACTAGTGAAGTGTGGCGTCAAACGAACGAACGGATTGAGAGGTCCTTCACAAAGTGGTCAATTCGACTCCGGGAAGAGTTTCTTGACCTTCCTTGAATTTGGCTCGTTCGTTTCTTGATTTTCTTCTGGAATAGTACTTTTGAAGCTCCAAGAATCCATTTCCAGGTGGTGGTGTCTCCATGCCGTGATTTCGGTTTTGGTCGGCCTTCGGTTGCCCGCCATCGACCGGATGTGGCATTGGTGCGTATCTCCTCATCCGTTCACATTCCTCCGTCCTATCTTTTGGATTTGCCAACCAATATGGTATTGTCTGGCCGCCAATGAAGTTTGGTGGACTTAGGTCACACGGATTGTGAGATAGGTCAAGTTGGTCCTCCTTTGCACCCGTTTGGCCGATAGAATCACGCCGGATGGAATATCTTGAAATTTACTCGACCGTTTGGTGATTTTCGTTGACCGATGTGATTTTTCTTCCCTCCTTTAGGATTCCCAGGTCGTGCCCGCGCCGTGGTGTCGGTTTGGACAAGGGTGGGATGAATGGGTGGGAAATGTTCTTGTGTGGTCTCCGCTTGGGTCTTCATCCTAACAAAATGCATGCAATAGTGATGTGAAAACTGAAAATGAAAGGAAAAATACCGTGTGGGTTGCCTCCCAAAAAGCGCTTGTTTTAAAGTCATCTAGCTTGACTCCCTTTTTTATTTGTTGGGTTAGGTGCGGATGTGATCGGCCAAAGGGTTTGGGATCCCTTTGGTGTTTTCACACACTGGTTCAGGTGGCTCATGAGGTGGTTTGGGCTCTCCATGATTATCCTCCATGTCATCCTTGAAGACCAAAGCTCTCGGGAAAAGTTTTAAGGTTTTTCCGAGTCTTTCCTTTGCGGTTTGCTCATCTTTGGGATCCGGATCCTTTGGGAAAAGGACTCTTATGCTGGCAAAGGACTTAAGCACACCGTCAGGCTCTTCTTCAGCTCCATGATCGTCAAAGGATGGTGACAAGACCGAGTGAATATCCTTGAAGACACTCTCATGCTTCGGCTTCAACGGTTTCATCGCTTCCTTCGGTTTTGGATAGGGCTCGCCCTTCTTAGTGCTTCTAGGCCGCTCGGCTCCTTCTCTTGGCATGAGTGTGCTCCTTTCTGGTGGTAATTTGACTGCACTTGGAGCTTGTATGAAGTTGACGCTTGGGAAAAAGACATCTTGCCGGACATGACCAAGTGTTAGTTGGTTTCTCATGTAATTGATGACCGCCCCGGCTGTGGCTAAGAATGGGGTTCCAAGGATCAACTGATTTCGCTTTGACCCCTCCCATACCATGATTTGAAAATCGGTGGGGACATGCCTCTCTCCGATCTCTAGCATAACATCTTCAAGCACTCCATAAGGCTCCATACTTGATAGACCGCAAACTCCACTCTCACCTTAGGCTCCTTGAAATATTTGAATCCCAAATCCTTGGCTAATGCAAGAGACATGAGGTTCACATTAGCTCCACTATCACATAGGCAATCCGTGAGTTGGTACCCATTGATACCAGCTGGGATCACAAACTTCCCGGGATCTCCTTGTTTCAGCAACGGCTTGTTCTCAAGCCTTCTCTTGTAAGCTCGCCTTGACTCCCATGTGTACCTCTCTGGTTTGCACCTCTCCTTAGGCTCATCTTCTCTTTCTTCTTCTTGAGATTGTACGGAGACAATGGCCGGTGGATCCTCTTTGGATGAAACAACACTACAAAAATTTTGCGGATTCACCTCGTGTTGCTTCTTAACCGCCTCGGCCGTTTGAGAGATTTGAACATCCAACTTTTGGACATGGGTTGACAACGCCCCAAACTTATTATTTAGATCACCAAACATGTGATCCATCTTCTCATGTAAGCTCTTGGTTGCTTGTCTTTGCTCCTCCATGTATTTCTTAACCGCCACATCTACTTTTTCTTCTTGTTGAGCCGGCGCAACTCCTTGGGGGAAAGTGAGTGGCTGCTTCACTTGGTAGACTCCCTTAGGATAGAATTGTTGCTTAGGTTGGTACTGACCTCCTTGGTAAGCGTTTTGGCCTCCTTGATAAGTGTTTTGACCCGGATAGACTTGATCATTTGGGTTCTCCACATTGGTGCTTCGGTAAGAGAGGTTGGGATGGGGGCGGAATGGCTGGTTGTATCCTCTATTACCATAGTTACCTCCTATGTAGTTGACTTCCTCTTGATTCTCTTCTGCTCCATCTCTCATAAACTCCATGAGAGGCTCTTCATTAGTGGCCAAAACATCATCAATGGCATGCACTCCTCGGTTGCTCTTTAGTAGTTGTGAGACCATGTTCTTCAACTCCAAGATTTGAGCTGATTCCGATGATGAGCTCGTGGTTCTCACTCTTCTATTGTACTCAGGGCACACATTGGAATCACTTGCAGCAAGGTTTTCTATCAAAAGCTTAGCCTCCGGCACCGATTTGGTCATGAAGTTACCATTGCTCGCGGTGTCAAGTGAAAGCTTGTACTTGTGATCAATCCCATTGTAGAAGATGTTCCAAAGGTTACCTTCTGAGAAGCCATGGTTAGGGCAATCTCTTGCATACTCCTTGAAGCGCTCCAAAGCTTCATAGAAAGATTCCATTGGTGCTTGCTTAAACCCGGATATCTTGCTCTTTATAGAGTTTGATCTTTGCTTGGTGTAGAATTGGTTTAAGAAAGCTCCCTTGTATTCATTCCATGTTGTAATGGATTGAGGTGGCAAAGACTTTACCCATCTAAGTGCCTTGTCACTTAGAGAGAAGGTAAACAACTTGCACTTGAAGTAGTCCGGTGACACTCCATTGATCCGAGTAGTGCTACATATCTCCTCAAAGGTGTCGACATGGTCAAGTGGATGCTCGGTGGACATACCATGGAATTGGTTTTGTTTCACCAAGGCAATGATTTGTGGTTTGATCTCAAAGTCGTTCCTTGGAGGCTGAGGTGGTCGGATTTGGATTTCGATCCAAGAAGAATGCATCGGATGAATCAAAATCTCCCATAGTCGGATGCCTTGGATGCTGAGCGAATTGTGCTCTCCTTGGAGGCACATGTGGTTGAGCTTGAGGCATCCCTTGGTGACCGCCATGGGGGTTTTGATGATGCTGGTTTGGTGGTTGACTGGCATCTTGTTGACCCGGTTGTTGTTGTTGCGGCTGTTGCGGTTGATCGGCTGCACCCGGAGGTTGTTGTTGAACGTTTGGTTGAGGAATGGCTCCGCCTTGTGCCGCCTGATCAGCTCCAGATCCTTGTGGGACGTGGGGGACTTGTGGTTGTTGCTCTTGGTCAGCGGCTTGTTGTTGTTCTCCTTGTGCCGCGGCTTCCCCGCCTTGATTCATTCTTTCTCTTCTTTGCCGCCTAAGTGTTCTTTCAAGTTGGTCAATGTCAAGATCTTCTTCTATGGTATTATCTGGATTGGACCTTCTTGTCATGCACCTAAGAGACACAAAGAAAGAGTATTAAGTAAAAATTTTATGGTTTTTTTAGAGTGTTATGAAAAACAGAAAGTGAAATGCAAGAATAAAAAGAACTAGACTAAAAATCAATCAAGAAACTTGAAAGAAATGCAACTCTTCCCCGGCAACGGCGCCAAAGAGCTTGATGCGTTGAGTTTTATGCTTCAAACTAATACAATTTATAACCCAACTTGGTAGAGCTGCAAGTGCACAGCCGTGGTAAGTCGGGGTCGAACACAAGGAAGAGTGATCTCGTTTCAAGCTTATGTTGAGTGATGAGTAGCTAGAACGAAGAATATGATTTGTGGTGATCTTAACATCCAAATGAAAACAAGTGAGTAAGTGAATGAGATTGTAAACAACATGGGAAAGATGTTAGGCAAGGGATAATCAACGGAAACACTCAATGAAATAACAAGAGATTGCATGGGATAAGTTATAAACCGTCTTGAACTCACAACACTAAGATATAGCCTTTCCACTTTCGTGGCTCCGGCCACTATGCTTAAACAACCTAATAGACTCAACTTTCGATGGTTATTACAAGTTATAAGCATGCATTAATCAATGTTCAAGTTGTGATTGTTCACTAAGTTCCTTATGTCGACTTTTGGAAGCCTAAAACACTGAGCTCATCAAATACTAGTTTCGGCAATACAACAAGCTTTTGGAGAGTGTATCAACCTAGGTTCGAGTTGTTTAGGCGCGCTTTCCTAACAACAAGCAAAGATGAAGAACCAAAAGAGTAAATCCCATTTTATGCAATCAAACAAGTCAAATTATGTCAAGAGTCCATCGATCTCCCTCGGCCTAACGAGGGGATCTACTCGGACATACTAAGATCAAGAAAGCAAGGCGAGATTGATATCATTATGCAAGTATGAAAAGAGATAAGGGATTGAAAGAGGCTTCTCTGATGAAGAACAAGTCGAATCCCTTGATAACTTTCGATCCAAAGTACAAAAGAGAAAAGGAAAAGATAGAAATGTAAAAAGCACATTATAAAAACGTAAAATTTGTAACATGTTCCGGTGATATATTTAAATCGCAAGTACCATTTCTCCCAATTCCATAACGACGCCTGAAATCTTCATCATCTGCAACTCCTTCAAGTTTAACCTTTCTTAAACTATTGATTTCAATATTGTAGTAAAGAATGTAAAAAGGTCGAAGGTCACGAGGCAAAAACTTTGGGGCAATAACAATTTCGCCGGTCTTGTTGGTGCCTTGAAAAGAAATTGTTACTTTTCCTAAAGAACCAGCCAACCCAAACGAACATGATCCCATCGACCACTGATGTTCCTTGGCATCTTGTAGTACTCATAAATCAAAGTTATAATGCCTATATTCATAGGGGCGGGCATTAGTATGAATTATATTAGCTAACTTTCCTTTGTAGTTGATCAAAGTTGAAGTCGAGCCCCAATGTACGTGTTCCGCTAAGGCTGGTAGGTTGATAAAACTTAGCCTCTCTGATCTAACATCAAAACACACGCTCACTCTATTCTTCTTACATGGTGTTGGAATCAATGCGCCATAAAACACAAACCCATCGATGCAGATTCCTTTTGTTAAAGGGATATATTTCCGGGAAGTTCCTTCAATATGTCTCCATGAAGGTTCTTGATCACCTCCAAGTGTTAAAACCATGTGCTCTTGATCGTCTTCAGAGTTTGAAAACATCTTACACATTGCTTTATATTGATCATTAATCGGATCGTACCCCAAGTATTTATAAGCGGACTTCAAATCATTACCCGGGATTTCGGGTAAGGTTATGAACTTATGATTTGTCTTGTGCGAGGGTTACATATCATGACCCTGCGTTTATGTGAAACGCAGATAAAACCATTAACGGAAGCACAACGTGGGTAGCAATAAGCGTCCATAGAAGCCATTGTCATGTCGAGGTTTGCTACCAAAGAAGAAGATTCATCTTCCTGATCTTGTGAGGAGGTAAAGAAGAACAAAAGGTTTTCAGCATTCTTGTCTGTTAACCGACCGTTTCTGAAAGAGATTAGAAGTCGTGATGATGGCTCCGAAGACATAGAGACGCAAGAATTGATGAAACCTTTGCTTCGGATTATTGAACCCCATGTCTTGGAAACATATTGGAACTTTAGAAGAGATTTACGGGTGATCTTCTTAGAATCTCCAACACTAGATCATGTGCGATCGGATCTATGTGGCTTAGGTCGTTGTCAGAATCGTTTTGGTTGTGTTCGTGCTCCTTGCCGTTCATGCCCGATGAAGAGTTGAGCATAAAGTTCGACATAGATTTTTTTTTTCAGTTCTGTGTTTTCTAGTCTAAGGTGTCTAACTATTTTTATATAAGATAAATTATAAATAATCAAACCATTTAGAATAGAAATAGGAAAGTAATTAAGTCGTTACAATGAAAAAAAAAAGTTCCTCATTTAATTTCCTTTTCCCAACAAAAGTTCTTAGGGGGGGTTATTGGGAGATGGATTTCAAAGAATTTTTAAAATTTTAAGAATCTGTTGTTATTGGTTTATGAATTCTGATAATCTTACTAAAATCCATTGTTATTGGTTTGATGATTTTTAAATTCCATACAGAATCCATTGTTATTCAAAAAGTTTGTGTTTTAATGATTTCATGGGAGATGGATTTTAAACAAATTAACTCATGAAACAAAACTTTCAAAATACTATCAATAACCCTTAATTTTCAAAATCCCTTAGAATAAAATATTTTGATTGATTTCCTAAATTTACATACTCTTTTCAAATCTAACAAAAACTCATTATAAATTTAACAATTCTCTTGACTTTCAAAATCTTTCAAATCCACACAAATTCATCTCCCAATAACCCCCCTTAAAGATTTTTCTTCTGTCTAATCTATAAGAACTTTTGTTGGGAAAAGGAAATTAAATCAGGAAATATTGTTTCATTGAAACGACTTAATTACTTTCCTAATTTAGCTGTTCCTTTTATTTCATTGAAGTCAGATTAAAATTCAGTTTATTTATGTTTGTCGTTTTTAGCACATAATAATTTGCGATTTTGTCTCGTTAATAATTAATAAATCAATGTCGTCCATGGAGAAGAAGAAGAAGAGGAAGAGGAAGAGGAACTTAGGGCATGCGCAACGCAGAGATTTAGAGAGTCGCTTATCTCAAATAACTGATTTAATTAAATCAAAACTATAAAAAAAAACAAGAATCAACGCTTATTTAAGCGGTTTACCCACCACCGCTTAAGACACATGGTAATATCTAATTGGCTGAAAGTAAAAATCTTGTTCTCTCTCCTCATTCTCTTCTTTCTCTTTCCTACAAATTTAATAATAAAAAATAATTTAAGCGCTTCCGCCTTGCGCATGCCCTTAGGAAGACAAGTACAAGTACAACTCCAACTCCAACTCCAACTCCGTTGCTTCCCGATGATTTGCTATTGAGCTGCTTCGCACGTGTTTCTAGATTGTACTATCCGACTCTCTCCCTTGTCTCCAAACGTTTTCGATCTCTCCTTGCTTCACCGGAGCTTTACAAGGCTCGATCACTCTTGGGTAATACCGAAAATTTTCTCTACCTGTGCTTAGGGTCACATCCGCGTTCTCTCTGGTACACCCTATGTTTGAAACCTAACCAAACCCTAACCAATGAGAAGAAGATGTCAAGTGTTTATGTTTTGGCTACAGTCCCAATTCCAAGTTCTCCTAATGCACGCTTTCCGGGTCTCGTGGCCGTTGGTTGTAATATCTACAACATTAAAGAGACCTCCTGCTTGGAAGAAAACAAAGAAGAGCTCTCCTCTAACGTCTCGGTTCTAGATTGCCGGACTCACACTTGGCGTGAGGCTCCAAGCTTGCCGGTGAAGCTATTGACACTTTCTGCTAGCGTCCTTGACGCGAAGATATACGTGGCAGGAATAGGCTACAAAGACGGAGATTCTTTGGGTTACTTGAAGAACACGTTTGAGGTTTTCGACACAAAAACACAGATTTGGGATCCTGAGACCATCCCTTGTAGCGAGACAAAATGCTGTTTTTTTTAACTCGAGAAGTGCATGTATTGACGGAAAGTTTCACGTGAAGGCTGACAAGGTGGTTGCTTACAATTCCAAGGAAGTTAGATGGGACTTGGTTGGACAAGAGATGGGTGAATATATGCATTCAGATTCAAAAGAAAACAAAACAATGAATTCAGATTCTTTTTGCGTGGTAGAGAATGTTTTGTACTCTGCTTCTAGCGGAGTATTAAGATGGTATGACTCTGAGGTAAGCATGTGGAAACGTTTGAAGGGAGGAGGACTACGTAAGCTCTCTCTTGGCGCTTGTGTTAGATTGGCTGATTATGGTGGAAAGCTGGCGGTTTTGTGGGGACAAGATCTGTTTGGTGATAAGAAGATCTTGTGTGCGGAGATTGCTCTTGAAAGACAGAAAATCGAACGTGAGATTTGGGGAGAAGTTGAGTGGTTTAATGATGTGCTTACAGTCCCTAAATCATGTGATCTCGTCAAGGTTCTTGCTGTTACTCTTTGATGAATGACCCACTCATCTCTTGTTTCACTTCTAACCATATGATTTCACTTTTTTTTTATAAATTTTATTGTGATCAAATTATCTTTGAATATCGTTTTGTGTTGGATACACTGACTTCTCTTTACTCATTCGTGAAAAGAAACACAACACACTTTTAAGAGTATTTGATATTTGTTTATTAATTTGAGTGGTTAATTTTGCCTCCAAATTTAGTGTCTTTGTTTTTGATTGTATCACTCTCAAATCTCAATGTTTTTTTTCCTAAAACCATTGCTCTAATATCACGTGTTCACTTTGGTTAGGCGTAATCGAATTTACCATTACTTATATATTTACCAAGCAAGATGAAGTAACTCATATGAAATTAGATTAGATAACGATTTTGAATTACAAGTGTGTTGTTGGTGATCATGTTTTGAAAACAAAAAGGCACAAAAAAAAACACACACAAGTAGCATGCAAGTCTTTTCCTAAAGACAAATCTCAAACCACACACTCTTATTAATTCTCCAAACTCAAAATTTCACTCAAAGATCCGTAGGAATGCTTTGTTCATGTCTAAAGAAGTTCTCAGGATCAAACTTACCCTTAATCTCCACCAACCTCTCAAAATTCCCCTTGAAGTACTTATTCCCCCACTCTCTTGCATCACTCCCTTTACCATTCCTCCCCAAATCAAGATCTCTGTAGTTCACATACGCGGCTCTAGGGCTTTTCGACACATACTGCTCCATGTAACTATACATTTCCCTCATCCACTCCATATGGTTCGCCTCGCTCGCTTTCCCGTCTTGCCACAGAGTCAGCCACTGGATCTTGAACAATGTCCCGCTCCTATGTGGGAAAGGCGTCTCGGTCTCGGGGATTTTCGCCATCATTCCTCCGTAAGGATTCCATATAGTCAGTGGTGAGTCCTCTTCCAAAAGCTTTTTCCACAGCCCTTCTAGTCCTTGTACCGGAATTGGCTCTTCCACATAGTCTGACTTGGCTTTGAAGTAATTCTTGAACAACGATTTCCCGTCCAGTAGAGCTTCCGATGGCGCCGTGCTCGGAAATCCGGCAATGTACATTACAGATTTGATCCAGCTTGTCTCTAAACAATCTTTCTTCGTTAGTCCTAGATGTGGGAAACTCATCTGCATCACCTGTCAAAGTAAAACAAATCAAGGTTGAAATTGTCAAATAATTTATTATAAAACCAGACTTTCATAAATAACAATATAGCCCGTAATCTCAAACGAATTTTGAATTTAAAAATTGCAATATAGAGTCGTACTTTTGTGAAAACTTTATAATTGGGCCCTACCTTTGTATTCTAAATTCAATTTTGCATTTCAAAATTTGTAATATACATTATACGAAATTTGAATTTGACCTCGTTACCTGCAAAAGCCGATTAGCGTCACCAAGAAATTGGCCTTGGTACGAAGTGGCGATAGTTCTCTCTTTGCTCTTTGGGGTTTTGCTCGCCGGCTGAATAATCACGCGGATGAAGAGATCTTCGTCGAGCTTGTCGGCGACTTGTTGCCACATGTGTAAAAGCCTAGTTCCGTCTTGCTCCAGCGTCCTCGTGACGGTAAACACCGTCACGACCTCCGGCACAGGAACGAGCTTGAGTTTCCAGGCAAGGATAACGCCGAAGCTTCCTCCGCCACCGCCGCGAATCGCCCAGAAAACGTCTTCTCCCATCGCCGCGCGATTTAGGATTCTGCCGTTGGCGTCAACGATTCTGGCGTCGAGAACGTTATCGGCTCCGAGCCCGAACTTACGCATCATGGAACCGTAGGCTCCGCCGATTATGTGGCCGCCGATGCCTAGGCTTGTGCATAAACCCGCCGGAAAACCGTGGATTTTGCTTTTCTCTTGGATCCTGTAAACCAAGAAAGTAAACCGATTAATAACCGAGTCAGCGAAAAAAATAAACCACCCAATTGATCCAAGATCGGAGTAAATCAATGGGTTATCCGCAATTTTGGTTTGGTTCATGTAGCATCGTATCGACGTAACGTATCCCAAACAAATTACGGTCCATTTATTTTCCAAAATACGTTTTCTATATTAAATTAAAATCAAGAGTTTGTTAAACTTCTTATGTGAAGACACTCTCACGGAGTAATTTTTCCATAGCTTTAAGAATTGTTTTTTACTTTATTGAAAAAACCAGGTGCCCCCGAAGAAACCAAGTTTTCTTCTCTTGTGTAAAGTGTAAACTCGAAAATATTTCAATATCAGTGTAGTAGCTTCTTCCTTTTTCCGATAAATAACTCTAGCTTGTAAATATATAAACCAATTTAAAAGTAGCTTATAGTCTATAATATTATTATCTGTTTTCTTAATGTAGTCTATATTATTTAAATCGTTCATTGGTTTTGAGGACAACATATACTCCCTCTGTTCCTTAATATTTGATGTTGTAGGTTTTTCACATAAATTAAGAAACATTGAATGTTAAGTTATTAATAAATTATTTTCTTAAACCAACTACTTTTTAAACAATATTACCCAATAGTATTCAAGTATTCAAATACTTTTAGTTAATTGTTTTTGAAATTTGTAATATTTTGTCATTAATTAACAAAAAGTAACTTTAAAAAGCTAAAACATCATATAATATGGAACAAAGAAAAAAAGCTTAAACATCAACTATTAAGGAACAGAGGGAGTAAATCGTTATAAAGACGAAATTAAGCGAAAAAACTACTCCTTTTATTCTCTAGTAAGTGACATTTTAAACTTGTGCATACTGATTAAGAAATAAAGAAATTTTTAATTTTTTAAAAATAAAACATGTTTTATCATCAATTCCAACACAATTTAACTAATAAAAATACAAACGGCAAAATTTAAACTGTCAAAACAACATAAATACATTATTTTTTGCATTGATTTGTGAGAAAAAAAAATTCTTTAAAAAGACACTTAGAGGGAGTATTATATAACATATATGATTCTTAGGTTGGAGTTATTATTACCTGTAATAAACCTCTCCAATAGAAGCACCAGCGTGAACCCACGCGCTGCCACTTTCCACATCAACGTCGATTTGTCTAAGCTTCGACATATCGACGATCACAAACGCCGAATCCATCTCGGAGACGTAGGAGAGGCCTTCGTAGTCATGACCGCCGCTTCTTAGCCGCAAGTGAAGCCGCAGATTCTTAGCGCAAACAACGGCGGCTTGAACGTGCGTTTCGTAAAGCGGCTCGAAAATGAACTCCGGCTTGGGATTTGACGGCATCAAGTAACGGAGGTTCTGAGCAGAAGTCTCTAACGCTTGTTTGAAGGAAGAGGCGTTTAGGTCGTGAGTGAAGAACGATGAGTCCATCGGAAACGAAGCGTCGGAGTTGTCGACGAGACACATCACAAAGTCTTGTTGGACTGTGGAAGAAGACAATGGAATGGAAGAAAGAGATAGTAAAAGTAGCGTTACTAGAAACGCGTTGGCGTTTATTATCACCGTAAACGCCATTTTTAGTTTCTATATAGTTATGAAGTTTTAAGTTTGTTTGAGGAGTTTCATATGTATGTGTTGGGCTTTATATAGGGACATGGAATGGTTTTATACGTAAAGTTGATGTAATAATTGCGTCATCTCTTTGACTCATGACCATGTATGGTGTATAGTGTCAAACAGTTCTTTACAATTTTGGAATCATTAGGGCTACTATTTTGTTGTTTAATTTATAGCCTTTTGGGAATTGAAGTTTATCTTTTAACATTCCCATCATGAATCCATGATTTTGCTAGTCCGGTCGTTTATGCTGAAACGTATGCTGATTTTCTAATTCGTAATTTCTACCGTGATCATATTTATACATCTGATCAGCAGGATAACTTCTTTCTAAAATTTTCATTTCCATGACGCGCGACAAAAAAAAAAAATCAAATGAAATCTGTTAATGTATAATTTGTTTTTATTGCTAATTATATTGATTATGACCCCGAGTTTGTGGAGAAATATTTGGTGTTTAAAGTAGGTCATAATTTGTGGGTTTTAACTTTGTAGGGACAAAATTATTCATAATTTCAAAGATACTGACACCACCAACTCCAGTAATTGTGGCTCAAAAGTTAAATCCATTTTCTTCAACTTATTCTTAAATCAAAATAATATAATATATATCGCATCGTCCTTTTTGACTATCAAATTAGATATTTACTTTTTTAACAGATTTGGTCCATACATTTTACAACGTTGTGTTCCATAATCCAATACATCATGTCAATCATGCACTCTCTGATGATATACTACATTAACATCTTTACTGTTCTTCTATGAGATGTTTTCAATCAAAGATATACCACCGTACATATGATTATTAGTGGGTTATTTTGAACTCTTTGTCGACTAAATACTGTTGTCGAATTTAATTTAAACGGTACAAATATTTTAAAAAGTAGTTTTTAAGAAAAATAAATAAAACCAGCAAGTATCAAGTTAATATCTATGATCTGTAAGAAAATCAGATATTTTGTCATCTAATATGTTTACATTGGCCAACTAGAGTTAATTAATTTTCTAATAATAGAAGTATGTAAGTGGAATGACTACTTACCTAATCCATAAAAAATAAAAAACTTTATCTGTCGAGTCGAAAAATATTATCGGACCACCGACTCATCAGTGGACGTTAGAGAACTAGAAAATGTTGTAAATTCTATTAACAACAAAAGAATTGCAATCGACGTTGCAGTTGAACGTTTATTTTTAACTACCTGATAAACATTTAAATACAAGTAATTTATTTCACTAACATAGTTAATAACGTCTATAATTCTGTAATGCTTGTTAAAATTAAACCTTTCATTAATATAGTGATCGATTTAGTAATCAATACTAGTAAACTCTTTCTGACTTCCCCAAACCTAAAAGCTAAAATGAGAGTAGTTTCTAGAGGAAAATCGACTAAAAATGTCACAGGAAACAAAATATTTTCCCGTAAGAGGAGCCTTATTTAAACATTCTTTATGGTAAAAAGGTTAAGCCTATTTAACAAAAAAAAAAAAAATAAGATGTTAAAATCCTTAAAAAATTGAGTATTTCTTTTAGACAAATGGTTGATAATATTTTTATGTTATATTTTCTTTTAATTGTTAAAGAGTGCACCCATGATATAATCCATTATTGAATCCATCAATCCCTAATTAAGCTTGACCATGCTTGTGAATGCGGAGCCACTTTATAAGTCAACAAATTCAACCTATACATGAGCATATGTTTTTAAGTAGTAATAAGGCTATATTTTTTCAACTCCCTTTCACTTTAAGTAGATTCCCCAAAATTTCGCATGTTTACATCCTGTAGATTTTGGTTTTACTTTTGTAGTTTCAAAAGAGACTTGTGAGTCAAATATTTTTTTTCTTATAGATTATTAAAAAGTGATGAAATATATTAAAAAATAATATCTAATGCTCAACGAAAATAACCAATTTTCATATTTGATATAACTTGAAAAGACTTATCTTATTTGTTTAGGTGACCCTTACACCAAAAGCATTACAACTCTCACACTAGAGGCCAATAGACATAATGAAGAATCAACAAAGTGGTGACTGATAGCATTTGTGGCCAGTTGAGTTTAAAAGCAACAATGTGGCATCAAAGACATTAATTATTCAATGGCATATGCGGAGGCCATAATTGCTTCCAAATCCCAATTTGTAATCGTTTGACATAATCACACTTACGTATGTAAAAAACATGTCTCCAAGTGGTATTCTTACCTAAATAGTGAATCCACTTGACCTACCTAAAATAATCAACTTAAGACTACAAATCTTACATAGAGTATAATATAACTTATGTTGTTTCACAAAATTTATCGTTTCAAGACTTTAGTTTTGTTTCACAAAGAGTATCGTTTGTATAAAAAGTATAATAGTTAAAGAATAAAAGTATAATAGTTAAAGAATAAAAAATATTATTTTTAACTTTATTGTTTTTGTGTAATAGTTAAAGAATAAAAAGTATTTGAATTAATGGATAAATAGAATTTTCTTAATAAAAATATTAGTATGTGCAAAATATTATAAAACAACATTCATTGAGAAAATGGAGAAAGTATTATTTTTATTCTTTTATATAAAAAAAGGGCAAAATTTCTTCTGGTAATGCATATAATTAGTATAATTGGTATAATTACATCTCTTTGTTATAGTTCAGTTATTTTATAGTATGCATCTATATGAAGTAGATTAGACTTCGTACGACAATCGGTCCACTCAGCCCCGGCTCAATACTTTTCAGGGCCTTAGGCAAACAAAAAAATTTTGGGCCTTTTTTTTGTACATAATTTATATTTTTTGCAAAATTATACCTATTTTTCTTAAAGAATTTTTAAAAATTTGGGATGGGCCCATGGCGGAGGCACAGTCCGCCACCCCCTAGAGCCGGGCCTGGGTCCACTGTAAGTCTGTAACTACAAAATATTACGGTTAGAAATTAGAAGTTAGAAGTAGTTGTAAACAAAGTAATGATTGACACATCAAATTTACTCTATTTAGGCTCCGATTGGTGACATGTGGTATTATAGTTGAGTTAGAAGAAATGGTATAATTCGATGTAAGTTGCAGTAAAAATTATGTGGTAGAAACGGTATATTTTTGTGGTAGGTTTGCTATAAAAATATGAGTTACTATTCTAACCAAAACAGCTGACTGGTAACTTTTATGCGGTATAAATTGCAGTATGTATTATTAAAAATAATACATACTATACATATATATGTATCAATTTATAAATATATTACCAATTTATAACTTTATATATATTTATTATAACTAAAAAAGAACTATGGCATAAAATTTTAAAATTACATATTTTTTGCAATGATATTATTCAAAAATATTGATATAATATATAATTTAATGTATGAATTATTGGAACTATAAAATTACAATAGAATTAACAAAAAAAAAATGCAAAAAAAAAAAAATTAAAGAAACGTGGGAATAAGACATTTTTTAAAGAAAAATCATAAATCAATTTGTATCAATTTATATAATTATAACTATATATATTAAGTTATAACTAAATATATACCAATTTATAACTTTATATATATTTAATATAATTAAAAAAGAACTATGGCATAAAATTTTAAGATTACATATTTTTAGCAATGATATTAGTCAAGAACATTAATATAATATATAATTTAATGTATGAATTAATAGAAATATAAAATTAGAATGGAATTAACAAAAATAAAAGAAAAAATGAAAAATGGAAAAAAAATAATTTAAAAAACGTGGGTAAAAAAAAAAAAGAAAAAAAAATTGCTACATCAAACTCTAATACATCCTACTACATCCTATTTTCCATGTAGTAGAAATTTGATTTGAGTTAACTATTTTACAAAAGAGATACATCAAAATTCTAATTCAATCATACTACATTCTAACTCAAACTCTAATGCAAAAAGTTAAAAATAAATCATGATTGGTAACATTTTTGAGTTAAACTTATAAATCAACTATACCACATGATAACTCATGTTACCAATCACAGCCTTAGTTTTTTTTAGTTGTCATTTTTTTTTTTCATTTTAGTTGTTGTTTTCATTTTGAATGTAAGTTTTAGTATTAGATCCCTAATATAACCTTACATTTAATAATAAATACTTAAAGTTAACTTGATTTTTGTGGGTATAAGAAATTTTTTAATATTCGCTAAGTTCTTGAATAAATGGTGTTTTAGGTGTTTGCATACGGAATAAAAATCATTGAAGTTTCTAATTTGTCCGAACATGTTTTATCATCAATTCCAAAATAATTCAACCAGTAAAATTTCAATATACAAAATTTAAACAGTCAAAACAACCAAATACAATTAATTTTTGTATTGGAATGTGTAAAAACCATTTATTTGTGGAAAAAAATCTTCTAAACCACTATTTATTAGAAAACGGAGGGAGTATATGCATATAAATAAAACATATATTCTCTAATAAATGGTGTTTTAAGATATTTATTTTCACAAATAAGTGGTGTTTACACATCTTAATGCAAAAAGAAAAAAAAATTTATTGTTTTGACTGTTTGAATTCTGCATATTGAAATTTTACTAATTGAATGTTTTTTTTTTAATTTATGTGCAAACATCTCAAACACCACTTATTCAAGAACATATGAAGTAGAACGACAATTAAAAGGAAATACATGGAATATTGAACATCAGGTGGCAAATGACAATGAGTATAACACTTAAAAGACGAGAGAGGGTGCAAATGCAATCATAAGTCATTTGTTAATTAATTATGTCCTATTGGCTTTTAATGTAACGAAATAGCCTTACGGGCATCCGTTTGTTACTGTGCTTGTTATTAAGGGGAATAATCAGTAGCCTTACGTGGGGAATACACATTTCATATGTAATGTTGGGAAGTCTCAAACATCATTACAGAAACCATCGAGGAGGACTTCACAACAGTACATGAGGATGTACATGTAACTCTCAATCCATCCATGATACTATGTCAACTGGATGCTTTATGGAAAAACGATGATGTATTCTCAGGCTTCGGCTTCGTTATGATACAAGGAGACACGACTATCAAAACGGGTTTGTCCGGAAGACACAAAACCTTATCCCACTGTATGCGGAATGCGTGTAGGAACACAATTTCTACAATAGGCGACTTATAATTGTAAAGTATAAATATGAACAAATTAATATAACACAATATTAAAATGATACAAAAAAAACAAGAATTAAGGACAAAAACCAGATTTGCAGAGTCGAGATATGATCTCTTTCCTTAATTCTGTAAACTCCCCGTAGTGTGACGGTTACATGGCGTTCCGAATCTCATGATAAATTGCACACTTTTTATGTTTGCATCATCCAAATCATAAGCTCGCGAATCTTTTTCTGTGTTGTACTCTAAAAATACAAAACGAAAATAAAATAAAGAAACTTCTGAGAATGAGACACGAAAGCTTGTTTATAAAGTACAGACTCAAAGGAGACGCTGGAAGCCATTTCCGATGATGCAGGGTGGCCGGCTTTCAAACCAATTGCTAAGGATATCTCTGTAATGCTCACTCAACTTGAGAGGAAGATCTTAGTCTTTCAACCGAGAGAAGGTAATGGAGTGGCGGATAGAATAGCGAAGGAAACTATCTCATTTGAGAACTATGTTCCTAAGGTGTATTCTATTATGCCAAATTGGATAATTCCTTTTGTGAGGATGGATAATCATGGTTGTAATATCACTTTGGTTGAATGAATAGAGTTGTTTGAGCCAACCAAAAAAAAGCTTGTTTATAAAGTACACAAGCTGAACGTATGTAACATACGTGTAATAAAGTGGGATTTGACCCCTCATTAGTTGAATGTGCATTAAGTTATGTATGTTAGAAAAATCAGAATTGATTTTGTACTTAATTGCCACATGACCAACATCAATGAGAAGAGATATGTTGTTAACTTATTCAACATCAAAATTCAACAAGAATTTCATGGTCAAAAGAATAATCTTATGGACCGTTAACCCGATTGCCGAATCCCGAAGCCCGAAAACAAGTCCAGTCCAGATATCTCTTTTCTCAAATACACCAAAGTGTATACAAGGTTTTAAACTTTGTATTAAATTCTCCACTTTATATACAAGAGGAATTCACCTCAAACTTCCAATGTGAGACATTTCACAAATGTTACATTTTATGCTTGACAAGCAACCCACTCGAACCTTCATTTCTCATTCAAACGAATTTCGTTTTGACATATAAATATACTATCAAAAACGAGTTCCACCAATGCGAGGCCTTGCTATGGGTGATGGAGATAGCGATTCAAGAAGGAGTCACGTCCCTGGCTATGGAGTTGGATTGCTCCCAGCTTGTGAAACTGCTTCAAGATGATGACGTTTGGCCAGCCTTCTTCTCCTCTGAGATAGAGGAATTCTCTTTACTTAGATCAAATTTTGTTCAAGCCAAAAAAAAAAAAAAGATCAAATTTTGTTGAGTTTTCCATCTCCCTTATACCACGTACTTTAAATTCAAATGCCGATTCTATTGCAAAAGAAGCTCGTGCCCGTCAATACCGTCAATCTCTTTTCTGTCATGTAACCTATGTGGCGCAGAACGAGCTTGCCCAACAAGTAAGCTTAATCGAACCACCTTATGATAGATATATGACAAATTTCTTTTGTTGCCAAAAAAAAAAAAAAAAACATTTCATATATATGCTGAAACAGATCGCCTCACATCATCTAGATTTAAGCTATATATATATATTTTTTTTTGTTAAAGGAGATTTAAGCTATATATGCTCTATATTGATTATTTTGCAAATATGTGTTTTATTTTATGAGTAGTTTCTAGAGGAAAAATCGACTAAAAATGTCACAGGAAACAAAATATTTTCCCGTAAGAGGAGCCTTATTTAAACATTTTTTGTGGTAAAATGTTAAGACTTATTTAGACTTTTACCAACGACTTTCTCGAATCCAACGTATACTGGAGTTTAGATTTTCATACTTTTCTTAGTTACGGTGCTTTATGTAAGCAACATTTTGTCGTTTACTTACCTGTTTAGTTATACTTGTAAGAAACTCATACTAAAATTCTAATTGGAGTTTTGTTGAAAAACTAACATGCCACAATTCTTCTCAATTGAAGAAAACTTGCCAACTTGGAGTAAATAATTTCAAAATAAAAGTACAAAATAAGTCAACTAATATAATTTAAATTGGTCTCAAATTTTATGTTGGCAGTTTTTTTATAAAATTCATCACGTCTCCAGTAGCAAAAAAAGTACCTAATATAGTTTTTTTTTCTACAATGAAAAAGACCTAATAGTAAGAATTCATAGATGGGAAGACTCGATTATTAACGTAGATCTTATGAGGAGAAAAACGACCAACTTCTTGTTTATATCCGTTAAAATCATACCAAAAACACAAATCTCAATATTTTAGGGTAGTTTTGTGTCAAGAACGTACAATCTCACTGCACTGCTGACTGTATATAAATTTTGAGTGTATAATATATGGAGTATACTCTTTTTAATTGACTTTGTGTTTTTTTCAATGGAAAGTGTAATTAGCATTGGGAAATTGCGCCGGTTAATGCGCAAACAGTGAAAGCATTCAAAAGCTCAAAAACAAATCAACAACGTCAGTTTTTAGACACCTTCAGTATTTTCCAATTGATGCCTCCAACTTATGGTGGGTGGTCTACTGGTCTTATATTTGGGTGTATTTATAAACATGTATATCGAGTGAGAGACACACATCTCATGGTCTTATGCGTATGCAAATATATAATATTTTCTTCTTCATTTTTTAGACATACGGGATTATGGAAATTAAGTGAAATCATGGTAAATAAAATATAATTCAAAACACAGTTTAAATTTAATTTTCAATTCATTTCAACGAACCAATACTTCCTAAATATGTACCCTGTATAGACTATAGAGGCATTTATTATATTCATAGACACCGAAAAACCTTCCGTCAAATTCAAAAGTCAATAATTTTATATAGTTTTCTAGTTTCACCAACCGGCACATGATCCGCATGCAAATCTTTAAATCTGCTTCTGCTTGATATAACAATTAAGAACACTTAACACAATAAATTTATGGAAAAAAAATCTCCGTATGGGTTCTTATCTTTAGATTGCATGTTTTTTTTTACTTGTATTATACTTATCTACAAGAGTTGAGACACACTAAACATGTCATGATCCACTATTACTCATATCCTCGTAGATAATGTGGTTGCCACAAGATATGATGTTAGCACTTTTTCTTTCATGTGGTGGTTGGATAGGGTCAATTCCGATTATAATTTGTCGATTTAAGTGCCATGTTAATATTGCAGAGCCGAATTATGTTGAATAGAATAATTAAAATTCGATGTTGACCAATAGACAAACATGGACTATAAACATTTGTCGAGGTTTTTTTTTTTTTTTTTGTAAAAGGATATTCATTTGTCGAGGTTTTCACATGGATCATTCTAAATTTTGGATACTAGTCATGTACTCGTATTAATTATTTGTTTTTCTTCGGTGACAAATATACAGCCGCAAAAAAAAAAAAAAAAAAGGTTCGCATGTTCGTTTAGCCATAAAGCAGCAAAATACTAGACTTCACACTCGCACCGTCGCACGCCCGAGCAGCAAACACCCACACAAGTAGTCACACATATCTATATTTTATTACATTATGCTAAAATATCTCTTCTAGATAAGATTTAATACTAATATCACGAGAAACAAATAATTGAAAATTGTTATGATCATAATCATGATGATACGAAGAGAGAAAAAAAAAAGAAAAAAAAAAAATCATGATGATACGAAAAAAGAAACAAATGTACTTTCAATTCTTTTTATGGTACTTTATATTCTTAATATCCTTCAGAGTCTATCTAATTTTACACTATGGCAAAGGTGAAAAAGAGACATAGGAAAAATCATTTAAATCTTTCTGCTTTATGATTTTATCCTAATAAAAAAAGAAAAGAAAACAAAAAAGATATTTGACATTCACTTCAGGATAGTACGTACCTTCTTAGGCCCTGTTTGTTTGCTTAGTTGGCTGATTCATCTAGATGATCTAGTTGGATGGACCATTCAGATGAAGTAGCTAGATGATATTTGTTTTTTTTACTCTCATTCAGATGGTCCATCCAAATGGTTCAGCCAGATGCAATGTTTTGTTCATTTGTTCAGTTAGATGGATCATTCAAATGCTTATAATATAAAAAGACAAAAATACCTTTGTTTTGATTTGAGAAGAAAATACCCATTTTTATCTAAACTATTTTTTTAACAATATAAATTTATGGTATAAAATAATATTAAAGCAATAAAACGTGATTTTGCGGTTTCGAAGAGAAAACACGATTTCACGATTTTGACGGAAAACACGATTTCACGGTTTTGACAGAAAACGCAATTCTCGGTTTTGACAGAAAAACATGATTTCTCGGCAGAAAACGCGATTTTGCGCTTTTAGCAAAAAAAATCAATTGTGTGGTTTTGGCGAAAAAACACGATTTTACGGTTTTGGCGGAAAAATTCAATTTTGCGGTTTTGGTGGGACAACGTGATTTTGTAGTTTTGGCGGAAAAACATGATTTTGTGGGTTTGGCGGAAAAACGTGATTTTACAGTTTTGACGGGAAAACGCGATTTTGCGCTTTTGGCGGGAAAATTCAATTTTGCGGTTTTGGCGGGAAAACATGATTTTACGGTTTTGGCGGGTAAAACGTATTTTGCGGTTTTGGCGGAAAAACGTGATTTTACGGTTTTGGCGGGAAAACGTGATTTTGCGGTTTTGGCGGAAAAACACGATTTTGCTGTTTCGGCAGAAAATCGTGATTTTGCGATTTTTGTGGGAAACCACGATTTCACGATTTTTGGACAAAAAAAAAATAATTTTACGGTTTTGGCGTGAAAACGTGATTTCACGATTTTGACGGAAAAATTCAATATTGCGGTTTTGGCGGGAAAACGTGATTTTGTGGTTTTGGCGGGAAAATGCGATTTTACGGTTTTGGCGGATAAACGCGATTATGTGGTTTTTACGGAAAATGCGATTTATCGGTTTTAGCGGAAAACATGATTTTTTGGTTTCGGTAGGAAAACGTGATTTTGCGGTTTTGGCAGGAAAACGTGATTTTGTGATTTTAGCGAAAAAATGTGATTTTGGGGTTTTGGCGGAAAAAATGATTTTATGGATTTGAAGGGAATAATTTTGCGATTTTGGCGAATAAATATTTTTTTTTTGTTTTACGGAAAAAATGATTTTTCGGATAATTTTGATTCTTTTTAATTTTAGAAAAAAAAATAAATGTATAAATTTTTCAAGTATAAATTAAGGGTATAATCGTCATTTGTATTTGTGGCCGAATCATCTTCATCCAAATGATCCAATTTGGATCAGCCAAATGATCCAGCTAGATGTTAAAAATTTTGCCTAAAATTTCAAACTCATTCAGATGGTCCATTTGGATGATTTGCATTTTTGTCACTAAACAAACATCATCTAGCAGCTTCATCCGGCTGGATCAGCCAAATGATCAAACGAACAGCCCTTAATCAGAAGAACTTAGAACCATTTTTTCTCTAGTACTTCTCATTACCTTGAAATTTGTAAACCAATTAGCCAATAGATATATTTTTCTGATGGACTAAGTCAAACTTTTACAAGACTATATGGTTAATTATAATTAACACTCTCGAGCGCATCATTTACTTTTGTTAGTAATGCTGCAAAAAAAAAAAAACATATAGATAAGGATTTATACAAACATTTACGAAGAGACGATTTATTAGACAAAATGAGTCAACAAAAATACAAACTGTTACTTCCATCTGTTTTTTTTTAAATAAAAGATTGATTTAAAAATATTTAAATCATTTACTTTGGTGTTATAATCATCAGCTAATATTAATATGAAAATTACATGGTATTTTGTAATACAAAAATTACATGTTATTGACCTATACATAAGTATAGATGACTAGATTTCCTAACTACATAGCCTATTAAAACTTTTAATTGGAATGTTGACCAACGAGGGACACGAGCTTAAACCTTAAAGGCATTAGACCTTAATGTTAGCTTCTAAGTTTTATAAACTACCATCTTCCCATCTACTTCTTTTTCTCGTTGACTACAAAAACTTCAAATTTACATTTACTGAAGATTGACCTTTTTATTCTTACTTAATAACTTTAACCATAGATTTAAGAGTATACGGTCTAGATGCCAACAAAAAGATGTTATCTTAACATTTTTATCCCCCAAAAAAACATTATTATGATAATCATATATATATATGAAAAGGGAACAACTCTCTCCATATTTTGAACACGTGGATATAGGAGAAGACGACACGTGACAGTAAGTTTTTTCAGTTAAAAAAAGAAAAAAATTGACTTCTCATTTTCCTTTTCAGCTGAGAAGTTAATAAGTTACAAACTCATTGCGCATGAAGTTAATAAGTCACATTTACAGATTTCTCTTTTTTTATCGTTTAATCCTCCATGATTATAATACTAACCTCCAACCTTGGATCGTCTCTTTCATATACTTCCATTAAGATAGAACATGAAATAACAAACATCTTCACAAAAAAAAGGGCCAACCCTCTCCGGATTTTAGACACGTCAGCACTCTGTTGGCTGAAACATGGTATGACTTTTCATTTTCCTTCCAATTGACAGCTCTAAATCTTATTTATTTGCTAAACATTTCAGCTTATTGTAACGAAAACCACTTAATTACTATAAAGCTATTACGCTTCGATTTTCATCTTGAGTTACTATTTAACATATAAATTCTCATAATAGTCAGAGAAACGGATCCAACGAAAAGTGATGGCGGGGAATTAGAGTCAATTCCATATGGCGGTGAGTAAACAAAAAGAGTTGAGGGCATAAAAACGTGTGGTATGATGCAAAATATATATTTGAAAGTAATCGCTAACCAAACAAGTTGGAATTAAAATGCGAGTTTTATTTGGGTTAGAATTTATAATATTACATATCTTACCAAAATAATAGTCACAAATCTATAATTATTTTATATATTTATTTTTATACTATAACAATAGAAAAATTTGCGCATATGTGCGGGCATTAGTCTAGTGGTTTAAAACTTTAAATACATTTTTGAAGAATTTACCGCTTTTTTTTTCCACTATGTGTTACTATTTTTTTTTTTATGAGGAGTTATATAAGTTAGGGTTAATTTGGCAGATAACAATATTGGAGAAAAAATTACACCATATAGCCATGCAATACACAAAATTAAGGGACTAGCAAAGAGAAAACTTTGTTTCCGATTTTCTCCCTAAATTAAGCGGAAATTTTTCCTCCCAATAGGCTGATCCTAATTTCCGTACGCGGTAACCAAAATAAAACTATATATGTATGGATCGGATGAGTTACAAAAGTCTATTAGTCAATTTAAGTAATTTAGGATTGTTACAGATTACTTAACAACTCTGATCTTTCTACTTATAAAATGGAATAGAATTTATAATCGAGTAGAATGGTTGATAAACTGAATCCAAATCTAAAATTACAAATTACAAAATCGAAGATCTTAAGCTTTTCAACTATTCTCAATTAAAATAGTATAGTACATGATTTCAAATATCATAAAACATGCTGTTACTAAAACAACTTTGTGACTTGAAAAATTCAGACATATCACCACTGAAACCGATTCCAACAACGTACAACGTGAATCAATAACGGAGAAGCAAAGAAAATTATAACAGGAGCACCTTCTTTTCAAAATCTATATGCAAATACACCCTCGTGCTTTGATCACATATACTGCCGATCATATTAACAAAACATGAAAATAGTATACATGGTAAGTCCGGAATAACAAATAGTATGGTATATAAACTCAAATAACATAGAACATGCTCTTTCCATAATTTCCAACACACCGCAGAGGAAGAGGGAGCCGCAGATCTGAACGCTGTCGCCGGAGACCCGTCCTCAAGGACTCCAAGACGCACACCCCGTAGATTTAGTCGGAATCACATCGCTACGGAAGACCTCTGCCGAAAGCGGCCGAGCAAACGAAAGCAGAGGCGGAGAGACAACCGAAACCTCACCGGAGGAGAGCGCCAAGACGCCACACCCCTCCCCGAGTCAAGCCGAAGAAGTGACGCCGCCGGAAAGAGAGCCACCGGAGGACGACGCAAAGAGCGGAAAGAGGATATGATAAGATGAAGGAGAAGAAAGAGGCTCCCCCGGCGGCGGATGAGAGATTCCCCCACCGTCCAAACCAATCGCAGATCTGAGTACATATATGATGGATAAAATAGGTTCCGAAATCTTCGTTTTCGCCTCCAGCCGTAGCAAAAACACCAACTTTTCTGTAATGGAACTTTCTCGCGACCGGCTCACTCCCCCATGAAAATCTAACCTCATTTTTATAAAAAAAAAAAAAAAAGAATCTAACCTACGAGGACTAAGTTGGGAATAAGGTAGAATATACACCATATATTCTAGCCATGGTTTTCCTATTGCTATTCAATTAATTATACCCCGTAATATGGTCAGTGGCGGATCTACGTGGAGTGGGGGTGTGGCACATGCCCCATGCTAACTTTATTACTGTTAGTTTGTATAATAATTTTTTTTAAGTAAATGTAGCATATTGGTTTGATTTCATCAATGTTGCTCCATATTCCCATGGTTCGAACCGTGCTCTATGTTTCATAGTTGATGTTTTGTCATAAAAAATTAAATCTAATTATTTCTTTTCTAATCATTCTTTCAAATAATTTACTAAATAAGTTATATATTATTTTATATGTTCTTATTCATTCTTATATATAATTTACAATTTTTGCATGCACAATGTATATTATAATGAACATAATAATTTTTAAAGTATTTTAAATAAATAAATAAATATTTATATATTGTGCCCCATACAATATTTGTTTCTGGATCCGCCCCTGAATATGGTCACTCACTTCAATTTCCCTATAAGTTATCAAGTAGAAGTTTTGGATGATTTTACTCATATCATTAACCAAATTAACTTAAAATCTAACTCATATTCTTATATTATGATTCGAATGAAGAAATTGCAGAAGCAAGATCTGACTCATCAAATAATTATATCCAACTCTTATCTTTATCTTAATTTGTAAAGACATACTGTAAAATTATACTTTTTTAGTGTGAAAAACTACATGTTGACAATTTAATTTTAGAACCCTCTAAACCAATGGGCCTAAATATGGCCCAATATTCACTAATTTCAGCTCTCACGCACAATCTTTCACATTGTGATGGTCCGAGTCCGAGTTCATCATCTTCATGACTTCATCTTCTCCAACTCCAAGCAAATCAAACTTTACAAGTGAAAACGATTACACATACCAAACATTTCAATCCAGCAAAAGCGAAAGAGAATCGTAAATCGATGCCGAAACTTCCAGCAAACCGTGAATTCTCCGAAAATTCGCCGGTTTCCAATGGATTCAACCGGAATATCTTCCGATCGCCGCGCCGGAAAGAGCCTCCTGTTTTCGACCGCCGCGTCTCAGCCAGTAAGCATGTCTTCTCTTCTTCCCATTATACTTAATTATGCTTGAAATTGAGATCGGATTATTCTTAGGGAAAATTTCCGAAAAATTCAACGGAAGATTACTGAAAAATTAACCTAAGCACGTCATAATCTAGATACAAGGACGGCGAGATTTCTTCGACTCTGGTCTTCTTCTCTTTCGATAAACAACAAATTAAAAAATGCCAAAAGAAAGTGAGAATAGTCGTCTCTCTGACTTCTCTTGAAAATGATAAGTCAACAAAAATAAAAGGAGCCAGTGATTCCACGGCGCTTCCTCCTCTTAGCTTGTGAGCCAATAATAAACACATTCGTAATTCTGACTTTTTCTACATTTCCATTTGCTTTCAATTCCTTCTCCTATTTACCAAGTCTTCCTTTTTTTGTCCCCACCATAGTTGCAATTCTTGATTTCTCTTCAGGTCTTGATTTCTTTTTTGTATAGGTTATTTGGTCTTCTGTTATACAGTTTGTTTTGTGTCCTCAAGAGTTTTGTGCTTTCCTTGAGAGATTGATTTTACTTGCTTGCAGAAGACAAATGGGAGGTGTTTGTTCTCGTGGTTTCAAAGATGATGATAAGAAGCTAAGATCCACCGATGATGATGATAATAAGTCAAGAGGCTTTTCTGGGAAACTCAAGTCCATGAGAAGAAGAAAAACCTCTGATTCGTATTATTCAGATAACTACGGAAACGAAAGCTCAAAGCGGATAAGTTCCAAGCCTAATGAAAATATCTACAACTTTTCCGGTGAACTCAGGCCGATGCCTCCATTAAGGACCGACTCTACCAAGGTCTTTTATGTTTCCATATCTCTAGGGACGCATATGAATACTCTTCTGGTGTGAAACTTGATGAAAATATTGGTTTCTGTTTTTTCTTTCCTCCATAGTTTATGCAGAGGAACTCGTTTCTGGGACGGGCTGGGGTTATGGGGCTAGAGAAGGCGGTCGAAGTTCTAGACACGCTAGGGAGCAGCATGTCTGGTATGAACCCGGGCAACGGGTTTCACTCTGGTGCTACATCGTCCCGTGGTGTCAAAGTCGATATATTGGCCTTTGAAGTCGCCAATACAATAGCTAAAGGTGCTGCCTTGCTGCAATCTCTCTCTGAAGAGGATCTCAAGCTCATGAAGAAGGATATGTTACGTTCCAAGGGAGTGAAGAAGTTGGTTTCTACTGCCACCACAGAGTTGCAAATTCTTGCTGCTTCTGACAAAAGGTTTGCTTCTTTTTTTTTGTTTATTGACCAATTTGTTTTTGTCTTTGGCTCGTTTTTTTGCTTCCTTATTTCATTGTTTTTTTGTTTCTGTAGGGAGGAACTTGATCTTTTCTCTGGAGAGGTGGTCAGGTTTGGCAATATGTGCAAAGATATTCAGTGGCACAATCTTCATCGATATTTTGAAAAGTAAGTTTTAATTCTGCGTCGAGCAAAGTCCTAATGCAATGCTTTGTTATAGTTACTTGTATGCCAGTGGATTTTCATTGTACACCGGTGTATAACGTTTCAGGCTTGACACAGAGAACTCACAGCATAAACTGCTCAAAGATGAGGCAGATGCAAGGATGCAAGAGCTCGTCACTCTTGCCCGATTCACTTCTGTATGTTTTCTTTTTTCTTTAACTTCAAAACTCGTCATTTTTTTCTCTCTGGGGATTGGAAACTAAAGGATTGGCTTTATCAGGAATTATATCACGAGTCTCAAGCTTTAGATAGGTTTGAACAAGATTACAGGAGAAAGCTCGCAGAAGTAGAGTCTTTAAACCTCCCTCGGAGAGGTTGGTCTCGATCATTTATTTGTTCAGCCCTGGCTCTTTTTTAGGACTCCCAATTTCATTTTCTTTTCATACATGTAGGAGAGAGTATCATCATCTTACAGAATGAACTAAAAAACCAGAGGAAACTCGTGAGGAGCTTACAGAAGAAGTCGCTCTGGTCCCGGAATCTGGGAGAGGCAAGTGACTACTGAATAGCTTTGTCTTAGTGTGTGACTGTGTGGTATAAAATGCCAGTTGTGATAATATTTTCTTTTGTTGCAGATAATTGAGAAGCTTGTGGATGTGGTTTGCTATATATGTCAAACGATTGTGGAAGTTTTTGGCAACAACGGTAATGATTCTTTGTACTTTTGGTCATCTAATAATGATTCACTTCTGGAAAACCAATTCTCATCTATCATAAGTCTTAACCACCAATAGGTCTACGAGACAATGGAGGGAAGCAGGGAAGAGAACGATTAGGTGAAGCTGGTCTTTCGTTACATTATGCCAATCTAATCCAACAAATCGATAGTATTGTAAGCTTCCAGATTCTCACCACTCTTGTTCTGATATATATATTCTCTGGCTGAAACTGATGCTTGAAATATCTAGGCGTCTCGGCCTTCATCACTTCCTTCTAATGTAAGGGACACCCTGTACAATGCATTGCCTGCTACCGTCAAGACAGCTCTTCGTCCTCGGCTACAAACTCTTGACCCTGAGGAAGAGGTTTGTCCAAAAAGATCTCTGTTTCTCCATTTTTGTCATCACTCGTCGTCGTTATACATTGTTTGCTTCTGTTTGTTGTCACTGTTTTATTTTTTTCGTTGCCTAACTTGTGTGTTTCTGCAGCTTTCAGTATCTGAGATCAAAGCTGAAATGGAGAAGTCGCTTCAATGGCTTGTCCCATTCGCCACAAACACCACCAAGTAAGCTTTTCCTGCACCACCATTCTTGGTTCAACATGTTCCTCCTTGTGCGTTCTTGTCATAACTTTTATCCATTTCCATCAGGGCACATCAAGGCTTCGGATGGGTAGGCGAGTGGGCAAATTCAAGGTAAGTCTCTCTCGCTCTCTCGCTCTCTCGCTCTCTGACAACTGTAATTTTGAATCTTGAATCTGATCTGGGAAACATTGTGGAAAAACAGGATAGAGTTTGGGAAGGGAAAAGGCGAGAACAGCAGGAATCCAACACGACTTCAGACGCTTCATCACGCGGATAAACAAAAAGTTGATTCATATGTACTCGAGCTCGTCGTATGGCTTCATCGACTAATGAAGTCGTCAAAGAAACAAGTTCACGGCGTTAAGCTTCAAGAAACCAACCATCATGGCTCTCATCAAACCAACGACATAACCACCTCCAAGACACAACTATCTCTCTCCCCTGACTTCACCTACAAAAACCAGCTCTCTCTAGAAGACAGGTTGCTGTTGGACAACGTCGAAAGCAAAAGATTTTGTCCCAATCTAAGCAAGAGTCAAGAGTTTTTCGGCTTGAAGAAGAACAAGAAAGGAATCACGATTTGGGCATTGAGCAGAAGTACAGGGAATTCTCCAAAAGTCCATCTTTCAGGTGACAACTCTTCTAGTGATTTGGATGTTCTTGATGGTTTGGATTTCGATTTCCGACACACGGTTTGAGTGAGAACCGGTTTTTGATCCATTCTTGTGTATTTATATATTATTTTTGTATATAGCTTATAAACAGTATTGTAATAGTTGAAACAGCTAAGATATTATACATATATATGGTTGGTTTAGTTGGATTTGTGTTTCAGGTCAACTGTTTTCTTTGTTTTCCATCAACTCCTCAGACAACCTTAAAGAAGTTAACGACTCCATATTTGTCTGTCTATAAGTTCTGATGTTAAGTAAACCGGAAATTGCACTGGGAAATCTAAAAAAAAATGGATATGAAATTCGCCAAAATCCAAAAGAGGATGCTTACAATCATTCTTCTATGCCTTCTGGTTTCATCGTCTTGTGCTGAACAAACCCAATTGGCTACACCACTCGAACCAACAGGAGGAGAAGTCATCAATTCACCAACAAAGCCACAAGGTTTTCCGATTGCAAACCCGAACCAACCCATTCTTGGTCAGCCATCTTCTTCTTCTGTAAACCAGCCTTCAACCGGGTTAAATCAACCATTTACCGGATTTGGACTCAACCAACCGATTCTTGGTCAACCATCTTCTTCTTCCTCTTCTCTAAACCAGCCTTTAACCGGGTTAAATCAACCATTAACCGGGGTTAATCAACAACCATCATCAACGGGATTCAACCAACCAATTTCTTCTACTTCTTCTTCGTCTAACTCTGCTCTCAATCAGCCATTTGCGAATCGACTCAACCAGAATAGTCTATCTGGAAACAGCGTTCCATTTCTCAATGGAAATTCGAAGATGGAGGTCTCCATTACAAAGATTATCTCTATCTGGATTGGTCTTCTCCTAGCTTTGCATGGTACAGACAGGAACTAAACCGAACTTTATCATCATCTGGCGCTTCTGTGTAATTTGGTTTTCATTATATTTGTTCTATAACTTGTCCTTTTTTTTTTTTATGTTTCTTGGATTCTAGTTTAAGAGTGTGTAATGTGTATAATCTACTGAAATGTATTTTTCTTTTTCTTTTTCTTTTTGCTATTGGATCAGTGTTCGATCCGGTTTTATATCCAGGCGTGGTTCAGTTAAATTTGGTTTTCGGTTTTGATATGGAAATATGGAATTATGGAATATGGAGTACTGTATATGAAGCAAATTGAAATTAACATATGATACAGTTTTAACTTCAACTGAAGAATGATCAAACTTTAATGTAGCAGTTACATCATCAACTCAAAAAGACACACAAAATAACACAATGTTGCATAAGAAAGTGGCCGGTCTTTTAAACTTGTGTTAAATTCAGCATGCTGAACCGGTTCGAGAGGGGGCTCGGTACGGTTTTCTTAGCCAATGCCAAATACAGTTGGAACAACTAATTTATCTTGGACCGGCTGCAGGCTGCAGCGCAACTTTACACGCGACTATGTCCCTTCCACGTGCATACTCACGTGCTCCACTTTTCATTTCAGTATACTGGGTTAGATGTGGCAATCGACCGGTCTATATGGTTAAACCGATACTCAACCGAAAAGCTTCCTTGTCACTTTTTTGGAGTCAACGCCTGTGTTTTTGAGTACTAATAATGTATTATAGAGATGTTTTTGTCATCACTCTCAGAAACTCAAAACCAAAAATGGGTTCTTGGATACTCAAGTTGCTGCTGCTGCTGCAACTCATGTTTGTGTTGATTCAGCATGTTGATTCAGGTTCTATCATCAAATATCTTCCTGGTTTTGAAGGCCCTCTTCCTTTTGAGCTTGAAACCGGGTCTTGTTCCGATTTCGTTCATCTTATTCTCCATCATTAATTAATTAGCATTGTAATTGAATCTATGTTCTGAGTTTTTGGAGTTAAAATCAAATTCCAGATACATTGGTGTTGGTGAGGAGGAAAAAGATCAAATGTTTTACTACTTCATCAAATCTGAGAGGAACCCCGAAGAAGACCCACTTCTTGTCTGGTTAACTGGAGGACCTCCCTGCTCTTCTTTCTCTGGCCTTGTTTTTGAGAATGGTAAATCTTTCTTTTTTTAAGTCATTCTTATTTGTGTCTGCAAAGTTTAAATTACTTGTTTGACTTGAAAAAAAAAAATCACCAATCATCAGGGCCTATTTCTTTCAAGGTTGAGGCCTACAATGGAAGTATACCCTCGTTGGTCTCTACTACATATTCATGGACTAAGGTAAAAATATTGGGATCTATATACATAGTAACACTGTTTTATTCAGAATTAAATTTTTCTTTCATCTTCAAGTTTTAGGGGTCATTGCTATTTTTTTAGGTGGCGAATATAATCTATTTGGACCAGCCTATTGGCGTTGGCTTCTCCTACTCACGAAACCCGCTTGCTGAATTACCAAGTGACACAGGAGAAGTTAAGCTGATCCATGAGTTTATTCGTAAGGTAATGTGAAACTCGAAATGTAAGAACCTCTCTTTATGCATAGACTTATGGAGACTATTTGTTATAGTTGTTTGTGATTTTTGTGCAGTGGCTAGACAAGCATCCTGAGTATTTCTCAAATCCTTTCTATGTGGGCGGAAACTCTTATTCCGGTAAGGTGATTCCGGCCATAGTTCAAGAAATATCAAATGGTAAGTTGTTTTTTTTTTTTTTAATCACTTCAATGCCTATGCAAGCCTTATTCTTTCACTATGGTTTCTTGATCAGTTAGTTTACCAATTCATCACAGGAAATTATATATGCTGCAAACCTCAGATAAACCTTCAGGTTCATTAGTATTTGCTTGCTTCTTACATTATCTCCATATATACATTTTCACGCAATAAGAATTAGAGATTTTTGTTTGTCCCTCTCAACAACAGGGCTATGTGCTCGGAAACCCGGTAGCAGACTTAGATGTTGACAAAAATGCTCGCATTCCATTTGCTCATGGAATGGCACTCATCCCTGATGAACTCTATGAGGTACATTTACAAAATCTAGGATTTTGTTGTCTCTTGTCACCAAAATGAAGTGGTGAACACTTCCAAGTGTCGTTAGCTCAACTAGAAAAATACCAAAGCAAAGTCTAGGTCTCAAGATTTGGGACAGGATTCGACCCGGAACCTCTAGTAATTCAAAACATTTCAAAACTCTTACTTTTGTAGTCAATGAAGAAAACATGTGGAGGAAAATACTTTGATGCGGATCCTCTTAACACAGGATGCTTGAAACTCGTTGAAGAATTCAAGCAGGTGTACACACACAGTCTTGAATTTTAGTTGTACGGATCTCGAGTTCAATGGTAAATCATCGCTAACTTATAATTTGTTTTGGTTATATTTACAGTGTGTTTCTAGAATATATGAGGAACTTATTCTACAATCAAACTGTGACAAAACATCTCCTGATTGCTATGTAAGCTTCTTAGTATCTTTGGATCAATGGCTAGCCACTTTACAATAATATTGACAAGGTTTGCATTTCGCAGTCGTATCGGTATTCGCTATCCGAATACTGGGCTAATAACGAGAGCGTGCGTAGAGCACTTAAAGTGGTGCAGGTAATATGACATGACATGTGTCATGTTTATTATCGATCCTTACGATCAAACTTTGTGAGGATTTTTATTTTATTTTCAGGGGACAAAAGAGAAATGGGAACGATGTAATTGGAATGTGCTTATTAATCAAGACATTAAAAGCAGCATACCATACCATATGAACAACAGCATCAGAGGCTATCGATCTCTCATACTCAGGTATACCAAAAAAAAATAATAATAACTTCTGTCACAAGCTTAAGGTTTGTAATTTTATTCTCATGAACAGTGGTGATCACGATATGACAATCCCTTTCCTTGCGACTCAAGCCTGGATAAGGTCTCTAAACTTTTCTGTTATTGAGAAATGGAGGCCATGGATGATACTCGATCGAGTCGCTGGGTATATTATACAATATTTTCTTTTCTTCTTGTTTTGTTGGTTTCTTTTTTTTGAATAAGCTGATCAACCTTTTTCTATTTGCAGATACACCAAGACTTATGCAAATAAAATGACATTTGCCACTGTAAAAGTAAAATTTCCTCTTTTTACCCACACTTTTGTTAACATAATTAATGATAAGATTTCTCAATTGGTTGTTAATTAACGAGTTTGATTTATATAGGGAGGAGGGCATACGTTAGAGTATAAACCAGAGGAGAGCTCAATCATGTTCAAGAGGTGGATAAGTGGCCAACCTCTTTAAAACACATAAAGACCTTACTCTTGAAAGTAGTCTTGTTAATCTTGAAGCCGAAAGTGTTTGTTTTTCGGTTTGTATTAAGATCGTTGAGTATCCCGGTTCAATACATAATTAACTTTTGGCAAAATCTATTAAAAAATAATTATTCCAAGTTTAATGAAGAAACACTAGAGAGTTAAGTAACAATGGTCACATCACACGAACCAAAGCTTTCTATCTTCTCTTAGCAGGTAAAGTCGGTATACTCTGCTCATTCCTAAAAAAATTATCCGGATCAACGGCGGTTTTCACCCGAACCAACCGGTCAAAATTCTCGCCAAAATACTTCCTCCCGTAGATTTCTCCTTTTCGATAACTATCCGCTCCGTGATCATTAACCCCGATATCGACATCCCTATAGTTCAAATACGAGCTCCTAGGGTTTTTAGATACGAACGGTGTCATGATTTTGTATGTTGTCCTTGTATTACCAACGTAAAGCCTTTCAGCTTCCGGTCCAGCATCGGGCCATGTCACGGAATGTTGTATCTTGTATAGTTTGTGCCGATGCGGAAACGCCGTTGCGTTCGTTGCGGTCGCGTTTAGATTCCCACCGTACGGGTTCAAAACCAAACCGGTTCTGTTTAATGTCGCCAGTTTCTGAAATAACCGGTTTAGTTCTGGTTTGGTCATCTCCTTCTCCACGTAATCCGATTTCCTCTTGAGAAACTTGGCCGAATCTGGTTCTCTGTCGAGTAGAATTTCCGGTTTGACTTTGTCCACGTCCACGTGGTTCATCCACCACAAGAGTGATTGGATCCACGTCATCTCTTTACAGTCTTCTTTCTTCAAACCCAATTCAGGTAACTCATTGGCCAGCATTGAAACGACGTCGTCTGCATTTCCCAAATACAGAGCTCTTAGTTTAGCGTTCACCGTTTTCGTCTTGTTCCGTGTCGCAGAAGATAACAGCAATCTCATGAACAGACCCGGGTCGGTTCTCGGAGCGACGAATTGCCATTTATAGACCATGTCGAGGGCATTTTGGTCCGCCGATTTATCTACTCTGAAGACGGTTACGGTTTTTGGAACCTCCACGAGTTTCACTTTGAAAGCCAGAATGACGCCGAAGCTTCCGCCGCCACCGCCTCTAATCGCCCAGAAGAGATCCTCTCCCATCGATTTCCGATCGAGAATCTGACCCGTGGCATCGACGATCGTGGCGTCGACGACGTGATCTATCGTGAGTCCGAATTTTCGAAGCATGTGTCCGTATCCTCCGCCGCTTACGTGTCCTCCGACGCCGACGGTTGAACAGAGTCCGGCGGGGAAAGCGTGTAGCTCGCTCTTCTCCCAGATCCGGTAGTAAAGCTCGCCGAGCGTCGCGCCGGTTTGTACCCAAGCGGATCCTCCGTCGTCGTTTAAATCAACGGTGATGTTCCGGAAATTGGAGAGATCGAGGACGATGAACGTTACGGTGGAGACGTATGAGAGACCGTCATAGTCGTGGCCTCCGCTACGGATTTTCAGCTGTAGATTCAGCGTTTTGGTGCAGATCACGGCGGCTTGAACGTGAGATTCGACACGTGGCACGACGATGAACGAAGGTTTCGGTGTTGAGGAGGTGTTGAAACGCGCGTTTCTGATGTAAGCGCGTAGGACGGGTGTGAAGGAGACGCTAGAGCGGGACAAAACGACGTCGGATAGCTCCTTACCGGAGATATTTGTCTCGTTTGTGAAGCATCGGACAAAATCTTTATAGACAGTCACGGAATCTGCAGAACCCAATGATGAGTACGATGCAGCAAAGAAGAGAAGGAAAATAAGATACGTTTTATCCATTATCTTTTTTTTTTAAAGAGTTTTGTGTTAGGAGATTTGGATAAATAGAGATTTTGTTGGCTTTGTGACTTTTATAAGAGAAAGGGCGGTTACTTTGAATTCTCTCGGTCAGATATTTGACATTTCCAACTTATAATGGTAAGTTTATGACTTTATGTCATTCAATGAAAAATTGACGTAATGTTAGGCGTCTATTCACCCAATTACAATCTTTCAAAGATATTTGGAAGAGAGAAAATGGTAGAATATCAAGAAGAATATAAACAACATATAGAATAAATTGTTCAAATCCTGAAATCATAATCCAAATATGTAAACAAAAACCAATAGCATGGATAAATTAAATAGGCAAGATATGTTAGATGAAACAATCCCTTTGTTTGAAAAAAATAAAATCAAACAATCCCTTTTTTGGTATTACATAGAATTATTTCATCCCTTATATATTAAAAGAGAATACATTTTAAAAATAAGCTTTAATTTATGTGTTAATAACAAGATTGTCATACTGATGTGTCATCACCAAAGACCATATTATGATAGTTATAAAATAAGGTTTTGTTTATTAGAAGTATTACACAATGTGTCATTGATATTAATTTGGTTAGAGAATAGTTTATATCAATTATTTATATATTATTCAGCATTTAATTTATGAAAATATTTTCATTCTTTCCATTATTAGCAAAATATAACATATTAATTATTACTTTAAACACTACATTTATTCTTTACTTTTTGGATGAACTAAATTTTGTGAAAAATATAAATTATCACATTATCTATCTAATAAAAAAATAATACACTTTTTTTATACGAGTTACAATTTGAATTTTAAAAATGAATATCAATTACTCAAATGATGAAAAATATAAGTATATCTTTAAAGTCCCACATTGGAAAAGGGATGTGTGGTGGTTCAAAAAATATATTATAAAAAAAAACCCAAAATAATAAGAAACCATAAGAGTAGGAAGTTTAATTTAATAAGCATACAAATTTATAAGTATTTTTTGGTTATTATGGTTTTTAATAAAACCATATAATATAGCCAAATAATATAAATATTAATATTAAAAATTTCAAAAATTAAAATAGTTTAACTTGGTAAAAAAATGAAAATATTAGAAATATTTAGGGGGTGTTATTTGATGTTGTATTTGAAATGAACTGAAATATAATCACAATCCAATGTTATTCAATTAATGATTATAAATTATGTTTTTAAATCCAGTGTTATTGTCTTATTTGTAATCCATCATTAATAGATTTTCAAATCTAGTGTTATTCAATCAAGATTTAAAATCATGTTTTAAAATCTAGTGTTACTCAAAAGGTAAATGACTTTTAAAATCTTTGTTTATTGAGTCATTTGAAATGAATTCCAATAGAGTTTCATGAGTAAATTATTTAAAACAGAATCCAAGCTATATTGTAGAGATTTTAAAATCAACTCCTATGGATTCTTTAAAATAAGATCAAAACTTTAAATCTAAAGGATTATAAAACCTATATAATTGATTTCAAATACATGATTGAATAACACTCACTTAGTTTGATCAAAAAGTTAAATTAATAAAATTTGAAATTTATCAAAAAGTTAAAATATTATAATGCTGAGATATTTATATTATAAAAGTTTAATCGAAAATATATCTATTATAATATTAGATGGTTACACTCTTTCTCACTCCATGAGAAGCTGCCATGTGTCACTCCAAATTTTTGACAAGTGTCTATTTTTCAATTCAACATCAATTAAGTTTTTTTATCAAGCAAATATTTACTTAATATAAACTACATAATTAAATCATATTTATTTCATGCAAACACATGTCATCTTTTTAAATTCAACATCAATTTCTCTTCATTAAGTTTTTATGTCAAACAATTGTTTAATTCATATAAACTATACAATTAAACCACATTCAGTTATGCAAACATATGTATATATAATATATATAAAAAAAATTTAAAATCTATATATAAATAAGTTGATAGTTTACAATGCAAATGATGTCCACCAAAAATTTGCAATTAAAACCACATACAATTAATTAAATCATACACATAAAACTTTTTTCATGAAAATATTTATTTCATATAAAATACACAATTAAAATATACATAAAATTCATGCAAATATACATAAAATATTTGATATTTTACTATTCAAATGATTTCCAGCAAACAAATGATGGAATTAATTTAATTTATTCATATAAAACTTGAATTTCACACAAAATAATAATAATAATAATAATAATAATAATAATAATAATAATAATAATAATAATAATAATAATAATAATAATAATAATAATAATAATAATAATAACTTCATTGATTTTACTTATTTTCTATGGTAACCTCACATAATAATTCAATTAAATTAAATGTTCATAACTAACAATTTGTAACAGCCAATTAAATTCTATGAAAATCAATGTAATGCTCAAAACATTATGTAACTAAAACCACATAAAATTAATTTTCTCACAAAATGATAATATTTATTTCATATAAACTAGAAAATTGAACCACACTCAAATCATACAAACACATGTAAATCTTACATGTAAAGATAGAAAAATATTTAATATTTTTTCTTAAATATTTTATTATGCAAATAACGTCCATACAAAAAAGTACAATTAATTAAATCATACATAAAAAATTTGAGATTCACACATAATAACTCCATTGATTGTATACATTTAATTAATGTAAAATATTTAAATGTGTCAATCATACTAAATATTTGCATTGTCCTAGAAAAACGAAACTAAATTAAATTTTCATAATATTAGATTCTAAGAACATAAAAAATGTTTATAGTCAATTAATCAATTTTAAAACCAGCCAAATAAATTATTAAATGTTTACAACATGTTATATATATATTTATATAATTCAAATCCACGCAACGCGTGGGCTTTCCCTAGTCTACAATAATAAAAGTAACAATTTGGGGCTCCTAAAGCTGTCCAACTCAGCATTTCAATGTTTACTCTCGAGCTGCCACATCAGCGCTCTTCTTAGAGCAGCCACGTGGCACCCACAATTGCGTTTCTTCACCCGTGTTCTTCGTGACGATTTCGATTCCTCTCAATTCTTTCGTCTCCCTCATTTAATCAGCGATTCCTCACACATCTTCAAATCTTCAAACGCGGTGAGTTATGAAACTTTGACCGGCTCCTATCTTCTTCTCTTTCGTTTAATTCCTTGCTTCTATATCTTCTTCGTCATTTCCGATTTCCCTTCCGATATTAAATTATAACATGTCTTATGTTGATTTCATTCCGTAGGCTTCAAATTCTCCAAACAAAATGCGTTTATGAGAATTTCCCTCTCTATTTATGGGAAGATGAAGATCGAGAAGGTGAAAACGGCGGATTTGCTGAAGGAGAAGGACGAGATCCTGATTCCTGAGAAAGAAGGAGGAGGAACTCGAGACGAAGCACGTGGAGTAGGAGAAGCTCAAGTCGGAGCTGTAAGAACTTCAAATGATGAACGAATTGCAGCCCAACATGGTACGCTTTCTACATCTAGCTATGGATCTCCACTTATTTAGCAGTTTAGGTACTCTGAAAATTATTTCTCGGATATATTCACAAAAATCTGGCTGACCATATGTGTGATATGGAGTTTGTTGATGGTTTCAGATTCCAGATCTCTGAATCTTGATTGTTATTATCATGATCGTTAATCTGTTAAGAAAATCATTTTCCTATAAACCAGATAAGCTACAAGGCCCCAAAAAGAAGCCTAAGTTACTCCCTGATAGAGGTGTCGAAGCTTTAGCGTTAGGCCTCCCTCACGCCGTCTTCTTTGAAGCTGGTGCTTCTATGCTCTTTGGTTTCCTCCCAAGCTCTTCTCTGTGTTTTCTCCGCCAAAGTTCTCGCCGCTTCCTTCTCTTTCTGGATCGGCATGTTTATAGAATCCGGAAATCGTTGGTAAGATATCGCCTTCCTTCAGTGATCTGAGCCTAACCCATGTATGCAAATCAAACTCCTTTTTTTCCTCCCATGTAGTCGTAGGATGATGAACAAGACCTTGGCGTTGCCCAAATCAGAAGCCGAGGTGAACATAGAATATCATTCGGTAAGGGCCAGGTATAGGAGAGTTTTTGAAGATACGATTTGGTGGTGAAAGATCACGTATACTAGGATTCTTTCAGTTTATTATTTTCTTTCGCTCGATTCTCTGCCTCTTCTCTTTGGATACTTTGATTTTCCTGTTATATAAAAGGGGTGAGAAACGAGTGTTGAATGTAGGTTTTGGCTTCTAAAGCTAAACCTGAAGTAAATCTCAGTTTTATTGTTGTTCTTGCAGTCAATTACATTTGAGCGTGTCCACATTGTCATCAACTACGATATGCCTGATTCTGCTGATACATATCTTCACAGGGTATGTGTTCCTATTTATAATATCATGTAATCTTTTTTTATATTTTGATGATTCTCCCTGAGGGAATGGCTCTCTTTTAACATCATTGTTACACACTGTTTTGGTATAGGTTGGGAGAGCTGGTAGGTTTGGAACCAAGGGTCTTGCCATTACATTTGTTGCATCAGCTTCAGATTCAGACGTGCTTAATCAGGTCTGCAGTTTGTTCTTTTCCACAAGTGCGTTGATATGTATTGGGGCATTTTATAAAGTGGTAATTTTTATTGTTTATAGGTACAAGAGAGGTTTGAGGTTGATATAACGGAACTTCCTGAGCAGATTGATACTTCTACTTACAAGTGTGAATCCTTTGATCAATTGTTTTGAAAATCTTGGTTTAGCCACTGATGTTGCTTCTTCTTCTTAATCTGTGTTCCTTCAGTGCCGTCTTGAAGTAGCTTCGTCTCTCAATAAACCTGCTCTTGCAGTCAAGTATACATGGCTAAAGAAATCCAAGCTGGTGAAATTGTGGGTCAGAGGAAGATCTATGCACAGTGAAAAGAACGGGGTATATGCTTCTTCCTCTTCCTATCTCTTATAAGTTCTCATGTTCATATGTTCTCACCGTGTTTAAAGCAGATGCAAGTTCATGTTTCTAGAAGGCATTGTAACCCATTGTCACAATTGGTATGCTGCATTTTCCTATAAGAGCTATACGGGAGATTAAAAAAAATTATCTGAAGAAACTTCATCGTGAAACTGTAATTCAGCTGAAAGATTGTGACTTCACCAGGTATGTATAGTATAAGGAACACAGATGTCACACCCTCAGGTTCCTTAAATTTTGTAGGGGGCGTAGCTACTGTTTAGTAATTTCTGTTAAAAGGGTCTAATTTTGTGTGCTTCATGAATGGTCTGTCTCTGAAAAGGTAGGGACAGAAATGACCAAAGAAAGCCAGGTTAGTGAAAATAGTGATTCAATTTCTGTCTTATTTTCTACAAAACTTAGGATTTCTTCTTACTTAAAAGTTGTGCCTTGGCACCTACGTGGAATTGTAGGTAACAACAATTACAAGGGTGGTATCTACGTTTTTGAGTACATGGATCACAATTTAACTGGACTCGCTGGAAATTGATCTGGCTTTGGGAACTTGGTTTTGGAGAATGTCAATTCCATGGACAAATTAGCTGTCAAATTCATGTCCTTGATTTGGTACGTTTCACTGTCGTTTGTTAAAATCTATTCTGCAATGTGATTTCAAAGGCCATTTTATGACTTTATATTGATGTTGCTCTTTGACTCAACATATATGGCATAGGTGAAAGCTTGAAAGTGTGGCAGCGATGATATAAAAGCAGTTGAGGTTCTTTTCAATCTCTCTTGCTTAATCTTCGAAAATTAAGCAACTCTGGTTTCGTGGCTGAAAATGATTATGGATATCGCAATTGGAATATATAATGATATTGAACACTAAATATATTTCCATATACTTTCATCACGATTTCTTTAAATGTTGTATTGAAAAGTATTACAAAAAAAAAAAATTGGGGTTAAAATGATAATGGGTTTGCTATGTTGTTATACGACTTGGCCATAACGAACTCGTGGTCGCAGCTTTTCATCTCCGAGGATGGCGTTTACAACATACAGCCACGTGTCCTCGGTGGAGGCTTGGTGATAAACGCCGGATTCTACACAAGTGCGAGCGATGGCTACGTGGAGGAAGCTGAGTCGGAGAGCGAGGAAGCGGAAGCTGCTTACTAGTGGGTCGGACCTAGGCAAGTTACCAAAAACCTGCAGATTCGAAAAGAGATGCATGTGATCGATCTCGGAAGGACTAAGGACACATTCTGCTGCCACGTTGATTCCCCAAATCAGAGTCCATCTTTACTTGGAAGTCAAAAATAATATCTATTAATCCTCCTCATTTCTGAAGTTTACGTGGCTGATTTCTTATTGTCTCTCTTTAACATGAAGACTAGCATTTCAGTGTACATGCAAAACAAGTATGTTATTGTTAGAGTTGGTTGTTCCGATTTAGTTTGGTGTGATTTTGGTTTTTGCCCAGATTTCAATATCGACATGCGACAACAGCAATTTTACATGCATTCAGCCCAATTTAGAAGGCTTCAAACTTCAATAATTTATATTGTAGATGTATGGAAAAGATACCAGAGAATATCTGGTAAACTTCAATAATTTATGGGGCATGTCTAGATGTTTAGACCCCCTGCAAATGTGGAAGCTAAAGCCAAAAGTGGGCAAACGTGAAAAGTCAATTATGCAATAGATTTAGTAGACAAATTAGAGCGGGAGGAATCATAATGTAAAAACAGGTTTTAATAGAACTTAGAGTTTATGACGTTATGATATTGAACAAATTTAGAGACTCGCGTAGAATAGTCTTCTTCTTTACTCACTCAGAGTCATTACTTCCGACAAATATGGCATGTTTATCTTCGTTTAAAAAATATTCCAAGTTTTAAAAAATTCTAGATGTAATAGGAATAAAGGCATAAACAGTGATTTAAAAACGGGATTGGACCGGCCGATCCGACCGGTTGAACGGTGACCCAGTGGGTAACCGGGTTTGATTTTTACAAAAACCAAAATTATTGTTGACCCAAAAAAACTGGTTAAACCTCTAGCTAAAAAAATTTTAAAATAACATCTTATATTTCACTATGATGTGTCATAAAATACACTTATTGAAGAATATGTTAAGAATTGTGATAAATTAAACTCTAAACACAATTTTTATATTTTGACTTTGGTTTTTAAATACTTTTACCATGATCTTTTTATTCACATAAGCATGATGTTTCACATTCATAAAATTCCACTGCATTTATAAGTTTTTATTTAAATTTCTGAGATTTTATAAACTTAGAACCAACTAAATTTTCATATTTTTCGATATATCTATATTTAAATATATTTATAGTTAATAATTAGAAAACCCGGTCCAACCGGTCGGACCAAGTTGAACCAAAGACACATCCAGTCTCCGGTCCGGTTTTGAAAACATTGGGAATAAAGGATGAATAAAGAAACATGTTACTGTCATTTATTTAGACACTGAAAGTTACTCTAATGTATTATTACATGTTATTTAAGTTATTATTAACTCCACAAAAATAATTTTATTTGCCAAAATTACTAAATATTATATTAATTGAAGATATAAAAATACATAATTTTTTAAGTACATTACAGTAGCCAGTAGGTTTTAGTTTCTAAAAATTTTAATTTCAGTCTTACGATATGCATTTCATAGAAAATGACACATAATCCTCCAATATAAATTATATAATAATAACTTAGACTTTATAAATAAATAAATTACGAAATAACCCGGGCATAGCCCGAACAAGCCTTTAGATTTTAAATACCCAATAGAGGCTGCGGGAAATTAGATACAATTTATGTTATGTGTGCATATGTGTGCTCATGTACATTTGGTTTTATTTGGTTAGAAGAAAAGTACTCAAACTATTAGGAAGCAATAATTCACTAAATCACCTCGCCTTATTGGTTGCAAGGGCTTTGATTCTTGAAAGATAAGAAATGTAAGCCGGGCATCAAATACATACAAAGAAATAGAAGAAACCAATGGAAAACACGAGACTTACCATTAAAATTAAATAAAAATTTTATTCTTTGATTGAGAACGTCCAGAAGGAAGAACCTGCCTGTTATGTGAGAATCATTACAGATTATGAGAACAAAAAAATGTTGTCGTTATTATCCTCATAGTCGTAAGATCATCAAAGAAAAATAAAATAGGAAGGCCCTAATGGTCCAATCAAAGACTTTTATGAAACAAAGCGAATTGTAAGTTGGGTTATAACGGGAAGGAGAAGGAGGCAAACAAACTCGATGAAGAGAGAAAAATAATCATTTTTATTAACAAAGAGAAAAAGAATCATCACAAACACATTTCAAAATTAAATATTGAATCATCACAAACATATTTAAAGATTAAACACATTTCAATACTAAATAATCATTTTTTAACAAAGAGAAAAAAGCACATAACTATTGTATCTACAGCGTTTAAATCAAAATATATATTACTGTCAACGTAAATATATATATAGACATAGTAAAAACCAAAAAAAGGCACTCGGTTACATAATTTACAATATGACATCTGAATATACACAACTAAATAATGAAACATAAAACCAAATATCATACTAAACAGATTAAAATATAAAATAATTTTAAATAAATATATTTATCAGAAAAACCCGCGCGTATATTTTGTTATTGTTCAATATATGTTTTATGGACGAAAGAGAGTGTCCACCTAAGCTATTCAGAAGTGCTCTCCAGCGGCCACATCAGCTACAGTTTTCGGTTAATAATATATAGCTTAAGAATATGCTGACTATTATATGTATGAAGAAGTTGCAAACGTGATCACATGTAAAATATACTAGATACATGCAAGTTTTTCATAAACTACAAAATGTTTAGAAGAAAAATTTGGAATAAGAGAGATTGTTGAAACAATATAACAAAGAAACATTCTTTTAAAAAAGTTAGATGATCACCAAATTTGGAGGTATATAGTATTTAGATGATTGCAAACAAGAAAACCTTTTACTAACTGTTTTTAAATTTTAGTTAAACATAATGCAAATTTTATAACATAAACTCCGCGCGTAGCGCGGAATAACACCTAGTATATATATATAAAGTTAAATGTCCTCTCTTCTTAGGCCTCCACCTCAGCAAAGAGATAGCCTAAAAAATTGACACATCAGCACACTTTCTTTGATTTATTATATTTTTTTCTTCTTCTATTTTAATTCTCATAATAATTATCATTTATTAATGCAGAAATATGAAAAGTCATTTAAAAAAAATACCTTATGTATAAATATACAAAAAATATTAGTTAGTAATTTTAATGTCGTCAAATTATATAATTTAACTTCAAATAAATATATTAGCTAATGTCAAAAAATTATAGAAGGGACACTGATTTTTTTAAAAGTATTTTAAGATGAAATGAGACGAGACCGGACAGGATGGGAAAAGAAAAAATCGAAGGGACGAGAGAGAAATTTTGCCTACGTCTTATTATATTAAGTGACGAGACGGGATATAAAGAAACGGAAGAGGATGGGATGAGACATACAGGAATTTCGCATACCCCTAATTATATTTAGGGACGGGACGGGAAGAAACGAAATGAATGGGATGGGACAGGACAAGACGGGAAGGAACATAATGGGATAGGATGGGACTAGACGGGACGGGATGGGAAAAACATGACGGGATGAAAAGGAACATAATGGGAAGGGATGGAACGAGACGTGAATTTCGCATACTCCTAATTATATTTAGAGACGAAACGGGAAGAAACCAAAGGAACAAGATGGGACAGGAGAAAACGGGAAGGAACTGGAAAGGATATGATGGGAATGGACGGGGAGAGGACGGGAAAGAACGGGATCGAATGAAAAGGAACGAATGGAATGGGATGGAAAGGGACGAAGGGGAATTTTGCCTATCCCTAATTATATTTAGGGACGGGAAGAAATGGAAGGAACAAAATGAGATAGGACAAGACGTAAAAAAACATAATAGGATATGATGAAACTATACGGAACGAGACAGACATGACGGATGGGAAGAAAAAGAACGGAATGGGACGGGATGGGATAGGATGGTACGAGAATTAATATATGTATGACATTTTTGAAACAAAAAATTAAATTACAAAATTTGATATCTTCAAATTTTTTTCTAACCAAGTTAATAATAACAACGTCAAATTCCGCGCAAAGCGCAGATTATCCCTAATTTATAATATAATATCAATTATTCAAATAATCGAAAACTTATAAACATTTCTTACTCCGCGCAGGGTGCGGATTATCACCTAGTTAGCGCATAAAAGAAAACACGTTTCACAACGATTTATTAAACCAAATCATACATCTTTGTTGCTTTATTTGCTGAAAATTTCAATGCATGTCACAAACCCCAACACTCGTGTCGTACATATTATTTTCGAACCGGAATACTTTGTTCGTTCCCCCAAAAGTTTATCTCATCATAAGTGGATTTAATATCCACTAACCTTTCGAAATTGTCTTTAAAATACTTAGCCCCGTAGATTTTACCTTCTTTGTAAGTGGAATTAACACTTGATCCTATGTCAAGATCGCGGTAATTCAAAAACGCCTCTCTCGGATTACTAGACACGTACGGAGTCATGAATCCGTACAACTCCGTCGCACGTGCCAAATGATCTTTTTCCACTTGATCTCCACTTTCCGACCAGTCAATGACATACTCAATGTTGAACAAATTGCCTGCTCTATGAGGGAACGGTGTCCTCGAACTCGGGATCTCACCCATTCTTCCTCCGTATGGGTTCCAATTCATTTCAACTTTCTCGACCTCCACCAATTTCTTGATCATTAAACCGAGACCGGTTCTCGAAATTGGACTCTTCACGTAGTCCGATTTCCGCTTCATGAACAACTTATCCCCGACCGTCGGGTTTAGCAGTACGGAAGTCGGTGTACCCATCGGAAAACCGGCCCAGAACAGGACCGAATCGATCCATCTCATCTCGGTACAATCGGTTTTCTTGAGCTTTAACTCCGGGAAATCCCGGTTCATCACGTTCAATAGCTTATCCGACCGGCCTAAATACATCCCAATAAAGGAGGCTAAAACCGTCTTTTCACCAGGCTTCGTACCGTTGACTATAGTCAACGTCACCTTCACGAACAAATTCCGATCCGTACTGTTAGCGAAACTCTGCCACTTCATTAGAAGATCGACGGCTCCTTCTCCGACGGTTCTTCCGACGCTGAAAACCGTAACTCTCTCTGGCACCGGAACAAGTCGGATTTTGTATCCCAGCACGATGCCGAAACTCGCGGCACCACCTCCTCGAACCGCCCAGAAACGGTCTTCGCCCATCGAAACCCGATCGGTGTAGGTATTCGCATTCGAATCGACGATCGCCGAGCCAACAACATTATCCACCGACAATCCGAACTTCCTCATCATCGCTCCGTACCCTCCGCCGCTGAAATGTCCACCGACGCCCAATGTCGTACACAAACCCGCCGGAAATCCGAACACATTGCTCTTCTCGGCGATTCGGTAGTAAAGCTCTCCGATCGTAGCGCCGGTATCAACCCAAGCCGTTCCCTCGGTGAGATTGACGTCGACCGATTTGAAATTGAACATGTCGATGATGAAGAACGGGACGGCGGAGGTATAAGAGAGTCCTTCAAAATCGTGGCCTCCGCTTCGGATCCTGACCTGGATAGGGAGATCGCGGGCGCAAGCTAGCGCCGAACCAATGTGTCCCCACGTGGTGGGTGTGACGATGGCGAGGGGTTTTGGTGTTGTGGGTTTGTCGAAACGGAGGTTGGGTATGCGGCGGCGGAGGACGGCGGTGAAAGAGGAGTTTGTTGGGATGTAAGTGACAGCGGAGATGAAATTCTGCGGGTTTGATCCTTCTCGTACGAGACACTGGAGGAGAGTCGCCGAATCTGTCACAGACTGTGAAGATGCAACTGAAACTGAGATCAGTAGCAGATAAATTACGACTAGTGTTTCCATTTTCTTTTTTGCTGTTTGTTTTTTGAATTTTGGATATATTTTTGTAAGTTTGTGCGTGCCTATATTTATATAGAGGAGAGTTTAGTGATCCAAGCTTTTCATTGGTTAATGCTTCAGTATAAACTATAAACAATCCCTTTTTATTTAGTTTTTTCTTCTAATGGTAATGTATTAGTTAATCATTTCAATTCTGTCGATAGGTAGACCAAAGACTGATGAGAGAGCAATTATTCAATGTCAAAGCTTGAGAATAAATCTAGAAACTCTTAATTAGTCCGACTATATTATCGATCCATACCTAAGTGAATATGTGTACGAGTATAGACATCTTAATTAAATAGTACAACTGACAGAGATTAGTGTCGCTTTTTAATTTTCTACAACGATTAGTAGAGGGTTTAATATGAGATTTTCAGGTACATGGAAAAGAATATATAATTTGTTTACACGTTATTTGCAGCTTAAGTGTGTTTGTCCGTATTAATGCAGTACACAACTACACACATAGTGGACTAAATATATTTGACTATACTACATATACTGTATTGTTTATTTATGAGCACTAATTAAGCGATAGCCAATAACGTGTCATAATCAAAATACTTGACTTTTACAGTTTGTCGCTTGCAGTATTCTGTATTCATATGAAAGATCTTGGATAGATAGATAGATATATGACTCACTTGTGCGTGATGCAGTACGGATCGAGTATTATTTTCTCTTTATAAAATTAAGATAAGTCAAAGAAAATGTATTCGATCAAATCTGTGTATCGTGCAAGTCTTGCTTATCAAAATTCCCGCGTTGTCCGTTAATATAGATAGAAGCGTTGAATTAATGTCTTTGGTCAAAAAATGTATACTTCTTTCATGCACGTGAGATGAAACGCCTCATTACCCGGTAAGGTTTCAACGAAGCACGAGTTGACTCGAGAACAAAACCCGTGATTCCATTGTGAAAAAACGAATACTGTGCCGTCTCAATATAGTTCTACCCAGTGGCGGACCCACGTTATGAGTGGGTGGGGCATGTGCCCCATACTAAATCCTTTAAATGTTGTCTATAAGTATACAGATTACTAGAGAATATAAATAATTCATCTAGCTCAATTGGTTTCAGAGCTGTGTACACATCTTATTAACCTGTGTTCAAGCCCTTTCACTGTTATTTTATTATTATGCATTCAAACAAGCATTTTTTTAACTTTAACTCCATTTTAAAAATATTCAAAAATAAGACTAAAATTACAATAATGCATGTAATATTTGTCTGTATTCTTTGTGTATGTTAATTAATTAAATTATATCTAATATATATATATATATATAATTTTTCTGTAGTCTTAGTGTATGATAATTAATTAAATTATATCTAATATTTATATATATATATATATATATATATTGTGCCCCATGTAGAATTATCTTCTAGATCCGCCACTGGTTCTACCCAACTGCTTGCCGTTTATTTAAATTACAGCAACTTTAAATTGAAAGTCATTCTTAAATCGAATTCCGGTTTATACCGGTTATTTCAATTATCAATCATTACACTAAGGGTTTGACTGGTTTAAACGCTGTGGTTGCGGTTGCGGTTGTGGGAGTTTGCTGAAGTGGAAGTTTGCGGTTAAACGCGTAATTAAGTTGTTTGTACGACTGATATAGCGATTGAGAGCTGATGCGTTTGCGGAATATTTTTGACTGGTTGACCAGCGGGTAAAATAGCGGTTTAACAATAAATTAACAATATAAACACATTTTATAATTATAAAACATTAAAAATATATTATATTGAACAATTATAAATTTATAGTTCAACATAATTAATAATAAAAATTTATAAGAAATAATATGTATATAATACTTATGTTCATCTTTTAATTTCTATGATTTAGATAAAATGTGATTTCTATTAAAATTTAGTGTGGAAATTAAATTTAGATTACCATTTTATTTTTTGTTAGATATATATATATATATTAGTATGATGTGAACATTAATGAAGAGAACTTTAATTTGTAGAACTTAGAAATATAAAATTGTAATATGTTTTTAAAGAATTTTACCAAACAAATATCAAATATTTTTATTTTTATTGTGATTATAATATCTAAATCTTAATTTTTTTAATAAAGATTATTATTTCTTTTCAGATTTTAAATAAATTTGTTTTTTTGATTTTTTTTTTTTTAATTATCCACCCGCAACCGTCCGCAACCGCAAACGCTGTTGAGAATGAGCTTTCGATTTTGAGGAATCTTGAGGGATCTGAAGCGGTTTGAAGCGGTTGAAAGCATTTGCGATGATTGTTGTCAAACGCCAATAACTGCTACCACCCGCAAAAGCTGCGTTTGCGGGTGGTAGCGGGTTAACCAATCACCACCTAAGGCTCATTTATCGACAATAACGGCCTCATTGAAACGAGAGACGGTTCAATTTCACTATAGTTGTAACATCCGCGAACCAGAAAGTTGCGTTAGAGTTGGTATCAGACGACATTAGGGATTCAAGAGTCGATTACATACGCTCTTTGAGGTGCGAATCGAGGATTGACTGTACATGTTCTTGTTTGATTGTTGTACAGTTGGTTTAAGGTTCATTTATCTCGAAGAAAATGTGTGAAAAGCTTCTGAATGCTTAGTGTCGATCGACACCAAAGGGGTGTGTCGATCGACACCGGTTATCAGGGTCGATTCCGGTTTAAGTCGATTGCGCGTTTGATTTGTGGTTTGAGTTGGTTTGGTCGATGGATGTCGACCGACACCAAGGAAGGGTGTCGATCGACACCGGTTATTGTGAAATCGACCGGTTTGATTTAAGTCGGCTGGTTTTGTTCGGTTTGGGCGAGGGAAGCCCTAGGTCCGCGATAAAACACTGTAGCCGCGTGGAAAAAGCTCAGTTTTCGAGGCAGAGAGTTTTCAGAGAGAAGGAGGTGATTTCTAGGGCGATTTTGGAGTTTGGAGGCTTGTTCTGTTGCTGTTCTTCATTGTTTCATCTCTTTTCCTTCCTTTCAATCCTTTTCAAGGTGAGTGCGTGACTGTAGGTCCGTTATTCATTGGAGTTTGATTGATTTCGGTTTTGTTGATGAGTTTTCGAGTTGTTCTTGAGTTGTGGTTGAGTTATATTGTTGTTTGATCGATGTGGGGTTGAATCCCACAATTTTACTTGTTTTATGCGATTTTCGTAGCTTCTGGTGTCTGGGCGTCGAGCTGGTGTCGATCGACACTCAGGAGGCTGGCGTCGATCGACACCATAGAGGTGTCGGTCGACACCGACCTGGGTGGTCAGGAAAGGTGGATTTTCCTGACAGGGAGTTTATATTGTTGAGCTTTGTTATTGTTGTTGATTATTGTTGATGTATTGTCTAGTGTTTGACGTACTTGGCCTGTAGGCAGGATGATCCACTCACTAAGTATTTATGATAATACTTACGCATCTCTATTCCAATGTGATGCAGGTAACAGCAATGTTCTTCCGCGGAAAGAGACCGAGAGAAGAGGATGATGAGATTAGGAATTTGATATTGGCTATCTTGTTGTGGTTGACCAGGAATTCATCATTCTAGGGTGTTAGTCTTGTTTCAATAATGTAACAAACCTGGTGTTTAGGTTGCTTATTCTTTATTGTTTTATTGGTTATTGGTTTATGGCTTTTGTTGAACTGATTATTATTATTTAATATTATTGATTTATTTCGAGAATTTCCGCATTGATAATTAATATATATAAAAAAAAAGTTTGGTTGTTTCATTTTGGTATCAGAGCGTATACGGTTTTAGGACTGTTAGTATTGGATGAATTGGACTATGTGGTTAATTGATTATGTGAGTTAGTCAGTTATGGTCTAGTCTCATCCTCTCAGTCTTCCAGTTTTCCGCGGTAAGTGAGTTGGATATTTGGTGTGTTGTGTTTTGTGTGTCTGCTGACTTTGCTCATTTTTCTGTACTTGGTGGTAGTGCAGAGAGATGAATGCAGGTTGTGGTCGTGGCCGTGGTCGTGGTCGCGGTGCAGCCCGTGGGGGCAGAGGAGCTGGTCGCGGTGGGCGAGCAGCGGGTCGTGGAGGTCGGGGTGCTGGCCGTGGTGTGCCATAGGCTGAGGTCTCAGTGGAGAGTGCAGCGCCGAGTGTGGCGGCAGCATCGATGACTCAGTCAGTTTCGTTGGCCGGTGGGGCTAACTCAGGTGCCAGTGGTGGCGCAGGAGCTGGAGCGGTTCCCGGTGGGGGCGCTGCTTTAGCTCAGGGAGAGATGATAGTGGGGCTACTGACGCAGTTGTTGGCACGTCTTCCTCAGGCAGTTCCACAGCAGGCTCCGGTTGCACCTCCAGCGGCCGGGGCACAGGTTGGTGCCGGGGCACATGTTGGTGCCGGTTTTGTTGAGCAGCAGGAGGCTGCGGGGCAGCAGGGTGTTGCGGTGGGGTATTCGCCTTATCGTGAGATGATGAGGGAGATGCAGAGGATTGGCACGCCTATGTTTGAGGGCGGTGTTACTCCAGAGCAGGCTGACGAGTGGCATCAGAGGTTAGAGCGGAACTTCGATTCAGTTCGTTGTCCAGAGCAGTTTCAGGTCGAGTTGGCAGTGCACTACCTTGGAGGTGATGCACATTTGTGGTGGAGGTCTGTTAGGAACCGGAGAGCGGTTTGGACTTGGGTTGATTTTGTCGAGGAGTTCAACCACAAGTTTTTCCCTCAGGAGGCTCGTGACAGACTGCAGTTGAGGTTTTTGGACTTGACGCAGGGCGAGAGGTCTGTTCGAGAGTACGATGCAGAGTTCTGCAGATTGGTGGTTCATTCCGGTGGTGAGCTGGTGAGTGAGCGGGCATTGATGTCGAGGTTTCTTCAGGGGCTTCGGAGGAACATCACGACTCAGTGCAGAGGTGGTATGTACCACACTAGAGCTGGTTTAGTGGAGTTGGCAGCTTCCATTGAGGAGGATTTGCGTGAGCCGGTGAGCTCAGCAGTTGTTCCAGTTGCAGTTGCTCCTGCTACCCATCCTCGGGGCCAACAACAGCAGCAGCAGCGTAGAGGTTACAGTTCTGGTTATGGCAGGGGCGGTAGGCCTGCGCAGGACCAGAAGAGGAGAGCAGAGGAGATGTAGTAACCCTGAAGTGGGATGAGAGATTATGACTGATGATCATATTGGAGAGGATCCAGAGATCATATAGAGTGTTTCGGCCGAAGAACATTTGAAGACGAACGAGTAGAATTGAAGATAGAACGGGAGAAACCGTTATGGGACGGTATGGTCGATCCGGGTAAAGACGGACAAGAGCTCGATCGAGTGGGAAGAAGAGCCGACTGACCAAACGTGGTCCGAATGGGATGAAAACTTGGGGACAACAAGAAGACCCCAAACAAACCATCTGGTCGAGACAGAAGTTGATTTGGACGAGCGGATCTTGAGATATGAGTTTTACCGCCTGATGGCTATGCCGAAGGGTGGGAAGCTTATATCGATGATCGGGTAACGACTCGGAGGAACTGAGTATGGCCGACTATCAAGCGAAGTGATAGGGACGTGACCAAGGTGAGAAATGGTCATGGGAATGTCAGCACGTAAGGATAGCCACGGATAAAAATTATTGGCCGCGGGACGATCGTTGGATGTGCACGATTGCGGTACGGATCGAGTGTGGGATGCGATCGCGGTACGGACGAAGAACGGGATGAGATCGTGGTCCGGATGGAGAGTGGGACGGATTGGTTGGGGAAACCTATCCCCACATGTGTTAAAATACACATGTCATCCTATGATTGGTTGAAAGTTAAATGAGGACATATGTCACACCAAGAGAGTTTCTTAGGTGTGTGACTCCTTAAAGCTACTTGCTGACTTGTTGAAGCTACTTGCTGGAGGTGTTGGCTTGGGAAGGAGCAGGGCAAGCTATCCCAGGTGTGTGGCGCCCATGGAGGAAGCTAGCCCTTAGGCTGATGTCTTGCGTTTTTGTCGCTTTCTAACCGTTGTTTTCACGAGTTTTCCGAGTCTTTCTAGTTTTTGTTGAGTCTTTTCAGGTCTAAAGACGTTCCAATGAGAGTTTCGGCAACAAGGAGCAGCAAGCGGTGAAAGAAGGAAAAAGGAGTAAAAAGGCCGTCATTCGGAACCGCACCACTCGACCGAGTGCATCATCACCGCACCATTCGACCGAGTGCATCATCACCGCACCACTCGACCGAGTGCATCATCACCGCACCACTCGACCAAGTGCATCATCACCGCACCACTCGACCGAGTGCATCATCACCGCACCACTCGACCGAGTGCATCATCACCGCACCACTCGACCGGGCGCATCATCACTGCACCACTCGACCGAGCGCATTACCTAAACCACTCGATAGAGTGCATTACCTAAACCACTCGATCGAGTGCATCGTCAACGCCATTCGATCGAGTGTTATCAAGACGCCACTCGATCGAGTGCATACAAGACGTAGCCACTCGATCGAGTGCACCCAAGACCTCAACGACGCCGTTCGGTCGAGTGCTCTCAAGACGCTTACACACCGTTCGATCACGTGCCGACAATCTGAGCCGTCGGATCGAATACGCTCAACCCGAACTTACTTAGACCTATTTTCGAGCCATTGTTTCGACTACGTTTTTCTCTTAGACGCTTTTGGAGTTTTTCATTGTTTTGTAAGGAGAAGATCTCTGAACCATTGTGACAGTATTGGAGAAGATTTCTGAACCTTTTGTTCTTTGTTTATTTTTCAATGAATTCCGTTTTATCCATTGCTGTTATCACTCTCGCCATGTCTGAGTAGTCCTTTAGGTAGATCTAGGTTTTTCAAGGGAGTTTCATGAGTTAGTTGATCGAATGCAGATAGGACGTTTAATCTTTGAATCGAAAGATCAACTAAAGTGCGTCCATTAAGTTGGATACATACCTCAACAAGAACCCTAATCTTCGGATTGTGGCAACTTCGACCATCAGCTAAGGTTGTCGTATCTTGGGATCTTAGATGAAAAGAATCGTTTGTTTTCACCTCTGATAGTCTTAAATCTAAAGTCGATTTGATCACTCGGTTTTAGATCCTTAGTTAATCTATGCATCAAAAGTGTTATAGGATGATAGAACAATCATTGGTGAGCGATCCGTCCTTAGCCTGCGAGAGTTGATGCTAAGGCGAATCGTGAACATATCGAACCTGTTTATATTGCTTGTTTTTAACTGCTAGATTCAAACGAGAGTTTATACATCTAGAGTGATTAGCAAAGTTGTTAAGATCACGAGAGTGGATTAGCATACTTTCGTGTTCGAGTTCGAAACCTGTCCTAAATCATTGTCCTGAATAGTCATTCGGTTACTTTTCATGAGCTCCTGCGATTTGCCTCGGTCTAGTGCTTGTTCCATATTGAATTTATATCATTATTTGCTTTCGTCACTTGTTACTTAATCACAACCAAACCAATCATATCATTGTCTTAGCTCTATTTCTTGTCTCATAAGTTCACTGTGCAACGCTGGTCCTCTGGATCGAATTGTTTACTACACTGCAAATATCTTTTATCAAATTGGCGCCGTTGCGACGGGGACCAACTCGTTGCCATTGAATTTTGATTGGAAATTTAGTCTAAGAATTTTACTAACTTGTTCTTTCTCTTGTCTCTCGTGTTTGTTTCAGGTGCATGACCACTAGATCTACAAGGAGCAACCGCACCGAAGATCTTGTTATCCTGTCCAACGCAGAACTCGCGAGAAGAGAACGAGAAAACAGACAGACCAGACCCGCTCAGATGGCTGGTCAAGGCAATGCAGACCTGACTGCTCAGATGGCTGCTCAGATGCAGCAGCTCCAGCAGCAGATCGAGCAAATGCGGAAGGCTCAACAAGATAGAGAACCGCATCCTCAAGCTTCTATTGGAGAGAGAGATAATCCGCATACCTTCTACCAAAACCGGTCTGCGATTGTTCCTCCTCCAATTCAGAGGCAAGACTTCAAGATAGACCCCAACATGATCTCACTAGTCAAGGCGCACCTCTTCAATGGCCTACCTGCTGAGAATCCGATGGACCACATCGAGAATTTTGAAGAGATATGCAGCACGACTAGCTCGAATGGGGTACCAGCCGATTTCCTGAAGTGCAAGCTGTTCCCATTCTCACTCGCCAATAAAGCTTCTCGCTGGCTGAAGTCGTTACCACCAGGGTCTTTGACTTCGTGGGAACAATGCAGATCAGCGTTCCTGGACCACTTCTATACGAAGTCCAAAACAGCTTCTCTCCGTACCAAGATTGCATCATTCCACCAGTATGACGGAGAAGCTTTCTGCGAAGCATGGGAGAGGTACAAGGAGTACCGGAGAGATTGTCCTCATCACGGCTTCACTGATGAGCAGATACTGGGAATCTTCTATGATGGAGTCAACTGGGACTACAGAAACATTTTGAACTCTGCTAGCAATGGTGATTTCATGACGAAGTCCAAGGAAGGAGCATTCGAGCTTATCGAGAACCTGGCTGCAAGCTCGAGCAACAAGAGCGCCGAATATGACCGAACTGTGAGTAGTGTGTCCGCCAAGGGAAGCGGTGTAGAAGCGCAGAAGATTGATGAGCTGACTGCCAAGGTGAATCTGCTGCTGAAAGCGTCGCAAAAGTCTGTCCAATTCGTTGATGAGAGCGATGATACACCTGTCTCTCAAGAGTTTGGAGTAGGCGAAGAAGAAGATGATCAGATGGAGGTTAACTACGTGAACGGGGAAGCCTTTGTCCAGAACCGTAGCTTCAACCAGAACTACCGGCAACATCCGAACTTGTCCTATCGGAGCACGAACGTCGAGAATCCGCAGGATCAAGTCTACCCGCCACGGTCGAGCCAAAACCAGCAGAAGAGTTACTCTAACACCTTCCAGGAGAAGACCTTTGTTCCGAACCAGAAGACATTTGGTCAGCAGAAGGTGCAGTTCAGTAGCCAGCAGCAAGCTTCAGGTTCATCAAACAATTCGAACGACGAGCTGAAGAGTATGATGCAGCAGATGTTGATGAACCAGCAGAAGTCTTCTGAAGAGATCAACCAGAAGATTGACACGATGTACAATGATCTGAACGGAAAGCATGAAGCCGTGTGGACTCATGTCAAGAAGCTTGATGTACAAGTTGCTCAGATGGCCGAAGCTGTTAAGAGGCCTCATGGAACACTTCCTGGGAAAGGAGAGACAAATCCCAGGAATGAGTATGTTGCCGTGGTCGAGACGCGAAGTGGGAAGAAGCTGACACCTACACCAGTTCCTGCAAAGAGAACAGGGAAGGAGAAAGTCGACGAGGACCTGATCTTTGAAACAGAAGGACAAGCGAGTGAAGACGATCAAGCTGCTCCTAGTAGAGTGGATCGAGCTGAAGACGAGGGTTCATCTTCTCAGGAACCCGTCCCTGTGTCTGACGAGCCTACACCTGTAGCTGCAGAGGCTGTACCTACACGGATCTACAAGCCGAAGGTGCCTTATCCAGTTCCACCGAAGAAGTCGAGGAAAAGTCTGGAGGAAGCGAAGTGTAAAGAGATGTTGAGGGACTTGACTGTTAAGTTGCCTCTATCTGATGCTGTACAGATGATTCCTGCACTGAAGAGGTACATGAAGGAGCTGATTTCTGGGAAAGTAGCTGAGGAGGAAAATGTGATGCTGGTTTCTGAGGAGTGTAGTGCTGTGCTACAGAACAAGGTGGTGAAGAAGAGAAGCGATCCGGGCAGATTTGTTTTGTCAATGAAGATTGGACAGATGATATTCGCTTGCTCTCTCTGTGATCTTGGGTCGAGTGTGAACCTGATGCCATACTCTGTGGCGAAGCGGCTGGGATTTACAAAGTTCAAACCCACCAAGATATCTTTGGTCTTCGCTGATAGGTCGACTAAGTTTCCAGTTGGAATACTTGAGGATCTGCATGTGCAGATAGGCAATACGCTCATTCCAGCGGACTTTGTTGTCCTCGAGACTGACGAAGAGCCGAAGGACCCACTGATACTTGGGCGTTCTTTCCTATGCACAGCAGGTGCTATTATAGATGTCAGAGGAGGAATAATTGATCTCCAGCTGGGAGACATGGTTATGAGGTTCGAGATGAACAGACTCCTCAAAAGACCAATGTTAGACGGGCAGACGTTTGTCATAGAAGATGGCCCGCATTTGGTAGAAGAAGTGAGAGAAGAACTGCTTCTTGACGACCCTCTGGAGGTCGCATTGACTAGAGCTGAAGGAGAGTTCAGCTATCTGAATGAAGAAGCCAACGGTTTGGCAAAAATGATGGACGCGACGAAGAGGATGGAGAGATTGGTTGCCTACATGAGTTTGGATGACGAAGAGGATTCGCCGAAGCAGAAAACCGACAAGGCACCCGTCCTCGAAACCACCATCAACAGCCCCTGGAGTGAGTTGAGAGCTCCCAAGCTCGAACTAAAAACACTTCCAGCGGGGCTCAGGTATGCATTTCTAGGACCTAATTCGACATATCCTGTGATAGTGAACTCTGATCTGAACAATGTTGAAACTGCTTTGCTTCTCTGTGAGCTTAGGAAGTATAGAAAAGCTATAGGGTATTCACTAGATGACATTCCTGGGATTTCGCCTGATCTATGCATGCATAGGATACATCTAGAAGATGAGTCGATGACTCCTGTAGAACATCAGAGGAGGTTAAACCCGAATCTAAAAGATGTTGTCAAGAAAGAGATAATGAAACTTCTAGAAGCTGGTGTAATTTATGCCATATCTGATAGTACTTGGGTTAGTCCAGTTCATGTAGTTCCTAAGAAAGGTGGTATAACTGTTGTTAAAAATGATAAGAATGAATTGATACCTACTAGGACTATCACTGGTCATCGCATGTGCATTGATTACCGTAAGCTGAATGCTGCAACTAGAAAAGATCATTTTCCGCTCCCGTTTATTGATCAAATGCTCGAGAGGTTGGCTAACCATCCGTACTACTGTTTCTTAGATGGTTATTCAGGTTTCTTTCAGATCCCGATCCACCCAGACGACCAGGAGAAGACGACATTCACTTGTCCATATGGCACTTTTGCTTATCGCAGAATGCCATTTGGCTTATGCAATGCACCGGCGACTTTCCAGCGGTGCATGATGTCTATTTTTACTGACCTTATTGAGGACATAATGGAGGTTTTCATGGACGACTTCTCAGTCTACGGAAGCTCTTTCTCTGTTTGTTTGTCTAATCTGTGCAGGGTGTTTCAGCGGTGTGAGGACAGACATCTCGTGCTAAACTGGGAGAAATGCCACTTCATGGTGAGAGACGGAATTGTTCTGGGCCACAAAATTTCAGAGAAGGGAATTGAGGTTGACAGAGCGAAGATCGAAGTTATGATGAGTCTGCAGCCGCCTAAAACGGTCAAGGAGATCCGAAGTTTTCTGGGACATGCTGGATTCTACAGACGGTTCATAAAAGACTTTTCCAAGATCACCAGGCCTTTGACGCAGCTGTTGTGTAAAGAGGTGAAGTTTGACTTCGACAGTGCGTGCCTAGAAGCCTTTCACACGATCAAGGGAGCTCTCGTGAGTGCTCCAGTTGTTCAGCCTCCAGACTGGAATCTCCCCTTCGAAGTGATGACAGATGCTAGTGACTATGCTGTGGGGGCAGTTCTAGGACAGAGGAAAGAGAAGAAGCTGCATGTGATCTACTACGCCAGCCGTACACTGGATGAAGCTCAGTGCAAGTATGCTACAACTGAGAAAGAGCTGCTTGCAGTAGTCTTTGCATTTGAGAAGTTTCGGTCCTACCTTGTTGGGTCGAAGGTGATTGTCCATACAGACCATGCTGCGCTGAAGTACCTATTAACAAAGAAGGATGCAAAGCCGAGACTGTTGAGGTGGATTCTTCTGCTTCAAGAGTTCGACCTGGAGATTAAAGATAAGAAAGGGATCGATAATGGCGTAGCAGATCATCTGTCCAGGCTGAAGGTTGACGAAGACGTCCCTCTCGATGACAGCCTACGTGAAGAGCAAGTATATGCAGTCGATGTGATTGACTTTGGCGGAGCACCTGATCACGTAGTTAGCTGCGACTTTGTTGGCAGCATCGACGATGTCAACCGTCGAAGTTTTCCTTGGTTTGGAGAGATAGCGAACTACCTTGCTGCTGAGCAAGAACCGACAGGATTCGTGGGGAACAAGAAGAAGAAATTCCTGAGGGACATCAGGCACTATTTTTGGGATGAACCGTATCTATACAAGCAATGCTCAGATGGAGTTTTCAGGAGATGTGTAGCTGATGAGGAGATACCAGGGATCTTGTTCCATTGCCATAGCTCTTCTTATGCTGGGCATTTCGCTACGTTCAAGACTATCTCCAAGGTTCTGCAGGCTGGCTACTGGTGGCCGACCATGTTTCGGGATGCACAGAGGTTCGTGTCTAGGTGTGATTCATGCCAGAGACAGGGGAACATCAGTAAGAGAAACGAGATGCCACATAATTTCATTCTGGAAGTAGAAGTTTTTGACGTTTGGGGCATAGATTTCATGGGACCATTCCCATCTTCCTTTAAGAACCAATACATTTTGGTCGCTGTTGACTATGTATCTAAGTGGGTAGAGGCTTTGGCCAGTCCTACGAATGATGCAAAGGTAGTACTAAAGATGTTCAAGTCGGTGATCTTTCCTCGATTTGGCGTGCCGAGAGCAGTCATCAGTGATGGAGGATCCCACTTCATCAACAGAACCTTTGAAACTCTGTTGAAGAAGAACGGTGTCAAGCACAAGGTCGCTACTCCATATCATCCCCAGACGAGTGGTCAAGTGGAGGTGTCCAACAGAGAGATCAAGAGCATTCTGCAGAAAACCGTAAGCACTACAAGGAAGGATTGGTCAGCGAAGTTAGACGATGCACTATGGGCCTATCGGACAGCATACAAGACGCCTTTGGGAACGACTCCATTTCATTTGGTGTATGGTAAGGCATGTCACCTTCCAGTCGAATTAGAATACAAGGCTTCATGGGCAGTGAAGCAGATGAACTACGACATGAAGCCTGCAGCTGAGAGGAGAAAGATGCAAATGCTAGAGTTGGATGAGATTCGTCACAATGCGTATGAGAGCTCCAAGATCTACAAGGAGAAGACGAAGGCTTATCATGACAAGAAAATTATTCCTCGGGATTTCAAGGTTGATGACAAAGTGTTACTCTTTAACTCTCGGTTGAAGCTTTTTCCTGGAAAGTTGAGATCTCGTTGGTCTGGGCCATTTACAATTAAAGAAGTCCGACCGTATGGAGCTGTTGAGCTATGGGACAAGTCAGGTGGACATTTTGTTGTAAATGGCCAACGCTTAAAGCCGTATCTTGCTGATTCCGACATCACGGAGAGTGAATCCGTTCCTCTCGGTGATCCATCTCCAGCCTAATAGGCGTCCAAGTCAAGCTAGTGACTTTAACCAAGCGCTTGGTGGGAGGCAACCCACCGGTAAGTGTACATAACCGTTTCAATTTTAATTTGTTTTACTAATTTTCGGTAAAAAAACAGGATAAGCTGAATAGCTCGCGGGCCCACCAGGTAAGTACCCTTAACGCACACACACATCTCACACACACTCACACACCACACACTCACCCCACATCACAAACCTTATCCTCCTCACCCACACAAATCACACTTCCACTTTCACTCATTCTCACCACTCGTTTCCACCCCTTTCTCACCCTTTCACTCGATTCAACTATTCACACTCACGAGCATGAGGCGGTATGCATTTTGTTCTCTCTCTCTCGTCTTGGTTTGTGCTGTGCGTGCAGGTTTACAGTGACGCGGAGATGGTGGTTTCGAGCTGACGAGCAAAACCCGCTCGGTCGAGCGACGCTCCGCTGAGTCGAGCGACCGCTAATGCTCGGTCGAACGAGCGGGCATGCTCGGTCGAGCGTTAATCCATACCCGCTCGGTCGAGCGACCCTTTTCTTGTTCAATTGCCTATATGACTTTTCTTGATTTAACTGCTTTGCTGAAATTTCTGGGTTTGAGTTCTTGGTGTTCTTGACCTCGAATTGCATTTAAAAGTCATATATGTTGATGAATTCGGGTACCTTTAACCTATTCGATCACTTGTTGCCAACTTCAAATTTGAGTGAATTGTGTTCTTGAGTATTCTTCATGTTCTTGATTGTTCTTCATGAAAACGATAAAACTAAGGCTGAATCTATTTTGAACAATGCTTTTTGTTGAAAACTGTTTAAATTGATTGGGACATTGCTTTGATTCATTCGGCCTAGATATAACAGGAGACAATCAACCATCGAACAAGACCGCTCGATCGAGCGGTGGGTTTCTCAACGCGGTCGAGCGGTCGTATATGCCATATTGGACTAACTTCATGGCTCTTCTATGCATTTCAGGAACACAGGTCAAAGAGATGGCGATGGGTACTCGAGTCGGAGAACAGAAATCTCGAGAGGAAAACGAGTAGTCCAGTCTGATAGCGACTTTGAGTTAGACGACGAGATGGAGGATGTTGAATCACCAAGCGATTTGAGAGGAGACGACGCTGTTGATACTTTGACAAGCGCAGAGATGAGGATACTTCGCATACTCCTCGACATGAAACTTGGAGGGACGAAGTACCCAGACCGAGACACGATGGGAAGACTACGCATCACTGATGATGTGGATGAAATGTTCAACAATCTCGGCATCGGGGCGTTTATGTTCAAAAGGCACGACTCCTACCGGAAAGCGTCCTGCCTCTTCTTAGCCACACTCGAACTACATCTCTGCGCCCCAGGCAAATTCACACAAGACGGGAGTGACGGGTACATCAGCTTTTGGGCGACAGGACGTCACATTCTCTCTTTCCGGGAGATCGATCGGGCCCATTACCTTCCCCCCAGCAACCGTGACGGACTCGATGTAGACAAGACGGAGATTAAGGCTTTATGGGAGACTATCGCATCCGGAGAATACCAGTCCTCAAGCGCCAAATCTTCCAAGATTAGAAGCCCGCCGATTCGATATGTCCACAAAGCTCTCGCCAACGTACTTTACCCGAGGCACTCGACAGGAAACGTCAACTCCAACGAGATGTGCTTGATCGCTGTAGCACTCACAGGGATTCTCCCAAGGTTGAACAATGGTATGCAGTTGACAGGAAGTAAAACACGCGGAGGCATCACGCGCGCAATGATGGAGCAACTACGCTCCTACCAAAGTTGGGCACTTTCGAACGAGAGCAATCGACACCAGTGTGAGCTACGGATGGGTGGACTTATTACCCCTCTCTTACTCGCCGTGGGATTCATTCCTGATATGACCGAAGATGTTGCGCCACCAGAAGAGCTCGACCTTGACTATTTGAAGAACTGCGGCTTCCTAAAGAAGACACCAGACGGTGGCGATATTCTCTATCAGTTCACTCACCTTCAGTTCGGGAAGGCTCGGATGTCGCTCCCTAACCCAGGATGGACAGCTATCAGAGGCGGATCCAATGTCGACTTCAACCCGCCTCAATCAGCACTTCAAACCCGCTCCAGCTCTACCACTCGAAGTTACGAAACCACGCAAACACCCAGACACCTAGGCGATCAACCACTGGAAGAAGAGATCGCACCAATGTACGAGTTTGACCACTTCCATTTCCCGGATTACACTTCCACTTCGTCTAGGCAAGGCGCTGGGCTTAAGGCAGCTCACGAGCATATCAGCCTCCTCCAACGATGGAACAAAGCCCAAGACAGAATGGGCAGCAAATTGAGGCAGAAGGTCAAAAAGATGGCTGCTCAAATCCGTGCACTGCAGGATATTTTAAGCTGCACTTCTTCTGCAGGAGTACAGAGAGGACCGGCACCAATCACCGAACAGCAAATGGAGCTCTCCGAAGACGACCTCGACGGCAACCCTGCCGATGGTCACCAACCTCATCCTGACCAACCACGTCACTCCTCTTTCGAGCCAAGACAGAGGAAGAGACGCACCCGCGAGCACCATACAGCACGATCGTCAGAAGCACGTGCTGAGGTCGACCTGCCTTTCCGGCGTTGTTCCTCTGCTGCAAGAACGACGGCACCTTCTGCTCATCAAACACCACCGTCGAGTGCTCCGACTGATCACTCTGTGCCACCGACCGCCGCACGAGCTGCATACACCACCATCCCTCCATACACTCAGGAGAGCATGAACGAGGAGATCGACGCGCTCATTCGTGGCCGCCGCTAGAGGTCCACCTCATTTCTCTTTCCCATTGTACTATACTATTTTCCCTTTTACTTTCTTTTGAGTCTGTTTAACTCTCTCTTTGGATGATTTTCACACCGGGGTCGGTGTGAAGTAAGTCCGGGGGAGGGTCTTTGTGTTTACTAACGTCATTTTCTTTCTTTTGTTTCAGTTTCCATCTTGAGTCATTTTGATGTTTTCCTTGAGTCTGAGTTTTATTGAGTCAAAACTTGTAGGGAATAATGAACGAATCATATGATGATCTTCAACCACTCTTGTTCTTGAATATTTTCGATCTTGTGACCAATTTTGCAGGGTTTGTTAGGTGCAAAAAGCTGAAATGCCCTTTTGGTCGGACTTCCCCCAGGAATTTTTCATTTTGCAGGAACTTTTGGTGAAGCATTTGGTTAACTCTATTTTATCTGGACTAAACTGAACTTTAAATACTTCTTGTTTTGGGCACTAGATAGTAGAGCGAATTACACCATACGTATTCAGGACTTCTTTTCCTTTTATACCACTCTTGCTGATCCTGAATAGCCTAACCACTTCTCGACCCATTTTTTTTTTTTTTTTTTATCTCTCTCTTATATGCAGATGTGTGCAAAAGGGTCGGAGAGAACAGGACTGACGCAACCTCTAACTCACTCTTGCTGAAGAACCGTGAGTATAGGAATAGAATGGACCGAGCACCTGCTCTCGAATCAGGAGCACCAGCTCCGAGCAGACCATCAAAGAAATTCAAGCGGTCCAGTTGTTTGGGGTACGTCATCTATTGTCTCATTCTTAGTGTTTTAAGGGACATACTTATGTATAGAGCCCCCTACATCCTAAAAAAAAAAAAAAAAAAAAAAAAAAAAAAAAAAAAAAAAAAAAAATATTTCGAAGGATGTAGGAAAGGGTCTCGAAAAACTCAAAAACATATGTCCCTTGGCACGAGACAAACCCCGAAGAAGAAGAAGAAGTGGAGTCTGGAGTTCGTTAGTCAAGAAAAGAGGAGAGTGATTAGAGGTTGTGGACATCAACAAGTCCATTCTCTCTTGCCATTTTGTGTAACATCCTGCATCTCTCTACAGATATAATGGTAACTCCCTAAACATTTAAACACTTCAGTCACCTTCATATGAGATGGCCTACCCTTACAAAATTCGTTCCTTTTAGATAGTGCCCCAAATGAGAAGTTCACGCCAACCTTAAATGAATGTAGAGAGTTGACCTTTGTGTAGCTAGATTTTCTGCAGGATGAGGGTTCACGAAGGGATCAGGATTGCGAGACCTTGAGGGTACAACAGTGATCATGCGCTGATCAAGCGTTGTTTATTGAGGTCTAATGGTTTTCCTTCGGGGTATGGTTGCTGATGACTCGTGAGTTCCCGCGTTTTCAAACCTCTTCTCCGCTCTTAGAACCTATGTTTGCTTGAGGGCAAGCAAAAGACAAAGTCCGGGGGAGTTGATGTCTTGCGTTTTTGTCGCTTTCTAACCGTTGTTTTCACGAGTTTTCCGAGTCTTTCTAGTTTTTGTTGAGTCTTTTCAGGTCTAAAGACGTTCCAATGAGAGTTTCGGCAACAAGGAGCAGCAAGCGGTGAAAGAAGGAAAAAGGAGTAAAAAGGCCGTCATTCGGAACCGCACCACTCGACCGAGTGCATCATCACCGCACCACTCGACCGAGTGCATCATCACCGCACCACTCGACCGAGTGCATCATCACCGCACCACTCGACCAAGTGCATCATCACCGCACCACTCGACCGAGTGCATCATCACCGCACCACTCGACCGAGTGCATCATCACCGCACCACTCGACCGGGCGCATCATCACCGCACCACTCGACCGAGCGCATTACCTAAACCACTCGATCGAGTGCATTACCTAAACCACTCGATCGAGTGCATCGTCAACGCCATTCAATCGAGTGTTCTCAAGACGCCACTCGATCGACTGCATACAAGACGTAGCCACTCGATCGAGTGCACCCAAGACCTCAACGACGCCGTTCGGTCGAGTGCTCTCAAGACGCTTACACACCGTTCGATCACGTGCCGACAATCTGAGCCGTTGGATCGAATACGCTCAACCCGAACTTACTTAGACCTATTTTCGAGCCATTGTTTCGACTACGTTTTTCTCTTAGACGCTTTTGGAGTTTTTCATTGTTTTGTAAGGAGAAGATCTCTGAACCATTGTGACAGTATTGGAGAAGATTTCTGAACCTTTTGTTCTTTGTTTATTTTTCAATGAATTCCGTTTTATCCATTGCTGTTATCATTCTCGCCATGTCTGAGTAGTCCTTTAGCTAGATCTAGGTTTTTCAAGGGAGTTTCATGAGTTAGTTGATCGAATGCAGATAGGACGTTTAATCTTTGAATCGAAAGATCAACTACAGTGCGTCCATTAAGTTGGATACATACCTCAACAAGAACCCTAATCTTCGGATTGTGGCAACTTCGACCATCAGCTAAGGTTGTCGTATCTTGGGATCTTAGATGAAAAGAATCGTTTGTTTTCACCTCTGATAGTCTTAAAGCTAAAGTCGATTTGATCACTCGGTTTTAGATCCTTAGTTAATCTATGCATCAAAAGTGTTATAGGTTGATAGAACAATCATTGGTGAGCGATCCGTCCTTAGCCTGCGAGAGTTGATGCTAAGGCGAATCGTGAACATATCGAACCTGTTTATATTGCTTGTTTTTAACTGCTAGATTCAAACGAGAGTTTAGACATCTAAAGTGATTAGCAAAGTTGTTAAGATCACGAGAGTGGATTAGCATACTTTCGTGTTCGAGTTCGAAACCTGTCCTAAATCATTGTCCTGAATAGTCATTCGGTTACTTTTCATGAGCTCCTGCGATTTGCCTCGGTCTAGTGCTGGTTCCATATTGAATTTATATCATTATTTGCTTTCGTCACTTGTTACTTAATCACAACCAAACCAATCATATCATTGTCTTAGCTCTATTTCTTGTCTCATAAGTTCACTGTGCAACGCTGGTCCTCTGGATCGAATTGTTTACTACACTGCAAAGATCTTTTATCATAGGCCAGCACGAGGTGTCGCCGGTTTAAGGCTTGCTCCTCCGCATGTGAAGGAAACCTCGCCATTTGTCCGTGAAAGTGTCTGGACGGTATTGGACCGTCAATCACCCTCACTTGCCTATAAATAGAGCCTCCTGACCCCTTGTGCTTCCATTTACCATTCCTTGTTTTGCTCCTTTGCCTTAAAGCGAGCAAGAGAGAGTTAAGAGAGAAAAGAGTGTGAAATCTTTTCTTTAAGTGTGAGTGAGAGTAGAGAAGCTTTGGAGAGAAAGCTTAAGAGTGAGAATAGCTTGGTGGTGTGAGGCGTAGCTAGTGGTGAAGGCTAGGCTGTTCATCAAGCGGTTTTGGTGAGTTTTCGATGATAGCTCCGATAGTAGCTATGTTTGTGTGATGCATGTAGAATCAAGTAGAAACTTGTAGGTTTCTTTTGATTAGGTGCATGCATATTGTGTGGTGGTTGTTAGTATGTGTTATACTAACTTTGTGGTTGCAGGAAGTATGTACGTTAAGCAAGGAGGCTAACGTTATACTTTGTGTGGTTGTGCGGTTTTAACTTCGGTTAAACCGATGTGGTTGCATGCATGTTCGGATCCAAGGAAAACATGGGTTGTTGTTCCTTGTGATTGATTGCATGTTGTGTGATATATGTGAGGTAGTGAAAGCATAGTAGAGATGCTTGTGTGTGATTTGACTAACGAGTTGTGGTGTAGGGAATGAGAGAAACGCCTAAGTGTTGTCATGAACTAACGGATTTTAGTGCAGGGATGAAGAACACTTAGAGCGGTTTCTGTGTAACCTATTGCATGTTGATGCTCTGAGGTTGTGACATGATTATTCAAGTATCTTTGTTGAATAATTATGTATTTTCTTAAGACTAACACATGTGACGTGATTCACTGTGTTAACGTTCTTATGAAAATGGTTCGGTGGACATGGCATGTGTTGCATCGCTACACTTAGTACAAGTATGGTGGATAACAAGAGGTTATGCCACATACTGTGTCGAACATGTGGTGGTGGGTGCAAAGAAAGGCTAAACCTTATGCAGTCCAAGGGTGTGTTAAATGTGTATGTCTTTGGCAGCATATTGCACTCGCGGATGCATAGAGGAGGCTGAGTAGGGACTTAGACCCCACGATGTTCAGTGTAGGATGGCGAACAATGAATGTTGCACCAAGGGCTAGTGGTGAATAACAAGTGGTTATGTCACACTATGCCGGGAAGGACGTAAGGTGAGTGCCACGAGGGCAGGTCACGTACTTACGTTCCTTGTGTGTGAGTTTTGGAACTAGGATCATGTATTCGTGTTTAGCATGATCTTTACGTTCTTTTGTGTGTGAGGAGAAGGACGTATGGAATAGACAGCCCAGGATGTGACCATCTGGGAGACAGAACTCGTGTGGGTTGTGATCCAACGGGATGTGACTGTCTGGGAGATGGAACTCGGGTAGTGATGTTCTATTCTGTGTGCCTTTGTGTGTGAGTTTAGGAGCTAGGATCATGTACTCGTGTTAGGCATGATCTTAGGGGTACACACGGTGTTCTTGCTGCCCTGACGGACGTTCACTGAGAAACTCTCTTGGATGGTCCTGAAGGATGACTCAGAGTGTACTTGGATAGCTCCCATGGCTGAGTACACACGACGGTGTGTTTGGAAATGCCTAGTTGTGCTTTCGGCGTAGCGGAAGCGGCTAGGTGGGCTAATCGGCTGCCCGTGGTGTGGTGGGATTAGTTCGGGTTAACCGGTTGACTGGGTTAACGCGGTTAACTCCCGATTGCAGTTCAGGCCTAGTGTGACTTTGTGTTTGCTAGGTGCGGGTGTGCAGGTCTACGGAAACCGTGGTGTACTATAGAGGCCTCTAGGTCGAGCGGGGCTCGATAGTGTGTGTAGTGTGTGTAGAGTGTTTCTTGTGTGATAGAAACCTCTAGGTTGAGCAGTGGCTCGTTAGAGTGTTGTGTGTGTAGAGAGTGTTCTTCTGGGAAGAACCTCTCGGGTGTTAGATCACTAGTGTGTTGTGATCTTGGAGTTACTCGGGATGAGTAATCTCTTGTGTTGTTAGGATAACTCTTACGAGTTATCCTTGTGTTTTGTCTTGGCAGGTTGAAGAGCGTGGTGATAGACAATACGGTTGTATTGGTCTATGGCGTGAGCTAGAGAGCTTTGCTACGGCATTGTCTCTAGTGTGTTTGATGTTATTTGATTCAAGCTTCCGATTGTGCATTGCTCTGATTGTGTATTGATTGGGGTTTGGGTTGGGGATGATATATGTTGTTGTATTGTAGAGGGTTCCGATCTCACTAAGTAATTCTAGATTACTTATGATGACTATATTTGTTTCAGGTAACCCTAGGTGTGGTGTGGTACTTGGACGTGGAAGGCCGGAGTAGATTGCGGTGTGTTTTGTAAAACTGTGTAAGATTACCGTTGTTTTTCTTTAAGTCTTTTGTTTTATATTCGTAAACCCCGGGTTGTAACATCAATGCCTGCTCACTCACCAGCTCACCACCGGAATGAACCACCAATCTGCAGAACTCTGTGATGGGGATTAAACTTTTCCCAATTTCTATCCCTTTTCTGCAAGTGCACAGATCGAGAGTAGCAACGGGTATATCGAACACAAGGAGCAGATAAGTGCACTACGAGCTATGCGAGTCTAATCAAGCTAGGACAAATGAGGGGGTTTTGGGTTTTGAGATGCAAATTAACTAAACTAAGTAAAAGCAAGAATAAAAGCGGTGTAAGTTCAAGGTGGAAAGACGCTAGGCAATAGGTAATTCTCAGAGATTCATAGATGATAAGTTTGATGATTGACTTCTATCTATGTAGGGATATGGGATGTAAGATCCGTCTAGAACACAAAACACGAAAATAAGTCTTTCCACTTCCGTGGCTCCGACTCCTATGATAACTTATCTAATCGCTAAACTTTTGGTATGTCCTTAGATAGTTAATCAAGCATTAAATCGATCAAGTTCGGATACAGTTCACTAGGCTTAGTAAATCAACTTCCGCAGTCTAAGAAACCTAGCTTGTCAAAGAATAGGTCCGGCGAATGATACAGCACTTCCGTGGCTCAAATCAACCTAGGATCGGATTGCTAGATGCGCGGTAAAGCAATCAGCATTAATAAGTGAACAAAACGAGACAAAGACTCTAATGATATCCCTAGTTAATTCATCAAATCATAATCAGCATATGAATTCTTTGAAACCCTAAAACCTAACTAGAAATCTACTCAATCATGATGCAAGTAAACAAGCACAAATCTGAGAAAGAAATCATATTATTATAAGGAGAACAGGGTTTAGAAATCTTCTCTATATTGAGATACAAAGAAGGGATCTTCTCCCTAAGGAAAACAATGAGAAGGAAGTAAAACAATGGAGAATCCCTCTAAGGGGATCTCCCTAGTGCGGCCCTCTCTTGTGGCTCCTCTCCTGTGCGGCTCTGTTGTATCTCTCTTGTCTCTCTCTCCCTCCTTTCTAAAGAGGCTAAAAAGGTGTATTTATAGTGCTAGGTCTTCCAGGGGTCGAGATTAGGTAAACGGGCCGAGTAAATCGTGAAAACGTGCAAAACGGGCCTTAGTCGGCTAAGCCGGGTCGAGCGGGACGGCGGCGGTCGAGCGGGGCGGTCGACCGGTCGGTCGGGCTGGTGCTCGGGTCGAGCTGGGGGTCGACCGGTCGCACGGGATGATGGTCGGGTCGAGCTGGCGCGCACGGGATGGCGAAAAGAGGTCGGATCGGACGAGAGCCATGAAGGCCCTGTCCGACCGGCTCGGTCGACTGGATCGTGGAGGAAGGTCGGGTCGGACGGGAGCCTTGGAGGCCCTGTCCGACCGGCTCGGTCGAGCGGCTGGTGTAGACGTCCGGTTTTCGGCTGATTTGACACTCTTCACTAAAATGATAATATCTTCCATTCTACACGTCCAAATTGCATGATTCCAATTGTGTTGGAAAGCTAACTCATGTAGGCATCGCGGCGAACTGGTTTTGGTGAGATCCATTGAGTAGAATGTTTTTAGGGCTCTTTCAAAGTTGATGCTGTGTCGTGGAGCGGCGTAAAGTCCAAATCCTGTGGTTTTGCTCCAAAATGCATCTTTCGACCTGTTTAGACTCTTAGTACTATAAATCCACAAAAACTACCTTTTTAGATCGAAAAGCCTTTAAAAACCTTATAAAAATCATAGTAAAACCATATAAAAAGGGTACAAAATAGAGGTATATCACTCTGCATCGTACTTCCGTACAGAGCTCTCACCCTGCGTCAAGTCTAAGAACCTCAACTGCAGTCTGTCACGAGCCTCCTGCGGGAAAAAACTTGTGGTTGTACTCCTCAACGAAGTCGACCCAAGTCCAAACCGCTCTCCTGGTCCTAACAGACCTCCACCACAAATGTGCATCACCTCCAAGGTAGTGCACTGCCAACTCGACCTGAAACTGCTCTGGACAACGAACTGAATCGAAGTTCCGCTCTAACCTCTGACGCCACTCGTCAGCCTGCTCTGGAGTAACACCGCCCTCAAACATAGGCGTTCCAATCCTCTGCATCTCCCTCATCATCTCACGATAAGGCGAATACCCAACCGCAGCACCCTGCTGCCCCGCAGCCTCCTGCTGCTCAACGAAACCGGCACCAACCTATGCCCCGGCCGCTGGGGGTGCAACCGGAGTCTGCTGTGGAACTGCGTCAACAACTGCGTCAGTAGCCCCACAATCAACTCTCCCTGAGCTAAAGCAGCGCCCCCACCGGGAATCGATCCAGCTCCTGCGCCACCACTGGTACCTGAGTTAGCCCCACCGGCCAACGAAACTGACTGTGTCACCGACGCTGCCGCCACACTCGGCGCTGCACTCTCCACTGAGACCTCAGCCTCTGGCACACCACGACCAGCACCCCGACCTCCATGACCCGCTGCTCGCCCACCGCGACCAGCTCCTCTGCCCCCACAGGCTGCACCGCGACCACTACCACGGCCACGACCACGACCACGACCACGGCCACGACCACGACCTGCATCCATCTCTCTGCACTACCACCAAGTACAGAAAATGAGCAAGGTCAGCACACAACACAAAACACAACACACCAAATATCCAACTCACTTACCGCGGAAAACTGGAAGACCGAGAGGATGAGACTAGACCACTAACTGACTAACTCACATAACCAATTAACCACATAGTCCAATTCATCCAATACTAACAGTCCTAAAACCGTATTTGCTCTGATACCAAAATGAAACAACCAAGCTTTTTTTTTTATTTTTATTATCAATGCGGAAATTCTCGAAAGAAATCAATAATATTAAATAATAATAATCAGTTCAACAAAAGCCATAAACCAATAATCAATAAAGAATAAGCAACCTAAACACCAGGTTTGTTACATTATTAAAATAAAGACTAACACCCTAGAATGATGAATTCCTTGTCAACCACAATAGAATAACCAATATCAAATTCCTAATCTCATCATCCTCTTCTCTCGGTCTCTTTCCGCGGAAGAACATTGCTGTTACATGCATCACATTGGAATAGAGATGCGTAAGTATTATCATAAATACTTAGTGAGTGGATCATCCTGCCTATAGGCCAAGTACGTCAAACACTAGACAATACATCAACAATAATCAACAACAAGAAAAATGCTGAACAATATAAATCACCAGGTCAGGAAAAAACCCACGTTTCCTGACACCCCAGGTCGGTGTCGACCGACAACTCTATGGTGTCGATCGACGCCAGCCTCCTGAGTGTCGATCGACACCCATCGAGTGTCGGTCGACACCAGCCCGACGCCCAGACACAAGAAGCTACGAAAATCGCATAGGAAATCTCAAAATACACAATCAAAGGGTTTTCAACGCCCCCAACACATCCAAAACACGATTTCCAGTATAAACAACTCAAGAACACAATACAAACTCGAAATCAAACAATCTCTAACGGTTGACGGACCTATAGTCACGCACTCACCTTGAAAAGGATTGAAAGGAAGGAGAAGAAGATAGAACAACAACCCAAAGCCTCAGAAACTCCACAAAACTCTCTGAAATCACCTCCTTCACTCAAAAATGCCTCTGGAACTTTTCTTTCTCGAAAAAGTGACTTCTCACGCGGCCACAGGGTTTTTATTCGCGACTTAGGGCTTCCAAACCCTTAACTGGAACAAAACCAGCCGACTTGAATCAAACCGGTCGATTTCACAATAACCGGTGTCGATCGACACCCTTCCTTGGTGTCGGTCGACACCCATCGACCAAACCAACTCAAACCACAAATCAAACGCGCAATCGACTTAAACCGGAATCGACCCTGATAACCAGTGTCGATCGACACACCCCTTTGGTGTCGATCGACACTAAGCATTCAGAAGCTTTTCACACATTTTCTTCGAGATAAATGAACCTTAAACCAACTGTACAACAATCAAACAAGAACATGTACACTCAATCCTCGATTCGCACCTCAAAGAGCGTATGTAATCGACTCCCGAATCCCTAATGTCGTCCGATACCAACTCTAGCACAACTTTCTGGTTCGCGGATGTTACAATTCTCCCCCACTAAACTGGATTCGTCCTCGAATCCCAACACAAACGTCCCTCCAAGACCTCAAAAACTCACATTTTCAGTCCTATGTTATACGCATGTTTCAAGACATTATTACTCTCAATACCGTAACCCACCGTCACGATATCCATATTGCGGCCTTCCGCCACAATATCGATACTGCGGCCCACCGCCACTGCGAGTTTTCGGAGGTGGTACTGCGACTTTTGCAAGGCACCCCCACACTTTGAGGTATTTGTACGAAGGTAACATACCTTTCCAAAGTTCATATGGTGTCTTGCCAGTAACTTTATGTGGTATTCTGTTGAGGATATAGTTCGTAGTAAGCAAAGCTTCCCCCCACATTGACCGGGGTGATCCCGATTCTTGCAACATTGCATTCATCATTTCTTTGAAAGTTCGGTTTTTCCGTTTCGCAACTCCGTTAGATTCTGGGGAATAGGGAGCTGTGGTTTGATGTATGATGCCATTTTGTTGGCAAAAGTCATTAAACGGACCATTAACTCACCTCCTCTATCACTTCGAACTATTTTAATAGTTTTACCTAGTTGGTTTTCAACTTCAAGTTTATACTCCTTGAATTTAGACAAAGCTTCAGCTTTGCTACGTAATAAGTATACATAACAATATTTTGTATGATCATCAATGAATGTCACAAAATACTTTTTACCACCTCTAGTTTGTATAAATTTCAGATCACAGAGATCTGTGTGTATTAAACCAAGAGGTTCTGTTTCTCTATGTACTTGAGACGATGGGGTTTTTGTGAGTGTAGATTGTACACAAACTTCACATTTCTCTTTTGGTGCTTTCACTTTTGGAATAAGGTTCAAATTCATTAACCTTTGTATGGATTTATAATTCACGTGGCCTAATCTTTCATGCCAAACAATAAAAGACTCAACTAAATAAGCAACAGAATTATTATTAATAGCATTGTCAGCAATTACACCATTATGGTTTGTAACTTTATCAGTACGGAGGACTGTCGTAACACACAACTTGACAAGTCCTCCTTTTTCAAAACCCCTTCCCAAATAAACCCCATTCTTCCTAAGGATTAATTTGTCAGCTTCGAGGTTGACGTTGAATCCTGCCTTGTTCAAGAGAGTTCCTGAAACTAGGTTCTTCCTCATGTCCGGCACGTGCTTGACGTTGGTGAGTGACAGTTCACGTCCTGAAGTCAGCTTCAGAACCACCTTGCCGCGACCTTCGATCTTCGAGAAGGCTGTGTTTCCCATGAACAGCTGCTCCTCTGTTTTGCTTTTCTGATAAGTTGTGAACATCGACCTATCAGTGCAGATGTGAGTGGTTGCTCCAGTGTCATACCACCATTCCATTGGATTGTCATCGACCATGTTCACTTCATTCACAACCGCACACATCTCTTCTTCAGTGATGTTAGCTTCAGCCTTTTTGTTACCCTTGGGTTTGCTCCCGCAGACATCAGATTTGTGACCCAGTTTGCCACAATTGTGACATTTCCCTTTAAAAGGTCCTCTAGCTGCTTCTTCAGCTCTGCCAGCTCCGCTGGCGCCATCCTGTAAGGTGTCTTCGATATTGGAGCTGTCCCGGGCTCTAACTCAATCGTGAAGGGATCTGACCGAGATGGCGGCAACCCCTTCAATGACCGAAACACATCCTTGAACTCCCGGACAACCTCAATATCCTCAAGAACCACCTCACCACTAGACTCCGACATCACTATCATCGCCAAGTACGCCTCACAGCCTCGCCCTATCATCTGCTCAGCCTGAATAGCCGAGATCACAAGACTCCCTGAAGTCGGTCTCACACCCTGATAAACCAACCTCCCTGCATCTCGCTCAAACACAACTCTGCCTCTGAAACAATCCAGATGAACTCTGTAACACGACAGCCAGTCCATCCCCAAAATCACGTCATACAGCTCCACCGGACTGATGACCAAGTCTGCTGGCATAGACTGCCCTGCAATCTGAACGTCGACTGCTCTAGCACGACCCTAAGTAGTCAAGTAACCTCCACCGGCAACCTTGACGAAACCCTTGCGCTCACCAGCGCTACTCTGGATACCTCCACTCTCGGCACACTCCGGAGTAATGAAGCAGTTCGATGCTACCGAGTCAAACAGCACGTGAGACTCAACACCGCCCACTAACAAGGTCCCTACACATTCACAAGTGTTGAATACTCGGTTTTAATGATATTAGTCTTGTCCGGACTAACATAACTCTTGGCTTGAATACGGGTTGGCAACCCTTAGGTTCTTGTCGAGAGGGTCGGATATCAAAGACGGACTGACCTCGGCTTTACTTTGTGTGTTGCCTTGAGGATGGATCGTCGATGGTATATCGGCATATTGTGGCATCCGACCGATGCGGGCTATGTCTAGCACGTGTCGGGGGTGTTACAGGAGATATCTGCGAGTAGCCCGAGTACGGGTGGTTGCTTTGGTTGTGGGAGTCTGGACCATAGAGTTGCGACTTGCCCCAAGAGGGCGGGATCCAGAGAGACTTCAGTGTGCTTCTATTGCAGGGAGCTGGGGCACATCAAGCCCATGTGTCCCAAGTTGCAGCAGAGGGCAGTGGCAGCAGCGATTCAGCCGTTGGCTATTCAGTCAGCAGCTCAGGTTGCAGCGTTGCAGTCAGGCGGAGCGCCGCGTGTTTATACTCCGGCAGAGGTGGGCCAGACCAGTCAGTCAGGCCAGATCACAAGTAAAATCTTTGACTCAGACTTTTAAGTTCTTAAAGGTAGAATTTTGGTGTTGTCTGTTTCTGTTATTTTTGCTGTGATAGAGATAGAGGTTCTCAACACTTGTGGTGTGTGTAGGGACCTTGTTAGTTGGCGATTTTGAGTCTCACGTGTTGTTAGACTCGGGAGCATCTAATTGCTTCATTACTCCGGAGAGAGCTGAGAGTAGCGATATTCGGAGTAGTGATGGCGAGGCTTCAGGCTTTGTCAAGGTGGCCGGTGGTGGTTTTCTGGCTACTTCGGGCAGAGTTAGAGCAGTTGATGTGCAGATTGCGGGGCAGTCTATGCCAGCGGATTTGGTCATCAGTCCAGTGGAGCTGTATGACGTGATTTTGGGGATGGACTGGTTATCCTTATACCGAGTTCATCTGGATTGCTACAGAGGTAGAGTGGTGTTTGAGCGGGATGCAGGGAAGTTGGTTTATCAGGGAGTGAGACCGACTTCAGGGAGTATAGTGATCTCAGCTATTCAGACAGAGCAGTTGTTAGAGCGGGGCTATGAAGCCTATTTGGCGACGATTACTATGACAGAGTCCAGTGGTGAGGTGGTTTTGCAGGATATTCAGGTTGTCCAGGATTTTGAGGATGTATTTCGGTCGCTGAAGGGATTGCCACCATCTCGGTCAGATCCTTTCACGATTGATTTAGAGCCCGGGACAGCTCCGATATCGAAGACACCTTACAGGATGGCTCCAGCAGAGATGGCAGAGCTGAAGAAGCAGCTAGAGGACCTTTTGAGGCGGTGGCGGTGGGCCTTGTAGACGGTGGTTCTATTTGTGTTGGGACGGTAGGTGCCCGACGGACTTATATTGGGGGTCGCTACCTCGATATGGGTTGTTTTCGTGACGGTGGGTCGCAGTTTGGATACTGGGCGGTGGGCCGCAGTATGGATATTGTGGCGGTGGGCCGCAATATGGATATCGTGACGGTGGGTTACGGTATTGAGAGTAATAATGTCTTGGAAAAATGCGTATAACATAGGACTAAAAATGTGAGTTTTGAGGTCTTTGAGAGACGTTTGTGTTGGGATTCGAGGACGAATCCAGTTTAGTGGGGGAGAATTGTAACATCCGCAAACCAGAAAGTTGTGTTTAGAGTTGGTATCCGGCGACATTAGGGGTTCGGAAGTCGATTACATATGCTCTTTGAGGTTCGAATCGAGGATTAATTGTACATGTTCTTGTTTGATTGTTGTACAGTTGGTCTAAGGTTATTTATCTCGAAGAAAGTATGTGAAAAGCTTCTGAATGCTTAGTGTCGATCGACACCAAAGGGTGTGTCGATCGACACCGGTTATCAGGGTTGATTTCCGGTTTAAGTCGATCGAATCGAGTTGGGTTGGTTTTGGTCGATGGGTGTCGACCGACACCAAGGAAGGGTGTCGATCGACACCGGTTATGGTGAAATCGACCGGTTCGATTTAAGTCGGCTGGTTTTGTCTGGTTAAGGGCTTGGAAGCCCTAAGTCGTGATAAAAAGCCCTGTGGCCGCGCAGAAAGTGATCTTTTCGAGTTTCAGAGAGAAAAAGGTGATTCTAAGGTGATTTTGAGAGTTTGGAGGAGTTTTGTGGAGTTTCTGAGGCTTGTGGTTGTTGTTCCTTCTCCCTTCCTTCCTTTCAATCCGTTTTCAAGGTGAGTGCGTGACTGTAGGTCCGTTAATCAATAGAGATTGTTTGATTTTTGAGTTTATGTTGTTGTTCTTGAGTTGTTCTTCGGTTTTATGTGGTTTGATGCGTTTATGGTGGTTGAATCCCATTGATTGGTGTTTGTTTTACTATTTTCGCACTGTTTCTTCGCATTTGGTGTCTGGACGTCGAGCTGGTGTCGACCGACACTCGATGAGTGTCGATCGACACTCACAAGGCTGGCGTCGATCGACACCATAGAGGTGTCGGTCGACACCGACCTGGGTGTCAGGAAACGTGGGTTTCCTGACAGGTAGTTGATGTTATTGTTGTTGCATTGTCATTGTTGTTGATCATTGTGCTGTATTGTCTATTGTTTGACGTAATTGGCCTGTAGGCAGGATGATCCACTCACTAAGTATTTATGATAATACTTACGCATCTCTATTCCAATGTGATGCAGGTAACAGCAATGTTCTTCCGCGGAAAGAGACCGAGAGAAGAGGATGATGAGATTAGTAATTTGATATTGGCGTTATTGTTGTGGTTGACCAGGAATTCATGAGTTAGGGTGTTAGTCTTTATTTTAATAATGTAGCAAACCTGGTTTTAGGTTGCTTATTGGTTTTATTGGTTTTATTCTTTATTGGTTATTTGTTGAACGGTTATTCATGATTTAATATTATTATTGATTTCTTTTGAGAACTTCCGCGTTGTGTTGTTGAATTAGCTGTTGAGGGTTAATATTTATGGGAATATTAATCTGGGCTAATTAATATAAAAAAAAAAAAAGCTTGGTTGTTTCATTTTGGGTGTTTTCTGTGTTGAAAATCGTTTGGGCGTCGATCTCCTGGATCGGTGTCGATCGACACCAATCGGGCGAGTGTCGAGCTGACACAAGCGGTGTAACATCCGTAAACCAATCTATCGCTTCGGGGAAGCGGTGTCGATCGACACCAGGGGTAGTGTCGGTCGACACCAAAGGTTAAAATCGATTTCGGTTCGATTTGAGTTCCGGTTTGGGCTGGTTATGTGGGAGAAGCCCTAAGTCGCGTTATAAAGTGTGTGGCCGCATTGTTTTGTCGTTTTTCGAGTGCTAAGAGGAGAAAAAGAGGCAGAGAGAAAAAGTGGTGACTCTGGAGCTTTGTGGTAGATCCGTGGTGGATTTGTGCTGTTCTTCATCTCTTTCTTCTCTTCAATCCTTTGTCAAGGTGAGTGCATGACCGTAGGCTCGCAGATAAGAGAATTGGTGAATTGTGGATTGTGATTTGGTAGAGTTATGTGGTTTTTCGTGTTGTTTTATGTGATAATCGCGGGTTGAATCGCGTGTGGTGTGTTGATTTTGTGACTTGGGTGTTTATGTGTTGAAAATCGAAGTTGGCGTCGATCTCCTGGATCGGTGTCGATCGACACCAAGCCGGTGTCGGTCGACACCAAACGGGCAAGGTGTCGACCGACACAAGTGTGTGTCGATCGACACAGTCCGGTTTAATCCGGTTATCTGGCGGTTTAAGAAATCAATTAGATTAAGTGGTTTAATCCGGTTTAATTGTAATTAAATGGTTTAATTCGAGAATTAATTAATAATTGGTGAAATTAATTAATTAAGTGATCTAAAAATAATTGTGGAAATTATTTAAGTGTTTAAAAATTATTATTTAATTGTGGTAATTATTTAATAATTGAAGTGAAGGATTTAATAATTGTGGTAATTATTAATATTGTTGAAAACTGTTAAAATTGCGTAATTGGCCTGTAGGCGGGGTGATTGCCTCACTAAGTATTTATTAAATACTTATGCATCTCTTTTTCCCTAATGTGATGCAGGTAGTCGAAATGTTCTTCCGCGGAAAGAGACCGAGAGAAGAGGATGATGAGACTAGGAACTTGATTTTGGCAATCTTGTTGTGGCTAGCACGGAATTCGTTGTTAGGGTGTTAGCTTGATTCTAATAATGTAGCAAACCTGGTGTTTAGATTGCTAAAATTTATTATTGGTTATTGGTTTATTGTTGAACGGTTTAACTGGTTTAATATTATTGATTTATTTCGAGAATTTCCGCATCGATAATTAATAGAAAAAAAAAAAAAAGCTTGGTTGTTTCATTTTGGTATCAGAGCGAATACGGTTTTAGGACTGGTAGAATTGGATGAATTGACTATGTGTTTAATTGATTATGTGAGTTAGTCAGTTAGTAGCGTAGTCTCATCCTCTCGGTCTTCCAGTTTTCCGCGGTAAGTTATGTGTTTTATCTTGTGGTTTGTTTTGTGTTGTCTAGATGCTCATCTACTGTGCTGTGGTAGTGCAGTGAGATGGATGCAGGAGCTAGAGGTCGTGGTAGAGGTCGTGGTAGAGGCCGTGGTGCAGACCGTGGCAGAGGCCGTGGCGGAGGCCGTGGCAGGGGCCGTGGTCGTGGAGCTCAGGCTGATTCCGGTGAGAGTGCAGTGCCTAGTGTGGCGCCTAGTGTGGCGCCTAGTGTGGCGACAGCGTCAGAGACTCAGTTTGTGGCGAGTGAGGCCAGTTTGGGCGCTAGTGTGGGCGCGGGAGTTAGGGTTACCCGAGGTGCGGGTGCCGCCCCGGCTCATGGTCTTGGTGACCAGTTGATGGGGGTTCTGACGCAGATTTTGGTACGTCTCCCGCAGGTAGTTCCAGAGCAGGCTCCGGGTGTTCCTCCGGTGGTGGGGGCACAGCAGGGCGTTTTTGCTGGGCAGCATGGTGCTGCAGTGGTTGGGTATCCTTCCTATCTTGAGATGATGAGGGAGATGCAGAGGATCGGGACGCCTTTCTTTGAGGGTAGAGGTGGGCCCGAGGAGGCCGATGAGTGGCGGCAGAGGTTGGAACGGAACTTCCGTTCGGTCAGGTGTCCAGAGGGGTACCAGGTAGAGTTAGCAGTGCATTACCTTGGTGGGGATGCACACTTGTGGTGGCGTTCTGTCATGCTGAGGAGAGCAGCGTGGACTTGGGGTGACTTCCTAGCGGAGTTCAACGCCAAGTATTTTCCTCAGGAGGCCAGAGACAGATTTCAGTTGAAGTTTGTGGCATTGACTCAGGGAGATAGGTCAGTGCGAGAGTACGACGCTGAGTTTGGCAGACTTGTGGCGTATACTGGTTACAGTCTTGAGGGTGAGCGGAGTCTGATGGCGAGATTCCTTCAGGGTCTGCGATCGAGCATCAGGACTCAGTGCAGAGGTAGTTCGTATTCTACCAGGGCAGAGTTGGTGGAGCTAGCAGCGTCCATCGAGGAGGACCTTCGTGAGCAGGTTGGTCCAGTTGTGGTGCCAGCTGCGGTTGTTCCTGCTACCCAGCCGAGGGGCCAGCAGCAACAGCATCAGCGTAGGAGTTTCAGTTCTGGTTCTAGCAGGGGCAGCAAGCCTGCGCAGGGCCAGAAGAGGAGACTTGAGGAGGTTGCTGGAGGCAGCCAGAGTGTTCGTGGTTGCTTCAGTTGTGGGAGCTTGGAGCATCGGGTGGCTAGTTGTCCCAAGAGTAGTGCGTCTCGGGATACTATAGTGTGCTTTCACTGCAGGGAGCCGGGGCATATCAAGCCCTTGTGTCCCAAGTTGCAGCAGGTGTCAGTGGCGTCGGTTCAGCCAGTGGCGCAGATTGCAGCAGTGCAGCCGTTGGAGCAGTTGGGAGCAGCGCCGAGGGTGTACTCTTCGGCAGAGGTGGGCCAGACCAGCCAGTCAGGCCAGATCACAGGTAAAATTCTGATTCAGACTTCGTAAATTCTTAGTGTAGAATTGTGGTGTGGTTGTCTGTTCTTTATTTTACTGTGATAGTGTTTAGGGTTCTCGGGGCCAGCAGCAGCATCAGCAGCGTAGAGGTTACAGTTCTGGTTATGGCAGGGGTGGCAGGCCTGCGCAGGGTCAGAAGAGGAGAGCAGAGGAGATATCTGCTAGTAGCCCGAGTACGGGTGGTTGCTTTGGTTGTGGGAGTCTGGACCATAGAGTTGCGACTTGCCCCAAGAGGGCGGGATCCAGAGAGACTTCAGTGTGCTTCTATTGCAGGGAGCCAGGGCACATCAAGCCCATGTGTCCCAAGTTACAGCAGAGGGCAGTGGCAGCAGCGATTCAGCCGTTGGCTATTCAGTCAGCAGCTCAGGTTGCAGCGTTGCAGTCAGGTGGTGCACCGCGTGTTTATACTCCGGCAGAGGTGGGCCAGACCAGTCAGTCAGGCCAGATCACAGGTAAAATCTTGACTCAGACTTTTAAGTTCTTAAAGGTAGAATTTTGGTGTTGTCTGTTTCTGTTATTTTACTGTGATAGAGTTTAGCGGTTCTCAACACTTGTGGTGTGTGTAGGGACCTTGATAGTTGGCGGTTTTGAGTCTCACGTGTTGTTTGACTCGGGAGCATCTAATTGCTTCATTACTCCTGAGAGAGCTGAGAGTAGTGGTATTCGGAGTAGCGATGGCGAGGCTTCAGGCTTTGTCAAGGTGGCTGGTGGTGGTTTTCTGGCTACTTCGGGCAGAGTTAGAGCAGTTGATGTGCAGATTGCGGGGCAGTCTATGCCAGCGGATTTGGTCATCAGTCCAGTGGAGCTGTATGACGTGATTTTGGGGATGGACTGGTTATCTTTATACCGAGTTCATCTGGATTGCTACAGAGGTAGAGTTGTGTTTGAGCGGGATGCAGGGAAGTTGGTTTATCAGGGAGTGAGACCGACTTCGGGGAGTATAGTGATCTCAGCTATTCAGGCAGAGCAGTTGTTAGAGCGGGGCTGCGAAGCCTATTTGGCGACGATTACTATGACAGAGTCCAGTGGTGAGGTGGTTTTGCAGGATATTCAGGTTGTCCAGGATTTTGAGGATGTATTTCGGTCGCTGAAGGGATTGCCACCATCTCGGTCAGATCCTTTCACGATTGATTTAGAGCCCGGGACAGCTCCGATATCGAAGACACCTTACAGGATGGCTCCAGCAGAGATGGCAGAGCTGAAGAAGCAGCTAGAGGACCTTTTGAGTAAAGGGTTCATTAGACCTAGTGTTTCGCCGTGGGGAGCGCCAGTGCTATTTGTGAAGAAGAAGGATGGAAGTTTTCGGTTGTGCATTGATTACCGGGGACTTAACCGAGTCACAGTGAAGAACAGGTACCCACTTCCGAGGATTGACGAGTTGTTGGATCAGTTGAGAGGTGTTACTTGGTTCTCTAAGATTGACTTGGCATCGGGATATCACCAGATTCCGATAGAAGAGAAAGATGTCCGGAAGACGGCTTTTCGGATGAGGTATGGGCATTTTGAGTTTGTGGTCATGCCTTTTGGGTTGACTAATGCGCCGGCAGCTTTCATGAGGTTGATGAACGACGTGTTCAGGGAGTTTCTGGATGTGTTCGTCATTATTTTCATAGATGATATTTTGGTGTATTCGAGGAGTCCAGAGGAGCATGCGACGCATTTGAGGATTGTTTTGGAGAAGCTTCGAGAGCAGAAGCTTTTCGCTAAGTTGAGCAAGTGCAGCTTTTGGCAGAGGGAGATGGGTTTTCTTGGCCACATTGTTTCTGCAGAGGGAGTTTCTGTGGATCCGGCTAAGATTGAGGCTATCAGAGATTGGCCTAGACCGAGTAGTGCTACCGAGATCATGAGTTTTCTGGGTTTAGCAGGATACTACAGGAGGTTCGTCAAGGGGTTTGCGAGTATGTCTCAGCCGATGACGAGGTTGACTGGCAAGGATGTGCCGTTTGTATGGTCGCATGAGTGCGTGGAGAGCTTTGGGAAGCTCAAGGAGATGTTGACTAGTACACCAGTTTTGGCATTACCCGATCCGGGGAAGCCATATGTAGTGTACACAGATGCTTCAGGTGTTGGACTGGGTTGTGTTTTGATACAGGAGGGCAGTGAGCGTAACCGTCCTACGCATGATCTTGAGTTGGGAGCAGTGGTTTTTGCACTCAAGATTTGGAGGTCTTATCTTTATGGTGGTAGAGTGCAGATCTTTACAGATCACAAGAGTCTACAGCATATCTTTACTCAGCCTTTGCTGAATGCGAGGCAGACGCGTTGGGTGGAGTTTCTGGCAGACTATGACCTGGATATTGTTTATCATCCGGGCAAGGCCAACTTGGTGGCAGATGCTTTGAGTCGACGGAGGGTTGATTCAGATAGAGAGCGTGGTGTTGAGGCTTTGGTCAGCGAGATTAGTACATTGCGTCTTTGTGCTATTTCAGAGGAGCCTTTGGGTTTAGAGGCAGCTGAGCAGAGTGATCAGAGTTTGATCGATGCTTCGCAGGCGTCTGGTTCTGAGTATCATGTCTCATCGAATGGGACTATCTTGGTTCGTGGGCGAGTTTGTGTGCCCAAGGACGAGGAGTTGAGGCATGAGGTTTTGAGAGAGGCTCATTCGAGCAAGTTTTCGATTCATCCGGGTGCGACCAAGATGTACCGTGACCTCAAACGGTATCATCATTGGGTTGGGATGAAGAGAGATGTGACAGACTGGGTTGCGAGGTGCAACACTTGTTCTTTAGTCAAGGCAGAGCATCAGGTGCCTAGTGGTCTTTAGCAGAGTTTGCCCATTCCAGAGTGGAAGTGGGATATGATCACTATGGATTTCGTTGTGGGATTGCCTATCTCACGGACTTTCAATGCTATTTGGGTCATTGTGGATCGCTTGACCAAATCAGCACATTTCTTGGCCATCAAGAAGACAGATGGAGCAGCTGTCTTGGCTAGGAAGTTCGTGCGGGAGATTGTGAAGCTGCATGGAGTGCCAGCCAGTATTGTGTCGGATAGAGATCTGAGGTTTGCTTCAGAGTTTTGGAGGGCATTTCAGACTGAGATGGGCACTAAGGTGCATATGAGTACAGCGTATCATCCGCAGACAGATGGGCAGTCAGAGAGGACTATTCAGACTTTGGAGGATCTGCTGAGGATGTGTGTACTGAATTGGGGTGGTCATTGGGCTGATCATCTGTGTTTGGCAGAGTTTGCTTACAACAACAGTTTTCAGTCTAGTATTGGCATGGCTCCATTTGAGGCTTTGTATGGGAGGTCATGCAGGACACCGTTATGCTGGACCCAAGTGGGGGAGCGCAGCATGTTTGGAGCTACTTTTGTTCAGGAGACGACGGAGAAGATTCGTGTCTTGAGGTTAAACAGGAAGGAGGCTCAGGATAGACAGAGGAGTTATGCAGATAGGCGGCGACGTGAGCTTGAGTTTCAGGTGTGAGATAGAGTTTATCTCAAGATGGCTATGTTGAGGGGCCCTAACAGGTCCATTGCAGAGAACAAGCTCAGTCCGCGTTTTATGGGTCCGTTCCCAGTGGTGGAGCGAGTTGGGCCAGTGGCTTATCGGTTGGAGTTGCCACCGATTATGAGCGCCTTTCACAAGGTGTTTCATGTGTCTATGTTGAGGAGGTGTTTGCATCCTTCAGAGGAGTTAGTGGCAGAGATTCCAGAGGATCTTCAACCAGATATGACAGTTCCGGCAGTTCCTGTGAGGATTCTTGAGAGGAGAGTCAAGGTTCTGCGGAACAAGAGGGTGCCATTGTTGAGAGTCTTGTGGGACTGTAGTGGCACAGAGGAGCAGACTTGGGAGCCAGAGGCAAAGATGAAGCTGAAGTTCGGAAAGTGGTTCGACAAGCAGGCTGTGGAGTGAGCTTCTTCATCTTTGTGGTTCTAGCCTTGTTTTTGGTTTTGTTGTTGGTTGTGGACTTATGTATTTTCGTTTCGTTGTACGATATACATTTTTGGAGTTATATGAGATGGAGTTTTTACCTCATATTTTTGGTTTCGCGTTTTGGATGTTACAAGTTTCTTTGGCCGGTGGGGTCATTGAAAGTTTTTAGTCATATGTTGATACGCATTTCAGTGTTATTACTCGTTATATCTAGAGGCGGTGGGCCTTTAGAGTAGACGGTGGGTCTACTTTTGTTGGGACGGTGGGTCCCGGCAGACTTATATTGGGGGTCGCTACCTCGGTATGAGTTGTTTTCGTGACGGTGGGTCACGGTTTGGATACTGTGGCGGTGGGCCGCAGTATAGATATTGTGGCGGTGGGCCGCAATATGGATATCGTGACGGTGGGTTACGGTATTGAGAGTAATAATGTCTTGAAACATGCGTATAACATAGGACTGAAAATGTGAGTTTTTGAGGTCTTGGAGGGACGTTTGTGTTGGGATTCGAGGACGAATCCAGTTTAGTGGGGGAGAATTGTAACATCCGCGAACCAGAAAGTTGTGTTAGAGTTGGTATCGGACGACATTAGGGATTCGGGAGTCGATTACATACGCTCTTTGAGGTGCGAATCGAGGATTGACTGTACATGTTCTTGTTTGATTGTTGTACAGTTGGTTTAAGGTTCATTTATCTCGAAGAAAATGTGTGAAAAGCTTATGAATGCTTAGTGTCGATCGACACCAAAGGGGTGTGTCGATCGACACCGGTTATCAGGGTCGATTCCGGTTTAAGTCGATTGCGCGTTTGATTTGTGGTTTGAGTTGGTTTGGTCGATGGGTGTCGACCGACACCAAGGAAGGGTGTCGATCGACACCGGTTATTGTGAAATCGACCGGTTTGATTCAAGTCGGCTGGTTTTGTTCCAGTTAAGGGTTTGGAAGCCCTAAGTCGCGAATAAAAACCCTGTGGCCGCGTGAGAAGTCACTTTTTCGAGAAAGAAAAGTTCCAGAGGCGTTTTTGAGTGAAGGAGGTGATTTCAGAGAGTTTTGTGGAGTTTCTGAGGCTTTGGGTTGTTGTTCTATCTTCTTCTCCTTCCTTTCAATCCTTTTCAAGGTGAGTGCGTGACTGTAGGTCCGTCAACCGTTAGAGATTGTTTGATTTCGAGTTTGTATTGTGTTCTTGAGTTGTTTATACTGGAAATCGTGTTTTGGATGTGTTGGGGGCGTTGAAAACCCTTTGATTGTGTGTTTTACGATTTCCTATGCGATTTTCGTAGCTTCTGGTGTCTGGGCGTCGCGCTGGTGTCGACCGACACTCGATGGGTGTCGATCGACACTCAGGAGGCTGGCGTCGATCGACACCGACCTGGGGTGTCAGGAAACGTGGGTTTTTTCCTGACCTGGTGATTTATATTGTTGAGCATTGTTCTTGTTGTTGATTATTGTTGATGTATTGTCTAGTGTTTGACGTACTTGGCCTGTAGGCAAGATGATCCACTCACTAAGTATTTATGATAATACTTACGCATCTCTATTCCAATGTGATGCAGGTAACAGCAATGTTCTTTCGCGGAAAGAGACCGAGAGAAGAGGATGATGAGATTAGGAATTTGATATTGGCTATTCTATTGTGGTTGACTAGGAATTCATCATTCTAGGGTGTTAGTCTTTATTTTAATAATGTAGCAAACCTGGTGTTTAGGTTGCTTATTGTAACATCCGCGAACCAGGAAGTTGTGTTAGAGTTGGTATCGGACGACATTAGGGGTTCGGGAGTCGATTACACATGCTCTTTGAGGTGCGAATCGAGGATTAACTGTACATGTTCTTGTTTGATTGTTGTACAGTTGATTTAAGGTTCATTTATCTCGAAGAAAATGTGTGAAAAGCTTCTGGATGCTTAGTGTCGATCGACACCAAAAGGTGTGTCGATCGACACCGGTTATCAGGATTGATTTCTGGTTTAAGTCGATTGCGCGTTTGATTCGAGTTGGGTTGGTTTTGGTCGATGGGTGTCGACCGACACCAAGGAAGGGTGTCGATCGACACCGGTTATTGAGAAATCGACCGGTTTGTTTCAAGTCGGCTGGTTTTGGGCCGGTTTGGGCGAGGGAAGCCCTAGACTCGCGATTAAAAGCTTGTGGCCGCGAGAAAAGCCACTTTTTCGAGTTTCAGAGAGGAAAAGGTGATTCTAAGGTGATTTTGAGAGTTTGGAGGTGTTTTGTGGAGTTTCTGAGGCTTGTGGTTGTTGTTTCATCTCTTCTCTTCCCTTCCAATCCGTTTCTAAGGTGAGTGCGTGACTGTAGGTCCGTTAATCATTAGAGATTGTTTGATTTTGAGTTTATGTTATTGTTCTTGAGTTGTTCTTCGGTTTTATGTGGTTTGATGCGTTTATGGGGGTTGAATCCCATTGATTGGTGTTTATTTTACTATTTTCGCACTGTTTCATCGCGTTTGGTGTCTGGGCGTCGAGCTGGTGTCGATCGACACTCAGAAGGCTGGCGTCGATCGACACCATAGAGGTGTCGGTCGACACCGACCTGGGTGTCAGGAAACGTGGGTTTCCTGACAGGTAGTTGATGTTATTGTTGTTGCATTGTCATTGTTGTTGATTATTGTGCTGTATTGTCTATTGTTTGACGTAATTGGCCTGTAGGCAGGATGATCCACTCACTAAGTATTTATGATAATACTTACGCATCTCTATTCCAATGTGATGTAGGTAACAGCAATGTTCTTCCGCGGAAAGAGACCGAGAGAAGAGGATGATGAGATTAGGAATTTGATTATGGCTTTATTGTTGTGGTTGACGAGGAATTCATGAGTTTAGGGTGTTAGTCTTTATTTAATAATGTAGCAAACCTGGTGTTTAGGTTGCTTATTCGTTATTGATTTATTGGTTATTTATGATTTAATAATATTGATTCTTTTGAGAACTTCCGCATTGTGTTGTTTGAATTACCTGTTGAGGATTAATATTTATGGGAATATTAATCTGGGCTAATTATAAAAAAAAAAAAGAAAAAAAAAAAAGCTTTGTTGTTTCATTTTGGTATCAGAGCGTATACGGTTTTAGGACTGTTAGTATTGGATGGATTGGACTATGTGCTTAATTGATTATGTGAGTTAGTCATTTAGTGGTCTAGTCTCATCCTCTCGGTCTTCCAGTTTTCCGCGGGTAAGTGAGTTGGATAATTGGTGTGTTGTGTTTGTGTTTGCGTGTTGACTTTGCTCTTTTTTCTGTACTTGGTGGTAGTGCAGAGAGATGGACGCAGGTCGTGGTCGTGGTCGCGGTGCAGCCCGTGGGGGCAGAGGAGCTGGTCGCGGTGGGCGAGCAGCGGGTCGTGGAGGTCGGGGTGCTGGTCGTGGAGTGCCAGAGGCTGAGGTTTCCGTAGAGAGTGCAGCGCCTAGTGTGGCGGCAGCGTCGGTGACACAGTCGGTTTCGTTGGCCGGTGGGGCTAACTCAGGTGCCAGTGGTGGCGCAGGAGCTGGAGCGGTTCCCGGTGGGGGCGCTGCTTTAGCTCAGGGAGAGTTGATTGTGGGGCTACTGACGCAGTTGTTGGCACGTCTTCCTCAGGCAGTTCCACAGCAGGCTCCGGTTGCACCTCCAGCGGCCGGGGCACAGGTTGGTGCCGGGGCACATGTTGGTGCCGGTTTTGTTGAGCAGCAGGAGGCTGCGGGGCAGCAGGGTGTTGCGGTGGGGTATTCGCCTTATCGTGAGATGATGAGGGAGATGCAGAGGATTGGTACGCCTACGTTTGAGGGCAGTGTTACTCCAGAGCAGGGCTTGGGCTTGGGCTTGGGCTTGGGCAATTGGGCCTTCAGTCCATAAGTTAGTTCTTTTTGGGGTATCAATTGCATTTTGGTTTTGGTTCAGCGAAACCTTAAACCGGTGCAACGAAACATGGTGGTGGTTCAATTCGCGCCCCTCCGGTTTATTAAAAACCGAACTCCATCGTCTTCTCCAGACACTCTGAAACAATTCAGAAAAACAAACAAAGTTCTACGACATCTTCCTGCAAGTAAGTCTCGAGAGTTATTCATAGAATCTCGTGTTCGTCATACTACGATTTGGGTGTTGCATATCGTTTTCATATACGGTTTTATCCTAGGATTCGTAATCGTATCGAACCGTCACACTACAGGCGATTTTTCGAATTAAGGAAAGAGAGAAATCTTGACTCCGTTTTTCATACGCGTTTTAAGAATCAGGTTTTATCTATCTTTCTTAATTCGTTCTTCTTTTTTACATTCGGTATTCTCAGTTCCGTTTTTGCGGTCCTACAGTCCATAGCCAATATCTTCTAGTGCCTTAAAAGGATTGTTTCCTTCTTCCTTTTTTCCCCATTAGATTCATGGTAAGAAAGTGTAGGTTGCAGTTAAAATTTTGGAACTTTACTTTAATTAAATGCTTAAATCCTTAAACGAACAATCATGGTGAAGTGTATGATAATTAATATGTTTTCTTTGTAGGAATCACAAACAAATAGCATATTATAATCAACTTTCTTTCACAAGACATTACGAAACAGAGAGAGACCCTATATATTATAAGTTACTGATGTACATGTCAAATAAATTATTTTCATGAGAAATTATGAATTTGAATTTCCTAACGTAGTCAAGGACCAATCTTTATTCAGACATTATAAGAAAAAGCACCCTTCTAATGTTCAATCCACGATGTGGCAAACAAATATCAGATAACCAGAATGAGTAATCAAAGAGGGTAGTAATATTCTTTATTTTTAAGTCGTAAACACGTTATAATATTTATAAAAGAGAACTCACATATATAATGGTTTTGATTAAAAATCTAACTATACAATATTTTGAGTAAAATATGTTATCATTTTGTCTCCAATTTATTTTATTTCTTTAATTTTTAGTGTCAATCTATCACATGCTTTATATTTATTACTGATTTTTTTGCATGTATTTTTAATTTTATTTATGTTCTAGTTAAAAGTATAAAAAAATATGAATAAACATGAATTAAATAAATAGTCAAATATAATTAATGTTTTGTAAATGTTATTTAATATCTTTTTGTTGATGTGGACATATAGATGGAGAGAAAACTCCCTAATTATATATAAGATTAGAGATAATAATATGTGGGGGGGAACAATGAAGAGTAGTTTGGTGAAAATTGATAACCTTCGTCTGTCTTACACATAATCAATGGAAGCATATATTTGTATATAGGTGTTTTTCTGTCAATAAAGTTTATTATATATCTTCTGTAATTGTGAAGATTAGAAAAACATTGTTTCCTGTTAGTAGCGACTACATTGGCTTGGCAAGATTCCGAAAACAAAATTTTAAAAGCTGAGCTAAGCTCTTTTATTGCTTTCGTTCTGTCTCATCTCAGATGATTTTTTTTCTTCATGATCCCAAGACTCTTGCTTAAGACTATTGTTAATGAAAACTGATTACAAAAAAACTAAGATTGGAAATTGAAATGTGAAGATAAAAAGAGTTGCATACATTATAACGTGTTCATCGACTTAAGTTTATATAAGATAGATCTGTATGAAAATTTTTGAAAAAAAAAAAATAAAAGAGATGTATGAAAATGAAAGTTATAGTTGTTTATAGTTGTTTATTCTGCAACAAAGTTCGTAGTATTATTGTTAGTGGGACCACTGTAATGAACAATGATGGGTAACAAATCTACAATAATAAAAGTGGCTATTTGGGGCTCTTCAGAGTGTCCACCTCAGCTTTTCAGCTATCTTCCTCGCAATGCCACGTGGCACCGTTTCTTTCTAATCTCTAAAAATCTAAAAACAACATTTCCACCAAAATTGATCTCACATCTAATAACTACTACTAAACCCGAGAGGCCCATATCGAATATTCATTCAGCCTATTATAGTTATTCATTAAAAGAGGAGAAACCGCCCAATATATTTTGTAATGGCCCACCCCTTTGTCCCATCTTCCTCAAGCTTCACGACGACGGAACCTGAAAGTCTCCATGTTCGACAGTTACAAACGCTCTCTCACACCATTCAATAGCATAACTTCTCGCATCCCCATCAGCTATTTTAGAGCTCATCTCCATATGCCACATCAGCATCAGTCAGGAATCAGCAAGAATAAAGGATTTCACGATTTGGAAGATTGGATCTTCTTCCGCCTCTGGCTTTCCGTCTTCGTCTTCGTCTTCGTAGGTTATCAATTCTTTTTCTCTTCACCTTCCCTTCTATATATAATAGCACTATTATGATCAATCTCTCAAGCTAGCATGTCTTCCCGATTCCCCGTTTTCATCCTCTATCGACATTCGACAACCCTACCTACAACCTCCTCTCCATTTGGCTCTGTAACCCTCTCAAATTCCTCCCGAATCCAGGTTTACTTCATCTATCGAATCGCCCGATCTCTTCTCCAACTCTGATCCGAGTCACTCCATGGTTCATGTCGAGAATTAACTGCATTAGCAAGGAAATGAGAGATTTCCAAATTGAATAGCCAAGCTCACTTAGTGTTTCCGTGTACCTTTCTCTCCTTTCATGTGCAGGCAAATCGTGTACAAGCTTCCTGTTAGCCAGTAAGCTTCAGTTGCTTAGGTTCCAAACTTAGAAGACAATTACAGCAGATCATTAGCTAGAAGCAAGGATCATGGGGCAGTAGAAAAAGGTCAGAAAATTCTAATAACCATCCTTCCATTTAAAATGTTTTCGCTTAGTCTGTATTACAATATGTCTCATACCGTTTTTTCAATTGAATGTCAGAAACAGCTGATTAGGTACGAAAAATAGAAGATGATTATCACATATTTTAGCAATTGCGGAAGAAATGAACTATGAAGCTAGCAGCTCCATGTCAAACAAGTTTTCCATACTTTTTATATGAGATTCGTAGACTCTGTCAACGAAATAAAACTTACTAATACATAGGCATACATTGGAATAGAGAGCGAGAGATAAGGAGAGGGTAAAAGAGAGCAATGTTATCAAGTAAAGCTTATCGCTGGAGTTGATTACTGCCATGGTAATGGAGTCTACCTCAGCGCTTTAAAGGTGATATCTTGCTGAGAATCAACAAACTTTTTAACCTTCCAATGATCTGATTGATTTTTCTTTGTTGTCTCAATTGTAGCCGGAAAATCTTCTTCTAGATTCTCAAAGAAATCTGGAGATATCTGATTTTGGCCTTAGTGCAAAGTAATGTAGGCTCCAAGTATCATGTTTTCTTTCAAATCTCGAGAAAATTAGTTTTGTGCTTATTGATATCAACTAAATTATCTTACTCTGATCTGAAGGGAGTTACTCTCTTAACGACACCATGTGGAACCCTAAACTATGTTGCTTCTGAGGTAAATCAAAATCTCTAATGTTTTTGAAATATAATGATGTTTTTATATGTTAGCTAAGAAAATCGGCTTTGTTTTGGCATCGTAGGAAGTGATGATGACCATTTCGATTTCCAGTGTTTGTACGTTGGCCACGAACAGCTTTCTCTCCTTGAGTCCCTATCGTTGGAGCTTAGCAGCCAGAGTCACAAGGTTCGTCTTTGTCTCCTTTTCAATCGTATGTTTGCTTAGCGTAATTTTACTACAAAATGGTTATCTACTGAGTATCCAATTTAGCGACTTTATCCTGATGAAATTAAGATGTGTACTGTTTATCTTTGTAAACACTTTACAATCCCTGTGTTTGAGTGTGAATTTTGAGGCTTTTGTGATCTTACTCTAATGGTTTTTAAATTTCATACTGAGGTTAGAAGGAGGAGAATGTCTCACTGAAAGTTTGAGAACCCAAAACACGACTAGAGGGAATAGAATAATTTACATCTTATATGCTGACAAGCAAGAAAGAAAGAGAACATTGATAAGTTCGGAAAATGTACTGTAAAGATAGATAGCGCACTTCTTTTCATCTATGAATCGATTGGCTCTTATTAATATATATGTAATCGTCCACTCTCTAGGTGACGATAAGAGATCTCACAACAAGTTTCATAGGCCAGAAGAAGGCTATATACTACAAGAATGAACCAGTTGATGTCTCTCAGATACGTTAACAAGGTTTGCTTTTGTGATGAATTAGTGTGTGTTGGTGATATTACTTAATTGGTTTGTATGATTCATTGTCCTCATTTTTGTGTGTTTATTGCCTTTTTTAATAACGAGCAGAGAAATCCCAAGAATTACTCAAGAAGATTTCAAAGTAAGCTCAAACTGATCTACCTGCAAATATATGGTTGTAGAATGGCTAAGGATTAAGTGCTTACTCGAATCATCTGGTGTGGCAGAGAGCTTATGCTTGATTCTATGGGTAAACTACACTAAGATTATCATCATATAATAAAGTTGAGACAAAATGTTAGTTAATTTTGTAGTTTCAGGAGCTATGATAGCTTCTACCGTGGTGGGGCTGTTGCTCAAAAAAGTTATGTCTGTGGCTTTGCTTAATGTTAAGGGTGAGATTTCGAGTGTTTCTAGAAAGTATTATTTGAAACATTTTGTGTGTGTTTTCTGTGTGATAATGATCCTTATAGCCCAATTCCACTATAATCTACCAAATAAAATATAGAAGCTGTGACATTCTATGGACCAAAGCAGATGTATCAGGAAGATGAGGGGAGAGAACAGAGACGTAAAAAAAAAGGAGAAAAGCTGGTTGAAATGGCTTTTAATAAAAGGTGCAAGCACAAATATTAAATTATCTTTTTATTTTTTTTTGGTGTTTGAACGAAAAAATGAAATTGTCTTTTAAGTAGCTTAATTAGAGCGAAAAAAAAGTAGCTTAATTAGATGGGATTATGATTTTACAAGTTCCGAGCAAGTATGATACTCCCTCTGTTCCTTAATATTTGATGTTTTAGGAAAATGTATCTGCAATTATTTGGATGTATCTGGATGCAAAACACATCCAGATACATCCAAATAATTGCAGATACATTTTCCTAAAACATCAAATATTAAGGAACAGAGGGAGTATAAGTTTTCTTCTTTGTACTTTATATGTTCGATTTGAGCGTGTGAAAAATATAGTTGTTATTGGAATTGTGGTGATATACCTATTCAGTTTTTATAACTATCTGCTGATATACAAGTTTGCTTATGTGATAGCACAAAAATGAAATTAACATGTCAAGAAAAGTGAAAACAATAAAGAAACAAAATTTAGAGCAATGATTATTCACAAAATGGTAGCACATGATACAATTTACAAATATTAAAAATATAAAAACATTCAAGGAGTTGGGGAAAATAAATGGAGTAAAAGAAGAAGAGTTATGAGACACAACGAACAAGAAGATCGAGTGAATCTATAGGCACTAAAAATAATCGGTGAACAAGAAAACTGTAAATAGAAAAAGTTTAATAAACAATTAATAGCACAATCATTATTTTATGCTAAAAGTTTAATGTCCAATCATTATTTTCTTCACTTTCAAATGCTTATTCAAAACCGCTATTTATTTCTTGGATATACATATTTAGTAAACACAATTATTTTTAATCATATTTGCATAAATATTTTTTTTTGTTAAAAGGTCTAGGCAAAATAATAATTTCAAAACCAATTTATAAAACTTATGAAATTGCTCTGAATATGGTATATGCCGAGTGATTTACTGATTAAAATTAACATTAAACATCAACATTTGTAAATAATAATAATAAGTAGCAATTTATATCTAAATTAAAAAAATTATAACATATGTCCCGCGGGGTAACCCCTAGTATAGAAGAAAAAATAAAATAAAATAGAAAATGTGTAAAATGTTGTAAGAAAGAGAGAATGAAGTATCTTATTCCATGAGTGATAGCTCCTATATATAGGAGTATAACATAGGGTTTCAAGGTAGAAGAAACAAATGGAGAAGTGGACCCAATGGGCTAATGGGCATCCACATATTTACCCATAACACTCCCCCTTGGATGTCCATTATCTAAAATATCTTCTAAATGCGTAAGATGCTGCCTCGTTAAAACTTTTACAAGGAAAACCCAATGGGAAAAACATTTTGTTAAAGAAAAAGAGTGCAGCGCGTAATTACTCCCCCTCATGAGAACATCCGACTAGATCTTTGATATGATATGATCCAATAAGATAAACTAACTCCTTGAAAGTAGTAGATGAAAACTCCTTTAAAATCTTCACTTGAACAATCTTTAGAACATTGACATCGCCATTCTTCTTGGGTTTGGTAATGAATCTACTTTATCATTCTCTTCACTCCACTTGATCTCATAAGTGAATGACAAGGACTTTGGAAAGGAGATAGACCTTCGTGTTTCTCATTTGTGTGTTCTTTGTTGCCTCATTAAAACCTTTCATGGAAAAACCCAATGGGATAAAAACCATGATAAGGAAAAAGAGTACAACCACACATATCGTCATATATCTCCTCCTTGGAAGCATCTTCTTCAGGAGGTGCATTCCAATCATATATACCATATGTTGGTAATCATTATAAGTATAATATTAATGAATAAAGTCATGTGATTATCTTATAATCTCTTATTGGACTTCTTGTCCATAACAACTTTTCACAAAAACAATCATTTCTTGATCTTTTGAACTTCGGGTCCAAACTTTATGTGAAAAGATCAATACATTGCTCAATTAACATTTTAAGTATGATACCTCGAGACCAAATATATATGAGCATTCTTTATGTATATACTGCAATGATCTTTTAAGATAACATATCTTTTGCTAAATTGTCTATTTGAGATAACCGAAGACAACTTTATCTTCCAAGATCTTTTACCTCATATTATTTGCATCATACTATTTTTGATAACTCTTCAGGAGTTTGATATTCATATTAAAGATCTCTTTTGATCCATAATACTTTGATAAATATACATGGGTATTAATTAGCCTTATATATTCACTTTCGTGATTATACCCATGAAACATATTTATTTTCATTTGATTGAATAGCTAGTGTTCTTCAGGAACATAACGATTAAATTATTAATTCCTCAATGATTATATCATTCAGGGACTTTTATATAAATGTCATTGTTTAGTGGGTCATATATGTCAAGTTCTTCTTTTATTGCCAAACTTAAGTAACTTGAAAGTTGCATCCACCACATGAGATTATATCTCTTCATATCATTTTTCTTAGGAACAAAAGCCTATTTATAACCCACTCGTTTTACACTTTTTAGGTGTAAGGACTTCTGATCCAAATACTTTTCTCTTTCTAAGAGATTTTAGTTCTGAGTCTATTGCTTCTTTTCGATTTGGCCAAATCATTACTTTGTGTACACAATGCAATAGACTTTGTTTCATGATCCTCTTTCTCATTCATAATATCAACTGCTACATTGCATGCAAATATTTTATTTACGACGTCGTTTTGCTTTTATGGTTCCATTTTATTCCATACATGACATAATCAATTCTCGAGATCTCTTCTTTGTCTCAGGTACCTGAATTTCTTTCTTGTCATGTTTATGTCTCTTTTGGAGATCATATAAAATTCTTTGTTTCCTCGGTTTGACCATTATCAATTTATGCTCTTTTTACTTTTCCGAGAATTCTAATATTTGGAACCAACAAGTCTATCACGCTTCATGCGTTCTTTAGACTTACTAGCAGCTTGATATAATCCTTCTGGGATATCAATTCTTATTAGAGCATTTACAGCTGGTAAGTGACTCAATCACTATATTTGGATCAGTAAATGTATCTGGCAATTGATACAGTAAGTTTTGTGAATGAATTATCTTTAGGACTTCTATTTCACATTCTATAGTCCGAGGATCAATGATAATTCATTCCAACTTTAATCTTTTTCCAACTGTTTATTTTCTCCCCCTCATGCTGGAAAGATTGGCTTATTAAGATGACAATATGCATATCAAGCCATATTTAAATCCTTCTGGATAACTATAGATATTATCAAAGGAGATTCATATCCAACATATATCTACCACCTCTTTCGAGGATCCATCTAATATTGCGGTGGTGGAGCAAAATTGATGTATATTGTACATCCAAATACTTAAAGATGGAATTTATTAGGTTTCTGACCCAAAACCAATTTTGATGGGGAGAACTTTTAGTTACTCATTGGCTTTATGCGAATTAATGCTTTTGCATTTTGTGTATGAACATTTGCTACTGGATGTTCAGCGTTAATGTTTATAAACATGTTTTTCTCATCAAAGACTTAAGATGTGAATTCACTAGCATTACCAAGTAATCTCACAAACTTCAGGTTGCAGATCTATAACATTGATACATACAATTATCTTGTTGCAAATGTGTTATTAAACCACAAATATTTCTTGTATACTTTCTAGAATAATGAATAGATTCCAAATCTATTTTGGCTAGTGATAATTGTTGCATTATCATAATCTCTTATGATAAAATATCATATTAGAAATCATTAAGAAGAATCTTCTAGTTCTTCAATAAATGTCTACATGTTGTATTTTACTTCGCATAATTCTTGAACCGGAATGGTTTAACCAGTTCATGCCAAAGTATGTTATATTCGGTAAACTTCTGGTTTACTATATAACATCTATTTAACTTTTCTTCATATATTGTCTTAACTTGATTAACTTTGAAATCCCTTGGAGTTACTTTATATATGATTCATCAAGATCATTTATCTTTGAATATAATCTTCTGGACTATGATATAGGGATTGTTAGAAGTTACTTTATATATGATTCATCAAGATCATTTATCTTTGAATATAATCTTCTGGACTATGATATAGGGATTGTTAGATTTTTCTTGATCAATGATCAAGTTTATCTTGAGTGTGAACATAATCTTCTAGATGTTTCACTTATTATATATTGATTGTGGGATTCATCCATTCTCCCCCTCGAGATGATGATACTTCTGGTTCATCTATCTCGAATTGAATCATAGTATAAAATCAATAACATATCCATCTTGAATTATGTCTTATATCTTTGATTCTTTAAACTTTTGATATTTGTATTATATCTTTAATTATTTCACTTCTGGGACTTTAGAGATATAATGCATCAATGATTGTATATTCTTCCAGATATATATATATATATATATATTTTATTTGCTACTATCTTTATTTTCTCACTTCTTATGAGAATTTGAGTTTTTGAAATAAAACTCTTTGATCTTGACTTTGACATTAACCATCATATGTCTATATGATCACATATTTAATTATTTATTCGCATACCACATTCACTTCAGGGAATGAATCGTAACCAATTAGACAAGATTCAAGATTCTCATCAGTAACTCATTATTTTATCAAAATAATTTCTTAAATTTTCTTTAGTAATCTTTTGTCTATTGGACAATATTATTTATCTAAGATTAGAATATGTATTTTATACATCATTGATACACATTATCTTCTGGATAATTAAAAATTATTTACAGACTTCAGGTCATGTAATCTTAGATGCAAATATAAGATATTCAAATTGCTGATGGAAAAATAAATAAATAAATAAATATTATCAAACTACATATATGTATAAAAACAAACATAATTAAAACAATTAATACTAATAACAATTACCTTTTTATTATCACTTCTGGTGACAATTTGAGTTTGTTATATTTTGTCTACAAGACAATAATATTTAAAATTACTTTTCAAATATTATAATATTTTTTTTTGTGTCTACAAGACAACAACAACAAAAAATACTTCTCAAATATATTAATGTTATTGTGTCTGCAAGACAACAATATTTACATGATGTATTTTAACATCTTTGCATTAGTGGTATTATCTTCACTTACAGACTTCAGGTCATATGTTCTTAGATGATATCATCTATAATTTAAATCATGTCACATTCTGGTGATCATGCATTTTCTTTAGATCAATATATTAATCTTAATAACATCAAAGATGTGATGATAGATAAAATATATAATTTACAAAAAATAATAATATCAGAAGATAACTCAATCAACCATATCATTTACTAGTAATATCATCTCATTAATCAATTAATTCATCAATCAATATAATATCAAAATACAATAACCATGCTCAATTAAAGCCAATTTGAAATTGCAGTATTTATCATTGAAAATAAACAGCATTTATCAATTTTCTGTTTTTTTTTTTTTTAATTTTCGAGATATGCAATAATATAATATTAAATGATTGGCAAATATGATATGCAAAGTGCAAATATCAATCAACAATTTCAAAATTCGTTTTTTTTTTTTTTATTATAAATAACCAAGTAAAATGCACATCAAACGATTTTAAAATCAGCTGGTAACAACCATTAACTTTGAAATATTAAAGACAAATATTTCCAGAGTGATTCTAGCTTACACATTAATTATAATCAAATTGTGATCAAATGGTCAAATTAAGAATTTAATATGGTCACAATAATGCAAGAATATTTTATATTAATGGTCAAATTAATTCAAATGATGAAACTTCTTCTAGGCAATTTTCAAATAATTATTCAATTTAGCAATCAGTTTAATATATTACGAAAATCAATTAAAATAACAAATATCATATGAAAAGTGAATAAGAAAAAAAAATATATATATATATATATATATATATATATATATATGCAAATGAAATAATAGATAATATAAAATCCTTCTAGGATAAATAAAATATAAATCCTTCAGGGATCTATATAAATTTTGTAATGTTAATCCCTCTGAGATATAAATCCTTCCAGTATATCAATAAAATATATATATATTCTTCTGGAATATATAAATAAATTATAAATCCATCATGATTTAAACAAACAGCAAACAAAAATAAATAAATTCAGTCATACCAAATTAATTATGATGGTCAAACCAAATTAATTACTCTAAATTAGAGTCAAAATTCATAATATTAATTCAGTCAATAGTAATTTAAGACGAAAAATTTAAAGCATGATCTTAATTATTAAAATATACAGAAATAAAATCAACTAAAATCATATATAAACAATATTCAATTCAAATTAATATATTATGAACCATGAGTCAAATTAACATAGGAATATATAAAACCTGGTGGGATAGTGAATATATAAATCCTGCTGGGATATTAATTTGAAATATATAAAACCTTATAGGATATTCATAAAATATAAATCATTTCGGGATATTCATAAAATATAAATCCTTCAGGGATATTCTTGAAATATAAATCCTGCTGGGATATTAATTTGAAATATATAAAACTTTCTAGGATATTCATAAAATATAAATCATTTTGGGATATTCATAAAATATAAATCCTTCAGGGATATTCATGAAATATAAATCCTTCAGGGATATTCATAAATTAAAAAAAGTTTCAGAGATATATATATATGATTTTGTAATGTTAATCCTTGTGTGATATAATTTAATTAGACAATAAAATAAATAAATGCATAAACAATATAATATCCTTCTGGGATATATATAAATAAATAAAATATAAATCCTTCAGGAATATATATAAATAAATAAGATAAAAATCCTTCAGGGATATATAAATAGAAATGAATAAATTATAAATCCTAAATAAATAAAATATAAATCCTTCAGGGATATATAAATAGAAATGAATAAATTATAAATCCTTCAGGGAAATATAAATAAAAATAAATAAAATATAAATCCTTCAGGGATATATATAAATAAAAATGAATAAATTATAAATCCTTCTGGGAAATATAATTAAAAATAAATAAATATATATATATATGAACCATATTGCTTGATGAATCCAAAGTATTATCAATAAGTAATATTGATTAAATATTGATAAAATGGATTTATATGAAAAACACATATCAACAAAGTAGTATGAATTACTCATTGAATCTTGTGAATTCAAACTAAAAGAACTATTAGAACTTTTGATTACCTAGAAAAGCTAAGAGGTAGAGACTCGTGCTGATAACGTGTTGTGAGAAAGAGAGAATGAAGTATCTTATTCCATGAGTGATAGCTCCTATATATAGGAGTATAACATAGGGTTTCAAGGTAGAAGAAACAAATGGAGAAGTGGACCCAATGGGCTAATGGGCATCCACATATTTACCCATAACATAAAAGAAGAAAATTAATTCTTTCCTGTTCGTACTTCGTAGCTTGGCAAGATTCCAAAAACAAAATTTCCACCAAAAAGGAAAGTAAGGAGCAGAGAAAAAGCTTCGTCGACACGCCTATTGCTCTCTTTCTCTTTGAAAAATTTATGATTGTTAGATCAACTTGAATTTGGGTTTTCTTTTGGTTGGTATCTTTCAATAATGTATCGGCTTCTCTCCAAGCTCTCTCCCCTTGTAAGCTTAAGCTCTTTCTTGCTTTTGTTCTGTTTAACTGTCTTAGATGGTTTATTTTGACTTTTTCTATAAATCTTTTTTACCAAAGAAAATTGATTTCCTCACTTTTGTGTTGCTTACTATACTTTGGCAGATTCAGAAGAGCACGAGTGTTCGTTTGTTTTCATCGTCCAAGACCGGCCCGTGTATCTCTATCTGCAGCCTTGTGGAATCCTCTCCCGACGGCGGCAGGAACAACGGAGAAGTCCTGTTGTTCGACGTCGCGAAACTGGAGTTAGTTATAGCGGAAAAAAAATATCCCTACGAGTTACATGCGACGCAATTGGTCGGAGCTTCCCGTGGATGGGGTTTCTTCTCCAACAGAGACGATCGGTCGGTGATTGTCAGCGACTTTCTCAACCCGTACGCTTCCAAGACAGCACCAAAGATGATTCCTCTGCCTCCCTTCACTACATTGCCCTCTTGCCAATCCGAAGTCGTGTGTAACGTGGCCATGTCCTCTTCCCCCGAGCCGTACGACAAAGACTGGTGCGTCGGCGTCAAGTTCTTGGGTAAACAGCTGAGTCTCTGCATGCCCCATAGTGACATGCGTTGGACTAACATCACAACACCTTTCGAGTCTTGGGACACCTCAAAGCTAATGTATTCCAAGAGAGACGAGAGGTTCTACATGCTTGCTCCAGGAGGCAAGTACTTATGCTCATGGGATCTCAACTTCAAGAAAGATAAAAAGCCCAAGTTCTACGAGCTGGTGTTGCACGACGACATTCCCAGCAAGATGACAAGTTCCATATGGAAGGATATGGATTCCTTGTGCAGGCAGGACCACTGGGTGGAGTCACCTTCCGGAGAATGTTTCCTTGTCAAATGGTACTCCGAATACACCACCGAAGGCGTCAAGCTACCGACGGTGATGGTGTTTAGAGAGGAGGACACGACGATGTGTGGGAAGAAAAACATGCGTCGCACAAAGGACTTTGGAGGTCTATGCATTTTCATTTCAAAGGGAGAGGATTTCTGCGTTGAGGCCAGCTCTTGCAACCTCCAGCCTAACTCCGTCTTTGTAAATGACCGTTTGTTTGGAACGCTCAATCTCACCAAGAGATCATACGGTCGCTATGAGTATCCAGAAGGTACACCAGACAGGATTCCTCACTCACCGTACTGGCTTCCTCCTTATTCCAGCTAGCTTTTGCCTTTCTTGTTTCATTCGTGTTATTTGTGTGTTTGGTTCTGTCCTCTTTACCGGTTTGGATTACTAATTAATCACATTATGATATCATTTTTAGAGGAATTATTATCATTACCTTAGACCACATGTCTAACTTTTATTACTTTTGTTAGATTTGTTTACCATCGCAATAGGTTCTCTCTGAAATCGTTTCAAGTTCTAGAGTGGAATCTCTTATAGCTCTATAGTGTGGTGTGTACACAGTTTCAAACAAAAAGCAAAAAGGAAATAGATGAAATAGATTTTCGCTTATACCCAACCACGTTTGAAATATACAAACATTTTTTTCTTATCTATGTATCCAAAAGAACCATTAAGATGATGGTTTTCTTTCTTTCTATGTATCCATCCAAAGGTTATAGTTATGCATATAATTTCTATGTGTGATATTTTGCAACATCGTCATCATCATCATCAAAATCATGTTGGTTTATAATGATGACATGATCTTTGGCTCAAAAAATAATAATAAGAAAAAATAATGACATAGTATTAAATAATGATGATGACACATGATGGAGTAAGTGAAAAACAAAAAGGACGGAATAAGTGATACATTTGAATTTTGAAACTTGTACCACAAATTCAAATCTGTAAAAATTGAATATACATAAACCTGCTCTGCTCTACGGTAAAAACACAGAAAAAAAAAAATGTGGTTGGGTAAGAATTTATTGTATAGGTTGCGTATTCTGTCAACAAAAAATTATTATAGCTTTTGTAACAATTGTGAGTGGACGACAGTAACCCAATACAGAAGATAAAAAAACATATGGAAAAGGTGGAAAATACATAAATAGAAAGAAGAGCATTGTTCCCTGTTTAGTAGCGACTCGCTACTTTAGCTTGGCAAGATATCCAAAAACAAAAATTTCACAAAAAAGGAAAGAAAAGAGCAGAGAAAAAGCTTGGTAGACACGCCTATGTACTTCTTTCTATAATTAAAGGTAGAGAAGATGGTAAATACATCAACTTAATTCTGAGTTTCGTGTTTGATACCTTTGATCAATAATGTCTCGGCTTCTCTCCAAGCTCTCTCCACTCGTAAGTCGCAAGCTAATCTCTTTCTTGCTTTTGTTCTGTCTTAGATGGTTCGTTTAAGGAACGGATGGTTGAGATTACTCGAGAATTTTACTTTCTTTTGTTTGGTTTTAATCTCTAAGTTGCTTACTTGGCAGATTCACAAGAGCAGGAGCGTTCGTTCGTTTTCATCCTCCACGACCGGTCCGTATTTGACGCTTAGTATTACTGCAAAACCGCTGCCGGAAGGCGGCAACATTGGAGAAGTGGTTTTATTCGAGATGGCCAAAACAGAGTTACTCGAGCTCACGGAAAAAACAATCCCTGGAGAAATAATCACGGCTAAAGGAATTGGAGCTTCGAAGGGATGGGGATTTTTCAGTGACCCGCAAGATCGCTGCGTACTCATCACCGATTTCATGAACCCTTGGTCTTGCAAATCAAACCCCAAGCTCTTCACTTTGCCTCCGCTTACACCTCTTCTCTCTTGCCAGACTGATGTCGTCTGGAGCGTGGCAATGTCCTCTTGTCCTGATGACGACGAAGACTGGGTTGTTGGCATCAAGTCCTTGGGTGACCAGCTCAGTTTCTGTAGACCCCGTCGTGACTTGCGTTGGACTAAGATCACAACCCCTTTTGACTTCTTCCCAACCTCAAACCTCATGTACTCAAAGAGAGATGAGAGGTTCTACTTGCCTGGTCTTGGAGGCCACCACTTGTTGTCCTATGATCTCAACTTCGACAAGAAAGACTACAAGCCTGAGTTCCATGAGTTGCAGTTTCGAGACTTTCCAGAGCCACTCGAGTCTGAGTTGGATTTGTCAGAGATGTTTTCTTCTTCCACCAGGACGGAACACCTCGTGGAGTCACCCTCCGGAGACGAACGTTTCCTCGTCAAATGGTATATACATACACTTTAATTAGTCTCTCAAGTGGCATATAAAGATATATTTATTGGTTCTTAAACTATATATATCGTTGGTTCTTGCATGCAGGTACGCCGGCAGCAATTTGGCTACGAAAATAGTCTCATATGAAACGCAGCTGGTCATGGTGTTTAGAGAAGAGGAGACAACAGAGGGAAAATTCATGTGTTACACTGATGACATTGGAGATCTGTGCATCTTCATTTCAAAGGGCGGCGAAGCATTTTGCGTCCCGGCAAGCTCGTTCCCTGGACTCCTACCAAACTCCATCTATTTTGTAGGCTTTGGCTTTGGCGTTTACGATCTTACCACCAGAACCACCTCTAGTTTACAAGATCCCAAAGAGTCACTACTGGATGGGGTTGTGATCCCTCACTGGTTTCCTCCATCTTCTTAGATAGATTACAATTTAAAAGTTGTAGGACATTTTATGTGTCCTTGGAATTAGAATCAGTATTAACCAAAGGCAAACATGTCTTCAAGAAATTCATAAAGTTTGTAGGACACGGATAGTTAATGACAAGAGTCAATTCCTCTCTTTCTTGATGCTGACAAATATAGTTCCAATTTTTCAACTAAACCGCTTTGCAACTAAAAAAAACAGAAACCTAAAATCGAAATTCCGGTTTATACCGGTTATTTCAATTACCAATGATTACACGTAAGGCCCATTTAGATCGACAGTTCAATTTTAAGATTAACGAAAAAAAAAAACACAAAAAGTTGGATATTGATGCCAATAATATGTGGGGAATGATGAAGAGTATTGAAAATTGAAAACCTTCGTATGTCTTCCAAATAATCATTGGAAGCATATATTTGTGGCTAATTGTTTTATAATGATTTATCTTCATGCATAACCACTTTGAATTACATCTTTTAAGTTCAAAAGATTGATGTAAGAAACGGCGGCAAACTTTTCTGTAGAGGTCGAAGACTATTGGTTATGCTCCTGGGGAGTATAATTATCATGGAGCCACCTGAAAAAATTATCACAACAGTTGAAAGTGGAGATCTCTTGAAATTACTTGGAGAAGATGGTGGTACTCAATCACAAATTACATATAGGTTTAGATTTGCTCCATTAGAAAAAGGTTTGAAGTTAATTATTTTGATATTAAATTTGTGTTATTGTTAAAGAAATTACAGATCATCTCTCTCCCCTAGCTTCTCTAACTTCAAAAGTTCATCTCTCTCTGGTGTCTTCATCATCTCAGGTAAAGAGAATCGAAATCGACATATTGCTTCAATATTATGATGAGGATAACTTCATACACTCTAAAATTTAAAATTTATTTTTCGATCATCACCCTCATTGAATTTGTCATCAATGAACCAAGTTTTCCCATAGCAATGGTTGGTGGGTTTACACTATTTAAATCACCTTAACCATTCAAAACCGATACACCTCTTTCCATTTTGACCATGATTCTTCTTCTTCCAAATATGCTATTGAATAACTTGCTTGAATCATTTCCGCAAGACTATAAATAATAAACGCTGTGAGGAGTGCCAATCATAAGCAGTTTAGAAATGTACGAATTTCGTCCAAAAATCACAAATAACAATAATATATTTAAAAAAATCAAGCTAAAATTTAAGAAAGCAACGCAACTCCATTTCGTTTGTAAGATATGAAAAAATAATTATTTGAAAAAATATTTTTTATATTTTTATAAAAAAAAACATTTTTATGTTTTGCTAAGAGTGTAAAGTTTTCCAATCGTCAAGTACGCTGCAAAGAAGTTTGACCTCTCCAAAGATGTTGTGGAGCTCGTTCCCAACCACAACGATTTGGGACTCGGCACAGTTCAAAATGTATGACGAAAACCCTTTACCTCCTCCACAAGCAGAGCCCCCCAAATATATAATCTTTTAGAGGCCCACAGTTTAACTAAAGTTATAGTATCATAGTGGTTTCAGCATGTTACAAGAAAATGTCCAACCCGAGTTCGAGTATAGCTTAAACCCTTTTTTCGTTTTTTTTTTTTCATAAAGGAAAACGAAATTACATAATATAATCAAATTGAGTATTTTTTTTTTTTCGTTTTTGTCGTTTTATAATCATTTAATAAAAAATAATTATATTGCAAAGACCTCCATTTTTAAATTTGTCATAAGCCCCAATTAACCTTCGCACGACACTCTCCACAAGGAAGCCAAGCAACCTGCAGTGAAGACTAAGACACTTTATGAAATTGTTAAGGCAAGTGCAAGATCAGGATCCAAGAGTTTCAACGCCCACATCCTCTCCCAAGAGAAGGTGATTAATATAATTATCACATGTACAACACTAAGAAAATCGTTTGTAATGGTGTTGTTGTTCGTTTATGCTATTGATGTTGTTTGTTTTATGTTGAACTTATTATTTTTGTTTCTTATTACTAAGTTACTTTGTAATTGTAATTTGTGTGTTTAATTTTCCCTAATTTTGAATCTCCAAGTTTTTCTAAACACTCTTTCTTTTTCTTTATTTCTCCATATTTCTTAGATTTGAGTTTCAGTTTATGCACCACTCATAATCTAACTAAAAACTAATATGGCAAAAGCAAAGAAAAAATAAACATAAATCCAAAATCATCACTTTCCTCTGATGCATGTTAGGTGGTGATTGGTTAACCTGCTACCATCCGCAAACGCAACTTTTGCGGGTAGTAGCGGTTATTGGAGTTTGACAACAATCATCGCAAACGCTTTCAACCGCTTCAAACCGCTCCAGATCCCTCAAGATTCCTCAAAATCAAAAGCTCCTTCTCAGCAGCGTTTGCGGTTGCGGGCGGTTGCGGGTGGATAATTAAAAAAAAAAAAATCAAAAACACAAATTTATTTAAAATCTGAAAATAAATAATAATATTTATTAAAAAAAATTAAGATTTAGATATTATAATCACAATAAAAATAAAAATATTTGATATTTGTTTGGTAAAATTCATTAAAAACATATTACAATTTTATATTTCTAAGTTCTACAAATTAAAATTCTCTTCATAAATGTTCACATCATGCTAATATATATATATATATATATATCTAACAAAAAATAAAATGGTAATCTAAATTTAATTTTCACACTAAATTTTAATAGAAATCACATTTTATCTATATTATAGAAATTAAAAGATGAATATAAGTATTATATACATATTATTTCTTATAAATTTTTATTATTAATTATGTTGAACTATAAATTTATAATTGTTCAATATAATATAGTTTTAATGTTTTATAATTATAAAATATGTTTATATTGTTAATTTATTGTTAAACCGCTATTTTACCCGCTGGTCAACCAGTCAAAAATATTCCGCAAATGCATCAGCTCTCAATCGCTATACCAGTCGTACAAACAACTTAATTACGCGTTTAACCGCAAACTCCCACTTCAGCAAATTCCCGCAACCGCAACCGCAACCGCAGCGTTTAAACCAGTCAGGCCCTTGCTCAAGAAGATGATGCATATTCAAGAAGACAATTTGACATATATTTATCACTGATAGTAAAAATAGCTTAATAGCTTAACTATACTAATTACATATGGTTAATCTGCATTTTAACTGAGTTATCTCATGAATCATTTAGATGCTGCTGAAGTGTTGAACTAATTACACCATTTGCAACATTTAAAAAAAGTACAGCAGCACAATTAGATATGTACGTTGATATTGTTCATCAACTTAATATTGGAACCAGAGATCATATAATACATTATATCCAACCAAATATCTTAAAAACATGTTTGACATTTTATTTTATTTTAACTCAGAAACACATGTCACAAATTACAACACTTATTATTATCTTCGAACCGGAATACTTTGTTCGTTCCTCCAAAAGTTTTCCGCATCGATTGACGTTTTAATATCCACTAACCTTTGGAAGTTGTCTTTGAAATATTTAACTCCGTAGATTTTACCTTCATCATACGTTGAATTAACACTTGATCCTATGTCAAGATCACGGTAGCTCAAAAACGCCTCCCTCGGATTACTAGACACGTACGGGGTCATGAATCTGTACATCTCTCTTGCACGTCCCAAATAATCTTTCTCCACGTCATCTCCACTTTCCGACCAGTCAATGACATACTCAATGTTGAACAAATTGCCTGCTCTATGTGGGAACGGTGTCCTCGAACTCGCGATCTCACCCATTCTTCCTCCGTACGGGTTCCAATTCATTTCAACTTTCTCAACCTCCACCAATTTCTTAAGTATTAAACCGAGACCGGTTCTCGAAATCGAACTCTTCACATAGTCCGATTTCCGCTTCATGAACAACTTCTTCCCCACCGTCGGGTTTAGCAGTACCGAAGTCGGTGTACCGATTGGATTACCGGCCCAAAACAACACCGAATCGATCCATCTCATTTCGGTACAATCGGTTTTCTTCAGCTTTAATTCTGGAAAATCCCGGTTCATCACGTTCAATAGCTTATCCGACCGGCCTAAATACATCCCAATGAAAGATGCCAAAACCGTCTTTTCACCAGGCTTGGCACCGTTGACCAAAGTCAACGTCAGCCTCACGAACAGATTTCGATCCGTACTGTTAGCGAAACTCTGCCATTTCATTATAAGATCGACGGCTCCTTCTCCGACGGTTTTTCCAACTTTAAACACTGTAACTTTCTCCGGCACCGCAACTAACCGGATTTTATAACCCAGCACGACGCCGAAACTCGCGGCTCCGCCTCCTCGAACCCCCCAGAAACGATCTTCCCCCATCGAAACCCGATCGGTGAATATATTCCCGTTCGAATCAACGATTCCGGATCCGACGACGTTATCCACCGACAATCCGTACTTTCTCATCAGATTCCCGTACCCTCCGCCGCTGAAATGACCACCGACGCCTAATGTCGTAGACAAACCCGCCGGAAATCCGAGAACGTTGCTCTTTTCAGCGATTCGGTAATAAAGCTCTCCGATCGCGGCACCGGAATCGACCCAAGCCGTTCCTTCGGTGAGATTCACGTCGACCGATTTGAAATTGAACATGTCGAGGACGAAGAACGGGACGGTGGAGGTGTAAGAGAGTCCTTCGAAGTCGTGGCCGCCGCTTCGGATCCTGACCTGAAGAGAGAACTCGCGGGCGCATCCTAGCGCCGCCTGAATGTGTGTCCACGTGGCGGCGGCCACGATGGCGAGGGGTTTTGGTGTTGTGGGTTTGTCGAAACGGAGGTTGGGTATGCGGCGGCGGAGGACGGCGGTGAAAGAGGAGTTCGTTGGAATGTAGGCGACGGCGGAGTTAGGACTCGTTGGGTCCGTCGGCTGTCGATCAAGACATCGGAGAAAAGCCACCGGATCAGTCACGGATTGTGAAGTTGATATTGATGTTGATGAGATCAGTAGCAGAGAGATTACGAGTAATTTCTCCATTTTTTCCTTTGGAGTTTGCATTATATTTTCGAAAGCTCATGTCTGAGTATTTATATAGAGGAGATACATTACGTGCTTAAGTAATTAATCCAGTTTTTTTTTTTGTTTCTTTTTCAATTTTAAAAGAGGATTAATTTGTATTTTACTCTTTTATAATGTCAAAGGTTGTCAAGGAATTAACCATTAGTCCGACTATCTCTTATCCGAAAAAATATGACTTTCTCCATTTTCAAGATAAAAAGGTTAAAAATTCAGCAGAAATAACGAGAGAGCAAAACTAATTAACACAATGAGGGGTAGTAAAACCGAATTCGTAACTGTAAGGATTAGGGATTATATATCATTCTCTTAATCAAAAATAATGGATACTACTAATCCAAACTCTTTATAGAAACATTTTCGTTTATTTTATCTTGTTTTGACGGCTTAAGTATTTATTTTTTCCAATTAAATGTTGTAGTGGACTAAATATATTGGACTTTGACTTCTACATTATTGTATTTATTTATTTATGAGCACACTGGGACGCGATAGCCGATAACGCGTCATTTTCTAAATAGATGACTTATAAACTTTTTTGTTTGCAGCGTTCATATGAAAATACTTTTGAGATTAATTAACAGATATATTCGTAGTTTATGCGTGTTGCAATACGGATCGCGTATTTCTATATGATAAATTAAAATCTCTTAAAGATGAATCTTTTAGCTATTTTTTTTTTTTGTTCTTTGAAGATAAATTTTAGGGAAATTGTACAAACTAACTTCAGATAATCTCTAAATTAAGTGACAAAAACTGACACCTTTATCACTATACTATTCATTTTTAAAATACAACTTTCTCTTTGCTTTATGTTTGTTTGGTTCTCTCTCCAGCTACTCGATGAAAAGAAAGAAGAAATAGAAAGAAGAAGAAAGAAGAAGAAGAAGAATGAAGAAAAATAATATAATATTGGCAATGGTAACATTGATAATGGTGGTGATAATACCAAAGTAACTTTTAAAGTTAACATAGTTAGCAAATCAGTAATTCATATTTTCAAGAAATGATAACAAGATTAGAACAATAATTATAACGATAACAAAGTTAGCAAATTAATAACTCATATTTTCGTGAAATGATAACAAGATTACCAGAATGATTATAATTATAACGATAACAAGTTAAAACAATAATTTTAAAATGTGATAACTATTTTAACATGAAAATTTCATTATTTATTATATGATAACGAGGTTCACAATATGCTAACTGCGTTAGCGTGTTAACATCATTGTTATCTTTTATATTTTCTGATGATGAATAGGTTCACCGATCTTAGATGAACAATATTGATGGTGGTTGTTTGGATAAGAAACAGTGTTGTCAGATTGTTTCATTGAAAAATGAGTTTGCAACACAATGACACTTTCTGTAATTACTAAAAATAAAAAAGATACTTTTGGTTTTAATTTTGTTTCTCTCTCTTATTTCACCTAATTTCTAATTATTTGCTCTTAGTTTTAATTTTCTTATTATCTGAGTATATTCACTAAATTCACCCAATTTTATAGGTTTTCAATGTATTTTTTCTTGATTAATTAAAATAAAAAAACCAGATTCCAATCTATAATATATAAAAGCCTCTATTTGGGGCTCCTTAGAGTGTCCACGTAGGATTTCTCGTGAGAGCTCTCGTCCTGCCACGTAAGCCGCTTAGATCCCTTATTGACACGTATGCAGCAAGCATCGATAAACCTCAGGTCTTTCATCTTGGCCCATTTATTAATTTTTTAGCCCACAAAACAGACGATAATTAAGCGAAGCCCACCGTCCGTTCACCCATGTCGTCGCCTCCTTCTTCGGTGCTTCTTCAACAACGTCGGGACATGAATCGATTCAACTTTCTCCGTTTACTGGCCGCTATTAAATCCGCCGGTTACGCCTCCTCCCCATCAATTAGCCACCTCCACAATAAAAACCTCGACATGGCTCCCCTTACTATTTCGTGAAGCAGAATTCCCGGACTTAAAAGCTGCTCATTGTCACCCTCTTTCCTCTCAAGCACATCCGGCTATCCTCAGCAGCAGTCATCATGGTTTCCGGTGACCCTCTCGCTCCACCGGTATGTCCTGCTCGACCAAAAGGTATGTCCACTGAAGCTCTTATACTCCCGCAGTCTCTCATTTATCTCAGCCGTTTACAGCCTCCAACAGCGATTGGTTCAGGATTCGCGTTTGTTCCGGCCACAGTCGCGTCAGAGTTGGCTCCCTGTTTGTGTGCTCTCTTCCGCTTCATCGTACGATATGTAGCTAACAAGAGATGCCTGTTACGTTTCCCAGAATCTGATCTCTCAGAAAGTATCAGGCTCTCTGCTTGACGATTCTCTCTCTCTCTCTCTCTCTCTCTCTTTCAGTCTACCTTCGACGATTTTAGGTAAATCAGACTAATGGGTTCTCACTAATTTCCCTTTTAAAAATAACTTCTCCTTATCTCTTATATTGTCTCCGAATATGTCATCTGCCTTAGAAATAAAGATGGAGCAATGCAAAGAAAATAAGTCCGTCTGCAAGTTGTGGGAAGTTAGACGAAGATCAGTTGATTGAGATGTGGATGAGCGCTATAAGCTCAAAATCGACGCAAATGGACACCTCTCAATCGATCTCTAAGGTTAACATCTCTTCAATCATGCTTTAAATTTTGTGAAGCCACCCTATCAATCACTTCAAATGGTTCTGTCATCACGATTGACTCAGGCACTAAAACCATTTGGAATCGCAAACCATCAAAAGAGGTGAAGGGGAGAGTTAGATCTCCGTCACGTGAAATCTATAATTGGGTATGGCAACCTCTTGAATTTAAAAAAGGGTATTGATCTCCAATAAACTTAACCTCCAGTCAGTGATGATTCGACTGGTGTTTGAGGATCAACGGATTCAGAGTAAGTACCAGATGAAGCAAGATCTAAAGCAAAGCTGGGTTATTTTGAATCCTAAATGTCAGCCGACTGTTTCAAATTTGTGTGGTCCTCTCCTTCACAAATTCAGCGTCTTTGAAGCTTCTCTTCATGGCCTCTCTCTTTATGTATGCCTACTTCTTTTTTGTCCTAATTTCAGTGAAATTAAATTTGCTAATGGTGACACTATTAGTGCTTACATTCATTTAATTCGCGAGTCTTTCTATGTTTGGGACTTGAATTTATATATGCTGAAAATTTCGCCAAAGGAGTTCTCATTGAGTTTATAAGCAATATTGGCTCATTTTGTTTTTTATTTTAGCTAAACATGAAAGAAATATTGCCAAAGACTTTCTATAATGTCAAAGCTTACTAATTTCTCTTACGAGTCTAAAAGATTTGAGTAAAGTTAAAAAATAATTGAATATATGGTGTACCGAAAAAACAACACTCAGTATATTGTCTGTCAATATGTAACTAATGGAAGTGTTTCCAGTATGCCCTTAATATTTTCAGCTACGATGCAAGAGCGAATGAGGTAATTATCCACATTTTCTTTTCTTTTTTTTTGGTTTTACAGATTCATCTAAGTTTTAAATTACAGTCCCCAACTTATGCTTAAGTTACTTAAATGATAATTGTGCTATCTTGAGCGAAAACATGAAATATATATCAAATTATGGCTGAATGAATAAAACATATATTTATCTGCTTTTTCAATGTTTAGGTCTTGAAAAGTCATGGCCGGCCAACTCTGTAATGGGTGAAACAAAATTACAGTCATAAGCTTTTTGTTATGTATTTGGTGTTATATAGAAAAAATAGAGGTGGAGAAGTTTGGAATACGGATAGTGGCCTCGTGACAATTGGGAAAGAGCTTCAGAATATTAAGACAATAAGAGTTATGTTCTGCTATTTTTGCTCTGTCTTGGCCCTTTCCAAGCTAAAGTTATGTTCTTCCAGTTTTACAAGTTTCACATTTCCAGTTTTACAAATACAAGCTTTGTATATGTTTTTTCTTTTTCTTTTTGTTTATCAATAAGTTTCAACTTTCAAAAAAAAAAAAGGGGTTTTTCCAAACATAGAGAATACGGATAGAAAGTGATATGAAGATAGTGATAGAAAGTCAAAAACATAATTGAAATAAATGATGATTTATTCAAGAACCAAGCAGGAAATAAAAAAGTTGTCAGGATATTAGAAAAGCAAAAAAGTGGTCTAAGAAGAAGTTGTCGCTGAGAGAGGAGAAACAAGAAGTTCATCCGGCTCCAAATGACAAAAAAAAAGAAGAAGAAAATAAATAAGGTACTTGATTGATTGTGTCATAGGAGAACGGTGGAGATTCTAAAGAATGTGAATGAAGCTAAAGGATGGTTTAGATGGTGAAAAAGACGATTTTAAGCAGCATAGAAGACAAACAATTTATGAGCATGGTTGATGTAAGCAATTATTTTCATATAAGAATTTACTCTCAAATCTCTCATCAATATATATTTCTGTAAGTGCTAATAATAATTGAGGTTTATATAGATATGAGAGAGGTCTAGAGAAGATGTTCAAGTTACATGATCAAAAGCCTATGGTCAAAAAAAAATTCCATGATCTTGAAATATGTTTATGAATAAAGGTTTCTTATGCCAAAACATTACAACAAGAAGTTGAAGGAAAAGGAAAACAAAAATTTAAATAAAGAAATTAAAGTGCTTTAGTTGGTTAACAAATATATATTACAATGTGAAATTCTCTTCGATTAAATAAAGATAGAATATATAGGTGTTGAGTTGTAAATATATATATAGAATTAGAAATAAATAAATAAACAATAATGTATTGAAATATGGTGAACAAAGATGATTTCTATTATGAATTTAATTTCTTTGCTTAAATTCTGTTTTTCATCTTTTAATTAAGTAAGACTTTTAAGTTAATTCACAATGTATTTTTGTTATAAATTTTACCTTTTTAGAATTTAAATTCACATCAAATATATATTGGAATTAATATATTATATTTAAAAATCAATTTATAATTAATTAAATTATATAATAAAATATTTAATTAAATAATATGCGCGTAGCGTGGGATAACCTTTTTTTTTGCCACATTCTTTTACATAACCAGACCGGAGGGAGTATTAATATTGATAGTGTTCAAAATAAAACTTCAAAATATATATTGAAAACAGTTAAACAGTAATAGTTCAAAACCGTTTTTTTTTTTGTGTGTGTGAGGATAAAAGCTCAAATATGATTATATATCTACACATGTTGGTTGTTGTATTTTTTAATGATTCTGCAATCTTTTTTTAAAACATTTCACTTTTCCTAACAAAAGAAAAGCCATAAAAATTTCTAGAAATAATATTCATCAAGATATATTCTTCATATAATTAAAATTAGGTTACAAAATATTTTTAAAACAAAACCCACGCGTAGCGTGGGATAACACCTAGTGTCTTATAAAATTTATTGGAGTATGTATTTGATCCCGTGTTATCCGTTAATATAGAGATAAGCCTTGAATATGTTGGTCAATAAATGTATACATCTTTCATGTATGTGATTGTGATGAGTGTGTTATATTTCTCTGTATTCATAAGTTGACATATTAGTTTCATACATAGCGCTTGACTGAGACTATACTACATAGACGCTTAACTGGTTTCTTAGTTCTTAATTCTTATCCATTTATCACCCATTTGTGAGCTTTCTTTTTTCTAAAATACGGAAATACATGATCCGAAGTGACGGATAATTGACAATTCCAACACATTTCTTTCTGTAGAAAAAATATAAATACATATATTTTTCGAAAGTACATAGACAGGAAATTAAACAATCGACTACCTCGCATCTTCTAATCCAAGACAAAGGTTTTAAGTCTGAATTCGATAAAAAGCAAAGAGCTCAAACTCATCGCCTTTTACACCAAATTGATTATATTATTTCTTTCAGTTTTAATATTAAAACATAAGATTTTTGGTATAGATTATCAATTGAAGCAAGAGTGCATGTGTCTCTTGTCTCTAGTCTCTAGCGGCTGGAGCGCACTGGAATGCTCTGCTCGTACCGGAAAAAGTTGTCTGGATCAACTCTAGTCTTAACCTGAACCAATCTCTCGAAGTTATTCTTAAAATACTTCACTCCGTACACTTTACCTTCCTCGTACGTCGAGTTCAAGCTTGTGCCAATGTCAACGTCTCTATAGTTCAAAAACGCCTCTCTTGGATTCTTTGACACGTAAGGGCTCATTGCCTCGAACACTCTTTCCGTCTGGCTCAAGTAATCCTTAGCCACTGCTTCCCCTGGCACGAACCAGTTCGCTGAGTACTGAATCTTGAACATGTTTCCAGCTCGGTGCGGGAACGCTGTCTCGGTCGCTGGAATCTCACTCATCCTCCCTCCGTACGGGTTAAAAGCCATTGTCACGTTCTCGTTCTCTAACATAACCTTGAATATCGCATCTAAACCGGTTCTTGAAATCGGTTCTTGGACGTAATCGGATTTTCTCTTCAGGTAGATTAGCTTTTGCGGGATCCGGTTTAGCATAACCGATGCTGGTGCTGTACCGGGTGGGATACTGAGCCAGAACAGAACCGACTCGATCCATTTCATTTCTATACACTCTGTTTGCTTCAGACCAAGCGCAGGGAACTTCGCGTTCGTTATTTCTAGAAGCTTCGATGAGTTTCCGAGGAACATTCCCATGAAAGAAGCCTTCACGGTTTTGTTGCTTGTGCTTAAAGTTAACCTTATGTAAAGATCGTTGTCGATCTTGTCTGCGATCTCTTGCCATTTAGCTACAAGTTCCGTGGTGTTCACGCCTCCTCTGTTTCCGACAGCTTCGACGTTAAAGACTGTGACTTTCTCCGGCACCGGAACAAGCTTAATCTTCCAGGCTAAGACAACACAGAAACTAGCGGCTCCTCCGCCACGTAGGGCCCAGAAAAGATCTTCTCCCATTGAGCTCCGGTCCAAGACTCTCCCTTTAGCATCGACGATCTTAGCGTCAATGATGTTATCGATCGATAAACCGTATTTCCTCATCATGTTTCCGTAACCACCACCGCTAAAATGCCCGCCGGCGCCTAGACCGGGACAGATTCCGGCTGGAAATCCACGGAGATCATTGCTTTTGTTGGCGACTCCATAGTAGATCTCTCCAAGCGTAGCACCTGATTGGACCCACGCGGTATCGAGCTTTGCATCGAACTCGATAGATCGGAGATTGAACATGTCAAGGACGACGAAATCGATTGTCGATAAATACGACAGTCCATCGTAGTCGTGGCCACCGCTGCGGATCCGGAGCTGGAGGCCGAGTTTCTTGGCGCAGGTGATCGTGGCCTGAATGTGAGTGACGTCCGCGGCAGCTACGATCGCGATGGGTTTGCGTGTTGTGCTGTTGAAGTAACGGAGGTTACGAACGTAGTTGATGAGGATTGTGAGGAAGTTAGGGTTTTGTTGAGTGTATATGAAGTTCTCGATTGGAGATTTTGGATTTGAAGGTTTAAAATCGGTGATGCATTGTGCGAAAACGTCATCAAGCGTTGGTGGTGATGCGAATGATGTTGGGATCGTGAAGAGAAAAATGGTGATGATTAGGGTTTGGATAGCTAGAGATCTCATTGTTCTGTATCTTTTTTTGATGATATGGTTTGTAAGATTCGTGTAGGGGGTGAGCGAGAGCATTCTTTATATGTTTGTTAATTTGATATGAATAGTCAATCTGGCTATTCTTGTAAATGTATATATTTTTGGTAGATTGATATCTTTGTAAATTAGTCAATTGGTAGTAGCATTCTTTATATGTTTCGATAGCTAGAGATCTCATTGTTCTGTATCTTTTTTTTTGATGATATGGTTTGTAAGATTCGTGTAGGGGGTGAGAGCATTCTTTATATGTTTGTTAATTTGATATGAATAGACAATCTGGCTATTCTTGTAAATGTATATATATTTTTAATAGATTGATATCTTTGTAAATGAGTCAATTGGTAGTTTAATATCTTTGTAAATTAGTCAATGTCAGTTACTCAATCTAGAGATTTGATGCTTATTATGGCGATTTATTTCCCTATCTTCTTAAATCCTAAATTATATAAGCTTAACTTGTCCGGTCTATTTTTGAATGTTAATTATTTACATTAAAGAATATTCTAAGAAATCCTTCTTTCCAAAACGGGGAAAGGACATGTATTTCTTTAAAAAATAATAATTGTGAAGATATAAGTATATATGTGATGATATTTATTTAGCGTCACTAGCAAACTAAATATTTTTTTCTTTTTCTTACAAAATTAAGTATTTTATTCCGTTTTTGTGTTCTGTTTCCTTGACATGTACTAGATAGTAGATATCCGAGACACCACAAGTACTTGATATCCGATACCCCCAGAACAAGACAAATATCTAAATGAAGATATATAAACTCTTATAAATACGAAAGACATCGTTTATCAGGATTCTTATTTTATTTCCAGAGAAATACTATATTCTATAGGGAAACATTTGCAAACACATTTGTATTCGCATAACTTTTACGCGTTCATTACATTTTTTAACATTTTTTCTAGCTAGCTTGAATATTGTAAAAAGAAAAAAATTATGAGACTTTAAGTCTAAGAAATAAGTATTTCTCAAAAAAAATAAAAATAAATAAAGTCTAAGAAATAAGTACCTACAAGTAGAACATAAATTTCATTTTGATATATACTTTGTAAACATTAATAACTAACATGTCCAAATTTGTAATTCTAGCAGTAGACTAATAGCCATATAAAATCAAGCTTGACTGATTTATAATGACATACTAGGGTTGGACCCGCGTCCTGCACGGGTGATGGTTTCTGAATTTGTATATTTTTTTTTTTTAAATGTCTAATTAACTATCTTGAAATTTTATGCGATGGATTTTTATCTTGTTTTGGTTATTGTCTTCGTTTATAGTGCGAAAATTAAATATCTTAAACTATTTTTAAAAAAGATAAACAAATTAAAACTTTGACTGTAGCCATAGATTAAATATGATAGATTTAAGCGAGATACATAAAATTCAAATGACTATAATATAATAAGATAGTTAAAACAACAAAAAAAACTGAAAATAAATCTTTATTCTTTAAAAAAAATTATATTTCATGTATTTCATAAGATAAGAAATTTTAGGTCTGCGCATATGGATTATAACTAATTTTTTCTTCATTCAAAACTAAATATGTTTTATTATAATTCCAAAACAATCCAACCAATAAGAAAACAATCTCCAGAATCCAAATTATCATAACAGCAAAAATATAATTAATTTTGTATTGGTTAGAAAAAAAAAATTTGTATTGAAAGTGTAACATCCGTGAACCAGAAAGTCGTTTTGGAAGTGGTGTTGGACGATGCTAGGGGTTCGGGAGTAGTTGGCACATGCTCTTAGAGGTGTGAATTGAAGATTGGCTGTACATGTTCTTGTTTGATTGTTGTGCAGTCGGTCTGAGATTCAAGCATCGCGAAGAAAGTGTGTTAAATCCTTCTGAGCGACTAGTATCGATCGACACCGGTTATCAGGTTCGAATCCGGTATAGGTCGATTGCGCGTTTGATTTGTGGTTTGAGTTGGTTTGGTCGATGGGTGTCGACCGACACCAAGGAAGGGTGTCGATCGACACCGGTTATTGAGAAATCGATCGGTTCGATTTAAGTCGGCTGGTTTTGTCCGGTTAAGGGCGAGGGAAGCCCTAAGTCGCGATTAAAACCCTGTGGCCGCGTGAAAAAGGCTCAGTTTTCGAGGTGACACTTTTCAGAGGCGATTTTGGGAGATTTCTGAGGTTGGGAGGCATGTTCTGAGGCTTTGGGTTGTTGTTCATCATCTATTCCTTCCTTTCAATCCGTTCTAAGGTGAGTGCGTGACTGTAGGTCCGTCAATCGTTAGAGATTGTTTGATTTCGGTTTTGTTATTGAGTTTTTTCGAGTTGTTCTTGAGTATGATTGAGTTATTGGGTTGATTGATCGATGTGGGGGTTGAATCCCACGATTTATGTTGTTTTGTGCGATTTTCGTTGTTGTTGGTGTCTGGGCGTCGAGCTGGTGTCGACCGACACTCGATGAGTGTCGATCGACACTCAGGAGGCTGGCGTCGATCGACACCGACCTGAGTGTCAGGAAACGTGGGTGTTTCCTGACAGGGGAGGTTTATATTGTTGATATTGGTTGATCATTGTTATTGTTGTTGATTATGGTGATGTATTGTCTAGTGGTTGGCGTAATTGGCCTGTAGACGGAATGACCGTCTCACTGAGTATTTATGATAATACTCACGCATCTCTTTCGTAATGTGATGCGGTAACAGGAATGTGTGACCGCAGGATCGAGGCTGAAGAGGGGGATGATAGGGTTATTGGTTTATTGGTTCATTGGTTATTGTTTTATTATTTGAATTGGTAGCTAACCTGGTGTTTAGGTTGCTAGAGTTTATTTATTATTCTGGAATTGTTTATTGGATTATTGGTTATTGATATTGAGTTATTGTCGTTGAGTTGAATGGATAATTTAATTATTTATTTGAAGACTTCCGCTGAGTATTGATTTAATTATAAATAAAAAAAGCTTGGTTGTTTCAGAAAGTTGAAACAGATGGAGTAATACTCAAAATTTTGATGAAAACAAAATATCTATAAAAATAATTTTTTTATTTGATTTAAATATATACAATTAAAAAAAAATTCGAATAAAAATAACAATTTACATTTGGATACCTACTAAATGAGGTTTACTACTATGGTTGCAAAGAATCTATTTTTTATAATATATTTCTACACATTCACACAATAACATATGAGAATTTTAACAGTTTTAATGATTATTTTGTTTTTAAAAATTCAAATCATAGCATATACAGAAAAAGTTTTAGATTTTCTTTATTAGAATTTTTATATGGTGATTCAAATTATTTTATAAAATACATTTAAATAAAGATGATAGGAGATATAAAAATGATTTTTTAAAAAATTATTGTGATAGAATTAATTGAATCTCATATCTTCCTTATTTACTAATTTTCGTAATTGCCAATTAAGGAAAGATATAATTTATTATTATTAATAGTTACATATATAATTAATTTAATCATACATTTGATTTTCTAACAAAAAATACGAATGGCAATGTTTGTAATTATTCTAGTAAACTAATCCTTATTTCATAAATAACATGAGAAGTGCTTTAATGATGACATGTAGCATGACATTTTTGTTAATAACACATAAACTAAATGTTATTTCTAAAGTGTTTTCTCTTTTAATATATTAGGGATTAGACTTACAACGTAATAATAATAATAATAATAATAATAATAATAATAATAATAATAATAATAATAATAATAATAATAATAATAATAATAATAATAATAATAATAATAATAATAATAATAATAATAATAATAATAATAATAATAATAATAATAATAATAATAATAATAATAAAAATAATAATAATAATAATATAATAGATATAAGTAATATCCGCGAACCAGAAAGTTGTTTTGGAATTGGTGTTGGACGATGCTAGGGGTTCGGGAGTAGTTGGCACATGCTCTTAGAGGTGTGAATTGAGGATTGGCTGTACATGTTCTTGTTTGATTGTTGTGCAGTCGGTCTAAGATTCAAGCATCGCGAAGAAAGTGTGTTAAATCCTTCTGAACGACTAGTACGGGTGTCGATCGACACCGGTTTGAGAAATCAATTCCGGTTTAAGTCGATTGCGCGTTCAATTGAGGTTGGTTTGGTTTCGGTCGAGAGGTGTCGACCGACACCAAGGAAGGGTGTCGATCGACACCGGTTATGGTGAAATCGACCGGTTTGATTCAAGTCGGCTGGTTTTGTTCGGTTTAGGCGATGGAAACCCTATTCCGCGATTTAAAAGCCTTGTGGCCGCGAGAGAGACTCAGTTTTCGAGGCAGAGGTGTTTTTGAGAGAAGGAGGTGATTTCCAGAGAGTTTTTGGAGTTTGGAGGCTTGATTGTGGCTGTTCTTCGTTGTTTCATCTCTTCTCCTTCCTTTCAATCCGTTCTAAGGTGAGTGCGTGACTGTAGGCCCGTTAGCATTGGAGATTGTTTGATTTTGAGATTGTTATTGAGTTTTTCGAGTTGTTCTTGAGTAGGGTTGAGTTATTTTGTTGTTTGATCGATGTGGGGGTTGAATCCCACGATTTTGTATGTTTTGTGCGATTTTCGTTGTTGTTGGTGTCTGGGCGTCGAGCTGGTGTCGACCGACACTCAGGAGGCTGGCGTTGATCGACACCATAGAGGTGTCGGTCGACACCGACCTGGGTGTCAGGAAACGTGGGTGTTTCCTGACAGGGAAGTTTATATTGTTGAGCGTTGTTCTTGTTGTTGATTATTGTGATGTATTGTGATGTATTGTCTAGTGTTTGACGTACTTGGCCTGTAGGCAGGATGATCCACTCACTAAGTATTTATGATAATACTTACGCATCTCTATTCCAATGTGATGCAGGTAACAGCAATGTTCTTCCGCGGAAAGAGACCGAGAGAAGAGGATGATGAGATTAGGAATTTGATTATGGCTTTATTGTTGTGGTTGACAAGGAATTCCTAGGGTGTTAGTCTTGATTTTAACAATGTAGCAAACCTGGTGTTTAGGTTGCTTATTCTTTATTGGTTTTACTGGTTATTGGTTTATTGTTGAACGATGGTTTATTATTTAATATTATTGATTTCTTTCTAAGAACTTCCGCATTGATAATTATTATAAACCTTTATAAAAATAAAAAAAAGCTTGGTTGTTTCATTTTGGTATCAGAGCGTATACGGTTTTAGGACAGTCAGCATTGGATGAAGTGGACTATGTGTTTATTTGATTATGTGAGTTAGTCAGTTAGTGGTCTAGTCTCATCCTCTCGGTCTTCCAGTTTTATGCGGGTAAGTGAGTTGGATATTTGGTGTGTTGTGTTTTGTGTTTTGTTTGACTTTGCTCATTTTCTGTACTTGGTGGTAGTGCAGAGAGATGGACGCAGGTCGTGGTCGTGGCCGTGGTCGTGGTCGCGGTGCAGCCCGTGGGGGTAGAGGAGCTGGTCGCGGTGGGCGAGCAGCGGGTCATGGAGGTCGGGGTGCTGGTCGTGGTGTGCCAGACGCTGAGGTCTCAGTGGAGAGTGCAGCGCCGAGTGTGGCGGCAGCGTCGGTGACACAGTCTGTTTCGTTGGCCGGTGGGGCTAACTCAGGTGCCAGTGGTGGCGCGGGAGCTAGAGCAGTTCCACAGCATGCTCCGGTTGCACCTCCAGCGGCCGGGGCACAGGTTGGTGCCGGTTTCGTTGAGCAGCAGGAGGCTGCGGTGCAGCAGGGTGTTGCGGTGGGTTATTCGCCTTATCGTGAGATGACGAGGGAGATGCAGAGGATTGGCACGCCTACGTTTGAGGGTGGTGTTACTCCAGAGCAGGCTGACGAGTGGCGTCAGAGGTTAGAGAGGAACTTCGATTCAATTCGTTGTCCAGAGCAGTTTCAGGTCGAGTTGGCAGTGCACTACCTTGGAGGTGATGCACATTTGTGGTGGAGGTCTGTTAGGACCCGGAGAGAGGTGTGGACTTGGGTTGATTTCGTCGAGGAGTTCAACCACAAGTTTTTCCCTCAGGAGGCTCGTGACAGACTGCAGTTGAGGTTTTTAGACTTGACTCAGGGTGAGAGGTCTGTTCGAGGGTACGATGCAGAGTTCTGCAGATTGGTGGTTCATTCTGGTGGTGACGTCGAGGTTTCTTCAGGGACTTCGGAGGAACATCAGGACTCAGTGCAGAGGTGGTATGTACCACACTAGAGCTGGTTTAGTGGAGTTGGCAGCTTTCATTGAGGAGGATTTGCGTGAGCCGGTGAGCTCAGCAGTTGTTCCAGTTGCAGTTGCTCCTGCTACCCATCCTCGGGGCCACCAGCAGCAGCAGCATCGTAGAGGTTACAGTTCTGGTTATGGCAGGGGCGGTAGGCCTGCGCAGGGCCAGAAGAGGAGAGCAGAGGAAATATCTGCTAGTAGCCCGAGTACGGGTGGTTGTTTTGGGGTGTGGGAGTCTGGATCACAGAGTTGCGACTTGCCCCAAGAGGGCGGGATCCAGAGAGACGACAGTGTGTTTCTACTGCAGGGAGCCGGGGCATATCAAGACAATGTGTCCCAAGTTGCAGCAGAGAGCAGTGGCAGCAGCGATTCAGCCGTTGGCTATTCAGTCAGCAGCTCAGGTTGCAGCGTTGCAGTCAGGTGGAGCGCCGCGTGTTTATACTTCGACAGAGGTGAGCCAGACCAGTCAGTCAGGCTAGATCACAGGTAAAATCTTGACTCAGACTTGTAAATTCTTAAAGTAGAATTGTTGGTGTTGTCTGTTTCTGTTATTTTACTGTGATAGAGTTTAGAGGTTCTCAACACTTGTGGAATTGTGTAGGGACCTTGTTAGTTGGCGGTTTTGAGTCTCACGTGTTGTTTGACTCGGGAGCATCTAATTGCTTCATTACTCCGGAGAGAGCTGAGAGTAGTGGTATTCGGAGTAGCGAGGGCGAGGCTTCAGGCTTTGTCAAGGTGGCCGGTGGTGGTTATCTGGCTACTTCGAGCAGAGCTAGAGCAGTGGATGTGCAGATTGCGGGGCAGTCTATGCCAGCAGATTTGGTCATCAGTCCAGTGGAGCTGTATGACGTGATTTTGGGGATGGACTGGTTATCTTCTTACCGAGTTCATCTGGATTGCTACAGAGGTAGAGTGGTGTTTGAGCGGGATGCAGGGAAGTTGGTTTATCAGGGAGTGAGACCGACTTCGGGGAGTATAGTGATCTCAGCTATTCAGGCAGAGCAGTTGTTAGAGCGGGGCTGCGAAGCCTATTTGGCGACGATTACTATGACGGAGTCCAGTGGTGAGGTGGTTTTGCAGGATATTCAGGTTGTCCAGGATTTTGAGGATGTTTTTCGGTCGCTGAAGGGATTGCCACCATCTCGGTCAGATCCTTTCACGATTGATTTAGAGCCCGGGACAGCTCCGATATCGAAGACACCTTACAGGATGGCTCCAGCAGAGATGGCAGAGCTGAAGAAGCAGCTAGAGGACCTTTTGAGTAAAGGGTTCATCAGACCTAGTGTTTCGCCGTGGGGAGCGCCAGTGTTGTTTGTGAAGAAGAAGGATGGCAGTTTTCGGTTGTGCATTGATTACCGGGGACTTAACCGAGTCACAGTGAAGAACAGGTACCCACTTACGAGGATCGATGAGTTGTTGGATCAGTTGAGAGGTGCTACTTGGTTCTCCAAGATTGACTTGGCATCGGGTTATCATCAGATCCCGATATATGAGGCAGATGTCCGGAAGACAGCTTTTCGGACGAGGTATGGGCATTTCGAGTTTGTGGTCATGCCTTTTGGTTTGACTAATGCGCCGGCAGCTTTCATGAGTTGGATGAACGACGTGTTCAGGGAGTTTCTGGATGTGTTTGTCATCATTTTCATAGATGATATTTTGGTGTATTCGAGGAGTCCAGAGGAGCATGCGACGCATTTGAGGCTTGTTTTGGAGAAGCTTCGAGAGCAGAAGCTTTTTGCTAAGTTGAGCAAGTGCAGCTTTTGGCAGAGGGAGATGGGTTTTCTTGGCCATATTGTTTCTGCAGAGGGAATTTCTGTGGATTCGGCTAAGATTGAGGCTATCAGAGATTGGCCTAGACCGAGTAGTGCTACCGAGATCAGGAGTTTTCTGGGTTTAGCAGGCTACTACAGGAGGTTCGTCAAGGGGTTCGCGAGTATGTCTCAGCCGATGACGAGGTTGACTGGCAAGGATGTGCCGTTTGTGTGGTCGCATGAGTGCAAGGAGAGCTTTGGGAAGCTCAAGGAGATGTTGACTAGTACACCAGTGTTGGCATTACCCGATCCGGGGAAGCCATATGTAGTGTACACAGATTCTTCAGGTGTTGTACTTGGTTGTGTTTTGATGCAGGAGGGAAGAGTGATTGCCTATGCTTCGAGGCAGTTGCAGGGCAGTGAGCGTAACCGTCCTACACATGATCTTGAGTTGGGAGCAGTGGTTTTTGCACTCAAGATTTGGAGGTCTTATCTTTATGGTGGTAGAGTGCAGATCTTTACAAATCACAAGAGTCTACAGCATATCTTTACTCAGCCTTTGCTGAATGCGAGGCAGACGCGTTGGGTGGAGTTTCTGGCAGATTATGACCTGGATATTGTTTATCATCCGTGCAAGGCCAATTTGGTGGCAGATGCTTTGAGTCGACGGAGGGTTGATTCAGATTGAGATGGTGGTGTTGAGGCTTTCGTCAGCGAGATTAGTACATTGCGTCTTTGTGCTATTTCAGAGGAGCCTTTGGGTTTAGAGGCAGCTGATCAGGCAGACTTACTCAGTAGGATCAGAGTGGCGCAGCAGAGTGATCAGGGTTTGATTGATGCTTCGCAGGCGGTTGGTTCTGAGTATCAGGTCTCTTCGAATGGGACTATCTTGGTTCGTGGGCGAGTTTGTGTGCCCAAGGATGTGGAGTTGAGGCAGGAGGTTTTGAGAGAGGCTCATTCGAGCAAGTTTTCGATTCATCCGGGTGCGACCAAGATGTACCGTGACCTCAAACGGAATTATCATTGGGTTGGGATGAAGAGAGATGTGGCAGATTGGGTTGCAAGGTGCAACACTTGTTCTTTGGTCAAGGCAGAGCATCAGATACCTAGTGGTCCATTCCAGAGTGGAAGTGGGATATGATCACTATGGATTTTGTTGTGAGATTGCCTATCTCACGGACTTTCGATGCTATTTGGGTCATTGTGGATCGCTTGACCAAGTCAGCACATTTCTTGGCCATTTAGAAGACAGATGGAGCAGCTGTCTTGGCTAGGAAGTTTGTGCGAGAGATTGTGAGGCTGCATGGAGTGCCAGCCAGTATTGTGTCGGATAGAGATCCGAGGTTTGCTTCAGAGTTTTGGAGGGCGTTTCAGACTGAGATGGGCACTAAGGTGCATATGAGTACAGCGTATCATCCGTAGACAGATGGGCGGTCAGAGAGGACTATTCAGACTTTGGAGGATCTGCTTAGGATGTGTGTACTGGATTGGGGTGGCCATTGGGCTGATCATCTGTGTTTGGCAGAGTTTGCTTATAACAACAGTTTTCAGTCTAGTATTGGCATGGCTCCTTATGAGGCTTTGTATGGGAGGCCATGTAGGACACCGTTATGCTGGACCCAAGTGGGGGAGCGCAGCATGTTTGGAGCTACTTTTGTTCAGGAGACGACGGAGAAGATTCGTGTTTTGAGGTTGAACATGAAGGAGGCTCGTGAGCTTGAGTTTCAGGTGGGAGATAGAGTTTATCTCAAGATGGCTATGTTGAGGGGCCTTAACAGGTCCATAGCAGAGAACAAGCTCAGTCCGCGTTTTATGGGTCCGTTTCCAGTGGTAGAGCGAGTTGGGCCAGTGGCTTATCGGTTGGATTTGCCACCGATTATGAGCGCCTTTCACAAGGTGTTTCATGTTTCTATGTTGAGGAGGTGTTTGCATCCTTCAGAGGAGTTAGTGGTTGAGATTCCAGTGGATCTTCAGCCAGATATGACGGTTCCGGCAGTTCCTGTGAGGATTCTTGAGAGGAGAGTCAAGGTTCTGCGGAACAAGAGAGTGCCATTGTTGAGAGTCTTGTGGGACTGTAGCGGCAAAGAGGAGCAGACTTGGGAGCCAGAGGCAAAGATGAAGCTGAAGTTCGGAAAGTGGTTCGACAAGCAGGCTGTGGAGTGAGCTTCTTCATCTTTGTGGTTCTAGTCTTGTTTTTGGTCTTGTTGTTGTTGGTTTTGGATTTATGTATTTTCGTTACGTTGTACGATATACATTTTTGGAGTTATATGAGATGGAATTTTGCCTCATATTTTGGTTTCGTGTTTTGGATGTTACAAGTTTCTTTGGCTGGTGGGGTCATTGAAAGTTTTTAGTCATATGTTGGTACGCGTTTCAGTGTTATTACTCGTTTTATCTAGAGGCGGTGGGCCTTTAGAGTAGACGGTGGGTCTACTTTTGTTGGGACGGTGGGTGCCCGGCAGACTTATATTGGGGGTCACTACCTCGATATGGGTTGTTTTCGTGACGGTGGGTCACGGTTTGGATACTGTGGCGGTGGGCCGCAGTATGGATATTGTGGCGGTGGGCCGCAATATAGATATCGTGACGGTGGGTTACGGTATTGAGAGTAATAATATCTTGGAAACATGCGTATAACATAGGACTGAAAATGTGAGCTTTTGAGGTCTTTGAGAGACGTTTGTGTTGGGATTCGAGGACGAATCCAGTTTAGTGGGGGAGAATTGTAACATCCGCGAACCAGAAAGTTATTTTGGAAGTGGTGTTGGACGATGCTAGGGGTTCGGGAGTAGTTGGCACATGCTCTTAGAGGTGTGAATTGAGGATTGGCTGTACATGTTCTTGTTTGATTGTTGTGCAGTCGGTCTAAGATTCAAGCATCGCGAAGAAAGTGTGTTAAATCCTTCTGAACGACTAGTACGGGTGTCGATCGACACCGGTTTGAGAAATCAATTCCGGTTTAAGTCGATTGCGCGTTCAATTGAGGTTGGTTTGGTTTCGGTCGAGGGGTGTCGACCGATACCAAGGAAGGGTGTCGATCGACACCGGTTATGGTGAAATCGACCGGTTTGATTCAAGTCGGCTTGTTTTGTCCGGTTTTGGCGATGGAAACCCTATTCCGCGATTTAAAAGCCTTGTGGCCGCGAGAGAGACTCAGTTTTCGAGGCAGAGGTGTTTTTGAGAGAAGGAGGTGATTTCCAGAGAGTTTTTGGAGTTTGGAGGCTTGATTGTGGCTGTTCTTCGTTGTTTCATCTCTTCTCCTTCCTTTCAATCCGTTCTAAGGTGAGTGCGTGACTGTAGGCCCGTTAGCATTGGAGATTGTTTGATTTTGAGATTGTTATTGAGTTTTTCGAGTTGTTCTTTAGTAGGGTTGAGTTATTTTGTTGTTTGATCGATGTGGGGGTTGAATCTCACGATTTTGTATGTTTTGTGCGATTTTCGTTGTTGTTGGTGTCTGGGCGTCGAGCTGGTGTCGACCGACACTCAGGAGGCTGGCGTTGATCGACACCATAGAGGTGTCGGTTGACACCGACCTGGGTGTCAGGAAACGTGGGTGTTTCCTGACAGGGAAGTTTATATTGTTGAGCATTGTTCTTGTTGTTGATTATTGTGATGTATTGTGATGTATTGTCTAGTGTTTGACGTACTTGGCCTGTAGGCAGGATTATCCACTCACTAAGTATTTATGATAATACTTACGCATCTCTATTCCAATGTGATGCAGGTAACAGCAATGTTCTTCCGCGGAAAGAGACCGAGAGAAGAGGATGATGAGATTAGGAATTTGATTATGGCTTTATTGTTGTGGTTGACAAGGAATTCCTAGGGTGTTAGTCTTGATTTTAACAATGTAGCAAACCTGGTGTTTAGGTTGCTTATTCTTTATTGGTTTTACTGGTTATTGGTTTATTGTTGAACGATGGTTTATTATTTAATATTATTGATTTCTTTCTGAGAACTTCCGCATTGATAATTATTATAAACCTTTATAAAAAATAAAAAAAAAGCTTGGTTGTTTCAATATAAATCTGTTTTCTTCAAAAAAATATATAAATAATTTGATATTTTATTATACAAATGATGTCCAACAAAAATATACAATAAAAATTACATACAATGAATTATATCATTGGATTAATTTAGGAATGCATATAATAACAATAATAATAACCTTCCCAATCTCTACATTGGTTTCTGCAATCAATGCAAAACAACTACAGAAATTAAATTCTAATTTCACCAAGAAAAAAAGAAATTATAATTGACTGTTATGGGTTTAGTGGATGCCGATTATAGGGCCCACTATTCTTTGTATACATGTTCTCTTTTACCCTAATATTGTACTCTATATAAAGAGCTCTTCTACTTATGAATAAGATCATCTCATTCTCTCTTTTCTTACAACACGTTATCAGCACAAAGAACACACAAATGAGAAACACGAAGGTCTCATTTCCAAAGTCCTTGTCATTCACTTATGAGATCAAGTGGAGTGAAGAGAATGATAAAGTTGATTCATTACCAAACCCAAGAAGAATGGCGATGTCAATGTTCTAAAGATTGTTCAAGTGAAGATTTTAAAGGAGTTTTCATCTACTACTTTCGAGTTAGTTTATCTTATTGGATCATATCATATCAAAGATCTAGACGGATGTTCTCATGAGTGGGAGTAATTACGCGCTGCACTCTTTTTCTTTAACAAATGTTTTTCCCTTTGGGTTTTCCTTGTAAAAGTTTTAACGAGGCAGCATCTTACGCATTTATAAGATATTTTAGATAATGGACATCCAAGGGGGAGTGTTATGGGTTTAGTGGATGCCCATTATAGGGCCCACTATTCTTTGTATACATGTTCTCTTTTACCCTAATATTGTACTCTATATAAAGAGCTCTTCTACTCATGAATAAGATCATCTCATTCTCTCATTTCTTACAACATTGACAGATTTATATCTATTATATCTACATATGTTTGCATGAATTGAATGTAGTTTAATTGAATGTAGTTTAATTGAAGTAATATTTGCCTACAGAAAAAAATAAATCAAATGAATTAAATTTTCATAATTATTAATTCGTAACCGCCAATTAAATTCTAAAATCAGAGTAATAGTCAATTAATCAATTTCAAAACCAAAAACATAAATCACTAAATGTTTATAAAATGTTGTATATTTTGTTATATAATACAAATCCACGCAACGCGTGGAGCTTCCCCTAGTATATCTATAATAGTAACATTTGTAAGTTTTTCTTTAGAAGTGTTGTGATAATTTCTTTAATTAAAACGGTTGAAAAATTCGACTATTAATAATTTTAATGAGAACCATATGTCAACTATAAATATAGTTTTACTATTTTTTCTTATATACTGTTTATGGAGTTGTGTTATTTTATTCAGTTATGAATTGATTTTTGATATATTACTATTCTTAATAATTTTGGATAATACACAAAAACACACATTTTGTAAATTTGGGTAGGATATTCCAAAATATCAGACAAACATTGTGGATAATGTATGTTTTTTTTCCACAACCATAATACTTTCATGGGCTGCCGGTCCTCAGCCCCCCAAACTAATCGGATTTCTGTCGGGATCCACCCATTCTTTTAACCTCCGCCTATTTCCCCCCAATCTTAACAATTTCTGTCGGTTCCCCCAAATTCAATTAAAAATTGAAATTGCGATCAATTCACTAAACCGCGTTTTAAGCATATCGCGTTTTGGGGGGAAATCTACAGAAATCAATTTGTTTGGGGGGAAATATGTGGAGATATAAAGTTTAGGGTGGATTATACATAACTTGTTGAATTAAGGAGGAAAAAGGCTCAACCCAAAATATTTCTAGATATCTAACATCATATTTATCTATTTATAATCACAACATAATTAGTTCTCAAGATATCTAACATCATACTTATTTATTTATAATCACAACATAGCTAGTTATAGAACCTAAAAACACATATATTGCTATGAAAAAAATGGTATAGACCGTAGAAGACACATTTTCAAGTTTAGCTTTAGGATTTTAAAATTATGTCAAGTTTACGTTTCAATAAAATCATTTTCGCATTTGAATCAAAATAATTGATTAGTGCATTAACGAGACCACCAACTTACCCTTCTTTTAAACAACCCCAAAACCCGACTTTAAAACAAGAAAATATGTTCTAAAAACGGTCTATACCATTTTTTTCATAGCAATATATGTGTTTTTAGGTTCTATAACTAGCTATGTTGTGATTATAAATAAATAAGTATGATGTTAGATATCTTGAGAACTAATTATGATGTGATTATAAATAGATAAAATATGATGTTACAGGTTTGGGCACTATCCCCGATTCATACGGTCATCAACCGGTTTCCGACAGAAGGTTTATTTACAAATGTGGCTCACTTATTTTGGCACTTGCCAAACGATAATAGAATGGGGATGTACCCTTGGTTGGTTTGGTATATTTGGAAAGCCCGCAATAAAAAAGTTTTCACAAACGAGGACTCTGATCCCAGTGAGATTGTTCACCTCGCGGCAGTGGAGGCCTCGGCTTGGGAAATGGCCCAACATCAACAAGAGGATGTATACCCGCATCTAGAGGTCCTGGTGGTCATACATGTATCGGCTGACAGATGCCAGATGGATGGCGCTTGGAAAGCGACAGAATGCAGGGCAGGTTTGGGATGGTATTATTTCAATACGGATACGAGAGATAAGCTTATGGGTATATGTAACCTGCGGCGGGGCCTATCGCCACTTCAAGCAGAGGTGGATGCTCTAATATGGGCTATGCAATGTATGCTACGACATAACAAGTTAATAATGGTGTTCGAGACGGACTGTTCCGATGTGGTGAAGATGGTGTCTGCACCTGAGGAGTGGCCGGCATTCGCAATCCTACTGGAAGAAATTGGCAGATGTAAAATGAGGTTCACCTCCTTTACCATTGTCCACATGTCAAGAACGAAAAACACGAAGGCAGACAAGTTAGAACGGAGTGCTCGAGATCTACCTACTGATGTGTATTATGTAAACTCTGTTTCCCCAGCTTGGATTACTGAGCTGTTGTAGAAGTAGAGGCTGTCGACAAAAAAAAAAAAAATATGATGTTATATATCTAGAAATTTTTTGGGTTGAATACGCTCAGCCTTTTTCCCCCTTAATTCAACAAGTTATGTATAATCCACAATAAACTTTATATCTCCACATATTTCCCCCCAAACAAATTGATGTATGTAGATTTCCCCCCAAAACGCGATATGCCTAAAACGCGGTTTAGTGAATTGATCGCAATTTCAATTTTTAATTGAATTTGGGGGAACCGACAGAAATTGTTAAGATTGGGGGGAAAATAGGCGGAGGTTAAAAGAACTGGTGGATCCCAACAGAAATCCGATTAGTTTGGGGGCCTGAGAACCGGCAGCCCTACTTTCATCGCCACGCATCACTTTGTGTTGGAAAAATGACATAAAAATCCCAAACTTTCAAATGATGGCCAAATAAAGCATGAATTTTTGTAAAATCATATTAAACCCCAATTTTATGTTGACTTTTATATTTAACCCTAAACTTATGTTGACTGAGCCAAAATAGGCACATTGTGACTTGACTGGAGGATTTAACCACGTTGGTCATTTTAAACTCTGCTAATCTAAAACGTTTTCTCCTAAATTTTCAAATCGACTTCACAAACTATAAAATCATAAATCGTTTTGTCCTCTCCCTCTCTCGGTTTCTTTTAGCATTTCCAAATCAATTTCACGAACTCTAGAAATCGATTTTGCATCTCTTGATTTCTCATAAAGCGGAATTCTTACGAAAGTTTTCCGTGCATGGCGAACAGAACGATTCATCAAGCCATTTCTCGCCTCAACCCCCTAAATAGGAAGAAGGGTACTTTCAAAATAGGGGTAATTGCTTCGCACCTGACTGTGATAGCCCTCTCGAGGAACGCCTTATTGGAGCTTTGTAACTAGTGGCCGGTTTCCCATCGCGTCAGCGTTTTCCCAGTGCGCGGAGCCCCAACGAGGAAGGTGTTAGTGGTTTCTCATTGGGTCAATAATGCTAATCCCTCTTTTTTTGTGCTACTTCTACTCCTAGGGTAGGAAGAAGATAAGAAAAGGCGAAGCGTTCTCTTGGTTTCCCAACTAAATATCCATCTTCATCACAATCATTCTTTCGCGAGATTATGCTCAACTTCAGTCTTCATATGCAAAATTTATTTGAAATTTTAGGATTTGTAAGGTCAAATTTTGGAATTTATGAGAAAATAAAACAACGTCGTATTAGTAACCGAGATTGAGATGGGATAATTAACGGTGTTAGATTGTACTATCAAACAATTTGACGATGTGTCTATTTTGGTTCAGTTAACATAAGTTTAGGATTAAATATAAAAGTCAAGAAAAAATTAAGGTTTATTATGACTTTCCAGAAGTTCATGCTTTTTTTGCCAAAATTTGAAAGGACCAGATTTTTGGACCAGCATTATGGATAATATATGGTTCTTACCATAGTTTATACATCGGAATCACTAGTTTTTTTTACTATTATGCACATATACAATTGGTAAGTTTTCATGTCTGACAAATCAACATTTAATCATGATGACGTGTATTATTTTTTACATCGTTGAGTTTATTTGCAAAGAGAGTCGATTTCTTTTGATTTTGGGGATGTTTTTCTATTTTCTAATCCATTTTCTGATAATTTTATGTAAAGACATTGTTTCTTCTTTGATTTGCCTTTCACTAATGCCAAAGTTATAAAACTATATAAGAGGAGAACCATAGACCATTTATCAACCAAACACCATTTTGATGTGATCGTGAAATGTGTTTTATGAGTATTCAAGCCCGACCACGACATAAGTTAGTGAAGCCACTCATCGCAAAAAATTAGCTAAATTAAAAAACAAATATATACTTTTAGTATGCTTTTCGAGAACATCAAATAACCAAACAAGTCCAAGTTTGTAAATCTTATAAGTAGAGTAATATCCATATCCCATATGAAATCAAAGTATCAAACTTGATTTATCAATGGTAACACAGGAAAAATCATTATCATCTTCATATATGTATATGATAATATATATGAATACACAATATACACTATGGTGACACAGGAATGCTCTGTTCGTTCCTGAAGAAATTACCACTATCAACTTTCGTCTTGATCTTCACCAACCTCTCGAAATTCCCGGCGAAATACTTCTCCCCGTAACGCTTACCTTCTACATAGCTCCTGATTCCTCCTCTGTGAGAATTGATTCCCAAATCAACATCCCGATAGTTGAAATACGACTGTCTCGGATTCTTCGAAACGTATGGAGTCATGAATTGGTACAACTTCCTCGTCAATTCCATGTACCGGTTCGTTAATCTATCCTCTCTCCAATTCGCACCGTACTGAATCTTCCAGAGATTCCCTGCTCTGTATGGGAACGGAGTCTCCGTCGACGGGATCCTCGCCATCATCCCGCCGTATGGATTGAAAGCCATGGTTGGAATTTCAAGCTCGATCATCTTCTTCCAAATCGATTCTAAACCGGTTTTCGAAATCGGTTCGCGGACGTAATCCGATTTCCTCTTGAGATAATTCACGGTTTGGTTCCTCTGGAGCAGAACGCTCTCCGGCGTACCCACTCTGATATTCGTCCAGAAAAGCACCGATTGGATCCAGCTCGTCTCGGTACAGTCAGATCGGACCAGACCCAATTCTGGGAATCTCCGGTTTAGTATGGACAAAAGCGACGACGTGTCTCCGAGAAACATAGCTACGAAACTTGCCCTGACGGTTTTTGTAGACGAAACGGTGCCGTTTACGACGTCGATGATTGTTCTTATGAAGAGCTCGTCGGGAAGAAACGGCGCGACTTGTTGCCACCGGTGAACGATCTCCGTCGCGTTCTGCTCCAATGTCCGGGAGATTCTGAAAACGGTCACGTTTTGAGGGACATCGACGAGGTTTATTTTGTAACCTAAAACGACGCCGTAGCTTCCTCCTCCTCCTCCGTTGATTGCCCAGAAGAGATCCTCTCCCATCGATTTTCTGTCCAAGATTTTTCCTGAAATTTTTAAATAGCAACGTTATAGATAACACATATTTTAGATTAATAAAATTCAATTTCGTTTTATTACATTACAATACCAAAGTTCAACAAAATTAGTTCAAAAAATAAAAATTAATCTTGCTATCCAACATATTTAACGTTTATTTTTCCAGTTAATCGGCTATAAATTTCTGCATGGTTATCTTAAGGAGTATCAACCAACATTTACACAGAGCTGGTCAATATGATCACTGACTTCATTTCAGAACCTTGATTAATATTATAAAAATAATAATAATAATAATTAGGAAGCTAGAAATATTGAATATTATATACCATTGACGTCGACCATTCTTGCATCGACAGTATTATCGACGGTGAGACCGTATTTTCTCATCATGTTACCATAACCTCCGCCGCTAATATGGCCGCCGACACCAACCGTGGGACAAATCCCGGCGGGATAAGCTAGGGTTTTGCTCTTTTCCCATATATAGTAATAAACTTCTCCGAGAATGGCACCGCTTTGGACCCACGCGGTTTTAGTCTTCAGGTCAACATCAACCGATCGAAGATTAAACATGTCGAGCACGAAAAACGGCTTCCCAGAGTACGTAACGTACGACAAGCCGTCGTAGTCGTGGCCTCCGCTTCTGATTTTCATCTGGAGGTTGTGACGTCTGCCGCAAGTAACCGCGGCTTGAACGTGTGATTCATGTGTGGCCGCGATTATGAGGAAGGGTTTTGGAGTTGCGGTGGTGTTGAAGCGGAGGTTGCGGATGTTGGCTTCTAGCACGGAGGAGTAGGAGGGGTTTCCGGAGAAGAACACGGCGGAGGAGATGGGATGTTTGGGGTCGGAGTTTGAGGTTAGGCATTGTGTGAAAGTCTCGGGATTCGCTAATGATGAGTTTGATTCCCATATGATGACAACGAAGAAGATAAAAGCAAGCAATGTGGTTCTTGAATGTTTCATTTTAGAGATTTAACAATGAAATAAATAAAAAATCCAAATTATTGTGTTTAATTATGGATGTCGTTAAGGCTTTTCAAGGTATTTATAAAGATATAGAATATCATTTACATACATGGCGCCAAAATGTTTGACCAAGAAAAGTCAGTCATTGGGGTCAAGTTGTCCCAAAGAATTTGATTTTGTGTGATGATCGTAATATGTTCTAGATTAATATTTAAAATTATTCAAAAGAGTGTATCCAACCGCAACATGTCAACGTTCGATAACAAATCTAATTAACGGATAACGAGATTAGAATGTATTACTTCTTTTTAATCAGACACCAACGGATTTAAAGATTAGAATGCACTAGTTAGCTTTTTTTAACAAGACCAGATTTAAAAATCAAAATGCAAATGTTCAAACTTAAGATCCGTTTGGTCCAGAGCCAGTTGTTGATAATACTTGTGAAAGCATAAATCATTTTTTTTTTCTTTAACGGATATTCTAACTTGGAAACAAATTAAAGACTTAACCTTCTTCTTAAAAAAAAAAAGATATATTGCGTACGAGTTATCGGCATTGGATCGGAGTAAGCTTACTGCAACTGTTACTTGAAATTCGAAAACTTATGTGACGTTTCTCTGAATTCTGACCTGAAACACGAGATTGTCAATGTAGGAGTTTTTATTTTTGCAATAACACTCGAATTAGTCAGTTGTGATCCTATGAATCGATTTAGGATCGCTATATCAATTAAGAACATAACTTTTTCCAACTCTGAACAACCAAGTTAGTTAGCGCCCAATTAGTTAAATCAAATTTTTGATAAAGATTGCATCAATGTTCGTAAACTATCATACAAATACTAAAAAAAAAAAAAAAAAAAAAAAAGGAGAGAAAACTAAAACACATATTGCGTAGGCTTTGTTAAAGGTAGAGAGAGGTTGACTACGTGTTTTTTTTTTTTTTTTTTTGACAACTTTGTTTCTGTTTCTGGACAACTTTGAATACGTGTTTATAAATGAGAATTATTGACTGGGATATAACATGAAAGATACACTTGAGCGGCTGGTTTGACTTTCATATAGTTGGCCACATAAGTGGTTTCTTTTTAATTATTATACTTATAAGATTGATATTCTACATTGATTCTTATACATGTTATTCGGATGGTTTAGTTTTTAGTCTATAAATTCGCTAGAAGCAAAATTGAGCTGTCCATTACAAAAATGCAACAAATGTTTAGAAATCTCACACTCAGATAAAAAAAAAAAAAATAAGGTGTCTGTTACGTACAAACCTCTTCATAAAATATAAAGAGATTACAATTCAATTTAAAAATTTTAAAATGATCAAACGTATTTTGTTTCTGCGATATGTTTGTTTTGCCGTACGAAATCAAAATATGTTTGACGAAAGCATTTAGGACTTAGGAGGAGAAGTGCAAATCTGTCACAAGTTACAAATTTTTTTCTATTAAAATACTCGACAGATGAAGAAAGGATCAGTGAGTCTAGTCATCTTTTTCTGTGATAACGAAACACTTTCAAAATAAAACTGATCTTAACGCACGTAATTAAACATTATCTTAACACACGTAATTAAACACCATCTTAACGCACGTAATTAAATATGATGATGGCATACATGCGTCATCGTATCGTGATCACTTGACCAATTTTCTACAAAATCGATTTTACTTTTCAAACTAATCTTATGGTTATCTGGCCAATAGCTGTTCGAGCCTATATCCGTACTAATTATAACACAAAGAACATAGTTTTTGTGGCTTTCTTTCTCTTCACCGCGCAAGTCCATTAGGCATAAGGTCAAGTGCATCGTCGGTCCGTACTAAGAAAATTGTTTACACTTTACATCCATTAAAAAAATTTAAATGTTGACTGATTACCAAAATTTACGGCGTTCCGTATCCCGCGTATCCGTAAGCAACGTTTTCTACACTGGATAAATTTGTAGCTAGAATTTTATCAAAAACATTTTTGCTTATATATAAAACTAAATTTTAGTGTCAAGTTATTTTAGATTTTGGTTCTGTACGTCCAATTAAAATATTATGCAACTCTAAATTTACTGAACTATTGTAGTGAAAAATAATGAAAGAAATAGGCACGTCGACGATAGATCCATTTCATGTTCTATTTGCTATCTGATTCCTATTATCCTTTAATGTATTCATTATCTTTTGAAGCAATGTTTCTAAAAAATGAGTAGTAATCTCTACATTACAGATGATGTTCATTTTGATAGAGTTATTCTGTTTTCTCCCTTCCAAATTGCAATAAGTTTTTGGGAAATTTGGCAAAAACAACAGAAAAAAAGAAAGTTTTGTCCATTTACACATTTTCGTAGTTTTACCTATTTTGGACTTTAATACCCTTTAACTTTAAAAAATATGAAATAAATATTTTTAAAATCTAGAAAAATTCAGAAAATTCAGAACAATGATCTTAAGACTTTTTATAAAATTTTCACAATTTATTTTTAATCATATGATACTTAAAAAATATATTGAAGTTTGGTTCTACCGGTTTTGAAATGCAAAGTAGAATATGTAGTCTACCTCTTGGTCGTACTTCTACAGACGGTAGAACATAATTTCTACCAACTGTCCACACATCTACTTTCAGTAGAATATGATTTCTATCGTTTGTCCACACATCTACTTCTAGTAGAATTTGTTTTCTATCGTTTGTGTACACTTCTACTTCTCGTAGAATATGATTTCTACCGGTTACTCTATTATCTACTATTTCGTGAATTTGGTAGAAGATATGTTCTACATATTACACTATTTTCTGCAAGTTGCAGAATTTGTACTCTACGAGAAACACATACTTCTACGTGGTCGTAGATTTTGTGTTCTACTACGGACATAATCTTCTACCCTCTGTAGACTTCGTGTTCTGCAAAAAAAATCGTCTTCTACCACGTGTAGAAAACGTATTCTACCAAAAAATCTTAGAAAATATTTAGAAATATTTTGAATATTCTTGTTTTCTTTTTCTTCTCCCTACTGATCACACCACGACGCCATCATCTCTATTTCGATTTCCATCTTCTTCATCTTCATTTTCTTCTTCTTTTTTCTTGTTTCTCTTTTACCCTCCGGTGACTATGTTGCATATCTATGCAACTTGTGGTGTATGGAAATCGTGTGGGAATTTTGTTGCTGATGAGGCAAAAGGAGGGAGATTAGTGGGTTTAGAATCTATCACTACTTTTGAAGAGTTAAAGCCGATGATTTTAGAGGACTTTTCAATCCAAATCGGCACTGAGGTGGAGCTTAGCTATTTACCGGGAGGTTTTATCAATAATGCAAGGTCTCCAAGAGTTGTGATTGGCAATGATCGTCAGTTGAAAAACTTTGTTGCGTATATGAGGGAGGCTGCATCGAAACATTTGTTTGTGACCTTGACGGATCCCGTTCAGAATCAAAACAATGGATTCAACACCAATATTGGTACGGAGCAAACAACGAATTCAAACAATGGAGACAAGGATGGTTATTTGTCTGGAAAACCTGAAATCAACAAAAACAACATGTCTGAGGTTGATGATGATGATGGAGTTCGGACTATAAAGGAAAGGGAGGATAACAATCAACTTCGTTTCGCTTTGATGGAAGCTGTGAAGAAGGAACAAGATTTCAGATGCAAAAGACAATTGAAGTCATATTTTGAAATCCTTGCAATGAAGCACAACTTCGATTACATGGTTGTCCGATCGGATGCTATATATTGGACAATACGTTGTGCAGAAAGAGTATGCAAGTGGGGTGTTAATGCTGTGAATCTGAAGGGGTCGGCATATTTTATTGTCAAGAAGTATGTGGGTGAACATACTTGTGCTCCTTCGGGTAAAACGAAAATCGCAAGACCAGCCTCAGCTAAAACAATCGGCAATCTGATTTTGCAGAAATATGAGGGAGTCAAAGAAGGGCCCAGACCGAATGAAATCATACAGTTAATGCTTACAGAGTATGGATGCGAGATATCTTATTCTGTAGCGTGGGAGGCACGTGAGTATGCTGTTAATCATGTGAGAGGTATACCTGAGAAGAGTTATGGAAAAATACCCAGATACTTGCACATGCTAAAAGAAGCTAATCCGGGTACGCATACTGCTTACAAAACAGATACAAATGGGAGTTTTAGATATCTGTTTATTTCCTTTGGTCAATCAGTAAGAGGGTTTTATAAAGCCATGCGGCGGGTCATCGTTATTGATGGTACATTTTTGAAGAATAAATACAAAGGAACGCTTTTAGTTGCTACAGCTTTAGATGGTAACTCAAATATGTATCCAATAGCATTTGGTGTGGTCGATTCGGAAAACGATCTTTCATGGGAATGGTTTTTAAGGGAACTACATGTTGTTATTGACGATGATTACGGTTTAGCTTTTGTCTCAGATAGACATTCCTCCATTGGTAGAGCGCTTGCTAAAGTTTACCAACGAGCTAGCCATGGAATTTGCATTCACCATATGTTGAACAATGTCGTAACATATTATCCTCGCAAAGGCAAAGGTCTGGTTGGCTTGATTGCAAAGGCATCTAAAGCCTACCGGATTGTTGATTTTCAGAGGATGATGACGGATGTCTGTAAAATTAGTACAGACGTTGGAAAATATCTCCTCGAAGCTGATGTGAGAAAATGGGTTCGTTGCCTATTTGTTGGATACAGGTACGACATTAGGACAACTAACCCGGCCGAATCGTTAAACTCGGCATTGAGATCACCAAGAGAGTTTCCAGTAATTCCCCTTCTGGACAGCATCAGAGAAATGTTAACAAGATGGTTTTATGAGCGTAGAACATTGAGCTTACGACATAAACACCCTCTAACCATTGCCGTGGAGAAGAAGATTGCCTGAAGGATTGAAAAGGGTAAAACATTTAAGGTTCATCCGGTTGACGAGAACAGATTTGTGGTTCAAGGCGACGTATATGAATGTCTTGTTGATTTAGCGAAACGGACATGTACATGTGCAAAGTACGATCTGCTGAAAATTCCTTGCAAACACGCCGTTAGAGCATGTCTTCATTTGGGAATGCAGCCACAGTTATTCAGCGATGAGAGCTCCAAGACTGATCTATGGAGATCATCGTACGAAGAACCAATAAATCCAATTGCAGTCCCTAAGGATGCATGGCGTGTCCCAGACGATGTCGAGCAGGACATTGTTTCATGTCCAGAATCACGTAGAACTGCTGGTAGGCGAAGGAAACGAAGATACGAAACCGTTGAAGATAACATTCGATCATCACAAGGATCACAAGCTAAGAAGAGGCACAAGTGCAGTCGCTGTGGTAAAGAAGGCCACAACAAAGCAACATGCGATATGCCAATATAGTGAGTATTTTTATTTGTCTATCCATTCTCCCCCATGTTATTGGTGTTTGATGTTATTTGGATTGTTTCGTTAGAATGTTTTTGGAGTTTTGTTATGCTGAAAAAGTAATCAGACTTTATGTTAACTAGCCAAGTGACTTTATGTTATGCTGTTTTTGGAGTTTTGTCCTGTTTTTGTTGATAAGTTATGTTTTTCTTCCAACTACGAAACCTCTTTTTTTTTGTTCATAAGTTCTCTTTTCTACACATTGGCGAAAACAACAAACCTCTGTTTTTCAACTTCCTTTTAACGCCAATATAAAGTTGCAAATACAACAATGGTGTCCAAAAGAAATCACGAAAAAAAATCAAGGACCAGAAATGTCAACAACCTCGGACGAGGTAAACTTCGGAGATATATACTTTGACAGTCGCTCGACCAAAACCGGGTCCCTTGCTGCCTGCAGTATATCATTCGCCACCTTGTACCGTGCCTCTTTAATGTTATCATCATTCACCAAAGAGAGGTTGAGGCCAAGCACATGACACTCAATGTGCTTCAACGCTTAAATCCCACAATGAGTGTTATTTTTGTTAAGATCTTTACGCACAGGCGCATACCTGACTGTATATGGTGCAACAAGAAAACCCTTCTTTTTGGAATTCGTATGAGCTTCTTTCACAATCTGAGGCACCATAACTGAGAATGCTTCCACTTCTCTATATCTTTTCAAGCCTGCACAATCAAAAACTTCTACGGTGCGTTGCACGAAATCGATGCACAATGAGATCCAGTGACACCCACTTACACATACTGGAACATAGATACGGTCAATGTCTACGTCCCAAACCTTGTCTGTTCTCCCGTGAGCAGGCAGCTCACCTTTTCCATAAGCAATGAGAATCTCTTCCAATTCGAATTGCTTCTTGTTGGACCTCCATTTTATGAATGCAGCCTGTATTGACGTGCTGAATGAGAAGCTCATGAAGCCAACTCTATCGACATTCCATCGTTTCAGAGATGTCCTCTCCCGAAATAAGTACATCATTGCATCAATTTCCTAGATAATAAATAAGAAATTTTCTGTGAGAATTGACTACCTCAAAGTCGTACAAATATAATTAAACAAGAATGTGCAAGTCAAAAAGAACACTAACCTGGTTGTGAAGCCATTCACTTGGTCCAACCACGCGTTTAGATAGTTCGACAGTGAATGCACTTGGGCCGCATTGTAGATCCCTGTATTGCATTGTAAAAATCAACATATAAGTAAATCATGGCTGTAAACAACAAATATTTTGTAAACAAATATGATGCTGCGACTTACTCTGGCATTCTTGACCACTCTTCTAGTTCCTCCCATGTTTCATCGGATACATACACCAGAATTTCGTCGGGATCTTTCCCGCATGCAGCAGGATCTACCCTCAACTCCTTTGCAAACGACGAAGGCACCTTCTCAGACAAATTAATAGTGACTGGATGCAATTCAGTTATGGGTGTTTCAAATTCGAGAGCGTCTTGCAGCTGTGTCTGATCAAAACCGGGCACAAAAGAATCTTGAGTTAGATCACCAAACTTTCTTTGTAAGTACTCTTTTGTATTCTCCTCCATGTTACATTCTGAGCTCTGGGTTAAATTAATATCCAATAGCTTCTCTGCTTTGATATCAATGTTTTTTGTCTGTTTATAAAAGGATAAACATCAGGATACTTGTTAAGAATTCAGAAAATGAGTGTAAAGAAGGGCGTCTAGTTACCTGTCCCATTGGCTGATGATGCTCTTTCGTCTGCCTTTGTGACGGATCAAAACCTGGTACATTGGCATCTTTAGACAAGTCGCTAATCTTTTGTAAGAGGTAGGCTTCAATATTGTCTTCCAAATTCGTAACCGAGTCCTGGGTTAAGTCAATTCGTTAGCGACGGATAAATACACATCAGAAAGGTAATTCATATATTACAATACACACATATGTTACAAGGTTTTTCTTGACAGATGTTAAGAGTTACATTACAAGTTACAAGAACCTAGTTTATGATCACAATCATTCCACAACAACAACAAAACACATTGGCAACATATCTTACAATGCATGAACAAAAATTAAGTCTAGACATGGAGTTTTATTCCTTGATTACCTTTCTTTTCGACTGAGAATGACCGACAATTGCCGGTTTCGAGCTGGTTGATTGCAGTCGCGTCTTTCTTTGCGACAATGTTGGCTGCGACTGGTTAACAGATACTGGTTTGGAGCTGGTCTTTCTTTGAGATAATGTTTCCTGAGAATGCACGACATATGGTGGTGGTTTCGAGCTTGCTGCTGGCTGTTCTTCAGTCTTTTTTTGGGTTAAAGCTTCACGGAGCATATCCTTCAGTTCTGCAACCTCACTCTTCAGCTCCGAAACCTCCTTCTCTAATTTACCATTCTTGGCATCATTTTCACTCACAATCTTCGCCTTAAAATCGTCAAACAAACCGCGCCAAAAAGCCTCCGTGTCTTGATCAGCAACTGCACGTCTTCCTGCTGCCCGTTCGTACAAGAGTTGCTTCTTGCGTCTCTCAGCACCATAGTCAATAGCTTTTCTCTTCCCCTTCTTCAAGCCAGAAGCTGCTGTTGGTTCAGCGCAGGGCGTTTTGTAAATGTCGACATCATTAGAACTCTCAGCTTCACCCGTTTCAGAAACTGGTTTAAGAGGAGGAGTAGTTGGTATAACTTCCTCTTCGAAATCCCATATATGAATGGACTAGTCATTGTAGTCATCTAAGATGAGTGCCTTGATGCGCTCGACCCTCTCGTCTCTCATGTCGTCATCTCTTGTGAAATCAACAGAGTCTAGTACATCCATATTCCCAGTGGATGATATAATGGGATACAAAACTCCCTACAAAAGTTAAAAACCAAACAAGAAAACAGATTGTAAGTTTATTTTTTAAAAGTTGAAAAGTAAACAAAATTATCTTCAAAAACCGACTGTGTTTACTTCACACCACTCACCTCAGATCCAAACGCTTTCTCTAAATTCTTAATCTCGTTGTAGCCTGGTCTTCCAGCTCCAGTCCAGTTAGAACACCTAGGACTCACGATGGAGACATTATCCAGCTTCTTCCCCAACAAAACCCCACTGTCAGGAATAGCCTCCATAATCCAAATAAGTAGAGCGTATGAGAATCCTTCCAAATCATAGCTCTTGGGCTTGCATAAGTCTCCCCTTGCTTTGATGACCCCTTTCACTAGATGATCAAAAGAGTGAAGACCCCATGGATACTCTCTTACGTTTTCAAAATCCATTATGAGTTTGATGTATTTGTGATCTATGTTACTCTTCTCATCCACTGCCACTAACAAACCAGCAATAACACAGAGATACACCAGCCTCAACCTGTCCAAACGACTCCACTTGTGAGCCTCTAGTACATGCTCTTCCCTTATTGTCTTCATCAAAATATTTCCCTTTCTCTTGATCAACTTACTCCAAAAGCCTCCATCATCAGCCCATTTCCCAAGTTCGTAGTTGCCATCGTCTTGGCACTTGAGCCCGGTAACCGCATGAAACTCTTGCAAAGAAAAACGCAAAGGCCTCCTTGCAAACACAAACCACAACTCATGTTTTTTGGCGGTGAGAAGCTGCCTACACATGAGACTGTGAACCAATTTCCCTGAAAATGTTAAACGATTGTCGTGGATAGCTAGGATATGAGCAAAAACAGGATCCTTCTTAACTTCGTTCAACTCATCTTCCATATGATCCTTCAAAGTAGTCAGTATCGACATTTTGGCACATTGGTTAATCTTATCCACTTCTGGTTCTGCTCCTTCCTTGTATAATCGTTTAGGGAAATCTGAGGCCATACCTGAAAAAGCGAAATGAGAAGAACAAAATGTTATAAGTAATTAACGAAATGAGAAGAACAAAACTTGAAGTATATCTAAAGTCTTACCGTGGATATACACGAATCTAATTAAACTTTAATTAACCAAACAATACATCACAGCAGAAAATTTAAAGAAAAAGAGAGTTGAAGCCAAAGCTATCTTTAAAAGTAAACGAGTATCTTATTGACTTATAAAAGTTCTAAAATCAAAACAACCTATAAAACTAAACAAGTATAACACAGACCCTAAAGCATGCAAATAGTCTATTCTCTCTGTTATGAAAAAGATATTAAGCGAAATACCTCAAGAGCAATAACTTGCATAAATAAATTAATGAAACAAACTCAAACCTATGATGAAACTGATGACTTTTCTTAAGACCACATGCATCGATTTACTTCAATTTGATGGTCAAACAATCTTGACAACACATATATTCAAGGGAAATTTGGCAAACTTGACAACACATATACGCAACAAACTCAAGCCTATGATGAAACTGATGACTTTTCTTAAGACCACATGTATTTAATTAACCAAACAATACATCACAGCAGCAAATTTAAAGAAAAAAGAGAGTTGAAGCCAAAGCTATCTTAAAACATAAACGAGTATCATATTGACTTATAAAAATTCTAAAATTAAAACAACCTACAAAACTAAACAAGTATAACACAGACCAGTCCATTAATCCAAATAAACAGAGAAGTAAAAAAAAATAAAAGAGAAGTACACAATGTAAAACTAAGTGAGTTTTTCATAAACCAAACCATGAAACCTAAACAATGAACTAAAAAAGCTTATAAGTAACAAAAATATTTGGACATAATGTAATTTGAGAAATGCTATTTAACAAACTTTAGGACAAAGCTATGAAACACTTTTTAACATGGGATCAACCTTCATTACTTAATCATTGATTACTACTTTCAGCCATTCCCTTAATCGATAGCAAAGATTTATACTTCTAGCCTTTCTTCAATCCTATTTATAATGCCCTCATTCGCAAACTTGACAACACATATACGGACAAACTCAAGCCTATGATGAAACTGATGACTTTTCTTAAGACCACATGTATCGATTTACTTCAATTTGATGGTCAAACAAACTTGACAACACATATATTCAATTTCCAGACAAAAGCCCCAAATCAATTTGAGATTACAACACAGAAATTCGATTCCAATGACCAAATCCTCAATTGCAACCAAACAAATCCAAATCAACACTAACCTGATTATGTGAATGGCGGAGAAGCAGACGAAAATGGAGCTCTGCGGTAAGTGCGTGCGAAGGAGGACTGAGCCTTTTACGCCACCGGCGGACAGAAGAAAACTTTGAAAGCTCCGACGGAAGAAGAGACGGCGAAATAGTTCCAACGGAAGAAGAGACGGCGAAAGAGTTCCGACTTGACCAGAAAGAGAAGCAGAGAAGAAGAAGAAGAAGAAGAAGAATTTCGTGGAAGAAGAGAATGTCGTGGACAAGGGAAAGTGAAACAACCAAGTTTTTTTTTTTTTTTATAAACGATTATAATAATTATCAATGCGAAAATTCTCGAAAGAAATTAATAATATTAAATCATAATAAACCGTTCAACAATAACCAATAACCAATAAACCAATAAAGAATAAGCAACCTAAACACCAAGTTTGCTACATTATTAAAAATAGAACTAACACCCTAAAACGATGAATTCCTTGTCAAATTCCTAATCTCATCATCCTCTTCTCTCGGTCTCTTTCCGCGGAAGAACATTGATGTTACCTGCATCACATTGGAATAGAGATGCGTAAGTATTATCATAAATACTTAGTGAGTGGATCATCCTGCCTACATGCCAAGTACGTCAAACACTAGACAATACATCAACAATAATCAACAATAATCAACAGCAAGAACAATGATCAACAACATCAACTCCCTGTCAGGAAACACCCACGTTTCCTGACACCCAGGTCGGTGTCGACCGACACCTCTATGGTGTCGATCGACGCCAGCCTTCTAAGTGTCGATCGACACTCATCGAGTGTCGGTCGACACCAGCTCGATGCCCAGACACCAGAAGCTACGAAAATCGCATAAACACACAGAATTCGTGGGATTCAACCCCCACATCGATCAAACAACAATATAACTCGACCATACTCAAGAACAACTCGAAAAACTCAATAACAATCTCAAAATCAAACAATCTCCAATGCTAACGGACCTACAGTCACGCACTCACCTTAGAACGGATTGAAAGGAAGGAATAGAAGATGAACAGCAACCCAAATTAGTGGTATTCGGAGTAGCGATGGCGAGGCTTCAGGGCTTTGTCAAGGTGGCCGGTGGTGGTTTTCTGGCTACTTCGGGCAGAGCTAGAGGAGTGGATGTGCGGATTGCGGGGCAGTCTATGCCAGCGGATTTAGTCATCAGTCCAGTGGAGTTGTATGACGTGATTTTGGGGATGGACTGGTTATCTTCTTACCGAGTTCATCTGGATTGCTACAGAGGTAGAGTGGTGTTTGAGCAGGATGCAGGGAAGTTGGTTTATCAGGGAGTGAGACCGACTTCAGGGAATATAGTGATCTCAGCTATTCAGGCAGAGCAGTTGTTAGAGCGGGGCTGAGAAGCCTTTTTGGCGACGATTACTATGACAGAGTCCAGTGGTGAGGTGGTTTTGCAGGATATTCAGGTTGTCCAGGATTTTGAGGATGTATTTCGGTCGCTGAATATTGCCACCATCTCGGTCAGATCCTTTCACGATTGATTTAGAGCCCGTGACAGCTCCGATATCGAAGACACCTTACAGGATGGCTCCAGCAGAGATGGCAGAGCTGAAGAAGCAGCTAGAGGACCTTTTGAGTAAAGGGTTCATCAGACCTAGTGTTTCGCCATGGGGAGCGCCAGTTTTGTTTGTTAAGAAGAAGGATGGCAGTTTTCGGTTGTGCATTGATTACCGGGGACTTAACCGAGTCACAGTGAAGAACAGGTACCCACTTTCGAGGATCGATGAGTTGTTGGATCAGTTGAGAGGTGCTACTTGGTTCTCCAAGATTGACTTGGCATCGGGATATCACCAGATTCCGATAGATGAGGCAGACCTTCGGAAGACAGCTTTTCGGACGAGGTATGGGCATTTTGAGTTTGTGGTCATGCCTTTTGGTTTGACTAATGCGCCGGCAGCTTTCATGAGATTGATGAATGACGTGTTTAGGGAGTTTCTGGATGTGTTCGTCATTATTTTAATTGATGATATTTTGGTGTATTCGAGGAGTCCAGAGGAGCATGCGACGCATTTGAGGCTTGTTTTGTAGAAGCTTCGGGAGCAAAAGCTTTTTGCTAAGTTGAGCAAGTGCAGTTTTTGGCAGACAGAGATGGGTTTTCTTGGCCATATTGTTTCTACAGAGGGAGTTTCTGTAGACCCGGCTAAGATTGAGGCCATCAGAGATTGGCCTAGACCGAGTAGTGCTACCAAGATCAGGAGTTTTCTGGGTTTAGCAGGCTACTACAGGAGGTTCGTCAAGGGGTTTGCGAGTATGTCTCAGCCGATGACGAGGTTGACTGGCAAGGATGTGCCGTTTGTGTGGTCGCATGAGTGCGAGGAGAGCTTTGTGAAGCTGAAGGAGATGTTGACTAGTACACCAGTGTTGGCATTACCCGATCCGGGGAAGCCATATGTTGTGTACACAGATGCTTCAGGTGTTGGACTTGGTTGTGTTTTGATGCAGGAGGGCAGAGTGATTGCCTATGCTTCGAGGCAGTTGCAGGGCAGTGAGCATAACCGTCCTACGCATGATCTTGAGTTGGGAGCAGTGGTTTTTGCACTCAAGATTTGGAGGTCTTATCTTTATGGTGCTAGAGTGCAGATCTTTACAGATCACAAGAGTCTACAGCATATTTTCACTCAGCCTTTGCTGAATACGAGGCAGACGCGTTGGGTGGAGTTTCTGGCAGACTATGACCTGGATATTGTTTATCATCCGGGCAAGGCCAATTTGGTGGCAGATGCTTTGAGTCGACGGATGGTTGATTCAGATAGAGAGCGTGGTGTTGAGGCTTTGGTCAGCGAGATTAGTACATTGCGTCTTTGTGCTATTTCGGAGGAGCCTTTGGGTTTAGAGGCAGCTGATCAGGCAGATTTACTCAGTAGGATCAGAGTGGCTCAGCAAAGTGATCAGGGTTTGATCGATGCTTCGCAGGCGTCTGGTTCTGAGTATCAGGTCTCTTCGAATGGGACTATCTTGGTTCGTGGGCGAGTTTGTGTGCCCAAGGATGTGGAGTTGAGGTAGGAGGTTTTGAGAGAGGCTCATTCGAGCAAGTTTTCGATTCATCCGGGTGCGACCAAGATGTACCGTGACCTCAAACGGTATTATCATTGGGTTGGGATGAAGAGAGATGTGGCAGATTGGGTTGCGAGGTGCAACACTTGTTCTTTGGTCAAGGCAGAGCATCAGGTGCCTAGTGGTCTTTTGCAGAGTTTGCCCATTCCAGAGTGGAAGTGGGATATGATCACTATGGATTTTGTTGTGGGATTGCCTATCTCACGGACTTTCGATGCTATTTGGGTCATTGTGGATCGGTTGACCAAATCAGCACATTTCTTGGCCATCAAGAAGACAGATGGAGCAGCTGTCTTGGCTAGGAAGTTTGTACGAGAGATTGTGAGGCTGCATGGAGTGCCAGCCAGTATTGTGTCGGATAGAGATCCGAGGTTTGCTTCAGAGTTTTGGAGGGCGTTTCAGACTGAGATGGGCACTAAGGTGCATATGAGTACAGCGTATCATCCGCAGACAAATGGGCAGTCAGAGAGGACTATTCAGACTTTGGAGGATCTGCTGAGGATGTGTGTACTGGATTGGGGTGGTCATTGGGCTGATCATCTGTGTTTGGCAGAGTTTGCCTATAACAACAGTTTTCAGAGTATTGAGAGTAATAATATCTTGAAACATGCGTATAACATAGGACTGAAAATGTGAGTTTTTGAGGTCCTTGAGGGACGTTTGTGTGGGGATTCGAGGACGAATCCAGTTTAGTGGGGGAGAATTGTAACATCCGCGAACCAGAAAGTTGTGTTGGAGTTGGTATCGGACGACATTAGGGATTCGGGAGTCGATTGCATACGCTATTTGAGGTGCGAATCGAGGATTGACGGTACATGTTCTTATTTGATTGTTGTACAGTTGGTTTAAGGTTCATTTATCTCGAAGAAAATGTGTGAAAAACTTTTGAATGCTTAGTGTCGATTGACACCAAGGGGTGTGTCGATCGACACCAAGGGGTGTGTCGATCGACACCGGTTATCAGGTTCGATTCCGGTTTAAGTCGATTGCGCGTTCGATTGTGGTTTGAGTTGGTTTGGTCGATGGGTCGACTCCCGAATCCCTAATGTCGTCCGATACCAACTCCAACACAACTTTCTGGTTCGCGGATGTTACAGAAAAGATTAAAATTGGACGGCAAAAGAAAAGAAGAAGAAGAAAAAAACGGTTATGGTTTTTTTTTCTGCGGATTTGTATAAGAGATGTGTTGATTTAGTATTTTATTTTGTCCTTAAATAACGTTTAATCAATTTTAAGGGCAAAAGTGGATTATAATTTTAAAAACGTTTAGATGGACAAAGTTAAGTTAAAATTGTGTAAACGGACAAAACCATCTTTTTCTATTGTTTTTGCCAAATTTCCCTAAGTTTTTTAGGTTTTTCGGTTTATATATCATCCCAATTATATCGTAATTGTTTTGTTTCTTTTTTTGTTGACAACATATCGTAATTGTTTCAGTGTTAAAAAAAGAGCATATCATATTTTGTTGTTACATTCGAATTGTATATCTAAAGTTATCCTAGAAACATCAACAACGAGCACCATCCGATAGAGAAAACACATGTCAAGAAAACAAACACACGAGCACCAGCCATCAGTAGGCCTGGGCGCGGGGCAAGTACTTGCGATATTTGCAGTATTTGCGACCCGCCTTGCCCCTCTCAATTTTTCTTAAAACCGACCCGCGACCTGCCCCGCCCCGTACAAGTACTTGCATTTATAAGTACTTGGTAAAAAATTAATTATTTGCAAATAATCCGCCCCGCCCCGCCCCGCCCCTCCCTGTTATATTTGTTGTGTTGTTGGGCTGAATCTGGTGGGCTTAGAAAAAATTAAGGTTAGAAAATCTGATAACAATTATTATGGGCTTGGGTTTAATAAACATTTGGTTATATATTTGGGTTTTAAACAATATTAAACGGGGCGGGTCAAAACGGGGCAAATATAAGAATAAAAATTACGACTTGATATTTGCCCCTCACTTGCAAATAATAACATTTTCCGACTTGTTACCCGACTTGTTATAAACGGGTACTTGCCTTGACAAGGCGGGTAAGGGGCGAGTCACGGATTTTGAGCAAGTAACGGGTACTTGTGCCCAGGCCTAGCCATCAGCCTTGAAATTTTAAACTGAAAATCAAAGCAATGGCATAAGTTAACCCTTTTCTAAAAAATAAATAATAAGAAGCAATGGCATAATTATTTCATATTTTATATGGTCGTTAAGTAAAAAAATGTCCATGGTCGTATAGTGGTTAAGGGCCTGACTGGTTTAAACGCTGCGGTTGCGGTTGCGGTTGCGAGAGTTTGCTGAAGTGGGAGTTTGCGGTTAAACGCGTAATTAAGTTGTTTGTACGACTGGTATAGCGATTGAGAGCTGATTCGTTTGCGGAATATTTTTGACTGGTTGACCAGCGGGTAAAATAGCGGTTTAACAATAAATTAACAATATAAACACATTTTATAATTATAAAACATTAAAACTATATTATATTGAACAATTATAAATTTATAGTTCAACATAATTAATAATAAAAATTTATAAGAAATAATATGTATATAATATTTATGTTCATCTTTTAATTTCTATAATTTAGATAAAATGTGATTTCTATTAAATTTAGTGTGGAAATTAAATTTAGATTACCATTTTATTTTTTGTTAGATATATATATATTAGTATGATGTGAACATTTATGAAGAGAACTTTAATTTGTAGAACTTAGAAATATAAAATTGTAATATGTTTTTAATGAATTTTACCAAAAAAATATCAAATATTTTTATTTTTATTGTGATTATAATATCTAAATCTTAATTTTTTTAATAAAGATTATTATTTATTTTCAGATTTTAAATAAATTTGTGTTTTTGATTTTTTTTTTTTTAATTATCCACCCGCAACCGCCCGCAACCGCAAACGCTGCTGGGAAGGAGCTTTTGATTTTGAGGAATCTTGAGAGATCTGGAGCAGTTTGAAGCGGTTGAAAGTGTTTGCGATGATTGTTGTCAAACGCCAATAACCGCTACCACCCGCAAACGCACCAATCATCACCTAAATGGTCCATGGTCGTCGTATAGTTTTTTTTTTTTTTTTTTGCTACGAATATAAATATCATTAATAATAAAAGGATAGATTTTACAACGAGCAGAATCTAAGTTCTGTACTACCTTGGCAAAAAGAAAATAAAAAACAAGGAAGTACTTACTACACTTGGGTAAAACAGACGGTGGGAATTATCTAAGCCAAAGAGACATAAAGTTGCCAAAATGTCTTCTCTGTCGCTTTGTTATACGTATTTCGCGATCAATACACTTGTAGATAGCAAGAATAGGGAGCGAGATATGGTTATGGAAGGACATTGTTCCTCTGCTTCCATAAATGGAAAATGGTGCTAGTGTTGAATTTTCCTTTTATCAAGGAAAGAAAGCTCAGACCAAGTTCTGGACATATGTTGAGGAGGGCCCTTCGATAGTATAGTTGGTTAGTTGGTTAGCCCTTCGATAGTATCACTCCTAAGTAACGGCTCATGGACAATTTTATTACTTAACCATCGGCTCATATAAACTATTTTTCATTACTTTAACCATCAGCCCATATAACAATCAAATAAAAACAAGATAAAATATCTCAATACAGTAGAACTCTATGAAGTAATAATCATTATAAAATATTAAATTTCTCCGGTCCCTGAGCTAGCGTAAAAGTAAGCAATATGCAATAAAATAATAAGATAATAATATTTTTGAAACTCTTATGTATAAATATGATCCCAAAAATAAGTTAAAGTAATAATTATATAAAAGTATAAATATATGTCTTAAGAGAATTTATTAAACTGTGAATTTAAATTAATCTCTTAACTTTTTATTGTATAAACAAATTCATAATGCAATTTTTATATACATATAAAATTGTTACATATTCTAAACACCTTGATTTTTTTGTTTTATGTGTAAATAAATTTAAAAATATCGTTGTACTATTTTCAACTTCATTATCAATATTAGTACCTATAATTTCTTATAAACTTTTAATTTTTTTCATGCATCAAATTTTATATAAATATTTAAATAAGCTAATAATATATATTTTGTTACGATATCCAAAAATCTTATTCATAATTTTAAGATTATGCCAAATAGGATAAATTTAGTAATTCTCCGCTTGAGAGGAATTGATCCATGTCCTAGACTAACAGAGCAACTCCTCAGAGCAACTCCTCCATCAAGGAGAAACCACTAGAACATCACCACTTGATTGTGGAAATTGATGGATTTGTTCTTTTGTTTTTGTATTGAAGGTCATACCTCGTTCTGGTGGCATGGCCCAGAGAATGTAGAAATGAATTCATGTTAACTCAGCAAGCGGCTAGACAACAGTTGGGATAGATCCACGGGTGATGCGGTTTCTCTCTCCGCTCTGATCTAGTAAATCTATCTCAGACTTTTTGCAAAGTTCACGAACTTGATCTTAACTATTCTTAGTGAAAATATAGCTTGACAGAAAAACATTAAGGACTAAGGGATCTTTCTTGAACAACCGTTTGACATGCATAACGAGTGTTTCAGAAATCAATATGCAAGAAATATAACACTTCATGAATTATATGTAAGTAACATATATCTGAAATAATATGTTATACATTGGAAACCACTTGAGAAACCGTCACCATGTTGTTTCAGCGGTTGTAGTCTTATCTTTCCCATATATTATTGTTATTACTAGATTTAGACCCGCGCTACGCCGCGATATTTTTTTCTTTCAATTTGTTATATTTTTATTTAATTTTGGTCATCATTTTATTATTAAATATATGTGAAATAAAATAGTTTGGGCATGTAGCCTGTTTTAATTATCTCTGTGTGAGCTGTCTATTGACTGTGTGAATCTTCTTTTTAGGGACGACGTACCGTCTAGAACATCTTCGAGAAGAACTTGATCCTCCTCCACCTCTTCTTCTTCTTCTTCTTCATCATCTTTTTTGTTTGTTAATTTTTTGAGTGATTTTTCGACTTTGTTCTGTTTCTTTGGTTCAACGATAATCGTTTGCTTCTTACTCTCTTTTGCATAAGTCTTGATGGAAATTTTCGGAGACTGGTTAAATGGCGGCGCTGAAAATAAAAAACGAAGAGTCGTCATCAAACGGGAATACTGCTTATGCTAAAATCAGGCACAACTGAGATTCTGCGAAAAGACTGAATGGATCGGAAACATTAAATCAAATCCATTTTCTCCCGCAACTAATTCTCGTTGAAACTCGACACAGAGAAGAAGAAGAGACTGGCCTCTGAATTCGCGTCGAAATTATTTATCCGGATAAAATCAATTTTACCGGTTCGGTGGAATAAGAAAGAACAAATTAAACCAATTTCTATTTCACTTAAATCAAACCGGTTAAGAAGCTGAGGTGTATTAATGAAATGCTGACTGGTATTATTTAAAATGTTTTCATTGGTTGAAGGTTTTTGCTGAGTTGTCAGCTTTTCCCTGCTTGAAAAAGCTGATGTGTCAGCTGCTGGAGTAACACAAGGGGTTTTTGTGTATTGAATTATATGGGTCGAACTGGGCCGAAGTTTTACAATGGATCATAATGTTGACAAGTTAAACTCATTGGGCCATCAAACCATTCCCATATAATAATAACAATTCACTTGAACATCTTTATTTTTAATACAAATTTAATCCAATAAATAAATAAATAAATCAAATAAAAACCATAAGAGAGAAAATATCTCAATAACAAAAAAGCAAAAGATTGAATTTCAATGAAACAATGGCATTGGGTCTCTTTCTCACGTTATGTATCACTCCAAAAAAATAAATTATAATGACACCAAACTCTTCAGCTGTAGAAAAAATAATATTATATATCCAGAGACTGGTTTAAGATGATTGATGAAAACCCTCTGCTTCAGGAAGAGGTTCCCGTCTTGGTCTTGTACCTGTACATAACTCTCTTCTTCTTGCTCGAGACATTGTCAACTGTAAGAACAATCTTACCAGAAGACCCACTGTTGTTGAAACTGTTCCTGATCGGTCCTTCACTAGATCCGATCTTCTTCCCCTTCTGCACAATTATGGTGTAAGCTCCTTCATCTGCTGGCACAAACTCTTCCTTGTAATTCACTTCCCATCCCAAAACAGCGATGTCCCAAACCAGTGTACCTTCAGTCTACGAGACACAAAAAAAAAACCATTACTAGATCAATCTTTTTACAACTTCTCCTGGAATAAAGATAGGGTTTGGTTTTCAAATTGTTACCTCAGGAGCAGGGATTTCAATGGTTTCAGTTGATCCAGGCTTGACGAAAACTTCAGAAACAGCTTCGTTGGAGAATTCTGTATCATCGTCTCTTTTGAATCCACCGTGCTGAATCGGAATCTCCTCTGCTGGAATGTACCTTGATCAAACCAAAAATACATAAAAAGATTGTTATAATGACATTCTCAACATTTTTTAGGAGTTTGGAGATAATAGTTTTGGGTGCTTACTTGAGAAGAGTCTCTGTGACCTTAGCTGGACGAGCCACAACTAACTTGCTCTTGGTCCGTTGCGTCAAGAATGGCGAGAGGAGAGACGAGATGGCATAGAACCAGAACGGGACGTTTATGAAAACGTTTCTTAACACGAACTCGGGGTAATTGTCCTGCAAAACCATGATTGCGTTCTTGACTGCGATCCAGAGCTCTTTTCTCGACAGTCCAGAAGAGTTTCTCAGGTCATGGATCTGGAGAAGAGAGGTCACGCCTCCTGGTTTCAGATCAAGCTTCTGGATTCCCTTCTCCATCAGCTGAAACCTCCACCTAAGCAGCTTCTCTCTGTTCTCCTCTGACCCAAACGTCGTCTGGTAAAGCTCCTCGTTCTCGAAAACGTTGTGGACGTTGTAGCAAACCGGGCGGGATTCGCGGTCCACGCCGTTCATGTACGCTGCAGAGGCAAGCTCCTCGCCGAAATCTTCTCCGAGGATCGAGTCAATCTTGTGCTGCTTTCTCCATTTGAGGGTTTTCTTGAGCATCTCAAAGGCTTCGTTGACTTTGAAGTCTCTTGCTCTCAAGAACTTCAAGAGGATTACGTCTGTGCCTTCAGCTCCTTTGCTTGGAAGCAAAGGCACTCTCCATAGCTCGATGTCCTTATCCACACTCTCATCCTCTTCCTCTACCTCAACAGCCACAGCCACAGCCTCAGCTTTCGCTTCTTCCGTGACTACAACCTCGCTCTTCTTCTCTTCCTCTACATTCTCAGCTTTCACCTCTTCCTTAACCTCATCCTCTTTGACAACAACAGCCTCAACTGTCTCAGCTTTAGCTTCTTCTTTGGGGCTTTCTTCAGCAACAACAACTGCCTCACTACTCTCAGCTTTCGCATCTTTGGTGGTAACAACAGCCTCAGTCTTCTTCTCGTCTTCTGCCTTTTCCTCTGCTTCCTTCTTCTTCTCCACCTTCACAGCGCTCACTTTCTTCTTCTTGAAGAGAGTGTTTTCAACAATGGCTTCCTCAAGCTTCGACTTCAGATCGCTCAGAGCCTTCTTCTCAGATTCTTTCAGATCAGAGAAGAAATCGCTCTCTTCTTTGAAAGAAGAAGACTTCTCCACACCCTGAGGCTTGCTCTCATCTTCTTCAGCTTTAGTCTCTTTCTCTTCCACAGCTTTTACTTCTTCTCCTTCTCCTTCTTCCACAACAGCTTTCACTGTTGTCTCCTCCTCCACTGGAGTAACTGCAGCAGCAATAACAACCTCTGACTCCACCTGTTTCTCCTCAACCTTAACTTCAGCAGTCATTGTCTTTGACCTGTACTCAGATTTAAACCAAATTTTAATCTTAATATAACATAAACCCACTCACAAAAACTCAAACTTTTCAATTAAATTAAGTAACCTTACTAAAATTTGGATAACCTAAGTCTTGTACTTAATTCCCAAAAAACCCATTTCACATTCTTGAGATCTAAAAGAAACTAGCTAATATTCTACTTGTAGATTCGTTGAGATCTCAAATCGAAACGTGAATCTTGCTAAAACCCTGACGATTAACGGACTCAAAACAAACACTATATAAGCAAAAAAACCCCGCTCAAATTTGCAGAGTCCTCTGTTTTTTAACATACGAATCGCGAATATAAGAGAGACAAAGAGAATTATAACTTCAAAAGGATTCGAATTTTTACTGATTCTGGAAAGAAATGAGAGAGAAACCAACCTAAAGAAGATTCGACTTTCTCTGATTCAGTTTCTGGAGAGATTCGACCTTCGTCTTCTTCCTCTTGTTTTTTTTTTTAAGTTTTAGCTGCAGAGACAGAGAGCAATAATAAGGTATTGTGAATATAAAAGAGAGGAGGAGGAAAACAATGGAGCTTTATGCAAGAGAAGAAGCCCTAGCTATGGGCTGGACCCCACCGAGTCTTAGCAACGGTCACATGAAGGTCCACCGGTTAAAAAAAAAAGAAAAAAAAGAAACAGAAGAACCGTGACCGTTGGATCGAGTCGTCGATCTCTCTCCTCCATCCAATGATCCCCCAAAATTTGCCAGGGTGGCAACTTGTCAATATTTAGAAACAAATATGTTACGAAGATATCAGGGGGGTCCCACATTCGCTTCGCATGTTCCAACGGTCGTCTCTGCTGATCTGGTCGTCGAACGAGAGGTCGACACGTGTGCTATTCGACAGAGTATGTTCGGCGCAACGGACGGATATTCAACCAAAGTCACCCTTTTATTTATTTTTTGCTGACTGTAAAAGTATGAAATGAGAACAAAATTCAATATGTTTCTTGTTTTGTTTGATTCTAGTTTTACAAACTGGAGCTGCCCAAACAAGATAACTGTATATTAAGCTGATTTGATTTATATATAATTAGAAAGTACCATGTATAATGATATTCGAGAATCTCTTCGTTGTAACGGTTCTATGAGCTCTACTTTTTCGGTCCTTACAATAGTGATTCACCATTATTATAAAATAAACTAATCAAACATGGATATGCGTCTTCTTTATTGGTAAGTAAATCTTATATCGTTTGTAGCTGTTGACACCCAATACAAGCCAACAAAGCAAATTAAAGACTATTATACTCATGACTCAATTGTACATATATGAATGTGCTTCTATATCATGTAAATCAGGTGATTGGATTGGTCAGCTTCTAAAATTGAGTCGTTCTCAGAAATATGTCATAATTTACATGTTTTCAGTTACAATTTTATTTAGGTGGTGTTGATGATATTTAGTAAACGTGTGATTCGAAACTGATTTCTCTTTTGGTTGACGATAAAAAAAAAGATAGTTACGGTTACACAGATATCAATAATTGAATAATTACATTAAACTTAAAGACATTCATATTAGGATATCAATAGTTTTGGTCTTAGTCATATCCTTGACTCGAATATAAAATCTCCACATCTCTTCTACATCAGCAGATTCCTACATTATTTACATCGCAATGATTATATGATGACATACATTTATAGTCCACCGCCGAAACTAATTTTCCTTTTAAACATATATTTGCGTGACAATAAACTCTATACATTCAATATATCAATAATTCGAAGAAATAAGCAAAGAGTTGCATAATTATAAGAGAGGTTGTTGAAGTCAACCGGTACAGCTAATTTACCCGCCAAATCAGCCGCAACAAAAGGAGGAGACAGAAACAGAAAGAAACAGAACAAATTACAGAAAAAGACAGAGCACAAAAGATCACCAGATCGAGCTGTACAAGAAAAAAAATCACGTTTTGTATCATCAGACCCACCCGCCAGACAATAGAGAGAACACGAAAACCATCCACCAACATTACACATAGACGAGTCTGTTAAATTCTTCTTACAAAGGTAACGAAGCTCACAAGAAGATCTCTTTCCTTACCAAAAAGGTATAAATTTTAGCTGACAAATGTTAACCGATACGCTATGTCCAACGTGTTTGATGGTCTTTAAACTCACCAAACCGATCATGACCGTTTGTTTGATCTCCTCTCTGACGTCAGAGGCGTTACATTACAATCTGAGTACACACCAGTTGCCCTGTCAAAAATAAAAATAAATTAATTCATTACTCAACCAAGATCCTCTGAATTATCAATCTAATTTCAGAACAACTTCAGCTAGTTTTCAATTTAAGTGTACCTGTCGTAGCGCAAGTAGGCATCACCAATTTGTCCTGCAACCTTGTTCCGCACTTTCCTGACACAAATCTGAAACATACAAAAGTTAAGACAAGAAAGCACCTTTTTTAGAAATAAAGTTGCAGATGAAGAAGGGAAGGATAGGTAGTACTCACTTGCACTAGATCAAGAGGTCCAGCGTTTTCATCACGGTTTCTGTGTATAACAATCCCATTGTCACATTTGTTGATGAAATGTGCACTCCCACTAATATCATAAAGGTTTGGTGGACCTCCGTCCCATTGTTGCAACTGTTTTGGGTGTGCAACAAACCAGACGTGACAAGAGTGATGTTGTGCAAATCGTTTTATCTTCGTAAGTATCTGACTAACATATTCTGTTTCCGTTCTATCAAAAAACGAACATTTCAGAAAGGAAACTGTGTAAAACTTGATTAGAAAGTGAAAACATTTTCATCACTTACTGGCGTATAGTACGTTGATGATCAAGCTCATTGTAAGGATCTATTACAAGTCCTCGAATCCCATACCGAAGGACAGCAGCTTTCGCACGGTCTAGTACCCATTTAATGTTTGGAAGTGAATCCATCTCACATCTGATTAGTCATGAAAACCCAAAATTTTACCAATAACATATGGCGGTGAGAGTCAAGTTTTATAAGAGCTGAAGATTTTACCTTATGAGAGAGAAGTTGTCATCTAACCACTGTTTCCCTTCATTCAACTCCTCAATGCTCATCCGTGTGACTGTTTTCCCATAACTGTTGAGAGAAAAAAGGAGAAACATAAGCTTAAGATGATACGTTACACACCACTTTCAAGAAAGAGAAATACAATGCCAGAGATTACAAGAGCATTAGTTCTTGTGCTTGAATCAGATATTTTCAACGTAAAAAGGCTTACTTTGCATCAAAGAAGGGTTTCTCTACATGTTTTTCCAAGAGTTTCCTGGCATGATCTCGTACCTGCAAGCAGGAAAGGACAAGAAACCATCAGGCCAAAACTAATATAAATCAGTTTTTCCAATTCAGGGACTAATTCAGTAACACACTCTATTCTCCATTGAGCAGAGCGCAAATTTCCAGCCAACGCTGTGGTTGAGATTGCATAACAGCGCATCAATCCATTCGCTCTTTCCGGAATTAGGAACACCTGTCACAACCGTCAATTCCCCCGGCACAACCTGATCAGAAGCAAATTGATAATAACACATCAGATGATGAGCCTACAAGAGTATTATTGTTCTTTCTCTAAATATGACTTCGATGCTTACACTATAGAAGTTGTCCAAAGTGTTCCACCCGGTTGAAACACCATACTCGTGTCCATGAGTCCGATGATAGAAAGCATCAATCTCATCAAAGAAATCTTTAAAGGCGAATAAACCTTGAATAGGGTATGGCTCAGCATTTTGAACAGCTTCATTGAGTGAATGAGGTCCCAAAGCCATAAGCACCTAAGAAAACAAAATCAGCCTTAGTTAGCTTCATTGTGGTCATTTAAACCACAGCAAACACGAAAGCAACAGCAGAACATTTAAATATAATCTAGTCTGACCTCATTTGCATCTTTGAAATGAGCATTCTCGCCTTTCTCCGGCCATTTGACACGCCAACATCTTTCTTTCCCCAGACGCCGCGCAACTTCTTCAGCCAGAGCTTGTCCAGGTCCATCTCCATCAGTAGCAATAATAATCCGAGACGCCTATAGATAAAAAAAACCTTTTAAACACTCCAGACCCTTGGAATCTTGACATTTAAAGAATTACGTATCAAAACAAATACTAAATTATCACACACCTTCTTTAGGTAGTCATTGCAATTCCACAGAAACATATACTTCGTGTCCTAGCTTTACAGAACAGCAAAGTGCTTAGGAAACCAAATAAGAGAAAATGGTTAAAAAGGGTATGAAACCTAGAAGACCAGACAAACCTTTTCTTCAGGTGGAGTTTCCTTTGAAGAAACTGACGCTGGAGCTCCATCAGGAACGGACACACAATTTCGAAAACCAGCCTCTTCCATCGCAAGTTTGTCTATTTCCCCTTCAACCTAAAGTTAAATTTCCCCCAAATAATTCAAAGACAGTTCTTCACAGTTTAGCCATCGACCATGTGATCATTTTGATAGAAGATGTAAAGGCAGACATACTATAATGATTTCAGATGCCTTTTCAATGTCATCAAGCCCATAAAAGATCCTCCGTGTATTCTTTTCCTGAAGGAAACACAAAGAACAAAGCATGTAAGCAATGGCCATAACAGAGCCGCTCGAGAATAATATTAGAAAGGGTATTTGAATGAGATGGACCTGATAGAACTTCTTAGATAGGAACCGGTACTTGCAACTCACAAGCTCTCCTCTTTGCCAGTACGTGAAAGCAATTACAATCTGCCTCATATAACAAAGCAAGAAACTAGAGGTGAGAAAAAGTAAAAAGACAACAGTCAAGACCCAAGCGTGTTCCTTTAGAGAAGAATGTTACTACATAAATTGAGATTCCTAAATTGCAATCAAGATGGAACAGTGAGTGCCAAGTAACATCTCCTTAACAATCTGACAACAGAAAAAAAAAAAGCTTGAAAAATAATGGATTCAGAAGAATACTCGTAAGTACCTCATCATCACCTAATCTTTTCTGCATAACCCGATTTCTCGCGAGTGTTTCTGCTGAAATCTTTCTTGCATCGAAATATTCCTGAATCTGAAGCATAACCAAGAACAAAATTTCCAATTTATCAGACTCATATAACTAAAAAGAAATGAAGTATCAAATTCACATAGTTGAGTCATTTTCTCAAGAAAGCAGTAAACAGAGAAGACAGAACAATAAGTATTTCGAAAGAAGAATATAAAAGAAGACAACAACCTCATCACAGAGAGGCTCTAGCCCTAAACTCTCCACTGTAATTTTTCTTTCAACCTTCTCTATCTTCTCTATTGGAGCTGCAGATGTAAACCTGCTATCTCCCTGCAAAGAGAAAATGAGGATACGTTACCAATTTTTGTATTTTATGATTGGTTAATCATGCTCATGTCGCAACTCACCCGTACTCCACCTTTATAACCACACTTGCCCCGAAAGCAATTCCATGTAGCTGACGAACTACGTTTTTTTTTTTTAAAAAGGACATGATTAGTTACAGTCTCATGAACAAGAAATTCAGAACCAAAACTCATTTCATGAGATATTAAGATATCATACCCATCAGGGGCAATGTAAAGAGACAAGCTTTTTTCTACAGAGGCGCCACCTTCACACTGACGTATACACAAGAACAGTGGACAAATATAAGTTAGCTTTTGTCAAGATACTGAACATGAAGTCAACAGAAAAGGTAAACTTTAGAGTAAACATCTACAAAGGCAACATTTTACATAGTACTCAAGCCTAAGGCATGTGAAGAAGACAGACAGAGAGAAATGTTGTACCTTGGGACATATCAAGCCACAATATTGTCCCGGGGGGCAGTTTTGAGCATCAATTCCTTTTTCCGCCAATTTACGCCTCAAGTTCGCTAATTTCGATATAACATCACTCTTGTCTGCTTCTTCTACTTCAGGATCAACTACAAAAGCAGGAAAAAGGTTGGGAATTCATCAAATAGATGCATTGTAGAGAAGCAATTAACTCGTTTGCAGGACACGTGGAAACAAGAAATCTCAAGAACAACAAGCGTCAAAAGCATTTAAACCGAATCAGAATCCTTCAAACCCCACCAAATGTCTACATTTTCCAAACATATACAGAAATCGGAACAGAGGACTCAAGCATTCAACACATACCAGGAGTTTGGAATTTGGGGATTGAAGTGTAGGACGATAAACCATTGGTCTTATGTTGATAAGGGCTGTTTTTGGACACGGGTCTCGAGGCAAAAACGGGGCGAAATCGACTAGAAACGGAAGATAGTTGCCTTTGTCTACCAAGTGTATAAGAAGGAGAAAGAGAAGAAGAAGAAGAAGAAGAAGAAGGGTATGCGGCAAAAGAAGGAAGCAGACAAAATTCGAGGAATTGCTTCGAACCCATGAGCACTGACATCGAGCTCGACAGTCTCCGCAGGTGGGTTTGTGGAGCTCGGAGCAAAAAACGCATCTCGAAGTATCGTTTTGTGATGAGACTCTTCAGTAACTGAGCTGCATAGTGTTTCTTCTTATATTTCGCTCTAAGGGTTTTAGGTGTTTCTCTTTCCCTCCTCTCTGTCTCTGTGTATGGAGGGGACGAAGGAGAAGATGAAAGAGGTCCAAAGGAGATTTTGATTTCGCTCTCTTTGAGATAAATGGGCTTCAAAGCAAATAGGCCCATTAGTTGTTACTTTGTTGCCTGTTGCATTTATTTCGGGCCGATGTGTGGTAAGTTTCCGAAAAAAAATACTTGGCGACAAAGTCAAAGATAATTGACACGTGGAAAAGGAATTGCGTCTTTTTATTGTGGTGGGCCTGGCCCATTCGTAATTACAGGTTTGGGTTAGAAAACTTGGCGGAAAAGTCAAAGAGGGTTGCACGTGGAACCACCAACCCAACTTTAGCCGCTAAAACCGAGGTCTTTTACTGAGTCAATTACGCGCCAAAAAAAAAAACAAAACAGAAAAAGCAAATATGACAAAATAGTGAAATACTAATTAGAAAAGTATAATTATAATGAATTGACGACAATAACGAGAAAAATTATAATGATCCGCTAGAAGAAATTATAATCCTATTGGGCTACCATTGGGCTAAAAACTAATATACATAAGTGAATTTTAAAATATTGTTTGCACAAACGAATTGCGAATTCATTTACCAATATGACGTAAAAACTTCAGTTTGTGAGTAAGTTTTTTTTTATCGTACAAATCTTCATAGGAGGAATTAGAGTTAACTTTCTCTCTTGTATTCAATTATGGTGTATGCTCTCTTATTCGTAGAACTTCAAAGAATATTAAACCATACTAACTGAGAAGGAAAAAATAACACTTTAGTAACCTTTAAAACGTAATGTCGTCTGATTGTAAAGCTAGTCATGCATCTGTAGTTTGTAGTACTTAAAAATGAAAATGATCATTTTAAAAAACTGCTGATTTTTCTTAATAGTAGACTATAGTAGTAATTTGTATGTTTGATCTTTTAATAATTTAATAAAGTTGTTTACATGTACAAAAACATAACGCCAAAGTAATTACAAACAGCCGGCCAAAGTAATTACAGACGGTACGTTACTCTAAAGTCTGAACTCATAAATCTACAATTTAGAACGCTACGTAGTTAATTTTCTCGAAATGCAGTTTAGAAAAATCACACAAAAAGAAAAGAAACAAGGCCTAATACTTAGGAGGTAGTTACGGTAAATCTACAGCCCACCATATAACCGCTCCTTAATCCTCGCCAAAACCCTAACTTCTCTCTCTATTTCATATATATATTTCGTGACAGTTATTGGGTTACAAACTTACAACTTGAAGTCTTACCTCAGTTAAAAACCCCAAAAAAAGACAGAACAGTATCTTTCATCTTCTCGTATATCCTTTTTTGTCCTTTCTTTTGTTTTCTGCGTTTACTCTCTAAGCTTAATTAGTAGCAGTTAAAGCTAATTAAGACTTAATTAATCATTTATTCAAAAACTTCCTTCTGTAACTCCTCCTGATTGCTTCGCATTCTTCATTCTCTAAAACACAGAAACGTTAATCATCTCAATCGTCTCTATGGACTGCTTAAGCTACTTCTCCAACTCAGATTTAATCCAGCTCCAGGATTGCTTTATCCCTGATGTCGATATGATTATCCCGGAAACGTACTTCTTCCAAGCACAACCGCAACATCAACTGCTTCAGCCATTGCATCACGACGAAGCTCTTTCGCCGTCCTTCTTCGGGTTTAATGACTTGGATCCTTTCTACGAGCCATTTCTTCCTCCTCAAGAAATCTTCCTCCCTAGCCCTAAAGTTGAAGTCTTCCACGAGTCACAAGACTTAGATTCCTTCTTCCATACGCCAAAACACCAAAAGCTCATAAACTCCAGCTTCCATTTCAACAACACCCACGATCCTTTGTTCATAAGACCTAACCATAATCTCTTGGAATCCAACATCACCGAAGCTCCTAAATTTTCAGAGTTTCGAGTTCCTGATTTCTCTCCGGCGTTCAAGGTTGGGTGGAGTGATCAAAACGACGCCAAGAAACCTGAGCTTTCTGCTCAGAGCATCGCAGCGCGAAAGAGGAGAAGAAGAATCACAGAGAAGACTCAAGAGCTCGGAAAACTAATCCCTGGAAGCGAGAAACATAACACTGCCGAAATGTTCAATGCCGCAGCTAAATATGTCAAATTCTTGCAGGCTCAGCTTGAGATTCTTCAACTGAGGCAGACCAAAATGCAGGTATAAGATTAAACCCCTAATCGAATCCAAACCCCTACATTTTTTCTTTTCGACTAGTCTATATTTATGTGAGATTTATTTGATTTTGCAGATGCAGGAGAGTTCAAAGGTGGAAAGAGAAATGCAGTTTTTGCTTGGCTCTCAAGAAATCCAGGAGAAGCTATCGACAGAAGAAGTTTGTGTGGTTCCAAGTGAAATGGTTCAAGTCCTAAAAACCGAAGAATGCATCTTGAAAAACCCTCAGATTTCTCGAGACATTAACAAGCTGCTTTCCACAGATCTCACGAATTAGTTTCGATTTTATGCAGAAACTCTACTGTCCGAATCATTAATTTTGCTTCTTGTGTTGTCTGTTTCTAATTTCTCCCTAGTTTCTATATTAGCTAGAGTTTAACCATTAGTTAATATTCTTCTTAACTAATGTAAATCAGCTTGCTTTTATCCAAAAATGGTAGCTACTCTGTTTCATATCTGGAAAAGTTTGATTAATAAGTTGGTTTTGGTTAACCTTACTTATATTACAAATAAACGAGTGTGTGTAATTTTTCTGCTTATGCTTATACAGTCACGAGCTATTTCTGCAAGTAAATTTAGAAGACAAACATGCATGAAAAAAAAACTAAATTGATTATGTTAGTTGTTAGCACAAAAAGGTGCAACTTCTTCGAAATTATCACCAAGTTCTCAAAATTCAAATTCACCACCACAAGATTAAAATTTAAAGTTTTATAGTTTAGGAAGAGGCCTAAGTGATATGTGAACTAGGCTTGGCATTCGGTTTTTCGGGTCGGGTTCGGGTCGGTTCCTTTTGGGTTTTGGGTCTTTCGGTTCTAGAAATTTTAGAACCATTCGGGTATTTTTTTATTTTTGGGTCGGATTTGGTTCGGTTCTGCCCGGGTTCGGGTCGGTTCTAGGTATCCAAACTTTAGTTACAAAAAAATAAAATAAAAATAAAAACTGTTTAATTTAAATGAAATTTTGTAAAATTTAGCAAAAAAAAAATATTGAATATTAACAAATGTAACTAAAGATTTTTGGATTTCTTGAATATTTTGGTTATTTTTTTTCTAAACATAACTATTATATTAGGTTTATAATTGTAATTTTTACATATTTTGGTTATTAAAGTCTAAATATAACTAATATTTTTGGATATATAATTATATTTTGAATATTTCGGGTACCCATTCGGTTATTGATTCGATTCCGGTTCGGATTCAGTTCTTTTGGGTATAGAAATTTAAGACCTGTTCGGATATTTGTGTCGGTTCCATCTATTTCGAGTCATGTTCGGTTTGGTACTTCGGGTCGGGTAAAAATGGCCATGCCTAATGTGAACCTTTGTTAATATTTTAAAAACTTTTAAAACTTACAAATTTTGTGGTATCTTTGAAAGAAAAAAATTAAAAATAATAAAAAAACAATTTATTTATTCTGATCATTAATATTTCTGTCAGCAAAAAAATAAATAATAATATTACAATATATTATGTAATCCACATTTTCTATACAGGCCTGAAAGGAAATAAACTTGGGCTCACATGCTTTATTCAATGAAGCCTACATGGCCATTTCCCTATGATGTATGTTAGTACTTTGTATTCTATGATTAATGAAATTTAGAGAGAAACAAAAAAAAAAAAAAAAACACTTTTCCAATACCCAGTTCGTACAATCGTACCTGACGGATATTTTACATGTAAAATAGTTCTAAAAAAAAGTGATAGTTCATATAAATGCGAACAAAATGAGTAACGCGTCGACGCGAATATTCCAAGTAAGATATCTAACCTTAATCAATTCATTTTTTGGATTAGCTGTCACTCATATTAAAAAAACAAGCCACTAAATTACTATAGTGTTGACGTAATTACTATTCAGTCAAAAATAATAATTTAGTCAATGATATGATAGACGTCAAGCTTATCCCCTCTTTTATTTGATTTAACCTTTTTGTTGTGTGTGAAATAAATAACTAGTCTTAGTTATTTGCAAACCATCGTTTTCATAAAGGCATGTCCTCTTTAAATTGATTTGAGGTTACAAAGAAACTACTCTAAAAAGCTTAATCATGTGGGACAACCCACTAAATTTATCACATTATCGAACGAGAAGGCCAATTTACTAAACAACAACCAAACCAGACGCTAGCTTTGGATGGAGGTCCACCGCTGTAACAAACCAACAATCTTCTAAGCTTTGCATCAGGAATCAAGATGAAGTTGGAGCGATGCGATTCGGTTACAAATTGGTATATCGATATTTCAAAAGAGGTTGAATAGAGAGTAAATGACTCAGGAGGTGTTGATCTTCTTCTATTCTGATATATGATCAATTGTATTTTGAAAACCTAGGCTGATGAGGATATAGTCACAATATAATATTGTCATTCTTCAGTTAACAAAACTTCAGAAGAGTATATCCCAATTCAGAATAATGTGAGAGCCTTGGAGAGATTCACTGAAAATCATCCCTAGTACAATGAAAGAGAAAAGGTATATACAAAACAAAGAAGAAATGAACACTGAGCTCTTTTGGCTCACCGACAAATTAAAATTAAGTTATTCCCCAATATAATAATACATTACATATTCACTAATATATCCTTAAACTACATAGATTTTTAATCTTATTTGAAAACATTTGAGTATCGATTAGTAAGTGACTATTGTAAAATTAGCATTGTAAATAATTCTTATTTATAGATTTAAAATTTGACATATATTTACAGTCGATCTTTTATCAACGATGAAATATATTTCGTCATGTTACTTAGCTTGTATCCAATTATAAATCATTTACCTTAACAAAATTTTGCTTTTCTTACCCATCAACTCCATCTATAAAATCATTCTCCCCACCATAACTGTTCGTACAAAATGGCTTCTCTATGTCCCATCATGAAAAAAATACAATAGCTAGCAGTAAAATGTTACGACTGTTCTTTTCCACCTTTCGTCAAATCAAAACAACTTATTTAGGAAACAAAGAGTTGTGATGAATATTACTTTCTATCAATCAGAGTGGATGGATGATTTGACTTAACTTAAGGTCACTGTTCCCATTATATTCTCACTCTCTCTCAAGATCCCACATCAAAAATCTTAGTACTTATTACCTTTTTTTATCTTCTTTTTTATTCTACTTTTATTTATAAAATCTCCACATCAAAATTCAAGTATTACTGTATATGGTTTTGATGGTTGAAACACATTTTTTTTTTTTTTATGGCCACTGCTGATCCAACAACGGGTGTAGTATTTATGTAAATTTACACATTAGTTAACGCACAATTGCATTCTTTAATTTATCTAGGAAGTTATCTTGGATCAATGGTAGCTCACATCACCTTAAGTAGAGCTTTATTGTATATATATAAACAAAAAAACCTTAGAACTATATAACTCGCGTAAATTTGGATTGTAATTTAAAAATATATATCTGGTAAGAGAAAAAGACAAAGATGGAATTAAAGTTGACATACATGTTGGTTGGATCGATCGCGCAAATAACGCGGGACAACATATTGATAAAGGCTGCTCTGAGTCTCTGACACTCTCATGGATCATTTCATATAATTTAGTTGTAAATAAAATAATATTATATCGTATGTTAATTTTTGTGTATGATTAAACCCCCCCAAAAAAAAAAAAACGTGTGTATCATTTACAGTGTATGAGAAAAGTGCTGCTTCGATTTTTAATTTCCATTTGCTTTGATACTTTGACCTAATAACATAATAATTTTGTATTTATATACTTTAGGACAAATTTTACGTTCTTAATCATTGTTTTCAAAATCGAATCACTTTTACGTTCTTCATCATTGTTTTCAAAAACAATTCCACTTGAGAAACGACAATTCTCATTCAATCTTATTGAATGGTAGATTGGACATGTTGGAACCAGATTTTAAGCTAAAGACTGAATAAAATTGTATATACGTGTTGAAAGAAATGAGTTTTGGCTTATGTAAAAATGAATGATAAAGTTAAATGAGTTAAATGAAGGAACACTTCATTTGTCCCACATTAGAAATAAATGTTCAACTTTTTCCTCTTGTTTAAATATAGACATTTTCAAACAACGTTTAATAGCTTTTAGTGGGAGACTATGGAGGTTGAGAGAAAGGGGACCATTATACAAAAACACACATGCGCGCGCCGCCGCCGCCGTGCCGTGCCGAGTCGGGCCGGGATCAGGTCTTGTGGGCTTCGCCCACAAAAAAACTATTTTTTTAGGCCAAATTCCTATCAACGTTTTTTTGTTAAAGCCCAAAACGAAATTGCATAATGTCGAGAATAAATATTCCAGAAACTTCTAGAAGATTCAGTTCGGATTTTCGGTTTGATTAACACAGAATTAAATATGGAATCAATCCATATTCCTTCTCGGCTGCTTCGCTTCCACACCAAGTAAAAAAAGATATTCTCCGAATATTTTTTTCCTGCGCGTAGAGCATATCCTTTGTGGATCTAGCCTCTCTCAACTATAAATAAAGGGTCTCACCTCTCTCATTACTTATGCATTCGAAAAATATTCTCTCCAGCAAATCTCCTACATATTTCTTCTTCTCTAAACGTAAGTGTCTCGAGAGTATAGCGTAGAATAATAGTTCACAGATTCTATAGTCGAGTGTCGCGACTATAGTCTCACGTAGTTGTATCTTGGGACTCTCAATCTCATCAAACCAACACACTGCGGGAGATTTATTGAGTTAAGGAAAGAGATCAAATCTCGCCTCAACGTATTCGTCTCTTTTCTTAAAGGTTTTTTCAATCGTTTTATTACTATTTAATATCCATACTATAAGATTTTCATTCGTATTTTTCAATCTGGATTTTCGCGGTCCTACAGTCTTAACTCAATAAATCCGATACCTGTTTATCGCTTGAATCAGATTGAAAATTGCGAAACAGTTTTTCTTATATGATATTATAAAACGGTTTTATAAAACGTTTTTTAGATCTTAATTTTATGCGAACGCTCTGTAACTATTCAGCAGAAAGTTTCGATCTCAAAAAGGACGAATATCATTATTTGATAAAACGATTTACGCGACAGCTTTTAGCAGGATCGCGAAATGTTTTTTTAACTCGATTATATCTGATCTCTGATCTAATATAATGTTTAAGAGCATGTCTCTGTGAACTTAGCGAATTATTTTAATCGCTTACCCCACATATGTTATCAATACTGACAAAATCTGTCTTTTGTGAAACAGATCCACAATGTTTTGTGGTGTTGACAACACAAACAATGAGACTGGTGGAAATCTGCCTGCTGCTAACAGCACTGGTGTTCTTGCTACACTCACTGCACCAACTCTGCCTACCAACATAAGCGCAAGGCTTACGCCTGACAAATTCGATGGCACGAATTTCGAGCAGTGGCAGCAAAAGATGCACTTCTTTCTGACCATGCTGAATTTGGCAAGGTATCTCGTTGAGATTAAACCTGAGCTGCTTGCAGATGCAAATCCAGATGCACGTGCTGTTTTGACCGTGGAAAATTAGACGCAAGGAGATTTCCTGTGCAAAGGCTACATTCAAAATCGCCTAGAAAACCAACTGTAAAATGTTTACAGTGAGGTCAAAACATCCAAGGAGCTGTGGGATGCCCTGGATAAGAAGTATAAATCGTTCAATGTGGGTTCAGGAAAATTCGCTGCTGCGAAATTTCTTAACTTCGTCATGGTGGACTCAAAACCCATTATGGACCAAGTGCATGACCTACAGATGATACTCCAAGAGATATCAGATGAAGGAATGAAGATCTGTGAGACTTTCACAGTGAATTGTTTCATCGAGACGCTACCCCCTAGCTGGGCAGACTTCAAGAACTATCTTGCATTCAAGCAAAAGCCTCTGACTTTGGCTAACTTGACTTCTAGGCTGCAGAATGAGTCACTAAAGCGTGAAAAAGCTGAACCAGTTCAGACTCATGATGCGAATGTGGCTGAATATCGCAACATACCAAAAGGCAGGCTGAACCCTAACAAGGGTGCACTGAACAAGATTACTAATCAGGCTTCCACGGGCTTTAAGAAGAAAGCCCAATCCCAAGTCCCCCAATTCCAAAAGAAGAAATTCTCAGGGAAGTGCAATCACTGTGGCAAGATTGGACATCGCGGAGCCGATTGTCACAGCATGGCCAGGGAGAAGAATCAAGCCTACCTGACAGAGTCTGACATGGTGGCTGTAGTTATAGAAGCTAACATGGTTGAAGAAAATCCGATGTTTTGGTGGTATGACATTGGTGCTACTACACACATCTGCATTGACAGAGAGATGTTCAGCACTTACCAGAAAAGCAAGGGAGATGATCGTCTGCTGATGGGAAATGTGTCCCACTCCAAGATTGAAGGCACTGGAAAAGTGGTCCTTAAGATGACATCAGAAAGAGAACTAACACTCAATAATGTGAAGCATGTTCCAGACATGAGGAATAATCTGATTTATGGCACTCTGATGATCAAGCATGGATTCGCCATTAATTTCTAGTCTGACCAGCTGATTCTCAGGAAGCATGGTGTTTTATTGGAAAAGGTTTTGTTAAGGATGGACTGATTAAGATGTGTGTATCTCCAGTCCAGAGAAAAATTGATGTACCTGTTTCCAATGATTTGATTAATAAGAAACCAGTTGCTTATGTGGTTAAGTCTTCTAATATTTGGCATGAACGATTAGGACATGTAAATTACAAGTCTATTGAAAGACTGATGAATTTGAACCTAATTCCGAAATGCAAAATAAACAAAGATAAATGTGAAGTATGCGTACAAGCAAAACTCAATAAAACACCATCTCCTCATGTCGAAAGAACAACTGAACCTCTGGGCTTAATACACAGAGATTTGTGCGACTTGAAGTATGTACAAACTAGAGGTGGTAAAAAGTATTTTGTGACATTCATAGATGATTATACAAGATACTACTACGTCTACTTGCTGCGTAGTAAAGATGAAATTTTGAAAAAATTCAAGGAGTACAAAAGTGAAGTTGAAAACCAACTGGGGAGAACCATCAAAATGGTTAGGAGTGATAGAGGAGGTAAGTATGATGGACCTTTTAATGCGTTCCGTCAGGAGAAAGGCATCATACATCAAACCACTGCTCCCTATTCACCTGAATCTAATGGAGTTGCAGAAAGAAAGAATCGAACTCTAAAAGAGATGATGAATGCAATGTTTCAGGAATCTGGGCTACCGCAGAATCTGTGGGGGGAAGCGCTGCTAGCCACAAACTATATCCTCAACAAAATACCACACAAAGTAACTGGCAAAACGCCATATGAGCTTTGGAAAGGTTCAACATCTTCTTACAAATACTTGAAAGTGTGGGGGTACTTAGCAAAAGTTCAAGTACCGCCTCCTAAGAAGGTTTCGATTGGACCTAAAATTGTGGACTGTATTTTCATTGGATATGCGCACAACAGTAGTGCCTATCGGTTTCATGTGCACAAGTCAAATATAGCATATATCCATGCAAATACAATTTTTGAATCAAGGAATGTGTCATTCTTTGAGAATATATTTCCGTGTAAAGATAGACATAAGCTGAAGTGAACTCATGACGCAAGTGTCTCTGCTAATGAGGCTAGTACATCTGGTACTTCAGTAAATGAAGCAGAAGAAAATGAAGTTGAACCCAGACGTAACAAGATAGCTCGTAAGGAAAAATCATTTGGTGAAGAATATTTAGTGGTATTTCTCTGTGAGAATGAGCCAAAGACATATTCTGAAGCTATATCTACACCAGATGCAGACTTCTGGAAAGAAGCTGTTAACAGTGAAGTGGATTCTATTCTGCAGAACCATACATACATAATCACTGATTTACCTCCAGGATTTAAAGCACTAGGGTGTATATAGATCTTCAAAACGAAGATCAAAACTGATGGAGCTATTGATAAGTACAAGGCAAGACTTGTGGTGCAAGGATTCATACAAGTTGAAGGTCTAGCCTTCTTTAACACTTATTCTCCAGTGACGAGAATAATTTCAATCAGAATATTGATAGCAATTGCATCTTTAAGAGACCTAGAAATCCATCAGATGGATGTTAAAACAGCTTTCCTTAATGGTGATTTAGAAGAGGAAATCTACATGAAACAACCTGAAGGTTTTGTAGTACCAGGTCAAGAACACAAAGTTTGTAAACTTGTGAAATCGTTTTATGGACTGAAACAAGCTCTAAAGCAATGGCATGAAAAATTTGACCATGTGATGAAGTCAAATGGATTCAGCATCAATGAGTGTGACAAATGCATCTACGTCAAGAATACTCCCAGGGGTACATTCTGTTGTGTCTGTATGTTGACGACATGCTTATCATGGGTAGTAACAAGGATATAATTCAACAGACCAAGAACATGCTTACTGGACATTTTGACATGAAATACATGGGTCTTGCAGATGTTATTCTCGGTATTAAGATCACAAAGAATTCCGAGGGAATCACCTTATCTCTGGAGTATTATGATGATAAGATACTTGAGCGGTTCAAAAATTATTCGAATGGAACTGCGAAAACTCCAGTGGATACACAACTGCACTTGACTAAAAACTCTGGTGAAGCAGTGTCACAAGTTGAGTATGCAAGGGTAATTGGAAGTCTGATGTACTTGACCAATTGTACCAGGCCTGACTTAGCGCATGCAGTGAATGTATTAAGTCGGTACATAAGCAATCCTGGTCATACACACTGGAAAGCCATAACAAGAGTGTTGAATTGTGTGAGATACACTAAAAGTTATGGATTACACTATGGTAAAGAACCTGCAGCTTTGGAAGGATACAGTGACGCAAATTGGATATCGGACTCAAAGAACTCAAAATCCACAAGTGGATATGTCTTTACATTAGGAGGTGCAGCAATATCTTGGAAATCTTCCAAACAAAATCTACTGGCCAGATCTACAATGGAATATGAGTTCATTGCTTTAGACAAAGCGGGAGAGGAAGCAGAGTGGCTTCGAAATTTTTTGGAAGATATTCTAATGTGGGAGAAACCAGTACCGGCACTGCGTGTACACTGTGATAGCCAGTCGGCTATAGCCCGGGCACTGAATACTCTCTATAATGGTAAGTCTCGTCACATCAGGAGACGACATAAAACCATTAGAGACTTGATCAAAACTGGTGTAATCTCGGTCGATTTCATTAAGTCAGCTGATAACTTAGCGGATCCGTTTACAAAAGGTTTAACAAGAGATCAAGTTTTGAAATCATCAAATGGAATGGGTCTTTTCTTAAGAGGATGTTCGATCATCACCCAACCTTCGCGATTGGAGATCCCAAGATGCTGGTTCGAAGGGACAACTAAATCAAACAGAATCTATTTACAGCAGTGCTTCGTGTAAGTTTAAAGGATAAGCGTTGCTTTTAATGATATGAGTAGCTTTCATATATATACGGAGTATTAACAGGATACTTTTTTTATATGACAGGAGTATTAACAGGATACTTTTTTTATATGACAGGAGATCAACAAAATCACCTAGTGAGTGTGAAATGGGGCCGTTTCTAGGAGGATGAAGTCCATGCTATATTCTCTAAGTTCACTCATGATCAACCAAGCAAAGTTCAAGGCCACAACGAACGCAATAGAGAACTTATTTCTACGAGGAAATGAAGCTGGGTTATAGCTGTTGTCTCGGTTTACATAAACATTCGGGTGTTTCAAGACATCATGTTCACCTCCTGGCTAAGTAAACCCGACAGATATTAACAATGAATGGGTCAAGGCTGAAATATGCCACTACCTCATGCACAGTTAATTTTCGCCTATACTCTCGAAAGTCCTTATGTCGAGTCTGTAGAGTCTGCATAGTCTGTCGAGTCTGTAGAGTATGCATATGTTTAGAGTCATTTCTATTCATGTGGGGGATTGTTGGAACCAAATTTTAAGCCAAATGGGCTGAATAAAATTGTGGACAAGTGTGAAAAGAAATGGGCTTTGGCTCATGTAAAAATGAATGAGAAAGTTAAGTGAGTTAAATGAAGGAGCACTTCATTTGTCCCACATTGGAAAGAATGAATTTTTTTCCTCTTGTTTAAATATAGATATTTCTAAATAATGTTCAATAGCCTTTAGTAGGAGACTATGGAGGTTGAGAGAAAGGGGGCCATTATGCAAAAACACACGCACACGCCCCGCCGCCTTGTCGTGCCGGGCTCGGGCTCGGGCTCGGGTCTTGGGTCTTGGTGAATGTGGGCTTCGCCCACAAAAGACTATTCTTTTTGGGCCAAATTCCTATCAACGTGTTTTTGTTAAAGCCCAAAACAAAATCGCATAATGTCGAGAATAAATCTTCTAGAAGATTGAGTTCGGATTTTCGGTTTGATTAACACGAAAATAAATATGGAATAAATCCATATTCCTTGTCGGCTGCTTCGCTTCCACGCCAAGTAAAAAAGGATATTCTCCAAATTTTTTCCCTGCGCGTAGAGCATATCCCTTGCGGATCAAGCCTCTCTCAACTATAAATAAAGGGTCTCACCTCTCTCATTATTTATTCATTCAAAAAATCTTCTCTCCAGCAAATATCCTACATCTTTCTTCTTCTCTAAACGTAAGTGTCTCGAGAGTATAGCGTAGAATAATAGTACGCAGACTCTATAGTCGAGTGTCGCGACTATAGTCTCACGTAGTTGTATCTTGGGACTCTCAATCTCATCAAACCGCCACACTGCGGGAGATTTATTGAGTTATGGAAGAAGATCAAATCTCGCCTCTACGTATTCGTCTCTTTTCTTAAAGGTTTTTTCAATCGTTTTATTACTATTTAATAACCATACTATAAGATTTTCATTCGTATTTTTACAGAACATTTGATCATCTTGACTAGAATCAATAACTTAAGCAATGATTTTCTCTCACAAAATCTGTTGGTTTGTAAACTGTGTTTCAGTGTTGAAAAAAAAACAGAGGATGAACTGAATCGTTCGACTTTTATTAATCAAAAGAAAGTTGGTCTTTTATAGACCTTGTTACAACTTGAAAAGAAACAAACTACTCCTGCAAATGCTGAAACAAACTCAGCGGAACTAACTCCTCTAAAGCCGCTAACTTATTCAAACCAAGACCAAGTCTAGTAACTTGCAATTCTAACAACGACAACTTAATAAAACGAAACAACGGCTCTTTATTCTTCAAAATCGACATTCGTCCTTTCACATAGACTTGGCTCGGATGTAGAAAGTCTTCCAAAAGAAAAATGTTTGTTCTTCCATTGACCTTTTAAACATGTTGTTGTGACATGGAGACGGCATTTGAATCACGGTAAAAAACAAACGAAACCCGCATTGGATATCTCCAAGAGTCCACAATATGCTCGCTTTCCTAGTGCACGAACACCTATTCCAATGCTGTGGATGTTTTCTTAGGACAAACAAATTTTATCGTACAGAGGATACAAAATCCGATCCGAGCAGTGTGATCCAATACAATAACAAATTTTGTTTTTACGACATGCTATTAACTGTTGATAATGATATCTACTTAAAAATAGATGTATGCAAACAAAGGTGTGACAGTCACAAAGTATATTAAGAAACATCAGAAACAAAGGTGTGACAGTCACAAAGTATATTAAGAAACATCAGAAAAACGACTAATCAAGACAACACTGTATGTACATACCTATTTTTTTTGCCAATGAACAAAACAAAAAACATTGTATGTACATTAATCTTTTTTGCCTTTTCAGAATCTAATATCATTTCTTTAACAAAAAAGAATATAATATCATTATAACGGGGTTCTAAATTAATTTCCCCGTTACGAAAGCCGTGAAACTAGGGCTTTTCTCCCTGCCTTCCAAGATCGCCCACATGCATGGTCTGATTGAGAAATTATTCTTACACTCTATATATAATAAATCCAAAATAATTATTACCTCCTGTCATAGGTGGCATAGCAACTTACTAAACAAAACTCGTAACATAATGAATGGGGGTCTTCCAATAAAAATATATGTTCATTTAATATATACAATTAAAATTTAAAAAGATTACGTCCGTAGTCATGTAGAATAAGTATATGCTAGTTATAAATTTGTTTTCATAGGATTTCGTGAAAACATTTTTTTTTATAAAGGGTTTTCATAAATTTTCGTGAAAACATGCAATTAAAGATCTTATATTTATTTACTTTTAGTTTAATATATAATAGAAATAGAAATAGAGTACTTAATTGGTTGTTGAAGTAATGTAATCAATAGAAATAGAGTATTTAATTAGTTGTTGAAGTAATGTAATCAATAGAAATAGAGTACTTAATTGGTTGTTGAAGTAATGTAATCAGTCAAGTCTACCTGAAAAGGAACTTTGTAAACAGTCACACACGATAAATGAATTTGAATAAATCATCGGTGATTTAATTTTTTTATAGACAAGATAATTTAAGATATATATACGTAGCTTCATAGCTTTGTATTGTTATTGGATGCGTTTGGTGATTGAACTGTAGATGAACGAACTTATTCACTTTGTGTCCCATCCACCTAATATTCCTTCGCCCCACTTTTCCTGCTCCCATACCAGCAGCAAAAATTTATTACATAACATAAAAACTCAATACTATTAATTAAGTATGTGTGATGTTTAGGTTATCTAAGACAAACCTTGCATGCCTTTTTTCTTCACTAATTTACTCAACAGAAATCACTTTACTAAATGAAAACAAGAAGGAAAATAGAAGTCTTATTGTAAGGTTATTTTTGTCGAAGTGAAACAGACCTTGCGGTCTAGAAAATTACCAACTATACATAATAGAATAATTAGAACAAAACGGCGAGGCAAATATCTAATTTAGAATTAAACCTAATAAAATGTGTATGATTTGTTAAGTAAAAGAAACACGACTCCATTTTAATAAAGTAACACAAAACGTTCAAATCTGTAGCTTTAATTTGTCTTTTCACATTAATCTAATTGTCTTCACAAAATAAAATCTCACAGAAAAAAAATAACGGCAAATTTCTTTTAACTACAGACAGATCCGCCGGGAAAAAGACAAATGTATATTGACGACAATACCTTTATACGGTATGTGACCACCTCATCGCTATATTATCGTCATTTTCACAAGCTCAACGTAATTTTTATAATGTTTTATTCTGTAATTAACACTCTATCTATAACGACCTGGAGTCTCGTTCGTCGTTATTATTATTTTCCCCCGACCAACCGAAGAAATCGCTGATCCCATCAGACGCCGCCGTCGTTTTATTTTCCCGGTCGCCTAAGCAGCCTTGAGAAAGCAACATGCTTAGAGAATCTCCTTCTAGCTCTTCAAGATCAGCAAAGAAATCATCTGGCTGATGCTGATGATGATGTATCTCCGGTCTATATGGAGCAATCTGATTATCTTCATCGTCTTCTACATTGTCAAACTCCATATCGTCTTCTCGTTTTTCATCCTTAACGGCAGAGGCTGATAAAGGAGGAGGAGTGGCGGTGGAAGGCAAGTGAGTGTTGTTTTGGGAGCCATTGGATGAATTAGCTGTTGCGTTTGCGGTTGAGGATTTTGAGGGATTAGGGTTAGAGGAGGAGGAGCGTGTGGAACCGGCGAGCGCGTTACGTTGAATGGGCCAAGGATGATTATGTTCGGAAGTATATGTAATCACCAACATGTTTGGATCGGTACGGCTCCTCTCGACTTGCTTTCTTGCTGAACAACCTTTTGAGCTGCTGCATCTATAGTAACCCCTGAGAGGAATTAATCATATATAATTAATCATCACGAGACATAACGGTTATGATCGGTAAAATACCATAATAATTCATAAATATTCAACGATATTAACATTCTTTCTACTATAGACATTTCTTTAGTTTTTGTCATTTAGTTTCACAAAGTTAACAGAATAACAGATCATAAGTAATTGTATCATTTGTTTCATGGGTATATGGACCAATTTATGTCACAATTATCACGAGGAATGTTGTCACTATAAAGGAATATTTGTAACAACTTGAGCCAAGACAAATGTGGTGGTGGTGAGTTTAGAATCTTTGTTTAATGATTGATACTTATGAATACATCGTATGAATGATATGAGTTTGTGTAGTACCTTGGAAAAGGAGAGCCTTTGATGGGTTTTTGACCGTACTTACGCCAAGCCCATAGATCAGAGGGAACCACTTCTCCGCTCGACCGGCTGTTCATCGCAGCCGGCGCCGGTATGCACACAACTTTCTTTGCCTGACTCTTCCTGCATATATACACGCATGCTTACACACGTGTGGTTTCTGATTTATCTATATACACGTGTGTATATATGTAACTTGTGAAAGCTAAGTTTAGTAGTGGGACATTATTATCATCATGTTGGGTTTGAGATATGATGCAACGCAGTTATATGTTCTTTAATTGTGACAGTTCATAGATTCTCCTGCATGTGTCTTCAACCTCAACTCTCCTTCCTCTCACGAATCTAAACAATTATATATATATATATATATATATATATATATATATATATATATATATATATATATATATATATATATATATATATATATATATATATCGTGTTTATATAAACACAAAAATTCAGGATTACATTGTATTGATCATGATAAAAGAAAAAGAAAAAAAATAAACTAAAATGCATGAGAAGTGTGTATAATATATATATACAAACAAACACACACACACAAAGAAACCATAATTCATTCTATTATTAGCATATGTATGTATGCGATTTTCCGAATGTTAATTGCGATGGACAGCATCCTATAAACCTAGCTACCAAGAGGCCTAGAACCCTAATAAACTTTACTCTATGTATATAGTAGTATGAAAATGATGTAAATTGAATCAGAATTATTTAAATACATATATTAACTTTAAACAATTATGGGAAAGATTCAATATATCTTGTATAAAGCGAACATTAAATGAAATCATATGATATAAAATCAGACCATAAAATAAATTTGATACCTTCTTTTAAGGCCGATATTCCGAGGGGGAGATATCTGAATCTGAGACGAGAACGTATTACCATCAACCAATAGACAGTTTCTAGGACTGTTAGTATCGACGTTGATGATCCCTCTCGGCGAGGCGGCGGCTGCTGCGGCTACAACGTGAGCCGACATGGCCGGAGAATTACACGGAGAAGAATCGTGGAGGATGTTACTATGCGAGATCCGGATTCTTGGGAAGATACTGCATTGACTCTTTACATGATCCTCCTCCGATACCTTAGGAACAAAGAAACCATTGTTGTTGTTGTTGTTATCTCCGGTGGTGGAGAAGTAGCCGGAGTTTGTGACGGCGTTGAGTTCTTGGAGAGGATCGGTCATGCTTACGAAGGGATCTCCGAAGGGATTGATCTGAAGATCTGACGACGGTGGTGGTGGATGCGGCGGTGGAAGAGGCCAGATGCTCGGAGGAGGAGTTTCCGGCGAAAACACGTGGCCCCCGATTCCTCGTACGACGTCGGTTAAGTCTCCTTGAAAGTTTTCCATCTCAAAGACACTGCACATAATCTATATATATATGATGATGAGTGTGTCTAGGTGTATAATATATATAGCTATACAAAAGAATCTGATCGAAATATCAAGAAAACATAATCATAACGAATCAAGGAGGAGATTATGATTCTAGCTTCGTATTTGTGAGTATTTTCTTGCGAAAATTTATGATTTCTTGAGAAAATACTGAGAAGAGGAAGAAGAAGAAAAAGGAAGGTTGATGATGAAGAGAGAGACGCTGACTTTTCGTGATGAGAAAAACATCTTCTTCTCCTTCTACATGTTGATGAGAGAGATTTCATAGGAAATATAATATCAACGGATATTAATATTTAATTATGGACGGAAATATAAGTTAAAGTAAGTGAGATAGTCTATTTGTTAATTATATAGATAAGTGGATCGATGGCCAAGTCTTGTACTTTTTAGTTTAGATTATCTTTCTGAGTTTACTTGAGTATGTGAAGTTCTAATATAATATTGGTTATTGATTACTCGGCGCAAATAATTCGTTAGAATAGATGTAAAATATTGAACATAAATTAATACTTTTTTGCGCTCGCAAGAAGAATAAAAGAGACTAATGTTATTAAATCCTTTGTGAGAGGACAAAAACACATCATTTTTTGAATACCCTGGCAAATGTTATTAGTCTTCAATTTACTAACGGAGTACGAATAAAGAGACCTCTTTTTCTTTTCTATTTTAGATTATGATTTATTGTCATGGCAAGATCAGTCCAAAATGAACTTGATTATCAATTTGATATTCATGTAAGAAGAGCATCATCACATCCAACAAAAAAGAGCATCGATGCAACCTTTATAAAAAAAAAAAAACAGTTTATGCCTCGGAATTTTTTTTGGAGTATACAGAGATCTTACTCTTGCCATAAGTATTAATCTTGCCAAAAACAAGTAATTATTTAGATATGTTTATTATGGTACACTTGCGAAAAGAGATGTGATGAGTGATAACGGCAAAGTTAAGAGATGCGGCCGCAATTCTCGGAATACGTTTCTTTGTTAGCCAATCAAAAACCGCCACGAAAACGTTATGACCACTAGCATTTTTATTTGTTGAAATAGGTACCCAAAAATGTTTGTACTCATGTTATAGAGAATCGATTTCGATCACTTCTTTTTTTTTAATAATCAATATAAAGATGATAGATAGATAATACACCGACCTGGCGACCTTGTATCCTATATAACCCGTATTTCACCTTTCATGGAAATTAAAGTTAGAGAAAAAAAAGAAAACAAAAAGAAGATATTCATTCATCCATTAACAATACGTGGGACAATAATCATATATTTATATAAAACTTAGAAGAATCATATCTGAAAAAATATATATCCGTGGGATAACATATGAAAGTATCGTTATAAAGAAGTGAATATTTGGTCGACTTCATGTTGAACACTAATACCCACGTTCGTGCATTACAATTTACAACTACCCAATAGTCTTAAAATACATTAATCCGCATACAAATCATATATCGGTGTACACATATAGATCAAATTCATAGAACATATCATAAAAATTGGCTGGGAAAAGATCGCATGTGGAGTAGTCTATTGGAAGGCAGAGCTCATGCGAATACGATATAAACCCTTAGTACTGTAGTCGATTTGAAACATGAATGTAGTGTTTTAAGAACGCAAAATTTGGCCGGAATCAAGAACAAGTTGAAAATTTGAGGATGCACAACAGATTCAAGCGTTGTAGCCCAAAGAAAATAAAGTATAAATACGTAAATGACAAATCTAACAATTACATATATGCATGAAGTAAGAACTAAGCTTGTCCAGTTGTGTCCCCAATAAGATGGTACACAATTACACATAATGTAATGCCAATACACAAAAAGTTTATATTGTTAATTTATTAATAATTAGTTTACCTAGAGAATATTGTACACTCGTTTATCTTTTATTAAGTTATATGGGGCTTTGTAGCATAACATGTAGCCCTCTTTGTACACGTGTGCATAAATATCGACTTTACGTGCAATCTATCCCATGGCCTTTAAGTACTCTCCAAGTTCATTACTAAAAAACCCTAGTCACGCTCTTACTTCATCAATCTTTTTTTCATTTCTGTCGGTTTTCTATAAAAATACTAATAAATTTAGAGAATAAAGATTTCTTAAAATGTAGGTTTACACATGATTATAAATGTTTTCAAAGATTAGTTGATTTGGTTATACGCTTCGATCGTGTATATATATACTCATGTTATAAATATCACTTCACGAAGCTTTACTAAATTGAATATTACCATTTTCTTGCGTTAACTATAGTTTTCATAACGCAAGTTAGGTCACGATAACTCTTATTACCAATCAAACCTTTAATATTACACTTCCCGATATAATATATAACAATTTGACGTAAACTTGAATTTGAATTTAGATGACATACACTAATATATATGGTCTAACGTACTATGATTCTGCAACCGAAGTAATTTAAATGGCTTACTTAGAAGTCGTAGTTTGTGTCTCCCCCTCGTACAGTAAGAAATACAGAAGTCAAAAGAAGAAAATATATAAAACAAAACAAAAAGGCAAAGAGTTTGTATTTGGGATCCATAATGATTGGTTAAAAAACAACAGATCTTTGGGAATCTGGGATGTTAAAAAAAAGAACGATAAGAAAAAGACTAAACGGTGAAGAGAGAAAACACAGTAATTGCGAGTAGATGATGATAAAAAGTCAATTGAATGTCCATGATGGATCCGAATTTAACATGATATCAGGTCCACCTAATGCTGGACCACTCTGTGGATGTTATTCTTACAACAATTGCCCACGCTCATCATCTAAAAATTAAGAACATGGGTTCTTGATCAGTCTTTTTGTTGTTTGTCAGATAGTTTGGTTCTTCTTCTTCCTTCACTGTGTCAGTACGTTCCATTACATAACTATTACTTTCACCTTCTCTTTTTTTGTTTTTCCTTTGTTTATTAAAATCATGAATAAATTGTTTATTCGGATTGACAATTCGAGAAAAGGAGCAGGGGCCAGTTTTCTCGAAAAGAAACGATTTGACAAGTATTGGATGTTTTTTCAAAATTCGAGAAAAGATTTTGATAGTGTAAACGAGTATACTACAAATGGTTTTTGTAATCTTTCAAACATATTGTTGCCAATCCAAGACAAGTCCAAAGCCACTCTTATCAACAAGATGTTTTTTGTTTCTCTCTCTTTATGTATGTAACTATTTATATATATATCAGAAAAAAGCTTACAAGGTTAGATAATTGGGGACCACAGAAACATTGCAATTTGTTTGTATTCTTCCTTAAGCCTATAACATTTCCTATATGCATTTTCGTTTAATTCTCTTTTGGGTTACATCTACTATGAATGAAAAGATGTTTTTTTTTTCTGCAATTGAAGGAAAATTACTACCTTCTTTTACTTTTGCTCTGTTTGTTCTGATATTCACTTTCAGATTTTCGGCTTTAAAGTTTCGAGACGAATAAAATTTAGCTCTTTACCGAACAGTGTCTTGAGAGATGGTTTCTTTGGTGAGGGAGTTATGGGAAGATCTTGATCATATTGATCCTCTCAGAGCGGGCCCTAAAATTTCATGGGCCACAAGCTAAAACATTTTTGGGCCACTCAATATTGATACTTAATTAGAAAGAAAAAACTAAATGAAATGAATAGCCCAAAAAAGTTTTATAGACGAATCAACATTCACCAACTCAAACCCAAACAAACAGCTTTACTGCACAATCAATAAGTCAAGGTAAGATCTAAATTCCGGTTATCTATGTTCCCTTTCTGAAGAAAAATTAATTTGGGATCAATGGAAACAGTTCTTCTATAAATATATATTATTTTACATACACACAAAGACACTTAATTTGTTATTACATAGTAGAGCTAAAACATTTTTTTTTTTTTTGAACCAAGGCTTAGCTAAAACATTTCTTAGTTCGTCACCAAACAATCTCTCTTACCTAACCTCAAAATATTACCAAGAGAAAGAAAATTAAGATAATACTCATTTCATTAAATAACCAAACACATGCTACATAAAACTTCAAATTAAAACTACAGAAATCAAAGTGGAAATTAGAGATGAATGGAGGCTACATTAGATGAAGAACGAGATGAAATGGAGGCTACATAATTAAAAAACCATTGAAAACATAGAAAAACCTTAAGAAACATATATGGAACTCGATTTTCTTTACTCCTTCTTTCCTCCCACACTCTTCTTCCCGCCACCGCCGGTGCTCGTCTAAGGAGAGGAAGATTCATTCATCAGGAAAATCCGGTTGGGGCGTTGCATTGAGATGACCGTGATTTCACCTCCCATGTTGGTCTCATCCTCTTGTGTCTTCAGGTACTCACGGTAGGCTACGATCTTGGCACTCTCTTTGACCACCATGTAACGAGTAACGGTGACCACTGGTGGCTCTTTCTGTCTTCCTTTTTCCGGAGGAGGCATGGGAGTGATGACTTCATGAACAAACTCTGCTGACTTGTGGTTGTTGCGACGAGACACCATCCTGACGACGTCTCCGGACAGACCCAACTCGGTTGCAGCTCCTTTGGCGATTTCCTCAACCATGCACTCTTCTTGTCGGAAGAGATTCTCAGTGACCATTCTCTCCACGGTTGCTCGGAACTTGGAAACGTTGGCGCTTCTCACGGCTCTCATGATTTCTGATCTTACAAAAGAAGCCATGGTGGTGAGAGATGGAAAGAGTGGTGTGGTGGGTTTGAATGGTTGAGTTGGTTTAAATAACCAAAACTCACCAGCCATTGCTCTTGCAAAGCTATCATTTCATTGATGAGGGTGACGATCGCAAAGAGAAGAAGAAGACTGAATTTTGAATTTTGAATTTTGAGAGAGTTGGAAGATATCAACATCTGATATTGAAGAAATAGAATCCTGTGATTTTGATTCTCTTTTGCCTGAGATGATCAAGACACCGGAGAGAGATGAGCGAGCTTTAAAAGCTATAAGCTAGGAAGGAGAGAGGGAGAGAGGGAGAGAGAAGAGTGTTCTTATTAAAGAGATAGAAAGAGAGATTTTATAATCTCTGTTCTTTTTATTTGTTTATTAGTTTTAATTTTTCTGAAAATGTTGATTTATTTTTCTCTTTGTGTTTTATTATTAGCTATAGTGGATTGTTAATTGCTACATGTTTCTCTGAGCCGCAGAAGCAACATTTGGCGTAGCCTCCTCCTATAGGATGAGGAACTAAAGCAGCATTTTGTAGCCAACTGTCACAACCATACTCTGCATCTGTGGCGGGACACTTGTTAGTAGTTTTTTTATATAGTAATTACGCCAGGGAATGTTAATTGCTAGGATAAAGCTATACTCCATCAATCACTAAAACCTTGCTCAAATACATGGGTGTAGTGTAGGTAATTCATTTTTAATCAGTCGGGTCTGATTTTTTTTTTTTGTTTATCGTGATCTGATCATATTTCATTTTTAATCAGTCGGGTCTTAATTTATTTAATTTTTACTCTTACACTTTATTTAAAAGAACACACAAAAAAATTATTGTAGAACTCCATCGTCAACTCTTCAATGCAAAGCTACAAATTAAACATACAGTAAAACCTCTATAAAGTAATAATGTTGGGACTTTGAAAATTTATTATCTTATAGAGGTATTACTTTATCGAAATTATAATTTGTTAACTTATAGATACATATTTTCTTATTTATAATATTCGAAAATTATTCTCCATATAATAATGTATTAAGAATATGATAATGTATTAAGAATTTAGAAATTTTTTTTTTTTTTGTTAATATGACATGCATAAACTTGAAATTATGATTAAGATTTTTAGATATCGTAATAAAACATTTATTATTAGCTTATTTGAATATATTTATATAAAGTTTGATGCACGAATAATTATTGTGTTTATAAAATATTTCAAAATTTTATATGCATATAAAAAAAGTTAGAGGTAAACTTAAATTTATAGTTTAATAAACTTTCTTTAGCATATATGTATAGTTTTATATAATTATTACTTTAACTTATTATTGGGTTTATACTTTTACATAGGAGTTTCAAAAATATTATTATCTTATCATCTTATCGCATATTGCTTATTTTTACACTGGCCCGAGTTGGGACCGGAAAAATTTATTATCTTATAGAGATTATTACTTTATCGAGTATTACTTTATAGAGGTTCTACTGTATTTTCAAAATACAAATCCCCCATAAAATTTCTATCAAAATTTGTTATTCTCCATTGCCACTTCATATGTTTTGACGTACAAGTTTTTGTTGACTATATACAGTTTACTTATAGGTGGTTTTTTTTTTTTTTTTTTTGTTAAAGACGAAATAATTATTAAATCTGCAAACTTCATACATTAGTTTTCACGGTAACAAATGATTCTAAGCAAAAGAAACCAAAAAAATATTATATGTATGATAAAAACATATGAAAGTGAATAGAAAAGCGTTATCCGTCACTATATACATATACATGTACGTAAGAAAGTTTCAGTTAGGGGTGCGCATGCTTATCTAATCATGTATATTTATTTTGTGATCTGATCTATATCATTTTTAATCAGTCGGGTCTGATTTTTTTTTTTTTTTTAAATAACGATTTCCGTGAGAGAGAAGTTTTTTTTTGGGTATGAATGTTACGTGAGAGAGAAGTTATTGACATGCATCTGTTAGCTTTAGCCCACCAATCAAAAGCAACGAGAAATAACACAAGATATCTTTTTACATTTATATAACCAAGGAAGTGCTAAAGTGGAGTTGTGGTTCCTCAAAACACAGAAGCCCAAATCTTCCTTTACTGTACTTGCAGTTGCACGACATAACTACTAATAACAACGTAACAATAACACAGAAGCCCAAATCTTCCTCGTTTATCGTGTCTTATTCTCTAGCTCAATGTCCTTGTCAGTAGCCTCAACACATTACGGTCAGCATTTTTTTTTTTTTTTAGTTGGGATAGTTCAACCGTAGGTTTTCTTTTTTTTTTTTTTTTTTTGAGAAAAGGGTTGGTTTTCTATTTTTTTACTACTCCTTAATAGTAATAAATAATACAGTACATTGTGATGTCAGAAAAACATGTTCGATTAATTAGAAAGATTTTCTTAGTGAGAGGACAAAAGCAAGAAAGAGAATAATCGCTTACGAGGTGAGAATGCTTGGAGAGAAGCCGAGACATTATGGAAAGATATCAACACGAAACCCGAAACTAAAATTGATGTATTCGGAGTCTCTACCATCATAATTTTTTAGAGCTGCCACAAGGCGTGGCTGCCACCTTTGTTGGAACCAAAATTTATAAGCCTATGGGGCCGGGTAAATTTTGAACAAGTGTGAAAAGAAATGAGTTTTTAGACTCATGAATGAATTGAGAAAGAGATCATTATTATGAAATCCGATAAATATAAACGAGTTTAGATTGAGTCGAAAATAGTAATGGCTAATCAAGGAAGAGTGTTATGAAACATGTTTTTTCACATGTGATTAAACATTACTTAATCCCTAAGGATTCATCCTTCTTGGACATACATTGAATCTAGTCCATTACTTAATCACTAAAGATTCATTCCCTTTGGCCATTACTTCATCACTAAGCATTCATCCCCCTTGACCACTTTAATAGCTTAGTGAGCAAGTTTTGTTTCTCTATAAATAGAGACCTTCCTTTCTCATTTCAAATGGACATTCTCTCATTCACTTCCACACCGCTTTTCTTACACTTAGAAACCCTTCAATCTCTCACATAATCTCTTCTTCTCTTGTTTCGAGTTTCGAGAGTATAGCGTAGATATTTAGTTCGCAGATTCTATAGTCGAGTGTCGCGACTATAGTCTCACGTAGTTGTATCTTGGGACTCTCAATCTCGTCAAACCGCCACACTGCGGGAGATTTATTAAGTTAAGGAAAGAGATCAAATCTCGCCTCTACGTATTCGTCTCTTTTCTTAAAGGTTTTTTCAATCGTTTTATTACTATTTAATATCCTCACTATAAGATTTTTATTCGTATTTTTCAATCTGGATTTTCGCGGTCTTACAACCTTTTCTCTGCTCTTTTCTTTCCTTTTCGGTGGAATTTTTGGTTTTGGAATCTTGCCAATCTAAAGTAGCTACTAGCTACTAACACGAAACAGTTTTTTTCTTTCTCCATTAATAGATTACCCATCATTTTATAGATTAATAAATTATTAAGATATCAATTATTAATTCATAAGGGTTTTATTGTATGTGGCGATGCTTTATGTTGTTGTTGTCAAAAGCGATGCATTCCATTATCATTAGAGAGAAGCCGAGGCATTATTGAAAGATACCAACACGAATCCCAAAACTGAAATTGATGTATTTGGAGTCTCTACCATCATAAACTTTTTAAGAGCTGCAAGAAGGCTTGGTTACCAATCTTTTCTCTGCTCTTTTCTTTTTGGTGGATTTTTTGTTTTTGGAATCCTGCCAATCTATAAATTCTGACCCAACCACATTTTATTGTCACACATCTCTATCTTAAACTTAAGTCGATGCCTCTCTATTTTTACTTTTTCTTCTATTATTATACTTATTATACATCATTAATTATTTATTACGGTGGTCCACTGATCAATATTGTTACAAAAATTGCTGACAGAATAAATAAGTATATGTGTCAAATATAATAGAAAGGATATATTATTGAGTTGTGTTCTTGTATAAAATCCATATATAGGGTTTAACATTGACATTATTGATAACACTAAATAATGTAAATTTTCCTAATCTTTATTACAATAGGATCTTTATGGAATATTCTTCGGTTGTTGAGCTTCACGGGCTTCACTTCATAGATGGTCCGCAAGATACACATTTTGCTTCCCAAGTTACTCTAATATTCCCCCGCATGACAAATGTGGTAAGCGAAATCATCAAGCCGAACACGTATGTCGTGGACATTATTATCAAGGATGGACAAACAAGTCAACTCCTCCGGGTATAAACTTCAATCTTCATAGGGATGGAATTTCAGCTCGTCTTTGGTCTTGGTAGAAAAAGGGAATAATAACATCCCGTACAGCAAAATGCTACAATTCCACAAATAATTGTCCTTGTCTCGGACAGTTCATAAATCGGACTAAAAATAAATGACCTAAAAACATGAGTGTTCCAATAGAAATCCCTAAAATCATAATCAAACTCCTCTTTAATAGGAGAAAACAAAAACCTTGAGAAATTCTAAACTTAAGAATCAATCTCAAACAATATAAAACTAATAACCCCATGAAAGCCACAACCCTTAACCAAAAGATTATCCTAATAACTTTGAATTCTTGCATCAAACCAATAAAAAACTGAAAAGAAAAACCCACTTTATCTTAAAGAAAATCAAAACTCGTAATCTATAAAAGTAAAACCTACCCATTAGATAAGAAAAGAAAAGAAAAAAACCCTAAACTTTTTCATTAAACTCCACGTTGGACAAAAATCCATACTTCACGTCATCTTCATCATCATCACCTCCCTCACTATCTTCAACGCCTGAAACAACCAAGCTTTTTTTTTTTTTTTTAAATAATTATCAATGCGGAAATTCTCGAAAGAAATCAATAATATTAAATCATAAATAAACCGTTCAACAAATAAACCAATAAAATAAATAAACTCCAGCAACCTAAACACCAGGTTTGCTACATTATTAAAATAAAACTAACACCCTAAGAATGAATTCCTTGCTAGCCACAACAAGATGGCCAATATCAAATTCCTAGTCTCATCATCCTCTTCTCTCGATCTCTTTCCGCGGAACATTGCTGTTACCTGCATCACATTGGAATAGAGATGCGTAAGTATTATCATAAATACTTAGTGAGTGGATCATCCTGCCTACAGGCCAAATACGTCAAACACTAGATAATACGTCAACAATAATCAACAACAAGAACAATAACCAACAACAAGAACAATAACCAACAACAGAAACCTCCAAGTCAGGAAAAACCAACGTTTCCTGACACCCCAGGTCAGTGTCGACCGACGCCAGCCTCCTGAGTGTCGATCGACACCCATCGAGTGTCGGTCGACACCAGCTCGACGCCCAGACACCAGAAGCTACAAAAAGCGCATAAAACAACCAAAATCGTGGGATTCAACCCCCACATCGATCAAACAGCAATATAACTCAACCATAACTCAAGAACAACTCGAAAACTCATCAATAAACTCAAAATCAAACAAACTCCAATGATTAACGGACCTACAGTCACGCACTCACCTTGAAACGGATTGAAAGGAAGGAAAACAAGATGAACAACAACCCCAAGCCTCAGATCAAGCCTCCAAACTTCACAAAACTCCAAAATCACCTCTGAAAAGTCTCTGCCTCGAAAAAGTGACTTTTCACGCGGCCACAAAGCTTTTATTCGCGACCTAGGGCTTCCAAACCCTTAACCGAACAAAACCAGCCGACTTAAATCAAACCGGTCGATTTCACAATAACCGGTGTCGATCGACACCCTTCCTTGGTGTCGGTCGACACCCATCGACCATACCAACTCAAACCACAATCAAACGCGCAATCGACTTAAACCGGAATCGAACCTGATAACCGGTGTCGATCGACACACCCCTTAGGTGTCGATCGACACTAGGTACTCAAGAGCTTTTTACACATTTTCATCGCGATGATCGAACCTTAGACCGACTGTACAACAATCAAACAAGAACATATACAATCAATCCTCAATTCACACCTCAATAAGCATATTGTTGGGGTCGGATTTCCCTCCATCGCATTGTCACCCGAGCCGGTGTGATCGAAGTAAGCCGGATCGAACCGTCAACTAAACCAGAGAACCGGGAAGAGACCTCTCGATGGGCAGAGCCAACGTCCAGCGAAGCGATTCGAGCCGAGGCCCATTGAAGGAGGCCCATATTCAGAGCTTGCCATAAACATGAGTCGGTGCGAGCAGAAATGGAAAGTTTCATTATGGAAAATTTACTTAAATCTTGTAAAGTCGGTTCCTATTCTCTTATAAATAGGAACCGATGTCAATTGTTTTAGGGATCACTTTTTACCCACAGCAAAGGCATACGCCACAAATTTGATAGCTCGCATAACAGCTAATAATAAAACTATCTTTGGCTCGTCTTCTTCGTATTTAATCAATAGAATTCCTCGGCTCTCTCTAAAAACGAACTAAACAATATTGCGCAAGTTTCGGCTCGCACAATTTGGCGCTAGAAGGAGGGGGAAAGAGAATTCATACACAAGGAATACGAAGCAGGATGACGGACACAAATCTAGACGAGACTGACCCGACCGGTCAGCAACACGAAGGAAGCGCGGCGGCGAGCCAAACGGAAACAGAGATGATCGCTGCCCTGAAGAAACAAACTGAAGAGCAAGGAGCCTTGAACAGCACGTTGACTGAAGAGCTCGAAAATCTACGTACCCAACTAAAAGAAAGAGAAGAACGAGACGCCAGACGACGAAAGAAACTCGACCCGAAGAATCTGGCCTTCGACTCCCCAGCCGATGAAACAGAGGGAGAGGGAGAAGAGGAAAAAACTCTCGAGTAAAGCGAGACAAGTTCCGAGCCAGATGATTCGCCACCGCGTCTCCGCGGGAAGAAGCAGAACACAAAGCGCAAGGATGCTCAACCGATTAACCCAATACGGTTCAATTTGGGAGACCAGATCCCCAGCGACATCACCACAGAATCACTGGCCGAGATGCTCAAGCAGATACTATCAAGTCAAGGAGAATCCGCCCCGAGCGATTTGATTGATGATCCGAATCAACCAACTAAGATTGCCGAGCAGAGCACGGACGTCTCGCCTGCTTTACCCTCTTCCGAAACGTTTGCGGAAGCCATTACGTGTCTCCTACTCAAGAAACGAACACCGACTCCTCACAGTACTCGAAACAAGGATCGGCTGCCTCGAGGCCCGAGCTCCTCAAGAAGAAATGTTCCCAGCAAAGAACCGAGTATGAGCCGAGACGAATTGGCCGAAATTCGGGCTCGCTTGAAAAATCCGATAACGAAGCTAAGCTGCTTTGATCTCAAATCCACAGAGCACTCAGTTCGGCACCAGAGATCGCTCAAATATGCGAGGACGCGGAACATACACCTTTCTCGGCTCGGATAATTAACACCAAGGTGATCGATCCAGGGAAATTGAGCATCCAGAAGTACGACGGTTCGACCAATCCTAAGGATCATATTAACGCATTTCGGGTTGCACTGAGTCAAGCTGCATTCAGAAGCATAGAAGAAAAGGATGCTGGGTTCTGCCTATTATTCGCCAAGTATCTGAAAGGCGCGGCCCTGGACTGGTTCTTGAACCTCGAGCCGAATTCGATCGAAAACTTCCAGCAGCTGACGGCTCTCTTCCTTAAACAATACTCCATGTTTATAGAGAGATCAGCCTCGGCGATTAATCTGTGGAATATGGTCCAAGGAGAAGAAGAGTCGCTTCGCAGCTTCATGGAGCGATTCAAAACAACTATGTCGAAGGCAAGAACGATCAACGACGAGATCGCCGTGGACTCACTCAAAAAGGGGTTGTGGTTCCAATTGGATTTCCAGAAAGAGCTCGCCCTCAATAAACCTAAGTCAATAGCCGACGCCATCCATCGATCCGTGGCGTTTGTAGCAGAAGAGGAGGATATGAAGCTCCTAACTGCGCTGTACACCTCGTCTAAAGCCGCAGCTAAGCCACCGCCAACAGTACAGCCACATACCAACCAGAAGCGCCACAATCAGCGGAGCGGATATGTATATCACGAAGGACGGAACCTGTCCGGGGCGCACAATTATCAGGTCGATGCGAGCCCACAATCTGACGTCGTAAACCAAGTAGGCCTTGGAAGGGGGAAAGCGCTAAAAAGCAACACATGGGTGAGGAACCAAAGCTCCTCGAACTACGACGACAAAGCCTACTGCGAGTTTCACCAATGCTACGGCCATTCTATCGAGAAATGCCGCCACCTAGGAGCGGAGCTCGCAAAGAAGCTGCCTAGTGGAGAACTGAAGGGTGACCTGAAACTGGAGGATCTGGAGCGACCCGAGCCGAGAGAACGACCAGAAAAATCGGATCGACCGATCGACCAACCGAAGCGCGGAAGACGGGAGGACTCGGATGATCAAGCTGGAACGCGAAAGAGAATCCATCTCATAATGGGCGGCTCGCAATACTGCCCGGACACCGTGTCGTCGATCAAAGCCTTTCAACGACGAGCCGACGCAGCGGTCAATTGGTACGAACCCCCAAAGCTTCCAAACGCTGAAATCACCTTCACGGAGAACGAAGTTATCGGCATTGATAAACCACACGACGATCCCCTCGTAATCATGCTGGCCGTGGGAAACTTCGACGTAGCTCGGATCCTCATCGATACGGAGAGCACAGTCGACATAATTTAAAAAGGAACCTTGGAGCGAATGGGAATCGATCTATCTGACGTACGGTCGGCGCCGAAACCATTAACAGGGTTCAGAGGCGAGACGACAATGTCCATGGGAACAATCACGATCCCGGTCGAAGCAGGTGGTATCACCAAAATGGTTCACTTTTCCATCTCGGATAACCCACCGATCTACAACATCATCATGGGAACTCCATGGATAAATTCGATGCGAGCCGTACCATCCACATATCATCTGTGCATCAAGTTTCCCACTCCATCTGGAGTGAAACCATACTCGGTTCGCAAAAGGAGTCGAGAATATGCTTCATGACGGAGCATAAACTCCGGAATCCTCTGCCGAAACTGCTCCCCGAAGCGAACTGGAAGAAGGTCAAGACGAGCCAAGAGACGGCAAACGACCTAGCCAACATCTTATAGCAATTACAGATAGCAGATGACGGCGAGCCAGCGAACAACCAGCCCGCCCAGAATACGCTAGTCGAAGGCAAGGAAACCGTCATCGAGGAACAAACCTGCGAAGCCGTAATCTCTGTATGCATTGACGAGCAGAACCCAGAAAGATGTGTGGAAATCGAAGAAAACCTGGAGGAAGCGATCCAAAAAGAGCTAATCTTTCTCATAAAGGAGAACATCAGCACCTTCGCTTGGACGGCAGAGGATATGCCTGGAATAGATATCAATGTCGCTCGACACGAGCTGAACGTCGATCCAACCTTTAAACCAGTCAAACAGAAGCGACGAAAGTTAGGGCACGAGCGTCAGAAGGCCGTGAACGACGAAGTAGAGCGCCTACTGAAAGTGGGCTCGATCGTCGAAGCAAAATACCCCGAATGGCTCGCAAATCCGGTCGTGGTTAAAAAGAAGAATGGTAAATGGCGAGTATGCATAGATTTCACTGATCTATATAAGGCATGCCCAAAGGACAGCTTCCCGATCCCGCATATCGACCGCCTCGTAGAAGCAACTGCAGGAAACGAGCTGTTAACCTTCATGGATGCTTTCTCAGGTTACAATCAGATTAAGAAGAACCCCGACGATCGAGAAAAAACGGCCTTCCAAGCGGAGCGAGGCATCTATTGCTACCAAGTAATGCCGTTCGGACTCAAGAATGCAGGAGCGACGTATCAACGGCTCGTGAACAAAATGTTCGCCTCCCAGCTCGGAAAAACGATGGAAGTATACATCGACGACATGCTAGTAAAATCACTGAAGAAAGAAAACCACGTAATACATCTCTGCGAATGCTTCGAGCAGTTGAACGCCTATAATGTGAAGTTAAATCCGACAAAGTGCCGCTTCGCCGTGACATCTGGAGAATTCCTGGGTTATCTGGTAACTCAGCTAGGTATCGAGGCAAACCCTAAACAGATTTAGGGCCTGGTCAAAATGCCATCTCCAGAAACGAAGAGGCAAATTCAACAGCTAACCGGACGTATCGCCGCGCTCAACCGCTTTATCTCGCGATCCACGGACAAGTGCCTTCCTTTCTACGATACTCTACGAGGAAACAAGAAGTTCGAATGGACAGCAAAATGTGAAGAAGCCTTCCTCGAGCTGAAATCTTATCTGGCGAGCCCCCCAATACTAGCGAAGCCAGAGGACGGAGAGCCACTATATCTGTATGTTGCGGTGTCCTTAACAGCGGTCAGTGGAGTCCTAATCCGCGAAGACCGCGGAACCCAAAAACCGGTTTTTTACGTGAGTCAAAGCCTGACCGATGCAGAAACAAGATACCCCCAGACCGAGAAATTCGCGCTAGCAGTCGTTATGTCGGCTCGGAAATTACGCCCGTATTTTCAATCCTATTCGATTATAGTCCTGACGGCACTACCAATGCGAATGATTTTACATAGCCCGAGCCAATCAGGAAGACTGGCGAAGTGGGCGATCGAGCTGAGCGAATACGAGATCGAGTATCGAGGTCGAACGAGCGCAAAATCGCAGGTCTTGGCCGACTTCCTAATCGAATTGCCAATCGCCACCAGCGGAGAGCCGAATCTTCCCGTCGACTGGTTACTTCATGTCGATGGCTCATCGTCGAAGCAAGGCGCTGGAGTCGGAATTCGACTTACTTCCCCGACAGGCGAAATTTTGGAACAATCTGTTCGTCTAAATTTTGGTGCGTGAAATAACGAGGCAGAGTACGAAGCATTAATAGCTGGATTAAAGTTGGCGCTCGGAATTGGAGTTCGAAATATACGCGCTTGCTGTGATTCTCAGCTCGTCGCGAGCCAGTTCAGTGGAGAATATGCTACCAAAGACAAAAGAATGGAGGCCTACCTCGAAGTAGTTAAGAATCTAGCCGGACAGTTCGAAAAATTTGCATTGGAGAAGATACTGCGTGGAGACAATACTCAAGCCGACGCTCTGGCCTCGCTGGCCTCGACCTCCGACCCAGACTTGAAAAGGATAATTCCCGTAGAGTTTATCGAACGTCCCAGTATCGATACCGACGAGCCCTAAATCCTATTGACCGTAGTCACAGACGAGCCGGGCGATAATGGTGTACTCAATGGCGATCAGCCCGCGGATATGGACATCGAAGAAGAGACGGAGTATGGTTGTGACAAAGAGTGGCTCGATCCAATCCGTGTATACATAGCCGACGGAGAAGTACCAACGGATAAGTGGGCGGCTCGCAAGCTGAAAGCTCAAGCAGCACGATACATTCTGATACGCGACGCCGTGTTCCGATGGAGGTTTTCAGGACCGCTGCTCGCGTGCGTAGAGGGAAAATAGGCGCGATAAATAATGAAAGAAGTTCACAGTGGATCATGTGGAAATCATTCCGGAGGACGAGCCCTGGCTATCAAAATCAAACGGCACGGCTATTTTTGGCCAACGATGATCAGCGACTGCGAAAAATACTCGCGGAAATGCGAAAAATGCCAACGTCATGCTCTAACGATACATCAGCCAGCCGAGTTGTTGTCTTCTATCTCCGCACCATATCCATTCATGAGATGGTCGATGGATATTGTCGGACCGCTGCACAAGTCAAAGCAAAAAAGCTTTTTGCTAGTCTTAACCGACTATTTCTCTAAATGGGTCGAGGCAGAATCCTACGCAAGCATAAAGGATGCCCAAGTTGAGCAATTCATTTGGAAAAACATCATCTGCCGGCACGGTGTCCCTTACGAAATTGTCACGGACAATGGCTCACAGTTTATATCGGCTCGATTTCAAAACTTCTGCGACAAATGGAAGATCCGCCTTAGCAAGTCAACGCCTCGCTACCCGCAAGGGAATGGTCAAGCCGAAGCGACTAACTAGACGATTCTGGACGGACTCAAAAAACGGCTCGACGCTAAAAAAGGCTGCTGGGCAGACGAACTTGATGTGTGCCAGACATGGGTGTGGTATATATGCAAGTAATAAAAACCCTAAGCTAAACATGGTTGCAAGTGCACAACATGTTGTTGTAGTACTTAGGGGTCGATCCACAAGAGAATGCGAATTACACACTACACATTTATAAAGATTTGGTTAAGCTAAATCAATAATATGCAAGGGGTTTTGTATTTTTGTTTTATAAGGGAAAATTAAATAACAAATGCAAACTTTACAAACATCATTATTGAGCAAAGGATAATCCGCAAAAGACATAAGCCAAATCAATTGAAAAGTTTGTTAAATCCGGTTTCTATGAACTCAAAACACTAAGATGTGGTCATCCCACTTTCGTGGCTCCGACCACCTATGTCTCTTAAACCAATGGACTCAGCTTTCACATGGTCATTGAAGAGTGAAACATGCAATAAAATCGAGTAGTGATTGTTCACAAAACTCTTTAGGTCTACTTTCATAGCCTAAGACGAATTGCCCATCAAATATTAGGACCGGAGATATAACAAGCTTTTGGAGAGTATATCAACCTTGGATCAAGTCGCTAGTTAGCTACTCTAGCAACAAGCTTTAGGTATGAATAAAGATGGTGAACCATAAGGTTTCCCTTTCTTTAACAACCGATTCTTGATGGCTTATCATGTCATGTCTTCTTTGAAAGATCCATGATTCAATAAGGAGTCTAAGGGAGTAGAGAGGATCTCATAGTTCCAGGGGAAGGAGGCGGAGTGATAAAGATCAAGTCGCCGCTCTCCCCTAGAGAGAAACCTCTAAAACCCTAGACTAGAAGCTAAAACATGCGAGTATGTACAAAATGCAAAAGAAAAGAAAGAACAAGGAGACCACCTAAGTGGCTCCGGTTTATTGACTGAAAGAAGAAGAGAGTAGTGTCTATTGATTCGTGATTCCCATACAAGAGGCTAAAAGCAAGTATATATAGTTGAGGGGAGGCTAGGTCGGCTGAGTTAATGCGCAAAGGAGAAGAGGAAACTTTCCATTTCTTCTCCCCGCGTGAACTTGCTCTCCAAGTCTTGATTGAGGCGTGGCTGCCAGCTTCTTTTCACGTGTAGAGATGTGGGCTTGAGTCATGATGAGGTTTAGGCTTGGCCCGAAGTGATCCCCGTCCATTTTGCTCATCCAAGCTCCATGGGCTTCACTTATTCGCCAGACGGACATGTCTTGGGAGAAAAAGATCCTAGGCCGCATTTCTGCTCCAAATAGCCCAATTCCACTTCATCGCGACGCATGACTCATTTATCTATCTTTCCATATAAAGATCTCATGATTTGGACGTAGGAAAGACCCTTTGCCGCGGTCATCTTTCGGATGCTTCGATTCTGTCCGAATGCGGAAACCAGCTAACTTGAGTTTTGTTGAAGCTCTTGACTTGGGAACTTGCATGGATCATTGTTTGAAGCTCTTTTGCCTTCTTTTTGCCACACTGACCTGTTTGCTTCCCAAAACCACAATATACAAGAAAACTACCTCTTGGATACAAAATCATTATTATTAAGTAAGAAAATATAAAGAAAACCAAGGTAAAAAACATGTAAAATATGGATATATCAGAACTGGAAGGAGTCCTTTGGTCCCATCGAACAACCCCGAGGCGAGCCACCGGCGAAACGCCATTCGCACTTGTCTACGGAACGGAATGTGTAATCCCACCAGAAGTGCATTTTCCCAGAGTACGTCGCTGGCTGTTATCAGAGGAAGAGGGCTATAATCACCTGATGCTGCTAGACGAGCTGGATCTAATCAACGAATGACGCGACCAGGCGCTCATTCGCATACAGAACTATCAACAATCCGTCGTTAAATACTACAACTCCAATGTCCGAGCCCGAAGATTTAGAGAAGGCGACTTGGTTCTCAGAAATGCCGGAAAGTTAGGAGCGAACTGGGAGGGCCCGTACAAGGTCATTGAAACGGCTCGTCCCGGGGCCTATCGACCCGAAAATATGGCTGGCGAAGCAATCTCGAAGCCATGGAACGTGATGCACCTCAAGAAATATTATCAGTAAGGCCCAACGCGCAATTACCTAGAACTACGCGTGACTTGATCCCCGCAAGGGGTACGTAGGCAGTTCACTTTCGAGTGGATTCAGTTGCCCCCCTCCAAAAAAAAGGGGGGGGGGGGAGTGGGTACGTGTACATATACACTCCCTTTCGCGTGCAACACGGTTCGCCGTTAAACGCATTTTTAGCCTGAGACACGGTTCGCCGTTAAACGAATCACCTTAGCTTGCAACACGGTTCGCCGTTAAACGCATTTTTGTCCCTCGTAACACGGCTCGCTGTCAACACGACTGGTCAATAAAATTGTTTCTTGTAACGCGGTTCGCCACTAAAACATGATTGCTAATAAAAATTTGAGCTTTTATTACAACAGTTTGTCAACATAATCAAACCATTTACGCCACTTGGTACAATACGCTCTTAATCTATTCCGAGCCAGGTGTTGTTGGCCACAACATCCGATCTTAATCATCTTACTTTAACATTATATCATGCGCGCGCTATATAAATTGATCATTCATCGTCTGTTCCGACCCGCTAATTACTAATAGATAAGGACGCGGCAAAAACTGGAACATACAGATCAGAAACCCAACAATCGAAATGGTCCGCTAGAACGTTGGTTGAAAAGTTAAATCGCCATTGTTTCGGTTCGCAGCTCATTGATTCATGGAATGCGGAAAAAACAGAAACTAGTTGGCATAAACCCAATATACAGAAACGCCTCGCGGTGACATTGGTTGAGTATTTTAAAATCATCGCTGTTTCGAGCCACAGTTAATATTAATAAGCGATCAAAGTTGGAACAAATCAACTTAAACCCGATGCAAAAATGGCTCGACACAACGTTGGAATTAGGGTCGATCTCACCAAACGGCTCGAATATATTTTCCAAACACAAGGGCGTCGAAACAAACTTTGTCTTTGATTACACAAGTTAATAAAGGGATAAAGCCATCCAGGAACTATTTACAATCAGAATGGATAAAGCCATCCAGGCGCTATGTTCGAAAATCTAAAAAGAAAAACGAAAATAGTTTGGCGATTCCTTAAACGGCAGCCGGAGCTTCATCAGCAACATCCGCGGGTTTCGAATCTGGTTCGCCAAGGGCTTGATTCGACATCTCTTGAACGCCAACAACAGCTTGGTTCGTCGGCTCTAAAGCTCCTTCAACTGACGATGGGTCAGGAACCATCACCGGCTCGATTCTGTTCTGAAAGATAGAGGAACCAAAGTTAGTACCGTACTGCGAACATACTCCTATCTCGAGTCTGTCTGAGCAGGTAACCTTCTCGTCTCTGAGATGTACCTCGGGCGGATTAGAAGAGGCCATGGAGACGTCGAGGCGGTTGATCATTATTGCGAGCAGCGCGTCAGCCTCCTCACCAGCTTTGGGATCAGAAGCGACATGCTCCTCGAGTCCCGCGAGTTCGACTTCGAGGTCGGGAGGGTTCGCGCTCCGGATATCACTGATCAACTCGATGTTACCCTGAGCCTGAGCAAGATAAACGGCTCGGGAGATCGCCTCTTTGAGCCCTTCCGCATCAGATTTAACCGTCTCGAGTAAAGAGGCGTACCGACTGTCCACCTCGGACCTCACCCTTTTAACCTCAGCCTCGAGGAGAGCATCCTTGGCCCGCAATAGCTCCTGCAGCGAGCTGACCTTAGTTTCGAAGGATTTACTCCTCTCCGTGATCCTAAGATTCGAGTCGGCCATCTTGATAGCGTTCTCCCTGTGAACCTCCGCCTCGCGTTGGATCTTGGCGGTCTCTTCTTTAGCCCGAGCCAATTCTTCGGTGTGGCCCCTCTCTGAAACCTAATGGAGCCATTTCAGGTCGTCGATCGTCTGTTGAAGCCCGTCAAGAGCCGACCGATCAGAGCGAGCTCTAGCCTCGTAGCCCGCCACTATGCCATTGAAGGACTCCGTGAACCGAAACAAAAAATACACGTATGAGTTGATGTACGAACGTTTGCTTCATTTTTTGGAGAGGAAGAGAACCCACCGAAAGAAGTTTAAGGGCCGCCACTCTATAAACCTCACTCTCCAACAGGGTATCAGGGGGAGGGAGACGAACCGTTGAGGTACTGCTCGCAAGGAAGCTTGCCGCCTCGGCTCTTTGTAGAAGCTGACCCTGAGTAGGATCAACGAGCGGGAAAGAAGGAGCGTCTTCTTTGGCTTTCTTCGAAGCCTTCTTCTTGAGCCCTCCGGGCGCGGCTGTTTTCTTTCCTCCCGTCTCGGGAGGCTTGTTCATCGATAGCGCGCCGGCAGGTTCGGAAACCTTCTTAGCCTTCCGATTGAGGACCAGAGTTCCCGAATCTCTGGACGCGTCCGAGCGACCTGGAGAGGAAGGCGCAGCGGCCCCCTTTTTCTTTGAAGCCATGGCTTCCTTGGCAAGCTTCACGGCCTTCCCAAGATTTATGGGCCCTTCGCTTCGCGGCCCCTTTTTCGGAGGGCTCGGCACTGTAGTCCGCTTGCCCTCAGCCTTTGATTTTGCGGCCACCTCCACGGCCTTAGCGCGAGCCACGTCCTCGGCTTTCACGCGAGCTTCTTCATCCCTCTTATCCTGAAGTCTTTGATGGATGGTTTTCTTCTGCATCTCGTCGTCTGAAGACTCGGGAACTTCCTGATATACCTCTATTTTGTACCCTTTTTATATGGTTTTACTATGCTTTTTATAAGGTTTTTAAAGGCTTTTCGATCTAAAAAGGTAGTTTTTGTGGATTTATAGTACTAAGAGTCTAAACAGGTCGAAAGATGCATTTTGGAGCAAAACCACAGGATTTGGACTTTACGCCGCTCCACGACACAGCATCAACTTTGAAAGAGCCCCAAAAACATTCTACTCAATGGATCTCACCAAAACCAGTTCGCCGCGATGCCTACATGAGTTAGCTTTCCAACGCAATTGGAATCATGCAATTTGGACGTGTTGAATGGAAGATATTATCATTTTAGTGAAGAGTGTCAAATCAGCCGAAAACCGGACGTCTACACCAGCCGCTCGACCGAGCCGGTCGGACAGGGCCTCCAAGGCCCCCGTCCGACCCGACCTTCCTTCACGATCCGGTTGACCGAACCGGTCGGACAGGGCCTCCAAGGCTCCCGTCCGACCCGACCTCTTTTCACCATTCCGTGCGCGCCCGACCATCATCCCGTGCGACCGCTCGACCGCCGCCGTCCCGCTCGACCCGCCTTAGCCGACTAAGGCCCGTTTTGCACGTTTTCACGATTTACTCGGCCCGTTTACCTAATCTCGACCCCTGGAAGACCTAGCACTATAAATACACCTTTTTAGCCTCTTTAGAAAGGAGAGAACCATAGAGCCGTATTGTATTTCAGTTTCATAGATCTACTTTTGTTCTAGAGATTTCAAGGAGAGGATCTCTCCTCCTCACTACAATTTGGAGAAGATTTCTGAACCTTTATCTATTATCATGCTTTCTTCATCTCTCTGTGTTGTTACTTTGATCATGTCTGAGTAATTCACTTGTTAGGTTGCTAGGGTTACTAATTCAATGAGTTGTTTGCTTGATCTATGATTTCGATGAACTGTTAGGGATATCATTAGAGTCTTTGTCTCGTTTTGCTCACTAATTAATGCTGATTGCTTTACCCCGCATCTAGCAATCTGATCCTAGGTTGATTTGAGCCACGGAAGTGCTGTATCATTCGCCGGACCTATTCTTTGACAAGCTAGGTTTCTTAGGCTGCGGAAGTTGATTTACTAAGCCTAGTGAACTGTATCCGAACTTGATCGATTTAATGCTTGTTTAACTATCTAAGGACATACCAAAAGTTTAGCGATTAGATAAGTTATCATAGGAGTCGGAGCCACGGAAGTGGAAAGACTTATTTTCGTGTTTTGTGTTCTAGACGGATCTATCATCCCATCATCCCTAAATTGATTCATATCTATCATCGAACTGATCATTGCTTGCTTCTCTGCGAATTAGCACCTAGAGACCTAACGCTTTTCCCTCATTGCTTTACAACCTCGATTTCTTAGCTTTAGTATTTAGTTATTAGACAACCAACCAATCATCCTTTATCTCATTCTAGCTTAATCCGAACTCCATAGATTTAAAGTGTATTCATTTTAGCCAGTCCTTGTGTTCGATAACCCGTACTTCTACGATCTGTGCACTTGCAGGATTTTAAAAAGTCGGTAAAACCTGACCACACATCAAGTTTTTGGCGCCGTTGCCGGGGACTGCAGCAGTACCTTTGAATCTCGATTAGGATCTAGTCTAGGATTTTATCGTTTTCTTGCATTTTCATTCTTTTTGCTTTTGGTTTTTCTAGTTTGTTTTACTTTTCATTTGTTTTCTTCTTTTGTTTTTCAGGTGCATGACTAGACAGTCTAATAGGGACAATCTAGTTGAACCAGTTGTTGAAATCGAACGACTTGAAAAGACACTTAGACGACAAAGGGCTCAAGAGATGGCCCAAGCCGCTCATGATGCAGCAGTAGCTAGAGCTGTAGCTGAGGGGAGAGATCCACCTCCACCTTTAGCACCACAACCTCCTGCTGGGGAAGTTGATGCACAACCTCAAGCTAACAATCCAACCATTGGAGACTATGACTCCGCTGATGCCTTCTTTACGGATAGAAATCCGATCCACCCACCTCCACCTCAGAGGAATGACTATGAGATCAAGCCTCAAATCATAGCATTGGTTAAGCAAAACCAGTTTCATGGCCTACCAGCTGAGCACCCGCTTGATCACATAGATAACTTTGAAGAGATTTGCAGCACCACCCGAGCCAATGGAGTCTCAGCCGACTACCTAAAGTGCAAACTTTTCTCATTTTCTCTTGGCGACAAAGCCCTTAGATGGTTAAAGTCTCTTCCTGCCCATTCGATCACCACTTGGGACGAATACAAGGCAGCATTCATCAACCATTTCTACACTAAGCAAAGATCGATTTCTGTTAGAAACAAGATCTCTGGATTTCGCCAAGGTGCAACCGAATCATTCTATGAGGCATTGGATCGATTCAAGGAATACATTAGGGACTGCCCTAACCACGGTTTCAAGGATGGGAACCTTTGGAACATCTTCTATCGTGGCATAGACCACAAGTATAAGCTATCCTTGGATACTGCGAGCAATGGAAATTTTATGACAAAGACTGTTGAGGAAGCTAAAGTCTTGATTGAGAACCTTGCAGCAAGTGATTGCAACAACTGCCCCGACTATGATAGATCACACCGCTCTACCAACGCACCCCCTGATGCTACTCAGATGGCTGAACTGAAGAATATGATGGCTCAAGTTCTAAAAGGACAGCAAAGACACATACATGCAGTTGAGGGCATAAATGATGTCAATGATGATCCTACAAGGGAATGCATGGGAGATTTCTCCAATGATCAACTTGAGGAAGAAGTTAACTATCTTGGTAACTATGGAAACAGGGGATACAATCCCAACTACCGGTCCAACCCAAACCTTTCTTACCGCAGCACCAATGTGGAGAACCCACAAGACCAAACCTATCCCCCAAGATTCCAGCAGCAGAGACCACCTTTCCAACCCTATGGAGATCGTTTCCAGCAGCAAGGAAACCAGTTTCAACCTAGGCCGAACTATGACCAGAGAGCACTATACCCACCAAAGGAACCATATGGTTTACCCACCAGCCAACCTCCTTTAGCCCAGCCAAACAACAAATTCGAGGGAATGTTTCAACAAATCATGGAAGGTCAAAAGAGAAACAACAAGGAGATGAATGAGAAGATGGACACGTTTTTCAATGACCTCCATGCTAAATATGATGCCATTGCCGCACATGTCAAGAAATTGGAAGTGCAAGCCGCTCAAACCGCAGAAGCAGTTAAGAAACAAGAGATGGAGTCCAAGAAATCTTTTTGCAACTCCGTTGCGATAGAAAAGAAGTTTTAGGATTCTATCCCCAAATGGAAGCTCTCCCCACCTAAGTATGATTGTATGACCTGGCCTGAAGAAATCTATCCCGAGAAAGAATCCAACCGCGCAAGGAAAAGACGCCTTTTCCCCAAAATCATTCCAAAGGCGGATAACTATGGAAAGTTTGTAGTTCCATGTTCTATTAATGAAGTTAATCTCACCGATTCTCTTTGTGACACAGAAGCTAATGTCAACATCATGTCAAAGAAGATTGCAGACGAGATAGGCCTTACCAACATCCAACCTTCATCCATCTCCATCAACTATGCCGATTCATTCTCGCAAACACCTTACGGTTTCATCCTGGACGTGATGGTACGACTCGGGAACTGTTCTATTCCTACCGACTTTCAAATAGTGGAAATGAGAGAAAGTAGCCATAGACCCCTCATCCTTGGCACCCCTTTCCTATCAACCGTTGGAGCCATTTTCGACTTTCCCAACCGGAGGATCTCATTCAACAAGGTGAATAAAGAGATGTTTTTCCCCATGTGTTCAACGAGAAACCCATCAGTTGATATGGTGCAAGAGAATAAGATTATCCCCAAGCCTCCAGAAGAAGAGAAAATCCTGTCCAGCTTGCCCAGCAAAGACCTTGCCTACCAGCCCAAGCAACTTGCCCTGACAGCAAGAAGTAAGACTACGGCATTTTACCAGCCCAAGCAACTTGCCCCGACAGCAAGAAGTAAGACTACGGCATTACCTAAACACCCACCAAAAGGACCGATCAAGGATAAGACCGGGACAAAGACCACTAAGAAGGTTAAGCAAACTAAAGGATTTGCAAAAGTTAGGATTCTCCTCCAGGAAAAGCTGACTGATGAAAATTTGGAAGGATTCAAGGAAAAGTTCGCTAACACTATGAAACATTTTCCTATGGCTGAAGTGCCCCGGGACAAGCATGGTGAGATTGTCTACCCCGCCGTGAATCATCCTCCCGATATAAATCCCAAGAAGAAAGATCTTGATGGACAAAAAGCTCCATTGATCACTACCCTCTCTTAAAACCTAAAGAGCATTACGGTCAAGCTAAAGACCTTAAACAAGCGCTGTATGGGAGGCAACACCTTTAAATTTCAGTTTTTAGTTTTAGTTTTACTTTGTTTTCCTTGTTTCTCTTTTAGCAAGATAAATTAGAATGGATATCACAATGGTGCAAGAGGAACATAGAAGTGGAGCCGCCAAGCCGTTTGGGTCGACCAAACATGTTCGGGCAGGGACTCCAAGAGGTTCGGTCGACCGGTCGACCAAAACACCCCGGGTCGACCGAACCGATCGACCCAAAAAAAAAAAAAAAAAAAAAAAAAAAAAAAAAATTTCAAGATAAGTTTCTCCTTCTCCTTCCCACTTAAATTGAACCGGTTTTAACCAAACCAAACCGATTTTTCTAAACCAAAATCGATTTTAGGAAGGATTTAAAGAGATTTTGAGATTGAAAACACCACTTTTCATTCTCTTCTCCAAAGAAAAGCTTTTTGAAAACCCTAGCCTCCATTGAAAGACCTTCACAAAATTTTTTCTTAAAACTTTGGTATTTCTTCAATTGGATTTCGAATTTTAGCTCTCCCAATCCCCAATCTCTCTTTCCAACACAAGGTATGATCTCTAAAACCCAATATCTATGACTTTACACAATCCAAAAATATGAGAAAGTTTCTTGACTAGGCTTTGTTTAGACTTGAAATCTTTGCCCCTAATAGACTTGTCTTAAGCTTATTTGTGTGAAATCAATGTGGTTTAGAGAATATAACATTCTAATTTCGATTCTTGAATAGTTTTTCACAAAACTTATTTTGGGTATTCAAAACCTTTGATTCAAGGATGAAATTAGGGTATCTATTGCTTATACACCTAGAATATCTTTAGGATTTGTGATTTATAACTTTATTATAGCATGATTAGCGTATGAATTTCGAAATTTTAAGTTATATCATAGCATGAACAGTAAATCCGAAAATAGCTAGGATTTTGAACCTTGAAAGATGATTGTTCACTTGATTGATTTTATTAGGCTTGATTTGAGTTGATATTATACTTATCCCCTACTCTTTTCTTCCAACAAACTTTAAGAATACAAACTCATGTCTCTTGGTGAGAATTTGTTTTTGTAGGTACCATGGCAAGAACAAAGCTAACTGAGGCAATAAGGAAGAAGGATGACGCTTTAGAGCCACCAAGGAAACAAATCAAGCTCAATGCAAATCCAAGCCTCACTGAACGAGCAAACACATCGAAATCAGCAATCAAAACCAACGAAAAAGGCAAGGAAATCGAGGAACATTCAAGTGATTCCGATAATCAACCCCTTGTCAAGTTTATCAACCATCCTATTCAATGCAATGGAGAGTATGGAACAGCAATGGAAAGAGTCATCATTGAACCATGTGTGACAATGGATAATCATACTCTTGATCTCCTAAACATCAGGAGTGATGTCATATGGTACCTAAAGAAGCTAGGAATGCGCAAGTTTTTCAAGATAGATTGCAAGGAGTACATGTGAAGCTATTGGCACGGCACACCGACAACAAGAAAGTTGTTGTGCGTTTTGGGCGACTTATCACAGCAATTGTCAACCATTGCAAGATAGACATCTCACATTACCGGCCCAGTAACAACACCGCTCCTTTAGACCTCACAGCCCTTCAACATATTCGTTTCCTAAATGGCTGGACCAAGAACCCAACCCAGTTTTGCTATGTATGCCCCATTGGAACGTCTGACACCGCGCTTGTGCAACTGCCTTGTGACGACCTCCCACTCCTCCGCTCCGGTGCTGTTACATTCTCACCACCACCAGAGAAGTACTTCATTGAAACCCCTGACTCACCGCGCTACCAGATCAACACCTACTATCTCAAGCAAAGGACCATGAGGGCAAGGCGCCCCGTTCGGAACATCAACGTCATGACAGCCAGCCAAGCTGCCAACCAGGCTTTAGACCGCCTTGGCCATCTGGAGAGAACCGTCCAGTGCCAATCCCGCTTCATCTCACGCCTCATCCGTGTTGTTCGCCACATCGCTCCCGATCGCTTTTTCCGCCCTTCCACATCAACCCATGAGCCAGACCTAGGAGAATTCTCACTCACCTCTACACTTGGCTCTGATGAAGAATCTACAGAAGAGGAGGAGAGCGCGGCCAGCCCTTACGCCTCCACCTAGGCACCCACGCTTCACTCGGTATCCGGTGCAATGGACACCTAACTCCATTTTCTATCCTTATCTTATTTTAATGAATTTCTTTTTATTTTTCTTTATTGAGTCTGTTTCCTCTCACCCTTAATTTGATTTGCTTTCACCGGGACGGTGCAAGTTAAGTCTGGGGGGAGTTTTACCCTTTACTAATGTATTCTTTTCTTTTCTTATATTTTTATGTTATCTTCTTATGTTTTCATGTTTTATTGAGTCAAAACTTTAGTTGGAAATTATGATTTATCTCTATGATTCTCCGGTGTTGTGCTAACAATCTATGACCCTAGAGCGGACATCAGTTGCAGACATAAGCCTAACAGAACCTCTAACGGTGGATCGACCTACTGACTTGGCAACATTTCTAAGGTACCCGGACAATCTAACGTTAACTCCACCCTAATCAATTAGTTTTTCTTGTCAAGGGACTTGGCATACATATGAGTCGTTCCTCACTTGATCTCAAAAGGGTGTGTCCAATACAAAGTGCAGTTCTCCTCTCTCTCAGAAAAATGAAAATCAAAAGCTTTAAGCACAAGGAAAACGTGTAAGCAAGAGGAATGCATACGTCTGCACCTTCTTGTCTTATGGAGACCTACCAAAAACAAGGAAAAAGCAAAAGACTATCCTATGTTATTCCCTAAAAAAAAAAAGAAAGGGAAGAAGGATCGATAGAAAAAATAAAATGATACCCTAGAAAAGTAGGGAAAGATCGATCCTTCAAAAGAAAAAGAGAAAGGAAAAGAACTCAAAAGCTTTAAAAAGGACTATCCTGGAGAGACTCAAGTGGGTAAAAAACAAGTGCTTAATGATCGATATTCCCTTGATAAAGACCGCACGTTTTAAATTTATGCAAGGAGTTAACAGTGGAAAGTCTGGAATGCTGGATGAGACTAGTTGAGTTTGGTATGGTTCGCTAAGCTTGCCGAGCATTATGTGAAGCTAGTCTAACATTGGTTATGTTTTTAGTGGAATACAGGAGAGGAAGCCACCACAGGTTTCTCAAAAGGATAAGGAGTTTCTACGTTTTCAAACCTCTTTCTCTGATTTGGATTCTATTTGCTTGAGGACAAGCAAAGATCTAAGTCTGGGGGAGTTGATATACCTCTATTTTGTACCCTTTTTATATGGTTTTACTATGCTTTTTATAAGGTTTTTAAAGGCTTTTCGATCTAAAAAGGTAGTTTTTGTGGATTTATAGTACTAAGAGTAAACAGGTGAAAGATGCATTTTGGAGCAAAACCACAGGATTTGGACTTTTCGCCGCTCCACGACACAGCATCAACTTTGAAAGAGCCCCAAAAACATTCTACTCAATGGATCTCACCAAAACCAGTTCGCCGCGATGCCTACATGAGTTAGCTTTCCAACGAAATTGGAATCATGCAATTTGGACGTGTAGAATGGAAGATATTATCATTTTAGTGAAGAGTGTCAAATCTGCCGAAAACCGGACGTCTACACCAGCCGCTCGACCGAGCCGGTCGGACAGGGCCTCCAAGGCCCCCGTCCGACCCGACCTTCCTTCACGATCCGATCGACCGAACCGGTCGGACAGGGCCTCCAAGGCTCCCGTCCGACCCGACCTCTTTTCACCATTCCGTGCGCGCCCGACCATCATCCCGTGCGAGCCGCTCGACCGCCGCCGTCCCGCTCGACCCGCCTTAGCCGACTAAGGCCCGTTTTGCACGTTTTCACGATTTACTCGGCCCGTTTACCTAATCTCGACCCCTGGAAGACCTAGCACTATAAATACACCTTTTTAGCCTCTTTAGAAAGGAGAGAACCATAGAGCCGTATTGTATTTCAGTTTCATAGATCTACTTTTGTTCTAGAGATTTCAAGGAGAGGATCTCTCCTCCTCACTACAATTTGGAGAATATTTCTGAACCTTTATCTATTATCATGCTTTCTTCATCTCTCTGTGTTGTTACTTTGATCATGTCTGAGTAATTCACTTGTTAGGTTGCTAGGGTTACTAATTCAATGAGTTGTTTGCTTGATCTATGATTTCGATGAACTGTTAGGGATATCATTAGAGTCTTTGTCTCGTTTTGCTCACTAATTAATGCTGATTGCTTTACCGCGCATCTAGCAATCTGATCCTAGGTTGATTTGAGCCACGGAAGTGCTGTATCATTCGCCGGACCTATTCTTTGACAAGCTAGGTTTCTTAGACTGCAGAAGTTGATTTACTAAGCCTAGTGAACTGTATCCGAACTTGATCGATTTAATGCTTGATTAACTATCTAAGGACATACCAAAAGTTTAGCGATTAGATAAGTTATCATAGGAGTCGGAGCCACGGAAGTGGAAAGACTTATTTTCGTGTTTTGTGTTCTAGACGGATCTATCATCCCATCATCCCTAAATTGATTCATATCTATCATCGAACTGATCATTGCTTGCTTCTCTGCGAATTAGCCCCTAGAGACCTAACGCTTTTCCCTCATTGCTTAACAACCTCGATTTCTTAGCTTTAGTATTTAGTTATTAGACAACCAACCAATCATCCTTTATCTCATTCTAGCTTGATCCGAACTCCATAGATTTAAAGTGTATTCATTTTAGCCAGTCCTTGTGTTCGATAACCCGTACTTCTACGATCTGTGCACTTGCAGGATTTTAAAAAGTCGGTAAAACCTGACCACACATCACTTCCTTCTGAGAAATCGTTGGGAAGACGGAATACGGCTCGTCGAACTGAAAAATAAACGAAAAAGTTAGAAGCGATCCAAACAAATGAAAACGATGATTGTTTTTCGGTTCGGCTACCGATTGGCTGCCAACTCTGCTTGACAAATTTTCTGGGAATGCTCCCGACGGTCGCCCCCACATATCGGGACGAAGAAGAAATAATTTTCCCAACCGCTGTCTTTGTTGGGAAAACCGGTCAATGATCCTCCGGTTCTTCTTACAAGAAACGTAATACCGGAGTGACTTCTTCAATCCGGCTCGAATCTCCATGAGATTCTGAAGGTGATGAATCCCGAGCGGGATGCCGGTCTCGAAACTACGGACGATGAGCCCAATCAAATGACGAAGGCCATGTGGCATGATCTGGCCGATGGCGAGCCCATACTTGCTCAGATAGTGCAGAACGAGGCTAGGGATCGGAAACCACATAAAGCAACCGTAGAAGAAGCTCTCATAAAGCGTCAGACATCCCAAGGGAGGATTGTCAGCCCTCTGATGGCTCGTCGGCAGAAGAAGGTCGACTCCTTCTGATATGTGGAAACACCGACGAAGCGTTTCCAAAGACGATTCGGAACAAAGCGTCGACCCAGGAGGATTTGGAACCGATCTCTTCGCGGCTCGCCTGTGAGTAACTTTCCTCGAGACCCGTCTCTTCGAGGAGCATTTCCTCATCCCTTTTGACGAGCCGACACCGATGGCGCTGGATAAGATGCAATCGAGAGATGCGTCATCCAGAAGGGTTCTCCTCGGCAACTGAGGAGGCCTAGGTTTAAGCGGCCCGAGGATATCTCCAATCGCCCCTTCAGACATCATCTGTTTGAGCTTAATCTCCTCAGGATTATATACCGGGTCAAGCGGTATTCCGGGACGAGCCGACTGGTCCTTAGCAAATTCTGCCTCGGCACAGAAAAGGTTTAGCTCGTCCTCCTCATCCACAGTCGGCTCAGATGCTCCATTTAAACCATCACGATGAAGATCTGATGGCTCGCTCGCCAATACATTAACTTCAGCGGTCTCGGCGACCCTGACATATTGATTTCCCTCTACAGATCGAGGCGAATCAACTACCTTCCGACCCTGCTGAGTGAAGGAGTTGTGAGATCCCATCGAATCGGACGGCTCGGAGGAAGAAGATGAACGGCGAGCCGAGATCTCAGAATCGTTCGAATTATTGGAACGATCCTCAGAGTGATCAACTCCGACCGAGGGGCTGCGACTACTTGAAGACATATCGGCTCGGATGAAGGTGAATCAGTGAGTTTGAAGACTGGTCGGAAAGTTTGAAGATTGCGGTGCAAAATTGTTCACACCGGCAAAGCAAACGAAGAACACTAACGAAATTTGAGAATAGAAAAGAAAAAGATAGAGAGAGAGAGAGAATTCTACCTTTTTTTCTTGATTTGGAGAGAGAGCGAGATGAGAAAAGTGAGCCCCGGAGTCCGATATTTATAGTAGTCTTGGCGCGTGGGCGCGTCGGTTCGGGAAGGCGAAAGGGCACGACCTAATTCCCGCCCGATTTCTAGGGTTCCCGCCAAAATCAGCGGGCCCCGGGCCCCGAGATGCTTCGGATTCCTCGACCGGTTAAAGTAAAAATTTTACGACGTCGTTTAGAAGAAAGGCGAACCAATTTCTCTCAGAAAGATGAGCTGAATACGTCGACAGCTCGATTCGAATGACAATACTTTTTCCTGATAACTTGTAGCTCGCCACTCTTACACATAAGACTAGCGAGCTGGGGGCAAATTGTTGGGGTCGGATTTCCCTCCATCGCATTGTCACCCGAGCCGGTGTGATCGAAGTAAGCCGGATCGAACCGTCAACTAAATCAGAGAACCGGGAAGAGACCTCTCGATGGGCCAAGCCAACGTCCAGCGAAGCGATTCGAGCCAAGGCCCATTGAAGGAGGCCCATATTCAGAGCTTGCCATAAACATGAGTCGGTGCGAGCAGAAATGGAAAGTTTCATTATGGAAAATTTACTTAAATCTTGTAAAGTCGGTTCCTATTCTCTTATAAATAGGAACCGATGTCAATTGTTTTAGGGATCACTTTTTACCCACAGCAAAGGCATACGCCACAAATTTGATAGCTCGCATAACAGCTAATAATAAAACCATCTTTGGCTCGTCTTCTTCGTATTTAATCAATAGAATTCCTCGGCTCTCTCTAAAAACGAACTAAACAATATTGCGCAAGTTTCGGCTCGCACACATATGTAGTCTACTCCCGAACCCCTAATGTCGTCCGATACCACTTCCAAAACCACTTTCTGGTTCACAGATGTTACAACGCCAGTCATCATCATCTCCATGCGGAAGCTTTAATTATGGTCACCGAAAATTGAAGGCTCTGATACCATGTCAAATATAATAAAAATGATATATTATTGAGTTGTGTTCTTGATACAAGAGTATAAGATCCATATATATAAGGTTTAACATTGACATTATTGATAACACTAAATAATGTAAATTTTCCTAATCCTTTTTACAATAGGATCTTTATGGAATATTCTTCGGTTGTTGGACTTCACGGGCTTCACTTCATAAACGGTCCGCAAGATACACATCTTGCTTCCCAAGTTACTCTAATAATATGCAAAAAAAATCTGACCCAACCACATTTCACTAAACTATTATTCTTCTTAGTTTTCTCTAAATCTAATTCATTATTTTGCACTTAATTTTTGTTTTCCCCATAAAATTCGATCAAAAATTGGTTATTCTCCACTACCACATGGCCCACTTGGCTACTTCTTCCATTTTGACGCACAAGTTTTTGCTTATCTTTATACATGGTTTTGGTATTTTTTTAACATGAAAGAATGGAACTGCAACTTATAAATCCATTTTCACCCTGTAACAAATCTATACTATATAAAAGTTGAGGCTAAATGCCTCTAAGGGTGTCCACATCAGCTTTTAAGTTTTTTAAACCAATTAAATTATGCCAAATCAGCATCTCTAAAATTAAGAAATTTTCCTAATTTTAAACAACCAATAATATTTTTCTATATCATCATCTAAGATTAAGAAATTTTCCAAATTTTAGATTTTGAATATCAATAGATATAAGAAAAACATTTATAAGTTTTTAGTAACAGCAAAAAACTACTTAGATTTATATTAGAAAAATTTCTTAATTTAAGATAATGGTATTAATTATAGGAATAATCACTGAAATATTTTAACAAATAAGAAAGCAAACATTTATAAAGCATATATATATTTTATACGTGGATACTCTAAATAACTTATGGATCGATATCAAACTAAAAAAGCTTATGTTAAAATTAGTTTACAAATTTCAACATAAAATTAATATTTTACAAGAGAAATGGAGCCATGTATAATTTTAATGGTGGAAAATAACCTAGACAAATAAGAAAGAAAAAAAGTAAGAAAAAAAGAGACAAAAAAAAAAAGAGTAAGAAGATAAAACCGTAGAAAAGCGAAAATGAATATATTGAATTACGAAGACAAAATAGAAACCAAAGAAGACAAAGATGAATAAGATGAATAAGAAAAAAACAGATAAAAACTTGCGAAGAAAAATTTGAAAAGGAAATCGAATAAGAACGAAGGAGAAGAAACCAAACAAAAACAAAAAACTTGCAAAGATCAATCTAAAGAGGAAAGCGAATAAGAACGAAGGAGACGAAACCAAAAATAAAAAAAAAGAACAAAAAAGAAGCGCAAAGACGAAGAAAATCAAATGCAAAGATGAGTGAAAATGAAGAATAACCCATATAAGAGAAAAGACAAATAATAAATCAAAACAGAAGAGACTGAATAAGAATAAATCAAAGAAAATTAAAAAACATAAAAACAAGAGCGAAGAAGAAAATGAAAAACAATTCTCTTCATTTAGGTTTTATAACCCTAGAAAACCTACCAGAATATTAGCTTATCTTCTTCTAGCTTAAATTTGTTTATACGTACATTTTGATTTTTAAGTTTGTTTTGGTGTATCAGATAATGAAAATATATTCTACATAAGATTAAAGAGATTTATGCTAAAATATGTACAAAAGAAATAGAGTGAGGAAATAATTAGAAGGGAGAATAACCAATACAAAGAAGAAGAAAACAAACTCTAGCAAAACATTAGCATTTTCTATGGAAATAATTAATCATAGAAGAAACAGAAGAATAAGAACCAAGAAGAACAAAAAGAAAAAGAAGTAAATGAAGAAAAGGGAGGACGAATATAGCAAAAAACAAAGCCATAAAAGAAACAAAAAAGATAAGGCTAAAGAAGGAAACAAAATAAAAAGATGAAACCGAAAATTTTTAATGGTTTATAAATTTCTTAATTTAAGATAATGGTTTTAGTTATATAAATAATCACTGAAAGTTTTTTAACAAATAAGAAATAACAAATTTATAAAGCATATATATATTTTATATGTGGACACTCTAAATAACTTATGGATCGATATCAAAATAAAAAAGCTTATGTTAAAATTAGTTTACAAATTTCAACATAAAATTAATATTTTACAAGAGGAATGGAGCCATGTAGAATTTTAATGGTGGAGAATAACCTAAACAAATAAGAAAGAAAAAAAAGTTGAAGAAAAAAATAGACACAAAGAAGAAGAGTAAGAAGATAAAACCGAAGAAGAGCGAAAACGAATATATTGAATTGCGAAGACAAAATAAAAACCAAAAAAGGTAAAGATGAATAAGAAAAAACCAGATATAAAACTTGCGAAGAAAAATTTGATGAGGAAATCGAATAAGAACGAAGGAGAAGAAACCAAACAAAAACAAAAAAACTTGCAAAGACCAATCTAAAGAGGAAAGCGAATAAGAACGAAGGAGACGAAACCAAAAAGAAGAAAAAGAAGCGCGAAGACGAAGAAAAGCAAACGCAAAGATGAGTGAAAATGAAGAAGAAACCATATAAGAGAAAAGACAAAGATGAAATCAAAACAGAAGAGACTGAATAAGAATGAATCAAAGAAAATTAAAAAACATAAAAACAAGAACGAAGAAGAAAATGAAAAACAATGATATATGTCGATTAGCTTCTCTTCATTTTGGTTTTATAACCCTAGAAAACCTACCAAAATATTAGCTTATCTTCTAGCTTAAATTTGTTTATACGTACATTTTCATTTTTTAAGTTTGGTTTGGTGTATCAGATAATGAAAATATGTTCTACATTGGATTAAAGAGACTTATGCTAAAATATGTACAAAAGCAATAAAGTGAGGAAAAAATTAGAAAGGAGAATAACCAATACAAAGAAGAAAAAAAACAAATCTAGCAAAACATTAGCATTTTCGATGGAAATAATTTATCATAAAAGAAACATAAGAATAAGAACAAAGAAGAACAAAAAGAAAAAGAAGTAAATGAAGAAAAGGGAGGACGAAGATAGCAAAGAACAAAGCCATAAAAGAAACTAAAAAGATAAGGCTAGAGAAGGAAATCAAATAAAAAGATGAAACCGGAAAAGAAAAAATTGACAGCTATGCGTAACTATATCTCTATGATCGCATAAATTAAATTATTTATATTATTGTTAGACATTGCTTATTACATGTATGAATATATAATTGTACCATCTCTAGCTTAATTTTGTTTCCGTGAATCTTTTTCATTTTTAAGTTTGGTTGGGTGTATCAGATAATTAAATTTTTACTCTATATAATATTAAATTAAAGAGAACTATAATAAAACTATTTATAAAAGGGATCAAGTCCTGGAGAATAATTAAGAAAAATAAAGAGAAGATGCTAAACAAAAGAAATATAGCAAACTCCTAGCAACTTCGACCGTATGAACTAATCATAGAAAAAACGGAAGAACAAGAACCAAGACGAGGACAAAAATAAGAAGAAACAATAAAAAAAGGGCGAAGACAATGATATTAAAGAACGAGGACAAAAGATAAACAGAATAATAACAAAGATGAAGAAGGAGATCAAATAAGAAATTGTAAGGACAAAAAACTGAAAAGGAAAGAAGACGAGGAAGAGTAAAGATGATGAAAAAAAAAATCAAATAAAGAGTGAAAATAAAGGAAAAAAAACTAAAAACATGAAACAAAAGAAGAGAAATAAGAACATTGATTCACTACAATCAATCATGCTATTGATGAAAAAAACTTATGAATAAAAATATTTAATCAAATTATTAATACAGACCCGCGCGTAGCGCGGGTGAAAAACCTAGTCTATACTATATAAAAGTTGAGGCTAAATGCCTCTAAAAGTTGAGGCTAAATGCCTCTAAAGGTGTCCACGAAAGAGACGAAACCAAAAAAAAAAAAAGGAATAAAAAGAAGCGCGAAGACGAAGAAAAGCAAATGCAAATATGAGTGAAAATGAAGAAGAAACCATATAAGAGAAAAGACAAAAAATAAATCAAAACAGAAGAGACTGAATAAGAATGAATCAAAGAAAAATAAAAAACAAAAAAACAAGAACGAAGAAGAAAATGAAAACAATGATATATGTCGATTAGCTTCTCTTCATTTTGGTTTTATAACCATAGAAAACCTACCAAAATATTAGCTTATCTTCTAGCTTAAATTTGTTTATACGTACATTTTCATTTTTAAGTTTGGTTTGGTGTATCAGATAATGAAAATATGTTCTACATAGGATTAAAAAGAGGGGGAATTTCATTTTTTGTACCCAAACATTTTTTTTTTAAAAAAACTATACCCAATATGACTCTTTAACCAAAAGTGTACCCCAAGGGGTGTAAAAAGACCATTTGGTCTTTCATGAACAAACAATAAACGCGTGCTGCAAATGACCATTTTACCCACGTAGGTGAAGTCTACAGCAGAAGTTTACGAAAAGTAGACTTCTAAACGAAGTCTACAACAGATTAAAATCTTAAATTTAAATTATAAAATTAAAGAAAAATATTTAAACCAAACAAATTATACATAAATAAGACATTGAAGTTTGGCATCTTTTAAAAATAATTTTACTTAGAAATTAATTAGCCTAAGTAAAACAAAGACAAATTAAGCCACAAAGCTAAAAATTTATAGAGAAGTCTACGCATGAAGTCTACAAACTTGCAAAATCTTAAAATTTAATTTAAAAATTTATAAAAAATATTTTACCAAATATTTTTTGCTAGTAATTTAAGTAAATACAAAGGTCATCTATATAAAATACAAACTCATTAAAATGTATAAGTTTATAAGTTTCATGAGTATTTGGTTCAATAAGGTTAGAGTTTAGGTTTTAAAGTTTAGGGTTTGATAGTATGACTTGTTAGGGTTTAGACAAATATTTTTTGAAAACATAGTTTACATATTGTATAATGATTTAAGGTTCATATATCTTTGTTGTTTATAGTGTAAATTGTGTATATGCAAAGAAAACTAATATATGCTATAAGTTTTTATGTAAAACATTCGATTTAGTGTTTAGGGTATGGAAGACTTCTCTTGTAGACTTCCATTGTAGATGTCGTGAAGAAGTCTGCATAACCGGAATTTTAACTAAACCGAAAAAATTGTCTTCATATATAAATAAAATTTAACCTAATTGTATTAGAAAGAAAACATTTCTCTCTCTCTAATCCTGCGCCTCCCTCTCCTCTCTCTTCTTCAACCTCCCCGCCTTTCCATTTTTCATCTCTATTAAAATTTCAACATTGATTTCGTCTCTGATTCTTCGATTTTTTTAGTTCTGATTGCTATGGGCGTTACAAGAAACGGCCTTGTCTTGCATCATCATCGTGTCTGAGGTTTCGGAAAAACCCTAGCCCACCTCACTATCTCTCTCTTAGATGCGGCGACCTAATGCTATGTGCCATCCAGTTATGCCACCTCCGTCTAGCTTCGAAGTCGTGGCCGTGGCCGTCGTCTCGTTGTCGTCGTTCCGTCGTGCTCCTCGCTGATGCTACCGTCGTCGCGTTCTCACCGATACTGCCATCGTCACTGGTAAGCTCTCCTTCTTCTCCTCATGTTAGATCTGAGGTAGATCTGTTCAATTCGAATGAACTAGATCTGAGACAACTCTAGCTGAAACTCATGAAAACCCTATCTTTATGATCTGTTAAGCTTGATTCTTTCAATCTGTTTCTTGTAGGCGCTTGATCTGCCTCACAGGGGTTTGGTGTCTCCTCTGATCATATCCGGCCTCCTCCTTCCATCGCGAGTAGACTTCTCGTGTAAACTTCACGAGTAGACTTCTCGTGTAGACTTCACGAGTAGACTTCTCGTGTAGACTTCACGAGTAGACTTCTCGTGTAGACTTCACATTATTTTTAAAAAATTACAAATTCAATGTTCACTGATGAATCTTGAGCATGTATGGGTTGTTAAAGTTAAAGGTTTTCTCGTGTTTCTTTAGTGTTAAAGCTAGAAACTGATGTTTTGCAATGTTCACTGATGAATCTTCTCCCTCTGTCTTTTTTGGTCCACTAGTGATTCTCTGGACAAAGAAGAAAGTCTATAAACTGATGTTCTATTTTTTCTTTTCGCTTTCAGCCTAATCTCCGTGACAAACGTGAGACGCTTTGGTGTCTTGTACGTGGGAAGAAGTTTCCTGTGATAACTGATGAGCTTGTAACCTTTAATATCAAAGGAAGATGTGACTTTGAACAAGACTTCGTAACCTGTAAATTATCAGTTTTTGTTCTCGTGTTGCTTGTCTTATTTTGTGTTTTGTGTTTCAACTTGAGTTTCTCTGTTATCTACGTGTTTGTTGGGTCTTTTACTTTCCTTAAATCTGTTTTAATTGTTTGAAAGACATTGATCTTTTTGTTGGTCGTCATCATCTGTTTTAATTAACCATAACTTGATGCGTTATGTTGATTTGTTAGGCTATTCCCATGATACTTTTGAGGGTCTGGAAATTTTGGTGCTTTTATATTGGGTTGATATTGGTTTTTTTTGTTTTAGATTGCAGCTATTGTCAATGTACTTCATAGCAAAACAGATGAGGATTAGTGTAAGAGCTATATTCGTCGAAGCCGTTAATGGTGGTTATCTTGAAGAGATTTGATGAGGAGAAGCCCATAGTTTCTCCACGGCTTGTCTCTGATGTGATGAGGATGAGGAGAATGAGCGGCATTGTAGAAGTAGATGCTAAGTGTTGTAAAACCAATTAAAATTTAATGATATACATATTGTAGATTTCATTAATAGACTTTTCGTGTAGACTTCACATTTTTTTAATAAAAAAACTCACATTTTTTTCACTGAGACATGAGTTCATCCTTGCTTCCAAAACGCTGGCCGACCGTTATGACGGCATCCCGATACTTATCAAAACGTCTTCCATCATGATAACAACGCCCTTTAAGCCGGATATCGTCAAGTGGAACCTTTTCCTCACGCTCATCTTCGTCTATGACTCGCCCAAACATACTGTAATCAGCGTCTGTGTCATCAATCTCAACTTCACTCCCATCCGTTTTTGTCTTGTTATCTCCATTGACATTCCTATCAACTTCCCATTCATCTTCTGAATATGAATTCCACTCCTCATCATCAGAAGATGATCCCCACTCACTATCCAGACCTACGTTACCATCTCCAGGTACGTCGTTGTTCGCATGATTCCTCTGTTGGCTCGACACACACAAGCGTAATACATGGGCTCTACTAAGCTCAATCAGACTTTGAACTTGCCTATCATTCGTTACAAACGTCGGAGGAGAATCAGTGGGTAGATGACAGAGAATATCAGCAGGAAGTGGGTATGCTATCTCTATAAGGTCAACATTCGTATCAACCCCATAATCATCTTTTGCCATTTCAACAAGCTCGCCATGGGTTAAACCATCTCTCAGTGAGAACAGTCTCCCCCCTTTTCCGTCATCAACTTCAAAAAACCAGGATCCGTCGTCTTTCCTGACCCATTTTCCATAAACGGCAGCTACGTACACCATTTTCTGCTCTGCAAAAGAAGACAACACGTTATTAGTAGACTTCTGAGATATCGAATAAGTAGACATCAGTAAGAAGTCTACAACATAATCACCTACTTTAGAACAAAAACAAGAAAATTGATTTCCTTCTAAATATAATGATTAAGCATGTCAAGATGATACACAGGCAAGTAAACAGGTTAACACAACTTATTGTATAAGAAAATTTTAACAATTGGCTAGTCATTAGGCACAAATATCGAATTTAAAAAACAGCAACAAAGTAAACTTCCTAAGGAAGTCTAAATGTAGACTTCATAAGGAAGTCTACTGTAGGGTATAGATTTGCAATTGACCAAATCACGACTTTTTGGAGAAGTCTACAGCTGAAGTCTACTGATCAAGGGGTACAGATTTGCAATTGACCAAAGTTGACTTTTTAGAAGTAGACTTCTTTTACCAAAGTAGACTTCAATACGAAGTCTACTTTATAGAGTAGACTTCAATATGAAGTCTACAGATGAAGTCTACTCATCAGGGGTATAGATTTGCAATTGACTAAAGTCAACTAAAGTCAACTTTTTCGAAGTAGACTTCTTTTCTGTATGTAGACTTCATCGTGAAGTCTACTCGAGAAAGTAGACTTCATAGTGAAGTCTACTCGAGAAAGTAGACTTCATGAAGAAGTCTACATACACAAAAGAAGTCTACTTCGAAAAAGTTGACTTTGGTCAATTGCAAATCTATACCCCTGATGAGTAGACTTCATCTGTAGACTTCACAGACAAAAGTCTTCGTGTGGTCAATTGCAAATCTAGACCTTTTCCGAAGAGTAGACTTCTTAGGGAAGTCTACAAACGGGACCCACACTTTTTTGTTGTCAAAGGAAAAATGTAGACTTCTTAAAGAAGTCTACAAGCCCGAAATGTCAAAAAGTCAATTGCAAAACTATACCCTGCGTTGACAAGTAGACTTCTTCAAGAAGTCTACTTCTCGCCGGAGCTTTGAAATTTCGCGAAAAACGAACGAAAAATCACCTTAGAGAGCTCTTCGGTGTCGTCTACGGCGGATTGCTTCTATCTGAAGCTTCAATAGAGAAGCCCAGCCGTCGCCGTGAGCTTGGTGACCGGAAATGGTATCATACAATAACTTGAAATTTTGAGAGATGGATTATAAAGTTTTTTGTGATGAAATTGGAGAGAATAAGGTAGATAAGAAGGTTAGAAGTGAATAGAATGAGATTTAAGTGGTGTAAATGGGAAGAATAAGCATTAAAAGCTTGATTATGGGTGAAAATGGTTGTTGGATGAATTGAAGTGGATGGCATTTTCGTGAATAAGTGTAGGAGATGAGGTTGGTTTGGACATTATCATGTAAAGTAGACTTCATAAAGAAGTCTACTTAATGGCATTTTTGTGATTATGTTAGCAGGGTAAGGATGATATAGGAAAAATGGGGTGTAAGTATTTTAAAAAATGAGAGGGGTGTAGATCTGCAATTCGGGAAATGTTTAAGTGTAGTTTTGAAATCACCCCTTAAAAAGACTTATGCTAAAATATGTACAAAGCAATAGAGTGAGGAAAAAAATAGAAAGGAGAATAACCAATACAAAGAAGAAGAAAACAAATCTAACAAAACATTAGCATTTTCGATGGAAATAATTTCTCATAGAATAAACATAAGAATAAGAACCAAGAAGAACAAAAAAAAAGAAGTAAATGAAGAAAAGGGATGACGAAGATAACAAAGAACAAAGCCATAAAAAAAAACCAAAAAGATAAGGCTAGAGAAGGAAACCAAATAAAATGATGAAACCGGAAAATAAGAAATTGACAGCTATCCGTAACTATATCTCTATGATCGCATAAATTAAATTATTTATATTATTCTTAGACATTGCTTATTACATGTGTGAATATGTAATTGTACCATCTCTAGCTTAATTTTGTTTCCGTGAATCTTTTTCATTTTTAAGTTTGGTTGGGTGTATCAGATAATTAAATTTTTACTCTACATAATATTAAATTAAAGAGAATTACAATAAAACTATTTATAAAAGGGATCAAGTCCTCGAGAATAATCAAGAAAAATAAAGAGAATATGCTAAACAAAAGAAATATAGCAAACTCCTAGCAACTTCGACCGTATGAACTAATCATAGAAAAAACGGAAGAACAAGAACCAAGACGAGGACAAAAATAAGAAGAAACAATAAAAAAAACGAAGACAATGATATTAAAGAACGAGGACAAAAGATAAACAAAATAATAACAAAGATGAAGAAAATAGACCGAATAAGAAATTGTAAGGACAAATAACTGAAAAGAAAGGAAGACGAGGAAGAGTAAAGATGAAGAAAAAAAATTTAAATAAAGAGCGAAAATAAAGGAAAAAAACTAAAAAACATGAAACAAAAGAAGAAAAATAAGAACATCGATTCACTACAATCAATCATGCTACTGACGAAAAAAACTTATTAATAAAAATATTTAATCAAATTATTAATACAGACCCGCGCGTAGCGCGGATGAAAAACCTAGTGATTCTAAAGAAAAGAAACCAAAAAATTATATCATAAAAAGATGAAAAATTAATAGAAAGGCATTATTTGTAAAATAAGAAATTGAGCAAATTCCAAGTCTTAAAAGTGAGTAATATTTAACCTTCTGGATAGTTGGTAGATGTGCAAAAATCTAACGTGTCGCTTAATTTTATGACATGGACAGGTAGAAAAATATATATTACTGTTTTCATATCTTTGGGTAGATATCTTGGTTATGATCGTTTTTGCTGCAAGAAACGTTGAGGTCATGCTTTTTTTCTGGTGTTTGTGTAAATTTCTGAGTGAAGGACAATGTGTGTTTTGATCATAGGGAATCGAACAAATACTCAAGAGAAAAACAAATGACAAAGTCAATAGAAAAAAAAACTCATCCAATCAGTTTACGTTGTTTTAATGAGCTGATCTGTTACGATTTAAAGATTGATAGGTCTGAATTTCAAGTAGCATCAAAATTCCGAGAAACTGAGTCAACGTACGGCTTTTATCAACATATATATTACATCCATTGGTAACATCCAAAATCAGAAACTACAAAATCTTACCCCAAAAATATGAAAATCTAAGGATAAGAGAACCATATACGTTGCTTTTATCTTGTATGATATAAATGTTAACCACTTTAATGATTTCTATTACTCATGAAATCTATTCCAACATCATCTAGACTTGATTTAATCCAACCCTAATCAGTTTCTTAGAGAATAAGAAAACTACACTAACCTTGATCCATGCTTTTCTTCTGTTGTTATGAGATCAATACTTCAATTGATCTTCTCCTTCCTTTGACCCTTTCTCCTTGTGATCCCTTTTGATGGACAAGGGATCCAAACCTTTATCTCTGTATTTTTTGTTCTCTTTGATAAGTGTTTCTCTTTCTTACGATGAAGAAAAACGTGCCCTGACGTTACGTCATATGCATGGCTTTTATACTCATTATAAGAGTTGTGATGAACCATCACGAATATAAAACCAATCGTAACCTTTCGTTAAGTAACCACCACTTTATAAAGAGAATGAGACTTATAATAAGGTAAGGGAGGAGGGTTATCAATACACCCAGATTCTAATGTCTTTTATCGAAACCAATCCATCATGGTATCGTCTTTTATATTAGAATCATTAACTTTGATATGAACTTGATCTTTATATTAAACTGAATAAACACATAGGTCACATATAAGAATACAAATATTCTTACATTCTCTCACTTGACCTTTGTGTTAACTTAATAGTTTAATACCTATACTGCACACTATTATATCAAGTTCATATAACCTTAGTCTACCACAATAAAATCAGAATTAATTGAATCATGGCGGTCACACATCATTTAAACGAAATGATTCCTTCCATGTATCACAACTAATCATAATTCTTCAGGTTTCTTTACATTTGAGAAGAACCTTAATTCACAAAACTAAACATATGTTATCTATAAACCATAAGTGTATACACATACTTTAATAATAACATACTTAAGTGTATACACATACTTTAATAATAACATACTTAATAAAATCAGAAACATAACTTTAAGTGAATTCATAGTGTCACACACATAATGAGCATTCCATATCTAAAATAGCAAGGCTTTATCTATAATACCCATACGTTCTACATGGCCAATGAACGCCTTGGGTGGTAGTTCTTTAGTTAACGGATCCGCAACCATCATATCCGTTCCTATGTGCTCAAAGGGACACTCTACGTTTCTGTACTTCTTCTTTAACAGACAAATACTTTATCTCCATGTGCTTGGCACCCTTCGAGTACTTGTCATTCTTTGAAAAGAAGACAGCTGCAGAATTATCACAATAAATTCTCAGCGGCTTCTCAATATTGTCGACAATTTAAAGCCTTGAGATAAAGTTCCGCAGCCACAATGCATGAATTGTGGCCTCAAAGCATGCCACGAACTCAGCCTCCATAGTGGAAGTAGCAATGACAGACTGCTTTCCACTTTTCCACGATACTGATCCTCCAGCTAATTGGAACAAATAGCCAAACGTCGATTTTCTGCTATCGACGCATCCAGCATAATCTGAATCTGAATATCCAATGATCTCTAGATGATCGGATCTCCTAAATGTAAGCATGTGCTCTTTGGTGTCTTGCAAGTACCTGAGAACCTTCTTTGCAGCTTTCCAGTTGTCCATTCCGGGATTACTTTGATATTGACCCAACATACCAACAACAAAGGTGATATATGGCCGAGTACATGTCTGAACATAGTTCAAACTCCCAACCACTGATGCATATGGAATTCCTTCCATTTCCTTACGCTCCAATTCATTTTTAGGACATTGCATTTGACTGAACTTATCTCCCTTCTGAATTGGAGCTATCCCTGCAGAGCATTTTTCCATTTTATATCTCTCTAAGATCTTATTAATATATCCTTTCTGAGACAAACTTAACAAACCCTTGTGATCTATCTCGAAATATTTCTATTCCGATCACATAGGATGCCTCACCCATATCTTTCAATTCAAAGTTCTTAGAGAGATACTTCTTTGTATCATGTAACATTCCCATGTCATTTTCAGCAAGCAAAATATCATCAACATATAAGACTAACATCATAAATTTGCTCCCACTGATCTTAACGTAGATACATCTGTAACATCGTGAACCTGGAAGTTGTTTTGGAAGTGGTGTTGGACGATGCTAGGGGTTCGGGAGTAGTTGGCACATGCTCTTAGAGGTGTGAAATTGAGGGTTGGCTGTACATGTTCTTGTTTGATTGTTGTGCAGTCGGTCTAAGGTTCAAGCATCGCGAAGAAAGTGTGTTAAATTCTTCTGAACGACTAGTATCGATCGACACCCGAAGGGTGTCGATCGACACCGGTTATCGGGTTTGATTTCCGGTTTAAGTCGATCGATTTGCAATTGGAGTTGGTTTGGTCGATGGGTGTCGACCGACACCAAGGGAGGGTGTCGATCGACACCGGTTATTGCAAAATCGACCGGTTTGATTTAAGTCGGCTGGTTTTGTCTGGTTTAAGGGTTTAGAAACCCTAGGTCGCGTTTTTTAAGCCCTGTGGCCGCGAGAAAAGCCACTTTTTCGAGTTAGAAAGGTTCCAGAGGAGTTTTGAGAGTTGGGAAGTGATTTGGAGGAGTTTTGTGGAGTTTCTGAGCCAGATCTGTTGTTGTTTATCTTCTTCTCCTTCCTTTCAATCCGTTTATAAGGTGAGTGTGTGACTGTAGGTCCGTTAGCATTGGAGATTGTGTGATTTTGAGATTGTTGATGAGTTTTTCGAGTTGTTCTTGTGTAGGATCGAGTTATTTTGTTGTTTGATCGATGTGGGGGTTGAATCCCACGAAATTGTGTGTTTTGTGTGATTTTCATAGCTTCTGGTTTCTGGGCGTCGAGCCGGTGTCGAGCGACACTCGATGAGTGTCGATCGACACTCGGGAGGCTGGCGTCGATCGACACCCATTCAGGTGTCGGTCGACACCAACCTGGGTGTCAGGAAACGTGGGTGTTTCCTGACAAGGATGGTTTATACTGTTGATTAATGTTGAGCATTGTTATTGTTGTTGATTATTGTTGATGTTTTGTCTAGTGTTTGTCGTAATTGGCCTGTAGGCAGGATGATCCACTCACTAAGTATTTATGATAATACTTACGCATCTCTATTCCAATGTGATGCAGGTAACAGCAATGTTCTTCCGCGGAAAGAGACCGAGAGAAGAGGATGATGAGATTAGGAATTTAATCTTGGCTTTATTGTTGTGGCTGACCAGGAATTCGTGATGTTTAGGGTGTTAGTTATTTTCAATAATGTAGCAAACCTGGTGTTTAGGTTGCTAGAGTTATTCTTTATTGGCTATTCTTTTTTGGTTATTTGTTGAACAATTATTATGATTTAATGATATTGGTTTACTTCCGCATTGTGTTGTTGAATTAGCTGTTGAGGATTAATATTTATGGGAATATTAATCTGGCTAATTATTTAATAAAAAAAAAAAAAGTTTGGTTGTTTCAACATGAAACAACCAAACTTTTTTTTTTTTTTTTATTAAATAATTAGCCCCAGATTAATATTCCCATAAATATTAATCCTCAACAGCTAATTCAACACAATGCGGAAGAAAACCAATATTATTAAAACATAAATAATTATTCAACAATAACCAATAAAGAATAAAACCAATAAAACCAATAACCAATAAGCAACCTAAGCCGGTTTGCTACATTATTAAAATAAAGTCTAACACCCTAACTCACGAATTTCTGGTCAACCATAACAACAAAGCCAGAATCAAATTCCTAATCTCATCATCCTCTTCTCTCGGTCTCTTTCCGCGGAAGAACATTGCTGTTACCTGCATCACATTGGAATAGAGATGCGTAAGTATTATCATAAATACTTAGTGAGTGGATCATCCTGCCTACAGGCCAATTACGTCAAACACTAGACAAAACATACCAATAATCAACAACAATAACAATGCTCAACAATTCAATCAACAGTATAAACCATCCCTGTCAGGAAACACCCACGTTTCCCCGACACCCAGGTTGGTGTCGACCGACACCTCTATGGTGTCGATCGACGCCAGCCTCCCGAGTGTCGATCGACACTCATCGAGTGTCGCTCGACACCGGCTCGACGCCCAGAAACCAGAAGCTACGAAAATCACATTCCAAAATCGCAATAACACAAAATCTAAGGGTTTTCAACGCCCCCAATGCTATCAAAACACGAAATCCAACATAAACAATCTCAAGAACACATCATAAATCCGAAATCACACAATCTCTAATGCTTAACGGACCTACAGTCACGCACTCACCTTGAAACGGATTGAAAGGAAGGAGAAGATGATGAATCAGCAACCCAAAGCCTCAGAAACCTCCACAAAACTCCTCCAAACTCTCAAAATCACCTTAGAATCCACCTCCTTAGCTCTGAAACTCGAAACTTGTGCCTTTCCTCGCGGCCCACGGGGCTTTTTTAAAACACGAAATAGGGTTTTCCCACGCCCTAAACCAGACAAAACCAGCCGACTTAAATCAAACCGGTCGATTTTGCAATAACCGGTGTCGATCGACACCCTCCCTTGGTGTCGGTCGACACCCATCGACCAAACCAACTCCAATTGCAAATCGATCGACTTAAACCGGAAATCAAACCCGATAACCGGTGTCGATCGACACCCGAAGGGTGTCGATCGATACTAGTCGTTCAGAAGAATTTAACACACTTTCTTCGCGATGCTTGAACCTTAGACCGACTGCACAACAATCAAACAAGAACATGCACAGCCAACCCTCACTTCACACCTCTAAGAGCATGTGCCAACTACTCCCGAACCCCTAGCATCGTCCAACACCACTTCCAAAACAACTTTCTGGTTCACGGATGTTACAATTCTCCCCCCCACTAAACTGGATTCGTCCTCGAATCCCAACACAAACGTCTCTCAAAGACCTCAAAAACTCACATTTTTGTCCTATGTTATACGCATGTTTCCAATATATTATTACTCTCAATGCCATAACCGCAGTCATGACATCCGTACTGCAACTCACGGTCCAGTACCAAAATGTGACCAATGTCACAAAACCAAACGTGACCCGAAGTCACAAAACCAAAATGTGATCCCTGTCACAACCAAAACGTGACCCACTGTCACCAAAACAACCCATATCGAGGTAGCGACCCCCAATATAAGTCCGTTGGGGCACCTAACTAGAACCACCGTCTACAAGGCCCACGCCTCTAGACAAAACGAGTAATAAAATCTGAAACGCGTACCAACATATGACTAAAACTTCCAATGACCCCACCGGTCAAAGAAACTTGTAACATCCAAACCATAACCAAAAATATGAGACAAAACTCCATCTCATATAACTCCAAAAATGTATATCGTACAACAAAACGAAAATACATAAATCCAAACCAACAACAACAAAACCAAAACAAGACTAGAACCACAAAGATGAATCACTCCACAGCCTGCTTGTCGAACCACTTTCCGAACTTCAGCTTCATCTTTGCCTCTGGCTCCCAAGTCTGCTTCTCTGTGCCACTACAGTCCCACAAGACTCTCAACAATGGCACTCTCTTGTTCCGCAGAACCTTGACCCTCCTCTCAAGAATCCTCACAGGAACTGCCGGAACTGTCAAATCTGGCTGGAGATCCTCTGGAATCTCAACTACAACCTCCTCTGAAGGACGCAAACACCTCCTCAACATAGAAACATGAAACACCTTGTGAAAGGCGCTCATAATCGGTGGCAACTCCAACCGATAAGCCACTGGCCCAACTCGCTCCACCACTGGAAACGGACCCATAAATCGCGGACTGAGCTTGTTCTCTGCTATGGACCTGTTAGGGCCCCTCAACATAGCCATCTTGAGATAAACTCTATCTCCCACCTGAAACTCAAGCTCACGTCGCCGTCTATCTGCATAACTCCTCTGTCTATCCTGAGCCTCCTTCATGTTCAGCCTCAAGACACGAATCTTCTCCGTCGTCTCCTGAACAAAACTAGCTCCAAACATGCTGCGCTCCCCCACTTGGGTCCAGCATAAGGGTGTCCTACATGGCCTCCCATACAAAGCCTCATAAGGAGCCATACCAATACTAGACTGAAAACTGTTGTTATAGGCAAACTCTGCCAAACACAGATGATCAGCCCAATGACCACCCCAATCCAGCACACACATCCTAAGCAGATCCTCCAAAGTCTGAATAGTCCTCTCTGACTGCCCATCTGTCTGCGGATGATACGCGGTACTCATATGCACCTTAGTGCCCATCTCAGTCTGAAATGCCCTCCAAAACTCTGAAGCAAACCTCGGATCTCTATCCGACACAATACTGGCTGGCACTCCATGCAGCCTCACAATCTCTCGCACAAACTTCCTAGCCAAGACAGCCGCTCCATCTGTCTTCTTGATGGCCAAGAAATGTGCTGACTTGGTCAAGCGATCCACAATGACCCAAATAGCATCGAAAGTCCGTGAGATCGGCAATCCCACAACAAAATCCATAGTGATCATATCCCACTTCCACTCTGAATGGGCAAACTCTGCAAAAGACCACTAGGCCACCTGATGCTCTGCCTTGACCAAAGAACAAGTGTTGCATCTCGCAACCCAATCTGCCACATCCCTCTTCATCCCAACCCAATGATAATACCGTTTGAGATCACGGTACATCTTGGTCGCACCCGGATGAATCGAAAACTTGCTCGAATGAGCCTCTCTCAAAACCTCATGCCTCAACTCCTCATCCTTAGGCACACACACTCGCCCACGAACCAAAATAGTTCCATTCGAAGAGACCTGATACTCGGAACCAACCGCCTGCGAAGCATCAATCAAACCCTGATCACTCTGCTGCGCCACTCTGATCCTACTGAGTAAATCTGCCTGATCAGCTGCCTCTAAACCCAAAGGTTCCTCTGAAATAGCACAAAGACGCAATGTACTAATCTCGCTGACCAACGCCTCAACACCACGCTCTCTATCTGAATCAACCCTCCGTCGACTCAAAGCATCTGCCACCAAATTGGCCTTGCCTGGATGATAAACAATATCCAGGTCATAGTCTGCCAGAAACTCCACCCAACGCGTCTGTCTCGCATTCAGCAAAGGCTGAGTGAAAATATGCTGTAGACTCTTGTGATCTGTAAAGATCTGCACTCTGCCACCATAAAGATAAGACCTCCAAATCTTGAGTGCAAAAACCACTGCTCCCAACTCAAGATCATGTGTAGGACGGTTGCGCTCACTGCCCTGCAACTGCCTCGAAGCATAGGCAATCACTCTGCCCTCCTGCATCAAAACACAACCAAGTCCAACACCTGAAGCATCTGTGTACACAACATATGGCTTCCCCGGGTCGGGTAATGCCAAAACAGGTGTACTAGTCAACATCTCCTTGAGCTTCCCAAAGCTCTCCTCGCACTCCTGCGACCACACAAACGGCACATCCTTGCCAGTCAACCTCGTCATCGGCTGAGACATACTCGCAAACCCCTTGACGAACCTCCTGTAGTAGCCTGCTAAACCCAGAAAACTCCTGATCTCGGTAGCACTACTCGGTCTAGGCCAATCTCTGATAGCCTCAATCTTAGCCGGATCCACAGAAACTCCCTCTGCAGAAACAATATGGCCAAGAAAACCCATCTCCCTCTGCCAAAAGCTGCACTTGCTCAACTTGGCAAACAGCTTCTGCTCTCGAAGCTTCTCCAACACAAGCCTCAAATGAGTCGCATGCTCCTCTGGACTCCTCGAATACACCAAAATGTCATCAATGAAAATAATGACAAACACGTCCAGAAACTCCCTGAACACGTCGTTCATCAACCTCATAAAAGCTGCCGGCGCATTAGTCAAACCAAAAGGCATGACCACAAACTCGAAATGCCCATACCTCGTCCGAAAAGCTGTCTTCCGGACATCTGCCTCATCTATCGGAATCTGATGATAACCCGATGCCAAGTCAATCTTAGAGAACCAAGTAGCCCCTCTCAACTGATCCAACAACTCATCGATCCTCGGAAGTGGGTACCTGTTCTTCACTGTGACTCGGTTAAGTCCCCGGTAGTCAATGCACAACCGAAAACTGCCATCCTTCTTCCTAACGAACAACACTGGCGCTCCCCATGGCGACACACTAGGTCTGATGAACCCTTTACTCAAAAGGTCCTCTAGCTGCTTCTTCAGCTCTGCCATCTCTGCTGGAGCCATCCTGTAAGGTGTCTTCGATATCGGAGCTGTCCCGGGCTCTAAATCAATCGTGAAAGGGTCTGACCGAGATGGTGGCAATCCCTTCAGCGACCGAAATACATCCTCGAAATCCTGGACAACCTGAATATCCTGCAGACTCACCTCACCACTGGACTCTGTCATAGTGATCGTCGCCAAATAAGCTTCGCAGCCCCGCTCTAGTGATCACTATACCCCCCGAAGTCGGTCTCACTCCCTGATAAACCAACTTCCCTGCATCCTGCTCAAACACCACTCTACCTCTGTAGCAATCCAGATGAACTCGGTATAGAGATAACCAGTCCATCCCCAAAATCACGTCATACAGCTCCACCGGACTGATGACTAAATCTGCTGGCATAGACTGCCCCGCAATCTGCACATCAACTGCTCTAGCTCTGCCCGAAGTAGCCAAATAACCACCACCAGCCACCTTGACAAACCCTGAAGCCTCGCCATCGCTACTCCGAATACCACTACCCTCAGCTCTCTCCGGAGTAATGAAGCAATTAGATGCTCCCGAGTCAAACAGAACGTGAGACTCAAATCCACCAACTAACAAGGTCCCTACACAATTCCACAAGTGTTGAGAACCTCTAACTCTATCACAGTAAAATAACAGACACAACAACAATTCTACCTTAAGAATTTAAAAGTCTGAGTCAAGATTTTACCTGTGATCTGGCCTGACTGACTGGTCTGGCCCACCTCTGCCGAAGTATAAACTCTCGGTGCACCACCTGACTGCAACGCCGCAACCTGCGCTGCTGACTGAATAGCCAACGGCTGAATCGCCGCTGCCACCGCTCTCTGCTGCAACTTGGAACACATTGTCTTGATATGCCCCGGCTCCCTGCAGTAGTAGCACACTGTCGACTCTCTGGATCCCGCCCTCTTGGGGCAAGTCGCCACTCTGTGATCCAGACTCCCACACCCAAAGCAACCACCCGTACTCGGGCTACTAGCAGATATCTCCTCTGCTCTCCTCTTCTGGCCCTGCGCAGGCCTACTGCCCCTGCCGTAACCAGAACTGTGACCTCTGCGCTGCTGATGCTGCTGCTGGCCCCGAGGATGGGTAGCAGGAGCAACTGCAAGTGGAACAACCGCCGTACTCACCGGCTCACGCAAGTCCTCCTCAATGGACGCTGCCAACTCCACTAAACCCGCTCTGGTGTGGTACATACCACCTCTGCACTGAGTCCTGATGTTCCTCCGAAGTCCCTGAAGAAACCGCGACGTCAATGCTCGCTCACTGATCAGCTCACCACCAGAAAAGACCACCAATCTGCAGAACTCTGCATCATACTCTCGAACAGACCTCTCACCCTGAGTCAAGTCCAAAAACCTCAACTGCAGCCTGTCACGAGCCTCCTGAGGGAAAAACTTGTGGTTGAACTCCTCGACGAAGTCAACCCAAGTCCAAACCTCTCTCCTGGTCCTAACAGACCTCCACCACAAATGTGCATCACCTCCAAGGTAGTGCACTGCCAACTCAACCTGAAACTGTGCCGGACAACGAACAGAATCGAAGTTCCGCTCCAACCTCTGACGCCACTCATCAGCCTGCTCTGGAGTAACCCCGCCCTCAAACGTAGGCGTGCCAATCCTCTGCATCTCCCTCATCATCTCACGATAAGGAGAAACCCCAACTGCAACACCCTGCTGCACCGCAGCCTCCTGCTGCTCAACAAAACCGGCACCAACATGTGCCCCGGCACCAACCTGTGCCCCGGCCGCTGGAGGTGCAACCGGAGCCTGCTGTGGAACTGCCTCTGGAAGACGTGCCAAAAGCTGCGTCAGTAGCCCCACAATCAAATCACCCTGAGCAAGAGCCGCGCCCCCACCGGGAACTGCTCCTGCCCCCGCGCCACCCCCGACGCCCAAACTAGCCCCACCGGCTAACGAAACAGACTGTGTCACCGACGCTGCCGCCACACTAGGCGCCGCACTCTCCACTGAGGCCTCAGCCTTTGGCACTCCACGACCAGCACCCCGACCTCCACGACCCGCTGCTCGCCCACCGCGACCAGCTCCTCTGCCCCCACGGGCTGCACCGCGACCACGACCACAGTCACGACCACGACCTGCGTCCATCTCTCTGCACTACCACCAAGTACAGAAAAAGAGCAAGGTCAAAACACAGACACAAAACCAAAACACACCAAATATCCAACTCACTTACCCGCGGAAAACTGGAAGACCGAGAGGATGAGACTAGACCACTAACTGACTAACTCACATAATCAATTAAACACATAGTCCAATTCATCCAATTCTAACAGTCCTAAAACCGACTACGCTCTGATACCAAAATGAAACAACCAAACTTTTTTTTTTTTTTTTATTAAATAATTAGCCCAGATTAATATTCCCATAAATATTAATCCTCAACAGCTAATTCAACACAATGCGGAAGAAAACCAATATTATTAAAACATAAATAATTATTCAACAATAACCAATAAAGAATAAAACCAATAAAACCAATAACCAATAAGCAACCTAAGCCGGTTTGCTACATTATTAAAATAAAGTCTAACACCCTAACTCACGAATTTCTGGTCAACCATAACAACAAAGCCAGAATCAAATTCCTAATCTCATCATCCTCTTCTCTCGGTCTCTTTCCGCGGAAGAACATTGCTGTTACCTGCATCACATTGGAATAGAGATGCGTAAGTATTATCATAAATACTTAGTGAGTGGATCATCCTGCCTACAGGCCAATTACGTCAAACACTAGACAAAACATACCAATAATCAACAACAATAACAATGCTCAACAATCAATCAACAGTATAAACCATCCCTGTCAGGAAACACCCACGTTTCCCGACACCCAGGTTGGTGTCGACCGACACCTCTATGGTGTCGATCGACGCCAGCCTCCCGAGTGTCGATCGACACTCATCGAGTGTCGCTCGACACCGGCTCGACGCCCAGAAACCAGAAGCTACGAAAATCACATTCCAAAATCGCAATAACACAAAATCTAAGGGTTTTCAACGCCCCAATGCTATCAAAACACGAGATCCAACATAAACAATCTCAAGAACACATCATAAATCCGAAATCACACAATCTCTAATGCTTAACGGACCTACAGTCACGCACTCACCTTGAAACGGATTGAAAGGAAGGAGAAGATGATGAATCAGCAACCCAAAGCCTCAGAAACTCCACAAAACTCCTCCAAACTCTCAAAATCACCTTAGAATCACCTCCTTAGCTCTGAAACTCGAAACTTGTGCCTTTCTCGCGGCCACGGGGCTTTTAAAACACGAAATAGGGTTTCCACGCCCTAAACCAGCCCAAACCAGCCGACTTGAATCAAACCGGTCGATTTTGCAATAACCGGTGTCGATCGACACCCTTCCTTGGTGTCGGTCGACACCCATCGACCAAAACCAACCCAATTGCAAATCGATCGACTTAAACCGGAAATCAAACCCGATAACCGGTGTCGATCGACACCCTTCGGGTGTCGATCGATACTAGTCGTTCAGAAGAATTTAACACACTTTCTTCGCGATGCTTGAACCTTAGACCGACTGCACAACAATCAAACAAGAACATGCACAGCCAATCCTCACTTCACACCTCTAAGAGCATGTGCCAACTACTCCCGAACCCCTAGCATCGTCCAACACCACTTCCAAAACAACTTTCTGGTTCACGGATGTTACATCAACAATGACCTCTACAAAACCATATGACGTGATGGTATCATTAAATTTTAAATACCATTGTTCGGAAGCTTGTTTAAGGCCATATATTGACTTTCTCAGCTTACATACCATATGTTCTTTTCCTGCGACCACAAATCCTTCAGGTTGGTCCATATACACTTCTTCCTCAAGATCTCCATTCAGAAAGGCGGTTTTCACATCCATTTGGTGAAGCTCAAGATCATACTAAGCCACCAAAGCCAAAACAATCCTTAGAGAATCCTTCTTAGAAACTGGAGAGAAGGTCTCTTTGTAGTCAATGCCATCTTTTTGGGTGAAACCTTTAGCTATAAGGCGAGCCTTGTATCTGTCAATGACACCTTTCGAGTCGCGTTTAATCGTATAAACCCATTTAGAACCAACGGTCTTGAAACCGTCAGGCAACTCTACTAAGTCCCATACTCTTATATCACCCATAGACTTCATTTCTTCTTTTGAGGCATAAAACCATTTTTCAGAATCGTCACTTTCCATGGCTTCTTGGAATGACTTCGGGTAATCATCAATACGTAAGTCACATTCATTTCCAACAGCGTAAACCACATAATCATTAGAAATGGCAGATCTTCTTTCCCTTTCAGATCGCCTTAAAGGTTCTTGTGGTGCACTATTCTCTTCTTGAATTGTGACAGGTTCATTGATAATATTATCATCTGGTGGGATTAGCTCATCATCATGTTGTTCTATTGTGCTATTTGTCCGTGATGCAACAATAGGAACAACTGTCGTAGGTGAAACAACAGGTGAAGAAACTTCAACCTGAATTTCTTGAATGTCCACCATTCTAGATTCACCACTCCCACTAGTTTCACCGTTCTCAATAAACCTAGCATTACCCGTCTCAACTATTCTCGTACTATGCTTAGGACAGTAAAAAGTATACCCCTTTGATTTTTCAGGATAGCCAATGAAAAATCCACTGACAGTCCTAGAATCAATTTTCTTTTCATGTGGGTTATATAACCTTACTTCTGCCGGGCAACCCCAAACACGTAAGTGCCTTAAACTAGGTTTCCTTCCCGTCCACAGTTCATAAGGTGTATGAGGAACTGCCTTACTAGGAACCCGGTTCAGCACATACGTTGCAGTCCTTAATGCATATATCCACAAAGACAGGGGTAAAGAACAATTACTTAACATACTCCTAACCATTTCTATTAGAGTACGATTCCGCCTCTCAGCTACACCATTCTGTTGAGGAGTACCAGGCATTGTATACTGTGCACAAATGCCTTTACTTTCAAGTAACTTTGCAAATGGACCAGGACATTGTCCACTTTCATTGAATTTTCCGTAAAACTCACCACCTCTATCAGATCTCACAACCTTTATTTTTCTTTCTAACTGCCTTTCCACCTCATCAATGAACACCTTTAAGACATTCACAGACTGAGATTTTTCATGCAGAAGATATGTATATCCATAACGTGAGAAATCATCGATAAAAGTGATAAAGTATTTTTCGCCACTCCAAGAGGGAGCATCGAAAGGGCCACATATATCGGTATGAATTAAATCAAGAAGCTGAGTGCTTCTTGTGGCTGGTTTCTTTACAACATGTTTAGTCTGCTTTCCTTTAATGCAGTCTATACACACATTTAGATCACTAAAATCCAACTGAGGTAGAATTTCATTCTTTACCAACCTCATCATCCTTTCTTTGGAAATGTGATTCTTTGATGCCACAAGAAAGCAGAACTTTCATTTGATGCACTACGTTTAATGCCTCGACTTTCAATATTAAATAAGGATTTAGAGAACTTTGCATCAAGGTTGAACCGATAAAGTGAATCAAATAAAGTACCACTACCATAAAAGTAATCATTTCGGTACAATGAGAATACACCATGTCCAATCTTAAAATCGAAACCTAAATTGTCCAACCTACTTACTGAAACAAGATTTCTAGCACACTCAGGTACATAAAGACACCCTTCAAGATTTACATGACAACTAGTGTCCATGATCAATTTATATGTCCCAATGCCTTCTATTCGCGCTTTCATCCTGTTTCCCATGAACAAGTACTGTTCAGGTCTTCTTATAAGCTGGATTGAACTGAATCCCTGTTTAATATGAGACACATGAGTAGTTGCACCAGAATCTAACCACCAAGTATTATTAGGCACTTCTATAAGGTTCAATTCAGAGCAAACGAAACTATGATGTTTACCTTTCTTATCGAACCATGCTTTTCTTTTAGGGCAATCTTTCTTGAAGTGGGCCCACTCGCTTGCAAAAGAAACATTTCCACTCCTTCTGGATTTGACTCTCAGGTCCCTTCATGAAAGTCTTATCCTTCTTTTTACCCATTTTACTCGGTTTTCCTTTGCTGCTACTGGCACTTCCATGACCCACAAAATTAACAACTTGAACTCTCATCTTCTTTAACCTCCCTTCCTCTTGAACCAGCATAGCCTTTAACTCCTTAAAGTTCCATTTATCTTTTATGGTGTTGTAGTTCACCTGGAACTGGCTAAACTCAAAAGGTAGAGAGTTCATGATGAATTGGACCAAGAAATGCTCATTCACTTCCATTCCCAAGGTCGACAACTTTGCTGCCAAGTTAGACATGTGTGTCACATGATCATGGATTGGCTGAGACCAGTCAAACTTTCTCGTAGTTAGCTCATTCATTAAGCTTCCTACAATCGACTTGTCAGCCAAATCCGATTGTGAACACTCCTTTATCTTCTGTAAGAATTCCCTTGCTTTCTCTGTCTTAGGCATAGATGGCTTTATACTTTCTGCCATCGTCGTCCTCATGAGGTTCAAGCTCAGCCTGTTAGATCGCTCCCATCTCTCATATCGAGATTTTTCAGCTTTGGAGCTTTCTTCTGTAATGGCTGTAGGCTCTTCATCTGTTAGTATTGCGGAGTCCAATGCCATAACACCCAGTGCAAACCGGATCTGTTCGGACCATTCCGCATAATTGAGCCCATTGAACTTCACGACAGAGTTAGCAGATGCAAACAAATTTGATGAAGCTGCAAGCATTAATACATGCTTACCCATTAGTGCTTTGAAACTTTAATATAGATTCATAATGGAAACTATAAAATATGAATTTAAGCAATCTTTGGGCAATACTTAACCACATACACTATCAGCGATGCTAAATTATACTTTTCTAATTAATCAAATCATACATAAATCAAATAAGCATACTACCTTTGGGTATATATATACTATTGACTATATATATAGTAAGAAATGATCAAAAAAATTTTCACATTACTAACTATAATCAATGATCTACCTTTGGGACATCTCCTAGAGTATAGATAGTAAAAACAATTGATCAATCAAAAATTTTATGTCATTTATAGCATCCTCTAATCATGATCAATTAATACATTTAACTATATTTAACGTCTACATGTAAATAACAAGGCCACTTTGATGACTAACATGTTATAAACAATATAAACATTAAATCTTTAATGGGTAACTTATCCGTAAAGAGTCAATATTGCATAACTCATTAGTACCCTTGTTAAATGCGTAGCGGAAGCAATTATAGAGACAGACGCGTTGGGTGGAGTTTCTGGCAGACTATGACCTGGATATTGTCTATCATCCGGGCAAGGCCAATTTGGTGGCAGATGCTTTGAGTCGACGGAGGGTTGATTCAGATAGAGAGCGTGGCGTTGAGGCTTTGGTCAGCGAGATTAGTACATTGCGTCTTTGTGCTACTTCAGAGGAGCCTTTGGGTTTAGAGGCAGCTGATCAGGCAGATTTACTCAGTAGGATCAGAGTGGCGCAGCAGAGTGATCAGGGTTTGATTGATGCTTCGCAGGCAGTCGGTTCTGAGTATCAGGTCTCATCGAATTGGACTATCTTGGTTCGTGGGCGAGTTTGTGTGCCCAAGGATGAGGAGTTGAGGCAGGAGGTTTTGAGAGAGGCTCATTCGAGCAAGTTTTTGATTCATCCGGGTGCGACCAAGATGTACCGTGACCTCAAACGGTATTATCATTGGGTTGGGATGAAGAGGGATGTGGCAGATTGGGTTGCGAGGTGCAACACTTGTTCTTTGGTCAAGGCAGAGCATCAGGTGCCTAGTGGTCTTTTGCAGAGTCTACCCATTCCAGAGTGGAAGTGGGATATGATCACTATGGATTTTGTAATGGGATTACCTATCTCACGGACATTCGATGCTATTTGGGTCATTGTGGATCGCTTGATCAAATCAGCACATTTCTTGGCCATCAAGAAGACAGATGGAGCAGCTGTCTTGGCTAGGACGTTTGTGCGAGAGATTGTGAGGCTGCATGGAGTGCCAGCCAGTATTGTGTCGGATAGAGATCCGAGGTTTGCTTCAGAGTTTTGGAGGGCATTTCAGACTGAGATGGGCACTAAGGTGCATATGAGTACAGCGTATCATCCGCAGACAGATGGACAGTCAGAGAGGACTATTCAGACTTTAGAGGATCTGCTTAGGATGTGTGTACTGGATTGGGGTGGTCATTGGGCTGATCATCTGTGTTTGGCAGAGTTTGCCTATAACAACAGTTTTCAGTCTAGTATTGGTATGGCTCCTTATGAGGCTTTGTATGGGAGGCCATGCAGGATACCCTTATGCTGGACCCAAGTGGGGGAGCGCAGCATGTTTGGAGCTAGTTTTGTTCAGGAGACGACGGAGAAGATCCGTGTCTTGAGGCTGAACATGAAGGAGGCTCAGGATAGACAGAGGAGTTATGCAGATAGACGGTGGTTCTATTTGTGTTCGGACGGTAGGTGCCCGACGGACTTATATTGGGGGTCGCTACCTCGATATGGGTTGTTTTCGTGACGGTGGGTCGCGGTTTGGATACTGGGCGGTGGGCCGCAGTATGGATATTGTGGCGGTGGGCCGCAATATGGATATCGTGACGGTGGGTTACGGTATTGAGAGTAATAATATCTTGGAGACATGCGTATAACATAGGACTAAAAATGTGAGTTTTGAGGTCTTGAGAGACGTTGTGTTGGGATTCGAGGACGAATCCATTTTAGTGGGGGAGAATTGTAACATCCGCGAACCAGAAAGTTGTGTTTAAAGTGGTATCGGACGACATTAGGGGTTTGGGGGTAGATTACATACGCTCTTTGAGGTGCGAATCGAGGATCGATTGTACATGTTCTTGTTTGATTGTTGTACAATTGGTTTAAGGTTCAATCATCTCGAAGAAAATGTGTAAAAAGCTCCTAAATGCTTAGTGTCGATCGACACCAAAGGGGTGTGTCGATCGACACCGGTTTGAGAAATCCATTCCGGTTTAAGTCGATTGCGCGTTTGATTCGAGTTGGTTTGGTTTGGTCGATGGGTGTCGACCGACACCAAGGAAGGGTGTCGATCGACACCGGTTATTGTGAAATCGACTGGTTTGATTCAAGTCGGCTGGTTTGGGCTGGTTTAGGGCGTGAAAACCCTATTTCGTGTTTTAAAAGCCCTGTGGCCGCGAGAAAGGCACAAGTTTCGAGATATCAAGTTTCAGAGGCGACTTTTGGAGGATTGGAGGTGATTTCTGAGTTTCTGGGTTGAATATGTTGCTGTTCTTCATTGTTCCTTCTCCCTTCCTTCCTTTCAATCCGTTTATAAGGTGAGTGCGTGACTGTAGATCCGTTAATCATTAGAGATTGTTTGATTTCGAGTTTTGGTTGTGTTCTTGAGTTATTTATAGTGGAAATCGTGTTTTGGATTGTATTGGGGCGTTGAAAACCCTTGATTATGAGTTTGTGATTGTTGATTGCGATTTTCATAGCTTCTGGTGTCTGGGCGTCGAGCTGGTGTCGACCGACACTCGATGAGTGTCGATCGACACTCAGAAGGCTGGCGTCGATCGACACCATAGAGGCGTCGGTCGACACCGACCTGGGTGTCAGGAAACGTGGGTTTCCTGACAGGTAGTTGATGTTATTGTTGTTGCATTATCATTGTTGTTGATTATTGTGCTGTATTGTCTATTGTTTGACGTAATTGGCCTGTAGGCAGGATGATCCACTCACTAAGTATTTATGATAATACTTACGCATCTCTATTCCAATGTGATGCAGGTAACAGCAATGTTCTTCCGCGGAAAGAGACCGAGAGAAGAGGATGATGAGTTTACGAATTTGATTCTGGCTCTTTTGTTATGGCTGACCAGGAATTCGTGATATTTAGGGTGTTAGTCTTTATTTCAACAATGTAGCAAACCTGGTGTTTAGGTTGCTAGAGTTATTTCCTTATTGGTTATTCTTTATTGGTTATTGGTTGAACGATTATTTATGATTTAATAATATTGATTCTTTTGAGAACTTCCGCATTGTGTTGTTGAATTAGCTGTTGAGGATTAATATTTATGGGAATGTTAATCTGGGCTAATTATTTTTTAAAAAAAAAAAGCTTGGTTGTTTCATTTTGGTATCAGAGCGAATACGGTTTTAGGACTGTTAGTAATGGATGAATTGGACAATGTGTTTAATTGATTATGTGAGTTAGTCAGTTAGTGGTCTAGTCTCATCCTCTCGGTCTTCCAGTTTTCCGCGGGTAAGTGAGTTGGATATTTGGTGTGTTGTGTTTTGTGTCTGTGTCTTGACCTTGCTCTTTTTCTGTACTTGGTGGTAGTGCAGAGAGATGGACGTAGGTCGTGGCCGTGGTCGTGGCCGTGGCCGTGGTCGTGGCCGTGGCCGTGGTCGTGGTCGCGGCGCAGCCCGTGGGGGCAGAGGAGCTGGTCGCGGTGGACGAGCAGCGGGTCGTGGAGGTCGGGGTGCTGGTCGTGGAGTGCCAGAGGCTGAGTTTTCCGTAGAGAGTGCAGCGCCTAGTGTGGCGGCAGCGTCGGTGACACAGTCTGTTTCGTTGGCCGGTGGGGCTAACTCAGGTGCCAGTGGTGGCGCAGGAGCTGGAGAGGTTCCCTGTGGGGGCGCTGCTTTAGCTCAGGGAGAGTTGATTGTGGGGCTACTGACGCAGTTGTTGGCACGTCTTCCTCAGGCAGTTCCACAGCAGGCTCCGGTTGCACCTCCAGCGGCCGGGGCACAGGTTGGTGCCGGGGCACAGGGTGGTGCCGGTTTTGTTGAGCAGCAGGAGGCTGCGGTGCAGCAGGGTGTTGCAGTTGGGTTTTCGCCTTATCGTGAGATGATGAGGGAGATGCAGAGGATTGGTACGCCTACGTTTGAGGGCGGTGTTACTCCAGAGCAGGCTGACGAGTGGCGTCAGAGGTTGGAGCGGAACTTCGATTCTGTTCGTTGTCCAGAGCAGTTTCAGGTTGAGCTGGCAGTGCACTACCTGGGAGGTGGTGCACATTTGTGGTGGAGGTCTGTTAGGACCAGGAGAGAGGTTTGGACTTAGGTTGACTTCGTCGAGGAGTTCAACCACAAGTTTTTCCCTCAGGAGGCTCGTGACAGGCTGCAGTTGAGGTTTCTGGACTTGACGCAGGGTGAGAGGTCTGTACGGGAGTATGATGCAGAGTTCTGCAGATTGTTGGTACATTCGGGTGGTGAGCTGATTAGTGAGCGAGCAATGACGTCGCGGTTTCTTCAGGGACTTCGGAGGAACATCAGGACGCAGTGCAGAGGTGGTATGTACCACACTAGAGCAGGTTTAGTGGAGTTGGCAGCTTCCATTGAGGAAGACTTGCGTGAGCCGGTGAGTACGGCAGTTGTTCCAGTTGCAGTTGCTCATGCTACCCATCCTCGGGGCCAGCAGCAGCATCAGCAGCGCAGAGGTTACAGTTCTGGTTACGGCAGGGGCAGTAGGCCTGCGCAGGGCCAGAAGAGGAGAGCAGAGGAGTTATCTGCTAGTAGCCCGAGTACGGGTGGTTGTTTTGGGTGTGGGAGCCTGGATCACAGAGTTGCTACATGCCCCAAGAGGGCGGGATCCAGAGAGACTACAGTGTGCTTCTACTGCAGGGAGCCGGGGCATATCAAGACAATGTGTCCCAAGTTGCAGCAGAGAGCAGTGGCAGCGGCGATTCAGCCGTTGGCTATTCAGTCAGCAGCGCAGGTTGCGGCGTTGCAGTCGGGTGGAGCGCCGAGAGTTTATACTTCGGCAGAGGTGGGCCAAACCAGTCAGTCAGGCCAGATCACAGGAAAAATCTTGACTCAGACTTTTAAATTCTTAGAGTAGAATTGTTGGTGTTGTCTGTTTCTGTTATGTTACTGTGATGGAATTAGAGGTTCTCAACACTTGTGGAATTGTGTAGGGACCTTGTTAGTTGGCGGTTTCGAGTCTCACGTGTTGTTTGACTCGGGAGCATCTAATTGCTTCATTACTCCGGAGAGAGCTGAGGGTAGTGGTATTCGGAGTAGCGTTGGCGAGGCTTCAGGCTTTGTCAAGGTGGCTGGTGGTGGTTTTCTGGCTACTTCGGGCAGAGCTAGAGCAGTTGATGTGCGGATTGCGGGGCAGTCTATTCCTGCGGATTTGGTCATCAGTCCAGTGGAGCTGTATGACGTGATTTTGGGATGGACTGGTTATCTTCTTACCGAGTTCATCTGGATTGCTACAGAGATAGAGTGGTGTTTGAGCAGGATGCTGGGAAGTTGGTTTATCAAGGAGTGAGACCGACTTCAGGGAGTATAGTGATCTCAGCTATTCAGGCAGAACAGTTGTTAGAGCGGGGCTGCGAAGCCTATTTGGCGACGATCACTATGACAGAGTCCAGTGGTGAGGTGAGTCTGCAGGATATTCAGGTTGTCCAGGATTTCGAGGATGTATTTCGGTCGCTGAAGGGATTGCCACCATCTCGGTCAGATCCTTTCACGATTGATTTAGAGCCCGGGACAGCTCCGATATCGAAGACACCTTACAGGATGGCTCCAGCAGAGATGGCAGAGCTGAAGAAGCAGCTAGAGGACCTTTTGAGTAAGGGGTTCATCAGACCTAGTGTTTCGCCGTGGGGAGCGCCAGTGTTGTTTGTGAAGAAGAAGAATGGTAGTTTTCGGTTGTGCATTGATTACCGGGGACTCAACCGAGTCACAGTGAAGAACAGGTACCCACTTCCGAGGATCGATGAGTTGTTGGATCAGTTGAAAGGGGCTACTTGGTTCTCCAAGATTGACTTGGCATCGGGATATCATCAGATTCCTATAGATGAGGCAGATGTCCGGAAGACAGCTTTTCGGACGAGGTATGGGCATTTTGAGTTTGTGGTCATGCCTTTCGGTTTGACTAATGCGCCGGCAGCTTTTATGAGGTTGATGAACGACGTGTTCAGGGAGTTTCTGGATGTGTTTGTCATCATATTCATAGATGATATTTTGGTGTATTCGAGGAGTCCAGAGGAGCATGCGACTCATTTGAGGCTTGTTTTGGAGAAACTTCGGGAGCAGAAGATGTATGCTAAGTTGAGCAAGTGCAGCTTTTGGCAGAGAGAGATGGGATTTCTTGGCCATATTGTTTCTGCAGAGGGAGTTTCTGTGGATCCGGCTAAGATTGAGGCTATCAGAGATTGGCCTAGACCGAGTAGTGCTACCGAGATCAGGAGTTTTCTGGGTTTAGCAGGCTACTACAGGAGGTTCGTCAAGGGATTTGCGAGTATGTCTCAGCTGATGACGAGGTTGACTGGCAAGGATGTGCCGTTTGTGTGGTCGCATGAGTGCGAGGAGAGCTTTGGGAAGCTCAAGGAGATGTTGACTAGTACACCAGTGTTGGCATTACCCGACCCGGGGAAGCCATATGTCGTGTACACAGATGCTTCAGGTGTTGGACTTGGTTGTGTTTTGATGCAGGAGGGCAGAGTGATTGCCTATGCTTCGAGGCAGTTGCAGGGCAGTGAGCGCAACCGTCCTACACATGATCTTGAGTTGGGAGCAGTGGTTTTTGCACTCAAGATTTGGAGGTCGTATCTTTATGGTGGTAGAGTGCAGATCTTTACAGATCACAAGAGTCTACAGCATATTTTCACTCAGCCTTTGCTGAATGCGAGACAGATGCGTTGGGTGGAGTTTCTTGCAGACTATGACCTGGATATTGTCTATCATCCGGGCAAGGCCAATTTGGTGGAAGATGCTTTGAGTCGACGGAGGGTTGATTCAGATAGAGAGCGTGGCGTTGAGGCTTTGGTCAGCGAGATTAGTACATTGCGTCTTTGTGCTACTTCAGAGGAGCCTTTGGGTTTAGAGGCAGCTGATCAGGCAGATTTACTCAGTAGGATCAGAGTGGCGCAGCAGAGTGATCAGGGTTTGATTGATGCTTCGCAGGCAGTCGGTTCTGAGTATCAGGTCTCATCGAATGGGACTATCTTGGTTCGTGGGCGAGTTTGTGTGCCCAAGGATGAGGAGTTGAGGCAGGAGGTTTTGAGAGAGGCTCATTCGAGCAAGTTTTCGATTCATCCGGGTGCGACCAAGATGTACCGTGACCTCAAACGGTATTATCATTGGGTTGGGATGAAGAGGGGTGTGGCAGATTGGGTTGCGAGGTGCAACACTTGTTCTTTGGTCAAGGCAGAGCATCAGGTGCCTAGTGGTCTTTTGCAGAGTCTACCCATTCCAGAGTGGAAGTGGGATATGATCACTATGGATTTTGTAATGGGATTACCTATCTCACGGACATTCGATGCTATTTGGGTCATTGTGGATCGCTTGATCAAATCAGCACATTTCTTGGCCATCAAGAAGACAGATGGAGCAGCTGTCTTGGCTAGGACATTTGTGCGAGAGATTGTGAGGCTGCATGGAGTGCCAGCCAGTATTGTGTCGGATAGAGATCCGAGGTTTGCTTCAGAGTTTTGGAGGGCATTTCAGACTGAGATGGGCACTAAGGTGCATATGAGTACAGCGTATCATCCGCAGACAGATGGACAGTCAGAGAGGACTATTCAGACTTTGGAGGATCTGCTTAGGATGTGTGTACTGGATTGGGGTGGTCATTGGGCTGATCATCTGTGTTTGGCAGAGTTTGCCTATAACAACAGTTTTCAGTCTAGTATTGGTATGGCTCCTTATGAGGCTTTGTATGGGAGGCCATGTAGGACACCCTTATGCTGGACCCAAGTGGGGGAGCGCAGCATGTTTGGAGCTAGTTTTGTTCAGGAGACGACGGAGAAGATCCGTGTCTTGAGGTTGAACATGAAGGAGGCTCAGGATAGACAGAGGAGTTATGCTGATAGGCGGCGACGTGAGCTTGAGTTTCAGGTGGGAGATAGAGTTTATCTCAAGATGGCTATGTTGAGGGGCCCTAACAGGTCCATAGCAGAGAACAAGCTTAGTCCACGTTTTATGAGTCCGTTTCCAGTGGTGGAGCGAGTTGGACCAGTGGCGTATCGGTTAGAGTTGCCACCGATTATGAGCGCCTTTCACAAGGTGTTTCATGTTTCTATGTTGAGGAGGTGTTTGCGTCCTTCAGAGGAGATTGTGGTTGAGATTCCAGAGGATCTTCAGCCAGATATGACAGTTCCGGCAGTTCCTGTGAGGATTCTTGAGAGGAGAGTCAAGGTTCTGCGGAACAAGAGGGTGCCATTGTTGAGATTCTTGTGGGACTGTAGTGGCACAGAGGAGCAGACTTGGGAGCCAGAGGCAAAGATGAAGCTGAAGTTCGGAAAGTGGTTCGACAAGCAGGCTGTGGAGTGATTCATCTTTGTGGTTCTAGTCTTGTTTTTGGTTTTGTTGTTGTTGGTTTTGGATTTATGTATTTTCGTTTTGTTGTACGATATACATTTTTGGAGTTATATGAGATGGAGTTTTGCCTCATATTTTTGGTTATGGTTGGGATGTTACAAGTTTCTTTGGCCGGTGGGGTCATTGGAAGTTTTTAGTCATATGTTGGTACGCGTTTCAGATTTTATTACTCGTTTTGTCTAGAGGCGGTGGGCCTTGTAGACGGTGGTTCTATTTGTGTTCGGACGGTAGGTGCCCGACGGACTTATATTGGGGGTCGCTACCTCGATATGGGTTGTTTTCGTGACGGTGGGTCGCGGTTTGGATACTGGGCGGTGGGCCGCAGTATGGATATTGTGGCGGTGGGCCGCAATATGGATATCGTGACGGTGGGTTACGGTATTGAGAGTAATAATATCTTGGAGACATGCGTATAACATAGGACTAAAAATGTGAGTTTTGAGGTCTTGAGAGACGTTGTGTTGGGATTCGAGGACGAATCCATTTTAGTGGGGGAGAATTGTAACATCCGCGAACCAGAAAGTTGTGTTTAAAGTGGTATCGGACGACATTAGGGGTTTGGGGGTAGATTACATACGCTCTTTGAGGTGCGAATCGAGGATCGATTGTACATGTTCTTGTTTGATTGTTGTACAATTGGTTTAAGGTTCAATCATCTCGAAGAAAATGTGTAAAAAGCTCCTAAATGCTTAGTGTCGATCGACACCAAAGGGGTGTGTCGATCGACACCGGTTTGAGAAATCAATTCCGGTTTAAGTCGATTGCGCGTTTGATTCGAGTTGGTTTGGTTTGGTCGATGGGTGTCGACCGACACCAAGGAAGGGTGTCGATCGACACCGGTTATTGTGAAATCGACTGGTTTGATTCAAGTCGGCTGGTTTGGGCTGGTTTAGGGCATGGAAACCCTATTTCATGTTTTAAAAGCCCTGTGGCCGCGAGAAAGGCACAAGTTTCGAGATATCAAGTTTCAAAGGCGACTTTTGGAGGATTGGAGGTGATTTCTGAGTTTCTGGGTTGAATCTGTTGCTGTTCTTCATTGTTCCTTCTCCCTTCCTTCCTTTCAATCCGTTTATAAGGTGAGTGCGTGACTGTAGGTCCGTTAATCATTAGAGATTGTTTGATTTCGAGTTTTGGTTGTGTTCTTGAGTTGTTTATAGTGGAAATCGTGTTTTGGATTGTATTGGGGCGTTGAAAACCCTTGATTATGAGTTTGTGATTGTTGATTGCGATTTTCATAGCTTCTGGTGTCTGGGCGTCGAGCTGGTGTCGACCGACACTCGATGAGTGTCGATCGACACTCAGAAGGCTGGCGTCGATCGACACCATAGAGGCGTCGGTCGACACCGACCTGGGTGTCAGGAAACGTGGGTTTCCTGACAGGTAGTTGATGTTATTGTTGTTGCATTATCATTGTTGTTGATTATTGTGCTGTATTGTCTATTGTTTGACGTAATTGGCCTGTAGGCAGGATGATCCACTCACTAAGTATTTATGATAATACTTACGCATCTCTATTCCAATGTGATGCAGGTAACAGCAATGTTCTTCCGCGGAAAGAGACCGAGAGAAGAGGATGATGAGATTACGAATTTGATTCTGGCTCTTTTGTTATGGCTGACCAGGAATTCGTGATATTTATGGTGTTAGTCTTTATTTCAACAATGTAGCAAACCTGGTGTTTAGGTTGCTAGAGTTATTTCCTTATTGGTTATTCTTTATTGGTTATTGGTTGAACGATTATTTATGATTTAATAATATTGATTCTTTTGAGAACTTCCGCATTGTGTTGTTGAATTAGCTGTTGAGGATTAATATTTATGGGAATGTTAATCTGGGCTAATTATTTTTAAAAAAAAAAAGCTTGGTTGTTTCATTTTGGTATCAGAGCGAATACGGTTTTAGGACTGTTAGTATTGGATGAATTGGACAATGTGTTTAATTGATTATGTGAGTTAGTCAGTTAGTGGTCTAGTCTCATCCTCTCGGTCTTCCAGTTTTCCGCGGGTAAGTGAGTTGGATATTTGGTGTGTTGTGTTTTGTGTCTGTGTTTTGACCTTGCTCTTTTTCTGTACTTGGTGGTAGTGCATAGAGATGGACGTAGGTCGTGGTCGTGGTCGTGGCCGTGGCCGTGGTCGTGGTCGCGGCGCAGCCCGTGGGGGCAGAGGAGCTGGTCGCGGTGGGCGAGCAGCGGGTCGTGGAGGTCGGGGTGCTGGTCGTGGAGTGCCAGAGGCTGAGTTTTCCGTAGAGAGTGCAGCGCCTAGTAACCTTAATTTCACAAATGTAACTTTAATTTCTAATTCTCAGAAAATTTCACTACGAGACTACGTTAACGAGTTCCGTTCAAACCGTAACAAACACGATCAAGGAAAATCACTTAATGGTAAATTAAATAAATCTAGTTGGCTCTGATACCAATTGTTAACCACTTTAATGATTTCTATTACTCATGAAATCTATCCCAACATCATCTAGACTTGATTTAATCCAACCCTAATCAGTTTCTTAGAGAAGAAGAAAACTACACTAACCTTGATCCATGCTTTTCTTCTGTTGTTATGAGATCAATACTTCAATTGATCTTCTCCTCCCTTTGACCCTTTCTCCTTGTGATCCCTTTTGATGGACAAGGGATCCAAACCTTTATCTCTGTATTTTTTGTTCTCTTTGATAAGTGTTTATCTTTCTTACGATGAAGAAAAACGTGCCCTGACGTTACGTCATATGCATGGCTTTTATACTCATTATAAGAGTTGTGATGAACCATCACGAATATAAAACCAATCGTAACCTTTCGTTAAGTAACCACCACTTTATAAAGAGAATGAGACTTATAATAAGGTAAGGGAGGAGGGTTATCAATACACCCAGATTCTAATGTCTTTTATCGAAACCAATCCATCATGGTATTGTCTTTTATATTAGAATCATTAAATTTGATATGAACTTGGTCTTTATATTAAACTGAATAAACACATAGGTCACATATAAGAATACAAATATTCTTACAATAAACATCCTCGTTAATTGTATAGCAAGGTCTATGCAACATTTTTCGCATGTTCTGATTGAGAAGACCATTGTTTTAACACGCTATGTTATCTTTCACAAGCCTTCATAGGCTGTAACTCGAATGGAGTGATTTGTATCGTCGTCAGAAAAAAAGGAAAAAAATGTATGGTATGTGCAGATTTAGAGTTTGTACTTTGTAGGGTTGGAGTTAAATCTGGGGTGGCTTGCAGTGATTGGTTTCAGAAAGTGATGTGTCACTTCTACAGGTTCTGATCGGCTGAGCAATTGTATAAGGCTTGGATTTAAAAATAATGTGGCTTTTAGTTATTGTTTGGGAGAAATGGAGAATACATGTAGCTTGATCAGATGATATCACAACAAACAAAAAGAAAATGAAAAATTATTGGAACACATATTGTACAACGTTTTCTAATGATATTTGTTATATTAAGAAACTTGATAATAATTATCAGTTACAAATAAATGTCAATGTATAAATATTTTATAACAAGTATTTTTTCATAAAGACAAAATATATGTAGATCAAAATTCAAATGTGTTGGTGACAATATATTTTTCAAAATAAAATATGAAATAAAATGTGTAATTGAATTGAATTGCATTCCAGAAGAATGTATTTTTTGGATCTATTAAGACTTTAATAAAGGTAAAAAACTAAAAACCTTCTTGTTTTGTTTTTGCCTCCATATGTTTTCGATATTCCCAAGTATAGTAGACGATGTGTTTCAATTATCAGCACAGCAAAAGTTTTTGAAACTTTTAATAGTGGTCGACAGATAAATTTATGGTTAGGCTGGGCCGGGTTTCGTCGGGTCTGATAACTGAAACGACCCATCGTCTCGTATTAATGGTTTTCTTTACAGTGGGATAAATTTTTCAGGCATGCATTTGTTTTTACTTGGTTAAACATGACAACTGACAAGTGACAACCATAGTTTTGTCTAGGTGGTAATTTGTTAAAATGGTGAAATGAATCCAAGTGTTGGTTTATACAAAACATTGGTGAATTTTATTCTGATTTTCATTTTGTCCTTGAAAATATTAGTTGTGAGGCCAGAATTAACAATCTAAGGAATGTTTTAGCAGTGTGTAAAAACCAATCAAGTGAACTGTACCTATCTTCTCAAAACATATCTATAAAACCCAACTAGCTCATTGAGCATAACTTAATGTCGTCAGAAAAGTGAGCGAATACAATCGATCTTAGCGAGTCGAGAGAAAGTGTAAAGTAACGAAGCAAACCAATCGTAGCACTAGCTAGAAGATGGAGGAAACCAGTAAGGGGCCAAAATCTGATCGAGTGAACCTTTGGGAACTTTAAAATTAGAGGCGGTTTTGGTGGTGAGGTCGTAGATACCTGAGCCAAAGCCTATAAAATAGATGGAGTTTGGTAGGAGTCCAGGGAAAGAGCTTGCCGGGACGCAAAATGTCTCGCCTTTTGAAATGAAGATGCACAGATCTCCAATGTCTTCAGTGTAACACATGCATCTTCCCTCTGTTGTCTCCTCTTCTCTAAACACCACCAACAGCTGCGTTACATATGAGACTTTTTTCGAAGCCAAACTGCTGTAGGCGTACCTGCATGCAAGAACCAATGAATATATCTTCATATGCCACTAGAGAGACTAAATTGTATGTATAGAGAGTAGAGAGGCTAGAGTGTATATATATACCATTTGACGAGGAAACGTTCATCTCCGGAAGGTGACTCCACGAGGTGTTCCATCTTAGAAGAAGAAGAAAACAGCTCCGGCAGCTCCCACTCAGACTCGAGTGGCTCTGGAAAGTCACGAAACTGCAACTTATGGAACTCAGGCTTGTAGTCTTTCTTGTCGAAGTCAAGATCATAGGACAACAAGTGGTGGCCTCCAGGACCAGGCAAGTAGAACCTCTCATCTCTCTTGGAGTACATGAGATTTGAGGTTGGAAAGTAGTCAAAAGGGGTTGTGATCTTAGTCCAACGCAAGTCACGACGGGGTCTACAGAAACTGAGCTGGTCACCCAAGGACTTGATGCCAACAACCCAGTCTTCGTCGTCATCAGGACAAGAGGACATTGCCACGCTCCAGACGACATCAGTCTGGCAAGAGAGAAGAGGTGTAAGCGGAGGCAAAGTGAAGAGCTTGGGGTTTGATTTGCAAGACCAAGGGTTCATGAAATCGGTGATGAGTACGCAGCGATCTTGCGGGTCACTGAAAAATCCCCATCCCTTAGAAGCTCCAATTCCTTTAGCCGAAACTATTTCTCCAGGGATTGTTTTATCCGTGAGTTCGAGTAACTCTGCTTTGGCAGGGTCGAACAAAACCACTTCTCCAATGTTGCCGCCTTCCGGCAGCGGTTTTGCACTGACACTAAGCGACAAATATGGGCCTGTCGTGGACGATGAAAACGAACGAACGCTCCTGCTCTTGTGCATCTGCCAAGTAAGCAACACAGAGATCAAAACCAATTTTGACAAAAGAAAGAAAAAGTAGAAAGTAAACCATATAAGACAGAACAAAAGCAAGAAAGAGCTTATTAGCTTACGAGCGGAGAGAGCTTGGAGAGAAGCCGAAACATAATTTGGAAGATACCAACAAAAAAAACCCAAAATCAAGTTGATGTATATGGAGTTTCTGTGATCTTCTCTACCTTTAAAGAAACCATTGGCGTGAATACCAAGCTTTTCTTTCCTTTTTGGTGAACTTTTTTCTTTTTTTTTTTGGAATCTTTCCAAGCCAAGGTAGTCGCTACTAACAGGAAACACTGCTCTTCTTTCCATTTATTCTTTTCCACCATTTTTTTCTTTGTAAATCTTCTGTATTTGTTGCACCGTCGTCCACTAACAATCTCTTTACTATTAATTGAGAAGTACATTTCTTTTTTTGGACCAAAAAACCATCTCTCTTTATGAAGATAATCTGTTTGGAAACAGGTTTAGTGAGGGTTAATTTAGTAATCTAAAATATCACTTAAATCAAACCAATGTTTGGTTCAATTAAACCAACAATCATTTCCTTTTAGAATAGATAATACCATAATCAAAGATTTACATTTTATGCATTCTCTAGATAATACCATAATCTAAGATTTCCGTTTTCAAAGATTTCCGTTTTATACATTCTCTATTAAAAATCTGCAAAAAGAATAATAAAAAAAACTAGCGATAATACCAAATCGAAGCAACTTTGATACTAAATAAAAAAACAAAAACAACCAAGACATCCACTTTAACGATAACTGGAAATCGACATGGCAGGAAGATCATATGAAGAATTTGCTTACTGACCTGAGAATTCCAGATCTGGTTGTCACTGAAGTTTGCAGATTTCCTAAATTAAATTGTCACGATTTCTCTCATGCTTCTCTAAATTGAAGCAATCTAAAAAAATATTTCGTAGAGTTTAGCAATTGATGATGGTTTCGGAGAGTAAAAAACTGAAATCTCATAAGCAAACAAAATTAACGAGCAAAAAGAGCAAATGGAATGTGGAAGACAATTCATTCGTAAGACTAAGATTCGCACAGTAGTATTCTACGTATCTGTTTTGACAGGTGTTTGGTAAACTATTTTTTTTTTTTTTGAAAACTTAAACACGTTTTATTATAATTCAAAAACAACTAACTAATAAGAAAACAATCTGCAAAATCCAAATTGTCAAAATAACAAAAATATAATTAATTTTATATTGAAAGTTGAAACAAATATAGTAATATTCAAAATTTTGATTAAAATAAAATATTTATAAAAAATTGTTTTATTCGATTTAATTATATAGTTTAATTAAAAATCATATTAAATCAAATATAAAAAAAACAATTTACATTTGGATACCTACTAAATGAGGTTTCCTACTCATATGGTTGCATATCATCTATTTTTTATAATATATTTCTACACCTCCACACAATAAGTCAATAACATATCCAAAATGAGAATTTTAACAGATTTAGTGATTATTATTGTTTTTAAAAATGCAAATCATAGCATATACATAAAAAGTTTAAGATTTTCTTCATTAGATTTTTTATATTGTGATTCAAATTATTTTATAAAATAAAGTTAAATCTATACTATATAAAAGTTGAGGCTAAATGCCTCTAAGGGTGTCCACATCAGCTTTTTAATTTTTTTTTAACCAATTAAATTATGCCAAATCAGCATCTCTAAAATTAAGAAATTTTCCAAATTTTAAACAATCAATAATATTTTTCTATATCATCATCTAAGATTAAGAAATTTTCCAAATTTTAGATTTGGAATATCGATAGATATAAGAAAAATATGTATAAGTTTTTAGTAACACCAAAAATCTACTTAGATTTATATTAGAAAAATTTCTTAATTTAAGATAATGGTTTTAATTATATAAATAATCACTAAAAAATTTTAACAAAGAAGAAAGAACAAATTTATAAAGCATATATATATTTTATATGTGAATACTCTAAATAACTTATGGATCGATATCAAATTAAAAAATGCTTATGTTAAAATTAGTTTACAAATTTCAACATAAAATTAATATTTTACAAGAGGAATGAAGCCATGTAAAATTTTAATGGTGGAGAATAACCTAGACAAATAAGAAGGAAAAAAAGTTGAAGAAAAAAAATAAACACAAAGAAAAAGAGTAAGAAGATAAAACTGAAGAAGAGCGAAAACGAATATATTGAATTGCGAAGACAAAATAGAAAAAGAAGGCAAAGATGAATAAGAAAAAACCAGATAAAAAACTTGCGAAGAAAAATTTGAAGAGGAAATCGAATAAAAACGAAGGAGAAGAAACCAAACAAAAACAAAAAACTTGCAAAGACCAATCTAAAGAGGAAAGCGAATAAGAAAGAAGGATACGAAACCAAAAAAAAAAAAAAGAATAAAAAAGAAGCTCGAAGACGAAGAAAAACAAACGCAAAGATGAGTGAAAATGAAGAAGAAACCATATAAGAGAAAAGACAAATAAGAAATCAAAACATAAGAGACTGAATAAGAATGAATCAAAGAAAATTAAAAACCATAAAAACAAGAACGAAGAAGAAAATGAAAAACAATAATATATGTCGATTAGCTTCTCTTCATTTTGGTTTTATAACCCTAGAAAACCTACCAAAATATTAGCTTATCTTCTAGCTTAAATTTGTTTATGCGTACATTTTCATTTTTAAATTTGGTTTGGTGTATCAGATAATGAAAATATATTCTACATAGGATTAAAGAGACTTATGCTAAAAAATATGTACAAAAGCAATAGAGTGAGGAAAAAATTAGAAAGGAGAATAACCAATACAAAGAAGAAGAAAACAAATCTAGCAAAACATTAGCATTTTCGATGGAAATAATTTATCATAGAAGAAACATAAGAATAAGAACCAAGAAGAACAAAAAGAAAATGAAGTAAATGAAGAAAATGGAGGACGAAGATAGCAAAGAACAAAGCCATAAAAGAAACAAAAAAATAAGGCTAGAGAAGGAAACCAAATAAAAAAATGAAACTGAAAAATAAGAAACTGACAGCTATGCGTAGCTATATCTCTATGATTGCAAAAATTAAATTATTTATATTATTATTAGACATTGCTTATAACATGTGTGAATATGTAATTGTACCATCTCTATCTTAATTTTGTTTCCGTGAATCTTTTTCATTTTTAAGTTTGGTTGGGTGTATCAGATAATTAAATTTTTACTCTACATAATATTAAATTAAAGAGAACTACAATAAAACTATTTATAAAAGGTATCAAGTATTGGAGAATAATCAAGAAAAATAAAGAGAAAAAGCTAAATAAAAGAAATATAGCAAACTCCTAACAACTTCGACCGCATGAACTAATTATAGAAAAAATGGAAGAACAAGAACCAAGACGAGGACAATTAATAAGAAAAAACAATAAAAAAAAATAAAAACGAAGACAATGATATTAAAGAACGAGGACAAAAGATAAACAGAAAAATAACAAAGATGAAGAATGAGACTGAATAAGAAATTGCAAGGACAAATAACTGAAGAGAAAGGAAGACGAGGAAGAGTAAAGATGAAGAAAAAAAAATCGAATAAAGAGCGAAAATAAAGGAAAAAAAAACTAAAAAACTAAAAAACATGAAACAGAAGAAGAGAAATAAGAACATTGGTTCATTACAATCAATCATGCTACGGACGAAAAAAGCTTATGAATAAAAATATTTATTCAAATTATTAATACAGACCCGCGCGTAGCGCGGGTGAAAAACCTAGTAAAGATGATAGGAGATATATAATGATTTTTAAAAACAATTATTATGATAGAATTAAATTGAATCTCATATATTCCTTATTTACTTATTTTCGTAATTTCCAATTAAGGAAGGAGAATGATAATTTTTTATTAATAGTTATATATATGATTAGTTGAATAACATATTTGATTCTTTAGATATAATATACAATGGCATTCATTGTAAATTCTCTAGTAATCTTTGGTTTAATTAAAAAATCTCTTGAGAATGAACCTAGTGATGACACATCAGCAATGACAAAATTGTTAATAACACATGAGAGAAAGGTTATTTTGATAATGTGTAACATCCGTGAACCAGAGAATTGTTTTGGAAGTGGTATCGGACGACATTAGGGGTTCGGGAGTAGATTACATATGCTCTTTGAGATGTGAATCAAGGATTGGCTGTGCATGTTCTTGTTTGATTGTTGTGCAGTCGGTCTAAGGTTCGAACATCGCGAAGAAAATGTGTAAAAAGCTCTTGAATGACTAGTGTCGATCGACACCTAAGGGAAGTGTCAATCGACACCGGTTTGAGAAATCAATTCCGGTTTAAGTCGATTGCGCGTTTGATTTGTGGTTTGAGTTGGTATGGTCGATGGGTGTCGACCGACACCAAGGAAGGGTGTCGATCGACACCGGTTATTGTGAAATCGACCGGTTTGATTTAAGTTGTCGGTTTAGTCCGGTTAAGGGAAGGAAACCCTAAAAACGAGTTTAAAGGGGTGCAGCCGTCTGTTTTTGACACAATTTTCGAGGCTGGAGTTTCCAGAGAGAAAATAGGCGATTTTTGGGAGAAGTCGAAAACACTGTTCATCGGTTACTGTTCATCGGTTACTGTTCGTCGGTTACTGTTCATCGCCGGAGTTACTGTTCATCGCGCACTGTTCATCGCCGGAGTTACTGTTCATCGCGCACTGTTCATCGTTTTTTCCTCTTTTCCCTTTGTTCAATCGGTTGTCGAGGTGAGTGCATGACCGTAGGCTCGCAAATAGTGGAAATTGTGAAAGTGAATTGTTGATTTGATGAGTTTATGTGTTGTTTGTGGTGGTTTATGTGTTATTAGTGCTTTTGATCGATTGGATTGTGACAATTTCGTGTTTTTGGTGTTTTGTGTTAGAAATCGATTTGGGCGTCGATCTCCTGGATCGGTGTCGATCGACACCAATCGGGCCGGGTGTCGAGCGACACAAGCTGTGTCGATCGACACTGGTCCGGTTAAATCCGGTTTTCTGGCGAATTGATTAAATTGAATTAATTAATGGTTTAATCTGGTTTAATCGGTTTAATTGGAATTAAGTGGTTTAATTCCGAAATTAATTAATTAGTGGTTAATTAATTAATTAAAGTGGTTTATAATAATTGTGGAAATTATTTTATGTGTTGAAAATTATTATAATAATTGTGAAAATTATTTAATAATTGTGGAAATCATTTTAAGGGTTAAGAATTATTATTTAATTGAGGAAAATTGTATAAGAATTAAAAGAAGTGAATTTAATAATTTTGGTAATTATTAATATTATTTAAAAGTGTTTTAAATTGCGTAATTGGCCTGTAGGCGGGGTGATTGCCTCACTAAGTATTTATGAAATACTTATGCATCTCTTTTTCCCTAATGTGATGCAGGTAAAAGAAAGTGTGATCGCGGAATCGGGCCAGAGAGAGGATGATAGGATTTTGTTATTTACCGTTTTTGGTTAATGTTGTTATTTGCAAACCTGGTGTTTAGGTTGCTAGGTTATTTTATGGTATTTTGGAATTGAATATGATTGTTTGAATTATTAATTTTATGGAGTTTATTTTATTAAGAATTTCCGCACTTAATAAAAAAAAAAAAAAAAGCTTGGTTGTTTCATTTTGGTATCAGAGCGTATACGGTTTTAGGACTGTTAGTATTGGGTGAACTGGACTATGTGTTTAATTGATTATTGTGTTTAGTAAGTTAGTAGTCTAGTATCATCCTCTCGGCCTTCAGTGATTCCGCGGTGAGTAGTGTTTTGTGTTTTGTGTTGTGTGGAGTTTTGTGGTTGGTTTCTAGCCGGCTCATTTCCTGTTCTTTGGAAGTGCAGCGAAATGGACGCAGGTGCTAGAGGTCGTGGCGCAGGTGGGTGCGGTAGAGTTAGTGCCCGTGTGGGCGGAGCAGTTGGCCGTGGTGGCCGAGCGGCAGGCCGTGGAGGCCGGAGTCAGGGTCGTGGATTACCGGCGGAGTCGGGAGAGAGTGCAGCGCCTAGTGTGGCGACTGCGTCAGTGACCCAGTCAGTTTCTTTGGCGAGTGAGGCCGGTTTGGGCGTCGGTAGTGGCGCGGGAGTTGGGGCCGTCCTAGATGGGGGCGCGGCTCTAACTCAGGGTCATGGTGACCAGGATGTGGGGTTGCTGACGCAGCTGTTGTCACGTTTTCCGCCAGCGGTTTTAGAGCAGGCTTCGGGTGCACCTCCAGTGGCCGGGGCGCAGCAGGATGCTGCAGTTTTTGGGCAGCATGGTGCTGCAGTTGTTGGGCAGCATGGTGCTGCAGTTGTTGGGCAGCAGGAGGCTGTAGTTGGTGAGAGTCCGCCTTATTTAGAGATGAGGGGACAGATGCAGAGGTTTGCTTTGCGTTTCTCGTGTGCAGAGCTAGTGAGGCTTGCAGTTTCGATTGAGGAGGATCAGCATGAGCAGGTTGATCCGGTGGTGGTTCCGTGTGTGGTTGCTCCGTTTGTTCAGAGGAGTCATTTGCAGCAGCAGCAGCGACATCAGTCGCAGCGGTGTAGAGGTTCTGGTTCTAGAAAGGGCGGTAAGCCTGCACAAGGTCAGAAGAGGAGATTGGACGAGGTTTTTGGAGGCAGCCGGAAGGTTCGCGGCAGTTGTTTTGGTTGTGGGAGCACGGAGCATCGTGTGGCGAGCTGTCCCGGGAGGGAGACAGATTCAAGTGTTAGGGTGTGTTTTCGTTGTGGCGAGCAGGGGCATATCAGACATAAGTGTCCCAAGTTGCAGCCATTGGCGGCAGTGGAGTTTCTGCCAATAGTGGCTCAACCAGAGTCTCAGATCGCCGCGGTGCAGCCGTTACTGTTCATCGCGCACTGTTCATCGCCGGAGTTACTGTTCATCGCGCACTGTTCCTCGTTTTTTCCTCTTTTCCCTTTGTTCAATCGGTTGTCGAGGTGAGTGCATGACCGTAGGCTCGCAAATAGTGGAAATTGTGAAAGTGAATTGTTGATTTGATGAGTTTATGTGTTGTTTGTGGTGGTTTATGTGTTATTAGTGCTTTTGATCGATTGGATTGTGACAATTTCGTGTTTTTGGTGTTTTTGTGTTAGAAATCGATTTGGGCGTCGATCTCCTGGATCGGTGTCGATCGACACCAATCGGGCCGGGTGTCGAGCGACACAAGCTGTGTCGATCGACACTAGTCCGGTTAAATCCGGTTTTCTGGCGAATTGATTAAATTGAATTAATTAATGGTTTAATCGGTTTAATTGGAATTAAGTGGTTTAATTCCGAAATTAATTAATTAGTGGTTAATTAATTAATTAAAGTGGTTTATAATAATTGTGGAAATTATTTTATGTGTTGAAAATTATTATAATAATTGTGGAAATTATTTAATAATTGTGGAAATCATTTTAAGGGTTAAGAATTATTATTTAATTGAGGAAAATTGTATAAGAATTAAAAGAAGTGAATTTAATAATTTTGGTAATTATTAATATTATTTAAAAGTGTTTTAAATTGCGTAATTGGCCTGTAGGCGGGGTGATTGCCTCACTAAGTATTTGTGAAATACTTATGCATCTCTTTTTCCCTAATTTATGATCTGGATACTGTCTTATGATCTGGAAGCCTTTCATAGTGTACATAGTTGTTGCTGGAGTTGGTTTGGGTTGTGTATCGAGCTTCCGATAATTTATGATCTGGATACTGTCTATCTTCCGACGAGGTTGATTAGGTAGCAGCCGCGTTGAGTTGACGGAGAGTTGTTTCCGCTAAAGAGCAGGATGATGATGCCATGGTAGGCGGGTTTTAGTACTTTGTGTTTTTATGCTACTAGGGAGGAGCCTTCGCGTTTAGAGACAGTGGATCAGGCAGATCTACTCAGTAGAATCAGGATGGCTCAGCGGAGCGAGCGTAGTTTATTTTGATGCAATCGCGAGCAGTTGGCTCCGAGTTTTCGGTCTCATCAAAAGGGCATTTATGGCGCGTGGTCGGGCTTGTATACCCGAGGTTGAGGAGTCGAGACAGGAGGTTTTGAGAGAGGCTCGTGCGAGCAAGTTCTCGATTCATGGAAGAGCGACCAAGATGTATCGCGATCTCAAGCGGTGTTATCACTAGGTCGGGTTAAAGAGAGTTGTAGCTGTTTTGGGTTGCGTGGTGCAACTCGTGTTCGTTGGTCAAGTCAGAACATCGCTCTTCGAGTGGTCTTCTGCAGAGTTTATCCATTTCAGAGTGAAAGTGGGCTAGGATCATGATGGATTCAAGATGGAATTATCTATCTCACAGACATGTGATGTTTTGGGTGGTTGTGGGTTGGTTGACCAAGTCAACATTTTCTGGTCATTAAGAAGACAGATGGAGTTGCTGTTTGGCTAGGAAATTTTGTTAGAGATTGTGAGGCTGCATGGTATGCCATTCAGTATCGTGTCGGGTCATGATCCGGGATTCGCCTCAGAGTGTGGAGGGCATTTCAGACAGAGATGGGCACTAAGGTGCATATGGGTACAGTGTATCATCCGCGTGCAAAGCGGTGGTCAGAGAGGACTATCCAGACCTTGGAAGTTTTGTTGAGGATGTGTGTGTGGGATTGGAGCGACCATTGGACTGGTCATCTGTGTCAGGCAGAGTTGCCACAACAATAGTTATCAGGCGAGTTTTTGCATGGCTCCGTGTGAGGCTTTGTATGGGAGGCCATGTAGGACGCCTTTATGCTGAACCCAAGTGGGGGAGCGCAGCATTTATGGAGTTACTTTTGTTCAGGGAAATGACGGAGAAGGTCCGTGTTTGAGGTTGAACAAGAAGAAAGCTCAGGATAGGCAGAAGAGTTACGCTGTTAGGCGTAGGCGAAACTCGAGTTTCAGGTTGGAGTTAGAGTATACCTCGAGATGGCTATGTTGAGGGGTCCTAACAGACCCATAGCGAAGAACAAGCTGAGTGCGCGGTTTATGGGCCCGTTCCAGTAGTGGGGCGAGTTGGACCATTGGCGTATCGGCTTGAGTTACCTGTGTTTATGAGGATGTTTCACAAGGTGTTTCGTGTTTTGAGGTGGAGAGAGAGTGCTTCCATCCTTCAGGGAAGTTAGTGGTTAATATTTCAGAGGATCTTAGGCCTTTTTAGGGAGTTCTGGCGGTTTTGTGAGGATTCTCGAGAGGAGAGTCAAGGTTCTGCGGAACAAGAGAGTGTCGTTGTGAAAACTTGAGGCAAAGATGAAGTTGGATTTCTGAAAGTGTTCGACTAGTAGGTCGAGGAATTAGCTCTTCATCTTTATGGTTTCAGTTGGTTGGCCTTAGGCTATGTTGTTGCAGTGGTTTATGTATTTTCGTCTGTGGTACGATGTACATTGTTGGAGATTTATAAGAGGGAGTGTCCTTATAAATCTGTGTTACGGATGTTACGGGTTGTGTTGACCAGTTTGGGTCGTGAGACAGTTCTAGTCGGTTATGTTATAGGCGTTTCGGTTTATTACTCTTTACATTTAGGAGATTGTTTTCTCCTGCAGACCTATCTGAGACGGTGGGTGCTCGGTAGGGTTTTGGCGGACTTATCTGCAGATAGGTGCCGTGGTTTGTTTTTGCAGACTTATCTGGGGCTAGCAACCTCAGTATAAGTGGGGAGATTGAGATCTCCGTGCGGCCTTACCTGGGATTAGCTACCTCAGGGGAAGTGCTTGCAAACTTATACTTGGTATAAGGGTGCTGCTTACTAGTGGCTGACGAGTCACGAAGTGAGCATCAAGGGGTGGTGGATCCCTTGAGAGAGACAAGTGGGTCTCTTGCATTTATATGGGTATTGTGACGGTGGTGTCACAGTACAGATTTTGTGACGGTGGTGTCACGGTTTGGGTACTTGTGACGGTGGTGTCACGGTACAGATTTTGTGACGGTGGTGTCACGGTTTGGGTATTTGTGACGGTGGTGTCATGGTTTGGTTTTAAGTAAAGAGTAATGAATGTCTGGAAACGTGCTTATAACATAGGATTAGATGTGAGTCTCTGGGATCAGTGGTGGATCTCTTGTGTTTGGCCAGTGGAGGGCCGGGTTTTGTCGTCTTGAGTAGACGTTCTGTGTTAGGATTCGAGGGCGAATCCAGTTTAGTGGGGGAGAATTGTAACATCCGTGAACCAGAGAATTGTTTTGGAAGTGGTATCGGACGACATTAGGGGTTCGGGAGTAGATTACATATGCTCTTTGAGGTGTGAATCAAGGATTGGCTGTGCATGTTCTTGTTTGATTGTTGTGCAGTCGGTCTAAGGTTCGAACATCGCGAAGAAAATGTGTAAAAAGCTCTTGAATGACTAGTGTCGATCGACACCTAAGGGAAGTGTCAATCGACACCGGTTTGAGAAATCAATTCCGGTTTAAGTCGATTGCGCGTTTGATTTGTGGTTTGAGTTGGTATGGTCGATGGGTGTCGACCGACATCAAGGAAGGGTGTCGATCGACACCGGTTATTGTGAAATCGACCGGTTTGATTTAAGTTGTCGGTTTAGTCCGGTTAAGGGAAGGAAACCCTAAAAACGAGTTTAAAGGGGTGCAGCCGTCTGTTTTTGACACAATTTTCGAGGCTGGAGTTTCCAGAGAGAAAAGAGGCGATTTTTGGGAGAAGTCGAAAACACTGTTCATCGGTTACTGTTCATCGCCGGAGTTACTGTTCATCGCGCACTGTTCATCGCCGGAGTTACTGTTCATCGCGCACTGTTCCTCGTTTTTTCCTCTTTTCCCTTTGTTCAATCGGTTGTCGAGGTGAGTGCATGACCGTAGGCTCGCAAATAGTGGAAATTGTGAAAGTGAATTGTTGATTTGATGAGTTTATGTGTTGTTTGTGGTGGTTTATGTGTTATTAGTGCTTTTGATCGATTGGATTGTGACAATTTCGTGTTTTTGGTGTTTTTGTGTTAGAAATCGATTTGGGCGTCGATCTCCTGGATCGGTGTCGATCGACACCAATCGGGCCGGGTGTCGAGCGACACAAGCTGTGTCGATCGACACTAGTCCGGTTAAATCCGGTTTTCTGGCGAATTGATTAAATTGAATTAATTAATGGTTTAATCTGGTTTAATCGGTTTAATTGGAATTAAGTGGTTTAATTCCGAAATTAATTAATTAGTGGTTAATTAATTAATTAAAGTGGTTTATAATAATTGTGGAAATTATTTTATGTGTTGAAAATTATTATAATAATTGTGGAAATTATTTAATAATTGTGGAAATCATTTTAAGGGTTAAGAATTATTATTTAATTGAGGAAAATTGTATAAGAATTAAAAGAAGTGAATTTAATAATTTTGGTAATTATTAATATTATTTAAAAGTGTTTTAAATTGCGTAATTGGCCTGTAGGCGGGGTGATTGCCTCACTAAGTATTTGTGAAATACTTATGCATCTCTTTTTCCCTAATTTATGATCTGGATACTGTCTTATGATCTGGAAGCCTTTCATAGTGTACATAGTTGTTGCTGGAGTTGGTTTGGGTTGTGTATCGAGCTTCCGATAATTTATGATCTGGATACTGTCTATCTTCCGACGAGGTTGATTAGGTAGCAGCCGCGTTGAGTTGACGGAGAGTTGTTTCCGCTAAAGAGCAGGATGATGATGCCATGGTAGGCGGGTTTTAGTACTTTGTGTTTTTATGCTACTAGGGAGGAGCCTTCGCGTTTAGAGACAGTGGATCAGGCAGATCTACTCAGTAGAATCAGGATGGCTCAGCGGAGCGAGCGTAGTTTATTTTGATGCAATCGCGAGCAGTTGGCTCCGAGTTTTCGGTCTCATCAAAAGGGCATTTATGGCGCGTGGTCGGGCTTGTATACCCGAGGTTGAGGAGTCGAGACAGGAGGTTTTGAGAGAGGCTCGTGCGAGCAAGTTCTCGATTCATGGAAGAGCGACCAAGATGTATCGCGATCTCAAGCGGTGTTATCACTAGGTCGGGTTAAAGAGAGTTGTAGCTGTTTTGGGTTGCGTGGTGCAACTCGTGTTCGTTGGTCAAGTCAGAACATCGCTCTTCGAGTGGTCTTCTGCAGAGTTTATCCATTTCAGAGTGAAAGTGGGCTAGGATCATGATGGATTCAAGATGGAATTATCTATCTCACAGACATGTGATGTTTTGGGTGGTTGTGGGTTGGTTGACCAAGTCAACATTTTCTGGTCATTAAGAAGACAGATGGAGTTGCTGTTTGGCTAGGAAATTTTGTTAGAGATTGTGAGGCTGCATGGTATGCCATTCAGTATCGTGTCGGGTCATGATCCGGGATTCGCCTCAGAGTGTGGAGGGCATTTCAGACAGAGATGGGCACTAAGGTGCATATGGGTACAGTGTATCATCCGCGTGCAAAGCGGTGGTCAGAGAGGACTATCCAGACCTTGGAAGTTTTGTTGAGGATGTGTGTGTGGGATTGGAGCGACCATTGGACTGGTCATCTGTGTCAGGCAGAGTTGCCACAACAATAGTTATCAGGCGAGTTTTTGCATGGCTCCGTGTGAGGCTTTGTATGGGAGGCCATGTAGGACGCCTTTATGCTGAACCCAAGTGGGGGAGCGCAGCATTTATGGAGTTACTTTTGTTCAGGGAAATGACGGAGAAGGTCCGTGTTTGAGGTTGAACAAGAAGAAAGCTCAGGATAGGCAGAAGAGTTACGCTGTTAGGCGTAGGCGAAACTCGAGTTTCAGGTTGGAGTTAGAGTATACCTCGAGATGGCTATGTTGAGGGGTCCTAACAGACCCATAGCGAAGAACAAGCTGAGTGCGCGGTTTATGGGCCCGTTCCAGTAGTGGGGCGAGTTGGACCATTGGCGTATCGGCTTGAGTTACCTGTGTTTATGAGGATGTTTCACAAGGTGTTTCGTGTTTTGAGGTGGAGAGAGAGTGCTTCCATCCTTCAGGGAAGTTAGTGGTTAATATTTCAGAGGATCTTAGGCCTTTTTAGGGAGTTCTGGCGGTTTTGTGAGGATTCTCGAGAGGAGAGTCAAGGTTCTGCGGAACAAGAGAGTGTCGTTGTGAAAACTTGAGGCAAAGATGAAGTTGGATTTCTGAAAGTGTTCGACTAGTAGGTCGAGGAATTAGCTCTTCATCTTTATGGTTTCAGTTGGTTGGCCTTAGGCTATGTTGTTGCAGTGGTTTATGTATTTTCGTCTGTGGTACGATGTACATTGTTGGAGATTTATAAGAGGGAGTGTCCTTATAAATCTGTGTTACGGATGTTACGGGTTGTGTTGACCAGTTTGGGTCGTGAGACAGTTCTAGTCGGTTATGTTATAGGCGTTTCGGTTTATTACTCTTTACATTTAGGAGATTGTTTTCTCCTGCAGACCTATCTGAGACGGTGGGTGCTCGGTAGGGTTTTGGCGGACTTATCTGCAGATAGGTGCCGTGGTTTGTTTTTGCAGACTTATCTGGGGCTAGCAACCTCAGTATAAGTGGGGAGATTGAGATCTCCGTGCGGCCTTACCTGGGATTAGCTACCTCAGGGGAAGTGCTTGCAAACTTATACTTGGTATAAGGGTGCTGCTTACTAGTGGCTGACGAGTCACGAAGTGAGCATCAAGGGGTGGTGGATCCCTTGAGAGAGACAAGTGGGTCTCTTGCATTTATATGGGTATTGTGACGGTGGTGTCACAGTACAGATTTTGTGACGGTGGTGTCACGGTTTGGGTACTTGTGACGGTGGTGTCACGGTACAGATTTTGTGACGGTGGTGTCACGGTTTGGGTATTTGTGACGGTGGTGTCATGGTTTGGTTTTAAGTAAAGAGTAATGAATGTCTGGAAACGTGCTTATAACATAGGATTAGATGTGAGTCTCTGGGATCAGTGGTGGATCTCTTGTGTTTGGCCAGTGGAGGGCCGGGTTTTGTCGTCTTGAGTAGACGTTCTGTGTTAGGATTCGAGGGCGAATCCAGTTTAGTGGGGGAGAATTGTAACATCCGTGAACCAGAGAATTGTTTTGGAAGTGGTATCGGACGACATTAGGGGTTCGGGAGTAGATTACATATGCTCTTTGAGGTGTGAATCAAGGATTGGCTGTGCATGTTCTTGTTTGATTGTTGTGCAGTCGGTCTAAGGTTCGAACATCGCGAAGAAAATGTGTAAAAAGCTCTTGAATGACTAGTGTCGATCGACACCTAAGGGAAGTGTCAATCGACACCGGTTTGAGAAATCAATTCCGGTTTAAGTCGATTGCGCGTTTGATTTGTGGTTTGAGTTGGTATGGTCGATGGGTGTCGACCGACATCAAGGAAGGGTGTCGATCGACACCGGTTATTGTGAAATCGACCGGTTTGATTTAAGTTGTCGGTTTAGTCCGGTTAAGGGAAGGAAACCCTAAAAACGAGTTTAAAGGGGTGCAGCCGTCTGTTTTTGACACAATTTTCGAGGCTGTAGTTTCCAGAGAGAAAAGAGGCGATTTTTGGGAGAAGTCGAAAACACTGTTCATCGGTTACTGTTCATCGGTTACTGTTCATCGCCGGAGTTACTGTTCATCGCGCACTGTTCATCGCCGGAGTTACTGTTCATCGCGCACTGTTCCTCGTTTTTTCCTCTTTTCCCTTTGTTCAATCGGTTGTCGAGGTGAGTGCATGACCGTAGGCTCGCAAATAGTGGAAATTGTGAAAGTGAATTGTTGATTTGATGAGTTTATGTGTTGTTTGTGGTGGTTTATGTGTTATTAGTGCTTTTGATCGATTGGATTGTGACAATTTCGTGTTTTTGGTGTTTTTGTGTTAGAAATCGATTTGGGCGTCGATCTCCTGGATCGGTGTCGATCGACACCAATCGGGCCGTGTGTCGAGCGACACAAGCTGTGTCGATCGACACTAGTCCGGTTAAATCCGGTTTTCTGGCGAATTGATTAAATTGAATTAATTAATGGTTTAATCTGGTTTAATCGGTTTAATTGGAATTAAGTGGTTTAATTCCGAAATTAATTAATTAGTGGTTAATTAATTAATTAAAGTGGTTTATAATAATTGTGGAAATTATTTTATGTGTTGAAAATTATTATAATAATTGTGGAAATTATTTAATAATTGTGGAAATCATTTTAAGGGTTAAGAATTATTATTTAATTGAGGAAAATTGTATAAGAATTAAAAGAAGTGAATTTAATAATTTTGGTAATTATTAATATTATTTAAAAGTGTTTTAAATTGCGTAATTGGCCTGTAGGCGGGGTGATTGCCTCACTAAGTATTTGTGAAATACTTATGCATCTCTTTTTCCCTAATGTGATGCAGGTAAAAGAAAGTGTGATCGCGGAATCGGGCCAGAGAGAGGATGATAGGATTTTGTTATTTACCGTTTTTGGTTTATGTTGTTATTTGCAAACTTGGTGTTTAGGTTGCTAGGTTATTTTATGGTATTTTGGAATTGAATATGATTGTTTGAATTATTAATTTTATGGAGTTTATTTTATTGAGAATTTCCGCACTTAATAATAAATAAAAAAAGCATGTTTCATAATGCATTCTCTTTTAATATATTAGGGATGAAAAAATACTTTTATGGATAGACTTCAAAATCATGTAATAACATTATGTAGAACCCGAAACAAAGAAGTGTGTTGTGTTGTCGACATATCATATTTGCAATATTTACAAAATGGTTTTTGAAATTTTTTCTATATCATTAAGATTACATTTTTTTCTAAATTTTAGATTTGGAATATCGATAGATATAAGAAAAACATGTATAAGTTTTTAGTAACACCAAAAATCTACTTAGAATTTATATTAGGAAAATTTCTTAATTTAAGATAATGGTTTAAATTATATAAATTATAAATAATTATCTTTAATTTAGTATCAAAGTTCCTTTGATTTGGTATTATCGCTAGTTTTTTTAATTTTTTTACCTTTTTGCAGATTCTAATTGATAATGGATAAAACAGAAATCTTTGATTATGGTATTATCTACTCTAATTTTGGTATTATCATCTATAATTGAAACATGTATTTTTAGAGTTTTGGAGGTGGCACATGAACCGCGAAATTAAAAGAATCGATTGTTGGTTTAAGTGAACCAAACATTGGTTTGATTTAAGTGATATTTTATATTACTAAATTAACCCTCACTATATATGTTTCCAAACAGATTTTATTCATAAAGAGAGATGGTTTTTTGGTCCAAAAAAAGAGATGTACTTCTCAATTAATAATAAAGAGATGATGTTGATTATGATGATATAAATATTATGAATATAAATATTAATGTGAATATGATTATGATTATATTCATATAGTTATATTAATATGATTATATTCATGATTATATAATGTTTAATATTATATAAATATTAAACATTCCATAAAGATGATTATGAATTGTATGATGATGCTGATCATGAGTATGAGATATATAACAACATGATGATAAAATGAAATAATCACCAATATCATCTTAATGTCAACATCATCAACAGAATGCCAAAATCATTCCATCCACATCATCATCTAAATTTATCATCATCATCAACATGTTCATCAGCATCATGAGCATGTCATCAATATATTACTTCTTTGAAAATGCATAGAAAAGTGGGAAAAAATGATGATTTTACTATAAATTTGTGTGAATCTACACCTTATTATGTTTATTACAAATTGTTACTAAAGTAAACTCAATTCATATCTTTTAAAATCTCTAATATATTTTTAATAGTAGTCCAAATATTTAAAAAAAAGGCAAAACGATATTTAAAAAATGAAAATTCACTTTCTTCCCACAAAATGTAACAACCTAATTGTAAAAAGGAATAAAAATAATTAATGAATTACGTTTTCATATGATAAAAAAAAAAAAAAAAAACTAATGCGATGGTTAAAAAATCTAACCAAAGTAATCAAAATTAGACATTTTGGTAAACTGTAAATATCATATAGTAAAATGGGTGCCAAGAATTCCAGAGGAATAAAAAGGAACATAGATGATCTTGAATTAGATAAATCCAAACCGGGTTGGTAAATAGGATAGAAGCAACACGGATATAATGAAGCAAAGGAGAGCAGTAGCTAGCTCGAAAACGGAGGAAGCCAGTACGGGGAGTAAGGAATCCTGTCTGGTGTACCTTGTGGATATTCATAGGGACCAGCGGTACCATTGGTGATATTGAGCGTCGCAAGCACACGGCCATTTAAAAAAATGGAGTTAGCGTAGAGGCCACGGCAGTAGTTGGCGTCAACGCAGAAATCCTCGCTCTTTGAAATGAAAATGCAGAGATCTCCAATGTCTTCTGTGTAACGCATGTTTTTCTTCCCACAGACTGTGTCCTCCTCTCTAAACACTAGAAATGTGTTCGGCTCTATGAAGCCTTCAGGGTTGTACTCGCAGTACCTGAATTTAACATTACAAAGCCAAAAAACGTGTTTATTTACTAGCAGTTTTTTCAGCAATATTTGAGCAACTTATAAAATATATACGTACCATTTGACAAGGAAACATTCGCCAGAAGGTGACTCCACCCAGTGATCCTCCCTGCAAAAGGAATCAATCCACCCCTTCCAGCGGCTACGGGGCAGCTTGGGACTGTTGTGCAACACCAACTCATGAAACTTAGGCTTGTTGTTTTTCTTGAAGTTGAGATCCCAAGAGCACAAGTGGTTGCCTCCAGGAGCAAGCAAGTAGAACCTTTCGTCTTTCTTGGAATACATTAGTTTTGACGTATCCCACGACTCGAAAGGTGTTAGGATGTTAGTCCAGCGCAGGTCATGATGGGGCATGCAGAGACTCAGCTGTTTACCCAAGAACTTGATGCCAACGGCCCAATCTTCGTCATAAGGCTCAGGAGAAGAGGACATGGCCACGTTGCACAAGACTTCGGTTTGGCAAGAGGGCATTGTAGTGAATGTAGGCAGAGGAATCATCTTTGGTTCTGTCTTGGAAGCATACGGGTTCAGAATGTCGCTGATAACTACCGAGCGATCTGCTCTGTTTGAGAAAAATCCCCATCCACGGGAAGCTCCGACCAATGTAGCGTCGTAAAGCTCATCCGGAAATCTTTTTTCCGCTCTAACTAATTCGAACTTTTCAACGTCGAACAGCAGGACTTCTCCGACGTTGCCGCCGTCCGTTGAGGGTTCCACAACGCTGCAAACCGAAGCACACGGGCCGGTCCTGGACGATGAAAACAAACGGACACTCCTGCTCCTCTGAATCTGCCAAGTAAGCAACACAGAGATCAAAAGCAATTAAAAGTAAAACCCTCTTCTCTAAGCGTAGAGAAATCTCAACCCTCCCATCCTTATCTCTGCTTCTTATTTTTTTAGGTAAAGACTTCTAGCCAAAAAAAAAAAAAGTGGCCTCCTCTTTTTAACAAAACAAAAAATTAGAAAATAAACAATCTAAGACAGAACAAAAGCAAGAAAGAGCTTAGCTTACCAAGGGAGAGAGCTTGGAGAGAAGCCGAGACATAATTTGGAAGATACCAACAAAAAAAACCCAAAATCAAGTTGATGTATTTGGAGTCTCTGTGATCTTCTCTACCTTTAAAGAAAGCAGTAAATAGGCTTGTCTACCAAGCTTTTTATCTGCTCTTTTCTTTCCTTTTTGGTGGAATTTTTGTTTTTGGAATCTTGCCAATCTAAAGTACTAGTCGCTACTCGCTACTCGCTACTAACAGGAAGTAATTATCTTCTTTTCCATTTATCTTTTCCACTTTTTTTTTTTCTAAAAAATTCTTCTATATTTGTTACCCATCATTATTCATTGCCATGGTCCACTCAAAATTGTTACAAAAGATATTTAATTTTTTGTCTACTCTAGTTTATTATTCTGTTGACTATGTGATGATGAGGACCTCTGATACAAAAGATACGAGTTCTTGATCAGTCTTTTTGTTGTTTGTCAGATAGCTTGGTTCTTCTTCCTTCATTGTGTCTGTACGTTCCATTACATAACTATTACTTTCACCCAGTGGCGGATCTAGAATGTGATTTTGCATGGTGCACAAGTTAGTTAACAAGAGAATTAAGCAATTGAGCTATCATTTTTGTTAATATTTGGTAACAGTTTTTTTAAAAAATCTTAAATCTGTATGGGGCACATGCCCCACCCTCCTTCAAGCTAGATCCGCCACTGCTTTCACCTTCTCTTTTGTTTTCTTTTCTCTGTTTACTAAAATCATGAATAATTTGTTTATTCGGATTAACAATTCGAGAAAAGAGAAGGGGACTGTTCAATCGAAAATAAACGATTTGACAAGTATTGGATGTTTTCTCAAAATTCGCGAAAATATTTTGATAATGTACACGAGTATACTACAAATGGTTTTTGTAATCTTTCAAACATATTGTAAACAATCCAAGAGAAGTGCAAAGCCACTCTTATCTACAAGATGTTTTTTTCTCTCTCTTTATGCATGTAAATATTTATATATAAAATTACGAGGTTAGATAATTGGGGACCATAGAGACATTGCAATATGTTTGTATTCTTCCTTAAACCTATAACGTTTCCTATATGCATTTTCGTTTTACTCTCTTTTGGGTTACATATTATATGAATGAAAAGGTGTTTTTTGTTTTTTCTGCAATCGAAGGAAAATTACTACCTTCTTTTACTTTTACTCTGTTTGTTCTGATATTCACTGTCAGATTCTTCCCTTTAGTCATCTTCGGGAAACATTGTGCGATTGATTCGGATGTGAAAATGGTGATGCGGAGGAGCCTCTAGATCCCTCAGAGTAATTAGGTGAATCAAGCAAATCCTGTAAGGCTTGATTCTCAGGAGGAGGGTACGGTGTTTCTGCGAGACATTGAAAAAAAAAAAAAAAAAAAAAAACAAAATTGAATCCTCAAGAAAAGTATAAGCTAAAACCAAAGTAGATTTTTGAGTTTTGAAAGGAAAAGAAGTTTAGGTTTTTACCGAACAGTGTCTTGAGAGATGGTTTCTTTGCTGTCTTACTCTTCCGTTTCAGTTCCGCTGCGTAAAAAGAGTTCGATGCAGAACGATAATGAGCCTTTGTTTTAACCGCAAAATAACCAACTTTGGCGGAATTGGTTCTTGTGGGGAAAAAAAAAAAAAAAGAGTTAAACTGACCCATGCCAGGGATATGGTGCTCATCAACGATCTCAAGGTTCTTGAATGTATAACCAAAGAAGTTTACATCTTTGGATGAGATCATCTGCAAATAAGCAAAGAAATAGTAAGAATGATGAACACGATTAAATAATTATGCGCAAGAAAACAAACGAAGGAGATTTATATACCTTTCTCCAAGGGCCAGACTTTGAAGAGGTTTGGCAAGTAGACGGCACCTGCTCATTTAAAATGTTAAATCAATATTCGGAAAGCAAAATGAAAATTGAGGAATTGTTAGAAGAAAGAAGTAGATGATAACTGAACAAACCTCATCAAACTTTTCAAAGTTCTGGGTATCAAGCTCATGCTTCACTTGTGGTATGTATGGAGCATTTGACTCGTATAGTCTTTCCCATTCAATTCCTCTAAACCAAGGGTGTGCCTTTTCATGAGAAACAAATCAGATATCTAACTACGTGAGAAAACCATTTTTGTAGAAATTAAGTTTTGGTCTTGAAAGCAAAGAGAATGATGTTTTAAGTACTTTGATTTCATGAACTCCCTTGGTTCCAAGCCTCTGTTCGACATCGCAGAGCAGTCTTTTGATGAGATCTTTTACCTCGACGGAGAGCTTAGCTTCATCGGGGAATTTCAAGCAGGTTTTCCAGTTTACAATCTGCAGAGATGAACTGAGCATTTGTTTGATAAAAATATTATACTAGTCAAACATAATCGCGATAGGTCTTGGATACCAAAAGATTTCTCAATACATATCCACAAGTCCGAATTTGGTTTGAGTTCTATCATGAGGACTCATAAAAAAAGCTTATATCGAATTGAGAAATGATGTTCCAGAAAGATGTTTAAGCCAATGTATGCATACCTTTCTACATGTTGCCAGAGGCTCTTCGGAATAGAATGGCGGAAACCCCACGAGCATCTCGAACATAATTGCTCCAAGGGACCACCTGTTTCAAAACAGTTTTTAGACTATCAACTTAATAAATTATGTGTACAGTGTTGTAAAAAACACAAGGGTCTAGTTCACTAACCAATCGCACTCCATTCCATACCCTTTCTTCAGTAGCACCTCAGGGGCTATGTAATCGGGAGTGCCTACTGTAGAAAAAGCCTGAACAGTACACGATAGATGAAAGGACAATAAGGAAAGGTCATAAATAACTGTAAAACAGAACACTTCAAGGAGATTAAAGAACAGTATATATTTTTCAAGGGGTTATATAATTTCTTTCATTCAAGTAACTGGAAAATATGCCCTTTCAATTCATTCTAAGTTGGAAAAGAATAATTCTTTATGGATATTTCAGAAGAACATCAGGTGGAACAGAACAGAATCCAGGAGAAGATAGAGATAAGAGAATCGAGTCCATACCAGGGTCCTTCTGTTTTGTTGCCAATGTAAAAGCTGTTCCTGCTGAGTTCGCTTAGGTCCAGAAGGAGGTTTGAAGAGTCTATCATGTTCTGCTGCAGGCTTTGTATTCGTATCAACAAGCTCCGCCTTAAAATCTGGAAAATTTTTGCTTTCCAGAGACTTGCTTAACCCAAAATCCGAAAGCTTGATATGGCCGTTACGAGTAATCAACAAATTATCAGGCTTTATATCCCTGGAATATCAAAGAAATTGACTCTAGTGAATGTCAAGTTACGATGCAAAAAGGGACAAAATAACAATGTGAGAAACTTCAAGTGCCAGTTATTAGGACCTGTGGACGTAATTATGCCTATGGATGGACTCGATAGCCAGGATTGTCTGGGCAACATAAAACCGAGTCTCATCTTCCCTTAAGATATCTTTTCGCATCAGCAGTGTCATCATATCGCCTCCAGGGAGATATTCCATAATCAGATACAAATGTTCATCATCTTGGAAGGAGTAGCAAAGCTTGACGATGAAAGGACTATCGACTTCTGCAAGCACATTTCTTTCAGCTTTAACATGTTCCACCTGTATTTACCGCATACAGTGGGGATTAGTGTATTTAAGCAGATGTTACTAAATTACTAATTTAATCACATTTGAACTCTCGGATTTGTAGAAATGATATCAGACAGTGCCTTACCTGGCCTCTTCGAAGCATTTCGGATTTCTTGAGCTTTTTCATTGCATACACGCTGCCAGTAGATTTCTCTCTACAAATTCTCACCTGTACAGAAATGAGATATTTTACATCAATACACCACATAAGATCTCTAATGGAAGCTTCGGTTCATAAGGCCAGAATAGTATCTGGTTACCAGTATTCTATAAGAGAGACTAAAAAAAAAGAAGAATCCAAAATTTTAAATGCATGTTCTATGTCGAAAAATCATGTTTTAAGCTTACAAAAAGGAAGCGAAAAACAAGAGAGAAGTACCTCTCCGAAAGCACCACGGCCAATGATGCTCAGCAGTTCAAAGTCATCAACACCCATTTTCTGTCTTTGCAGACGCATATACTCTATTTCCTTTTTCTCAAAATTCTTCAATATATTCATCTTGTCTTCAACAGGGACATCAGCATCAGCTAGGTTTTGTTCCAAGATGCTCCGACTGTATTCAAGAGCAAGCTGATATCAGAAGATTCAATCTTAACCAGTAACTAGTCAGATTTTTGTCTAGAAAACTAATCTCAACACTCGGTACCAGAAAAAACAAACAAGTCCTCAAATCCACAACTTTGGATTACATAACTACTCTCAAGTCCCATTTGTAACAGCCATCGCAGAAGAAATTCTGAGAACGTACCGCTCTTTTCTTTCTTGCAGACTCTTCTTCTGAGTTTTATAATGATTCTCGATATATTGCTTTGCTGCAGCAACTTTCTGCTTTGTAGCATTTGATGGTGCATCATTCATAGGAGGCCTGCCAATATTCCTCATATTTCCCTCTTGTCCCTTTTTGGTAGGGCTGGATTTATCGGGTTTCTGCTGCCGTATCTGGAACCAGCTCCTTGTTGACTCCGTTGCCATCGAGATTAGATGTAGATCACAGTTTCCGTTTCATGAAAAACCTTCACAAAAGCAAAACCAAAACTTATATCAAATTCATCAATTGATGACAAATTCTTGTCTAACAACGCAGGTCAGCACCGAAAATTCCACATTAAGTGCCAGAAAAATGAAATCATTTCACTTTAAGATCACGAATTGAGTCTAATCACTCCACATAGATAGATATACATACATCAACTTCTGGGTTGTGGATTACGCATGCATATAAACGCGGAAGTTCGATTCAAAGCTTGTTTATACTCAAAATGAAAAGCAATCAAGCTAAGATAGAATAGTTACAAACTCCAATTCCAAATTAGGTACGAACACCTAAAACTCCAGGCGAGATTGGAGAAGAAGAAAAGTCAAACTATTCCCAAGGAAAAAGTAAAACTCGATCAGAAGATCAAATTTCGCTTGAAGGATCAAAGAAACTTACATGAACAACAATCAGAGATTTGGTTTAGCTCGCTTGAATTCGAACTCTTGCGTAACGCATTCACTGCAAACGGAAATTTTTTGTTTGTTTTTAATACAAAAAAGATCTCAAAAGGAAGAGAGCAAAACGGATTACGAACTACATTAACGTTTTCGGTAAAGGGTGTTTTGGTCAATTAGTGTGATTTAACTGAAGCAGTAAACGCCGTCAAAGTTACAGTCACGAACTCACGATGACTTGATTGATAGCTGATAAAACCGATTACCGGTAAACCGGTTTATTACTATTCCCGAATGGTAACAATGGTGAATCGAAATGACACGTGTCCTTAATTTGTTGGGCTTGTTTGTCGACACAACGTGACAGCACGATCACACGGAGTGTTTTCAACGGGATGCTAACGTCAGGATTGGAACAACTCCCGCGCGAATTGGATAAAACGCGTTTTATTGGTAAGAAACGATCGTCAGTCTTCCGAATGTATGACACGTGTAAAGAGAGCACAGTGCTAAACAATTAGGCCTAATTGAAAGCCCATTATATCATAGATCGGAATTTTTAAGAGGTCATTGGGCCGAACATAGATAGCACTGGGTGTTACTTGAACATTCGAAATGTATGGGGTCTTTATTTACAATTGTTTAGATTAAGAGGTTAAAGTTTTGATTATTCACACTTATCAGTTTTCTCTATTTTGGATTTAGACGCGGATCTGTGAGATCTAGAGGAAGAAGAAGAAGAAGAAGAAGAAGAAGACAATGGCATCCATGGCAGCAGGACCAGATCACCTCTTTAACCTGAGAAACAATTTTTACCTGGGTGCTTATCAATCGGCGATCAACAACAGTGAGATCCCTAATCTCTCGGAGGAGGATATCGTCGAGCGCGATTGCCTCGTCTACCGCTCATACATCGCTCTCGGTAGCTACCAGGTTCGCCTTCTGTTTCGATAAACGCTCTTCTTCTTCCGATTTCGGTTTGTTTCGATCATGAGTGTGATTTACGTTTTTTAAAAAAGAAAAAAATTGTCTTCTCAGCTTGTCATCGGTGAGATCAATGAAGCGGCCGCTACTCCTCTGCAGGCAGTCAAACTCCTTGCTATGTATCTATCGAGCCCTGAAAATAAGGTAATTCAGGAGATTTTCAGCTATTCATTTGCTTCGATTCATGCCCTGTAACGTGTACTTAGGGAGATTTCCGATAACTTTCCCAATATTCTAGGATTTATTGCTATTGCGTAGCTTTAGAGATCCGAGATTGGATTTAGCTTCATCTTATGTTTGTGATATGCATTGTTGAATACGTAGTTGTTGCTGTGATTTTGGTCAGGAATCAACCATTTCTAGCTTGAAGGAATGGTTGGCAGATCCAACCGTAGGAAACAATGCTACTATTCGGTTGATTGCTGGTACTATATTCCTGCATGAGGAAGACTATAATGAGGCTCTGAAGCACACTCATGCTGGAGGAACCATGGATCTGTGAGCTTTTTCGTGCTTTTTCCCTATACAATATTTTCTTTTCAGAGTGATTGTTCTATGTCTAAGCTCTTGCCACTATCTAGCTCACTGATTATTGTTTCTGCAATTTTTTAGGCATGCTTTGAATGTTCAGATATTCATAAAGATGCATAGATCAGATTATGCAGAGAAGCAGCTGAGAGTGATGCAACAGATTGATGAAGACCACACACTCACTCAACTCGCTAGCGCATGGTTGAACCTGGCAGTAGTATGACTATCATATTAAATATGGATTATCGATTTTCTGCTCTTTTCCATATGGTGTAGAGAGATTGTTAATGTTTCTTAATAATATTAAACTGTTGTATGATCTCAGGGTGGTTCCAAGATACAGGAAGCGTATCTAATCTTCCAGGACATCTCTGAGAAGTACCCAATGACAAGCTTGATCTTGAACGGCAAGGCTGTTTGCTGCATGCATATGGGTAATTTTGAAGAAGCTGAGACTCTGCTGCTTGAAGCACTCAACAAGGTTAGTGATTCACTTAAATCTGTATTGTCATAAACCATTCTTGGTATCATGTCATCAGATTGCTGCACTCGATATCTTGACTAAACCCAACACCAAATCAAAAGTTTGAAAACACTGATGTTTATGCTCGTTGCAGGATGCCAAAGACCCAGAAACTCTTGCAAACCTAGTCGTATGCAGTCTTCATGTTGGGAAATCATCTTCTCGCTACCTAAGGTAAAGAATCAGCCAGTCAAAACTGCAATCTGTGCATAACTGAAACTGACTTATTCATAACTGCAATCATTAAGCTGACTTATTCCTCCATTACCAATCCATTTTGCAGCCAGCTGAAACTTTCACATCCAGAACACGTACTTGTGAAGCGAGCAGCATCAGCTGAAGATAACTTCGAGAGAGCGGTTCAAACTTTCGCCTGAAGGACCTCAAAATCCATGGTTCGAAGCTAGAAAGTATAACGAGTCTTTACCACCTGGAATCTGAGTTGCTTTATAATCTACCAGAAGAACTTATAAGTATATGAACAGTATTTTTTTTCCATTGGATATGTTGCATTTTACTTTGATTTCTCACTGGAGCTTTTGTTGTTCATTGAGTTTCGAATCCAACAAAACAAAAGATCTTGTTCCTTCCAATTCAGAATCTTCATAGCTGATGAAACAAAATGCAAAAGGCCAAACTTGTGTCCGTAACATAGAGGTAGATCCAACGTTGCTAACAAATGAAAAAGACTATCTATACAGACCAAAAAATGCCAGGAAAGCTTATATTATTAAGGCTAATAAAATAAAAGATTGTGCGAAAGGTACATATATATATATATGACGAATGGCTGCTTCCTAAAAGAACCTAAAGCCATTACAAAATGAATATTAATCAAAAATCTCATCATGTGATCTCCATTTATAATATATATTTTATATATAAACCATCACCATCTCCTACACTTGTCCTCAACACCATGCGGAAACAAAATCTCTGTCCATAAGGGAATGAACAAAGTCAGTAAACCGCGATCGACGACGACGTTGTTAGGCCATAGCCATTACGGTGCAGCTTCTGCCATCTCCAAGCAGTCTCAAGACTCTCTTTGAGATTTGTGTGTTTAGCTGTCCAATTAAGTTCTTCCCTGATCTTGCTCGGGTCACTATAAACCTCAGCGTAATCACCTGCGCGTCTTGGCAAGTAATCGATCTTGATCTCAACACCGGTCGCTTTCTTGCACGCCTCGACAAACTCTTTCACCGAACTACCTACTCAGACACACATTTCAAAAAACAGTCTCTAAGCAAGAGTTTTTTAATTTAGCATTGATGTTGTTAAGCCAAAGTCAATAGTCAATACCTTTCCCGGTACCAACATTGTAGATTCCGACTTTGCGGGGTTTTGCCTTTTGGAGAGCTTTAACATGAGCATCAACCAAGTCAGTGACATCAATGTAATCCCGTACGCAAGTCCCATCAGAAGTTTTGTAGTCCACTCCTTTGATCTGCAGATAAAACCAAAGAAGAAAAAGATATGTTACGTTAAATGAAGATCTATGATTAGAGAAGATTGAAAAGGTTAATAGCCACGTGAATGTAACAAGAATTGAAGGACTAATATAAACTTTGCTTTAATAAGTTGGCTCAATTATGTATTTTGCTCAGCTGTAAACTATTATCAGCTTCTTCTTTTTTTTTCTTTTTTTTTTTTGCAAACATGTTCTACAGCATGTGCCAGCTCCTAAAGGATATTAAGTATCTGAAACTGATTAAAGAATCTAATAGAACCAAGCTAGTAATGACTGTCCAAAGAACAAAAGTCAAGACCCTGACAGAAACTAGAGCACATTCTTCAAAAGGCTGATTTAACTTCAGAAAGTGAATTACCTGTAGGCCAGGCATGATGCCACGTGCAGCATCAAAGCAAGCACCGGAGATTCGTCCATGCTCTCGCAGCTCAGGCCTTGGGGCTTCACCTAATCTTCCTTCTGGATCAGATCCAATCACATTGAAATATCTGGAAACCGATTGAAAGAGAACCTCATCACCTTCAGGGGGATACAAAAAACATTAGCTACAACTTAGAAGAGTCTCACTAAAACCAACCTTAGGATCATAACTGCCATATTTGAGTTTTTAGAGAAATCCAAAATGATATCTTCTGCCATCTTCTTAGCCTTACCATACGGATTGATTGGCACCTGAAAACGACCGTGTTTAGTAGTTAGATCGCATAGAAGAACAACCATGCTCTTAAAACATTTGAGAAAGAAACCAAATTTTGTTTCACCTGAGGAGTTTCCTCTGTAATTGGCATAGTCTCAGGCTCACCATACGTTGCACAAGTGCTTGAATAAATCAAAGTCTTCACTCCATGAGCAGCCATCGTCTCTAATACCACCAAAGTGTTTGATGTAATATTGTGATAATACCTGTAATCAGCGTAACCACAAAAGTTACATGTTTTCACATCTACACAAGAGAAAAGATTCAAAATATTGCCTCAAAGGAAGACGAAGCTTAGTATACTCACTTAAGAGGAAACTGTGTGCTTTCCCCAACATATGCAACAGCGGCGAAATGCATCACAGCGTCAAAGGCGTTCTCTGTGAATATCTTGTTGACAGCCTTTGCATCTCCGAGATCAGCATAGATAAATTGAAGCCTTCCAGGTTCCGGAAACAGTTCTTGCAAGATCTTGACTGCGCCGAGATTCCCACGTGATAGATTGTCCTGTTCAAACAGAAAGAGATTATCATATCAATATATTCACAATAAAAAGAAGACTGAAGTGATGAACAAAGAAGACTAAATCCAACAAGAGCCAAAGAAGATACCACAATGGTCACTCGGTATGAATCTTTTAGAAGCCTTAGAGCTGCATGTGAACCGATATAGCCAGCACCACCAGTGACTAAAACATGTGTAACCCCTGGCTCATGTCGAGAAAACTGAAAAAAAGAAGTAAACACAGAACAAGAACAATGAAAGAAAACAATTTAATAAACTCGAGCAATGTTGTTTCACCAGAAATCTGAAGAACTACTCAGAGCAACGGAAGTTATACCACGCTCGGTGTATTGAACGTAGATTGTTTGATCATGAAAATGCACAAGGCTGTAAGAGAAGCGGTCAGAAGAAACTTTCCCAAGTAATTGTTTTTCTTCTTCGGGTCTGCGTAATCAAGTCCTACATTCCCAAAATCACCAGAGATCTGTTAATATTTGTATCCAAATTAAATAAACCACAGAAAGCTTCACACTTTGAAACTCCTAAACCCAGAAGAAAACTTGTCAACTTATATCATCAACCAACCTAAAGTTTCAAACTTTATAAGAATTAATTGAAAATTGAAACACATTATTGTTCGAGAATCAATCTCACCTCCAAGAGACAGAGATCTATTCTGCCTCCCTTGGCTTCTTGCTCGAGTAAAAGTAAACATTTTGATTCACTTCAGCTCGCGGAAACAACAAACTGATCAGCAACTCCCTAATTCAGCTGCAAAGGACCAAACTTTGATTTCAAAACCCCAAAAGCTGTGAAATTTCTCAGATGAAAATCATCAGTTCAAAAACCTTAGCAACAGAATTCATTACAGAGATGCACAAAGAGAAAAAATCTGGAAAAAGGAATGACATTGATGAGAATGACGCAGCTGGGAAAACAAGAAAATTTTAAACAGAAACAGAGTATAAACTTTGGAAATTCACCGAGTTACAGCAAATATAAAGATCCAGCGGAAGAAAAATCAGAAGATTCAAAATTTCCCGGAGACCAATTTTGAATTAAAACATTTTCAAGTATATTAAAAAAAAAAAATAGACCCTAGATTGCGAAACTCTTGTCGGAGCAATGTCGGTCCCATGAAAAACGAAAATGCAGAAATATCAGGAAAAAAAAAAATCTAAAATGAAATAAGACTAACCCAAATAATAATTCGACGAAATTAAAGTGAAATTCCGCACGAAAACCCTAAGAGAGAAAGAGAGAGATGAGTGAATAATCTCATAAGAAGCACAAACCGAGAGAAGAAAGCAAAAACGCAGAGGCTAATGCATAAATCAAGAATTAAAATTGTTTAAACAGAACAACAAAAACGCCCAAAACCCAATAAAGCTGAAAGAAACGTACCTGGAAGAAGAAAACAAAAAACGGGCATTAATGGCGGCTCACGTGTATCCACACCACATCAACAGGTCTATGTGCAGAAATGAGACGAACCAACCACAATTTGAGGAAACCCCAGAGATAATCGAAAGCCGTGAGTAAGATAAAGAAAGAGAAATAGGTCGAATTTTCTTGTGGGTTTTGAGAAAGATTCAATTTTTCACTTTGAAGTGAAGAGTTTAGAGAGAGAGAGATGAAACGTACGATGAGGAAAGAGAGTAGCCCGACCTCGTAGGCGCGTTCCGGTGCGGTGAGTGAGAGAGAGAGGGGAAATTCCTCGGTTATAAAGATGCTGAAAGAAAAAGAAAAAAAAAAAAGAGTAATATTGTGAAAGGAATTTTCTTAACAATAAGATAAAAATATATTTGACTTTTTTGTCAGCTTTTTTTTTCTTTAAACTTTCTTTTGATATGTAGCAAGAATGATGGCGCAGAGGAGATGATTCTATATAATATAATCAAGATTAACGATTATAAAATCTAACTATATGTTATCAACAAATAATTTTTAGGTAAATGTTTGTTCTGCGTCACATGCGAGGTTTAATTTCAATTTCTCTAATACTATATAAGCTTCTGTAGTTGTATACTACTAAAGTTTATGTAATCATATATGTAAATAATAAGATTTTTAAATAATTTATCTGTAGAACATTAAATAACTAAATCGGATATAATATAATTTAATCAAATTATCTGGGGATGATTTTATTAATTTTAAAGAACCGATCCACCAAGAAAGCACACAGAGGTACTCCAACTTTACGTCGGATATGTATCATTTCCGTTCATCTTTTCAAAATCACCGAATGAGATTTACCACATATCACTTCTTGTTATTTTTTGAATTCAAACCAGCACAAAACAAGTTTTTATATATGTTAATTTAATTTTATAAGGTTATAGAGTTATAGACCAAGATGTGTAAACTAGTTACTTTTTTTTACAAGAAAATTTTAATTTACAATCATAAATGTATACTCTTACTTTTTAAATAAAAATTAAGCAATTTTTCAAAACCAATAGTAATATGAGAAACATACTTATTGTCATTATCTTAAAATCTGAATTTTCTTGCTTTTAGTTAATAAAAATACATCGAAAACCTAGAAAAAATATATTTATGAAACAAATTAAAATGTTAGAGTTTAATTTAATGTACTAAGAACTGTGATATGAGTCTTCTGGTTGAAACAAAAGGGGTTAACATATGAAACGGATTTATAAAAAAAAAAAAAAAAAACAACAACAACATATGAAACGAATACTATATTGATTTTCTATGGAATATTCGATGTCGAGATATTACAAATTAGGTTTTGTTAGAGATTACATACTTTGATTTGTATTGGAAGTTTGAACTGTTTGATAAACAGTAGTACAAGAAAATAACAATAAATTATTTATTTTCTAGGGAAGAGCTTTCTATGATAAAAAAAAAAAAAAAAAAAAGCAGCATCAGCCAATAAGACTGCCGCACTTGTAATGCTCTGGTAAACTGTGCGTGGAGACCAACTCCATCGTGCTGACATGTCGGCAAAGAAATTTAATTGGTCACATCAGATTCCCGATTTTCTTATAAAAAAAATCGAATTTTGTTGAATTTTTGTTAGTACCATTATAATTTTTGTTACATGTCGACTAGAAAACTAGTTTTCTAGGACTCGTTTTAATCAAGTTGAAAAAAATTTTGGACCGCAAATCAAGTTGTTAATTAGAAGCTTGTTAGTTTGGCTTTGAGGAGTGAGATGTGTAATAGTGAATTTTTTGTAATAAATAGCAAAACAAAGCAGGTGTAAGAATTTATGCCATTATTTTAATTGATACCAATTTACATTGCTTAACAATCAGATGTATTGTTTTGGTGTTAAGAAATGTTAGAAACTCGTATTTGATACCAATTAACAATTGGGTTGAGTTTGCACACACACAAACAAACAATCAAATGTATTGTTTCGGCGTTAAGAAATGTTAATTGATACCACTTAAGATATGTTTTGGCGTTAAGAAATGTTAATTGATACCACTTAACAATTGGGTTGAGTTTGCACACACACAAACAAACAATAAGAAGTATTGTTTTGGCAAAGTCGTTCTTAATTAAACTTAAGCACAAGAACGCAAATAACTCCTTTAAAAAAAAAATTCGAAAAAGTATTTACATGTTAGATAGTATGTTTCATTAATACAATAAAAGGAAGATAAGATAGATAGTATGTTATGGAAGAAAGCTCCATCAAATAGTTTCATTGTTAAGAAGTCAAATAATGCTTGTTTTGAGAGTCTCTTGTTGAACATTTTAGGAAACAAAAGGCAGAAGATCAATAACACCATGTATAAGAAAAACTGTAGATGTCAGGTGTTGGTCCACATAAGCATGGTACACCCCCGTGATATAGCGCCACGTATAAGCATTGATTTTGATGGCTTTAAAATGTCTTAAAACGCATCGTCCGCTTCCCCCTCAGAATCTCACATAATGCGTTGTTGTCTCTTCCTCTCCCTCTTTAATTTATATTGTCGGTTACAAATTCTCACGAGTTTTGAGTTTTTCTACTTCATCGGTTTATAAAATCAAAGTATTTCTGTCCACTATACTAATGCCCAGCATACGCTCGAGTTTTTTAATTTATAGTTTTAAAAAAATATTGGAAAACAATTATAATTTTTGAAACGTAGTTGCGATGCGTCGGATTTTTATAATTCACAAAATCATGGTATATGTCAAATTTTTATATTACAACTATTAAGATTTTGACATGTATCTTGGAAAAAAAAAAAACTAACTAAAAGTGGGAAAAATATATTTTCCATATTCTAACAGAAAAACGTTGCATATTCTAACGGAAAAAGATAAAAAGTATTTTTGCATACCTCATATTCTAAGCGGAAAAAGATCTATATTTTAATGGAAAAAAGGAAGAAAAAAAAGGTAAGAAAAAAAAATAGAAAAATGCTCTATATTCTAATGAAAAAAGAAAAAAATATTTTTGCTAGCCTTATATTTTAAGATAAAAATGATCCATATTCTAACGGAAAAAAGTAAAAAAAAAAAGATTTTCTATGTCTTACCAAGCAAAACAAAAAATTATATTTTCTATATTCTAATGGAAAAAGAAAAAAAAAATTGCATGTCTCATATTTTGAGATAAAAAGGTTCCATATTCTAACGAAAAAATGACAAAATATTTTTGCAGGTTTTATATTCTAAGATTAAAATGTTTCACTAAACCCTATATAATAAGCTATAACCGTTGAAATTTAATTGTGTGCTTCCAATTTTTTTCTTTTTCTTATCTCTAATTGTGTGCTTCTATCTATTTTTTTAAAATAGAAAAAATCATGTCTTCCAAAATTCAAAAAAACAATAGAGATTATTTGACTCTAAATCAATTGGATCGATATGTATTATTTGAAAGAAAATAGTATCCTTATGTAAACTGAGCTTCTATTACTTGATGAAAATGCTTATTATAGAATTATTATATGACTATTATTATTTATTATAGATCATAACTGAAGTATATTATGTTATTCAAAGATTTTTTATCGAGTTTTCAATATTATTTTAGTTACATTTAAGAGTAATTATATTTTGTTTGATATTTTTCGTAAATTGTTTCAAAAATTTTAAAATAAACTTCGCGTATACGCGGGGCCTTATCTAGTATATTATAAACTATAACCTAAATAATACCCATATTTTAGTTTCAACTTACTTGATTAGCGACTGAATTTTAAATATATATATTTTTTGCATCATATCACACGTCTCTTTGCCCTCAACTCTTTTTGTTTTTACCGCTACATGAAACGGATTTGGCTTTTTCGCTATCTCTCTTTGCTTGATCCGTTTATAGAAGTCGAAGAGTAATAATTTTAGAGTAATATTGTAGTTTTCATTACACCAGATTAAATATTTAGCAAATAAATAAGATTTAGAGTTATCAGTTGAAAATAAAATAAAAAGTTATGCCATGCATGTGTCAATTTATATGGTGCTCACGTATCGCATAAATGGAGAGAGTTGATCACAATTCATATACTATATGATTTGCTTTAAACGTATAAATTGTTGGCTCTTTGGATTTGTGTGTAGAAATTGTTGGCTCTTTGGATTTGTGTGTAGTATTGGTGTTTCATTTTGTACATTTTGGTTTCGGCTATTTGATGATTTTAAGTTTTTAATTATTCAAACTAGCTACCGAAATTAAACCCGTAATAAAGAGAAAAAAAACTCTCAAATTATGTGTGAACCTTACTCCGTAAGAGATTCTTTACAACTTACCTTAACCAAACTAAACTAAAATTCTTGTTATCATTTTGTGGATAGAAGGATAATCAAGAATAATTGCCTGCTCAATGATTACGATTAAAGTTATATAACTATTAGGTCTTTTACAGTAGTATATCATTGTCTTTAATTAACTATTTATATACTATGTCATGTTTTTAAGAAAAGCTTATAATGTTTGTTGCTTAGTGCTGCTGATAATTGATATTTACCCACCTGTTCTAACATGCTCAAATCACATTCAAATTGTTTGGTATCGCTTTATTTATTACAATTCTTTGTCGCACAAACATTTTATTTATTTAAATTTTGAATACTCCACTGTCCATTAGGACTCGTGAGTAGTTATAATCAGTCTAAGTAAGTTCCTAAATCCTAACTATCAAATCATCAGATACATGCATTGTTTTTTTTTGGGTTTTTTGCAAAAAAACCCTTCAACTAAATTTTTTTTGCAAATTAAACCCTCAATTATATTATGTGCAAGTCAATCCCCTAAACTCCAAAGTCACCCGCAATATAGCCCCTGGCTATATTTGTCACAAAATTTAACATATTTTCTGCAAAAAAAACCCGCGAACTATTATTTTTTTTGCAAATTTAACCCTCAACTTAAAAAACACACAAATCAAGCATACAAATAAGAAGATGTCATTTTTGTAATTTTTACTCGTTACATAAAATATTCTGTAATTTTTTTTGTCATTTAAAATATTTTAACTATATTTATTGAAAATAATTTAAACAAAAAAAATCATCAATCTCACTTCTCTCTTTGGCCTCTACCATTACGAGTCATGAGTAAGTTGATTTTCTTCTTGATCTCATTAGGTTTAAAATAAGTTGTTTTGTTTGTTGATATTTATGTTTATATTTTGGTGTATCTACAAAAAGAATTTATGTGATTTTGAAATTAATTTAGAAAAGTTTATTGGTTTATGTATATTTATGGATTTACAAATTCTAGCTAAAATTCCCCTTTATTAGATTAATGATTTTAAAATCTTTGTCAAACCCGCCTCCCCTTCCCCCCCTAAATTAATTTCAAAATCATCGATTTTTTAAAATTTTAAAATATAGTATTTTAAATTTTCAATTTTAAAACTACTATTTTAAAATATTATAGTTTTAGGGAATCATCGATGGGTCAAAATTGAAAGGTTATGGTTGTAGGCTTTCTTAGAGACCCTTTTACCCGAAAAAGGTCCAAGATGTTATGGCTTGGGATATTACATTAATCTGCAAGTTGAATGAACAAATTAGTTCGTGTGACCAGTCCAAAATTATCATTGCCTTGACCCATTATAAGACTTTCTTAGGACCCTTTTAAAACGCCAAATGGTCGGAAAAGTTTAGGGGGGTTTATTGTATCAATGATTTGGAGTTATTTGGATAAATCCAAATCTATGAAGTTTTAAGAGGATTTGGAAAATCTCACCTCATAAGGTGGTATTTGGATTCTTTTGTTTTTAACTAGAAAATCTCTCACAAATCCCTCAAAACAGTTTTTATTAGTGAAATCCTAATTTTCCAATAAGAGGAGATTTTAAGGAATTTGTACAAATGATTAGTTCAATAACCTTGGATTGTTAGTGATTTTTATAAATACTAGATCCAATAAGAGTTGATTTGGAAAAAAAAACAAATCCTCTTAAATCATCAATCCAATAACCCCCCCCCTTAGTGTTGGCTTTGGACACATTTCACTCATTGTTTTTCAAACAGCTCGAAATATACTAGTTATATGAAAATCATCAATGATTTCATTTAGTATTTAGAAACCATTGAATAAATAGGAGGAAAGGGGTTGACAAAGATTTTAAAATCATTAATCTAATAAAGGGGGATTTTAGCTAGGATTTGTAAATCCATCAAAATACATGAACCAATAAACCCCCATAAATTAATTTCAAAATCACACAAATTCTTTTTGTACATACACCAAAAGATAAACATAAATATCAACAAACAAAACAACTTATTTTAAACCTAATGAGATCAAGAAGAAAATCAATTTACTCACGATAAAATTAATCGAGAGAAAGACTCGTAATGGTACAGGCCAAAGAAAGAAGTGAGATTGATGATTTTTTTTGTTTAAATTATTTTCAATAAATATAGTTAAAATATTTTAAATGGCAAAAAAAAATTACAGAATATTTTATGTAACGAGTAAAAATTACAAAAATGACATCTTCTTATTTGTATGTTTGATTTGTGTGTTTTTTAAGTTGAAGGTTAAATTTGCAAAAAAAAAAATAGTTTGCGGGTTTTTTTGCAGAAAACATTTTAAATTTTGTGACAAATATAGCCAGGGGCTATATTGCGGGTGACTTTGGAGTTCAGGGGATTGACTTGCACGTAATATAATTGAGGGTTTAATTTGCAAAAAAAAATTAGTTGGAGGGTTTTTTTGCACAAAACCCATTTTTTTTCGGTAAGTGAGATACATGCATTGTTTGCTAGCTGTATATAATTCGTATTCGAAAGAAACTATTATTAAACTGATCCAACTTATTAATAATATCAAAACTAATTTGTCTGGTTTTATAAGAAAGTAACAGGTCCGAAAGCAATATAAATATGTGTTTGACTTCATTACATTTGACAAGTTTGCAAACTGCAATTGCAATTGCAAGCAAAGCGACCGATGAGTCCATGCAAGCTGACTTTCTTGTATATCGTTCATCCACCATATACATTCCCTCTTCTAATTTAATCTATTTATTTAGAAATTATAAATAAGCTTTGCGACATGCAATATTTCTATCTCTTCACGTCTCCTTGTCTAATTAGTCCTTTTGGGTGGCTTAATGCACGAAACACTTTATCCCATTCGCATTCCATCAAATTAAACACTGGAGTATTATTTTTGAATTTATTATGTTTGTTGATTATATTAAGCTAGTTAAATCCGCTTGACCGTACAAGTTTCAATAATACGTTTTAAGGTCGAATCATTTTTGAATCGCAAAAGAAGAAGCTTAGTTCCTTCCTCGTCTAGCTTGAACACCATTAAACCTTGTGTTTTCATTCTCGCAATACCCTTGACGATCTTGGTACCATTTAAGCAAGAAAGCCTTTTCTTGTAACGTCAGAATCTTAATAACTTACAACACTTTGTGTTCTCTTCTTCAGATACTCTTTACAAGAACTCAACAGATTCCCCAAAACCGTACCCGAAGGCTCGCTTCTCCTGTTCACGTCGTCCATCAGCCTCAAAACCGAATCTTCCTCAAACCGGTACAAGACCTTAGACCACGCGGTTGTTGAAAATGCCCATAGCTCTGTCTCCTCGATGTTGCCATTAAGATCAGCAAGAGACGATATCGCCAAAACATAATCGCCTTTCTCGAGTTTCCTGCAGAATCTTTCTTTGATTAGAGGCGATGGCGGAATCCTATTACTCCGTCTCAGATGTTCCCATGTCGCTTCCATCACTTCTTCCTGATCACAAACAGACGCACAAGATGATTACATAAGACTTCCAATCAATCAAATGTTCAGTTTTTTTTTTCCTTTTTCTTTTCATGTTCTTTTTTTACCTTTCCTGCTCTGCTAGCTTCAAGTACCATTTTGAGATGGCGTTTGGCATTGAAATGGTATCCGTGACGCAACATCTCTCGGTACGCGTAACCGAAATCATCCCACTTCTTTTGTGCAGCGCAAGCGTCAAGCATCGTATTGAACGTGTACGTGTCCGGCAACACTCTTGATTCGAAATCCGAGCTGCTTTTTATATGGTTTCCGTCTTCTAGCATCTTCTGGAAAAGTTCTCTGGCTTCTTCGAACAACCCGCCTTGTAGATAAGCTTTTAGCATTATGTTGCAAGTCACTAGGTTCGGGCTGCAGACCTCCTTCATTTGGTCAAATATGTAAGCTGCGTTCTTGATGTTTCCCGAGTCGATGCACGCTTGGATGAGGCCAGTGTATGTCACCACGAGAGGCTTACTTGCAACTCTACATATCTTCTTAATCTGACATTGGATGGTAATGGTTAAGATCGGATTCTTGATAAAGCTTAAGGACTGACTACTGGAATCTACAAAATTTTACCATATTAAGCCCTTCTCTACACCTTCCCGCACTACAGAGACAGCGAGCAAGGTCGTAGTAGAGAGCAGCTGATCCGACAATACCACGGCTTTCCATGTCCTCAACCGTCTGTATAGCCTCGTCGGTTTTACCTTCTTTCCACAGAGTATTCACAAGAACTGATCACAGGAAGAGATGGTTAATCTTCAGTGGGGGAATCCAAACATTGATTATTCTGAAGGAAAAATATAAAGAGTTCACAAAACACCTCTATATGCTAGAGCATTAGGGATAGAAGATTTCTGCATCTTCCTGAAGAACTCATGAACTAAATTGTATTTCTCACATGCAAGCATCACCTGCTTAGACACAAGTACAAATACAAATCCACCATTCAATGGCGTTGATATCTGTGTTTAAAATGGCGCAAGGCGAGGCAAGGCGCCAGAGTCCGAGCCTTCGCCTCTGAGCCTAGGCGCACGCTCCACGCGCCTTTGGTACATGAGGCGCACCTGAAAAAAAAAACATAAGGTTAGTACTTAGTTAATGATATGATCCGTAAGACTTGTTAGTTGTTAGCAGTTAGATGAATAACTAATGGGTATTAAACAGACAAATGTAGTTTCATCAATAAAGTTTAAAACATAAAGCTTTAAAGCAAGACTAGAACACTAAAAATTCAGATCATCAATTATATCCACCATTCGGTTGTCGAACAGCAAATTTATGTGCTGGATCAATTTGCTTAGCATAACTTGAATCAGTCATGGTGTTTGGTGAATCACCAATGGTGATAAAGAAAGACTAAAAGAGAAGAGAGATCAGAGAAAGGATGAGATCAAACTCATCAGATAGGAGAACAGAAGAGAGGAAGAGATAGGAGAACAGAAGAGAGAAAGAGACGTGATTAGATGAAGAGACTAAGAGAGCGTGAGAAACTGAGAATATAAAGAGGCAAAAAAACGATTGCTTTGTACGTTTTGGGAAACATAAAAAGCAAACAAATATTAGGTTTTAGACTTTATTATACCTAAAAATTCAATAAAAATAAGATTTTAAAGAAAACTTACTTGTTTTTTGCAGAGGCGTGGAGCGACTTGAGCCTCGCTTCCGGGCAAGGCGTGGCGGAGCGCGCGCCTTTGAGCAATCGCCTCGCCTCAGATGCATAGGGCGATAGACTCTGAGCCTTGATGCGCCTTGCGCCTAGGCGCGCCTCAGGCGCGCTTTTTTAAACACAGGTTGATATGCAGCATTAATTGTTATAAGAAGAAGAGATATTTCACCTCCATGACGAGGCCGTAGGTGACAGGAGAAGGCTTTTGCCCTCTTTGCTTCAACTGTTGCAAAACCCAGAATGCTCCTTCCCACTGCTTCCGTTGAACACATGCGTTGAGCACCTGTGTGGTGAATCGATGTCCCAACATTCACATTAGACGACAGATATCTTCATAAGAATGAGTCAGGTATATATTACTAACCGCATTGTAAACAACAACGTCTGGTTCAAGCCGGGGATCCCATTTTTCAAGTGTCGTTGGCTTGAACTTCTTTTTAGGTGGAGATCTCATTGTGTCAATCACATGAAAGAGTTCCTTGATATGCCCAGCTTGTCCAAGTGTGACCGCAATTGCACGGTATGCCACCATATCCGGATATGATGAAATTTGTAACTGGTGAAGAAAACAAAAGAAAAAAAACTCAAAACTATATCAGAAGCAACAAGAACACATAGAGGCATGTCATAAGGGTTTTACCAGCATAGCATGGAATACATTGAGAGCTTCTACAGGCCTCCTTGACTTACCAAGCACATTTAGTGCAGTTGTATAGATGATTCTGGATCCAAAATGGTAAAATTTGTCAGCATTAAGCTTTTTTCCCCTCAGGACGTGAAAAAGTTTCTAGAGTTCTACAACTGAATTCAAACAGGTTCTCAATGAAGTATACCACAGCTCAGGTTTAGAATAGTCAGTCAAATAGTTACCTTAGCTTGTTCGATTTGTAACGGTCTTGCCTTTGAAGCCACTCGATGACTTGAAGAACTCGTCTCCAGTTTCCAAGTTTCCCTAGAAAGTTAATCAGTCTCATTATAGTGAAATCCGTATATCTGATTTTTGCACTTCGGATTGCCTTGGAAAACTGCCACTCAGGCATATTGATGTCTGCACCATTCAACCTAGCGAAATAAACTTCGTTAATATAAAATTCAGCTGAATTTGATAAAAAAAACTTCATGAGAAATGTACTAATCTCACCCCCTAATTTCATCTTCAGTCGTATACGCACTAATAAAAATTCAATATTTCACTACCTAATTTTATATCTTCTAGGTAATTGAACCAAATCTAGAAAATAGCTTAAACACATACACTTTTGCTAACTTCTCGATTCTGTCTTCCATTTCCAGTCGTGAAGTAGCTGGCTTGTCCACTATGTCACTGGACTCATCAGAAAACCTAAAGGCAGGACTTTCCATGTCAAACAAGCTATCATCATCATCACCACCATCTTTCTTAGCACCCATTCTCCTGGTTCCACTCAATTTGCTTCTTCTTAAATCATGTCTCTCGTTGGCTAATCTCTCAATTCGCCTTTCTTCAGCGAGGAGATCCAATCCATTTCCGTTGGAACTTCTCACAATCTCTTTCGATGCATCAGAGGAACGCTGATACTTAACCATCTCCTCCTTTGAGTAACTTCTCCTGTAACTCTCATCTCCTGGTGCAGTCACTGAAGCTTCACCACTCTTACTCCATTTTCCAACGTTTGTTATTCTTCTCCTTTCTTCAACAAATTTAGAACTTCTCTCAGTCCCTCTCGGTGTATCAGAGGAACGATGATGCCTTACCATCTCCTGCTCCTGCTTCAAATACCTTCTCCTGAAGCTATCATCTTCTTGCGCAGTCGCTGAAGATTCATCATTCTTGCTCCATTTAACATCTTTGGTTATTCTCTGAATTCCACTTTCTTCATTTCTCTTGAGATCTCTCTCATTACGTTTATCTCCAGTTACCATCTCCTGCTTCACGTATCTTTTCCTGAAACTCTCAGCTTCTGGCGCAGTCACTGAAGATTCACCACTCTTACTCCATTTCACATCTTTGATTATTCTCTGAATCCCACTTTCTTCAATCCTCTTGATACCTCTCTCATTATGATTCTCCTGCCTCGAGTATCTTCTCCTGAAACCTTCATCTTTTGGCTCACCACTCTTATTCTTGACATCTTCAACACCCCTTCTCAACTCTAATCGTCTATAAGAAACCCCATTTCTCAATTCCGAATCACTATTTCCACCTCCACCACCATCATCCTCGGCTTTATCCTTGAGCAATCTGTCGAATTTCTTCTTCTTCCGCGCTGTTTTAACCGATTCCATGATTTGCAGGTACTGATCAAAACTGGGTTTGAATTCAAATCCTCCATCACCCGATGTTATCAATCCGGCCTCCTTCGTGTTCAATTTCAAGCAGAACGTTACCTTCGTCCTTGATTTCCTCGAATTCAGACGAACCAATCGCCGGCAGTTGAAACACGCTTGAGGAAACACCGGTTTCCGAAGAGAATTATTGCTTTCATCGAAGAACGAGGCGTTCACGAAGGCATTCGTCGATATCATCACCGCCATTTTTGTATCTTTACTAAAGCTCTACTGATTTTCCTGCAACTCAAATTTCGAAATTATTCAGAGGCAGTCGTCGTTGAACCCTATCGGCTATCGTCCCGTCCGACGTGGCTAGACGAGTAAAACTACCTTGCCGTTTTTCCTATAATTAAAACTAACGCGGCGTAGTTTTGTGTATAAATAAATGGGATGTCTTTTGAAGAACGTGGCCCATGAATAATTGGGCCTAAGCTTTATAACCTTTAGAGAAATTAGTTTTTTTTTTTTTTTCTGTGTGATGGTGAATTCAGAGCATCTTCATTGTCGTCCGGTTCAATGAGGAAACAAGAAACAAGATACTGAGTAAACCGGTTTGGTCAGATTACTGGATCATCGGGTAAGGAGGTCAGCACCGTAAAAGAAGAGACTTTTTAGTGTTGGTATGAGTTGAAACCAACGCAGAAGATGCTGGTAATAATTATAGAATCCAATATTTTCTTGCTAAAAAAGGGCCTTCAACGGTTAAATACAAAAAGAAAATGATGTAAAGCGAGTCTAATGGGTCATGACTCGTGTTAATTAAAAGGTTAAAAAGTATATGTTGGACACTTGGACCTACTTCTTTTGATGTGGTAATAATCATTACTTAATAGCTTCTTTTTTTCTTTTATCTCATGTGTTTCTAGAATCAAAAACATGGAGTATACAGTATTTTTTTTTTTTTTTTTTTAGCATGTGCAGTATTTGTTGTTGTAGTCGTCGATTATGAGGAAAAAGTTAAATCTTGGTTTTTTTGTTTATGCCTCAACGGATGAATATTTTGGTCTTAGATAAATCCGTTATGGTGTGATCGTTTTTGGTGGTAGTGGCTGAAAATGGTCAAAGAAGGGTCACGGAATTCTGTTAAGGAGAGAACAAAAGCGACTTCTCAAAGAATCTTACCGTTGGATAATAGACAAAATGTCACCTAAAAGATAAAAAAACAAATAAAGAATTTAAAGTAGCAAAAGACTAGAAAACTTTTTGTATATGAACACTTTCACTTGTCTTAAGTCTTAACCATTTAGCAGAACATCAAAACGCGAACTTAATGTATGTAAATACAACAAGAGGTGGGGGTTCTTGGAATTTGTTTTTATCCTACTTATGCGTGCCAAATAAATGAATCTCTATAAAAAAATGTTATGAAATACTAGTATTATATTGAACGGGGGCAAAAATGAAATAAAAGACAGCAGAGATCATTTTTTTATATATAGTAAGGAGATACCAAAGATGCATTATAATACAAAGCATAAACACACTTGGAAACAAAGGGAAACTACAAGTGAGTAGATGTTAAAAGTCTTCCACCGATCTTTGCATTAACTAAACATTCGGAAACCAAGAAGGCTTTTTCTTCTTTCTTCAGCCAAAAAGTACTCTGAGACCATTGTACCTCTCTAAAAGACTAAAACCCTCTTAACTCTCTCTTCCTCTCTCTCCTCTCTCCTCTCTCTTCCTCCTTCTCTGCTTCTGAGGTACTCTAACTCTACTCTACTCTACTCCCATGGAGCTCTAATGGGTTTCCGCAATTTCCATTATTTTCCGCTTTTCTTCTGAGAATTTTTGCACAAGAATCATGGAGGAGTCTTCTCTTGTGCGTTTCGTGTTCGTGCTCTGTTTGGTTTCGTCCTCTGTGTTCTGTTTGGATGAGCCTGACCACAACACTACCGCTTCTTCTGCTGTTTACATTGTCACTCTCAAGGGCCCTCCATCTGTTCATTCCTCCGGCAGAGAATCGAGTGGCTCCAGTCACGTCCTTACATCTACTTCATCTCAAACTTACAAACCATTGTATGTAGAAAAAAGTCACCTCCTTTTATCTTTCTTCAAGTTTCAATCTTTTATCCAGTTTGGCAAAAATCCTCGCACGGTTCTTTTTGTTTCCTCTCGAAATTCTGAGGAATCGCTGTTTTGGGTTTGGTCTTTTCTCAATCCTAAATGGTCCGACAGATGTTGGAAATTCGTCAAATTTTGGGTCCCAGATTACTTGTTTGCTTGTGTATTTGGTCTTTTCCTGAAATACTCAACAGATATAAACTCATGCCTGAATGAATTCGTGCTCCAAGTTGAAACCTTTTATGTTGTTAAAAGGAATATGTTACCTTAATGTCTGTCTGCAGGAAGGTTGTGCTTCAAGCTGATACCTTTGTGCCTGCTCTAATTAAAGCTCTTTTGTTTATACATGTAGGAACCGAAACGCTTCTATTATTAGAGTTCACGATTCGTTGTTGAGAAAAGTATTGAGAAAAGAGAATTACATAAAGCTGTACAGCTACCATTATCTCATCAATGGCTTTTCTGCGGTTATTACCCAAAAGCAGGTAACTCACATTTTCTTAGAAATGTCTAAATGTTAGTGTTTGTTCATTGTTTTGAGCTCATGAGTTTAAAAACCGTTTTTTTCTTTCTTTCTCTCAAGGCTGATAGACTCGCAGCTAGAAAGGAAGTAGAGAATGTGGTTCTTGATTTTCCGGTTAAGAAAGCAACCACTCACACGCCGCAGTTCTTGGGTCTGCCACGTGGAGCTTGGCTACGTGAAGGAGGATTCGAATATGCAGGAGAAGGAGTTGTTATAGGGTTTATTGATACTGGAATTGATCCTACACATCCTAGTTTCAGTGACAAAGTCCTCGGACATTCATATCCGGTCCCTCCTCGGTTTACTGGCGTCTGCGAAGTCGCCACCGGTTTCCCTCCCGGTTCTTGCAACAGGAAGCTCGTTGGAGCACGCCATTTCGCTGAGTCGGCTCTCAGTAGAGGAGTCTTGAATTCATCTCAGGACGATGCTTCGCCATTTGACGGCGAAGGGCATGGCACGTGAGTGTAGTTGTTTCAACTACACTAACCAGCAAGTTGTTGATTCTGAGATATTGGTTTGGTTTGTTTCAGGCACACAGCTTCTGTTGCAGCTGGGAATCACGGGGTTCCGGTGGTAGTTTCCGGTCATCACCTTGGAAATGCGAGCGGGATGGCTCCTCGTGCTCAGTAAGTCAATACCACAGAATGAGATTTCGCTTTTGGGAACAGTTGATAGAGAGAGTTTAAGTGTCTTTTGTCTTTTCTTGGTAGTGTGGCTATTTACAAGGCGTTGTATAAGAGGTTTGGAGGTTTTGCTGCAGATATCATTGCAGCCATAGATCAGGTTAAAAAAAAAAAAAGAAGAAATGTTAAAACTTTGTAACCGAAACTTTGATGAAAAGCGGTTATGGATTTTCTTTCTTTTCTATCTTTTCAGGCGGCTCAAGATGGAGTTGACATAATAAATCTATCAATCACACCGAATAGACGTCCTCCTGATATTGCTACCTTCTTCAACCCGATCGATATGGCATTGCTTTCAGCTGTGAAAGCAGGGATCTTTGTAGTGCAAGCAGCTGGAAACACAGGACCAGCTCCTAAGAGCATGTCTTCTTTCAGTCCATGGATCTTCACGGTAGGAGCTACATCTCACGATAGAGTTTATAGTAACTCGTTAATCCTCGGAAACAATGTCACCATCTCTGGAGTTGGACTCGCTTGTAAGTCTGCTTTTTGTTTTATAGCGCAGCTTCTTTTTCTTGATTTCAACATCAACCGGACCCTTACCGGTTTCTCATTTTTCTTTTATATTAGCTGGTACAAGAACAATGCACAAACTTGTTTTAGCTGCGCATGCGCTTAGAAATGGTACAACTGTCATGGATGCTATATATGTTGAAGAGTGCCAAGATTCGAGTAGCTTCGATCAGAAGCTGGTGCAAGGAAAGATCCTTGTCTGCAGCTATACAGTCCGATTCATACTCGGTGTCTCGACCATCAAACAAGCCTTGGTAGTAGCTAAGAACTTAACAGCAGCAGGTCTTGTCTTCTATATGGATCCTTCCGCTACCGGTTTTCAGATGAGTTCGACTCCGATGGACATCCCCGGGATTCTCATCTCCTCCTCACAAGACTCTCAGGTGTATAATCAGAATCTTGAAAATGCAAAAAGTAGTGTACTTGCACTCTGAACAAGAATGTAACTTTGGCTCTTCCTTATGGTCTTTTACGTGCAGGCTTTACTCCGGTACTACAACACTTCTCTGTTTAGGGACAATGCTTCAGGCAAAATCGTTGGCTCTGCTTCGGTTGCGAGAATTGTTGGTGGCATAAAGCCTACCTATGGCGTTTCAGCTCCAAAGGTCATGTTTTTCTCTGCTAGGGGACCTGACCCGGAAGACGATTCTTTCGATGACGCTGATGTAATGAAACCCAACGTAGTAGCTCCAGGGAACTCGATATGGGGCGCTTGGAGTCCCCTTGGCATCGGAACAACCGATTTTCAAGGTACACAAGATCCTCATTTCTCCTTGCAAGATTATTACTCATTCTGTGCGTCTTTTTCGAGCTCTTAAAATGGCGGGTATTTTAGGTGAGCGTTTCGCTATGGAGTCAGGGACGAGCATGTCTGCTCCACATGTAACAGGGATTGCAGCACTCATCAAGCAGAAGTTCCCTCATTTCACTCCTGCAGCCATTGCATCTGCGCTTTCGACAACGGCTTCTTTATCAGACAGAAAGGGTGGCCGAATAATGGCGCAACGCACTGTCTTAAACCCCGACGTTAGTCAGTCCCCTGCAACGCCGTTCGATATGGGTAGCGGATTCGTCAATGCAACTGCAGCTCTTGACCCCGGTTTGGTTTTCGACATTGGTAAAACGCTTTCTTGAAACCTTCAAGAACCAAAAGTTTCATCCTTTTTTGGTTTTCACACTTAGGTGTTTTCTGAAAATCTAGGTTACAATGAATACATGAAGTTTCTCTGCCGCATCAACGGATCATCTCCGGTGGTTCTCAACTACACCGGTGAAAGCTGCTCGGCGTACAACTCCTCTCTTGCAGCCTCTGACTTGAACCTACCTTCAGTCACAATAGCTAAGCTCGTTGGAACTCGAACCGTCCTAAGATGGGTCACTAATATTGCAGCCACGGTTACAAACGAAACATATACCGTAGGGTGGACGGCACCGGACTCGGTCTCGGTTAAGGTCTCGCCTGCCAAGTTTACAATCGGAAACGGTCAGACACGGGTCTTGAGTCTTGTCTTTCGAGCGATGAAGAATGTTTCGACGGCGAGTTTTGGGAGGATTGGGCTGTTTGGAGACAGAGGTCACGTTGCTAACATTCCAGTGACAGTCATTTACAAGGTTGCGGTCTGAAAAAATAGGCTGCAGAGTTTTGTGTGAAGAAACAAACTTGAGAGAGTTGATAAAAGCTTTAGAGAGATGTGTGTAGTTTGCTTATGTATTTTTCGTTGTCCATTGATTAAAAAAGCTTTAGAGAGATGTGTAGTTTGTAAATGTGTTTGGAATGGTTTTGTGTTGATTTTGCTGATGATGTTGATTGAATTTAATCTAATCCAATCTTTGATTTTTGAGTAATTTATTAATTTTGGTGGAGTAAATTGTAACAAACAATAGTTAAACCCCCTAACACAACGAAACCTTAAATTCAAGGTCCAATAAAAAAAAGTTACGATAGATAAAATCGAAGGGCAATTTCGTCAATATATTTAAATATATATAGAAGAGAGAATTGATTTTGTGGGTTTCGCGGATCCAACAAAACTTGGTCTTTCTTGTTTAAGCCTCCTCAGACGACACAGAGAAGGAGAAGACGTTGGAGACTCACACAAGCTTAAGGCCTCTCGCGTTTTCTTCTCCTATTTTCCAAGAAGCAGGAAGTTCTTCCCCGGGTGCATGCCGCCCTTGAGAAGATTTCTTATTTGGTTCCTCTTTCTCCCTCGAAACTAGCGCCCATACTTGCCCAGAGAATGCCTAAAATACACATAAAGGACCATGTGAGTTTAATGTTTAGACAATGTAAAGTTGAGCTTTATACTGGCGGTAAACAGAATGAGAACTATATCTGATTGTCTTGCAGTTGGTAGTAGTAACGTATGTGGATAACTTGTTGAAGTTGGAGAATAGCTCAATCGGAAAAAGTTGTTGGCAGCGTGATTCTTGCGAGATTTGGATGTAAGTAGATACAAGATGGTTCATGAATAATTGTTCATAGTAAGTAAAGTGGTAAGTGAATGATATGCTGTAGCATCTTTTCAGTTGGAGATTGGGTGGGATGATATTCTCCAAGATGACTCCAATAGAGGAATGTTTGATATGGAACTTGAAGCTGCAGTTGAAGGAACTATGGATGAAGGGGACGAGGTAGGTTTAAGGTTGTTTTTTGCTATTTATGCAGAATCCATCAACTTAAATCTGTTCATTAACAAATTCATGAATTTTGACCTCTAGTTTCGTGGAGAGATATATTACGTCATTCATAAATCTTTAATGTATCTATGCAGATTTTAGTAGGGTCTCTAAATCAAAATACTTGTGATGGAAATGTAGTCTCTGAGTTGTTGGACAAATTAATGGTCCTATCTTTTGAGCATCTTGAATCATGTCAAAATTCTGGTCGTTTGGATGAGGTATGGCGCCGAATGGTACTTGATCAACAATTTTTTTTTTCCTTTCCTTTGTGGTAGATTCGTTAATCGTTTGGCGGTTCTGTTTTTCATTATTTTGGCCTAGGTGTTTGAAATCATGTTCAAGTCGTTTGAGAACTACATTCTGAACACTTGTATATGGTTTTGTTTTCTCCTTTGACTCAACAGGATGAGTGCAGTGGCTTATCTAGCTAGCTACTTGTCTCGTGGAAAGTTTTTGACGGCTTCTTTTGTGGCTAGCATGTTGAAAAGGTACATAGAGATTGCTAAAAACGGGACAAATGATTCAAGTTTCACTTTGTCATAACATTGCTTCTCGTTTGGTGGACGAGTGTGCGGATTATTGTCGAACATGCAATGATGATGTTAGGCCTGAAACACATCAAGTTTCCGAGTTCCTTAAACAAGCCAAAGCTAGTGGTCTGTTCATCGTCTCAGAGGCCTTCATTTTCGACGACTTACTCGAGTCTGAACACTCTCGTGCTTTTGGTGGCTTTGAAAGGCTTGATACATTCTTCCCGTTCGACCCCTGCTTGTTGAAAATCTCTAACTTTGGAAAGTCTTAGTAGCTGCATTGCTTATTTTTTTACTCCATTGTCAAATCTTGAAGCTTTATCTCACCCAACTTCATGTACGAAGACGAGCTTTGTCCTGAGGTCATAGTGAATGGAGATGCAGACAGTGAGGAGGACAGGGACGATGACGTGGATCTTGATAACACTCCTTGATGCTCGAAACAAAGAGGCTCTTGAAGATGCCTTATAGAATCAGACCATCCACTAGTCCTCCTGGATCCTTGTGAATCTAAAGAGGGATTGCAATTTTCCTAGTTAGGCTTCTTTAATATATAATCTCTTTGCAAGTGTGTGTAAAGCCTAAACATACTTTTGTTTATGAACAAACCTTATATCGCACCAAACCATAAATTAGGATTTTGTACTTAAATTTTGGAAACATTTGGCATCAATCCAACTTAGAAAATAAAATCGTAGACAAAACTAGTTTGATTGCTTGTTTCTGACTAAGCCAATGTGAACCAATTAAGTCATTTGATAACCGGTTGAAATGTAGAATAATTTTACACGGTTTAGGATTTAAATTGGTTTACTTTGTCCACAATTTTAGGTAATTGTCACGAATTGGTTCGAAGTGAACCGGGAAATGCTCATCCGAGATAGACCGGTCCGCGAACCAGCTGAGCAATAATCTCCTCTTTAACCTCAGCGTCGGCGTCTAGCAACACTAGCTTCCTCGGTTTCGTTTAATCAGCAAAAACCCTAGAATCTCTTTCAAGCTCAACACCAGTGAAGATATGCCTCCGAAAGCCAAAGCCAAGGATGGAGCTCCCGTAGAGAGGCCTATTCTTGGCCGTTTCTCTTCTCACCTCAAGATCGGAATTGTAAATCATCTCTCTTTTTTTTTTTTTTTTTTTTAATATTAGATTAGAATCGAAGTTGAGATTTATTCAAAAGGAGAAATGGAACCGTAGATTTACTCATCGCAATATATTCATCGATGAAAAGTGTCTTTATTTTTTTCCGGGAAGATCTACCAACTCATACAGAGGAAATGAACATTGGTGATTCATGAGGATATGATTGGTTTAATTGGGTTTGCTGTTACTGTGGTCTTTTAGAATTTTAGAAACTGCTTGATTGTAGAATTCATGTGGGGACGATGATGTAGAGAGAATCATGCATGTAAGCTTTTTGTTTGTGGCATCGCAGGTTGGGTTGCCAAATGTGGGAAAATCTACTCTTTTCAACACTCTCACAAAGCTTTCGATTCCAGCTGAGAATTTCCCCTTTTGTACCATTGAGCCTAATGAGGCTCGTGTGAATATCCCCGATGAGAGGTTCGACTGGCTTTGTCAATTGTACAAGCCAAAGAGTGAGGTAACTTTGTATACTTGTGCTACGATATAATAGGAATAGAGATGAGGCTGCTCAAGCTGACTTCTGTATAATTGCTATGCCTCAGATTCCAGCTTTCTTGGAAATTCATGACATTGCTGGGCTTGTTAGAGGCGCTCATGAAGGACAGGGACTTGGAAACAACTTCTTGTCCCACATTCGTGCAGTTGATGGAATTTTCCATGTTTTACGTATGGTTTTTTTTTTCCTTCTTTTCTTTATTTTTCCTTGTGCCAGCTTAGTGTTAGTGTGATTTGTGGTTAAAATGGTTTTTGACTGAATATGTGCAGGTGCTTTTGAAGATTCGGATATTATCCACGTCGATGATATTGTGGATCCTGTTAGAGACTTGGAGACCATTACTGAAGAATTGCGACTAAAGGTGAAAAATATCTATTACAGATATTGACCATCTAGATCTCTGAGCTTCTGAAATCCTTTCTTTGTATCTTTGTCCAGTTGTGTATTGTTTGTATTAGTTAGATCATGTTATTCGTTTCATCCCTTGTTGTTTAAGTTTCATTCTAACCTATTTGGTACGACTTTAGGATATTGAATTCGTGAAAAAGAAGATTGAAGATGTTGAGAAGAGCATGAAGAGGAGCAATGACAAGCAACTGAAAGTCGAACTTGAGCTCTTGCTAAAGGTATGCTTCTGAATTGTTCGGCGTGCAGTCTTGTTCTGTGAATGTTCTTGGTCGTTGATTATTATTTGGCTGAAAAGATGATTGTGCCTCTCGTGAACAGGTAAAAGCTTGGCTGGAAGAAGGAAAGGATGTCCGATTTGGGGACTGGAAAGCAGCTGATATTGAGATTTTGAACACTTTCCAATTGCTTTCCGCAAAGCCCGTTGTTTACCTGGTGAGTAATCTTGCATGTGCATCTCCTTCTGTAACACATGTTCAAAAAAATTATCGCCTCAGTTTACAAAATGTAGAGGCATACAATATTTTCTGTGAAACTGTTTGATCGCAAGTTTAACCATATTCTGAACTCTATGCTTTTCAAGTTTGTTTCAGTTAAATGTTTATCTCAGCGTAAGAATTTTTAAGGTATATTGTTGGACCTTTTGTGATCATTGGTTGCTCTCAAATTTACCTTGCAGATTAACATGAATGAGAGAGACTACCAGAGGAAGAAAAACAAGTTCTTGCCCAAGATTCATGCTTGGTACTTACATAAATCCCTTCACAAACTATGCTGCAAAAGTTTCTTCTAAGATGATGTGCTGACGCATTACTTCCCTTATTATACTTCTCCTAAACCAAAAAATTATTGTTTCATCGTTATGTAGGGTTCAAGAACACGGTGGTGATACTATGATTCCTTTCAGTGGTGTTTTTGAAAGGAGTCTTGCTGATATGCCCCCAGACGAAGCAGCGAAGTATTGTGAGGAAAACAAACTGCAAAGGTTAGTAATATTAGAACGGCGTAGCCTTCCTTCAAATGAATAGTTGTTGTTGAAGATGATTTTCTATATGAACTGTTAACGTGAATCTAATGGCCATTGCTGCTTTGACAGCGCTCTTCCGAGGATCATCAAAACTGGATTTTCAGCCATTAACCTCATATATTTCTTCACAGCAGGGCCTGATGAGGTATTACAGTCCACTGTACTAGTAATTTACTTGGCTTTCAGAACATGTTTTAGTCTCTATTTCATAGTGTGTGGTCACTGTAAAGTGTCAAGTAGAGCATTTACTGGAATTTGATGGTTTGAAAAATACATGCATCAATGATATTTTCTTTTGCAGGTGAAGTGCTGGCAAATACGACGTCTGTCAAAGGCTCCTCAAGCTGCAGGGGCCATTCACACTGATTTTGAGAGAGGATTTATCTGTGCCGAGGTTGCCTTCTCATTTCTCTTGAAACTTGGTCATCTCATTACTTTTTTCATACCATAAAACGCCAAGCATTTTCTTCCAGGATTGGTTGATTTGTTCTTTTTAAAAAGCTTCTCATGTTTCTCCCGGCGTAAATAATGCTTTGCATATCCTCATACTCATATTGGTGTTGATTTGGATCTAAGCAGGCCTGTAAACATCATGGTAGAATCCTAATGCAAATCATATACAGATTCATGATTTTCACAAACAAATCAACTCTTTATCTGAATTGAATGCTTTGTCTATTTCAAAGTTCGATGTGGTTTAATCCAATGTTGTTGATATCACAGGTCATGAAATTTGAGGATCTCAAGGCACTTGGCAATGAAACTGCAGTCAAGGTACTTGTCTAAAATCCCTTTCCTCCTCCCCACCACCCATCTCTTATTAAGTAGCCAATACATAATCGTTCCCAGAGTTGATAGTGAAGTCTAATTTACAATCCCTATAAACTAATGCAGGGCGCAGGAAAATACAGACAGGAGGGGAAAACGTATGTCGTTCAGGACGGAGATATCATCTTCTTCAAGTTCAACGTTTCCGGTGGTGGGAAGAAATGAGATCCATCTTGTCTACTATGATCGGTATCCTCTCCGGATCTTGAAGCTTTATCCAGTTCCGAGAGAGGAACCAAACTGTATTTTTCTGTTTTTGAAAGTTGCAGTTTTCTATTTGCTTACCAAAACACAACAGTATTGTAAACTCATGTTCCTTTTTGCAGTTGGCTAAGACATGTCTTTGCCTTGCATTAAGCCTGCTGTATCTTGTAGTACTCTTTCAATAAGTTTTTCTCTACTATTTTAAAACCTTATGTGATTGTGAATCTGTGATTGAGACTTTTTGAAATAGACAACAAGAAGTTCGTATGCACGTGGAATGAGTTGTTGAAGAATAATGCTGCAGGAAACAAAACAAATGGAAAAACTGACCTTAAATTTGCAAGTGTCATGACATTACAAGCTCCATTACTAAGATCTTCTGGATAAGATCAAAATCAATAAAAACAAAAGAACAAAAGAATTATTTTGGAGTTGGTCTCCTCTACACAACGTTGTGAAGAGTTGTTGATTCTGTTGGGTTCTTCTCAGTCTCTGAGGAATCTTGATTGGAACATGTTTGAAGAGAGCTCTCCGGAGCTTCTTCTACCGCTTGGCTGCTCGAAAACGAGTTTTCTCCATTCTGTTTGCGGAGCCAAGCTTCATGAAGCTGCAACACATACTCCAAGTGCCATAAAACTTCTCCCATCATTGGCCTGTTCCTCCCTTCATCAGCTAAGCACTTCTCTGCTATCTCCCCATACTTCTCCAACGATTCAGGACTGTAGTTTCCCCTCAGATTTGGGTCGATGATCGACTCGAGAGATCTCTGTTTCTGCCAGCTTAAAGCCCATTCCGCAAGATTGATCTGGTCTTTAGGCAAAGTCGGGTTTATAACAGCTCGAGCACAAACAGCTTCAAACAACACAACACCAAAAGAGTAAACATCTGACTTCTCTGTTAACTGTTGCCTCCTGAAGTATTCCGGATCAAGATACCCGAAACTCCCTTTCACAGCTGTACTGACATGAGTATGGTCCATGGAAGGTCCAGCTTTCGACAGACCAAAATCAGACATTTTCGCCACAAAGTTCTCGTCTAGTAATATGTTTGTTGTCTTGACATCTCTGTGAATGATTCCTCTCTCAGAGCCTGTGTGAAGGTAATGCAATCCCCTCGCAGACCCTATACAAGCTTCAAGCCGTTGCTTCCATGATAGTGGAGGAAGGTTGCTTCCAAATAGATGGCTCCTCAGAGTTCCATTTGCCATATACTCATAAACCAAGATCATCTCATTATGCTCATCGCAGAACCCGATCAGAGACACAAGATGCCTATGCCTAAGTCTTGATAGCATCACAATCTCGGTTTCGAACTCAGCAAGTCCTTGCTGAGAATGCGGTGTTGCTCGTTTTATAGCTATGAGCGTTCCATCTTCCAGCTCTCCTCTGTAAACTTTACCGAACCCTCCAACTCCAATAGCTAAACCGTCATCAAAGTTCTTGGTAGCTGCACGAATCTCGGCTAGTGTAAACTTCCTACCCATTGTAGATGCTGCAAGAGTGTTCAGTCTCAGCGAGCCACCAGTTGCTTTGGCGTTTGCAGTACTGTTATTGACATGCAAGAACAATGGGCGCCAGCCAGGAGGATTGCTTTTGGAGTCGTCTGATTTGTTTCGCCGTATCTTGCACAAACACACTAGCAAAGTAACCAAGAACGCTAAAAGAATTATAGTTGCTACACCTGCACCAACACTGATCCAAATAATCCGCCTCTTCGAGTCGTCCACCGAGTGACCAGTTGAATCGAACCTCATGAGATGAGCAAGATTCCCATCCTTGCTGAGCTTGAAAATCTCAAGACCACTCAGAAGAGCATCGGTTCCAGAAGCACCAGCGGATGTGTCAGGTCCGAGTTGAATCCAGAGGACGTCGTTCTTAGAGGAGACAGGATCGAAGTAATCTTGATAAATAGCTTTGTTCTTCCCGCCCGCATGAGCATATATATCGAAGTTCCCAGCAGCCGTCTGGTTGTTGATGTATATCCTGAATATCCTCTGGTTTTGCTTATCAACAACCAGCTCACAGAAATGAAGCCTAACCAGGTAATCGAAATTGGGATCCACTTCGAATCTCCAAGAAATGTTGAACCTTTTCTCCAAGACTTCCGTGTTCGACATCGTCCTAGCAGTTTCGTAAACAACAAGAGGAGCCACAGGTGCATCATTAGCCAAAGCATATGTGATATTCGAGCTGTTCTTGACCTGTTCACCGGCGTTTTCAATCACCATGTAGCTCGAATCTGTTTCCCATGTCCTATATAGCTTAAGATCTTGGCTTGAACCTAGCTTGGGACCACCAACATTTAGCCTATACATAGTTTCCATCCCTCGTCCTCCCAAACCAAGCTCCACTTCGCTCCCACCCACTTTAGCAACAGATTCCTTGAAAATCTTGTCAAGAACAGGAACAATCTCAATAGCATTCACAAAACCGAATGATTCTTTCTCCGGGCTGAAACTCAAAACCAGCTTTTCCGGTCCGAGAGGTAACAGAAACTCTTTAACCAAAGAAGAGGCAGTAGAGTTGTGGCCAGAGCTTTGCAAGATGAGATTTTTATGCGCGATTTCTCCAGGGATGTTCATGTCAAGTATCAGTCTCAGACCATTCGCGGAAACGCTGAAAGAAGACTCATTCACATTGTAGTTTTCCATAACGAAAGGGCTGAAATGGAGCCTAAGAAAGTAACTTCCTTGAGGTATACCAGAGAATGTATAGTTTAACGTAGTTGGGAACACACGAGCAGACTTATAAATCTCAGAAAATGCAGAGCTCTTAATCGGTGTCGACGCAGTGGCATCAAATCCTGTTGAGCTAAGGCTCAAACTGTTGTTTGGAGACAAATCTCCAACCCATATTCTTCCATCTGCTTTGGTTGAAGTATTTGAGCCACAATCCACAAGAAAGCTCTTGGCTTGGGCTTCTCCATAGCCAACAACACAAGTGAGGATTATCAACAACACACATAGCAGAAGTTGAAGAAACTTCTTCCTCAGCTTCGACATAGCCACTCAAAAGAGCCCGTTACAAAGAGACAATGTTCAACTACAGATAAGCAAAGACCCTTACCTAAGCTCCTCCAGTAATCAGAAATGTCCCAAATGTGTGTTTTTTGTTTTCAATTTCAGAGAAGAAGGCAAGCAGAAACCAACGGCTTTTTAGCAAATCAAGCCTAAATTGCTGAAATTTTTCTTAGAAGTAAACAAAATAAACCAAAGATCCAACCTTTTGTACTCTTCTTTCTTTTTTCAGTAAACAATCCAATCAGGTGCTAGATCTGAATGAAATACAACCCAGAAGAGTCCACAAGAAGTAGATTTTTTCAGTTAAAAACAAAAACCCTGAATGGAGATGGAATCAAAGCGAGTAAATGAAAAACCAAAAAGAACAAAGATCTAGGTTTCAACAAAAGAGGAAAATTTTCTGTGAGTAGAAAGAAACAGAAAAGCAGAGCTGATAGGGTTATCTGAAGAAGAAATTATGAACATGGGTTGTTTGTTGGAACAGATTGGAAAAGAAAGGAGAAAGAAACAATAATAAACCTTTCCTTGAATATTTGTTTTTTTTTTCTTCTTCTAGCTTATAAAAAAGTGATTCTTTTTTGTACTTTATTATTAAATCTTTGTTTGCTGCTTGTTTGTTTCTCTTCACCAAAAGAAGTCAAGTACTCAGAACCCCATCATCATCATCATCCCTCCCTTTTCTTGTCACTTTGAAATTGATAACACTCATATAATAATGAGAAATACCATATAATAATTACTGATAATTCAATACACAAAAACCCATTGTGTTACTCCAGCAGCTGACACATCAGCTTTTTCAAGCAGGGAAAAGCTGACAACTCAGCAAAAACCTTCAACCAATGAAAACATTCTAAATAATACCAGTCAGCATTTCATTAATACACCTCAGCTTCTTAACCGGTTTGATTTAACTGAAATAGAAATTGGTTTAATTTGTTCTTTCTTATTCCACCGAACCGGTAAAATTGATTTTATCCGCATAAATAATTTCGACGCGAATTCAGAGGCCAGTCTCTTCTTCTTCTCTGTGTCGAGTTTCAACGATAATTAGTTGCGGGAGAAAATGGATTTGATTTATTGTTTCCGACCATTCAGTCTTTTCGCAGAATCTCAGTTGTGCCTAATTTAGCATAAGCAATATTCCCGTTCGATGACGTGTCTTCGTTTTTGATTTTCAGCGCCGCCATTTAACCAGTCTCCGAAAATTTCCATCAAGACTTATGCAAAAGAGAGTAAGAAGCAAACGATTATCGTTGAACCAAAGAAACAGAACAAAGTCGAAAAATCACTCAAAAAATTAAGAAACAAAAAAGATGATGAAGAAGAAGAAGAAGAGGTGGAGGAGGAGCAAGTTCTTCTCGAAGATGTTCTAGACGGTACGTCGTTCCTAAAAAGAAGATTCACACAGTCAATAAACAGCTTACACAGAGATAATTAAAACAGTCTACATGCCCAAACTATTTTATTTCACATATATTTAATAATAAAATGATGACCAAAATTAAATAAAAATATAACAAATTGAAATAAAAAAATACCGCAGCGTAGTGCGGGTCTAAATCTAGTTAAGGATAAAATCCGTCTATTTTTGAGTGTTTTGCGATGTAAATACAGTAACGTGTGCTTCTTAATTACTATATTAAAAACTAGCTAACAAATTTATAATACACAATAAACGTTTGAAATAAGTTACATAATAATTCTCGTTGGTAAAAAAAAAAAAAGTTACATAATAATTCTCGTTGGTAAAAAAAAAAAAAGTTACATAATAATTCTCATGATAGAAAAAGAATAAAATATAAAGATTCTTAGAAAAAAAAAAAAAAAAAAGAGAAAGAGACAAAAGATAAGAGCGGTGGCAATAATAGGGATTGGGAAGTGGGTCACATGCCCCGGTCCGGTAGATCATCAGCATTTCATTAAATAAACCTTCTACGTGAATTTCCAATAGTACCATTGATGCAACATACGTCTCCATCGAGTTATGTGAAGGTCGTTCTTGTCTTTTCGATGTTCACTTGGTCCGTACCGTCGTCCCTAGAAGTACTTACTACGGAAAAAAACATTTGTTCACATATCATATTCCAAAAAATCACATCTCTATGCTTTTTTTTTTTTTAATTATTGGAAGTTTATAAGACTATGCTTTTGTCCCTCTATTTATTCTTATCTTTTTAACGGCTCAGATAATAATGTGACAATTAAACGTGTAAGATGTAATGTAATTAAAATGGTTTGCCAACTGTAAACTCGGATAATGCATGGAAATTTGTCGCCTTTATTATTGAGATCTTTACATTTTTGTTTTATTGGGTTCTTAATAAGAAGCTATAAATAGATAACATTTAAAGTTATTTTATGTAACTTTAAAAATTCTGTAGTCGGTGATGGATTAGGAAAATAAAAATCAAAAGAACCGAAAAATTAGAGTTGCAATAGGCCTTCGTGAGCATTGGAAAATTTTGTTTTGGTACACAATGTAAAATGTTGGGTTTGAAAAGTCCATTTATGATTCTATGGCCACTCACTGTATCAGTTTTCGTCTAATCTACAACATTCTCTTTACCTCTTACGTGAGATATGGAAGTACGATTAGGTGTTTAGGTCACTGGCTCTTGTGTTTGGTTTTGAAGTTATCCATAAAGAAGAAAACTTCCACAAGAAGTTATCCTTTTTGGGGTAAGTTTCTTGCTTCATGAGCAAATCAGGAGACGGTAAATCCAATAGAATTAGATTCTCTACATTCAAACCTTAAGAAAAAAATAAATACAACAATGAGAAAAGAACGAAGTCATGAAGACAATAATACAAGTCAGATTGGAAAACAAAAACAAAAAAAAAGAAACAAAGTGATATTATTTATAGTCATATGAGGACATCAATGGGAGGTCTTGGTTCAGAAGAACCAGAGACGACTTCATCTTCTTCAGATGATCCATACAACAAAGTCTTCACTTCTGCTATAATAAGCTGAGTAAGCAACAATCCAGAGATCAAAGCCGCAGTCATCAACATGTAAAACACACCATCCCAACTAATCGCAGCGATGTAACCCGTAAGAACAGGTCCAATAGCTGCACCAACTGATCCTGTTCCATCTATAATAGCAGTCACCGTAGCCAAAGCCCTAGCATTGCCTTTAAGCGACTTGTGAGTACCAAGATCAGCTGCAACTGCGGTTGTGATCAAAGCATAAGGTCCATTAACAAATACTCCAGCGATGAACATAAGGATGATGTTGATTGTCATCGAAACATGACCGTATGTTCTGTACAGAAACAGAGCTGGGATCGTCAAGTAGATGAATCCTCCGGCTGTGATTGCTCTCCCATCGAGCTGATCAGAGAAATAACCAGCTAAGACCCCTCCAACCACACCTCCAACATCAAAGAGCGTCGATAAGTTCCCTGATGTCTCTTGTGACAAATGCTCTCCTCCAATCTCAGTCTGGCTTACGTAGAAAGGAAGCCAATAGAGGAAAGTGTAAGAGACAAGTTTCGTGAAGAAGAGACAAAACGCAAAAGGAGCAACACCAGGGATCTTCCAAGCGGCTAAGAACCCGACCGCTCTTCTGTCGAATCCAGTAGTACTCATCCTAGAGCTCAAGAAGCTCTCTGTAATGGTGTCACCGAGTCTCATCGTCGAATCAACTTCAGTTCCATCTCTCTCAGCATCAACAGCAGGAGGGTTCACAGGCAAGAACAAGTAAACCACAATGCCAAGAAACGTGATGAGCAAGGCAGGACCAACAAAAGACCATCCCCAACCGAATCTCAAAAGTCCGGTAGCGATCAAAGAACCAATGATGTTCCCTACAGATGTATGAGCACTCCATACACCCATAATCACACCTCTCCTCTTCTTATCAAACCAATTCCCCAAAACCGCAACCACACAAGGCCATCCGATAGACTGAAACCACCCTGCCAGTGTTTGGATCGCTAGGAAATAGTAGAAACTATGGATGTTTGCCCAAAAGGCGACCCCAAACAGAGCCGTGAACACTCCTGTCCCGATCATACCGATTGTTAGAAACGTCCTGAGGTCCAAACGATCACCTAAATGACCAGCGACGAACATTCCAACCGCGTAAACAGAGAGGAAAGCCAAATCGATTTGTCCGAGCAAAGCTGTTCCGTCTGGACCATCGAAAGGAGCCCATCCGCTATTTTCCGCCGCCTTGAAATGTCCCGTTGATGGTTTCGAGAGCGTTCCTTTGACGATGCTGTTAGGCTTTCGAGTTGCGTGGAAGGCAAGGTAGGCGATGAATGTCAAGACGAAGACCATTGCTTGGTATTGCTTGAAAGAGAGTTTCCCTGAACGCTTAAAACGTTCGAGGAAATGAATACCTGGTGGTTTTATCTCTACGTAGAGGAATTCGGATGAAGTCAAAGACGCCATGGTTGGTTTTTTCTTCTAGCTTCTTCTCTTCACGTGAACAAAACCTGAAACTCAGATCAAAACAAGAAAGTCAAAAATACAGAACCAATGAGATTGCCTCTTTATCATCATCTCTTACAAACAGAAAAAGAAAAAATATACAACACAGAATTTGAATGACCTTTGAAATTGTCAAGAGAAGGGAAAAAAATTCTCTCTTTCTTCTCCCTTCTCTCTGTTTTTTTCTTTCTGCAACTTAATGTTTTGGAAGATTTTGTAAGGAGCACTACTTAAATAGTCTAAGGACGTGAGAGTGACTAAGTTAAAATTACTTAATCTTGGGCCTTTTTGAGATGTATTTTATTAGTTTGACTTTTGGTTCATATGATTCACTTTACCATCCTTCCACTTTTTCTAGTTTAAACTTCACAACATGTATGCATATACGGTTAAACCAGAAGTAACCATTGGAGAACAATTCAAATGATGAGATCAGATTTATTAGAGGAGGAACAAAAAAAAGACTAGAAACAACAAATATCCGTTAGTACAATGGAATATACCCTAAAGCTTTATATAATTTCTTGAAAAAGAAAGCAGATGAGGAACAACAGCCTGAAGAGCTGTTCTTAATTATAGTCTTTGGAAGGCAATTTTAAATTTGTGTTATCATCTTATATTTAGTTTACTAGAGATTACCAACTCAGCTTTATGAATGATTCAAACATGGAAAAAATAATGTATTTTGACTTTTGTGATTTGCTGCTATCTCATGCTTTGTATCTAGCTATCACGTGAGGTGCCTTTTGCTATTACGGGATTGCAACGACAATATCAAAGATTATGCAAGCCACAGCTTATATATATATTATTATTTTTTTGTTGCATTATTCTACTCTTTGTGGGCTTGGTTCAATCTTATCAGCATTCAGTACATATCTCCCTAACCAGTGTACTTACCGACTTGATTTTAAGAAATAATATTTGAGAAATTACGAATGGATATACCAAAAATAGAACACACAAAGCAATGCGATCAGAACAACAGCCAAAACAAAGTGGATTGTACATTGGGATGAAAACACATATATATCAATTACAAGAGAATATAAAGACACAACCAATAACGGCTACCAAAACCAAAGCTTAAAGACGCAAATGTTGCATTATTCTACTAACGTTTTTTTTTATTCTACTCAACGTTTCCTTTCAATCGGTCAGGTTATTTCCAAACCGGTCGGGAATCAAGTTTAAAAATTTAAACCCGAATATTTTGATTTCTGAAAGATTCGAACCATTCCCCTCTCTCTATTGTCGGACCATCACAGGGAGGGACACGTTAAAAACACGAGTTGACTTTTTTTTTTTGACTCACCACTCACAACACGAGAGCAATGAAGATCGAAAAACAATCAAGCTTGAACCAAGGTACATAGGCGCTACTCAATCCATAAACTTGCCAATATTTGATTTTATTTTATTTTTTGCCCCCTCTAGTGATTTATGTTAGATCTCTTGTTAATTTGTTTCACACAGAGGTGAATCTATCGATAGAGAAAGAGAATGGTACGAATCCTAAGATCAGTAGGTACTGGATTCAACGTTGTTGTGACTTGTGAGTTGTTTTATTAAATCAAATATTTTTCATGTTTTATAGATGTTCTTCTGTCATTGCTATTGACATTGATCCAGTGAAAATAGAAATGGCTATCAACAATGCAATGGTTTACGGAGTTGCTAATAATGTGGATTGGTGATTTCATTCACTTAGCTCCGTCTCTCAAAGTAATCTTCTTTTCTCTATCCGTTTTTTTTTTTTTTTTAGATTTCGTTTGACCGATTTTGCTGTTGAGCTAATCTACAAGTTTCATATAGACATTTTTGCTAGGGAGATGTATTGTTTCTTGCGCCACCGTGGGGAGGACCAACGTATTCCCAAGTTGAGAGCTTCAAGATGGATATGCTCCGCGATCCAGCCAATAGACGGGTAACAATAGATTAATATATGATTAATTCATTATGGAAATACACATCTGTGGTAGGGGTGATTTCAAAACTACACTTAAACATTTCCCGAATTGCAGATCTACACCCCTCTCACTTTTTAAAATACTTACACCCCATTTTTCCTATATCATCCTTACCCTTCTAACATAATCACAAAAATGCCATTAAGTAGACTTCTTTATGAAGTCTACTTTAAGTGATAATGTCCAAACCAACCTCATCTCCTACACTTATTCACGAAAATGCCATCCACTTCAATTCATCCAACATCCATTTTCAACCATAATCAAGCTTTTAATGCTTCTTCTTCCCATTTACACCACTTAAATCTCATTCTATTCACTTCTAACCTTCTTATCTACCATATTCTCTCCAATTTCATCACAAAAAACTCTATAATCCATCTCTCAAAATTTCAAGTTATTGTATGATACCATTTCCGGTCACCAAGCTTACGGCGACGGCTGGGCTTCTCTATTGAAGCTTCAGATAGAAGCAATCCGCCGTAGACGACACCGAAGAGCTCTCTAAGGTGACTTTTCGTTCGTTTTTCGCGAATTTCAAAGCTCCGGCGAGAAGTAGACTTCTTGAAGAAGTCTACTTGTCAACGCAGGGTATAGTTTTGCAATTGACTTTTTGACATTTCGGGCTTGTAGACTTCTTTAAGAAGTCTACATTTTTCCTTTGACAACAAAAAAGTGTGGGTCCCGTTTGTAGACTTCCCTAAGAAGTCTACTCTTCGGAAAAGGTCTAGATTTGCAATTGACCACACGAAGACTTTTGTCTGTGAAGTCTACAGATGAAGTCTACTGATAAGAGATCTTTGCAGTGTAGTAAACAATTCGATCCAGAGGACCAGCGTTGCACAGTGAACTTATGAGACAAGAAATAGAGCTAAGACAATGATATGGTTGGGTTGTGATTAAGTGACAAGTAACGAAAGCAAATAATAATATAAATCCAATATGGAACAAGCACTAGACCAAGGCAAATCGCAGGAGTTCATGAAAAGTAACCGAACGACTATTCAGGACAATGATTTAGGACAGGTTTCGAATTCGAACACGAAAGTATGCTAATCCACTCTCGTGATCTTAACAACTTTGCTAATCAACCTAGATGTCTAAACTCTCGTTTGAATCTAGAAGTTAAAAGCAAGCAATATAGACAGGTTCGATATGTTCACGATTCGCCTTAGCATCAACTCTCGCAGGCTAAGGACGAATCGCTCACCAATGAATGTTCTATCAACCTATAACACTTTTGATGCACAGATTAACTAAGGATCTAAAACCGAGTGATCAAATCGACTTTAGCTTTAAGACTATCAGAGGTGAAAACAAACGATTCTTTTCATCTAAGATCCCAGGATACGACAACCTTAGCTGATGGTCGAAGTTGCCACAATCCGAAGATTGGGGTTCCTGTTGAGGTATGTATCCAACTTAATGGACGCACTCTAGTTGATCTTTCGATTCAAAGATTAAACGTCCTATCTGCATTCAGTTATCCAAGTCATGAAACTCCTTTGAAAAACCTAGATCTAGCTAATCGACTACTCAGACATGATCAAGCAAACGACAGCAAAAGATGAAACAGTTTTCATTGAAATAACGAATAGTAAAACAAGAGGGTTCAGAAATCTTCTCCAAACTGTCACAAAGGATTCAGAGATCTTCTCCCTCAAAACAATGAAAAACTCCCAAAAAGCGTCCCCGAAAAACGTAAAAGAAAGTCTAGCCTAAAAACGGCTGAAAAACGAGTGTAAATAGGTCAAGTGTCGAAGACCGATGATCGAACGGTCGAGATCGAACAATGGGGATCGAACGGTCGAGATCGATCGGCTGATGGACGGTGTAGATCAAAAGGTCGAGATCGAACAATGGGGATCGAACGGTCGAGATCGATCGGCTGATGGACGGTGTAGATCAAAAGGTCGATCGACTGTAGACCGGCGATCGGGCTGGCTCGCCGGGGTCGGTCGAGCGGGGGATGGCCGGGATAGGTCGCCGGGGTCGGTCGAGCGGGGGATCGCCGGGGTCGGTCGAGCGGGGGATCGCCGGGGTCGGTCGAGCGATAGGTCGCCGGGGTCGGTCGCCGGGTAGCTCGACGGGGTGGCTCGCCGGGCCGGTCGAGCGATAGGTCGCCGGGGTCGGTCGCCGGGTAGCTCGACGGGGTGGCTCGCCGGGCCGGTCGCCGGGGTGGCTCGCCGGGGTGGCTCGCCGGGGTGGCTCGCCGGGGTGGCTCGCCGGGGTGGCTCGCCGGGGTGGCTCGCCGGGGTGGCTCGCCGGGCTGGTCGCCGGGGTAGGTCGCCGGGGTAGCTCGGCGGGCTGGTCGCCGGGCCGGTCACCGGGGTAGCTCGCCGGGTCGGATAGCCGGGTTTTTGGCCATTTCGACTCCTTTTTGCTCCGTTAGCTCATCTTGCTCCTCTTTGTACGGAAATTCTCCTCTGAATGCCTTTATACCTGAAAAGACTCAATAACAACTAAAAAGACTCGATAAAACACGTGAAAACACTTGTTAGAATGCGCTAAAACGCAAGACATCAACTCCCCCAGACTTAGTCTTTTGCTTGCCCTCAAGCAAACATAGTTTCTAAGAACGGTGAAGAGGTTTGAAAACACGGGAACTCGCAAATCATCAGCAACCATACTCTGAGGGAAATTCATTAGACTTTAAGAAATAACGCTTGGTCAGCGCATAATCACTGTCGTACCCTCAGGGTCTCGCAATCCTGATCCCTTCGTGAACTCCACCCTGCAGAAACTCTAGCTACACATTGGTCAACTCTCTACATTCATTAAAGATTGGCGTGAACTTCTCATTTGGGGCACTATCTAAATGGAACGAGCTTTCGAAAAAGGGTAGGCCATCTCGTGTAATAGTGACTGAAGTGTACAGGGAGTTACCATCATTTTCTGGTAGGGCGGTGCAGGATGTCGCACAAAATGGTAAGAGAGGATGGACTTGTTGATGTCCGCAACCTCTAATCACTCTCCTCTTTCATTGACTATCACCCTTCAGACTTCACTTCTTCTTCCTCGGGGTTTGTCTCGTGCTAAGGGACACATGTATTTTGATTTTCGAGACCCTTTCCTTCATCCTTCGAAATATATATATATATATATTTTTTTTTTTTTTTTTTTTTTTTTTTTTCGGATGAAGGGGGCTCTATACGTATATATGTCCCTTAAAACACAGAGTATGAGACAATGGATGACGTACCCCAAACAGCTAGACCGCATGAATTTTCTTGATGGTCCGCTAAGAGCGGATGTTCCTGTTACGAGTGCAGGTGCTCTGTCCACATTTCTTTTCTCTTCTAACCACGATTGACTTCAGCAAGAGTGAGTTAGAGGTTGCGTCAGTCCTATTCTCTCCGACCTTTTTGCACACATCTGCATATAAGAGAAAGATAAAAAAAAAACATGGGTCGAGAGGTGGTTAGGCTATTCAGGATCAGCAAGAGTGGAATAAAGGAGAAAGAAGTCCTGAATATGTATGGTGCAGCTCGCTCTACTATCTAGTGCCCAAAAGAAGAAGCATTTAATGTTCAATTTAATCCAGATAAAATTGAGTCAACCAATGCTTCACCAAAGATTTCTGCAAAATGAAAATTCTTGGGGGAAGTCCGACCAAAAGGGCATTTCAGCTTTTTGCACCTAACAAACCCTGCAGAATTGGTCACTAGATCGAAAATATTCAAGAGCATAAATGGTTGAAGATCATCATATGATTCGGTCCTTATTCCCAACAAGTTTGACTCAATAAAACAACGACTCAAGAAAAACATCAAAATGACTCAAGACATAAGAGAAAACAAAAGAAAAGAAAGTGGCATTAGTACACAAAGACCCTCCCCCAGACTTACTTCACACCGTCCCCGGTGTGAAAATAAATCGAGGGAAGAGTTAACAGATTCAATGAAATAAAATAAAAGGAAAAGAAAAGAAAGAAAAGATATGTTACAGTGGTGGTGGTGATGAGAGTTGTTGTGGTGCTCAGCGGTGGCCACGAATTATGGCGTCTATCTCCGCGTCCATACTCTCCCGAGTGTACTGTGGGATGGAAGAGGAGTCTGCTCCGGCGGTGGTCTGGTGCATGTACTGGTCGGCCGGACCGCTTGGATACGGCGTCGAATGAGCCGCTGGCCTCGCCGCTCTGGAAGTTGTAGCACATCGCCTCAGATAGGCATGGTCCTCTCGATCGCGTCTCTTCCCTAGTCGGGATTCGTATGATGAATGACGCGGTGCGTCTGGAGGTGGCTGGCGAGTAGGGGGATCCTGATCTTCTGTGGTGTCGTGTTCGAACTCTTCTTCGGAGACTTCCAGCGGCGGATGTGCTTGGACGGGTGCTGTGCTTCTCCGGACAACCGCTGAAGATGTGCAGCTCATCATGTTAGTCAATGCCTTTACCTGATTGCTTAGCTTCTTTACCTTCCTCCGTAGTTTGCTGGCGAGCGTGTTTGATGCTTTATCCTGGCACTTCTGCCAGCGTTGGAGTGAGTTGATATGCTCGTGCGCGGCTCGGAGTGCAGCGCTTTGAGTCTTTGGCACAGTGGTCTCCTCGAAGTGGAAATGGTCAAAGTCAAACAACGTGTCGCCTGCTTCCTCCGGCGACTTGGATCTGCGGCTCTGGTAAACTAATGGAGTCAAGGGGTCTGAAGCGGTTGGATGTGCACGTGCGGTCGGGTGGATGACAAGTGCTGATGGTGGCGGGTTGAAGTCGACATTGGCCCCACCTCGGAGTGAAGTGTAGGTCGGGTTAGGTAGTCGAATACGTGAACTTCCGAGTAGTCGATGGGTAAATTGGTATATCAGGTCGTTCTCTTCACTGGCTGCCGTTTTCTTCAAAACCTGGCAGTTCTGCAAATACTGAATGTCTAGCTCTTCTGGCATGGCGACGATCTCATTCATATCAGGTATAAACCCGACGGCGGCCAAGATAGGCGTCACAAGTCCTCCCATGCGTAGCTCGCACCTGGTTCTATTACTCTCATTCTTCAACGCCCATCTTTGGTAGGAGATAAGCTGCTCGATCAGCGCTCGTGTGATCCCTCCGTTCGTTCGACTTCCCTGCAACCTCATTCCATTGCTCAGACGAGGCTGAATTCCGGTAATTGCAACATCTATCATGGTTATCTCGGTAAGATGGACGTTTCCAGTAGTTTGCCTCGGGTTGAGTACGTTTGCCAGTGCTTTGTGGATGTAGCGGATGGACGGGCTTCTAATTTGTGCCGATTTGCAGCCCGAAGTGAACACTCCCGCAGCTATAGTGTCCCATAAAGCGTCAATCTCGCCTCTGTCTACGTCGAGCCCGACCTGGTTGCTAGGAGGAAGGAAATGCACTCTGTCAATCTCCTGGAAAGAGAGCATGCGTCTCGCGCCGCCGGTCCAGAAGGTGATATAGCCGTCACTCCCGTCTTTCGTGAGCTGGTCAGGGGCGCAGAGATGAAGCTCAAGGGTGGCGAGAAAGAGACAAGTCGCTTTCTTGTAAGACTCATGCCGTCGGTACATAAAAGCCCCGATCCCCAGGTGGTGTAGCATGGCGTCTACATCCTCAGTGATGCCAAGCTTATCCATCGTCGCACGATCTGGGTATCTCGTTCCCGCGAGTTGCATGGAAAGGAGAATTCTAAGGCGCTTGACCTCCAGTTCTGTTAGACCGTCGACAGCTGGCTGGGCTCTCATCACTATGGGTGACTCGACCTCTTCCATCTCGTCGTCTTGCGCGAAGTCACTGTCAGACGAAGCACTGTCGGACTCAGCATGCTGCTTTCCTCTTGATATTTCTGCTCTCCTGCTCGAGTACCCTTCCCTTCGACCTGTGTTCCTGAAATCCATAGAAGAGAGCCAAATTAGAGCAGCGTAATTCGAATTTTAACAGTCTAACGGTGTTCAATTGCAAAATCAGCTCAGTGTCACGAATAACGCAATTCTCTGAGAATTTAATGGCTAATTAAGTACAGGAACAAATAACCAAGCAAGTAAGCTTGGGCTTAAACCAAGAACACAGATTAAGTGCAACCAGGAAGCAGATGTCACAACAGCGTTGATCAATGAGACAGAGGTGAAATAGACGGTAGAACATTTGCCGAGTTTATCGACAGCAGCCTAGATAATTGCAATCCTAGCTCAAGAATATTCAAGACACACCCAGGATTTTCAGCAAAAATCAATTGCTCAACACAATAAGCATCAATTAAGCACAATAGCACAAATTCAGCTCTAACTCAGCCTAGAAATTAACACAGCAAGCACTCATTCAACGCAAACAACACTCAATTAATTGAATGAATAAAGAGTTCCAGGCTGGATTGGATGAGGAAATCGCTCGATGGAGGTACGAGAGTACAGCGCTCGACGGGCCGGAATGAAGCCACTCGACGGCTGGAGAGCTCGCTCGCTCGACGGAAGATGGAGCCGTCGGTCGACGGCGCTCTGGCGGGTGGTGGCCGCTCGACGGGTGGAGAGCCCGCTCGACGGAAGATGGAGCCGTCGGTCGACGGCGCTCTGGCGGGTGGTGGTCGGTCTGCAGGGTGATCGGAGGGATCGCATAGCCTGGTGAAGGAACCGAGCGCTCGACTGGGGGTATGAACCGAAACCTGCACAACACAGAAAAAGAACAGAGGAAGAGAGAGATATGTCTACCTCCTCATGGTTATGCAGTTGAAGATGAGTGAAGAGGATGATCTTTTTCGGTGATGAAATGGGGTGGGAAGGAGTTAGGAAGGATAAGGTTGGTGATGTGGGGTGAGTGTGTGGTTTGTGAGTGTGAGTGAGGTGTGTGTGCGTTAAGGCTACTTACCTGGTGGGCCCGCGAGCGATCCACCTGTTTTTTTTTTTTTTTTTTTTTTTTTTTTTTTTGTTTTTTTTTTTTTTTTTTTTTTTTTTTTCAAGAAAACAAAACCGAAAATTAGTACACAAATAAAATCGAACAGAGTATAGTACACTTACCGGTGGGTTGCCTCCCACCAAGCGCTTGGTTTGAGTCACTAGCTTGACTTGTAAGCCGATTAGGCTGGAGATGGATCACTGAGAGGAACGGATTCTCTCTCTGTGATGTCAGAATCAGCAAGGTATGGCTTGATCCGCTGGCCATTGACAACAAACTCTCCGCCTTTGGTGTCCAGTAACACCACAGCTCCATAGGGTCTGACTTCCTTGATGACAAATGGTCCTGACCACCGTGACCTCAGCTTTCCAGGGAATAGCTTCAGTCTGGAGTTGAACAGCAAGACTTGCTCACCTGGGGAAAAATCCCGTTTTAGGAGCTTCTTATCGTGATACGCCTTAGTGCGCTCCTTGTAGATCTTCGAGTTCTCATAGGCCAGGTGCCTAATCTCGTCCAACTCCAGCAACTGCATCTTTCTTCTCTCAGCTGCATCCTTCATGTCGTAATTCATCTGCTTTACTGCCCATGCAGCCTTGTATTCCAGCTCCACTGGAAGGTGACAAGCCTTGCCATAGACAAGGTTGAACGGCGTTGTACCGAGAGGCGTTTTGTAAGCAGTGCGATACGCCCAGAGAGCATCATCCAACTTTGCAGCCCAGTCCTTGCCTTTCGTGCCTGATGTCTTCCGCAGAATGTTCTTAATCTCTCTGTTTGATATCTCTACTTGGCCACTCGTCTGAGGGTGATAAGGAGTCGCCACCTTATGTTTCACCCCATGCCGCTTCAACAGATTGTCAAAAGTCTTATTGATGAAGTGGGAGCCTCCATCACTAATGACAACTCTCGGCACACCAAAACGCGGGAAGATCACAGACTTGAACAACTTCATCACCACCTTTGCGTCATTAGTGGGACTGGCCAAAGCCTCTACCCACTTAGACACGTAATCAACCGCTACCAGAATGTATTGGTTGTTGTAGGAAGACGGAAATGGTCCCATAAAGTCTACTCCCCACACATCGAACACTTCAACCTCCAGGATGAAGCTCTGTGGCATCTCATTTCTTTTATTGATGTTCCCTTCTCTCTGGCATCTATCACACTTCGAAACGAATGTCTGCGCATCGCGGAAAATGGTCGGCCACCAGTAGCCGGCTTGTAACGCCTTGGAAACCGTCTTATACGTAGCAAAATGCCCTGCATAGGAAGAACCGTGACAGTGGAACAAGATCCCAGGTATCTCCTCATCAGCTACACATCTCCTGAAAACTCCGTCAGTACAGTGCTTATATAAGTACGGCTCGTCCCAGAAGTAATGCCTGATGTCCTTCAGAAACTTCTTCTTCTTGTTTCCCACGAACCCCGTTGGTTCTTGCTCAGCAGCGAGGTAGTTGGCTATCTCCCCAAACCAAGGAAAACTTCGACGGTTGACATCGTCAATACTGCCGACAAAGTCGCAGCGAACTACTTGATCGGGTGCTCCGCCATAGTCGATCGCATCGACTGCATATACTTGCTCTTCACGTAAACTATCATCAAGAGGAACTTCTTCGTCTACCTTCAGTCTTGATAGGTGGTCTGCTACGCCATTATCAATCCCCTTTTTGTCTTTAATCTCCAGGTCGAACTCTTGCAGCAATAGAATCCACCTTAACAGTCTCGGCTTTGCATCCTTCTTCGTGAGCAAGTACTTCAATGCCGCATGGTCTGTGTGGACAATCACCTTCGATCCAACAAGGTAAGATCGAAACTTCTCAAATGCAAAGACAACCGCCAGCAATTCTTTCTCTGTTGTAGCGTACTTGCACTGCGCCTCGTCAAGGGTTCGGCTGGCGTAATAGATCACGTGCAGCTTCTTATCCTTCCTCTGTCCTAGAACTGCCCCCACGGCATAGTCGCTAGCATCTGTCATAACTTCGAAGGGGAGATTCCAGTCCGGAGGCTGAACAATTGGAGCACTCACGAGAGCTCCCTTGATCGTGTGAAAGGCTTCCAGGCATGCACTGTCAAAGTCGAACTTCACTTCTTTGCACAACAGCTGCGTCAAAGGCCTGGTGATCTTGGAAAAGTCCTTGATGAAGCGTCTGTAGAACCCGGCATGCCCCAGAAAACTTCGGATCTCCTTCACCGTTTTAGGCGGCTGCAGACTCATCATCACTTCGATCTTCGCCCTGTCAACCTCGATTCCCTTCTCTGAAATTTTGTGGCCCAGAACAATTCCGTCTCTCACCATGAAATGGCACTTCTCCCAGTTTAGCACGAGATGTCTGTCCTCACACCGCTGCAACACCCTGCACAGATTAGACAAACAAACAGAGAAAGAGCTTCCATAGACTGAGAAGTCGTCCATGAAAACCTCCATTATGTCCTCAATAAGGTCAGTAAAAATTGACATCATGCACCGCTGGAAGGTCGCCGGTGCATTGCACAGGCCAAACGGCATTCTGCGATAAGCAAAAGTGCCATATGGACAAGTGAATGTCGTCTTCTCCTGGTCATCAGGGTGGATCGGGATCTGAAAGAAACCTGAATAACCATCTAAGAAACAGTAGTAAGGATGGTTAGCCAATCTCTCAAGCATTTGATCAATAAATGGAAGAGGAAAATGATCTTTGCGAGTTGCAGCATTCAGTTTGCGGTAATCAATGCACATGCGATGCCCAGTGATAGTCCTAGTAGGTATCAGTTCATTTTTATCATTTTTAACAACAGTAATACCTCCCTTCTTAGGAACTACATGGACTGGACTAACCCAAGTACTATCAGATATGGCATAAATGACACCAGCTTCAAGTAGTTTCATTATCTCTTTCTTGACAACATCTTTTAGATTCGGGTTTAACCTCCTCTGATGTTCTACAGAAGTCATCGACTCATCTTCTAGATGTATCCTATGCATGCATAGATCAGGCGAAATCCCAGGAATGTCATCTAGTGAATACCCTATAGCTTTTCTATACTTCCTAAGCTCACAGAGAAGCAAAGCAGTTTCAACATTGTTCAGATCAGAGTTCACTATCACAGGATATGTCGAATTGGGTCCTAGAAATGCATACCTGAGCCCCGCTGGAAGTGTTTTTAGTTCGAGCTTGGGAGCTTTCAACTCACTCCAGGGGCTGTTGATGGTGGTTTCGAGGACGGGTGCCTTGTCGGTTTTCTGCTTCGGCGAATCCTCTTCGTCATCTAAACTCATGTAGGCAACCAATCTCTCCATCCTCTTCGTCGCGTCCATCATTTTTGCCAAACCGTTGGCTTCTTCATTCAGATAGCTGAACTCTCCTTCAGCTCTAGTCAATGCCACCTCCAGAGGGTCGTCAAGAAGCAGTTCTTCTCTCACTTCTTCTACCAAATGCGGGCCATCTTCTATGACAAACGTCTGCCCGTCTAACATTGGTCTCTTGAGGAGTCTGTTCATCTCGAACCTCATGACCATGTCTCCCAGCTGGAGATCAATGATACCTCCTCTTACGTCAATAATTGCACCAGCTGTGCATAAGAAAGAACGCCCAAGGATGAGAGGGTCCTTCGGCTCTTCATCAGTCTCGAGGACTACAAAGTCTGCTGGAATGAGCGTATCGCCTATCTGCACATGTAGATCCTCGAGTATACCAACCGGGAACTTCGTCGACCTATCAGCAAAAACCAAGGAGATCTTTGTAGGCTTGAACTTCGTGAATCCCAGTCGCTTCGCCACAGAGTATGGCATCAGGTTCACACTCGAACCAAGGTCGCAAAGAGAGCATGCGAATATCATCTTGCCAATCTTCACTGACAAAACAAATCTGCCCGGATCGCTTCTCTTCTTCACCACCTTGTTCTGTAGCACAGCACTACACTCCTCAGACACCAGCATCACATTTTCCTCCTCAGCTACTTTCCCAGAAATCAGCTCCTTCATGTACCTCTTCAGCGCAGGAATCATCTGTACAGCATCAGATAGAGGCAACTTCACAGTCAAGTCCCTCAACATCTCTTTACACTTCGCTTCCTCCAGACTTTTCCTCGACTTCTTCGGTGGAACTGGATAAGGCACCTTCGGCTTGTAGATCCGTGTAGGTACAGCCTCTGCAGCTACAGGTGTAGGCTCGTCAGAAGTCGATCGCATCGACTGCATATACTTGCTCTTCACGTAAACTATCATCAAGAGGAACTTCTTCGTCTACCTTCAGTCTTGATAGGTGGTCTGCTACGCCATTATCAATCCCCTTTTTGTCTTTAATCTCCAGGTCGAACTCTTGCAGCAATAGAATCCACCTTAACAGTCTCGGCTTTGCATCCTTCTTCGTGAGCAAGTACTTCAATGCCGCATGGTCTGTGTGGACAATCACCTTCGATCCAACAAGGTAAGATCGAAACTTCTCAAATGCAAAGACAACCGCCAGCAATTCTTTCTCTGTTGTAGCGTACTTGCACTGCGCCTCGTCAAGGGTTCGGCTGGCGTAATAGATCACGTGCAGCTTCTTATCCTTCCTCTGTCCTAGAACTGCCCCCACGGCATAGTCGCTAGCATCTGTCATAACTTCGAAGGGGAGATTCCAGTCCGGAGGCTGAACAATTGGAGCACTCACGAGAGCTCCCTTGATCGTGTGAAAGGCTTCCAGGCATGCACTGTCAAAGTCGAACTTCACTTCTTTGCACAACAGCTGCGTCAAAGGCCTGGTGATCTTGGAAAAGTCCTTGATGAAGCGTCTGTAGAACCCGGCATGCCCCAGAAAACTTCGGATCTCCTTCACCGTTTTAGGCGGCTGCAGACTCATCATCACTTCGATCTTCGCCCTGTCAACCTCGATTCCCTTCTCTGAAATTTTGTGGCCCAGAACAATTCCGTCTCTCACCATGAAATGGCACTTCTCCCAGTTTAGCACGAGATGTCTGTCCTCACACCGCTGCAACACCCTGCACAGATTAGACAAACAAACAGAGAAAGAGCTTCCATAGACTGAGAAGTCGTCCATGAAAACCTCCATTATGTCCTCAATAAGGTCAGTAAAAATTGACATCATGCACCGCTGGAAGGTCGCCGGTGCATTGCACAGGCCAAACGGCATTCTGCGATAAGCAAAAGTGCCATATGGACAAGTGAATGTCGTCTTCTCCTGGTCATCAGGGTGGATCGGGATCTGAAAGAAACCTGAATAACCATCTAAGAAACAGTAGTAAGGATGGTTAGCCAATCTCTCAAGCATTTGATCAATAAATGGAAGAGGAAAATGATCTTTGCGAGTTGCAGCATTCAGTTTGCGGTAATCAATGCACATGCGATGCCCAGTGATAGTCCTAGTAGGTATCAGTTCATTTTTATCATTTTTAACAACAGTAATACCTCCCTTCTTAGGAACTACATGGACTGGACTAACCCAAGTACTATCAGATATGGCATAAATGACACCAGCTTCAAGTAGTTTCATTATCTCTTTCTTGACAACATCTTTTAGATTCGGGTTTAACCTCCTCTGATGTTCTACAGAAGTCATCGACTCATCTTCTAGATGTATCCTATGCATGCATAGATCAGGCGAAATCCCAGGAATGTCATCTAGTGAATACCCTATAGCTTTTCTATACTTCCTAAGCTCACAGAGAAGCAAAGCAGTTTCAACATTGTTCAGATCAGAGTTCACTATCACAGGATATGTCGAATTGGGTCCTAGAAATGCATACCTGAGCCCCGCTGGAAGTGTTTTTAGTTCGAGCTTGGGAGCTTTCAACTCACTCCAGGGGCTGTTGATGGTGGTTTCGAGGACGGGTGCCTTGTCGGTTTTCTGCTTCGGCGAATCCTCTTCGTCATCTAAACTCATGTAGGCAACCAATCTCTCCATCCTCTTCGTCGCGTCCATCATTTTTGCCAAACCGTTGGCTTCTTCATTCAGATAGCTGAACTCTCCTTCAGCTCTAGTCAATGCCACCTCCAGAGGGTCGTCAAGAAGCAGTTCTTCTCTCACTTCTTCTACCAAATGCGGGCCATCTTCTATGACAAACGTCTGCCCGTCTAACATTGGTCTCTTGAGGAGTCTGTTCATCTCGAACCTCATGACCATGTCTCCCAGCTGGAGATCAATGATACCTCCTCTTACGTCAATAATTGCACCAGCTGTGCATAAGAAAGAACGCCCAAGGATGAGAGGGTCCTTCGGCTCTTCATCAGTCTCGAGGACTACAAAGTCTGCTGGAATGAGCGTATCGCCTATCTGCACATGTAGATCCTCGAGTATACCAACCGGGAACTTCGTCGACCTATCAGCAAAAACCAAGGAGATCTTTGTAGGCTTGAACTTCGTGAATCCCAGTCGCTTCGCCACAGAGTATGGCATTAGGTTCACACTCGAACCAAGGTCGCAAAGAGAGCATGCGAATATCATCTTGCCAATCTTCACTGACAAAACAAATCTGCCCGGATCGCTTCTCTTCTTCACCACCTTGTTCTGTAGCACAGCACTACACTCCTCAGACACCAGCATCACATTTTCCTCCTCAGCTACTTTCCCAGAAATCAGCTCCTTCATGTACCTCTTCAGCGCAGGAATCATCTGTACAGCATCAGATAGAGGCAACTTCACAGTCAAGTCCCTCAACATCTCTTTACACTTCGCTTCCTCCAGACTTTTCCTCGACTTCTTCGGTGGAACTGGATAAGGCACCTTCGGCTTGTAGATCCGTGTAGGTACAGCCTCTGCAGCTACAGGTGTAGGCTCGTCAGACACAGGGACGGGTTCCTGAGAAGATGAACCTTCGTCTTCAGCTCGATCCACTCTACTCGGATCAGCTCGATCGTCTTCGCTCGCGTGTCCTTCTGTTTCAAAGACCAGGTCCTCGTCAGCTTTCTCCTTCCCTGTTCTCTTTGCAGGAACTGGTGTAGGTGTCAGCTTCTTCCCACTTCGCGTCTCTACCACGGCAACATACTCATTCCTGGGATTTGTCTCTCCTTTCCCAGGAAGTGTTCCATGAGGCCTCTTAACAGCTTCGGCCATCTGAGCAACTTGTACATCAAGCTTCTTGACATGAGTCCACACGGCTTCATGCTTTCCGTTCAGATCATTGTACATCGTGTCAATCTTCTGGTTGATCTCTTCAGAAGACTTCTGCTGGTTCATCAACATTTGCTGCATCATACTTTTCAGCTCGTCGTTCGAATTGTTTGATGAACCTGAAGCTTGCTGCTGGCTACTGAACGGCACCTTCTGCTGCCCAAATGTCTTCTGGTTCGGAACAAAGGTCTTCTCCTGGAAGGTGTTAGAGTAACTCTTCTGCTGGTTTTGGCTCGACCTTGGCGGGTAGACTTGATCTTGCGGATTCTCGACGTTCGTGCTCCGATAAGACAAGTTCGGATGCTGCCGGTAGTTCTGGTTGAAGCTACGGTTTTGGACAAAGGCTTGCCCGTTCACGTAGTTAACCTCCATCTGATCATCTTCTTCTTCGCCTACTCCAAACTCTTGAGAGACAGGTGTATCATCGCTCTCATCAACGAAATGGACAGACTTCTGCGACGCCTTCAGCAGCAGATTCACCTTGGCAGTCAGCTCATCAATCTTCTGCGCTTCTACACCGCTTCCCTTGGCGGACACACTACTCACAGTTCGGTCATATTCGGCGCTCTTGTTGCTCGAGCTTGCAGCCAGGTTCTCGATAAGCTCGAATGCTCCTTCCTTGGACTTCGTCATGAAATCACCATTGCTGGCTGAGTTCAAAATGTTTCTGTAGTCCCAGTTGACTCCATCATAGAAGATTCCCAGTATCTGCTCATCAGTGAAGCCGTGATGAGGACAATCTCTCCGGTACTCCTTGTACCTCTCCCATGCTTCGCAGAAAGCTTCTCCGTCATACTGGTGGAATGATGCAATCTTGGTACGGAGAGAAGCTGTTTTAGATTTCGTATAGAAGTAGTCCAGGAACGCTGATCTGCATTGTTCCCACGAAGTCAAAGACCCTGGTGGTAATGACTTCAGCCAGCGAGAAGCTTTATTGGCGAGTGAGAATGGGAACAGCTTGCACTTCAGGAAATCGGCTGGTACCCCATTCGAGCTAGTCGTGCTGCATATCTCTTCAAAATTCTCGATGTGGTCCATCGGATTCTCAGCAGGTAGGCCATTGAAGAGGTGCGCCTTGACTAGTGAGATCATGTTGGGGTCTATCTTGTAGTCTTGCCTCTGAATTGGAGGAGGAACAATCGCAGACCGGTTTTGGTAGAAGGTATGCGGATTATCTCTCTCTCCAATAGAAGCTTGAGGATGCGGTTCTCTATCTTGCTGAGCCTTCCGCATTTGCTCGATCTGCTGCTGGAGCTGCTGCATCTGAGCAGCCATCTGAGCAGTCAGGTCTGCATTGCCTTGACCAGCCATCTGAGCGGGTCTGGTCTGTCTGTTTTCTCGTTCTCTTCTCGCGAGTTCTGCGTTAGACAGGATAACAAGATCTTCGGTGCGGTTGCTCCTTGTAGATCTAGTGGTCATGCACCTGAAACACACACGAGAGACAAGAGAAAGAACAAGTTAGTAAAATTCTTAGACTAAATTTCCAATCAAAATTCAATGGCAACGAGTTGGTCCCCGGCAACGGCGCCAGTTTGATAAGAGATCTTTGCAGTGTAGTAAACAATTCGATCCAGAGGACCAGCGTTGCACAGTGAACTTATGAGACAAGAAATAGAGCTAAGACAATGATATGGTTGGGTTGTGATTAAGTGACAAGTAACGAAAGCAAATAATAATATAAATCCAATATGGAACAAGCACTAGACCAAGGCAAATCGCAGGAGTTCATGAAAAGTAACCGAACGACTATTCAGGACAATGATTTAGGACAGGTTTCGAATTCGAACACGAAAGTATGCTAATCCACTCTCGTGATCTTAACAACTTTGCTAATCAACCTAGATGTCTAAACTCTCGTTTGAATCTAGAAGTTAAAAGCAAGCAATATAGACAGGTTCGATATGTTCACGATTCGCCTTAGCATCAACTCTCGCAGGCTAAGGACGAATCGCTCACCAATGAATGTTCTATCAACCTATAACACTTTTGATGCACAGATTAACTAAGGATCTAAAACCGAGTGATCAAATCGACTTTAGCTTTAAGACTATCAGAGGTGAAAACAAACGATTCTTTTCATCTAAGATCCCAGGATACGACAACCTTAGCTGATGGTCGAAGTTGCCACAATCCGAAGATTGGGGTTCCTGTTGAGGTATGTATCCAACTTAATGGACGCACTCTAGTTGATCTTTCGATTCAAAGATTAAACGTCCTATCTGCATTCAGTTATCCAAGTCATGAAACTCCTTTGAAAAACCTAGATCTAGCTAATCGACTACTCAGACATGATCAAGCAAACGACAGCAAAAGATGAAACAGTTTTCATTGAAATAACGAATAGTAAAACAAGAGGGTTCAGAAATCTTCTCCAAACTGTCACAAAGGATTCAGAGATCTTCTCCCTCAAAACAATGAAAAACTCCCAAAAAGCGTCCCCGAAAAACGTAAAAGAAAGTCTAGCCTAAAAACGGCTGAAAAACGAGTGTAAATAGGTCAAGTGTCGAAGACCGATGATCGAACGGTCGAGATCGAACAATGGGGATCGAACGGTCGAGATCGATCGGCTGATGGACGGTGTAGATCAAAAGGTCGAGATCGAACAATGGGGATCGAACGGTCGAGATCGATCGGCTGATGGACGGTGTAGATCAAAAGGTCGATCGACTGTAGACCGGCGATCGGGCTGGCTCGCCGGGGTCGGTCGAGCGGGGGATGGCCGGGATAGGTCGCCGGGGTCGGTCGAGCGGGGGATCGCCGGGGTCGGTCGAGCGGGGGATCGCCGGGGTCGGTCGAGCGATAGGTCGCCGGGGGTCGGTCGCCGGGTAGCTCGACGGGGTGGCTCGCCGGGCCGGTCGAGCGATAGGTCGCCGGGGTCGGTCGCCGGGTAGCTCGACGGGGTGGCTCGCCGGGCCGGTCGCCGGGGTGGCTCGCCGGGGTGGCTCGCCGGGGTGGCTCGCCGGGGTGGCTCGCCGGGGTGGCTCGCCGGGCTGGTCGCCGGGGTAGGTCGCCGGGGTAGCTCGGCGGGCTGGTCGCCGGGCCGGTCACCGGGGTAGCTCGCCGGGTCGGATAGCCGGGTTTTTGGCCATTTCGACTCCTTTTTGCTCCGTTAGCTCATCTTGCTCCTCTTTGTACGGAAATTCTCCTCTGAATGCCTTTATACCTGAAAAGACTCAATAACAACTAAAAAGACTCGATAAAACACGTGAAAACACTTGTTAGAATGCGCTAAAACGCAAGACATCATCTACTCATCAGGGGTATAGATTTGCAATTGACCAAAGTCAACTTTTTCGAAGTAGACTTCTTTTGTGTATGTAGACTTCTTAATGAAGTCTACTTTCTCGAGTAGACTTCACGATGAAGTATACTTTCTCGAGTAGACTTCACGATGAAGTCTACTCGATAAAGTAGACTTCATGAAGAAGTCTACATACGCAAAAGAAGTCTACTTAGAAAAATTTGACTTTGGTCAATTGCAAATCTATACCCCTGATGAGTAGACTTCATCTGTAGACTTCATATTGAAGTCTACTCAATAAAGTAGACTTCATATTGAAGTCTACTTTGGTAAAAGAAGTCTACTTCTAAAAAGTCAACTTTGGTCAATTGCAAATCTATACCCCTTGATCAGTAGACTTCAGTTGTAGACTTCTCCAAAAAGTCGTGATTTGGTCAATTGCAAATCTATACCCTACAGTAGACTTCCTTATGAAGTCTACATTTAGACTTTACAGAGGAAGTTTACTTTGTTGCTGTTTTTTAAATTCGATATTTGTGCCTAATGACTAACTAATTTTTTTAAATTTTCTTAGACAATAAGTTGTGTTAACCAGTTTACTTGCCTGTGTTTCAGCTTAGCATGCTTAATCATTCTATTTTGAAGGGAATTTATTTTCTTCATTTTGTTGGACACTAGGTGATCATGTAGTAGACTTCAATAAGAAGTCTACTTGCTCGTTTTGATTATTAATGTGTTGTATCTTCGTCTTGTTTTGCAGAAAATGGTGTACGTAGCTGCTGTTTATGGAAAATGGAAGAGGAAAGATAATTATTCGGTGAACAAGAACGGAGAACGTCTGGAGTTATCATATCATATTAACATAACCAGAGAGCTTTTGTTGGAAAATAGGTGATTATGTAGTAGACTTCTTACTGATGTCTACTTATTCGATATTTCAACTAATAACGTGTTGTCTTCTTTTGCAGAAAATGGTGTATGTAGCTGCCGTTTATGGAAAATGGGTTAGCAAAGACAACGGGTCCTGGTTTTTTGAAGTGGATGACAGAAAGGAGGGGAGACTGTTCTCACTAAGAAATGGTTGTACCCATGACGAGCTTGTTTAAATGGCAAAAGATGATTATGGGGTTGATAAGAATGCTGAACTTATAGAGATGACATACCCACTTTCAGCTACTATGCTCCAAAATCTAATTATTTTTTCGAACTTGGACCATTTTAGCTAGATAAAATGCAATTTGGACTTTTTAAAAATAATGTAAAGTTTACAAAAGAATTCTAATTCTATACTAAATTCAATACATTTTGTTGTGCAAGAGCTCATGAAACAATTGAAATTCATTACACATCAATAACATACAATCTTATACAAGAGAAGTATATATATAATATTTACAGCACATACAATCGTATAAACTAATCCAAAAGCTCCCCATTCAATCTGTCCAAAGCAGAATCTGCCCATAAGGAAATCCATAGGATTCTTTGCAAGTTCTGCGTAGCTAGCTTCATTATGTAGCTGCCACATCTACAAATGACAATAATTTACATAAATATTTGACTGAGTTATTAGAACAATACTAAGAAAAAACAAAAAAACGAAAAACTGCAATTTGCTGGAAGCAGAAAATAGGGATTTTTCAACATCTTTCAAACTAAGTGCGGATGGACTATACCTCGGATTCGAGAACGGACAGAAGATATGGAAAGATGGATTCGAGATCTTCAGAACCGTAGGTAGATCGAATACTGGTTCCTTACTTATCGTCAGAAAATCTCATCACAAACCTGACTAGAAGCTGGAAAAATAAAATCTTAAATTCTTTGACAGATTTGACTTCTCAAAACCAAATGGACATATCTCTCAAAATATACCTCTGATTAACGTGATCTTGGATTTTCTGAAAAGATGAGAAGGAGATATTTCCAACGGTACCAAGATCAGCCTCTAAGTCATCATGGATCGTTGGTAACTCACCCTGAAAGTAGGCTTTACCAGCTGTCTAAATAGGAAAAAAACTGCAGGGGGAAATTACTTGTCACTTGCGGCACGAACGGCACCATATGAGCCACCCAAGCCACCAACCTAGTCAAAACTACAACAATGAGAAACTCAGAAATGGAATTACAATCAATCAAGCAGTTAAAACATGGAAAGAAAATGAGTAAATTGAATATGTTCTAATTTCAGTGACATAAGAAAGTAGGGAATAGAGAGAGCTCACCAGCTATGAAGGCGTCTGTGGAGGTTGATGGTGTCCTCTCTATCTCACATATTAACATCAATCAGCAAAAAACCTGAGTTTTAAAAGCAAATAATGAGAAGGGCTATGGCTGAATTGAACAGATCTAGTTCAGATCTAACATGGGGACAAGAAGGAGAGCTTACCAGTGAAGATGGTGGTATCGGCGAGGACGCGACGACGGCCACTGGCTTTTCTCAAGCGAGAAGAAGCGGCGGAGGTCACGAAGATAATATGAGAGAGAGAGAGAGACGGTTTCCGAACAACGGCGGTTATCTAGCTGTGACGGCTCAGATCTGGATTGGAGGGACTCTACGCGACGTCGATGCTTCACGGAGAGATGTGAGAGAGATGTGAGAGAGAGAGAGAGAGACGCCGTCCAGTTACAGATTTCTATCCCAAAATTAGGGTTATTTCTTTATATACCAATGTTAATTTTCCGGTTAGATGAAACCAAATTCGGTTAGGTTCGGTTAAATAGATTTCATCATGAAGTTTACAAGTGAAGTTTACAAGTGAAGTTTACTCCGAAAGTCTCCCAAACCGATATTGTATCAGAAATATGTACCAATATATTCCGGTTCCCGCCAATTCTCCCAAAATATTTTGTTTCCCGCTTGGATTTTTTTGAGTTTCAGACTTCATAACGAAATCTAACTATGAAGTCTACCAATGAAGTCTGACTAACCCTAATATTCTGGTTCCCGCCAAAATATTTTGTTTCCCGCTCGTTTTTTTTTTAGTTTCAGACTTCATAAGGGGATCATTTCGGTTAAATTTAAAATTCCGGTTATGTAGACTTCTTAGAGAAATCTACAGTGGAAGTCTACCAAAGAAGTCTGCCATACCCTAAACACTAAATCGAATGTTTTACATAAAAACTTATAGCATATATTAGTTTTCTTTGCATATACACAATCTACACTATAAACAACAAAAATATATGAACCTTAAATGATTAGACAACATGTAAACTTTGTTTTCAAAATTTTTTTGTCTAAACCCTAACAATTTATACTACCAAACCCTAATCTTCAAACCTATACTCTATCCTTGTTGGACCAAATACTCATGAAACTTATAAACTTATACATTTTACTGAGTTTGTATTTTATATAGATGACATTTGTATTTACTTAGATTACTGACAAAAAATTCTTGGAAAAATATTTTTAATAAATTTTAAAATTAAAATTTAAGATTTTGTAATTTAGTAGACTTCATGTGTAGACTTCTCTTCAGATTTCTAGGTTTGTGACTTACTTTGTCTTTGTTGTACTTAGGGTAATTCATTTATAAGCAAAATTATTTTTAAAATATGTCAAACTTTAATGTCTTATTTATGTATAATTTGTTTGGTTTAAATATTTTTCTTTAATTTTATAATTTAAATTTAAGATTTTAAGGCGTTGTAGACTTCGTTTAGAAGTCTACTTTACGTAAACTTCTTATGTAGACTTCGCCACCATGGGTAAAATGGTCATTTCGACACTCGTTTATTGTTTGTTCATAAAAGAGCAAATGGTCATTTTACACCCCTTGGGGTATACTTTTGGTTAAAAAGTCATATGGGGTATACTTTTTTAAAAAAAACAATGTTTGGGTACATAAAATGAAATTCCCCCTCTGTGGTAATGAAGTTGTTTTTTCTTTCTTCTCAAGCTACTCACTGTTTAAGATTGCGCATTAATCCATTACGCCTAATATCATAATATTTCTACCGAAAAATGTTGATTTAGCCCAACTTGAAGAACTCGCTTGCCTCTCGTCGCCTCCTCTAACTCTTGAGGTACTTATTTACTTAACACAAACACTGAATAAAAAAAAAGAACAATAAATGAGAGCTAGTTTTATTGCAAAACTCTTTTTCTCATATGTTGTGATGATTTCATTTCAGATAGAAGAAAACTATGTTGGAGGCAAACTTATAGCCATAACAGCTTATTTTAGTTGCAATGCTGTTTAGTCAAGAATTTGGAACTATATTTCTGCGTCCGAAACATAGGAATTGACTTTTGTCACCCATGTCCTAAATTTTTATGATTTCTTCAAGAGATGTTTCATTTTTGTTAGTTCTGATTTATAATAATTCTCACTTAAAACTCGTTCTATCCTTCAGTTTTTAGGACTTTAATCTTATCGACTGGAATAACCAGATTACTCATGAATGAGATTATAAAGTACTTACACATCTAGCGGGGATAGCTCAGTTGGGAGAGCGTCAGACTGAAGATCTGAAGGTCGCGTGTTCGATCCACGCTCACCGCATTTTGTTAAACATTTGTTTTTTGTTTTTTTTTTTTTTTTTGATAAGACCGGTCGGGAATTACGTTTATAAACCAAATCACTCTAAGTAGTTACATAAACCGACTATTTTCGTCGCCGTGGGAGGGTTTTGCAGTTTATCTCCGTCGTTGAAACACGACTTGAGTTGACTCTTTGATGCAGCTCAAAAAACGATCGCGGTCGAAGAAAGGTAAAAGGTAACAGTCGCTGCTCAATTTCGATCCCTCGCCATGAATCCAGTGCGACATTATCCAGTTTTTGAACCCTAATTTGAGTCGATTCTTGTGCTTTCTTCAGTCTCAGGGATAATAAAGAATATGGTAAGGTGAAAAAGTACTGGGTTCAACGATACGATCTCTTCTCGAGATATGACCAAGGCATCGAAATGGACGAACAAGGATGGTACTCTGTGACTCCTGAAGAAATCGCAATCAAACAAGCTGAGAGATGCCGTGGCAAAGTGGTGATCGATTGCTTCTCAGGCGTTGGTGGTAACACTATTCAATTCGCTAAAGTGTAACAATCTCTCTCTCTCAAAAACAAGTGAAGAAGAAAGTTTTCTAAACAAAGTTTCATTCTTTTATAGATGTTCTTGTGTAATTGCTATCGACATTGATCCAAACAAGGTCAAATTGGCAATCAACAATGCCAAGGTTTACGGAGTTGCTAATAATGTGGATTATGTCGTTGGTGATTTCATCAAATTAGCTCCGTCTCTCAAAGTAATCTCCGCAAAATTAGAGATATCTCTTGACCCCTTTTTTGTTGTTGGTGCTGATTAATCAACTCATGATGATGGTTGGTAGGGAGATGTAGTGTTTCTATCGCCACCATGGGGAGGACCAATGTATAACAGAGTTGAGAGTTACAAGATGGATATGCTCCAACCAAGAGACGGGTAAAATCTATACATGTACATTTGTCTTCATATTATAAAATCTATACATGTATCATCTTTTGATCAAGTTTTTTTTGTTTGTGGAAGGTACTCATTGTTTCAGATTGCGCAGTCCATAACGCCTAACATCATAATGTTTCTACCGCGAAACGTTGATTTAGCTCAACTGGAAGAACTAGCTTGGCTCTCCTCGCCTCCTCTAACTCTCGAGGTACTTACTTACTTACTTACTTGTCAAGAAGAAGAAGAAGAAGAAGAAGAAGAAGAAGAAACAATAAGAGTGCTGATTTGATTGCTACTCTCGTTTCTTGACTGTGATTTCAGATTGAAGAAAACTTTGTTGGCGGCAGAATGAAATCGATAACGGCTTATTTTAGTTTAGAAAATGGAACTATCTTTTCTGCATCTGGCAAATAGAGGAATTGAATTGACTCGTGTAATTCATTATCTGTGCTTTATGATTGTATAATTTCTTGAAGAGACTTCTTTTAAATCTGATTCTGATTCCATGTCCAAGGACACAAAGAAGTTGAGAACTTGATCAAACATTGGTTGTTCTCAACTGTACCCTATCAGTGTGTGCGTATTCAATTAGAGATGGTTTAATAGAATTCACTTTTCTGTGGACATTATATTGGAGAAAGTTTGAAAAAAGTCTTAAATGGATTTGGATTTGGCTATGGAGGTCACTTAATTACTGTTACAAGGCAACGAGATAGAAGAAAAACAAAAAGACGCAAGTGTTCGTGGAAAGGCCTCCCGCCTCTATACTTTTAGTCCTACTTGTGACTTAACTTTCTGACTTAACTTTTAGTCCTACTTTGATGAATTTATGTAAACTCTTTTTATAACTAATAAAGCAAAGCAAAGAGGCACGACTGTGCGAGGACAAACATAATCACGAACAAAGAAGTAACACACAGGCCACAACTGATCATTCAAAAGCCCATTGGTTTTCTTCGCCAAGCTTTGCTTCTTCTTCGGGTGTGTAATCGTTCCGGATGTTGAAAAAACTACGAACCTCTTCTACTGTTTTATCTTTGATCATTTCAGCGACGGTCTGAGAAGTAAGAACAAGAAGATTTTTGATGTTTAGATAGTTACAGCCATAATGAGGCTAAAGAGCGTCGGTTCATCCATCTGGCTCATAAAGTCAGCGTCCCACTTCTTGAGCTCCTCTTCGGAGGAAGAAGAAGACGAATCACCATCACCATCACCATCACCACCGGGGACGACGACAACGACGTGTTTGTTGCAGTACTCGATCACTTTGGAGAGGATAACGCCGGCGATGTTGGCAAGAGGGACTCCGTTTTCGACGCAGTCATCTTCGATCATGTGAGCTAGCGTCTGCGACTGGAGAGCCACAGCCTTTTCAACCTCAAAGATTTGGTCATCTGAGCTCCTTAAAACAATCTTCTTCGCCGACGTTGACATGATTAGTTCTCTTTGGAGATTGATGATGAAAACTAGGAATTAGGGTACGTGATTGATGTGGGGAATGATACAAAGTTGTGAACCTATGCACCTGTATTTAAAGGATTTTTGAGTCGGTTGTTTTCTTCATTATCATAACATGATTAGGAATATTTGGAAATATATTATACTAGGAGATAATCCGCGCTTCGCGCGGAATTTTACGTTGTTACTAGGTTTTTCACCCGCGCGTATTTAATAATTTGAATAAATATTTTTATTCATAAGTTTTTTTCGTCCGTAGCATGATTGATTGTAATGAACCAATGTTTTATTTCTTTTGTTTAGCTTTTTCTCTTTATTTTTCTTGATTATTCTCCAGTACTTGATACATTTTATAAATAGTTTTATTGTAGTTCTCTTTAATTTAATATTATGTAGAGTAAAAATTTAATTATCTGATACACCCAACCAAACTTAAAAATGAAAAAGATTCACGGAAACAAAATTAAGATAGAGATGGTACAATTACATATTCACACATGTTATAAGCAATGTCTAATAATAATATAAATAATTTAATTTTTGCAATCATAGAGATATAGCTACGCATAGCTGTCAGTTTCTTATTTTTCAGTTTCATTTTTTTATTTGGTTTCCTTCTCTAGCCTTATTTTTTTGTTTCTTTTATGGCTTTGTTCTTTGCTATTTTCGTCCTCCATTTTCTTCATTTACTTCATTTTCTTTTTGTTCTTTTTGGTTCTTATTCTTATATTTCTTCTATGATAAATTATTTCCATCGAAAATGCTAATGTTTTGCTAGATTTGTTTTCTTCTTCTTTGTATTGGTTATTCTCCTTTCTAATTTTTTCCTCACTCTATTGCTTTTGTACATATTTTTTAGCATAAGTCTCTTTAATCCTATGTAGAATATATTTTCATTATCTGATACACCAAACCAAATTTAAAAATGAAAATGTACGCATAAACAAATTTAAGCTAGAAGATAAGCTAATATTTTGGTAGGTTTTCTAGGGTTATAAAACCAAAATGAAGAGAAGCTAATCGACATATATTATTGTTTTTCATTTTCTTCTTCGTTCTTGTTTTTATGGTTTTTAATTTTCTTTGATTCATTCTTATTCAGTCTCTTATGTTTTGATTTCTTATTTGTCTTTTCTCTTATATGGTTTCTTCTTCATTTTCACTCATCTTTGCGTTTGCTTTTCTTCGTCTTCGAGCTTCTTTTTTATTCTTTTTTTTTTTTTTTTTGGTTTCGTCTCCTTCGTTCTTATTCGCTTTTCTCTTTAGATTGGTCTTTGCAAGTTTTTTGTTTTTGTTTGGTTTCTTCTCCTTCGTTTTTATTCGATTTCCTCTTCAAATTTTTCTTCCCAAGTTTTTTATATGGTTTTTTCTTATTCATCTTTGCCTTCTTTTTCTATTTTGTCTTCGCAATTCAATATATTCGTTTTCGTTCTTCTTCAGTTTTATCTTCTTACTCTTCTTCTTTGTGTCTATTTTTTTTCTTCAACTTTTTTTCTTTCTTATTTGTCTAGGTTATTCTCCACCATTAAAATTTTACATGGCTTCATTCCTCTTGTAAAATATTAATTTTATGTTGAAATTTGTAAACTAATTTTAACATAAGCTTTTTTTAATTTGATATCGATCCATAAGTTATTTAGAGTATTCACATATAAAATATATATATGCTTTATAAATTTGTTCTTTCTTCTTTGTTAAAAAATTTCAGTGATTATTTATATAATTAAAACCATTATCTTAAATTAAGAAATTTTTCTAATATAAATCTAAGTAGATTTTTGGTGTTACTAAAAACTTATACATATTTTTCTTATATCTATCGATATTCCAAATCTAAAATTTGGAAAATTTCTTAATCTTAGATGATGATATAGAAAAATATTATTGATTGTTTAAAATTTGGAAAATTTCTTAATTTTAGAGATGATGATTTGGCATAATTTAATTGAGGTTAAAAAAAAATTAAAAGCTGATGTGGACACCCTTAGAGGCATTTAGCCTCAACTTTTATATAGTAAAAAAAAATTAAAAGCTGATGTGGACACCCTTAGAGGCATTTAGCCTCAACTTTTATATAGTATAGATTATTAACTTGGTTAGATGAAAATTTGAAGATATCAAAATTTTTAATTTAATTTTGTGTTTCAAAATTGTCATACACTTATTAATTCTTGTACCATCCTGTCCCATCCCGTCCCATTCCGTTCTTTCTCGTCCCGTCTGTCATGTTCGTTATGTCCGTCCCATCCTGTACAGTCCTATCTTATCCCATTATGTTTATTTCCGTCTTGTCTTGTCTTATTCCGTTTCTTCCATTTCTTTTCGTCCTGTTCCTAAAAGTAATTAGGGTTAGGCGAAATTTCCGTCCGTCCGGTTCTATCCCATCTCATTCCGTTCCTTTTCATTTCGTCCCGTTCTTTCTCATCCTATCCCCTGTCCAGTCCCATCATATCCCTTTCGGTTCCTTCCAGTCTTGTCCTGTCCCATCTCGTTCTTTTCGTTTCTTCCCGTCTCATCCCTAAATATAATTAGGAGTAGGCAAAATTCATGTCTCGTCCCATTCCGTTCGTTTTTATCCCGTCCCGTTCTTTCCCGACCCATCCTATTCTATTATGTTTCTTCCTGTCTTGTCCTGTCCCATCCAATTCCTTTTGTTTCTTCCCGTCATGTCCCAAAATATAATTAGGGGTAGGCGAAATTCTTGTCTCATCCCCTCCGTTCGTTTATATCTCGTCTCGTCACTTACTATAATAAGAGATATCCAAAATTCTCTTCTTGTCCCGTTCGGTTTTTTCTCGTCCCGTCCTGTCCGGTCTTGTCTCATTTCATCTCAAAATACTTTAAGAAAATCAGCGTCCTTTCTATAATTTATTAACATTAACTGATATATTTATTTGAAGGTAAACTATATAATTTGACGAAACTAAAATTACTAAATAATAGTTTTTTTGTAGATTTATACATAAAGGTTTTTTTTTTAAAATGACTTTTCATATTCCTATTAAACCTATATTAATGAATGATAATAATTATGAGAATCAAAATAGAAGAAGAAAAATTATAATAAATCAAACAAAGTGTGCTGATGTGTCAATTTTTTACACTATCTATTTGCTGAGGTGGAAACCTAAGAAGAGAGGACATTTAATTTTATATATATAGACTAGATGGTATCCCGCGCTACGCGCGGGGAGTATATTTTAAATTTTTTAGTTAATAATATTTTAGTATTTACTTTGACACTCCTAACGTTTATATGTCATTGTTTAAGTGTCTCTCGTCTGTGATCTTATTTGTGTTTCATCTTTTCTGAGTTTGTTTCGTTTGTGGACACGTACATATACCAAAATAAATACTCAATTTCCTCCAATCCATTTGCTTTACTTCTTCAATTTGTACTCCCTCTTTTCGTTTGCCTTAATTCGACAACATGTTTTTTTTCGTAAACAAATTCAAACCAATTGCAGAATACTTGAGAATAGCAACCATCTTTGTTTGCTCACCTTTAATTTGTTCATAGTTTTTAAACTCGTGTTCTTCTTCCCATTTACATGTGATGTGAATTGGAGCCTATTATAGTGGATAGCACTGAATGACCAAACCGTCAATGAAAAGCAATGTACCCACGTACCACCATTGATACTATCTCATGCATTTCCTTTGAAATAGCCTTTGGTCATCTCGTTGAATTCATATATATGCTCTTCATATGTGATAAATTAAGAAAATAACATCATCCTACAACTTGTAATTTTAAGGATCCAAAAGCAATTATATGTTCATCGACTATAAGTAGGTACATAAGAAGTTAATTTCTTTATCTTAAAGTTTAAATTTAAAAATGATTAAAATGTAATATATCCAGCAAATACACTATTTAGGTTTTGGAGAAGTAGATTTTCAATTACACAGCTAATTTATCACAAATTGTTTTATATAACACGTTAAGTTAATTGATTAAATTGTTTTAGATCCAAAGTTATGAAGATAGCAAGTTAAGCATATGAATAACTTGTTTCAATACCTACATAGATTTACAGAGGAGCAAAGGCCCAGCTGGTTGTTTCTGCCAACCTCTAAAGGGAAAAAAACAGAGCAAGAAATCAGCACACAATGTCGAAAAACTCTTCTAAGGAACTGGATAAACAAAAGGTAAAAGCAAATCAAGCGAGTTTTAAGAAAACATGAACATTGGTCATGATGACTGTCAGAAACGCAAAACAAATAGCCTCTTATAATCCTCACAGTTACATAAGTCAATACTAAAGCAAAATGATGATGTACGACAGAAACGCAAGAGAAATGGTTGGCTTAAATCAAAACAAAAAAGTGAATCACAAGCTTGTAAGTTTACAAAAACAATAAATACTTTAGATGGTGACATTTCGTTAGTAATAATATGAATGACATATACCTCCAACAAACCCAGATGACGGTTGATCTAGTGGATCCATTTTGCCTTTTTATGTTCGGATTAGGAAGGAAGAGGAGCTTTTGTGATACATATTTGGCTAAAAAAATTTCCAGCTCTGGCATCAATAACACTTCTGCACACTGTTCCCTGAGCTTTGCCTAACCCATTCTGAAAATGAAAAGAAACCATCATAAACAGTCTAATCCTGCAAATCTAAAATGCTTTAGACAATTTGGGACGATTAAATATGTTTAGTAGGCGTTAGATACTTTCTACAACAACTTACTTACTTCTTATAGCGGCATGAGTGTCTAACATAGACCAAATATATTCATCATACATGCAACTATCGTATTCCTCAGTTCACTTTCTCCCACCAATTGATCCAATTATGCTCAATTTTGTGAGTTTCATCAAAACTTCGATGGTAAGGAATCGCCATATTCTCAGAGATGAGGTTAGCACTAATTGGATCTAAAGTTTTTTTTGAGTTACCTTACCGCTACGTGAAGACGATGTCCTGCTCTAAGACTTGTTGCTTCTGAGTTCAAGCATTGGTATGGAAATCTTTTCCAACGTGACTAATCTTGTTCGCCGCCTTTTACCATTCATAATCCGTGGAAGTTCGTTTACCTTTATTTTCTCCTCTCCCTGGCACACATTTTAAAATACATTAGTGGTTTAACTTTCAGGGTATATAAAACAGTGATTCAAAACATAAGTTGAAATTCGTGGAAAGAATTACGAAGCTATTTAAACAGAACATTACATGCACTAAGCACAACCCCTACATAAAATTAAATAAATATAGTATGGTAAAACTATTCTCCCCAGCAAATAGAACAGAGCAATTCAGAAGCAACACATATAGTTAAAGAAATGTATAATAATGTAAAGAAAACACACAACTCATGATGTTCGATAGAGAAGATATATGTTATTGTCAGTTATTTGCAGTTACTTTTCAAGGAAAATAAGTAATTGTGAGTATGAGGGTCATGGATGATTTAACAGAGTCAGAGAGAAAATAAAACTGAACAAAAATCAAACCTTTGCATCCGTAGAGACAACCTTGGCGACTCTGATATCTCACGTGTTTTATACTAACCTTTGTTCAAGAGTTTATAGAAAGATAAAGCTTAGTGGGTTGATCAAGGTAAAGCCGGAAATAGATGGCTTTCTTATAGTCTGATAATTCAATCCAGTGACAAACAACATATTATTTGATGTAGTTTAGAAATTATCTAAACAGTGTAGTGTGCGTTTACTCATTAGGTAAATCTTACTAAACAAAGAGAAGATCTTTACCGAGAAGATCTCCTGCATTTCATGTCTTCTTCTGATTTAGTCGGCGTTCAAATCTTCTTGTTCATCTGGAGTATCGACAATATTTGAGACTGCCACATGGAACCAATAACTTGATGCTGATACATGAAAGTAAACAACAAAAATTCAATATATGGGTGAGACGTTGATTTGAGAAACGCATATATCCAAGAGAAATGTAGATTACGGGCAATATCTTACCTATAGTCGAGCGGAATTCTCATGTAGAATTTGGAAGTGAAAGGTATCCTATGATGGTAAAACCGATTCCATTTGTTTGATAATCATAGACTGGGAGACCATATATATGGGCTGTGAGGAGCTTGAAACTTATGAGAACGTGACATTGGGGGAGACGATGGGTTTAAAGCTGGAACTCTATTTTATTTCAGGGCGACTTTACGACTGGACGTTAACAGGAGGATGTGAAAAGGCATTTTATGAGATGCATATAGGTTCATTGGCGGCTGACTTGGATTGCTTCGTGAAAGAGAATAGATATAGAACCTAATGTGGCCACGTGGCATGAGTGTAGAGAAAGTTTTTTTGCTGAGGTGGATGCCCTCAGATGCCTCAAGCAGCTTCTTTGCTGTGTTGATTATATATATAGATTACAAAAATTGAAAAGGAAACATGTTTGTGCTTTTTTTTTTTTTCTTCTGAAATTGTGTTTTGTTTTTCTGCAAAAATTGGAAATATATCGTTGTCCTCTATTTACCTTATGAAACCTTGACAAATGTGACTTATTATTATTTCCTTTTTTTATATTAAATTTGTTTTTAATAGATAAAAGGAAAGTATAGGATGAATGGATGATGATGATAATTATTTACAACCAGCAATCTGTGCATAACGGTTACTAAAATACGCTTTTGCCAACTGTCCTTGTCTACAATACATATTGCTGCGAACAATTTCACAATTGATGTTTTATTCTCTGGGTCGATTCATAGTTTCTCCTAAGATCATCATCAGATCACCGGCAGCAACGTTTTCAGATTTTTTTTCTTTTCTATTTCTTCTTCTATGCTTGACAGAGTTTCTGTTCAATATTCTGCTTATTTGTTCTTTTAGTAAAACTTGTCAAATAATGCATGCTTGGATCATTCAGTAGTCTGCTTTGGACAACATGAAATTCATTTATCTGCTTTACACTATATATTGCTGGGTTGAAACAATTCAAGATTCAAGATTCTGTAAACTATGGCTGCGTTGGAACAATGTGATAGACTACACAACATCTCATTCCAAGTCTCTGCATTAAATCTATATATTGTGGTTGGATAACATGATATATTCAGGCTTATCTTAGATCAGCCTTTTGGAAATGCTTGTGGGATTATGTCCCAAAGTTAGGAAATTCAACCAATCAACCTTGTGCGTAAAATATACTGAGGTATGGAATAAGTATCCATTAATACGCTTGGATCATTCAATAGTCTGCATAAACTTTACATGTTGGTGGCTTTTGAGACAACGCTATCAATATTCAGTATTCTTGCATACTGATCTAGGCAAATGTCACTAAATGTAATATTCTTCAGTCTCTGCATAAACTATATACAGTATCTTGCTTGCTTGGAAAAATTCATTCTCTGCATAAACTATATACAATATCTTGGTGGCAAGATAGATGTTCCAACGGTGAGATATTCAAAATTCTGTGTAAACTTTAATAAGGCTTTCTGAAAAAATTCAAGTTTCTGCATAACAGTATGATGTAAAATTCAGTCTTTTGCGATCAGTCGTTAGCAAGATATCTAACCATGTCCCTAGAATGAAGAAAGTTCAGTTCTCTACTTAAACTTTAGATCTTACTCGACTGTGATAGGATAATGAGCTACTCGATCTTCTGAACATGGATGCATATAGATCTGCCTTCAAGTTTCTGCATATTGGTGGCGCCTACAAAATGATGTATTAAGGTTGGGAAATTTCATACTCCCTCTTAGGCAAAGTGACCTGCTTTGTCACATCGATAACAAATTATTTGTGATATATCTGTTTCTCTGATCGTCCGCGACCTCTCCCTCTGTTGTAGAATCTTCCTCCACGACCTCTTTGATTGTACCCACGATATGATTGGTTTCCTTGAGAATCCATATTCGCATACAAGAGTTTGCTTTGGTCTTCTTGGGTGTCTCCTTCCTCTTGTATACGTTCTTCGTAGGCTTTGATACGTCCAACGATATCCTCAAAACTTGTAGTATTAAGGTTTAATACTTGCTCAAGCGAGACCACTATGTGTATGTATTTTTGCCGTGGAAGAGAATTGAGAAACTTTTTGACCAACTTTGGCTCCTCAATACTTTCTCCTAGGGCAGCTGTTTTTGATCTTATCTCCGATAACTTCCCAGCGAAGTCGTCGACCTTGTCGGAATCTTTCATCTTGATCCGGTCAAATTCAGCCATCAGTGTTTGAAGCCTCGCTTCTCTGACTCTCTTTGCTCCCACATGTCTAGACTTGATTGCATCCCACACTTTCTTTGCTGTACCAAGATTTCCAACTTGTAGAATAAGTATCTCCGGTATTGACTGAAATAAAAGAGCCATAGCCATGTTGTTCTTCTCTTGATCAACTGGATCCGTATCTGTTTCTATAGCTTCCCACACTTTATTAACCTTGAGTGTTATCATCATCCTTATAGACCACACCGTGTAGTTTGCTGAGTTGAGCATAGGACACGTTATTGAAGAGGAACCTCCTCCTCCCTCTTTCGGTTTCACGGGCACAATAGCTCCTTCTGCCGCCATGGTTCAGTTACAAACCTGAAGCTCTGATACCAATTATTGTTTAGAACACAAAAGAATAAGAACTCAAAGATTAAAGAATAACTCTATTTATTAGTTTAAGAAAATAATTCAAAAATTAAACTCTCAATCTCTAAACTCATAAGTTATGTCACACATTGACATCTCCTTATATAACCAAGTCTACCTCCTAATCCTATCAGAGTATATTTAGATAACTTCTAAACATACTCAAATCCTAAACTCCATAGGAAACTTTAACTTGATAGGACTAGGATAACTTGATCTTCAAGCTTACTCCAACATTGGTCGTCGTTTAGCCGCGGTTTCAATCTGTTTGGATCAATCTGGTTTTCTTAAGAGAGTCATGAGTTTAATTATAACCGTATCAAAATCAGTATCGTTATGCTTTTAGTTTGCCACTATTTTTTTTTTCTTTCAAATCTAGTGAGTTTTTCTCAATCTATATACTATATAAAAGTTGAGGCTAAATGCCTCTAAAGGTGTCCACATCAGCTTTTAAGTTTTTTAAAACCAATTAAATTATGCCAAATCAGCATCTCTAAAATTAAGAAATTTTCCAAATTTTAAACAACCAATAATATTTTTCTATATCATCATCTAAGATTAAGAAATTTTCCAAATTTTAGATTTGGAATATCGATAGATATAAGAAAAACATGTATAAGTTTTTAGTAACACCAAAAATCTACTTAGATTTATATTAGGAAATTTTCTTAATTTAAGATAATAGTTTTAATTATATAAATAATCACTGAAAATTTTTAACAAATAAAAAAAACAAATTTATAAAGCATATATATTTTTTATATTGTGGACACTCTAAATAACTTATAGATCGATATCAAAATAAAAAAAGCTTATGCTAAAATTAGTTTACAAATTTCAACATAAAATTAATATTTTACAAGATGAATGGAGCCATGTAGAATTTTAATGGTGGAGAATAACCAAGACAAATAAGAAAGAAAAAAAGTTGAAGAAAAAAACAGACACAGAGAAGAAGAGTAAGAAGATAAAACCGAAGAAGAGCGAAAACGAATATATTGAATTGCGAAGACAAAATAAAAACCAAAGAAGACAAAGATGAATAAGAAAAAACCAGATAAAAAACTTGCGAAGAAAAATTTGAAGAGGAAATCGAATAAGAACGAAGGAGAAGAAACCAAACAAAAACAAAAAACTTGCAAAGACCAATCTAAAGAGGAAAGCGAATAAGAACGAATGAGACAAAACCAAAAAAAAAAAAAAAAGAATAAAAAGAAACGCGAAGACGAAGAAAAGCAAACGCAAAGATGAGTGAAAATGAAGCTATATAAGAGAAAAGACAAAGAATAAATCAAAACAGAAGAGACTGAATAAGAATGAATCAAAGAAAATTAAAAAAAAAAAAAACATAAAAACAAGAACGAATAAGAAAATGAAAAACAATGATATATGTCGATTAGCTTCTCTTCATTTTGGTTTTATAACCCTAGAAAATCTACCAAAATATTAGCTTATCTTCTTGCTTAAATTTGTTTATACGTACATTTTCATTTTTAAGTTTGGTTTGGTGTATCAGATAATGAAAATATGTTCTACATAGGATTAAAGAGACTTATGCTAAATTATGTACAAAAGCAATAGAGTGAGGAAAAATTTAGAAAGGAGAATTAATAACCAATACAAAGAAGAAAACAAATCTAGCAAAATATTAGCATTTTCGATGGAAATAATTTATCATAGAAGAAATATAAGAATAAGAACCAAGAAGAACAAAAATAAAAAGAAGTAAATGAAGAAAAGGGAGGACGAAGATAGCAACGAACAAAGCCATAAAAGAAACAAAAAAGATAAGGCTAGAGAAGGAAACCAAATAAAAAGATGAAACCGAAAAATAAAAAATTGATAGCTATGCGTAACTATATCTCTATGATCGCATAAATTAAATTATTTATATTATTATTAGACATTGCTTATTACATGTGTGAATATGTAATTGTACCATCTCTAGCTCGATTTTGTTTCTGTGAATTTTTTCATTTTTAAGTTTGGTTGGGTGTATCAGATAATTAAATTTTTACTCTACATAATATTAAATTAAAGAGAACTACAATAAAACTATTTATAAAAAGGATCAAATCCTGGAGAATAATCAAGAAAAATAAAGAGAAGATGCTAAACAAAAGAAATATAGCAAACTCCTAGCAATTTCGACCGTATGAACTTATCATAGAAAAAACGGAAGAACAAGAACCAAGACGAGGACAAAAATAAGAAAAAACAATTAAAAAAAACGAAGACAATGATATTAAAGAACAAGGACAAAAGATAAACAGAATAATAACAAAGATGAAGAAGGAAATCGAATAATAAATTGTAAGGACAAATAACTGAAAATGAAGGAATACGAGGAAGAGTAAAGATGAAGAAAAAAAATCAAATAAAGAGCGAAAATAAAACTAAAAAACATGAAATAAGAACATTGATTGTAGTACAATCAATCATGTTACCGACGAAAAAAACTTATGAATAAAAATATTCAATCAAATTATTAATACAGACCCGCGCGTAGCGCGGATGAAAAACCTAGTCTATACTATATAAAAGTTGAGGCTAAATGCCTCTAAGGGTGTCCACAACAGCTTTTAATTTTTTTTTACCAATTAAATTATACCAAATCAGCATCTCTAAAATTAAGTAATTTTCCAAATTTTAAACAATCAATAATATTTTTCTATATCATCATCTAAGATTAAGAAATTTTCCAAATTTTAGATTTGGAATATCGATAGATATAAGAAAAACATGTATAAGTTTTTAGTAACACCAAAAATCTACTTAGATTTATATTAGGAAAATTTCTTAATTTAAGATAATGGTTTTAATTATATAAATAGTCACTGAAAATTTTTAACAAATAAGAAAGAACAAATTTATAAAGCATATATATATTTTATGAAACAACCAAGCCTTTTTTTGTTTTAATTAATTATCGATGCGGAAATTCTCGAAAGAAATCAATAATATTAAACCAATTAAACCGTTCAACAATAAACCAATAACCAATAAAAACCAATAATAAATCCTAGCAACCTAAACACCAGGTTTGCTACATTATTGAAATCAAGCTAACACCCTAACAACGAATTCCGTGCTAGCCACAACAAGATTGCCAAAATCAAGTTCCTAGTCTCATCATCCTCTTCTCTCGGTCTCTTTCCGCGGAAGAACATTTCGACTACCTGCATCACATTAGGGAAAAAGAGATGCATAAGTATTTAATAAATACTTAGTGAGGCAATCACCCCGCCTACAGGCCAATTACGCAATTTTAACAATTTTCAACAATAATAATAATTACCACCATCATTAAATCCTTCACTTTAATTATTAAATAATTACCACAATTAAATAGTAATTTTTAAACACTTAAATAATTTCCACAATTATTTTTAGATCACTTAATTAATTAATTTCACCAATTATTAATTAATTCTCGAATTAAACCATTTAATTACATTTAAACCGGATTAAACCACTTAATCCAATTGATTTCTTAAACCGCCAGATAACCGGATTAAACCGGACTGTGTCGATCGACACACACTTGTGTCGGTCGACACCTTGCCCGTTTGGTGTCGACCGACACCGGCTTGGTGTCGATCGACACCGATCCAGGAGATCGACGCCAACTTCGATTTTCAACACATAAACACCCAAATCACAAAATCAACACACCACACGCGATTCAACCCGCGATTATCACATAAAACAACACGAAAACCACATAACTCTACCAAATCACAATCCACAATTCACCAATTCTCTTATCTGCGAGCCTACGGTCATGCACTCACCTTGACAAAGGATTGAAGAGAAGAAAGAGATGAAGAACAGCACAAATCCACCACGGATCAACCACAAAACTCCAAAATCACCACTTTTTCTCTCTGCCTCTTTTTCTCCTCTCAGAACTCGAAAAACGACAAAACAATGCGGCCACACACTTTATAACGCGACTTAGGGCTTCTCCCACATAACCAACCCAAACCGGAACTCAAATCGAACCGAAATCGATTTTAACCTTTGGTGTCGACCGACACTACCCCTGGTGTCGATCGACACCGCTTCCCAGAAGCGATAGATTGGTTTACGGATGTTACAATTCTCCCCCACTAAACTGGATTCGTCCTCGAATCCCATCACAACACGTCTACCGCAGACGCAACTCGTCTACCACAGACGACACACTCGTCTACCACAGACGACACACTCGTCTACCACAGACGTCCAACTCGTCTACCACAGACGACACACTCGTCTACCACAGACGTCCAACTCGTCTACCACAGACGACACAATCCAATCCGGCCCACTTGGCCAAATACACGAGATCCTCACTTGATCCCCGAGACTCACATCTATTTCTATGCCGTACCTACATTTCCCAAACATTTTTACTCTTAACTCACTCTGCCGGAGAACACTATCTCCTATTGAGGAACACTATCCTCTCGTTACTTACTACGCAACACACTAGTCACTAGTAAGTAAACATATCACTTGTACTTGAGGTAGCGACCCTCTCGTACAAGTCTATCAGAGAACACTATCTCTTGGCAATGAATTATTCAGGGACACCACGCCCTTAAAGTAGAAATTCGAAAATGTTTACGACATAACTGGAAAGATTGTCTCACGACCCACTGGTCAACACACTTGTAACATCCAAACCACAAACCATAAATGAGGAAAACACCATCTCATATAACTCAAAAATGTATATCGTTACAACGCCAAAAACGAAAATACATAAGTCCAACAACAGTAACAAAACATAGCACCACGCTATCACACTAGAACCACAAAGACGAAGAAGCTCACTCGATCATCTGCTTGTCGAACCACTTCCTGAACTTCAGCTTCATCTTTGCCTCTGGCTCCCAAGTCTCCTCCTCAGTGCCACTACAGTCCCACAAGACTCTCAACAATGGCACTCTCTTGTTCCGCAGAACCTTGACTCCCCTCTCGAGAATCCTCACAGGAACCGCCGGAACCGTCATATCTGGCTGAAGATCCTCTGGAATCTCAGCCACCAACTCCTCTGAAGGATGCAGACACCTCCGCAACATAGACACATGAAACACCTTGTGGAAGGCGCTCATAATCGGTGGCAGCTCCAACCGATAAGCTACTGGTCCAACTCGCTCCACCACCGGGAACAGACCCATAAACCGCGGACTGAGCTTGTTCTCTGCTATGGACCTGTTAGGGCCCCTCAACATAGCCATCTTGAGATACACTCTATCTCCCACCTGAAACCCAAGCTCACGTCGCCGCCTGTCTGCATAACTCCTCTGTCTATCCTGAGCCTCCTTCATGTTCAGCCTCAAAACACGGATCTTCTCCGTCGTTTCCTGAACAAAGGTAGCCCCAAACATGCTGCGCTCCCCCACTTGGGTCCAGCATAAGGGTGTCCTACATGGCCTCCCATACAAAGTCTCATAAGGAGCCATGCCGATACTAGACTGATAACTGTTGTTGTAGGCAAACTCCGCCAAACACAGATGATCAGCCCAATGGCCACCCCAATCCAACACACACATCCTCAACAGATCCTCCAATGTCTGGATAGTCCTCTCTGACTGCCATTCTGTCTGCGGATGATACGCTGTACTCATATGCACCTTGGTGCCCATCTCTGTCTGAAAAGCCCTCCAAAACTCTGAGGCAAATCTCGGATCTCTATCCGACACAATACTAGCTGGCACACCATGTAACCTCACAATCTCTCGCACAAACTTCCTAGCCAAAACAGCCGCCCCGTCTGTTTTCTTGATGGCCAAGAAATGCGCGGACTTGGTCAAACGATCCACAATGACCCAAATCGCATCAAACGTCCGTGAGATAGGTAATCCCACCACAAAATCCATCGTGATCATATCCCACTTCCACTCTGGAATGGGTAAGCTCTGCAAAAGTCCACCTGGAACCTGATGCTCTGCCTTGACCAACGAACACGTGTTGCACCTCGCAACCCAATCTGCCACATCTCTCTTCATCCCAACCCAGTGATAGTACCGTTTGAGGTCACGGTACATCTTGGTCGCACCCGGATGAATCGAAAACTTGCTCGCATGAGCCTCTCTCAAGACCTCTCGTCTCAACTCCTCGTCCTTGGGCACACAAACTCGCCCACGAACCAATATCGTCCCATTCGCCGAGACCTCATACTCAGAACCAGCTGCCCGCGATGCATCAACCAAACCCTGATCATCCTGCTGAGCCACTCTGATCCTACTGAGTAAGTCTGCCTGATCAGCTGCCTCTAAACCCAAAGGCTCCTCCAAAATCGCACATAGCGTCAATGTACTAATCTCGCTGACTAAAGTCTCCACATCCTGCTCTCTAGCTGAATCAACTCGCCGTCGACTCAATGCATCTGCCACCAAATTGGCCTTGCCTGGATGATACACAATATCCAGATCATAATCTGCCAGAAACTCCACCCAACGCGTCTGCCTCGCATTCAGCAAAGGCTGAGTAAAGATATGCTTCAAACTCTTGTGATCTGTAAAGATCTGCACTGCACCACCATAAAGATAAGACCTCCAAATCTTGAGTGCAAAGACCACCGCTCCCAACTCAAGATCGTGTGTAGGGCGGTTGCGCTCACTGCCCTGCAACTGCCTCGAAGCATAAGCAATCACTCTGCCCTCCTGCATCAAGACACAACCCAACCCAACACCTGAAGCATCTGTATACACCACATAAGGCTTCCCCGGATCAGGTAATGCCAACACTGGTGTACTAGTCAACATCTCCTTGAGCTTCCAAAAGCTCTCCTCGCACTCCGGCGACCACACAAACGGCACATCCTTGCCTGTCAACCTCGTCATCGGCTGAGACATGCTCGCAAAGCCCCTGACAAACCTCCTGTAGTACCCTGCTAAACCCAGAAAACTCCTGATCTCGGTAGCACTACTCGGTTTAGGCCAATCTCTGATAGCCTCGATCTTAGCCGGATCCACAGACACACCCTCTGCAGAAACGATATGGCCAAGAAACCCCATCTCTCCCTGCCAAAAGCTGCACTTGCTCAACTTAGCAAACAGCTTCTGCTCTCGAAGCTTCTCCAAAACAAGCCTCAAGTGAGTCGCATGCTCCTCTGGACTCCTCGAATACACTAAGATGTCATCAATGAAAATGATAACGAACACGTCCAAAAACTCCCTGAACACGTCGTTCATCAATCTCATAAACGCTGCCGGCGCATTAGTCAGCCCAAATGGCATGACTACAAACTTGAAGTGCCCATGCCTCGTCCTGAACGCCGTCTTGCGAACATCTGCCTCATCTATCGGGATCTGATGATAACCCGATGCCAAGTCAATCTTGGAGAACCAGGTAGCACCCCTCAGCTGATCCAACAACTCATCAATCCTAGGGAGTGGATACCTGTTCTTCACTGTAACTCAGTTCAGTCCCCGGTAATCGATGCACAACCGGAAACTGCCATCCTTCTTCTTCACAAACAATACTGGTGCTCCCCACGGTGAAACACTCGGTCTGATGAACCCTTTACTCAAAAGGTCCTCTAGCTGCTTCTTCAGCTCTGCCAGCTCCGCTGGCGCCATCCTGTAAGGTGTCTTCGATATTGGAGCTGTCCCGGGCTCTAACTCAATCGTGAAGGGATCTGACCGAGATGGCGGCAACCCCTTCAGTGACCGAAACACATCCTCGAACTCCCGGACAACCTCAATATCCTCAAGAACCACCTCACCACTAGACTCCGACATCACTATCGTCGCCAAGTACGCCTCACAGCCTCGCCCTATCATCTGCTCAGCCTGAATAGCCGAGATCACAAGACTCCCTGAAGTCGGTCTCACACCCTGATAAACCAACCTCCCTGCATCTCGCTCAAACACAACTCTGCCTCTGAAACAATCCAGATGAACTCTGTAACACGACAGCCAGTCCATCCCCAAAATCACGTCATACAGCTCTACCGGACTGATGACCAAGTCTGCTGGCATAGACTGCCCTGCAATCTGAACGTCGACTGCTCTAGCACGACCCAAAGTAGTCAAGTAACCTCCACCGGCAACCTTGACAAAACCCTTGCGCTCACCAGCGCTACTCTGGATACCTCCACTCTCGGCACACTCCAGAGTAATGAAGCAGTTCGATGCTCCCGAGTCAAACAGCACGTGAGACTCAACACCGCCCACTAACAAGGTCCCTACACATTCACAAGTGTTGAGAACCCTAAACACTATCACAGTAAAATAAAGAACAGACAACCACACCACAATTCTACACTAAGAATTTACGAAGTCTGAATCAGAATTTAACTGTGATCTGGCCTGACTGGCTGGTCTGGCCCACCTCTGCCGAAGAGTACACCCTCGGCGCTGCTCCCAACTGCTCCAACGGCTGCACTGCTGCAATCTGCGCCACCGGCTGAACCGACGCCACTGACACCTGCTGCAACTTGGGACACAAGGGCTTGATATGCCCCGGCTCCCTGCAGTGAAAGCACACTCTAGTATCCCGAGACGCACTACTCTTGGGACAACTAGCCACCCGATGCTCCAAGCTCCCACAACTGAAGCAACCACGAACACTCTGGCTGCCTCCAGCAACCTCCTCAAGTCTCCTCTTCTGGCCCTGCGCAGGCTTGCCACCCCTGCTAGAACCAGAACTGAAATTCCTACGCTGATGCTGTTGCTGCTGGCCCCTCGGCTGGGTAGCAGGAACAACCGCAGCTGGCACCACAACTGGACCAACCTGCTCAAGAAGGTCCTCCTCGACGCTGCTAGCTCCACCAACTCTGCCCTGGTAGAATACGAACTACCTCTGCACTGAGTCCTGATACTCGATCGAAGACCCTGAAGGAATCTCGCCATCAGACTCCGCTCACCCTCAAGACTGTAACCAGTATACGCCACAAGTCTGCCAAACTCAGCGTCGTACTCTCGCACTGACCTATCTCCCTGAGTCAATGCCACAAACCTCAACTGAAATCTGTCTCTGGCCTCCTGAGGAAAATACTTGGCGTTGAACTTCGCTAGGAAGTCACCCCAAGTCCACGCTGCTCTCCTCAACATGACAGAACGCCACCACGAGTGTGCATCCCCACCAAGGTAATGCATTGCCAACTCTACCTGGTACCCCTCTGGACACCTGACCGAACGGAAGTTCCGTTCCAACCTCTGCCGCCACTCATCGGCCTCGTCGGGCCCACCTCTACCCTCAAAGAAAGGCGTCCCGATCCTCTGCATCTCCCTCATCATCTCAAGATAGGAAGGATACCCAACAACTGCAGCACCATGCTGCCCAGCAAAAACGCCCTGCTGTGCCCCCACCACGGGAGGAACACCCGGAGCCTGCTCTGGAACTACCTGCGGGAGACGTGCCAAAATCTGCGTCAGAACCCCCATCAACTGGTCACCAAGACCATGAGCCGGGGCGGCACCCGCACCTGGGGCAACCCCAACTCCCGCGCCCACACTAGCGCCCAAACTGGCCTCACTCGCCACAAACTGAGTCTCTGACGCTGTCGCCACACTAGGCGCCACACTAGGCACTGCACTCTCACCGGAATCAGCCTGAGCTCCTCGACCACGGCCCCTGCCACGGCCTCCGCCACGGCCTCTGCCACGGTCTGCACCACGGCCTCTACCACGACCTCTACCACGACCTCTAGCTCCTGCATCCATCTCACTGCACTACCACAGCACAGTAGATGAGCAACTAGACAACACAAAACAAACCACAAGATAAAACACACAGCTTACCGCGGAAAACTGGAAGACCGAGAGGATGAGACTACACTTACTAACTGACTAACTCACATAATCAATTAAACACATAGTCAATTCATCCAATTCTACCAGTCCTAAAACCGTATTCGCTCTGATACCAAAATGAAACAACCAAGCCTTTTTTTTTTTAATTAATTATCGATGCGGAAATTCTCGAAAGAAATCAATAATATTAAACCAATTAAACCGTTCAACAATAAACCAATAACCAATAAAAACCAATAATAAATCCTAGCAACCTAAACACCAGGTTTGCTACATTATTGAAATCAAGCTAACACCCTAACAACGAATTCCGTGCTAGCCACAACAAGATTGCCAAAATCAAGTTCCTAGTCTCATCATCCTCTTCTCTCGGTCTCTTTCCGCGGAAGAACATTTCGACTACCTGCATCACATTAGGGAAAAAGAGATGCATAAGTATTTAATAAATACTTAGTGAGGCAATCACCCCGCCTACAAGCCAATTACGCAATTTTAACAATTTTTAACAATAATAATAATTACCACCATCATTAAATCCTTCACTTTAATTATTAAATAATTACCACAATTAAATAATAATTTTTAAACACTTAAATAATTTTCACAATTATTTTTAGATCACTTAATTAATTAATTTCACCAATTATTAATTAATTCTCGAATTAAACAATTTAATTACATTTAAACCGGATTAAACCACTTAATCCAATTGATTTCTTAAACCGCCAGATAACCGGATTAAACCGGACTGTGTCGATCGACACACACTTGTGTCGGTCGACACCTTGCCCGTTTGGTGTCGACCGACACCGGCTTGGTGTCGATCGACACCGATCCAGGTGATCGACGCCAACTTCGATTTTCAACACATAAACACCCAAATCACAAAATCAACACACCACACGCGATTCAACCCGCGATTATCACATAAAACAACACGAAAACCACATAACTCTACCAAATCACAATCCACAATTCACCAATTCTCTTATCTGCGAGCCTACGGTCATGCACTCACCTTGACAAAGGATTGAAGAGAAGAAAGAGATGAAGAACAGCACAAATCCACCACGGATCAACCACAAAACTCCAAAATCACCACTTTTTCTCTCTGCCTCTTTTTCTCCTCTCAGAACTCGAAAAACGACAAAACAATGCGGCCACACACTTTATAACGCGACTTAGGGCTTCTCCCACATAACCAGCCCAAACCGGAACTCAAATCGAACCGAAATCGATTTTAACCTTTGGTGTCGACCGACACTACCCCTGGTGTCGATCGACACCGCTTCCCAGAAGCGATAGATTGGTTTACGGATGTTACATTTTATATGTGAACACTCTAAATAACTTATGGATCGATATCAAATTAAAAAAAAAAGCTTATGTTAAAATTTGTTTCCAAATTTCAATATAAAATTAATATTTTACAAGAAGTGTAACATCCGTGAACCTGGAAGTTGTTTTGGAAGTGGTGTTGGACGATGCTAGGGGTTCGGGAGTAGTTGGCACATGCTCTTAGAGGTGTGAATTGAGGATTGGCTGTGCATGTTCTTGTTTGATTGTTGTGCAGTCGGTATAAGGTTCAAGCATCGCGAAGAAAGTGTGTCAAATTCTTCTGAACGACTAGTATCGATCGACACCGGTTATCAAGGGCGATTTCCGGTTTAAGTCGATCGAATCGAGTTGGGTTGGTTTTGGTCGATGGGTGTCGACCGACACCAAGGAAGGGTGTCGATCGACACCGGTTATGGTGAAATCGACCGGTTTGATTCAAGTCGGCTGGTTTTGGGCTGGTTTGGGCGAGAAAAGCCCTAGACTCGCGTTTTTAAGCCCTGTGGCCGCGAGAAAGGCACAGTTTTTGAGATATCAAGGTTCTTAGGCGATTTTTGGAGGACTGGAGGTGATTTCTGAGTTTCTGGGTTGAATCCGTGGCTGTTCTTCGTTGTTCCTTCTCCTTTCCTTCCTTTCAATCCCTTTTCAAGGTGAGTGCGTGACTGTAGGTCCGTTAAGCGTTAGAGATTGTGTGATTTCAGACTTATGGTGTGTTCTTGAGATTGTTTATGCTGGATTCGTGTGTTGATAGCATTGGGGCGTTGAAAACCCTTAGATTTTGTGTTATTGCGATTTGGAATGTGATTTTCGTAGCTTCTGGTTTCTGGGCGTCGAGCCGGTGTCGAGCGACACACTCGGGAGGCTGGCGTCGATCGACACCATAGAGGTGTCGGTCGACACCAACCTGGGTGTCAGGAAACGTGGGTGTTTCCTGACAGGGATGGTTTATACTATTGATTAATGTTGAGCATTGTTATTGTTGTTGATTATTGTGATGTTTTGTCTAGTGTTTGACGTAATTGGCCTGTAGGCAGGATGATCCACTCACTAAGTATTTATGATAATACTTACGCATCTCTATTCCAATGTGATGCAGGTAATAGCAATGTTCTTCCGCGGAAAGAGACCGAGAGAAGAGGATGATGAGATTAGGAATTTGATATTGGCATTGTTGTTGTGGTTGACAAGGAATTCCTAGGGTGTTAGTCTATTTTCAATAATGTAGCATACCTGGTGTTTAGGTTGCTTATTGGTTTATTGGTTTTATTGGTTATTTGTTGAACAATGATTTTATGATTTAATAATTTTGGTTTCTTCCGCATTGTGTCGTTGAATTAGCTGTTGAGGATTAATATTTATGGGAATATTAATTTGGGCTAATTATTAAAAAAAAAAAAAGCTTGGTTGTTTCATTTTTGTATCAGAGCGTAGTCGGTTTTAGGACTGTTAGAATTGGATGAATTGGATTGTGTGGTTAATTGATTATGTGAGTTAGTCAGTTAGTGGTCTAGTCTCATCCTCTCGGTCTTCCAGTTTTCCGCGGGTAAGTGAGTTGGATATTTGGTGTGTTGTGTTTTGTTTTGTGTGTTGACTTTGCTCTTTTTCTGTACTTGGTGGTAGTGCAGAGAGATGGACGCAGGTCGTGGCCGTGGTCGTGGTCGCGGTGCAGCCCGTGGGGGCAGAGGAGCTGGTCGCGGTGGGCGAGCAGCGGGTCGTGGAGGTCGGGGTGCTGGTCGTGGAGTGCCAGAGGCTGAGGTTTCAGTAGAGAGTGCAGCGCCGAGTGTGGCGGCGGCGTCGGTGACACAGTCTGTTTCGTTGGCCGGTGGGGCTAACTCAGGTGCCAGTGGTGGCGCAGGAGCTGGAGCGGTTCCCGGTGGGGGCGCTGCTTTAGCTCAGGGAGAGTTGATTGTGGGGCTACTGACACAGTTGTTGGCACGTCTTCCTCAGGCAGTTCCACAGCAGGCTCCGGTTGCACCTCCAGCGGCCGGGGCACAGGTTGGTGCCGGGGCACATGTTGGTGCCGGTTTTGTTGAGCAGCAGGAGGCTGCGGTGCAGCAGGGTGTTGCAGTTGGGGTTTCTCCTTATCGTGAGATGATGAGAGAGATGCAGAGGATTGGTACGCCTACGTTTGAGGGCGGTGTTACTCCAGAGCAGGCTGACGAGTGGCGTCAGAGGTTGGAGCGGAACTTCGATTTTGTTCGTTGTCCGGCACAGTTTCAGGTTGAGTTGGCAGTGCACTACCTTGGAGGTGATGCACATTTGTGGTGGAGGTCTGTTAGGACCAGGAGAGAGGTTTGGACTTGGGTTGACTTCGTCGAGGAGTTCAACCACAAGTTTTTCCCTCAGGAGGCTCGTGACAGGCTGCAGTTGAGGTTTTTGGACTTGACTCAGGGCGAGAGGTCTGTCCGGGACTATGATGCAGAGTTTTGCAGATTATTGGTGCATTCTGGTGGTGAGCTGATCAGTGAGCGGGCATTGACGTCGAGGTTTCTTCAGGGACTTCGGAGGAACATCAGGACTCAGTGCAGAGGTGGTATGTACCACACCAGAGCGGGTTTAGTGGAGTTGGCAGCGTCCATTGAGGAGGACTTGCGTGAGCCGGTGAGTACGGCAGTTGTGCCAGTTGCAGTTGCTCCTGCTACCCATCCTCGGGGCCAGCAGCAGCATCAGCAGCGCAGAGGTCACAGTTCTGGCTACGGCAGGGGCAGCAGGCCTGCGCAGGGCCAGAAGAGGAGAGCAGACGAGATATCTGCTAGTAGCCCGAGTACGGGTGGGTGTTTTGGTTGTGGGAGTCTGGATCACAGAGTTGCGACTTGCCCCAAGAGGGCGGGATCCAGGGAGTCGACAGTGTGCTACTACTGCAGGGAGCCGGGGCATATCAAGACAATGTGTCCCAAGTTGCAGCAGAGAGCAGTGGCAGCGGCGATTCAGCCGTTGGCTATTCAGTCAGCAGCGCAGGTTGAGGCGTTGCAGTCAGGTGGAGCGCCGAGAGTTTATACTTCGGCAGAGGTGGGCCAGACCAGTCAGTCAGGCCAGATCACAGGTAAAATCTTGACTCAGACTTTTAAATTCTTAAGGTAGAATTGTTGGTGTTGTCTGTTTCTGTTGTTTTACTGTGATAGAGTTAGAGGTTCTCAACACTTGTGGAATTGTGTAGGGACCTTGTTAGTTGGAGGTTTTGAGTCTCACGTTCTGTTTGACTCGGGAGCATCTAATTGCTTCATTACTCCGGAGAGAGCTGAGGGTAGTGGTATTCGGAGTAGCGATGGCGAGGCTTCAGGCTTTGTCAAGGTGGCTGGTGGTGGTTATTTGGCTACTTCGGGCAGAGCTAGAGCAGTTGATGTGCGTATTGCGGGGCAGTCTATGCCAGCAGATTTAGTCATCAGTCCGGTGGAACTGTATGACGTGATTTTGGGGATGGACTGGTTATCTCTTTACCGAGTTCATCTGGATTGCTACAGAGGTAGAGTGGTGTTTGAGCAGGATGCAGGGAAGTTGGTTTATCAGGGAGTGAGACCGACTTCGGGGAGTATAGTGATTTCAGCTATTCAGGCAGAGCAGTTGTTAGGGCGGGGCTGCGAAGCTTATTTGGCGACGATCACTATGACAGAGTCCAGTGGTGAGGTGAGTCTGCAGGATATTCAGGTTGTCCAGGATTTCGAGGATGTATTTCGGTCGCTGAAGGGATTGCCACCATCTCGGTCAGATCCTTTCACGATTGATTTAGAGCCCAGGACAGCTCCGATATCGAAGACACCTTACAGGATGGCTCCAGCAGAGATGGCAGAGCTGAAGAAGCAGCTAGAGGACCTTTTGAGTAAAGGGTTCATCAGACCTAGTGTTTCGCCGTGGGGAGCGCCAGTGTTGTTCGTTAAGAAGAAGGATGGCAGTTTTCGGTTGTGTATTGATTACCGGGGACTTAACCGAGTCACAGTGAAGAACAGGTACCCACTTCCGAGGATTGATGAGTTGTTGGATCAGTTGAGAGGGGCTACTTGGTTCTCTAAGATTGACTTGGCATCGGGATATCATCAGATTCCGATAGATGAGGCAGATGTCCGGAAGACAGCTTTTCGGACGAGGTATGGGCATTTCGAGTTTGTGGTCATGCCTTTCGGTTTGACTAATGCGCCGCCGGCGTTTATGAGGTTGATGAACGACGTGTTCAGGGAGTTTCTGGATGTGTTTGTCATTATTTTCATTGATGACATTTTGGTGTATTCGAGGAGTCCAGAGGAGCATGCGACTCATTTGAGGCTTGTGTTGGAGAAGCTTTGAGAGTAGAAGCTGTATGCTAAGTTGAGCAAGTGTAGCTTTTGGCAGCGAGAGATGGGTTTTCTTGGCCATATTGTTTCTGCAGAGGGAGTTTCTGTGGATCCGGCTAAGATTGAGGCTATCAGGGATTGGCCTAGACCGAGTAGTGCTACCGAGATCAGGAGTTTTCTGGGTTTAGCAGGCTACTACAGGAGGTTCTTCAAGGGGTTTGCGAGTATGTCCCAGCCGATGACGAGGTTGACTGGCAAGGATGTGCCGTTTGTGTGGTCGCCGGAGTGCGAGGAGAGCTTTGGGAAGCTCACGGAGATGTTGACTAGTACACCAGTGTTGGCATTACCCGACCCGGGGAAGCCATATGTAGTGTACACAGATGCTTCAGGTGTTGGACTTGGTTGTGTTTTGATGCAGGAGGGCAGAGTGATTGCCTATGCTTCGAGGCAGTTGCAGGGCAGTGAGCGCAACCGTCCCACGCACGATCTTGAGTTGGGAGCAGTGGTTTTTGCACTCAAGATTTGGAGGTCTTATCTTTATGGTGGTAGAGTGCAGATCTTTACAGATCACAAGAGTCTACAGCATATTTTCACTCAGCCTTTGCTGAATGCGAGACAGACGCGTTGGGTGGAGTTTCTGGCAGACTATGACCTGGATATTGTTTATCATCCAGGCAAGGCCAATTTGGTGGCAGATGCTTTGAGTCGACGGAGGGTTGATTCAGATAGAGAGCGTGGTGTTGAGGCTTTGGTCAGCGAGATTAGTACATTGCGTCTTTGTGCTATTTCAGAGGAGCCTTTGGGTTTAGAGGCAGCTGATCAGGCAGATTTACTCAGTAGGATCAGAGTAGCGCAGCAGAGTGACCAGGGTTTGATCGATGCTTCGCAGGCAGCTGGTTTTGAGTATCAGGTCTCATCGAATGGGACTATCTTGGTTCGTGGGCGAGTTTGTGTGCCCAAGGATGAGGAGTTGAGGCATGAGGTTTTGAGAGAGGCTCATTCGAGCAAGTTTTCGATTCATCCGGGTGCGACCAAGATGTACCGTGACCTCAAACGGTATTATCATTGGGTTGGGATGAAGAGAGATATGGCAGATTGGGTTGCGAGGTGCAACACTTGTTCTTTGGTCAAGGCAGAGCATCAGGTGCCTAGTAGTCTTCTGCAGAGTTTACCCATTCCAGAGTGGAAGTGGGATATGATCACTATGGATTTTGTTGTGGGATTGCCGATCTCACGGACTTTCGATGCTATTTGGGTCATTGTAGATCGCTTGACCAAGTCAGCACATTTCTTGGCTATCAAGAAGACAGATGGAGCGGCTGTCTTGGCTAGGAAGTTTGTGCGAGAGATTGTGAGGCTGCATGGAGTGCCAGCCAGTATTGTGTCGGATAGAGATCCGAGGTTTGCTTCAGAGTTCTGGAGGGCATTTCAGACTGAGATGGGCACTAAGGTGCATATGAGTACAGCGTATCATCCGCAGACAGATGGGCAGTCAGAGAGGACTATTCAGACTTTGGAGGATCTGCTTAGGATGTGTGTACTGGATTGGGGTGGTCATTGGGCTGATCATCTGTGTTTGGCAGAGTTTGCCTATAACAACAGTTTTCAGTCTAGTATTGGTATGGCTCCTTATGAGGCTTTGTATGGGAGGCCATGCAGGACACCCTTATGCTGGACCCAAGTGGGGGAGCGCAGCATGTTTGGAGCTAGCTTTGTTCAGGAGACGACGGAGAAGATCCGTGTCTTGAGGCTGAACATGAAGGAGGCTCAGGATAGACAGAGGAGTTATGCAGATAGGCGGCGACGTGAGCTTGAGTTTCATGTGGGAGATAGAGTTTATCTCAAGATGGCTATGTTGAGGGGCCCTAACAGGTCCATAGCAGAGAACAAGCTCAGTCCGCGTTTTATGGGTCCGTTTCCAGTGGTGGAGCGAGTTGGGCCAGTGGCTTATCGGTTGGCGTTGCCACCGATTATGAGCGCCTTTCATAAGGTGTTTCATGTTTCGATGTTGAGGAGGTGTTTGCGTCCTTCAGAGGAGGTAGTGGTTGAGATTCCAGAGGATCTTCAGCCAGATATGACAGTTCCGGCAGTTCCTGTGAGGATTCTTGAGAGGAGAGTCAAGGTTCTGCGGAACAAGAGAGTGCCATTGTTGAGAGTCTTGTGGGACTGTAGCGGCACAGAGGAGCAGACTTGGGAGCCAGAGGCAAAGATGAAGCTGAAGTTCGGAAAGTGGTTCGACAAGCAGGCTGTGGAGTGATTCATCTTTGTGGTTCTAGTCTTGTTTTTGGTTTTGTTGTTGTTGGTTTTGGACTTATGTATTTTCGTTTTGTTGTACGATATACATTTTTGGAGTTATATGAGATGGAGTTTTGCCTCATATTTTTGGTTATGGTTTGGATGTTACAAGTTTCTTTGGCCGGTGGGGTCATTGAGAGTTTTTAGTCACATGTTGGTACGCGTTTCAGATTTTATTACTCGTTTTGTCTAGAGGCGTGGGCCTTGTAGACGGTGGTTCTATTTGTGTTGGGACGTTAGGTGCCCAACGGACTTATATTGGGGGTCGCTACCTCGATATGGGTTGCTTTAGTGACAGTGGGTCACGTTTAGGTTGTGACTTCGGGTCACGTTTTGGTTGTGGCTTCGGGTCACGTTTTGGTTTGGTGGCAGTGGTCACATTTTGGTACGGGACCGTGAGTCGCAGTATGGATGTCATGACAGTGGATCATGGCATTGAGAGTAATAATATCTTGGAAACATGCGTATAACAAAGGACTAAAATTTGAGTTTTGAGGTCTTGGAGAGACGTTTGTGTTGGGATTCGAGGACGAATCCATTTTAGTGGGGGAGAATTGTAACATCCGTGAACCTGGAAGTTGTTTTGGAAGTGGTGTTGGACGATGCTAGGGGTTCGGGAGTAGTTGGCACATGCTCTTAGAGGTGTGAATTGAGGATTGGCTTTGCATGTTCTTGTTTGATTGTTGTGCAGTCGGTCTAAGGTTCAAGCATCGCGAAAATAGTGTGTCAAATTCTTCTGAACGACTAGTATCGATCGACACCGGTTATCAAGGGCGATTTCCGGTTTAAGTCGATCGAATCGAGTTGGGTTGGTTTTGGTCGATGGGTGTCGACCGACACCAAGGAAGGGTGTCGATCGACACCGGTTATGGTGAAATCGACCGGTTTGATTCAAGTCGGCTGGTTTTGGGCTGGTTTGGGCGAGAAAAGCCCTAAACTCGCGTTTTTAAGCCCTGTGGCCGCGAGAAAGGCACAGTTTTCGAGATATCAAGGTTCTTAGGCGATTTTTGGAGGATTGGAGGTGATTTCTGAGTTTCTGGGTTGAATCCGTGGCTGTTCTTCGTTGTTCCTTCTCCTTTCCTTCCTTTCAATCCCTTTTCAAGGTGAGTGCGTGACTGTAGGTCCGTTAAGCGTTAGAGATTGTGTGATTTCAGACTTATGGTGTGTTCTTGAGATTGTTTATGCTGGATTCGTGTGTTGATAGCATTGGGGCGTTGAAAACCCTTAGATTTTGTGTTATTGCGATTTGGAATGTGATTTTCGTAGCTTCTGGTTTCTGGGCGTCGAGCCGGTGTCGAGCGACACTCGACGAGTGTCGATCGACACTCGGGAGGCTGGCGTCGATCGACACCATAGAGGTGTCGGTCGACACCATAGAGGTGTCGGTCGACACCATAGAGGTGTCGGTCGACACCATAGAGGTGTCGGTCGACACCAACCTGGGTGTCAAGAAACGTGGGTGTTTCCTGACAGGGATGGTTTATACTGTTGATTAATGTTGAGCATTGTTATTGTTGTTGATTATTGTGATGTTTTGTCTAGTGTTTGACGTAATTGGCCTGTAGGCAGGATGATCCACTCACTAAGTATTTATGATAATACTTACGCATCTCTATTCCAATGTGGTGCAGGTAACAGCAATGTTCTTCCGCGGAAAGAGACCGAGAGAAGAGGATGATGAGATTAGGAATTTGATATTGGCATTGTTGTTGTGGTTGACAAGGAATTCCTAGGGTGTTAGTCTATTTTCAATAATGTAGCATACGTGGTGTTTAGGTTGCTTATTGGTTTATTGGTTTTATTGGTTATTTGTTGAACAATGATTTTATGATTTAATAATATTGGTTTCTTCCGCATTGTGTCGTTGAATTAGCTGTTGAGGATTAATATTTATGGGAATATTAATCTGGGCTAATTATAAAAAAAAAAAAAAAAAAAAAAGCTTGGTTGTTTCAAGAAGAATGGAGCCATGTAGAATTTTAATGGTGGAAAAAACCGACACAAAGAAGAAGAGTAAGAAGATAAAACCGAAGAATAGCGAAAACGAATATATTGAATTGCAAAGACAAAATAGAAAAATAAGGCAAAGATAAATAAGAAAAAACCATATAAAAAAACTTGCGAAGAAAATTTTGAAGAGGAAATCGAATAAAAACGAAGGAGAAGAAACCAAACAAAAACAAAAAACTTGCAAAGACTAATCTAAAGAGGAAAGCGAATAAGAACGAAGGAGACGAAACCAAAAAAAAAAAAAAAAAAAGAATAAAAAAGAAGCTCGAAGACGAAGAAAAGCAAACGCAAAGATGAGTCAAAATGAAGAAGAAACAATATAAGAGAAAAGACAAATAAGAAATCAAAACATAAGAGACTGAATAAGAATGAATCAAAGAAAATTAAAAAACATAAAAACAAGAACGAAGAAGAAAATGAAAAACAATAATATATGTCGATTAGCTTCTCTTCATTTTGGTTTTATAACCCTAGAAAACCTACCTAAATATTAGCTTATCTTCTAGCTTAAATTTGTTTATGCGTACATTTTCATTTATAAATTTGGTTTGGTGTATCAGAGATTTAAGAGACTTATGCTAAAATATGTACAAAAGCAATAGAGTGATGAAAAAATTAGAAAGGAGAATAACCAATACAAAGAAGAAGAAAACAAATCTAGCAAAACATTAGCATTTTCGATGGAAATAATTTATCATAGAGGAAACATAAGAATAAGAACCAAGAAGAACAAAAAGAAAATGAAGTAAATGAAGTAAATGAAGAAAAGAGAGGACGAAGATAGCAAAGAACAAAGCCATAAAAGAAACAAAAAGATAAGGCTAGAGAAGGAAACCAAATAAAAAAATGAAACCGAAAAATAAGAAACTGACAGCTATGCGTAACTATATCCCTATGATTGCATAAATTAAATAATTTATATTATTATTAGACATTGCTTATTACATGTGCGAATATGTAATTGTACTATCTCTAGCTTAATTTTGTTTCCGTGAATCTTTTTCATTTTTTAAGTTTGGTTGGGTGTATCAGATAATTAAATTTTTACTCTACATAATATTAAATTAAAGAGAACTACAATAAAACTATTTATAAAAGGTATCAAGTCCTGGAGAATAATCAAGAAAAATAAAGAGAAAAAGCTAAACAAAAAAAATATAGCAAACTCCTAGCAACTTCGACCGCATGAACTAATTATAGAAAAAATGGAAGAACAAGAACCAAGACGAGGACCAAAATAAGAAAAAGAAAAAAAACAAAGACAATGATATTAAAGAACGAGGACAAAAGATAAACAGAAAAATAACAAAGATGAAGAATGAGACTGAATAAGAAATTGTAAGGACAAATAACTGAAGAGAAAAAAGAGTAAAGATGAAGAAAAAAAATCGAATAAAGAGCGAAAATAAAGGAAAAAAAAACTAAAAAACTAAAAAACATGAAACAAAATAAGAGAAATAAGAACATTGGTTCATTACAATCAATCATGCTACGGACGAAAAAAGCTTATGAATAAAAATATTTAATCAAATTATTAATACAGACGCGCGGGTGAAAAACCTAGTTCAATACACAAAATTCCTTAGTGTTGCTCCAGGAGCTGACACATCAGCATTTTCGTGCAGGGAGAAGCTGACATATCAGCAAAAACCATCAACCAATAACAACATTTCAAATAATATCAGCTTATTTTTAACCACGTCATCTATTGCTTCTCCGATCTCTCTCCCTCCTCTCGCTCAAAAATCTATGTTCAATCTTCAATGCTCAATGTCCTCTTTTTTTATTTTTCTTGTCACTTGAAACCACCACCGTGTAATCTTAATTAGATGTCTACTTATTCCTTTTTAACTCATTCAATCGCAATCTAGATTCGAAATTGTATTGATTTTTCCTGGAAAAACCTCAAGATCTGTCTGCGTGTGAATTTGAAGTTGTTCTTTGATCTGGTCTCCCAGATTATTTGATTTCGTTTGGAATTCGGAAAATGTTTAGGATTAGGGATTTTCTTGTGTTCGATTTCTGAAATTTCTCGATCTCGATATCAGATTACAGAGCTCGGTTGAGTAGAAAATAGTTGTTTATTGGACTGATTACCGAGCTTCGTCTCAATGGTATGGAAAAAGCTGTCGGGTGATTCAAAGTAATTGAAAAGGTTTTTTCTCTTAACCAGCACAATCTTAAACACCAGAAATTATAAAACATAACAACCGTTGCAGAGATTGACTGTGAGTGTGGAGCTAAATGAATACAAAGATTAGAGTGACTAATTATGTCTTTTTGTTATTATATTTTTTTAGGAATAATCGTAATTAATTAAACGAAATTTTTCTTTTTTCAATGTTAAGATAAATTCGTATATTCGAAATAAATTCTGAAAAGGATAATTTCCAATTCGTTGGTAATGATAGATTCATATCTATGTTTATCGGATTATTAAAATTATGTATCCAATAATAAAAAGGGCTGTTTTCAAAAGTAGTGCACAAATTGAAGTCAAATGCAAAACTAATACCCTCTTTTTTCCTTCCTTCTTTATCCTCACCATATTTGTGATAATAACAAAAATGCCATTACTTTCGTCCTTGAAGTCTAAATATGAAGTCTAAATCGAAAATAAAAAGTCCAAAGAAACCTCATCTTCTTCATTTATTCACGAAAATGCCATCACCATCAATTCGTCCAACAACCATTCTGAACCGAAATGAAGCTTTGAATGCATGATTTACTCTTCAAACATGTATACAAACTCATTATATCATCTTATAAACTTGTCTTCTTCAATTTCTTCTCCATTCTCACCCCAAGAACACATATTTTCATCTTTTCAAAGTTTATGTTCTTAGATCTTCACATTTTTGGCGTGGGAGATCATTATAACGGTTGGGAAAGTTTGCTGAAGCTCTAAATCGAAGTTTTAGGCCGTCAACGAAACTTCAGATCACGGCAAGGTAAAATTCCGGTAGATCTGAGCGAATTTCATATTTTTGCAGGTTTTTAGACTTCATGACGAAGTCTAACAAACTAGTTTTGCAATTGATTTTTCAAACTTTTTGGGGAATAGATTTCACAATGAAGTCTAAACATCTTCCTTTGAAAACAAAAAAAATGGTGTAGGCTTCAGAATGAAGTCTATTCGAAAAAGATTAGTTTTGCATTTGACAGAATCAAAATTTTTTACGTGAAGTCTATCCGTGAAGTCTACTTCGAAAAAAGACTAGTTTTGCAAACATTCAGTAGTTTGTTTTATCGTGAAGTCTATCCCTGAAGTCTATTAATTCTGTAGACTTCACTTCAAAGTCTAATACTGGGTTTAGACTTCATTTTGAAGCCTAATTCTTGATAGACTTCTTGGTGAAGTCTAATAGTCAACGTTTGTCGGAATAGACTTCACGATGAAGTCTGTTTTCTAAATTCAAAAATTCGATCAATTGCAAAACTAATCCCTATGAAGTCTAATTTCTGTTTTAGACTTCACCGATAGACTTCATTCTCTAGTTAGACTTCATTTTTAAGCCTATTCACGATAATGAAGTCTATACGAAAAAGTCAAAGCTTGGTCAATTGCAAAACTAGTCTTTTTTTTTCTGTAGACTTCACGTGTAGACTTCTCAAAAAATTCGTAATTTGGAAAATTGCAAAACTAGTATATTAGACTTCACGGGGAAGTCTAACATTTAGACTTCCTCGTGAAGTCTAATATTTAAAGTTTTATTTGAAAACGCTTTTTTGGAAAATATATAACGAATTTTTAAGATTTTCTTGAACAATTAGTTGAGTTAGTCTGTTTAGTTGCTTGTGTGTTAGTTTTACCTGCTTATTCGCTGTATATTTTGTGAAAACGGTTTTCTTGTAAAAATTGAATATTAGACAATAATATATAGACTTCTCGGTGAAGTCTAAAACTGAAGTCTATCACAGAAGTCTAACGTGATTGGTTTTCTTTTTTCTTGCAGAAAATGGTTTACATTGCGTCTGTTTATGGAGAATGGGTGAGAAATGACGATTTGTCTTGGCATTTTGAGGTTGATTATCGGAAAGGAGGTAGAATGTTGTCGCTGAGGGATGGTTGTACACATGATGAGCTTATTCAAATGGCTTTAGATGATTATTCGGTGATCAAGATCGGACACCGTGTGGAATTATCATATCCATTACCAGAAGCGTTCACTCAGCAAATGCGTATTGATTCTCCGCCCATGTTTGTCACAAACGACAGACAAGTCCAAAGCATGATCGAGCTAAGTAGAACTCATGGTCTACGACTTTGTGTCTCTAGCAAAGGGATGGATGAAGAATTGGATGAAAAGTTCGACGAAGAGTTGAAGGATGAGCTCGACGAAGAGTTGGATGAAGATTGGGGCGCGGACCCACAAGAAATGTCTGAAGAGTCGGGTTGTGATGAGCGTGATGTAAGGGAAAAAGCTTATGAAGTCGATGATGACACACACGCGGACTACAGTCAGTATGGGAAAGTTAAAGATGAAGACGTTGACATTGACATACCTTTCGATGATCCCCGCCTTTTAGGGCGTGGTGTGGGTCATCGAAAAGGAATAGATCATTGGGAAGACAATATTTACGTTCACCAGAGTTTTGATAGCAAGGACGAACTTATCACTGAGTTGCGTTTGACCGCGGTGATGACAAGATTCTCATTCACGATAGCTGCGTCTACAAGAAAAGTGTTTGTGGCCAAATGCAATGTGGCTGGATGCGCATGGATGCTTAGAGCGGCTGTAAAGAACGAACCCAATACTTTTTGGGTGACAAAGTACTTGAAGTCGCATACATGTTCTGTTTCTGATCGAGTACGTAAGCATAAACGTTGTACAACGAAGTATATTGGAAAGCTGTTTCTTGATAGGACAGGGGTCATTGAAGGAATTGTGCCGCAACACATAAGAGACTCTATGAGGAGGATGTTTGGAATGAAGCTCGACTATACGGCTTCATATAGAGCTTTGAAACACGCCCAAGACTTGGTGTGGGGAACAGCTGAAGAAGGATACGCGAATCTGCCTTCTTACTTGCAAAGAATCAAGGAAGCAAATCCGGGAAGTGTGACTGACCTTGTGTGTGACTCAGAGGACCGTTTTAAGTACTGTTTTCTATCATTCGCAGCTTCCATAGCTGGTTTTCAGTATTTGAGGAGAGTGATTGTGGTTGATGGGACTCATCTTACTGGGAAATATGGAGGAGTTCTACTTGTGGCTGCTGGACAGGACGCCAACTTTCAAATATTCCCTCTAGCTTTCGCCGTGGTCGATGCTGAGGATAATGAATCATGGGAATGGTTTTTCAACAAGCTCAGAGATTGTTTCAGTCAACTTCCGCCAATGGCGATAGTCTCCGACCGTGCCGCCGCCATAGCTAGAGCTATTGGGATCGTTATGCCCTGGGCATCAAGAGGAATATGTTACTATCACCTTCAATGTAATATAGTGAAGGACTTCCACGCAAAGGAGATCATGTATTTGGTTAAACGTGCAGCCTACGCCCATACGGTTCCTGAATACGACCGTTACATGGACCTCATAAGAGCTGCAAACCCTGCCCTAGCTGGTTACTTAGATAGGGCAGATCCGCAGTTATGGTCGAGAGTTCATTTTCCCGGTGATAGATACAATATAAAGACGAGCAACATCGCAGAATCTATTAACTCGGCTGTGAAGAAAGCAAAAGGATTACCTATTCCTCGTCTTTTGGAGTTTATTAGGGAGAAGCTCGGGAGATGGTTTAGTAAGAGGCGGGAGGATGCATTGAGTCTCACAACCAGACACAGCAAAGGTGTTGAGTACATATTGGCCATACGGTCACACTACGCGGAGAGTATGATCGTAGATCGCATAGACACTTGGCGCTTTCATGTTAAAGGCGGGAGACGAGATTGTAATGTCGACTTGGAGAATCGAACATGCTCCTGCGGTGTATATGACGTTGAGAAAATCCCTTGCTCTCACGTTATTGCAGCTGCAGCCGAAGCTAACGTGGATATGGCCTTCTACGTATGCGCCACTCATTCGAAGCCTTCCTTGTTCTCAACATATGCACATCCGATTTACCCCAGAGCGGGAACTGACTCCCGCGTGAAGCCTGTTCCCTGTTTTCCTCCGAGGGAGAGTGCCCCTCGTGGAAGGCCGAAGAAGGCGAGGTGGCAATCTTGGCTAGAGATGTCAAGAAAGAAAAACACTAAACCGAGGAAGACGCATAAGAAGTACAGCTGCTCGAAGTGCAAGGAACCTGGTCATACTCGCCCCAATTGTGTAAGTTTATAAAAGTTTACCTTCATGCTTTGTGTCCTCGCTGACTTGGTTTGACAACTATATCTTTCTTCACTACACAGGTCGCTGAAGACTGACTCCAAGTATCTATTTTTAAAGTCTATCTAGGAAGTCTATTTTTAAAGTCTATTTTGACGAGCAAGAATCTATCTATGAAGTCTATTTTTAAAGTCTATCTAGGAAGTCTATTTTTAAAGTCTATTTTGACGAGCAATAATCTATCTATGAAGTCTATTTTTAAAGTTTATCTAGGAAGTCTATTTTTAAAGTCTATTTTGACGAGCAAGAATCTATCTATGAAGTCTATTTTTAAAGTCTATTTTGACGAGCAATAATCTATCTATGAAGTCTATTTTTAAAGTTTATCTAGGAAGTCTATTTTTAAAGTCTATTTTTACGAGCAAGAATCTATCTATGAACTCTATTTTTAAAGTCTATCTAGGAAGTCTATTTTAAAAGTCTATTTTGACGAGCAATAATCTATCTATGAAGTCTATTTTAAAGTCTATTTTGCGTATTTGAACCTCTGATGTTAGTCTGTACAAATGGAGGAAAAACTCCGGTTTTTTAGTCTGTATTTGAACCTCTGATGTCTAAATTAGAAGTCTATTTCTTGAATTCAACTTCAAAAAGCATAGTTTACATAGCTTCTGAAACATACCAAGTACATGGCTTCAAAATAATTAGCCGATCAGCGATAGATTACAAAATAATTAGCCTAAACCTATCATCGGGTTCAAAAGAGCTTAGTTTTATGGGTTTACAAAAACACACCATAGTGCTCATAGTCTTCAAATAGTTGAGTCATACAAATCAATATTGTCGAAGTCTTCTGGATCCTCGACCGGTCCACGGCAGTTGATTTCATGGTACAGATCAGCCGCAATCTGCTCCCTAAACAAATGGCAGTTTGTCTGGGACAACGTCTTCGGGAAAGTGGTATGTCCAAGGGCCAGGCACTCGATGAACTTCAGGACAAACACGCCACAATCTCCATCACCGCGTTGGTGTGGCACCTTGCTCGGACGGTCGTGTGTGTACTTCGTCGTGAAGTATTTTGGTTTGTCCTCTTCCAGACACGCGGCGTTCATAAGGTGCGGCATCATCACCGCATAGGGTTCCACAAGCAGGCCCATAGTCGCATCATTAACATAGGTAGGAAGACTGTCGTAGATGGTAATGTGCCTATTGGGTATGGAGACATGCAGCGCGACCCAATGCTTCATGTTGATATTCAGTGGAATGTATAAATCATCCACATCATATCCCCAGCGCTTCCCGGTGGGGTGGCTTTTCGGGAGATTACCATAGAACCAGTCCAGCGAATTAGGAGGCAGCATTTCACATCTCTGAAACTTGGGCCAATCCCTTTCCCAAAACTGAGTGATCCTAGTGTCAAGGAAGCAGATCCGATCATTCTTAAACCACTCCGGGTTATTTGCTAGGCGTTTAGACATCATGATCACCCATGACCTCATATGCTGCAATTGAAACGAAGAAGTCTAAATAAGAAGTCTATAAATGAAGTCTAAATAAGAAGTCTATAAATGAAGTCTAAATCAGAAGTCTATAAATGAAGTCTAAATCAGAAGTCTATAAATGAAGTCTAAATCAGAAGTCTATAAATGAAGTCTAAATACTAAGTCTAGAAATGAAATCTAACAGAACTTACGCTGTCCGTTAGCCACTTATTGCCCGTTAGCAAAGTAAACCACCAGTGCCATTCTGGGTAAGCTTCCTTGTCCGGATCGTTGACTCCATAACCCCTGAAACATTGCTAAGCATCGTAAGCTCATTTACTTTGTCAAACAACAAAGACAAAAAATATATTATAGGCTTACGGTAATCCGGAACAAAATTCCAGCATTTGTCTCTTCCTTCCTACGAGAGGTGGAGCAAATGGATTATACGCTTTCTTCGGAACACCTGCTTTCTTCGGATCAGTTTTGCTCTTCGGATCTGTAACATCCGTGAACCTGGAAGTTGTTTTGGAAGTGGTGTTGGACGATGCTAGGGGTTCGGGAGTAGTTGGCACATGCTCTTAGAGGTGTGAATTGAGGGTTGACTGTACATGTTCTTGTTTGATTGTTGTGCAGTCGGTCTAAGGTTCAAGCATCGCGAAGAAAGTGTGATCCACTCACTAAGTATTTATGATAATACTTACGCATCTCTATTCCAATGTGGTGCAGGTAACAGCAATGTTCTTCCGCGGAAAGAGACCGAGAGAAGAGGATGATGAGATTAGGAATTTGATATTGGCATTGTTGTTGTGGTTGACAAGGAATTCCTAGGGTGTTAGTCTATTTTCAATAATGTAGCATACGTGGTGTTTAGGTTGCTTATTGGTTTATTGGTTTTATTGGTTATTTGTTGAACAATGATTTTATGATTTAATAATATTGGTTTCTTCCGCATTGTGTCGTTGAATTAGCTGTTGAGGATTAATATTTATGGGAATATTAATCTGGGCTAATTATAAAAAAAAAAAAAAAAAAAAAGCTTGGTTGTTTCAAGAAGAATGGAGCCATGTAGAATTTTAATGGTGGAAAAAACCGACACAAAGAAGAAGAGTAAGAAGATAAAACCGAAGAATAGCGAAAACGAATATATTGAATTGCAAAGACAAAATAGAAAAATAAGGCAAAGATAAATAAGAAAAAACCATATAAAAAAACTTGCGAAGAAAATTTTGAAGAGGAAATCGAATAAAAACGAAGGAGAAGAAACCAAACAAAAACAAAAAACTTGCAAAGACTAATCTAAAGAGGAAAGCGAATAAGAACGAAGGAGACGAAACCAAAAAAAAAAAAAAAAAAAGAATAAAAAAGAAGCTCGAAGACGAAGAAAAGCAAACGCAAAGATGAGTCAAAATGAAGAAGAAACAATATAAGAGAAAAGACAAATAAGAAATCAAAACATAAGAGACTGAATAAGAATGAATCAAAGAAAATTAAAAAACATAAAAACAAGAACGAAGAAGAAAATGAAAAACAATAATATATGTCGATTAGCTTCTCTTCATTTTGGTTTTATAACCCTAGAAAACCTACCTAAATATTAGCTTATCTTCTAGCTTAAATTTGTTTATGCGTACATTTTCATTTATAAATTTGGTTTGGTGTATCAGAGATTTAAGAGACTTATGCTAAAATATGTACAAAAGCAATAGAGTGATGAAAAAATTAGAAAGGAGAATAACCAATACAAAGAAGAAGAAAACAAATCTAGCAAAACATTAGCATTTTCGATGGAAATAATTTATCATAGAGGAAACATAAGAATAAGAACCAAGAAGAACAAAAAGAAAATGAAGTAAATGAAGTAAATGAAGAAAAGAGAGGACGAAGATAGCAAAGAACAAAGCCATAAAAGAAACAAAAAGATAAGGCTAGAGAAGGAAACCAAATAAAAAAATGAAACCGAAAAATAAGAAACTGACAGCTATGCGTAACTATATCCCTATGATTGCATAAATTAAATAATTTATATTATTATTAGACATTGCTTATTACATGTGCGAATATGTAATTGTACTATCTCTAGCTTAATTTTGTTTCCGTGAATCTTTTTCATTTTTTAAGTTTGGTTGGGTGTATCAGATAATTAAATTTTTACTCTACATAATATTAAATTAAAGAGAACTACAATAAAACTATTTATAAAAGGTATCAAGTCCTGGAGAATAATCAAGAAAAATAAAGAGAAAAAGCTAAACAAAAAAAATATAGCAAACTCCTAGCAACTTCGACCGCATGAACTAATTATAGAAAAAATGGAAGAACAAGAACCAAGACGAGGACCAAAATAAGAAAAAGAAAAAAAACAAAGACAATGATATTAAAGAACGAGGACAAAAGATAAACAGAAAAATAACAAAGATGAAGAATGAGACTGAATAAGAAATTGTAAGGACAAATAACTGAAGAGAAAAAAGAGTAAAGATGAAGAAAAAAAATCGAATAAAGAGCGAAAATAAAGGAAAAAAAAACTAAAAAACTAAAAAACATGAAACAAAATAAGAGAAATAAGAACATTGGTTCATTACAATCAATCATGCTACGGACGAAAAAAGCTTATGAATAAAAATATTTAATCAAATTATTAATACAGACGCGCGGGTGAAAAACCTAGTTCAATACACAAAATTCCTTAGTGTTGCTCCAGGAGCTGACACATCAGCATTTTCGTGCAGGGAGAAGCTGACATATCAGCAAAAACCATCAACCAATAACAACATTTCAAATAATATCAGCTTATTTTTAACCACGTCATCTATTGCTTCTCCGATCTCTCTCCCTCCTCTCGCTCAAAAATCTATGTTCAATCTTCAATGCTCAATGTCCTCTTTTTTTATTTTTCTTGTCACTTGAAACCACCACCGTGTAATCTTAATTAGATGTCTACTTATTCCTTTTTAACTCATTCAATCGCAATCTAGATTCGAAATTGTATTGATTTTTCCTGGAAAAACCTCAAGATCTGTCTGCGTGTGAATTTGAAGTTGTTCTTTGATCTGGTCTCCCAGATTATTTGATTTCGTTTGGAATTCGGAAAATGTTTAGGATTAGGGATTTTCTTGTGTTCGATTTCTGAAATTTCTCGATCTCGATATCAGATTACAGAGCTCGGTTGAGTAGAAAATAGTTGTTTATTGGACTGATTACCGAGCTTCGTCTCAATGGTATGGAAAAAGCTGTCGGGTGATTCAAAGTAATTGAAAAGGTTTTTTCTCTTAACCAGCACAATCTTAAACACCAGAAATTATAAAACATAACAACCGTTGCAGAGATTGACTGTGAGTGTGGAGCTAAATGAATACAAAGATTAGAGTGACTAATTATGTCTTTTTGTTATTATATTTTTTTAGGAATAATCGTAATTAATTAAACGAAATTTTTCTTTTTTCAATGTTAAGATAAATTCGTATATTCGAAATAAATTCTGAAAAGGATAATTTCCAATTCGTTGGTAATGATAGATTCATATCTATGTTTATCGGATTATTAAAATTATGTATCCAATAATAAAAAGGGCTGTTTTCAAAAGTAGTGCACAAATTGAAGTCAAATGCAAAACTAATACCCTCTTTTTTCCTTCCTTCTTTATCCTCACCATATTTGTGATAATAACAAAAATGCCATTACTTTCGTCCTTGAAGTCTAAATATGAAGTCTAAATCGAAAATAAAAAGTCCAAAGAAACCTCATCTTCTTCATTTATTCACGAAAATGCCATCACCATCAATTCGTCCAACAACCATTCTGAACCGAAATGAAGCTTTGAATGCATGATTTACTCTTCAAACATGTATACAAACTCATTATATCATCTTATAAACTTGTCTTCTTCAATTTCTTCTCCATTCTCACCCCAAGAACACATATTTTCATCTTTTCAAAGTTTATGTTCTTAGATCTTCACATTTTTGGCGTGGGAGATCATTATAACGGTTGGGAAAGTTTGCTGAAGCTCTAAATCGAAGTTTTAGGCCGTCAACGAAACTTCAGATCACGGCAAGGTAAAATTCCGGTAGATCTGAGCGAATTTCATATTTTTGCAGGTTTTTAGACTTCATGACGAAGTCTAACAAACTAGTTTTGCAATTGATTTTTCAAACTTTTTGGGGAATAGATTTCACAATGAAGTCTAAACATCTTCCTTTGAAAACAAAAAAAATGGTGTAGGCTTCAGAATGAAGTCTATTCGAAAAAGATTAGTTTTGCATTTGACAGAATCAAAATTTTTTACGTGAAGTCTATCCGTGAAGTCTACTTCGAAAAAAGACTAGTTTTGCAAACATTCAGTAGTTTGTTTTATCGTGAAGTCTATCCCTGAAGTCTATTAATTCTGTAGACTTCACTTCAAAGTCTAATACTGGGTTTAGACTTCATTTTGAAGCCTAATTCTTGATAGACTTCTTGGTGAAGTCTAATAGTCAACGTTTGTCGGAATAGACTTCACGATGAAGTCTGTTTTCTAAATTCAAAAATTCGATCAATTGCAAAACTAATCCCTATGAAGTCTAATTTCTGTTTTAGACTTCACCGATAGACTTCATTCTCTAGTTAGACTTCATTTTTAAGCCTATTCACGATAATGAAGTCTATACGAAAAAGTCAAAGCTTGGTCAATTGCAAAACTAGTCTTTTTTTTTCTGTAGACTTCACGTGTAGACTTCTCAAAAAATTCGTAATTTGGAAAATTGCAAAACTAGTATATTAGACTTCACGGGGAAGTCTAACATTTAGACTTCCTCGTGAAGTCTAATATTTAAAGTTTTATTTGAAAACGCTTTTTTGGAAAATATATAACGAATTTTTAAGATTTTCTTGAACAATTAGTTGAGTTAGTCTGTTTAGTTGCTTGTGTGTTAGTTTTACCTGCTTATTCGCTGTATATTTTGTGAAAACGGTTTTCTTGTAAAAATTGAATATTAGACAATAATATATAGACTTCTCGGTGAAGTCTAAAACTGAAGTCTATCACAGAAGTCTAACGTGATTGGTTTTCTTTTTTCTTGCAGAAAATGGTTTACATTGCGTCTGTTTATGGAGAATGGGTGAGAAATGACGATTTGTCTTGGCATTTTGAGGTTGATTATCGGAAAGGAGGTAGAATGTTGTCGCTGAGGGATGGTTGTACACATGATGAGCTTATTCAAATGGCTTTAGATGATTATTCGGTGATCAAGATCGGACACCGTGTGGAATTATCATATCCATTACCAGAAGCGTTCACTCAGCAAATGCGTATTGATTCTCCGCCCATGTTTGTCACAAACGACAGACAAGTCCAAAGCATGATCGAGCTAAGTAGAACTCATGGTCTACGACTTTGTGTCTCTAGCAAAGGGATGGATGAAGAATTGGATGAAAAGTTCGACGAAGAGTTGAAGGATGAGCTCGACGAAGAGTTGGATGAAGATTGGGGCGCGGACCCACAAGAAATGTCTGAAGAGTCGGGTTGTGATGAGCGTGATGTAAGGGAAAAAGCTTATGAAGTCGATGATGACACACACGCGGACTACAGTCAGTATGGGAAAGTTAAAGATGAAGACGTTGACATTGACATACCTTTCGATGATCCCCGCCTTTTAGGGCGTGGTGTGGGTCATCGAAAAGGAATAGATCATTGGGAAGACAATATTTACGTTCACCAGAGTTTTGATAGCAAGGACGAACTTATCACTGAGTTGCGTTTGACCGCGGTGATGACAAGATTCTCATTCACGATAGCTGCGTCTACAAGAAAAGTGTTTGTGGCCAAATGCAATGTGGCTGGATGCGCATGGATGCTTAGAGCGGCTGTAAAGAACGAACCCAATACTTTTTGGGTGACAAAGTACTTGAAGTCGCATACATGTTCTGTTTCTGATCGAGTACGTAAGCATAAACGTTGTACAACGAAGTATATTGGAAAGCTGTTTCTTGATAGGACAGGGGTCATTGAAGGAATTGTGCCGCAACACATAAGAGACTCTATGAGGAGGATGTTTGGAATGAAGCTCGACTATACGGCTTCATATAGAGCTTTGAAACACGCCCAAGACTTGGTGTGGGGAACAGCTGAAGAAGGATACGCGAATCTGCCTTCTTACTTGCAAAGAATCAAGGAAGCAAATCCGGGAAGTGTGACTGACCTTGTGTGTGACTCAGAGGACCGTTTTAAGTACTGTTTTCTATCATTCGCAGCTTCCATAGCTGGTTTTCAGTATTTGAGGAGAGTGATTGTGGTTGATGGGACTCATCTTACTGGGAAATATGGAGGAGTTCTACTTGTGGCTGCTGGACAGGACGCCAACTTTCAAATATTCCCTCTAGCTTTCGCCGTGGTCGATGCTGAGGATAATGAATCATGGGAATGGTTTTTCAACAAGCTCAGAGATTGTTTCAGTCAACTTCCGCCAATGGCGATAGTCTCCGACCGTGCCGCCGCCATAGCTAGAGCTATTGGGATCGTTATGCCCTGGGCATCAAGAGGAATATGTTACTATCACCTTCAATGTAATATAGTGAAGGACTTCCACGCAAAGGAGATCATGTATTTGGTTAAACGTGCAGCCTACGCCCATACGGTTCCTGAATACGACCGTTACATGGACCTCATAAGAGCTGCAAACCCTGCCCTAGCTGGTTACTTAGATAGGGCAGATCCGCAGTTATGGTCGAGAGTTCATTTTCCCGGTGATAGATACAATATAAAGACGAGCAACATCGCAGAATCTATTAACTCGGCTGTGAAGAAAGCAAAAGGATTACCTATTCCTCGTCTTTTGGAGTTTATTAGGGAGAAGCTCGGGAGATGGTTTAGTAAGAGGCGGGAGGATGCATTGAGTCTCACAACCAGACACAGCAAAGGTGTTGAGTACATATTGGCCATACGGTCACACTACGCGGAGAGTATGATCGTAGATCGCATAGACACTTGGCGCTTTCATGTTAAAGGCGGGAGACGAGATTGTAATGTCGACTTGGAGAATCGAACATGCTCCTGCGGTGTATATGACGTTGAGAAAATCCCTTGCTCTCACGTTATTGCAGCTGCAGCCGAAGCTAACGTGGATATGGCCTTCTACGTATGCGCCACTCATTCGAAGCCTTCCTTGTTCTCAACATATGCACATCCGATTTACCCCAGAGCGGGAACTGACTCCCGCGTGAAGCCTGTTCCCTGTTTTCCTCCGAGGGAGAGTGCCCCTCGTGGAAGGCCGAAGAAGGCGAGGTGGCAATCTTGGCTAGAGATGTCAAGAAAGAAAAACACTAAACCGAGGAAGACGCATAAGAAGTACAGCTGCTCGAAGTGCAAGGAACCTGGTCATACTCGCCCCAATTGTGTAAGTTTATAAAAGTTTACCTTCATGCTTTGTGTCCTCGCTGACTTGGTTTGACAACTATATCTTTCTTCACTACACAGGTCGCTGAAGACTGACTCCAAGTATCTATTTTTAAAGTCTATCTAGGAAGTCTATTTTTAAAGTCTATTTTGACGAGCAAGAATCTATCTATGAAGTCTATTTTTAAAGTCTATCTAGGAAGTCTATTTTTAAAGTCTATTTTGACGAGCAATAATCTATCTATGAAGTCTATTTTTAAAGTTTATCTAGGAAGTCTATTTTTAAAGTCTATTTTGACGAGCAAGAATCTATCTATGAAGTCTATTTTTAAAGTCTATCTAGGAAGTCTATTTTTAAAGTCTATTTTGACGAGCAATAATCTATCTATGAAGTCTATTTTTAAAGTTTATCTAGGAAGTCTATTTTTAAAGTCTATTTTTACGAGCAAGAATCTATCTATGAACTCTATTTTTAAAGTCTATCTAGGAAGTCTATTTTAAAAGTCTATTTTGACGAGCAATAATCTATCTATGAAGTCTATTTTAAAGTCTATTTTGCGTATTTGAACCTCTGATGTTAGTCTGTACAAATGGAGGAAAAACTCCGGTTTTTTAGTCTGTATTTGAACCTCTGATGTCTAAATTAGAAGTCTATTTCTTGAATTCAACTTCAAAAAGCATAGTTTACATAGCTTCTGAAACATACCAAGTACATGGCTTCAAAATAATTAGCCGATCAGCGATAGATTACAAAATAATTAGCCTAAACCTATCATCGGGTTCAAAAGAGCTTAGTTTTATGGGTTTACAAAAACACACCATAGTGCTCATAGTCTTCAAATAGTTGAGTCATACAAATCAATATTGTCGAAGTCTTCTGGATCCTCGACCGGTCCACGGCAGTTGATTTCATGGTACAGATCAGCCGCAATCTGCTCCCTAAACAAATGGCAGTTTGTCTGGGACAACGTCTTCGGGAAAGTGGTATGTCCAAGGGCCAGGCACTCGATGAACTTCAGGACAAACACGCCACAATCTCCATCACCGCGTTGGTGTGGCACCTTGCTCGGACGGTCGTGTGTGTACTTCGTCGTGAAGTATTTTGGTTTGTCCTCTTCCAGACACGCGGCGTTCATAAGGTGCGGCATCATCACCGCATAGGGTTCCACAAGCAGGCCCATAGTCGCATCATTAACATAGGTAGGAAGACTGTCGTAGATGGTAATGTGCCTATTGGGTATGGAGACATGCAGCGCGACCCAATGCTTCATGTTGATATTCAGTGGAATGTATAAATCATCCACATCATATCCCCAGCGCTTCCCGGTGGGGTGGCTTTTCGGGAGATTACCATAGAACCAGTCCAGCGAATTAGGAGGCAGCATTTCACATCTCTGAAACTTGGGCCAATCCCTTTCCCAAAACTGAGTGATCCTAGTGTCAAGGAAGCAGATCCGATCATTCTTAAACCACTCCGGGTTATTTGCTAGGCGTTTAGACATCATGATCACCCATGACCTCATATGCTGCAATTGAAACGAAGAAGTCTAAATAAGAAGTCTATAAATGAAGTCTAAATAAGAAGTCTATAAATGAAGTCTAAATCAGAAGTCTATAAATGAAGTCTAAATCAGAAGTCTATAAATGAAGTCTAAATCAGAAGTCTATAAATGAAGTCTAAATACTAAGTCTAGAAATGAAATCTAACAGAACTTACGCTGTCCGTTAGCCACTTATTGCCCGTTAGCAAAGTAAACCACCAGTGCCATTCTGGGTAAGCTTCCTTGTCCGGATCGTTGACTCCATAACCCCTGAAACATTGCTAAGCATCGTAAGCTCATTTACTTTGTCAAACAACAAAGACAAAAAATATATTATAGGCTTACGGTAATCCGGAACAAAATTCCAGCATTTGTCTCTTCCTTCCTACGAGAGGTGGAGCAAATGGATTATACGCTTTCTTCGGAACACCTGCTTTCTTCGGATCAGTTTTGCTCTTCGGATCTGTAACATCCGTGAACCTGGAAGTTGTTTTGGAAGTGGTGTTGGACGATGCTAGGGGTTCGGGAGTAGTTGGCACATGCTCTTAGAGGTGTGAATTGAGGGTTGACTGTACATGTTCTTGTTTGATTGTTGTGCAGTCGGTCTAAGGTTCAAGCATCGCGAAGAAAGTGTGATCCACTCACTAAGTATTTATGATAATACTTACGCATCTCTATTCCAATGTGGTGCAGGTAACAGCAATGTTCTTCCGCGGAAAGAGACCGAGAGAAGAGGATGATGAGATTAGGAATTTGATATTGGCATTGTTGTTGTGGTTGACAAGGAATTCCTAGGGTGTTAGTCTATTTTCAATAATGTAGCATACGTGGTGTTTAGGTTGCTTATTGGTTTATTGGTTTTATTGGTTATTTGTTGAACAATGATTTTATGATTTAATAATATTGGTTTCTTCCGCATTGTGTCGTTGAATTAGCTGTTGAGGATTAATATTTATGGGAATATTAATCTGGGCTAATTATAAAAAAAAAAAAAAAAAAAAAGCTTGGTTGTTTCAAGAAGAATGGAGCCATGTAGAATTTTAATGGTGGAAAAAACCGACACAAAGAAGAAGAGTAAGAAGATAAAACCGAAGAATAGCGAAAACGAATATATTGAATTGCAAAGACAAAATAGAAAAATAAGGCAAAGATAAATAAGAAAAAACCATATAAAAAAACTTGCGAAGAAAATTTTGAAGAGGAAATCGAATAAAAACGAAGGAGAAGAAACCAAACAAAAACAAAAAACTTGCAAAGACTAATCTAAAGAGGAAAGCGAATAAGAACGAAGGAGACGAAACCAAAAAAAAAAAAAAAAAAAGAATAAAAAAGAAGCTCGAAGACGAAGAAAAGCAAACGCAAAGATGAGTCAAAATGAAGAAGAAACAATATAAGAGAAAAGACAAATAAGAAATCAAAACATAAGAGACTGAATAAGAATGAATCAAAGAAAATTAAAAAACATAAAAACAAGAACGAAGAAGAAAATGAAAAACAATAATATATGTCGATTAGCTTCTCTTCATTTTGGTTTTATAACCCTAGAAAACCTACCTAAATATTAGCTTATCTTCTAGCTTAAATTTGTTTATGCGTACATTTTCATTTATAAATTTGGTTTGGTGTATCAGAGATTTAAGAGACTTATGCTAAAATATGTACAAAAGCAATAGAGTGATGAAAAAATTAGAAAGGAGAATAACCAATACAAAGAAGAAGAAAACAAATCTAGCAAAACATTAGCATTTTCGATGGAAATAATTTATCATAGAGGAAACATAAGAATAAGAACCAAGAAGAACAAAAAGAAAATGAAGTAAATGAAGTAAATGAAGAAAAGAGAGGACGAAGATAGCAAAGAACAAAGCCATAAAAGAAACAAAAAGATAAGGCTAGAGAAGGAAACCAAATAAAAAAATGAAACCGAAAAATAAGAAACTGACAGCTATGCGTAACTATATCCCTATGATTGCATAAATTAAATAATTTATATTATTATTAGACATTGCTTATTACATGTGCGAATATGTAATTGTACTATCTCTAGCTTAATTTTGTTTCCGTGAATCTTTTTCATTTTTTAAGTTTGGTTGGGTGTATCAGATAATTAAATTTTTACTCTACATAATATTAAATTAAAGAGAACTACAATAAAACTATTTATAAAAGGTATCAAGTCCTGGAGAATAATCAAGAAAAATAAAGAGAAAAAGCTAAACAAAAAAAATATAGCAAACTCCTAGCAACTTCGACCGCATGAACTAATTATAGAAAAAATGGAAGAACAAGAACCAAGACGAGGACCAAAATAAGAAAAAGAAAAAAAACAAAGACAATGATATTAAAGAACGAGGACAAAAGATAAACAGAAAAATAACAAAGATGAAGAATGAGACTGAATAAGAAATTGTAAGGACAAATAACTGAAGAGAAAAAAGAGTAAAGATGAAGAAAAAAAATCGAATAAAGAGCGAAAATAAAGGAAAAAAAAACTAAAAAACTAAAAAACATGAAACAAAATAAGAGAAATAAGAACATTGGTTCATTACAATCAATCATGCTACGGACGAAAAAAGCTTATGAATAAAAATATTTAATCAAATTATTAATACAGACGCGCGGGTGAAAAACCTAGTTCAATACACAAAATTCCTTAGTGTTGCTCCAGGAGCTGACACATCAGCATTTTCGTGCAGGGAGAAGCTGACATATCAGCAAAAACCATCAACCAATAACAACATTTCAAATAATATCAGCTTATTTTTAACCACGTCATCTATTGCTTCTCCGATCTCTCTCCCTCCTCTCGCTCAAAAATCTATGTTCAATCTTCAATGCTCAATGTCCTCTTTTTTTATTTTTCTTGTCACTTGAAACCACCACCGTGTAATCTTAATTAGATGTCTACTTATTCCTTTTTAACTCATTCAATCGCAATCTAGATTCGAAATTGTATTGATTTTTCCTGGAAAAACCTCAAGATCTGTCTGCGTGTGAATTTGAAGTTGTTCTTTGATCTGGTCTCCCAGATTATTTGATTTCGTTTGGAATTCGGAAAATGTTTAGGATTAGGGATTTTCTTGTGTTCGATTTCTGAAATTTCTCGATCTCGATATCAGATTACAGAGCTCGGTTGAGTAGAAAATAGTTGTTTATTGGACTGATTACCGAGCTTCGTCTCAATGGTATGGAAAAAGCTGTCGGGTGATTCAAAGTAATTGAAAAGGTTTTTTCTCTTAACCAGCACAATCTTAAACACCAGAAATTATAAAACATAACAACCGTTGCAGAGATTGACTGTGAGTGTGGAGCTAAATGAATACAAAGATTAGAGTGACTAATTATGTCTTTTTGTTATTATATTTTTTTAGGAATAATCGTAATTAATTAAACGAAATTTTTCTTTTTTCAATGTTAAGATAAATTCGTATATTCGAAATAAATTCTGAAAAGGATAATTTCCAATTCGTTGGTAATGATAGATTCATATCTATGTTTATCGGATTATTAAAATTATGTATCCAATAATAAAAAGGGCTGTTTTCAAAAGTAGTGCACAAATTGAAGTCAAATGCAAAACTAATACCCTCTTTTTTCCTTCCTTCTTTATCCTCACCATATTTGTGATAATAACAAAAATGCCATTACTTTCGTCCTTGAAGTCTAAATATGAAGTCTAAATCGAAAATAAAAAGTCCAAAGAAACCTCATCTTCTTCATTTATTCACGAAAATGCCATCACCATCAATTCGTCCAACAACCATTCTGAACCGAAATGAAGCTTTGAATGCATGATTTACTCTTCAAACATGTATACAAACTCATTATATCATCTTATAAACTTGTCTTCTTCAATTTCTTCTCCATTCTCACCCCAAGAACACATATTTTCATCTTTTCAAAGTTTATGTTCTTAGATCTTCACATTTTTGGCGTGGGAGATCATTATAACGGTTGGGAAAGTTTGCTGAAGCTCTAAATCGAAGTTTTAGGCCGTCAACGAAACTTCAGATCACGGCAAGGTAAAATTCCGGTAGATCTGAGCGAATTTCATATTTTTGCAGGTTTTTAGACTTCATGACGAAGTCTAACAAACTAGTTTTGCAATTGATTTTTCAAACTTTTTGGGGAATAGATTTCACAATGAAGTCTAAACATCTTCCTTTGAAAACAAAAAAAATGGTGTAGGCTTCAGAATGAAGTCTATTCGAAAAAGATTAGTTTTGCATTTGACAGAATCAAAATTTTTTACGTGAAGTCTATCCGTGAAGTCTACTTCGAAAAAAGACTAGTTTTGCAAACATTCAGTAGTTTGTTTTATCGTGAAGTCTATCCCTGAAGTCTATTAATTCTGTAGACTTCACTTCAAAGTCTAATACTGGGTTTAGACTTCATTTTGAAGCCTAATTCTTGATAGACTTCTTGGTGAAGTCTAATAGTCAACGTTTGTCGGAATAGACTTCACGATGAAGTCTGTTTTCTAAATTCAAAAATTCGATCAATTGCAAAACTAATCCCTATGAAGTCTAATTTCTGTTTTAGACTTCACCGATAGACTTCATTCTCTAGTTAGACTTCATTTTTAAGCCTATTCACGATAATGAAGTCTATACGAAAAAGTCAAAGCTTGGTCAATTGCAAAACTAGTCTTTTTTTTTCTGTAGACTTCACGTGTAGACTTCTCAAAAAGATGTACCGTGACCTCAAACGGGTGCTACCAAGATGTACCGTGACCTCAAACGGTATTATCATTGGGTTGGGATGAAGAGGGATGTGGCAGATTGGGTTGCGAGGTGCAACACTTGTTCTTTGGTCAAGGCAGAGCATCAGGTGCCTAGTGGTCTTTTGCAGAGTTTACCCATTCCAGAGTGGAAGTGGGATATGATCACTATGGACTTTGTTGTGGGATTACCTATCTCACGGACTTTTGATGCGATTTGGGTCATTGTGGATCGCTTGACCAAGTCAGCACATTTCTTGGCCATCAAGAAGACAGATGGAGCAGCTGTTTTGGCTAGGAAGTTTGTGCGGGAGATTGTGAGGCTGCATGGAGTGCCAGCCAGTATTGTGTCGGATAGAGATCCGAGGTTTGCTTCAGAGTTTTGGAGGGCATTTCAGACTGAGATGGGCACTAAGGTGCATATGAGTACAGCGTATCATCCACAGACAGATGGGCAGTCAGAGAGGACTATTCAGACTTTGGAGGATCTGCTTAGGATGTGTGTACTGGATTGGGGTGGTCATTGGGCTGATCATCTGTGTTTGGCAGAGTTTGCCTATAACAACAGTTTTCAGTCTAGCATTGGCATGGCTCCTTATGAGGCTTTGTATGGGAGGCCATGTAGGACACCCTTATGCTGGACCCAAGTGGGGGAGCGCAGCATGTTTGGAGCTAGTTTTGTTCAGGAGACGACGGAGAAGATTCGTGTCTTGAGGCTGAACATGAAGGAGGCTCAGGATAGACAGAGGAGCTATGCAGATAGGCGGCGACGTGAGCTTGAGTTTCAGGTGGGAGATAGAGTTTATCTCAAGATGGCTATGTTGAGGGGCCCTAACAGGTCCATAGCAGAGAACAAGCTCAGTCCGCGTTTTATGGGTCCGTTTCCAGTGGTGGAGCGAGTTGGGCCAGTGGCTTATCGGTTGGAGTTGCCACCGATTATGAGCGCCTTTCATAAGATGTTTCATGTTTCGATGTTGCGGAGGTGTTTGCGTCCTTCTGAGGAGGTAGTGGTTGAGATTCCAGAGGATCTTCAGCCAGATATGACAGTTCCGGCAGTTCCTGTGAGGATTCTTGAGAGGAGAGTCAAGGTTCTGCGGAACAAGAGGGTGCCATTGTTGAGAGTCTTGTGGGACTGTAGTGGCACAGAGGAGCAGACTTGGGAGCCAGAGGCAAAGATGAAGCTAAAGTTCGGAAAGTGGTTCGACAAGCAGGCTGTGGAGTGATTCATCTTTGTGGTTCTAGTCTTGTTTTCGGTTTTGTTGTTGTTGGTTTTGGACTTATGTATTTTCGTTTTGTTGTACGATATACATTTTTGGAGTTATATGAGATGGAGTTTTGCCTCATATTTTTGGTTATGGTTTGGATGTTACAAGTTTCTTTGGCCGGTGGGGTCATTGAGAGTTTTTAGTCACATGTTGGTACGCGTTTCAGATTTTATTACTCGTTTTGTCTAGAGGCGGTGGGCCTTGTAGACGGTGATTTTATTTGTGTTGGGACGTTAGGTGCCCAACGGACTTATATTGGGGGTCGCTACCTCGATATAGGTTGTTTTAGTGACAGTGGGTCACGTTTTGGTTGTGACAGGGATCACATTTTGGTTGTGACTTCGGGTCACGTTTGGTTTTGTGACATTGGTCACATTTTGGTACTGGACCGTGAGTTGCAGTACGGATGTCATGACTGCGGTTATGGCATTGAGAGTAATAATATCTTGGAAACATGCGTATAACATAGGACTAAAATTTGAGTTTTGAGGTCTTGGAGAGACATTTGTGTTGGGATTCGAGGACGAATCCATTTTAGTGGGGGAGAATTGTAACATCCGTGAACCTGGAAGTTGTTTTGGAAGTGGTGTTGGACGATGCTAGGGGTTCGGGAGTAGTTGGCACATGCTCTTAGAGGTGTGAATTGAGGGTTGACTGTACATGTTCTTGTTTGATTGTTGTGCAGTCGGTCTAAGGTTCAAGCATCGCGAAGAAAGTGTGTTAAATGCTTCTGAACGACTAGTATCGATCGACACCCGAAGGGTGTCGATCGACATCGGTTATCGGGTTTGATTTCCGGTTTAAGTCGATCGATTTGCAAGGTGTCGACCGACACCAAGGAAGGGTGTCGATCGACACCGGTTATCTGGAAATCGACCGGTTTGATTCTAGTCGGCTGGTTTTGTCCGGTTTAGGGCGTGGAAACCCTATTTCTCGATTTAAGAACCTTGTGGCCGCGAGAAAAGCACAAGTTTCGAGTTTCAGAGCTAAGGAGGTGATTCTAAGGTGATTTGGAGAGTTTGGAGGAGTTTTGTGGAGTTCCTGAGGCTTGTGGTTGTTGTTCCTTCTCCTTTTCTTCCTTGCAATCCGTTTTCAAGGTGAGTGCGTGACTGTAGGCCCGTTGATCAATAGAGATTGTTTGATTTCGAGTTTTGGTTGTGTTCTTGAGTTGTTTATGCTGGATTTCGTGTTTTGATAGTATTGGGGCGTTGAAAACCCCTAGATTTTGTGTTATTGCGATTTTGGAATGTGATTTTCGTAGCTTCTGGTTTCTGGGCGTCGAGCCGGTGTCGAGCGACACTCGATGAGTGTCGATCGACACTCGGGAGGCTGGCGTCGATCGACACCATAGAGGTGTCGGTCGACACCAACCTGGGTGTCAGGAAACGTGGGTGTTTCCTGACAGGGAGTTCATGTTGTTGTGGTTTAATGTTGAGCATTGTTATGGTTGTTGTTTATTGTGATGTTTTGTCTAGTGTTTGACGTAATTGGCCTGTAGGCAGGATGATCCACTCACTAAGTATTTATGATAATACTTACGCATCTCTATTCCAATGTGATGCAGGTAACAGCAATGTTCTTCCGCGGAAAGAGACCGAGAGAAGAGGATGATGAGATTAGGAATTTGATTCTGGCTTTGTTGTTATGGTTGACCAGAAATTCATGAGTTAGGGTGTTAGACTTTATTTCAATAATGTAGCAAACCGGTTTAGGTTGCTAGAGTTATTCTTTATTGGTTATTCTTTATTGGTTATTTGTTGAACAATTATCATGATTTAATAATATTGGTTTACTTCCGCATTGTGTTGTTGAATTAGCTGTTGAGGATTAATATTTATGGGAATATTAATCTGGGCTAATTATTTTAAAAAAAAAAGGGGCTTGGTTGTTTCATTTTGGTATCAGAGCGTAGTCGGTTTTAGGACTGTTAAAATTGGATGAATTGGACTATGTGGTTAATTGATTATGTGAGTTAGTCAATTAGTGGTTTAATCTCATCCTCTCGGTCTTCCAGTTTTCCGCGGGTAAGTGAGTTGGATATTTGGTGTGTTGTGTTTTGTGTTTTTGTGTTGACTTTGCTCTTTTTCTGTACTGGGTGGTAGTGCAGAGAGATGGACGCAGGTCGTGGTCGTGGCCGTGGTCGTGGTCGCGGTGCAGCCCGTGGGGGCAGAGGAGCTGGTCGCGGTGGGCGAGCAGCGGGTCGTGGAGGTCGGGGTGCTGGTCGTGGTTTGCCAGAGGCTGAGGCCTCAGTGGAGAGTGCGGCGCCTAGTGTGGCGGCAGCGTCGGTGACACAGTCTGTTTCGTTAGCCGGTGGGGCTAGTTTGGGCGTCGGGGGTGGCGCGGGGGCAGGAGCAGTTCCCGGTGGGGGCGCGGCTCTTGCTCAGGGTGATTTGATTGTGGGGCTACTGACGCAGCTTTTGGCACGTCTTCCAGAGGCAGTTCCACAGCAGGCTCCGGTTGCACCTCCAGCGGCCGGGGCACAGGGTGGTGCCGGGGCACATGTTGGTGCCGGTTTTGTTGAGCAGCAGGAGGCTGCGGTGCAGCAGGGTGTTGCAGTTGGGTTTTCTCCTTATCGTGAGATGATGAGGGAGATGCAGAGGATTGGTACGCCTACGTTTGAGGGCGGGGTTACTCCAGAGCAGGCTGACGAGTGGCGTCAGAGGTTGGAGCGGAACTTCGATTCTGTTCGTTGTCCGGCACAGTTTCAGGTTGAGTTGGCAGTGCACTACCTTGGAGGTGATGTACATTTGTGGTGGAGGTCTGTTAGGACCAGGAGAGAGGTTTGGACTTGGGTTGACTTCGTCGAGGAGTTCAACCACAAGTTTTTCCCTCAGGAGGCTCGTGACAGGCTGCAGTTGAGGTTTTTGGACTTGACTCAGGGTGAGAGGTCTGTTCGGGAGTACGATGCAGAGTTCTGCAGATTGGTGGTCTTTTCTGGTGGTGAGCTGATCAGTGAGCGGGCATTGACGTCGCGGTTTCTCCAGGGGCTTCGGAGGAACATCAGGACTCAGTGCAGAGGTGGTATGTACCACACCAGAGCTGGTTTAGTGGAGTTGGCAGCGTCCATTGAGGAGGACTTGCGTGAGCCGGTGAGTACGGCGGTTGTTCCAGTTGCAGTTGCTCCTGCTACCCATCCTCGGGGCCAGCAGCAGCATCAGCAGCGCAGAGGTTACAGTTCTGGTTACGGCAGGGGCAGTAGGCCTGCGCAGGGCCAGAAGAGGAGAGCAGAGGAGATATCTGCTAGTAGCCCGAGTACGGGTGGTTGTTTTGGTTGTGGTAGTCTGGATCACAGAGTGGCGATTTGCCCCAAGAGGGCGGGATCCAGAGAGTCGACAGTGTGCTACTACTGCAGGGAGCCGGGGCATATCAAGACTATGTGTCCCAAGTTGCAGCAGAGAGCAGTGGCAGCGGCGATTCAGCCGTTGGCTATTCAGTCAGCAGCGCAGGTTGCGGCGTTGCAGTCGGGTGGAGCGCCGAGAGTTTATACTTCGGCAGAGGTGGGCCAGACCAGTCAGTCAGGCCAGATCACAGGTAAAATCTTGACTCAGACTTTTAAATTCTTAAGGTAGAATGGTTGTTGGGTCTGTTTCTGTTATTTTACTGTGATAGAGTTAGAGGTTCTCAACACTTGTGGAATTGTGTAGGGACCTTGTTAGTTGGAGGTTTTGAGTCTCACGTTCTGTTTGACTCGGGAGCATCTAATTGCTTCATCACTCCGGAGAGAGCTGAGGGTAGTGGTATTCGGAGTAGCGATGGCGAGGCTTCAGGCTTTGTCAAGGTGGCTGGTGGTGGTTATTTGGCTACTTCGGGCAGAGCTAGAGCAGTTGATGTGCGCATTGCGGGGCAGTCTATGCCAGCAGATTTGGTCATCAGTCCAGTGGAGCTGTATGACGTGATTTTGGGGATGGACTGGTTATCTCTATACCGAGTTCATCTGGATTGCTACAGGGGTAGAGTGGTGTTTGAGCAGGATGCAGGGAAGTTGGTTTATCAGGGAGTGAGACCGACTTCGGGGAGTATAGTGATTTCAGCTATTCAGGCAGAGCAGTTGTTAGAGCGGGGCTGCGAAGCTTATTTGGCGACGATCACTATGACAGAGTCCAGTGGTGAGGTGAGTCTGCAGGATATTCAGGTTGTCCAGGAGTTTGAGGACGTATTTCGGTCGCTGAAGGGATTGCCACCATCTCGGTCAGATCCTTTCACGATTGAATTAGAGCCCGGGACAGCTCCGATATCGAAGACACCTTACAGGATGGCTCCAGCAGAGATGGCAGAGCTGAAGAAGCAGCTAGAGGACCTTTTGAGTAAAGGGTTCATCAGACCTAGTGTGTCGCCATGGGGAGCGCCAGTGTTGTTTGTGAAGAAGAAGGATGGTAGTTTTCGGTTGTGCATCGATTACCGGGGACTTAACCGAGTCACAGTGAAGAACAGGTACCCACTTCCGAGGATCGATGAGTTGTTGGATCAGTTGAGAGGGGCTACTTGGTTCTCTAAGATTGACTTGGCATCGGGATATCATCAGATTCCGATAGATGAGGCAGATGTCCGGAAGACAGCTTTTCGGACGAGGTATGGGCATTTCGAGTTTGTGGTCATGCCTTTTGGCTTGACTAATGCGCCGGCAGCATTTATGAGGTTGATGAACGATGTGTTCAGGGAGTTTCTGGATGTGTTTGTCATTATTTTCATTGATGATATTTTGGTGTATTCGAGGAGTCCAGAGGAGCATGCGACGCATTTGAGGCTTGTGTTGGAGAAGCTTCGAGAGCAGAAGCTTTTTGCTAAGTTGAGCAAGTGCAGCTTTTGGCAGAGGGAGATGGGTTTTCTTGGCCATATTGTTTCTGCAGAGGGAGTTTCTGTGGATCCGGCTAAGATTGAGGCTATCAGGGATTGGCCTAGACCGAGTAGTGCTACCGAGATCAGGAGTTTTCTGGGTTTAGCAGGCTACTACAGGAGGTTCGTCAAGGGGTTTGCGAGTATGTCTCAGCCGATGACGAGGTTGACCGGCAAGGATGTGCCGTTTGTGTGGTCGCAGGAGTGCGAGGAGAGCTTTGGGAAGCTCAAGGAGATGTTGACTAGTACACCAGTTTTGGCATTACCTGACCCGGGGAAGCCATATGTTGTGTACACAGATGCTTCAGGTGTGGGACTTGGTTGTGTTTTGATGCAGGAGGGCAGAGTGATTGCCTATGCTTCGAGGCAGTTGCAGGGCAGTGAGCGCAACCGTCCTACACATGATCTTGAGTTGGGAGCAGTGGTTTTTGCACTCAAGATTTGGAGGTCTTATCTTTATGGTGGTAGAGTGCAGATCTTTACAGATCACAAGAGTCTACAGCATATTTTCACTCAGCCTTTGCTGAATGCGAGACAGACGCGTTGGGTGGAGTTTCTGGCAGACTATGACCTGGATATTGTTTATCATCCGGGCAAGGCCAATTTGGTGGCAGATGCTTTGAGTCGACGGAGGGTTGATTCAGATAGAGAGCGTGGTGTTGAGGCTTTGGTCAGCGAGATTAGTACATTGCGTCTCTGTGCTATTTCAGAGGAGCCTTTGGGTTTAGAGGCAGCTGATCAGGCAGATTTACTCAGTAGGATCAGAGTGGCGCAGCAGAGTGATCAGGGTTTGATCGATGCTTCGCAGGCGGTTGGTTCTGAGTATCAGGTCTCTTCGAATGGAACTATCTTAGTTCGTGGGCGAGTTTGTGTGCCCAAGGATGAGGAGTTGAGGCATGAGGTTTTGAGAGAGGCTCATTCGAGCAAGTTTTCGATCCATCCGGGTGCTACCAAGATGTACCGTGACCTCAAACGGTATTATCATTGGGTTGGGATGAAGAGGGATGTGGCAGATTGGGTTGCGAGGTGCAACACTTGTTCTTTGGTCAAGGCAGAGCATCAGGTGCCTAGTGGTCTTTTGCAGAGTTTACCCATTCCAGAGTGGAAGTGGGATATGATCACTATGGACTTTGTTGTGGGATTACCTATCTCACGGACTTTTGATGCGATTTGGGTCATTGTGGATCGCTTGACCAAGTCAGCACATTTCTTGGCCATCAAGAAGACAGATGGAGCAGCTGTTTTGGCTAGGAAGTTTGTGCGGGAGATTGTGAGGCTGCATGGAGTGCCAGCCAGTATTGTGTCGGATAGAGATCCGAGGTTTGCTTCAGAGTTTTGGAGGGCATTTCAGACTGAGATGGGCACTAAGGTGCATATGAGTACAGCGTATCATCCACAGACAGATGGGCAGTCAGAGAGGACTATTCAGACTTTGGAGGATCTGCTTAGGATGTGTGTACTGGATTGGGGTGGTCATTGGGCTGATCATCTGTGTTTGGCAGAGTTTGCCTATAACAACAGTTTTCAGTCTAGCATTGGCATGGCTCCTTATGAGGCTTTGTATGGGAGGCCATGTAGGACACCCTTATGCTGGACCCAAGTGGGGGAGCGCAGCATGTTTGGAGCTAGTTTTGTTCAGGAGACGACGGAGAAGATTCGTGTCTTGAGGCTGAACATGAAGGAGGCTCAGGATAGACAGAGGAGCTATGCAGATAGGCGGCGACGTGAGCTTGAGTTTCAGGTGGGAGATAGAGTTTATCTCAAGATGGCTATGTTGAGGGGCCCTAACAGGTCCATAGCAGAGAACAAGCTCAGTCCGCGTTTTATGGGTCCGTTTCCAGTGGTGGAGCGAGTTGGGCCAGTGGCTTATCGGTTGGAGTTGCCACCGATTATGAGCGCCTTTCATAAGATGTTTCATGTTTCGATGTTGCGGAGGTGTTTGCGTCCTTCTGAGGAGGTAGTGGTTGAGATTCCAGAGGATCTTCAGCCAGATATGACAGTTCCGGCAGTTCCTGTGAGGATTCTTGAGAGGAGAGTCAAGGTTCTGCGGAACAAGAGGGTGCCATTGTTGAGAGTCTTGTGGGACTGTAGTGGCACAGAGGAGCAGACTTGGGAGCCAGAGGCAAAGATGAAGCTAAAGTTCGGAAAGTGGTTCGACAAGCAGGCTGTGGAGTGATTCATCTTTGTGGTTCTAGTCTTGTTTTCGGTTTTGTTGTTGTTGGTTTTGGACTTATGTATTTTCGTTTTGTTGTACGATATACATTTTTGGAGTTATATGAGATGGAGTTTTGCCTCATATTTTTGGTTATGGTTTGGATGTTACAAGTTTCTTTGGCCGGTGGGGTCATTGAGAGTTTTTAGTCACATGTTGGTACGCGTTTCAGATTTTATTACTCGTTTTGTCTAGAGGCGGTGGGCCTTGTAGACGGTGATTTTATTTGTGTTGGGACGTTAGGTGCCCAACGGACTTATATTGGGGGTCGCTACCTCGATATAGGTTGTTTTAGTGACAGTGGGTCACGTTTTGGTTGTGACAGGGATCACATTTTGGTTGTGACTTCGGGTCACGTTTGGTTTTGTGACATTGGTCACATTTTGGTACTGGACCGTGAGTTGCAGTACGGATGTCATGACTGCGGTTATGGCATTGAGAGTAATAATATCTTGGAAACATGCGTATAACATAGGACTAAAATTTGAGTTTTGAGGTCTTGGAGAGACATTTGTGTTGGGATTCGAGGACGAATCCATTTTAGTGGGGGAGAATTGTAACATCCGTGAACCTGGAAGTTGTTTTGGAAGTGGTGTTGGACGATGCTAGGGGTTCGGGAGTAGTTGGCACATGCTCTTAGAGGTGTGAATTGAGGGTTGACTGTACATGTTCTTGTTTGATTGTTGTGCAGTCGGTCTAAGGTTCAAGCATCGCGAAGAAAGTGTGTTAAATGCTTCTGAACGACTAGTATCGATCGACACCCGAAGGGTGTCGATCGACATCGGTTATCGGGTTTGATTTCCGGTTTAAGTCGATCGATTTGCAAGGTGTCGACCGACACCAAGGAAGGGTGTCGATCGACACCGGTTATCTGGAAATCGACCGGTTTGATTCTAGTCGGCTGGTTTTGTCCGGTTTAGGGCGTGGAAACCCTATTTCTCGATTTAAGAACCTTGTGGCCGCGAGAAAAGCACAAGTTTCGAGTTTCAGAGCTAAGGAGGTGATTCTAAGGTGATTTGGAGAGTTTGGAGGAGTTTTGTGGAGTTCCTGAGGCTTGTGGTTGTTGTTCCTTCTCCTTTTCTTCCTTGCAATCCGTTTTCAAGGTGAGTGCGTGACTGTAGGCCCGTTGATCAATAGAGATTGTTTGATTTCGAGTTTTGGTTGTGTTCTTGAGTTGTTTATGCTGGATTTCGTGTTTTGATAGTATTGGGGCGTTGAAAACCCCTAGATTTTGTGTTATTGCGATTTTGGAATGTGATTTTCGTAGCTTCTGGTTTCTGGGCGTCGAGCCGGTGTCGAGCGACACTCGATGAGTGTCGATCGACACTCGGGAGGCTGGCGTCGATCGACACCATAGAGGTGTCGGTCGACACCAACCTGGGTGTCAGGAAACGTGGGTGTTTCCTGACAGGGAGTTCATGTTGTTGTGGTTTAATGTTGAGCATTGTTATGGTTGTTGTTTATTGTGATGTTTTGTCTAGTGTTTGACGTAATTGGCCTGTAGGCAGGATGATCCACTCACTAAGTATTTATGATAATACTTACGCATCTCTATTCCAATGTGATGCAGGTAACAGCAATGTTCTTCCGCGGAAAGAGACCGAGAGAAGAGGATGATGAGATTAGGAATTTGATTCTGGCTTTGTTGTTATGGTTGACCAGAAATTCATGAGTTAGGGTGTTAGACTTTATTTCAATAATGTAGCAAACCGGTTTAGGTTGCTAGAGTTATTCTTTATTGGTTATTCTTTATTGGTTATTTGTTGAACAATTATCATGATTTAATAATATTGGTTTACTTCCGCATTGTGTTGTTGAATTAGCTGTTGAGGATTAATATTTATGGGAATATTAATCTGGGCTAATTATTTTAAAAAAAAAAGGGGCTTGGTTGTTTCAGGATCAGCTTTGCTTTTCGGATTTTCTGCTTTCTTCTGACCAGGTGCTTTCACCGGGGGATTGTTTAGGACGATCCTTCTAGCTGTGCTGTTTCCCTCGTACTCACCAAGCTGTGATTGGGCCAGCCTCTTGACTCGCTCACTTTTCCCTCTTGCTAAGATATTCGCCGCCTTGATCTCTTCTTCCTGTTTCCTCTTCTCCGCGGCTTCCTCCGAGACAGTTGGAATATGGTGCCGGACAAAAGTGCATTCCTGATCCTCCTCGACGGTGTTCTTAACATTGCTCAAACACAAGAGAGAGAGAGAGACAGAGAAAACATATAAGAGGCTGTGTAAAACAGAAAGGTTTGAACCTTTATTTAAATACTAGAGAATGTGTACAACGCAAAACACTTGAAATAGATTCATACATTAGTAAAACAGAAAGGTTTCAGTTGTTCGTTTTCCCACACAACCTACTACTCCTACGCATATATTTCTTCTCATCACATTTACGACCAGTTTTAGAATTACGTGGAGAATGAACGGTACTAACCGGAGCATCGGTGGACTCCTCCGCCGGTTCATTGGACTTCTGGTGCTCCTCTCTGGACCTCTGGTGCTCCTCACTGGACTTCTGCAGCTCCTCACTGGACTTCTGCAGCTCCTCATTGGGCTTCTCAGAATCCTCAATGGACTTCCCAGAAGCCTGACCCGCAGGATGCCGACGCTTCTTGACAATCCTCCCTAACACCGCCACTTGAGTAGCGAGGAGTTGAATCTTTTCCTGAGTCCTCCTCGTCTCCTCGAAGTGCTTTTTTGTGAAGTCTTTAAAAAGCTCCTCAATCTTCGCTTCAAGACCTTTCCAGCCATCACCAGAGGCCTCCGTCCGAGCCCTTTTGGTACTTATCGCTTCAAAATCATCATCCTCATCAGAGAGACTCCTCTTGCCATGAGACTTCTCTGACTTCAATGGCTTATGGGACTTCGCCTTCTTAGCCACGAGTATCCCTTCTCTAACCCAGTCGGCTGGTTTCCAAGTCCATCCTCCACCCAATTCCCCAAGCAATGCCTTGATGATGTTGTCCACCTTCTCGTCATCTACATCCTTGTCCCAACGTGGGTACACGTCTGCCCTGTCCACCATTACCATGTGATTGAACAGCACCTGCAAAACAGTTATCAGATAAGTTAAGAGTTTTATTTGGATATGTTTAGTATGCGGCGAGTACAAGGCAAATGGATTACCTGCTTCTTCATGGTTCCGATAACATATCTCTTCCCTCTGATTCCATTGAATGCTATAATCGGTGGCTCAGGATTATTTGGCATCGGAGCACCGTTTTCTTCTCCGAATTTTGGCATAGCATGGTACGCCCACACTTGCAGGACTTCAGCAAAGCCTTCGAGGGCGAATGGCTTGGACACGTCTGCATCCTTTATAGACTGGATGAGGGTCTGGAAAGCTACTCGCCCCCAGGGATAGTTTTCAAACTTCTCCAAGTCCATAACTTGACTAGCCAGTTCTACTCGTGTATGAGTGGAACGGATGTGAGCATCAATGAAGCCAGCGTATACGGCCAAATAACCAAGCCTCAGCCTATCCTCTCTGCTCCAATCTCCAGCCCACTTGCACGCTGCTACGAGATCGTCAATGCTCGGACCAAGCTTCTCATTCACACCAAGCTTCAACCAGAACTCTATCCTCTCCTCTGTGTTCACAGTCTCTGGGTTCGTCAGCGCTTCTTTGTACTCGCAGTTAAGCCCGGTGATGTGTTCAAACTCGTTCAGAGAAAAACGCAGTGGCTCTGCACCCACGACACTCCATATCTCATACTTCTTCTTGCAGGCCACTTGCATAGTGAGCATACACTGTGCCACTTTCGATGCCCAGTTAAACTTGATCTTCGTGAACTTGAAGAGGGGTCCGAGCATGGAATTCTCAAGCTCATCCCACTCATCTTCAAGTATGGTGTGCAGTTGTGACCACAGCTCAGTGTTCTTGCTATAGTAGACAACACTGCGGTCATAATCAGGTTCTTCTCCTTCTGTGTACAACCTCCTAGGGAATGTCACAGCGTCCATACTGAAAAAATAGTGAACAGATGAGAAGTTAGAAGTCTAAACATGAAGTCTAAACATGAAGTCTAAACATGAAGTCTAAACATGAAGTCTAAACATGAAGTCTAAATTTGAGGTCTAAATATTAATTAAGTCTAAATTTGAAGTCTAAATTTGAAGTCTAAATATTAATGAAGTCTAAATATTAATGAAGTCTAAATATAAACACTAAAGATTAAGTCTAAATATGTAGTCTATCCAACCGCCGCCAAAGAGCTGCTAACTAAACCCTAACAATAGAAGTCTAAATTTGAAGTCTATATATAAAGTCTAAATATGACGTCTATCCAACCGCCGCCAAAGAGCCGCTAACTAAACCCTAACAATAGAAGTCTAAATTTGAAGTCTAAATATGACGTCTATCCAACCGCCGCCAAATAGCGGCTAACTAAACCTTAACAATGGACTTTTACCTTAATCTTAGCGGTTATGAGGGCCAGCAACGGCGGCGGATATTACCAAGAAGCGGCTAACTAAGACCTGCCTGCGACAGATCTACAATCGGTTAGTCGATGGTTTGAAAGGGGTAAACAGAGAGAACAAAATGAAAGAGAGATAACTAACCGGCGGTGAGAGGAGGAAGGGGAAAAGTCGACGGAGGAAGGGGAAAAGTCGACGGTCGTTCGATTACACAGCGGCAAGCAACGGTGGCGGAAGAGGAGGAATGGGAAAAAGTCGACGGAGAATGGTGGAACTGTCTGTCTTCGACGGCGATGGTGGGCGGAGAACATGCAATCTATCCGACAAAGAGAGAGAACGGAACGGAACAGATTTGAGTTTGTGAAAGTGAAAGTGAAATGTGAAATGTGAAAGTGAAATGTGAAAGTGAAACCCTGATTTTGGTTTCCTCACTTACGATTATGGTCGGTTTAATTTGGTTAAACCCAATTAAGCGCAACATTTGAATTTCCACGACCGGTTCTGTTCAAATAACCGGACTTAAAGTACAAAGTCTAATCGGGAAGTCTATAAATTGTAATTTTAATCGCCCAAAATATTTCGATTCCCGCCCTTCCCGCCCAAAATATTTCGTTTCCCGCCCGTATTTTAGAATAATAGACTTCACAGAAAAGTCTAACTATGAAGTCTATCTGTGAAGTCTAACTTGCCCTAAACCCTAAATCGAATTTTTGAGATCAAAGCTATAGAAAACATCAATTATGTATATATAATCACAATTTACATTATAAACTATGAATTCATTAGCTTTAAATCGTTAAAGAAACCACAAACATTTTTTTATGTCAAAATTCTCTAAACCTAAACAATCACCCTCATAAACCCTATACATTGAACCTCAAACACTAAGATGATGATTGGTTTACTCATAAAACTTATAAATTGATTAATTTCCATGAAATTTTATTTTACATAGATAGGATTTGTCTTCATTTGGATTATTTATAATTTTTTGAAGCCTAAATATTTTTTATAGATTTTAAACTTTAAATTTAAGATTTTGTTATTTGGTAGACTTCACATTTAGACTTCAAATTTAGACTTCACATTTAGACTTCAAATAGGTCACAAACATAATTTCATAATTTCTCTTACTTGAGTTAAATGGATTCATTTTTATGCAATTTTATTTTTCTTGGATGCCAAATGTTCTAATCTTATCTATTTATAATTTTTTTTAATCAACACAATTTCCTATAATTTCCTAAATTAAATTTAATTTGTGAATACATATTAGACTTCATGATGAAGTCTAAAACGTCGTAGACTTCATAAATAGACTTTAAAAAGGGTAAAACAGAGATTGAGGCAACCGTTTTTTCTTTGTTCATAAGGGCCTAGTTTGTAATTGTACATGCCCATAAGATTAGTTTTGCTCTAAACTCAATATAGGGTCTACTTTTGCATTTGAAATCAAATTGTGCACTAGTTTTGGCAATTCTCTCTAATAAAAATGAATATTCGGTGGTCTTGAGGATTCTCATAGATTTTTTTTTTTAAAAAAATGTAGACGGAAATCACGTTTGCTATAAATACTATTCTCATCTTCTCATATTGGTCGCCTGTTTATATTTTGGTAGATTTGCATATAGTTTTTCTTGCTATGCTTTCTCTTTTTTGTTTTTTAGGTTTTTGTGCAAATTTAGGTTTCTTTATTGTTATTTCTTTGTTTTATTGAAATTTAACATGAAATTGGTTTGTATTTCCCCTTCAGATCGTGAGGAAAATACAGTCAAACGAATATCACCTTGGCCATCAAAACCAATACATCAATTTAGGTACGAGTATACTCGATGATCTTTTGTTTTGATATGTTTGCCCTTTTTTTTTTTTAACAGTTTGCTTTACTTTAATTTGATAAAACTGATTTTCAATTTACATGAACATTATTCTTTTAGTAGTAGATTTTACTCAGCAGTGTTTAGATACGTATATTTATTTTTATGATGTAATTTAATTTTTATTTTATTTTGGGTATATGAACAACGATTTTTAACAAAGGGATAATCTAACTTTAAATAATAAGATTTTTAACATGCATCCAACTTTTAATACAAAGATTTTCTATCATAACCATTTATTTGGTTATAAATACATATTACATTACATTCCCCATCTCCAGTGCAATTTAAAAACTTTTGAAAGAAAGACGAAAAAAAAATCTTTATAATTTTAATTGAGAATTACATTGTGATGTTTGGATACAAGAATAAAAGATAAAAACTCTTTGGATACAAGAATAAAAAAAACTATTTGGATATAATAATAATAATAACTTAAAACAAACCGATGAATTGTTGAGTCAAACCAGAAATTGAATCTATTAACTGATTGAGTCGGAAACTTAAAACAAACCGGCAGATGGTTCAATCAAATAATAAATTGAATTTGTTAATTGATCGGGTCGGGTACCAAAACAAAACTACAAAACTAAACTGAAAATATATAAACGTAACCCCGCGCGTCAAATCAGAAATCGAATCTTGCAAAAATAAAAAACATAACTCTGCGCTACTGTCGGCTACTAGGAAGAGAATATTCATGGCTTCTAGTACGTTTTTCATTGTTGATTGTTTATGTTCCTGTTGTAGTTATCAAAGTTGTCGTTGAACCATTTTCTAAGATATATTCTTTGTTTAGAACTGACTATAAAAATTTGATGTCTTGTAAATATATTGACAGACATTGGCATTGCATATGGAGACACTACAGTTATTAACACTACACTACACTACAGTTATTTAACTGTAAAGGAGCTCACAAGGCCACGATAGTTTGGTTGCATGACATCGCGGAGAATAGCCGCAAGTAACAATCTCACATGCTTTATATTCCTGATGTATTTTTATATATGTTTTTTCTTCTATGTATTGAAAGTGTGTTTCTAACTACATATATGTTTATTCTTTTTGCAGCTCAGCTCGGTTTGTAAGAAAGTTGAATCTTCCAAATGTACTGATCCATGAACATGTTTAATTTCCCATGAATCTGATTTCTTTTATAGCCAAATGGTAGCTTGATTGAAGTTTCTAATTTAAAATTTATAATTGATATATATACATAGATCAAATGGATTTGTCCTACTGCTCCTATACGTCCCGTTACTTTATGGCAAGGAGAGTAAACCACTTCTTGTAAGATCATCTATCTTTAGATTTCACATTATTAACTGATGTCTTGTTAAAATTTAATTGAAAACTAATTAATAACATTGTTGGGGGTGTATCCAATTTGGTATTTTGAGTGAGTTTAGGTGATTTGTGTTAAAATGACAAATCACCTGCTATTCAAATTTAAATTCTAAAACCTCTTTTAAAATCCTGTTATTGAACTTGTGATTTTAAAATACACTTTCAAATCCAGTGTTATTGGAAATATTTTTAGAAGTGGATTTTAAGTGATTTCAAGTGATTTTATAGCTATTTGGTGGGATTTCTTTGTTAAAAACAAATCACCTAAAATCTCATAGTTTTTGGTGGGATTCTAGAATGATTTCATTAAAATCATAACAACTTCTCTAAAATCATCCTAAATCATATAAAAATGAAATCACCCTAAATCACTATAAATCTCAAGTTCAATACATCCCCTGTATTTACAGTCTTTTTTTATGAATTAGGGTGCAACGTCACACAAATCTCTGAGAACATGGAAGATGATTTGGGTTCGTTAAATCAAGAAACTTTGTGATTAATCTTTTGCGTAACGAACCAGCAAATGGTAACCCATAATCATATATTTGCATAGTCTAGACTATATAGTATGGATCAACGGTATATAGTTATCAAAGGAGTACGAGGTATCAGCGTGGATGCAGCGACAACTCTCTACTTTGGGACTCTTTGCACCATTGGACCCAAGCTCCCATTTGAAATTAGATAGTCTCCTCAAAACCTAATATCACTTATCACGATTTATTTTTTCTTTAATGTAAATTTTTTTTTAAACAATTTTTTTTCTTCTGAACAACTAAACATGGAAACCTATATCATTAATCTTGCAGAAACTAAACCACAATGTTGAATGTGGTACTGTGGATCCAAATCTTGCTAAATCCCGAGTAATCTTACTTACAAATGAAGGTTGTATGTGTAACAAGTTATATTATATTGTCATCTATATATGTACATAACGATTTAGATAACAGTGGAGAATTTATACTGATTCTTGTTGATTAACTTGTGTTACAGCTAATGATAATACGGTTCCTTCTGCATTCGCACAGCAATGTTATCTCACCCTTGGAAGGGCTGGATTTGGCATTTCGTTCAACCTAACCGAAGGGTCTAAACATCAATTACTTCATTTCCTTTTGCTTTAATTACCATTTGACTTCTTTTTTTTTAATTTGATTTTGGGGTTATGCATTGTGCAGGGATAATATTTATACATGTGTTCGAGACTGGCTCGCATTACGCCTCCTCCTCTAGGATCAACGCCAAACTCTGCGTAATTATGGAGGAATTGGAGAGCAAAATTAAATATCGTACAATATAAGATTATAAAATGTTTTAGTTTTCATCATCGTACAATATAGCAAACACTGTATCACTTTCTTTAATAATAATAATCTATAGTTGATGTATTTTCAGGAGTACCTTCAAAAACTGAAATTTATTTCTCCATTTTATATCTTAGTAAGAGGTTTATTTTTATCGTAATGGGGTTAACTATATGTTGTTAAGTTTTTTAGTGAGATGTTTAAAGTTGTAGAATGCTACATTTGCTAATTTTTTTTGTTAAAATTGAAAGTTGGAGAAAGAAATGTTTTACACATAGCCAATATTTACAATAGTTAAGACCCAAAAAAATAAATAAAAGAAGAAAAATTGAATCAGAAAATTGTGAATTACAAGCGCTTATTCAACTTCAAGAGTGAGATATAATCTTTGGTTGAAAATTGAAAATTGAAAATTAAGATACACTATCCGAACCTGATCTCCGATCGAAAAGTAGTAAATTTTCACTGACGTTTCTCAAATTTGGAAGACCCATTTCTCCATCTTCCTTGATCTGATCTGGGGTTGGTGGGGGGGTTTTAATTGGTGGATGAGGAATCGACATAGCAATGGAAACCTTCGGAAGCTGGAAGCGGACGGAGAAGAAGAAACGGAGGAGAAATCGTGCCAGAACGGCTTCGGAGATGGTGTCATCTTGGGTCTTGACGGTGGCGCCACCTCAACGGTGTGCGTCTGCGTACCATTCTTTCCACACGGCGATCGTTTACCGGAGCCTCTTCCAATCCTCGGTCGAGCCGTCGCCGGTTGCACCAATTGCAACAGCGTAGGAGGTTCCTTGTTATCTTACTCTCATTTTAGCTCCGGGCTATAGAAATTGTGTGCAGATTTTGAGTCTTCTGACATCTGTGAACGAATGTTTGGCTTCCTTTATTTTAATGTAACCAAATTCTAGTGCAATGTAAGATTTTCTAAGCTGATTCTTCATTCTTGTGCTTGTTTAATCCTGGAAATTGAATTGGATCCTAGCTGCACACAAGTAGTGTTCTTTTCTGGTTATAGTCGTATGGAATTGTGGATCTACGGATATCAGTTTCATCTATTGCGTGTGAGCCGAATTGCTATAGTTAGACTCTACCCTTTTAAGCCAACTTGCAATGTACATGATGGTGTATGCAGAGACTGCAGCGAGGGATTCACTAGAGCAAGTTATTTCTGAGGCACTTGTACAAGCGGGTTCAGATAAATCAGATGTTCGCGGTGTGTGCTTAGGTGTTTCAGGTGTAAATCATCCCTCAGACCAGAAAAAGATAGAAAATTGGATAAGGTGGTAGTCATGTCAGGTGAAACTTATGGCTGTAGGAGTTTCGGTTGTAAATCATTTCATCTTAACCACTTGTCGTAATTTTCTTTTTCAGGGAAATGTTCCCTAGTCATGTCAAGGTATATGTTCAGAATGATGCTATAGTGGCTTTAGCTAGTGGAACCATGGGAAAGCTCCATGGCTGTGTTCTTATCGCCGGTACAGGATGTATAGCCTATGGCTTTGATGAAGATGGCAGGGAGGCTAGGGCATCTGGTGCTGGACCAATCTTAGGTGATTGGGGAAGGTATCTTTCTTTCCATTCTTTGGTTTATCTACTCTATGAAAAACTACATTACAATGTCTCTGCTTTCACATCCTCTGCATGAGCTAAAATTGGGATTGAGCTATAGACTTTGCCATACTTATAAATGTATTGAGAGATTCTTTAACCGATAATTATGAGAATGATGATGTGATGATATTTACAGTGGCTATGGAATTGCTGCACAGGCCTTAACGGCGGTGATTAGAGCTCACGATGGTCGTGGCCCACAAACGATGCTTACAAGTTCCATCTTAAAAGCACTTGGACTTTCCTCTCCAGACGAACTCATCGGGTACCTTCTTTTCCAAACTAATGATCTGGTCTCAAAACGTGTAGCTTTCTACAATTTCTCTGTAGCCATTACTGCATTCAGAAATCTTCAGAGATGAAAACCCCAACACCACATCAAAATTATAGTCTAATGTTTCTGGATGTAGGTGGACTTACGCTGATCCATCTTGGGCACGTATTGCTGCTCTTGTTCCTCAAGTAGTATCTTGTGCAGAAGCTGGTGATGAAATTTCAGATAAGATCTTGGTTGATGCAGCTGAGGATTTAGCTATAAGTGTGAAAGCTGTTGTACAGAGACTTGGTTTATGTGGCCAAGGTGAATTCACATATCCAACACTATAATTTATCAAATTTTTCGCCACATAGTTCCCTAATACTGTCAGATTTTTTCTCGTTGCAGATGGGACAGCTTCTTTTCCAGTAGTAATGGTGGGCGGTGTTCTAAACGCTAACCAGAAATGGGACATTGGAAAAGAAGTCTCAAACCGCATCAACCGTTACTTTCCCGGGGCTCAAACTATCATACCAAAGGTTCAGCATTCTACTTCTCATTCATATTATCGTTCTTTGTTTCCCAAAGACTGAAGTCTCCTACAATGCATCTTCAGGTAGAGCCAGCTGTTGGAGCAGCATTGTTGGCTATGAACTTCTTAACAAGTTAACAAAGCCATTGGTCACATTTCGCTTTGTTGTCAAAATCAATGTTTCTTGAATCTGTAAGCATGCCATAGTGTGATTAGTGGTATGTTTTTTCTCTTGCTTTGGAACATTTGTACATTAGTACATTAGTACAGAAAAAAACCTTATCGTCACGCCCAATTCTTGCTACTGATTCTCTTTGGTTGCTAACTTACTACACATACCTAGTTACCTACTCAACCAGAAGAGAGACAAACATTCACAGAGGATGTGGATTTGTACAACGGAAATGCAATGAAACTTGTGTGAAAGAGATTGTTTGATCATATGCGAATTCGTCAGAAGACTGATATTCTCTTTGATTCTCCTCTTAATTCTCTCCGGACAAGCTTCAAGATCTCCATAATCTGCGAGCGATGAAGATTGAAAAAGTTTGAAGAAAATATACTACACACACAATGCAAGCTTCATATAATACTATGAGACAGAGAGAGAGAGAGGAAGAGAGATTTGCTTACGCCAGGGTAATGCTTTAGAATTGGTGAGTAATGATCAAGAGCTATATAAATTTTCTTAAGAAGGTCCAAGAGAGCTTCGATTTCATCGCCAAGGAGATCAACCTGTGATTCAAGCAGCAAGTGGTCAAAGAAAGAAAACAACAACAAAGGGATAAAAGAAGCTTCAAAGTCATCTATGTGAATTGTTGAAGACTCACCTCAGTCTCAGCTTTTTGAAGGTCACAAGTCTTCTTCTCCATTAGTTGCTTGTACATTGATTCTCTTGCATTGAGTTCATCAACATCATCTAACAGATCACTTAATTGGCTCTGCATACTTTCCAACCTACAAGTCAACAACAAACTCTCATGTCTGTGTCTAGCAATAACATTAGACGAAAACAAGAGATTTGAGTGTACCTAGAATCTATCTTTTTCATCTCTTTTGCTACCAAGCACTCGAAACTATCGAAACCTTGACTCCATTTATCAAGACTTAGAACCGACGATACAAACTGATTCTGGAGTCTCTTTTGCTCTGCTTCTGATGATGATAACTTGAGCTCCGATTTCACTTTCTCATTTTCGGTTGTCTTCATATTCTTTCTCACTAACTCAAGCTTCTGTCTCAACTCTGATGTATCCATATCATAACCTTCTGTTATCTCCAAAGCGCGAGCTGAAACAGCTTTCAGTTCATTGTTTTTATCTATAATCACTACTTCTTGCTGATCAATCTGAATCTGAAGATTGTTACTCTGCTGAGAGACTATCTCAAGTTTCTCCCTCTCTGTAGCCAAATCATTTTCAGCTATCTGAACCAAATCCTCCTTCTCCTTAACAAGACATTCCAGCCAATGGATCTCTTCTTTTAATCTTTCCTTCTCAACCATCTCTGATCTCAAAGCTTCTTCTTTTTCTGATACATTCATGTTCAAACATCCAACTATCTTATCAGCTTCCTTCAAAGCTTCTTTGTATATCACCGTGCAACACTCTTGTGCCATGCAGGACTCAACAAAAGAGTCTTCAAGATCAATCTTGCTTTCAGAGGCTTCTTTTTTTGAACACTGAATCTGGTTCACAATAGACCAATACAAATCTCCATAGATAGAAGCTTCAACATCTGATTCAAGCTTCCGGATCAACTTTCGATGATTTTCCTCAACCTGAGAAAGCCGTGACATCTTCTCATCAGCCTCTGATAGTGAATCTTTAAGTTGACGGTTTTCTAGAAGCAGAGACTCCAATAGGCTCTTCTCACCCTCTGATAAAACCTTCTCCAACTTTGAAATGATATTCGGGATCTTCTTTCGCAGCGCATCAAACTCCTTGTCTTTCTTCAAACAAGAAAACGAACCGCGCTCCTCTAGATTCAAGCACCTTCTCTTGATGCTAAAGTATTCTTCAGTCATCTCTTGTATTGTATAATCATGCTCTCTTTTCAACTGAATCATCTCACTCTTGAAGTGGTTGATCAACTCTTCACGCGATAACTGACTTAAATCCGCTGACTTCTCAGGCGTAGACGTCGCAGATCCTCTAAGCTTACCATTTGCATCCCAAACTGAAGATGCTGAAACAATGCTTCCAGAGATTTTGTGTTGCAAACCCTCCAAAGCCTCATCTGCATGACCTGTAAGCAACTTAGAAATCAACTCTAGTTCTCGGCGTAAACCAGCAATCTCAGTAGTCTTCTCAAGCAACAAACTTTTCTTGCCACAAGATTCGACATTTTGCTCATATTCATCCTTGCACGCTTCATCAAGATTCAGTCTTAACTGTTCAATTTCTTTCTGAGCTATCTTCTCAGCAGCCTCAGTCTTCACTGGATCACTAACTAATCTTGAAACTGTGAACCGGTTGTTCATATTACCACTCATCATAACCTCTTCTTCATACATAAGCAAAATCCCTAAAACAGAGAGAGTAGCAGCAGTAATAAGAAACGCTTTTACAATATAACCCGAAAGGTGAAAGCCAATAGATTTCTTTACATAACACGAACCCGGAAAATCAATAACTAAAACAATAAAAAAAAAATGAAATCCAAATGGCCAAAAACTATAAAAGTGAAAATAGCAAACTTACAAACTCAGGTGTGTGTAGTTTTTCCTCGGAGAAAATGGTGGGTCCTAATTTCAGAGGTGGGTCTTCTTCTTCATCTTGTAAAAGCTTTCTAGGGTTTCTATTTTTAACGAGAAGATGGATCGACCTAAGAAAAAGAAACTGCTTTGGGAAGCGGAGCGGGAGCGTTAAGAACAAAGCTTTTTTATTTAGCAAAATCAAGGAATTTCCCTTTTACGAAAATGCCCTTGCTGAATCTATCTTTTGTCTTATTCAAGTGGAGGACAAGACATTTATTCTGATCGAGTTTGTTAAACTGTTTAGTGTTATTGATTCAAGTGTAAAACATTTACAATAATAATGTTTATAAACTTGAACAAAATGAAATCGATGTGTAAAACCAATTGCCCTTGAAGATATAACAAAAAGAAAGAAAGAAGCAAAAATTGGAATTTTCTCGGTTTTATTATCTTGACACGCTTTATCAAGAAACCAAACAAGAATTCTCATATTTATTATTCTTTTTTTTTTTTTTTTAACTCTTCTGATCAAAATCTTGAGAAGACAAGATTCCACATTTTGCTCCAACAAACTTTGCTCAGACAAGAATGCGATGTTTTTCTTTTAGAATGAAATGATCAGAGAGAGCTAGTCAAGATTTGGAAACGAGACATAACTTCTCTTCCAACTTCATCTCTTTTCACTTTACCGGTTGTTGTCAACGGAAACTGCTTCTCCCATTGGACAAACCTCTTCGGAATCTTAAACCTGTCCCAAAATTCATACATTTTCATTAACTAAGAAGAAAAGAGTAAAAAAAAAAAAAACGGTTATCTTAAGATATTTTACCCGGTTAGATTCTGTGTTCTACAAAAACGCTTCAACGCCTCACTAGACAGTTTGAAATCTCGCTTGTGCTTTTCTTCTACATCAGACCATATCCAATTCTCTTGTAAACGAAGACAAGCAACCACCATTTCCCCAAGACGAACATCAATGACGCCTATCACCACTGCAGACACAATCCCGGGATGCTCCAACAGAAGAGCTTCTACCTGCATGCGCGCATTAATAATAATAATTAATGGATTCAGACACATGTAAAAAGATGCTAAGTTAACCTCTTCAGGGTAAACATTCTCTCCTCCAGTTTTGATTCGCCCGCTGGACCGACCTATGAGCCATAAGTTACCAAACTCATCAACGGTTCCAATATCACCTGTGTCAAGCCAAGCTCCATCGCTGCTGGATTCTGATGTTGCAGCCTTTTCTTGAACTGATTGATGACCCCAATATCCAAGCATTGTGTGTGGTCCGCGAGTAAGAATTTTCCCGACCCTCGATGAATTTTCGTCGACCTTAACCATCACTTCGATATGAGGCCCTGGCTTCCCAACACATGTGCCTTGCTTGATTCGATTAACCAAAGGAAATCTCCCTTTACAGGACTCTTGTGTTGGATCATGGAGTGTCATGAAGGTCAGGGAAGAGCACGCCTCTGTCATCCCTTTAAAACCAAACCAGAATCACAAAGAGTTTATGGTAATAACAGAGCGAGATGACAAGTGACTCACTCACCATAAGCTGAGAGTATTTTTGCTCTTGGAAAGATTTGTGAAGCTCCTTTTAGGAGTTCGCTTGATAAAGATCCAGCTCCATTTAGTATCTTTCTCACACAGCTGTTTTGAGCTCCATTTGTCTTCGTCCTTTTTGGAAACAAAAAAAAAATCGAGTCACCAAAGGTTTTCAAGAGCAAGATTCGCTTCTCATGAGGATTTGTTTACCTGTTGAGACGAGTTAGATCAGCCATCATAGCTGGGACGGTGATGAAACAAGTCACACTGTGTCGTTCCATAACTTGAAGAGCTGTTTCAGCATCAAATTTTGGCAGCAGAACATGGGAAGCTCCAACCATTAGCATAGCCATGGCTGATGACAAACCACCGATATGAAGTAATGGTGATGCATGCAAATAAACCTGCAGAAAAAAGAGATGAAACAGAGAAATTTAAGAGACTCTTTTAGTTACAGAAACAGAAGCATCCAGCTCTACTCAGAGGCGTACATCATCCTCACCGTAGCCAACAATAGCAATCTTGGCTAGAGACTGAGTGATGAATGCTAAGTGGCTTATCGTCACACCCTTAGGCCTTCCCGTTGTACCAGAAGTGAAGCATATCACTACAGCATCATCAGGTGCCCAAGCGTAAGTTGCTAAACAAGGAACCAGCTGGTTCCGTTTAAGCATCTCTGTAGTCAAAACTGAAAAAGCAGGTCACTAGCAGCATTATCTTTTTAAGTTTTAACCGTTTGAGTTTAAAGGTTTGATAAACAAAAACATACATTTGTTATTATGGTCATTTGCAAATTCTGTTGAGTTACACTCCATTAACACACGCCATTTCAGGGAAGGTATATCGACTAAATCAATGCACCACGACACACATGTCTCATCGGTGACCAAGAGCACTGGTTCTACTACCAGCATTGCCATTTTTGCTTCTTTCAAGCTCTGCCGAAAGTTGTTACATCATCAACAACACAAAAACATCTGTCAAGAGCGATGTAATAAATAGAAATTTAGAATTCTTTTTTTGGAAAACTGACCCATACCCATCTGTAATTCAAAGGAGCAACTATTCCTCCAACCAATGCAACAGCCAATAACCACTCCAAGAACAAATCACTGATAAGCATACCAAAAAAAAAAAAAAAAAAACAAGAAACTTTAAAATCTCAAAATCCACAAAATTCAAAATTTGGGCGGTTAATTATTAAAAGCTCGTCTTCTCCTAAGTGATAACTTCTTCGTTCAAATTGGAATCTCAATAGATAAAATTACGCAATTTGACCTGTTAAGAGCAGCAATAGAGACGACATCGCCGTTTTGGAGACCAAGCCGAATCAGTCCTCCGGCGAGGCGCAGTACGTCGTCGACGAACTCCCGGCCGGTGCGCCTCCGGTGGCCATAGACTGTAACGACGGCGTTTTGTTTGACGGAGGCAAGCCGAGTCAAACACTGACAGATGTGGGGCCGAGAGTAATTAGCCATCCCGGAGAAGGGCAAATCCGGGATTTCAAAGATTTCGTGCGTCGTCGATGGATTTAGTGGGAGAAGAAGAAGAAGAAAATGTGGGGGAGAAAAGGAGCGGGATTTGTGTTCTTCTTACATTGATGACGTGTCAATCAATGTCATCTTTATCTTATCTCTAATAGAATTTTAATTGATTCCCCGTTTGGTGGCTACTTGGGCCGATCCATCATAAAAAAATTAATGGGCTTTCTTATTAGATTGATTCGAACTATGAAAAAAAGAAAAAAAAAAACTAGTTTAGTAATTTCTTTCGAATAAAGCTTCCGTTGTTGTTGACTTGTTGCTTTATAGAAAGAGAACCTTTGATACCACTCAACTACAAAATGCTAATTTCTTGTTTGCCAGTTACGCATTTCATTTATTTAAAATCTTGATTTATTTCCTACTCGATATCTATAAATCAACTTTGAATGTTGTGGTTTTATTACAAGTTACAACAATCGACCTTTTTCTTAATTCTCTTAAACTTCCCGTAAATTTAGGGCCAATCTCCGACAAAGAAATTCACGAGAATTTATTTAAAACCAAGTTCAGACAAAGCACGAGAGTCGAGAGAAACTGTGCTTGGTCGACGTGGAATAAAAGAATTGATAGGCGTTTTCATTCGTTCACGCCTCACGGGATGGTTACTTTAAAACGACAGCGTCTCGTATATATTGATTGCATTTTTTTCATACAAATAGCTATTTTTTCACTACACGGGAAGGACTTGTAAGTTTGGAGCTAATCTCCAAAGCACAAAATGGCTTCACACAGAACAGTTTTGCTTCCACCGTTGATGTCAGTGATCACCATGATCGTGGTCATTGTCCTAGAATCAACGACGACAACCATTGATGCTAGAGAGTTACGACCGTCTGATCACGGCCTTGAGTACTACTACGAACCCGGCGAGTCATCATCGGAGATGACGTCATTCTTCGGACCCCCTTCTTCAAATGAGCTGTCGACGTCCACATCGTCATCATCGACATTGCCTAGCGCGGTGAAATCTCCAGTGACGACGTCATCAAAAGGTCGGGATGTTGATTATCACGTGCTGGTTGTGGGCAGCTTGGTGTGTGGACTCTCCGGCGTCGCTTTGATGGTCGTTTCTGCTCTCATTTATTTTCTTGGTTACCCGAAATTACAAAATTCAACTGTTAACTGTGATCAGATTCATAACGATAATACCAAGTAGACAATTCTCTCTCTCTTTTTGTTTGTTTATAGTTTTCTCAATTGATTCTGTAAAATAAAATGTTGTGGAAAGCAAAAGATTGATAATTTGGCTTTCGATTAAGCAGAAGAAAAATACAGAACCGGATAATTTGGTTAACTTGGTTCGGTTCTTTGGAAAAAAATTAAGAGTAGCAATATGCGAATAATATAATGAATAAAATGTAAAGCTTATAAGAAAAATCAATTAATAAGTCTCTCTCACAGCGTCAGTTGGAGGAGTCCAAAAGAGAAGCTTGGCCTTTGAGGAGTTTCAAAGGATCGTCGTCATCGTGTAGCTTAGTGTATTTATAAACCCTATTTCATGATCTTGCTCAATCGATTATAGTTCCTCCTCCAATTATTGTTTGCTTCAATCAGATCCCGACGACACTGGATCGATAACAATGTCTCACTCTGCTGTTTCTCAGGTATATATATATTTTTCAGGATTTTCGGTCAACGATTGTTTATTTCCCTATTGGTACTGGTGATTCTGGGCGGGCTGTTTAGGGATTTGAGCTTGGTTAATGAATCTATTGTTTGTTTTCGCCTTTTCGAGGGAAATTTTTTTGAATTTATTGCTCTGAGGTTTTATGATGTTTGATCTGGGTTTAGGCTTGTGTTTCCCTCGATGAACCATTTTTGTCTCACCCCGTTTCATTTCTCTACAGGCTGCTGCTGTTTCAGTTTCAATTGGAAACGAAGCTTCTCTTAGAAGATCCGTCGTCTTCAAGGTGATGCATCCAAATCTCGACTAAATTTCATCTTGAGTCAAAATCTTAAATCTTAAACCATATCTTTGCTTTTTTTTTTCCTTGTGCAGCAGAAGAATACCATAAGCTTCAGCTTCAACAGCAAGCCATGGTCATGGTCATCTTCCTTAGCATTGAACCAGAGAAGAACAAGCATAAGGGATTCAAAACGGTACACGAACTCAACGATACGCATGTCGGTTCAACAAACAAGTAGTAGCTCCAAGGTTTCCGTCTCTCCTATAGAGTTGGAAGACCCCAAAGATCCTCCATTGAACTTGTACAAACCCAAGGAGTCTTACACAGCCAAGATCGTCTCCGTGGAGCGAGTCGTTGGTGCAAACGCCCCAGGAGAAACTTGCCACATCGTCATCGATCATGACGGCAACCTTCCTTACTGGGAAGGGCAGAGCTACGGTGTGATCCCTCCAGTGAGTCATGTCCCATAGTTTCACTAACTTCAATCTTTGTGACAAATCATTTCTTATAATTCTCTATTAAATCTTGTGCCTCTAGGGTGAGAACCCCAAGAAACCAGGAGCTCCACACAACGTGCGTCTCTACTCGATTGCATCAACGAGGTATGGAGACTTCTTTGACGGTAAGACAGCGAGTTTGTGTGTGAGAAGAGCTGTTTATTACGACCCCGAGACTGGTAAAGAAGATCCTTCAAAGAACGGTGTGTGCAGCAACTTCCTATGCGATTCAAAGCCCGGAGACAAGATTCAAATCACTGGTATGTTAACTAACTCACATACAAGATTCAAGACCCCTTGGAACAAGACTTGATCAACTCTTTTTTTTCGAAACCAGGTCCATCGGGGAAAGTAATGCTATTACCAGAGAATGATCCAAACGCCACGCACATAATGATAGCCACGGGAACAGGAGTGGCTCCTTACAGAGGCTACCTACGCCGACTGTTCATGGAAAACGTACCAAACTACAACTTTGGCGGCTTGGCTTGGCTCTTCTTAGGTGTGGCCAACACCGATAGTCTTCTCTACGACGATGAGTTTAGCAACTACTTGAAGGACCACCCGGAGAAGTTCAGGTTCGATAAGGCCTTGAGCAGAGAAGAGAAGAACAAGAAAGGTGGAAAGATGTATGTGCAGGACAAGATTGAAGAGTATAGTGATGAGATCTTCAAGCTTTTGGACAATGGAGCTCATATATACTTCTGTGGGCTTAAAGGTATGATGCCTGGGATTCAAGATACGCTTAAGAGAGTTGCAGAGGAGAGAGGTGAGAGCTGGGACTCGAAGCTTTCTCAGCTCAGGAAGAACAAGCAGTGGCACGTTGAAGTCTATTAAGCTTGCCCTATTTTTATTTTACCATTTCTTGCCCTCTTTTTATTGTTTTGCTGTCTTTGATTTGATTTAAGTATCGTAGTATTAAATAATTGAAATTGTTCTAGTTTTCCTGAAATTTGTTGATTTAAGAAGAGATTCATTGGAATATTCTTAGAGAACAAACAATGGAATTTGGTTTGGTGCATTATAAACCGTATCGGGATCAAAGCAAACCGAGATCGATTTCTTGTCTCTCAAACGCGAACCAGTTCGCTTTCAATGACTCACAAAATGGTAAATACTTAATTAAATGCCGGGCAGCGGGTAAAGGTAGGTCCCGTAGGAACTCGTGGACTAAAATCAGTTAGTGAGCTACTCCGGGCAGAAAATTGAGATCTGCTACGTGCAATCTGAAACGCTTCTCACATTCTCCACTTGTACGATCGATATTTGCCTCCGCATCAATCGTTACAGACCGTGCCGTTGTTTCCACTTCCTCAAGTGTAAAGACGGCACGATGTTCGTGACTGGTGGAGAAGAACGCACTGCAGTGTGGGTATGAAATTGCGGAATGACTTGCGCAAGGGTAGAAAACGACACTTGTTTACTCTCTCTCTTTCTGTTTCCTATTTCTTCTTCTTCTTGGAGACTTTGAAGAAGAAGAAGAGGCCCAGAAAATTTGCAGAGGTAAAAAATCGGCATAGAGAATTCTTGGCTTTTGACTTGTTTCCTGTAAAATTGCTTAAGCCTTAGAAATTTTATTTGGATTGTGAGAATTATAGGTTTATAGGTTAATCATTCATAATTCTGATACTTGAATTGATTAGCTTTACAAGTAAATCATCTAGTGACTGTTTGCTGTTGTTTGGCAACTTTCAGTGCTGTGGTTTCGGACGTTAAGCTCATGAGTCATGACTTCTTCAATCCATGAGCTTTCTGGTTCTGCTCTCTACTCTTTATCTCTCTTATTTCAAGTTAGTTCTGCTTTTCATTAGCTATCCTGAAACATAGTATTTAAACCTAAACTTGTTCCTCTTACTGATTCTTGGTGGTGCTCTCTTGTTAAGCTTTGTGTATTATTGTCCAGGTAACATTGGAAGTCATGAGAAGCAAGAAGAGATAGATTGTCAAATCCAAATCCAAATCCAACCACCACTTGCTACAAGCTTAGTCTACTCGGAACAGCTTCCTCACTCCATGGTAAAACCCAAACTCGTTTACTTTCTTGCAAGAACTATATATGTCTTGTGTACTTTCTTGCAACTCTCATGATCATCACATATATCTCGAACTATATGTCTTGTGTACTTTCTTGCAACTCTCATGATCATCACATATATCTCGAACTATATGTCTTGTTTACTTTCTTGCAACTCTCATGATCATCACATATATCTCTTCTTGTCCATACTCGAATGTGCCAAATATTTGATTCCCTTAGCTGATAAATTTGTAGGTTTAACAACTTGTTGTCTTGGCGTCATTATACAAGTAACATATGTTGTTCGTTTTGTATGTGTTTTTGATTTACGTTTGCAGGCACCTGGACACTACCCATATCCGAATCCTTACCACAGAAGCATTTTCGCACCGCCTTGTGACGCACAAGCGTATCCTCCACGACCTTATGCTGGGGTATGGTGTGATACTAAGTAGACTAGAACGATTGTTCTGATCCGGATTTATGTTAATTAGCTTATTTACTAATCGTTTCAGGTACATTTACAGTTAATGGGTATACAAAACCAAGGTGTTCCTTTACCATCTGATGCAGTGGAGGAACCTGTTTTTGTCAACGCAAAGCAATACCATGGAATACTGAGACGAAGGCAATCCAGAGCAAAACTTGAATCTCAGAATAAAGTTGTCAAGTCACGTAAGGTAAGAAAAAATAAAAAGAAGAAAAACTGTGTTTTGCTTCATTTGTGCAAGTTTTGAAAGTGTATTATCGCAGCCGTATCTGCATGAATCTCGGCATTTGCATGCGATAAGACGACCAAGAGGATGTGGCGGTCGGTTTCTCAATGCCAAGAAGGAAGACGAGCATCACCAAGACAGTCATGAAGGAAACTCCAGCCTTAACTCTGGTCAATCCGCCATGGCTGCTTCTAGTGGTACATCTTGAGACGGTCATGCCCATACACGTAGCTTTTGTTGTATTTTGGGCTCTGTTTGGTCTCAGAGCATCCATGTTTTTAGTGTATGGTATACAGATCTTTTGTAGATATGTATAGGTTAGGTCAAAAGTGAAGTGGGATTCAAGACTTTGTGATTACAAAAAATAAAACCCACGAAGAAGAAAGGAAAACTAAAGCAAAAATGTTATCAAGTTTTAGTTAAGGAACAATGCTACTTTGTATTATTGTTTAATTTTTGATAATAAAACGAACAAAGGACAGAATCCACCACACACAAAAAGTGACATCAATCTATTGTTATTGTTATGCTTATATAAGTAAATAGAAATAGTTTGTTCGTAAAACTAAACTTTCTAAAACAATAAATATGGAAAGTACCATTTTTGTTCAAAGGCCAAGGATCTAACAATTTTTTATGGCTAATTAGACTTTCCTCCCGAATTTCCGTTTTCTGTTGAATCAGACTATTGTTTTACGACCTCTTTCGAATCAAACTTACCTCCCAATATTATCAATGTGCTGGCTCTCTCCACTCATGATTAAAGAAGAAACTAGACGAATATCATCAAATACTATCGATGAAAATTTGCAACTCTACAACTCTAATTAATACCATGCTTAGAGCTGTGGAAGTGATGATCTTTATTTTTCTTTATACATGTATATGTTTACACAGTTTAATCAAATAGAATCGAGAATTTACAATATATAGGAATCTGTAACTATGTTCATATTTTAGTATTACCAAATATTTTAATTAGTCTGAACGAGACAACCTTATCGCTGCGATAAAAAAAATTACTGATCAAATAATCTTCAACCGTATGTATGTGAATAGTATCATATATAGACTATAAGAGCACAAACAATGGACATATTATGTGGGTTTCTTTAGCAAAAAAGAAAAAAAAAAAAACATTTATCTACGTGTGCGTTGACGTGGCGTCTACGTGGAGAGACTCAACGTGATGGATCTCTTCCCGAAGAAGTTTTCGGCGAATTTCTCTGACACGTTTCTACACGTGTCACAACCCGATTGGATTTAAATTTTTTTTTTTTTTTTTCAAAAATCATTTAAAAAAAAAAAAAAAAATTTAAAGAAACCAACTTGGTTTCTCCATTGTACATGCTCTAATATAGTAGTACCTACGCAGTGTGCGTTTATGCGTAACCACAAACCAGGGATGGTCAAGACTCGAGTGTTATGATGTTAAGGAAAAAGCAATGTTGACTTCGAGATCGATATCAACATCGTCACAAAAGGTTTGACATTAATTGGAAAACAAAAAAGAAAGGATCTTCTTTTACAGATTTTCTTCTTTTCATAGGATCGTCCAGAAACTTTTTCCAAACTGTAGACAAACGCCAAAATTCAGATAATGTGTCTTCTTTCTGCTTGCGTTGGTTATTGTTTAAAAAATGATAACTGATAAATTATGATACGATATATGTTCTTTTTGATTAAAACACAAAAGATCATGTCTAGTACTTATGCTTCTTGACATGTCGTGGAGTTTTATTAAGAGAACCCTGGTTTGTAGTTTCCACTATGAGCCTGTGACACTATAAAAGGTAGAGACAATTACAGACGTGAAATAAAAATAATCAAGCTATGATCTATCAATTAAAAGGTGAATTAAATAAATAAATAAAAAAACTCAAAACTGTAAAGAGCTATATTGCTTTTTAGTGGCGCGAGATATGCTCTCGTACGTAAAGTTATGTCAATAATTAATTAGAGTGTGTCGTTCTTGTCTAACAAAAACGAAGAATTTATTAAGAAAGTGCTTTAGCAAATAGCAACACCATTTCTATTTTTATTTTCGGATTAGTTAAGAATAATTATTATTAAGTACTGCAAATGTGCTATACGAATTAAATTGGAAAAAGACGGAGTAAAGAAAGTGGGTAATACCTGCGACTGGCATTGTAGAAAACTAAGAAAAATCGAAGCGCATGCACAAAGTAACAAGTCATGATGAGACTTCACATGACCCTTCTTCATCCCTTTACTATTTACACATTTCCGTATTTATTGTTTTCTTCTGATATGAGGATACTCCTTTGTCTACATGTTAATGGTTTCGTTTAATACAAAATTAAAGCTGATTGATTGTGGCGGTAGCTTTTAATTTTTGGTTTTACAATTTAGGTTGTAGGTTTTAGTGATGTTGCTGTAGGTTTAGTGTTGTAAGATTTTTTTTTTTATTGTGTCATTAAATATTAGTATTAAATCAAAAAAATAAGATATAAAAATAATATATTAAATAAAATAATAGACAAAATAATAAAGAAAGAAAAGAGAAAAAAATTTAAGAGCACTAAATTTAGTGCTTGTTTTTCGCAACCACGAAATTTTCATAAATAAAAAAAATTGTTTTATGTTTCAAAAATGGAAAGAAATGGAAAGATAGCTTTTTATTGTAGAGAAATATAGAGCCGAAGAGCAACCTAAGCTCTTACAAATGATTCAGAAATACACTCACTTGTCTAGTCACTCGTTTAGTTGTCTTCACTCTAAAGAGTTTTTCTTCTTCTTTATTTGCTTTAGAATGCTTTTTTTACATTCATTAATAGTGGTTCCATCAAATTTCGTACAATTTCTTCTTCTTTCTTTTGCAATGCCATGTCTTAATCAACATAAAACAATAGGTAATGTTGACAAAAATGGGTAATATCGGATCTTTGTTTCCATGTACACCCTCTTAACTCTATTCATTTTTGAAGTAGACAACCAAACATGTATTTTATGATGTCGTTTTGGCAAAGGTAACAAAAGTGTTTCGTAATGATAGATTTTGGTGTTTGGTCGTATATGTTGATGGATGTATCATGTTTCGCCTTTTTTTTGGTTTCTCTCTTTGTAAACCTTCCTTTTGAACCTGAAACATTGGAGGAGGAGCCATCATATATTTGAGTTTAATTGATATGTTCTGAAAATATATTTTATTGGCAGATATAAAGTCTTGGAATTATATAGTTCACTCATTTTTAGACGATACAGATTTCTTTGATTTGAACAGAGAAATGCGTAGAGACATTACCTAAAACTTAAAATACAGTCACAGTTAACAGACTCTATATAATAATGTAGTTAATTACTAGTTGGGTATATATTTCGATGGATTTTTCCCATAATTATATGTATAAATTATCTATAGTCGCACATAAGAATGAGTTTTACAGAAGAATGAACTTAACCAAATTTTTTTTTTTTTGAACTTCTATCAAAAATAATTATTTATACCTTATAATAAATTAAAACCTAAATGGTATACAAAGAAAAAATGTTTGAAGAAATGGATATACAACCAACTGAAAATTCGTAACCACTAACCAGACCAAATACAGGTTGTGAAGTGTGAGGTATATGTACATTCTTGTTAAAAAAAAAAAAAAATACTGAAATGAACATATACCTCACACTTCACACGCGCGTAGTGACATTGCACATACTTCTCATACATCATCATCCGCACATGGATACAAAAGATGGACATATACAACATCATCATTCATGGTACTATGTATGGTAATCACTAGTACATGCACATACAAACACACATCATCACTATACATCATCTTAGGACAAGAGAGCAAGAGGATAGAGAAAAAAATTTGATGCTAAGTCTGGGTAGGCCACTGTCACAGAGCTTAAAGCCAACAGCTTTATTTCCCTAAGTTAGCAAATTACCTAATTCCGTCAAAATTCCGTTTCTTCTGACAACACTTTCGTTTTACGAATAAATATTGTACAATTATGTTGTAATATACTCCTTATCGATTTTAGTAATGAATTAGCAGCATTTAGGGGTTCTTGTAAGTAAAAAACCTGCAGAGAGAGAGAGAGCTTTGCGTGTTGGCTTTTATCATCTATTGTGTTTAGCCTTTCAATCCTACAAGTTCTGATTAAATGCTATGTAATTTCTTGTCTGAATGCATCTAAATTTTCAAACCCTGTTACTTTCAGTCTTTCAGTTTTGTCAATATCTAATTAATGTTAATCAAAATCAACAGTGCTGACAGAAAAACATTGATTCGGAGAGTTAGGTGATATGAAATCAAATTAGAGAATTAAATAAGTTTTCCATTTCACGAGCGTATTTCCAAGAGCTGCAACAAAAAATTGTTACTCCGTATCATATTAAACAGTAACTAAACTCTGGAAAAAAAAATTATAAGCTCGATAATAAAACTTTTAATAGAAAAAGTCTTTAAATTATTTTTTTCCACAACAGTTTTAAGCTTTTTAACAAATTCAACCTACTCGGCGTTTCGAATTTCACCTTTTTTTTTTGTTTTTAATTATTATTTTACCCGTTTAGTGCTTCTTGTTGTGTTCTTCCTTGTCCTCTCTCTCTCGGAAAATCTTTAATTTACTTTTTCAGTATTTCCCTCTCTCTCTCTCTCTCTCTCTCTCTCTTTCTCACAAAGATTCTCGAGATTAGTGTCTGAGAGAAAGACTCTTCCTTCTCTCTTCTCTCTACTTAGCTTCCTTGCGTTGCTCCTTTTTCACTTTCCATCTTCTTCTCCTTCTTCTTCTTCTTCTTCTTCCTTGAGAGAGCAAATGAAATCCCAAACTCTTTTCCCCAACCATTCTCTCATGAACAACCTCATTGGAGGCTCTCTCTACTCAGAGGGCCTACCACTCTAAACCAATCCCTAACGTTTCTCAATCGGTACCCATCTGGGTCTCGATTATTTTCTCTAAAGAATCGATTTTTACTTTTTTTATTTTATTTTCTAAGCTCTGTGTGTGATTTTTCGACTTGGGAAATGATGATGGCTCACTCAATGGACGACAGAGACTCTCCGGATAAGGGATTCGACTCCGGCAAGTACGTAAGGTACACGCCGGAGCAAGTCGAAGCTCTTGAGAGAGTTTACGCCGAGTGCCCTAAACCCAGCTCTCTCAGAAGACAACAGCTCATTCGCGAATGCCCGATTCTCTGCAACATTGAGCCTCGGCAGATCAAAGTTTGGTTCCAAAACCGCAGGTGATAACAACACACAATCTTTAGATAAATTGTGTTTTAGTTTCAATTGTTTTTGTATTGATTGACTGAAATTAAAATTAATTATCTTTTGTTTGTTTGTATTTGAAGACAGAAGAAATGTTTCCTTGTTTAATCTTTAATCTTTAATCTTTAATCTTTAATTAATTCACCTGTGCCTCCTGTTCCTGTTCCTTCTCTGACAAATGTTTTCCGGTAAAATCTCTGTCTTTTCATGTTTTGGATCTCCATGGCAATTTTAAGCTTTTGAATTTTCAGATCTATGTTTATAAAAAAAATGGAAGAAAATTTGTTTCTTTTTGCTTTAGGCTTTGATACAGAGGACAAGAAAAGTGACAGCTAATCAAACTGTCTTTGATGATGAGCTTTAAACGTTTCTTTTTTATAATAATAACTCTGCAGAGAATATGTTGGAAATTACATAATCTTTTTCTTTGTTCTTTATGTCATTCTGGTATGATTCTAAAGCAAAAAAAAAAGGGTGTTTCTTTGCTCTCTCTCTCTCTTCTGTTCATTCTATACTATCCAACACATTTATCATCACCATTTAGAGTTGTCTTTAGCTGTAGTGTTCACGTCTTTTGAGGTTTCGTTGAATTTAGATGTCGAGAGAAGCAGAGGAAAGAATCTGCTCGTCTTCAGACAGTGAACAGAAAGCTGAGTGCCATGAACAAGCTTCTGATGGAAGAGAACGACCGTTTGCAGAAGCAAGTCTCCCACTTGGTTTACGAGAATGGGTTTATGAAACATCGAATCCACACTGTAAGCCCTGAACCCAACCACATTCAACCCTTAAAGAGTTGTCTGTTTTTTTTTACTAATGAAAGTCTCTGTATTGATATGATGACCGTTAGGCTTCTGGGACGACCACGGACAACAGCTGTGAGTCTGTGGTCGTGAGTGGTCAGCAACGTCAGCAGCAAAACCCAACACATCAGCATCCTCAACGTGATGCTAACAACCCAGCTGGGTAAGGAAGGCTCTTGTTTTGTGTTTGTGAGTTTCTCATTGTCAGATTATATTAAGAAACTATAAATAATAGCATTTTTATTGGTAGTCTTCTCTCGATTGCGGAGGAGACCTTGGCAGAGTTCCTTTGCAAGGCTACAGGAACTGCTATCGACTGGGTGCAGATGATTGGGATGAAGGTAAGTAAATAGGTTTTGATATTTTCATTATGTGTAAATGAAGTAATGTTTTAATGTAATTTTCATGGTGATGTATGTAGCCTGGTCCGGATTCTATTGGCATTGTAGCCGTTTCACGCAACTGCAGTGGAATAGCAGCTCGTGCCTGTGGCCTCGTGAGTTTAGAACCCATGAAGGTAAATGAATGTTTCGTTTTTTTCTTTTTTATCTTGTTTTGTAAGAAGGCAGTCTAAACTTCAGATACTATGTTAGGTTGCTGAAATCCTCAAAGATCGTCGATCTTGGTTCCGTGACTGTCGATGTATCGAGACACTAAGTGTTATACCCACTGGAAACGGTGGAACCATCGAGCTTGTCAACACTCAGGTCTGTTTCATAGATCTCTCAGTTCATTCTTGTTTATCTCCTTGTAGAATGTTCTAATCGTTTTCTTTATGTTTGGTTGTCAGATGTATGCTCCTACAACATTAGCAGCAGCTCGTGACTTTTGGACGCTGAGATACAGTACAAGTCTAGAAGATGGAAGCTATGTGGTGAGTCTTAGGAACTGGTTTTGTTCTTTTGTAATCTTTCTATTAGTTTTGGTTTACATATGCTTTTTGCGATCAGGTTTGTGAGAGGTCACTCACTTCGGCAACTGGTGGCCCCGACGGTCCGCTCTCTTCTAGCTTCGTGAGAGCCAAAATGCTGTCAAGCGGGTTTCTTATCCGCCCTTGTGATGGTGGTGGTTCCATCATTCACATTGTTGATCATGTTGATTTGGATGTAAGCTTCTTATTGATAAAACACACATATTTTCTCTTAAGAGTCTCTTCTTTTATTGATTGCTAAGTTTCTTTGTTTTGGTAGGTTTCAAGTGTTCCTGAAGTCTTGAGGCCTCTCTATGAGTCTTCCAAAGTTCTTGCTCAGAAAATGACCGTCGCTGTAAGTTCCATATCAACCTGACCACGGCCCGTGACCCCGTTTAGACTCTGAGTTTTACTTCCACATTTTCAGGCTCTGCGACATGTGAGGCAGATTTCTCAAGAGACTAGTGGAGAAGTTCAGTGTAGCGGTGGACGCCAGCCTGCAGTTTTAAGAACTTTCAGCCAGAGACTCTGCCGGTAAAATATTTCCTCTATAAGCTTATAGTTTTGCTGTCCTAGACATTATTCTAATTGCTTTTCTTGAAATGCAGCGGTTTCAACGATGCTGTTAATGGTTTTGCGGATGATGGATGGTCTCCAATGAGTAGTGATGGAGGAGAGGATATTACTATCATGATCAACTCTTCATCTTCTAAATTCGCTGGCTCTCAATACAGTAACTCGTTTCTTCCAAGTTTTGGAAGCGGCGTCCTCTGTGCCAAAGCTTCTATGCTTTTGCAGGTGCGTTTATATCAAAGATTTGACATTAAAAGAATTGGTTTTCTTGCAGTTTCTAATTTTCATTTGTCTTCCCTTGAAGAATGTTCCACCCCTTCTACTGATCCGGTTCCTGAGAGAACATCGAGCTGAATGGGCAGACTATGGTGTTGATGCTTATTCTGCTGCATCCCTCAGAGCAACTCCGTTTGCTGTTCCGTGCGTTAGAACTGGCGGGTTCCCAAGTAACCAAGTCATTCTTCCTCTAGCACAGACACTTGAACATGAAGAGGTAAGCAGAATCTCAAGAACCTTGTCCTTCTCGTCTCTTCTTTAGACATCATGCCTATAATCCTGTCATGTGTATAGAACTGAGAGATCTTCGGTTTGCTTGTTTCTCAGTTTCTGGAAGTGGTTAGGCTTGGAGGTCATGCTTACTCACCCGGAGACATGGGTTTATCCCAGGATATGTATTTACTGCAGGTTTGCTTCATGTCAAAATCTTTTATTTGGATTCTCAATAGCTAATATATGTTGTTGAAATGTAATATTTTTGTGGTTGTTTTTCTTTTGACCAGCTTTGCAGTGGCATTGATGAAAATGTGGTTGGAGGTTGTGCTCAGCTTGTCTTTGCCCCTATCGATGAATCATTTGCTGACGATGCACCTTTGCTTCCTTCTGGTTTCCGTGTCATACCGCTCGATCAAAAGACAACTCCGGTAAGCAAAAAGACATTTTGATATCATCATCATCCTGTTAATATATAGTCAGTTGACACAGAATCTTTTCTTTTTCTGTTTGTTTGTAACAGAACGATCATCTATCTGCGAACCGAACACGGGATCTAGCATCATCTCTAGATGGTTCCACTAAAACTGATGCAGAAACAAACTCCAGATTGGTCTTAACCATAGCCTTCCAGTTCACATATGATAACCATTCAAGAGACAATGTTGCCACAATGGCGAGACACTATGTGAGGAATGTTGTAGGTTCGATACAGAGAGTGGCTTTAGCCATTACTCCTCGTCCTGGCTCATTGCAGTTTCCCACTTCCCCTGAAGCTCTCACTCTGGTCCGTTGGATCTCCCGTAGTTACAGGTACTCTACGCTTTACCTAAGAAGTTTGCAACAACAATATCTCATCTTTGTTTTAGTAATCCAATAGTGTTTTTCTTTTCCGATGTTGTAGCATTCATACTGGTGCGAACCTGTTGGGAGCTGATTCTGAAGCTTGTGATGGAGACACATTGCTTAAGCAACTCTGGAACCATACCGATGCAATCTTGTGCTGCTCCCTCAAAACTAATGTAAGCAATTCTGTTTTAATTTCGTCTTAAAGAAAGAAATAGTTTTAACTGAAAAGTATTTTGCTTTTAATCTCAGGCCTCACCGGTGTTCACATTTGCAAACCAAGCTGGTTTAGACATGCTTGAAACTACGCTCGTGGCACTTCAAGATATAATGCTTGACAAGACTCTCGTTGACTCTGGTCGTAAAGCTCTTTGCTCTGAATTCGCTAAGATCATGCAGCAGGTATTTTCTTGCTTGCTTTCTATCTACCTTTACCTTGGATAAGTTTTGTGAATCTTTTTCCCCATTAAGTTTTGGATGGAATCACAGGGCTATGCTAATCTTCCTCCGGGACTATGTGTGTCGAGTATGGGAAGACCAGTTTCGTATGAGCAAGCGACGGTGTGGAAGGTTCTTGACGACAACGAATCGAATCACTGCTTGGCGTTTATTCTCGTTAACTGGTCCTTCGTGTGAAGAATGGATTATAATTTATAAATTATAATTATGTTAGATATTAAAGTTAGGATGCTGTTTTGGCCTAAGGTTTGTGAAATTAGAGGTTCACAATTATGTGTAATTTGGTCAAGTGTTATGTTTATTATCTCTTTATCAATCATGACACCACTATGTGATGTGGCAGGATTTTTATGTTGTCCTTTTGTGTTATTGATGTTTGACTTGTTTCGCTTTCCATCTTTTTTCGTAAAATTTATTTAGCTTATGAATTGTTATTTTCTGTACAGTCAACATTTATCATTGTCTTCAGGTAACAACAAATTACTGCCAACAGAACCATTTGTCGAAGAAACTAATAATTCTTTTTGGTTTGTTTTCGCAATAAGTTTTATACATGTGGTATGTATTTTGTAAGTATGCTTAAATAACTAAATACGTTGATAAGGAAAAAATAGGGGGGGAGACTTGTGACAAGTGACCGTATTATATAGAAAATAAAAATGAATGCGGAGTGTGTTTATGCAGTATGCATATAATCATCTAGAAGATTGGATTTTGGATTTGGAAAAATCTTTTGACATTAAATGATCTCTATAATCATTACTTCTATTATATCTATTAAATTGAAATCGTCTCTATCACAAGAAAAACAGCCATCATGATGATGCTGTTCTTTGACTTGTTACTACAAACCTATAAACTTTTCTTTTTGGGTACTCTAATAGTAATGGAAGTTAAAATATTACTATTCTTTTCTGCTGAATTAAAACATTTCACCTTTTAAGTTAGTCAAAAGTTTTATATATGCCAATACTAATTTCTTTTTACCATTTGGTAAATATTGATATATTTTTTTTGACGGCTATTGATTAGTGTTATTTTGTGTGAAAAATTATATTATTGATTAGTTTTTATTTTATTTTAAATGGATAAATTATTGATTAGTTTAAAGTTTTGATTTGGCAACCAGCAAATTTGCAAGAAATGGTGGACAATTGTTTTTATTAGGATAAATACAAAGTGTTAAAGAATAAGGATAGAGTTTATATTATGACAGAGTTCAATTCCTTGTATTTAGGAATCTAAAGTTATTTAGTGTCGAAACATGCTTGTATAAATACTCAAGTTTGGGATTATGAATAAACCAAGTCAGGTAAACATACATTATTCTACATGATATTAGAGCAGTCGATTTTTAGGGATCAAAATTAAAACTTCCGTTTATAAGTTTTGTGATCATAAAAAGATCAACAAAATAATGACCATCGAAGAAGATGGTGGTGACGAAGACGATCCAGATAATTATGTGAAGAAACTTTCCTCACTTGCTTTTGTCTTTACTTATTAATATTACTAAGTTTTCTTTCTTTGATTTTTGGTACGTTTTTTAGTTTAAGTTAAAGGAATAAAGGGGTTTTTCAATAAGTTTTTATAGTTTTGTTTTTTTGGTTTGATAACAAGAGTTGTCAAGAGTTCTTATGGAGTTCCAATTGTTTTCGATCATGGCTGGTGATGGCGATGATGATGCCTCTCCGATGAGTGGTGTGTCGGGTACCAGTGGTGCTCGAAGGAATGAAGTCGCGACAGTGTCGCCTTATACTTTGTACTCCTTGGATAATCCGGGAGTTATGATTACTGTGATCTTGTTGAATGGAGAGTTACAACCAGTGATTTTCGAAGTTGATAAAGTTGCGTTTCTCATTAGGAAACAAAGTATGAATGCATCAGATCAAGGTGTAATTCGTCTTGTGTAGACAAGAAGGTCAATCCGTATTGGAGTATTTTGGATGTGTTCCATTTCCAAATTTAGTGTTCAAGTTGGGAGTTTTTAATCTCCACTCTCCAACTTGAAAGGGAGTATTAGGATAAATACAAAGTGTTAAAGAATAAAGATAGAGTTTATATTATAATAGAGTTCAATTCTTTGTATTTAGGAATCTAAAGTTATCTAGTGTCAGAGACATGCTTGTATAAATAAGCAAGTTTGGGATTAATAAACCAATTTTTTTAAATAATAGTTATGCAAGATATTATTAAACATATAGTAATTGTTTAAGTTTAATGGCAACTATTTTAAACCGCTCCTCTAAGTTAAAAAAATATACATTTGATGATCTCACCATTATATTATCAAACATATAAATCATTACTTTATGTTGTTTTGTAACAGTTAATACTGTTTTAGTTTCCAATTGGATTGGACTGAAAAAAGAGAGACTAAAAGCACTTAATTTGTTCAATAGCTGAATATGGATGGGATTGAGAACCTTTCTCGTTAATTTCAATTTTGGAGTAATATGTTGTAGTGCTTGCTTGTTATCATACGTAAATAGTTAAATATATTTGGCACATATTGTAAACCATTATTTCCGTACGTGCTTTGAATATGGCAAATAGAACAACCTACAATTTTCTTTTACAACAAGTAAATTTCAATCTGATATTATATTTTTATGGCTACGGATGTTGCAGACAATAATCAAACCGTAAACTAATTGAAAACCAGAGCTAGTGAAACATATGATGACCAATTAACTATCAAACCAATAAAATGGATGACAAATTTAGACAAAAATAATGTAATAATAATGAATGACAACTTAATAAATGAGAAAATAAATGTGAGGCGGTGATTTGACCGCTATGGGGTGGAAAATGAATATGGGCACATGTAAGAAAAAAAGAACAGAATAGGTTTACTTTTGTGTGATAAAAATATAAAAACAAATGAAAGAAAAAAAACGGTGAAAAGACAGAACTGATTCTGTTTGGGACAGATCAGGCTTTGTGTAAGGAAATGCCTTACCCGGCCCGATTCGGTCTTCTTACTTCTTAGTCAATATTGCTGATGTCATCCCCCACACCATTTAATCTTACCCACAGAAATATAGAAAACTCTAACAAATCTGTAAGTAAAATTGTGTATGTGCACAGAGTAAAGGTTTTTTTTGATAACCACAAAGTAAAAGATTTACACTTACGATCTTTAATTCGGCTATATAAACTAAAAGACCGATTTGAATCAAAATGAGATCTAGGTACATACAGGGAATTCATTTTGTTTTTGTTTGTTTGTTATAAAACTCGCTATATGACTGATCTGGTATTTATAACAAAAGCCAGTACTAAACCTCGGTAGAGAAAATTTGAGGTTGGGGCATACACATCATATAATCATATCCATGCTTCTTTTTTTTTTTTTTTTTTTTGTTATTTTAGGGCATATACACTACATTTTGGGGCATACACACTACATAAACATTCTTCTTGGTTAATAACGTATGAAAATCGTTTGTTTAGCAAAACGAATTGTAGGTTTTAATGGGGAATCCAGCTTGCTATAAAATTTATCAAAAATCAAACCTATTAAAACTAGAAGAAGCCGACCGAAAAAAAAACATAGTTATAGAAAATCCTAAAAAATGAGAAATTTTGTCTCGGCTGTTTTACCGAACCAACTCAAGTATCGTCACACACATCCATCCCACGTATCGTCATCCATTAATGCACGAGCATGTACATATACTTACATTTTATTTCAAAAAAAAAATTGTACATACTTTCATAGTTACATAAGCACATGCATTGCATAGTTAAAATTAACTCTGGCTCAGTGGGATCCACTAGGTACGACTTTAGAGCAGATGTATAATTAGCTTCGAGCGTTTTCCTTTTCTGTATCTGAACTACGCGTCGTTTTCTTCCCTACACTCTCGTGGAAAGTCTACTAGATTTAATTTTGGGTCCGGATCAACTCCATGCAACTCATATTTCTTTTGTAAATTCAAATCTTTTTTTTTGTGTGTGTAACAATGGTCTGTTTGATTCGAAATTTGTTCTACATGCTTGCTACAGTCTGATGAAACAGCATCATTTCACTTAATGTATGTGTAATGTCACATTATCCATGTCACATGTTTCAATTACTTCGTTAAAACGGCGGGAAAGTAAATATTTATGAGTTTGGAACCGGTCGTAAAGCGTATGTCATTTGATATAGGAAAAAAATGAAATTTTATAATTATATGCATAAACTAGAACCCTAGATAGCTAGTTGCATAAGTGCAATTATATGCAAGAACTAGAACCCTAGAGGATCTACAATATAAAACTTATTTGTGTTGTCCTTTGCGCTTTGTCTTTTCTTCCAAAATACTCAAAACTCTGAATAAATAAATATTCAGAGTGGGGGGTGTAGTAACTATTTCAGTATTTTGGCTCTTTTTTTTGGGGTAAGCAGTAACAAAAACTGCTGGGTTATGCAGTGATATCTTATTGGCTAAATGTCAGTTTGACCCCATTTAATTTCTTCTCGTTAGTTTATTTGACCTATTTAATTTTAATTTCAGGTTTCTGAACAGTATTTTATCCGTGCTCTGCAGGCTAATTTATTCTTGTTTTCTGGTAGTTTGTTGTATTTATTATAACAATAAGGAGGGAGATACAGAGATGGTGAAATTAAGTGTGTAAATGTATAAAAGGGTTTTTGATAGGTCCAAAATAATTCCGAAGTTTGAACTCTGAATTAAAGTTTATTTATAAGTATATAATATGATGTTGAAAATATAAATGTAGGGTTGATGATTGAGGGGTTTTAAAACATTGAATTTAGTGCAGCACCGAAACAAGCAATACTTTTGATTTTTTTCATGATACAGGATGGTCCGTTCGCTGCAGGTTGAGACATTGTTGGTTTTAACCTTTTAAGCGGTATATGATAAATATGGACAAATTAATCCGTACAAATGATGTCGATGTTGTTTGAATCTTTGAATGACAAATTTTAACAGTTGTAAACAATAAACTTATTGACCCGTACACAATTACAACATGGTGTAAATGGGTAACACATATTTTGTGGGATGGGTAGATATCATCAATTCTTCATTCAGTTTTATGGCGTTTTAAGCAAAATATCATTAATTTGTATGTTGAATCCCAAAAGAGAGCGTGAATTTTTTGTTAACAAGTGAACATGTCGGTCAATTTGATACTAATACTGTATTTGAAGGTAAGTGGTATGTCATTATGATTTATGAATTTCGAATTCATCATCCATCAACTATGCCTATTATTCTTCATCGTTATAAAATTTAATCGCCAAATGTCAAAAAACTTACTTTCAGTCCATCGATAGTGTGATACCACAGTTCTTAATCCGTTAGTTAATAGATCCTACCTGATGGTACGTCTCCATTTTTCTTACATCAATCTGTTTTGGGCCTGGTTCTACGAAAGTAAGATTCTGCACACAAAATCAGGCTTTGTGGATCGAGCTAAATGGACCATAACATTTTATCTTAGCCCAATCAGCTTTTAGTTTTATTCACATTTATCCTGCAACAATCTAATCAAAGCCGCCTGTTTGTTTGTTTGTTTGATTGTTTGAATCTATTAATTCAAATGCAAAAATCGTTTCGAAGGTCAAAACATGATTTAAAAAGAGGGAACATTTCTTGATCATTACGAGGCATAAACAATAAACAGATAGATCCCAAAAGTTTCTAAGTGCTTTACAAAGTAATAAAATTAAACCCCATCTCTATCGTTTCTTTCTCTCTATCACTTTGTTAATAGCCAGGGATTTCACCTGGAACTGGAGCCAACTCGTTTTTACTGAATTTCTCTTCATCGTAAAACGTTGCACGCACGGTCCTTCCTCCCAAAGAACCGGCCATCGAGGTCCACAAGGGCTTTCGTTGTTTCCTCGGGTCTTGAAAACTGAACAAAGATTCTGACTGCTTCGTGTACAGGGAGTTAGGTTCAGTGATCTCGAATATCAGTACACGAGTCACTGTACCGTATTTGCCACACTCCGATCCCACCTCGTCTTCCAGCTCATCATCTACTTCTCCTGGCCCAACCTTTAGCCGCAAAAGAAAACGGTTGATTAGGTCAGTTTGCACACAAGTACTTGTCATGGTTTACATACAATCAGAATCACAAGAGTGATGTCTACGTTTTTGATAATCGATATCAAGATGCATTCACATACCAATATTTCTACGACATTACTAGTCAAGAAACGTTTCACAAAATTAGAAATAGACGTGACGCGACAGTTGTTGTTACAGTATCCTAAAACCAACCAAAAATTTCCTTCAATCACATGCCACATCGAAACTCTATAGTATTTGGCAATCAAATCCTGAGGGCTCAAGTTAGGCTAGTCCCAGATACCTAATTGACTATTCGAGGGGTAGTTACTGTAACTTCTGGAGCTGAAAGGTTGTTTCCAAAGCATACGCAACCTAAATTATATAACAACCCAGCAGTTCACTAGGCTAACATAAACCTAAGTAACCCACCTACAAAGAATTCTCGTCACCAAAGCTTTTTTAATTTTATAATAGATTGGACGAATCGAACTATCACAAAGCTCCTGCTGTCCTGTGGCAGCCATTACTCAATTCCATGTTAGTATTCTAAAAGGCAGTCCCATTTCTAAACTAAGACCACAATCAAAATGCTGGACTAAGACCACATATCATTCTCACCTAAAGTTTTAGCAGTTCTAAAGTCATTCTAGCAAAGTGTGTCCTTTTACAAGAAGAACAAGTTCGATTTGAATGAATTCTAAGTTGGCTTTTGGCACATCACACTCATCCAAAATTCGAGTGTGGCAGGCACAATCAAGAACCAACTGAAGAGAAATTCTGAACACAAGAATGCATAAGTTAAAGATATGTTTTTGAGAAATGCATACCATGTTTCTAAGTAGCAATACTCTGGTTGGTTCTCCATTGATATTCACACTCTTGGCCTTCTTCTCCGATGATTTGTTCTCGCTAGCATTCACAATCACACCAGCTCTACGATCCGTCTTCTTAGCCATCAATGGCGTTGTGATCCCTTGCTCTGACTTCCCCAAGCCCTTGTCCTTGTTTCCATCCCATCTTCGCCATCATCCTCTGTGCAGCTGTCATCTGCCCACCTGCCCCAACTCCCAATCCAATCGTCTCCGATTTTCCGATGCTAAACCCGTCCACGTTCCCCGGCGGAGACGTAGATCTTCGCTTCCCACTGCCACCACTCATGGCCGCGCGTCTCTTCCACGCTTCCTCGCCGGAGATATTCAGTCGTGACTCGCTGCTGTTGTAATCGCGCTCTCTTTCTCTTTCCTTCTCCCTCTCTTCTCTTTCTCTCTTCTCCCTTTCCTCTTCCTCCTGTCGTCTCTTATCCAGCTCTCGCTTCATCTCAGCTTCCACCACCCTTCCTCTTCTTCTCCCTCCTGTACTCCTCGTAACTATTCGGTCTCGCTGGATCGTACTCTTCAATCACCGATGAAGTCACACCAACCAATGCCGGCTGCGAAGGTGCCGCATCGTTCGCCGGAGTAAGCACCGATTGAGAGGTGGAAGAAGAAGAAGGAGGAGCCTTGTACTGCGACACGATAGGCTTGGGCTTGTTTTGAGGTCTCAGGATAGTTTGCGTCGGAGCAAACGCCGGTGGTTTGCGTAGCGTAGGTGGAGCCATCTTGGTACTGCTTGACCAGACGGAGGAGTTACCGCTGGGTTTCTCATCATCGGTCGGCGGAGGAAGATCTCCGTACAATCCACCAAGCATTATCGCCGCCGGTAAGAAATTTCCACCCTCAGCTTCTGATTCACACGGTTGCTTTCAATTGGAATACCGAAAGAAAGATCTGCTGAAATTAGGGTTTTAATTTTCCGATCAACATTTTCTGTTTTTTAATTTATTATTCTTTCGAAAATAAGACCAAATAATAAATAAATAAATAAACTCAAAAAAAATCATATTTTAAATTTTTATTCAAAAACCGACCTACATGGAGAATTGTTCTATTTTTTTCTCAGCAATTTATAATTCTTGCATTAGAAGCAAAAGGCTTTAATTGATTTGTGCGAGAACTTTACATAAACCCTAGAAAAGTCCCGTTTTTTTTTTGTTCTTCTCAGGTGCGATTCGCGATCCTATCGTTTTTCTTCTTTAGTATCTGCGTTTCTTCCTCTATGATCTAGAAACTTCGACGAGCCATCAAAATCTCAATTTTTTCCTTTTACTTTTCTCTGATTCTTCTGGACAAACACCTATCGAATTCGATGCAAATATTTTATTGGGTTTCGTCTTTTATGGAAAACTGATGAATCCGAGTTCACCATATATGTGCACTCGTAAATTTCATTTTCGCTTTTTTGGCTACCACAGATTGATTCGCTGATTTGCCCCTTTTGTTAGGCGTTTTCTGCTGTGAGTGAAATTGGTTAAAAGTTTGATCTTTGGTTTGTTTGTTTATTCTATTTACAGATATGCCGGTGATGAGTCCTTCATTGTGTATTGGTGCACAACCATTGGTGTACCTCCCTCCTCGCTCTATACATGTTCCGGCTAATGGTATGTTACGTTTACTTCTTAGTTCTGTTTATTTTTCTTGATTACTTACTGGGCACTAAGTTTATAATCGAGGAAGATTGCTTGGAAAATCCTGTGAAATTGTACAGGTGATCTCAGTTTTGAAGTTAAGCTTGGATTGCTCGTGGGTTGTTGTTGTTATTGATGTCTGAGAATTGCAGTTTTTTGTTTCCTCACCTAGTGTTTGTTGCATTAGATCCTTGCTTAGTCCGATTGTTCAAGCTTTTGGACTCTTTCTTCGTCTGAATATTAAAGTCTAAAGCTCTTGGTCGTCTGTGACAGGATATGTTGGTGGGCGTTATTATCCTACAAGAGTTTCTATGCAGCTCCAACCGTTGAACCAGAGAAAATTGCTTTCTGTGCATGCCACTGTTAGGAAAGGATTTGGTTTCGGCTCTAAGAACAAAAGACCCAGCTTTGCATGTAACTCTGCACTGGTAGGTTCTATATTCATGTCTTTCTTTGTAATGTTAAAAGTGTGTTGACTCCTTAAGGAGCTGTTGAGATAACTTAATGATTTGGTTATTTCATCAAGAAGATCCTTTTGCTCTCTCTGCAGAACACAAAATGCAGTCAAAGTCAAGGGCAAACACAGACTGTTACTCGGGAATCAGGAACAATCACACAAGCTCCTGGTAAATTGTTGCATCCTTCTCGAAAGCTGTTTTATGTTTCTAAACAAACAAGAAATGCTTAAGGACCATATATATGATCTGTTATGAATCTAGCTAAGGTAATATCGAACACTTACTTTGAACTCATCTTATGGCTTGCTATGGTTCTTATCCGTGTTGGAAAACCGAGACCTGAAAGTGATTTAACAGATTGGTCCTGACTGTGCCTAATGGCGTTTCTGTTCTTATTGGTATCTTCAAGTCTAATAAAGCCTATGGTTGAACATCAGGAAAGGATAAATCCCCAAAGCTTGATGACGGTGGGAGCGGGTTCCCGCCTCGGGATGATGGTGGTGGTGGTGGTGGCGGAGGCGGTGGAGAGAGCTTTTCAGGTGGATTCTTCCTTTTCGGGTTTCTTATGTTCATGGGATACTTGAAAGATTTGGAGGGCGACCATGAAAACAGCCATTAAAGTGGAAAAACATGATGCGCAACAGACAAGTCTCAAGACAAGTATTCTCCGAGAGATAATAGGTTCTACACGTACTACTAGCAATAGGCACAGATTTTATGTTTCATCAGTTGGGTTATCTGAATCAGATTCTTGTTTTTATTGACATAAACGAAGCTCATCTTATACAAATGTTAAAACTATGGAACCAGGTTTAAGGGATGCAGAGAGAGTCTAAAACACTAAGAAATTTCTGTGTTCGTTGTTTAAAAGTTTGCCTAGCACTTTGGAGATGTTAAGTCCATAAAAGAAAAGTATTATTTTGCTTATTATTTAGAAAAGGGAACAAAATCAACATAAAAAACTAGTAGTCTAAGGTGGGAAATAATCACAATGGGTTAGAGTCACTAGCTCTTCTGGTAATGCAGACTAGGGTTGACTTTGAGATCTTTCATGAAATAAGGTCGAGCTTGTGGTGGACCTGGCTGGAACATATTACTATTGTATGCCATTGGCATTGCTGCTCCCATCATCGGACCTTGTGGTTGCATCATCATCATCTGAGCCTGTGGTTGTTGTTGCCACATCATCGGATGTGGTTGTTGTTGCATCATTGGTTGATGATTCATCATCGGAAATGGTGGTTGTTGTTGCATCATCGGATGTGGATGTGGTTGCATATGTGGAAACAGCCTCTGCTGGTTTCGGTTTTGCCTTGGATAAGGCAACACAACCTCTGGTGGTTTACTGCTGAAACACCCTAAAAGGGAAGACTTTCTTAGTATCCCCTTCTTCTTCTTCTTCTTGGTTTCACGTTCCATGGGTTTAGGATCAGTATCCCATTCTTCTTCTTCGTCTTCGTCGTTGAAGTCTTCTTCTGAATCACTTAGCAGATCGTCATCATCAAGCTGGTAATTTACTGAGACAAGCTCTGCTTTTTTGCCCCATCTTGTAAGTTTGTGAACCAGAGTCATTGGTTCCACGTCACCTGTGACTGTCATGAGCCCTTTTTCTTTGTTATACTCCACTGCGCTTACACCTGTTTCCATTGGAAAACCAAAGTTTTTTAAAAATCTCATGAATGATTCCTCCTAGTTTTATCAGTTTTTGACTTTTTTCTTCTTTATTTTTACCAGAGATAGTCTGCAGTTTTGTGCTTGCCTTTTTTTGGCAACCAGTACAACACTTCAAATCGACTTTGAGTTTGCAAGTCTGCAAAATTTACACAGAAAATCATGGCCAACTGAAAAAGAGAGAGAGAGAGAGAGAGAGAGAGAGAGAGAGAGAGATTGAGAAGAAGTACTGTACCCGGACGGACTGGTTTGGGTTCGACATTGAAGGGAGGAGCTTGGTGAACAGAAGAAGAAGAAAACCCTAAACTTTTAAACTCAAAGGAGATTTTGAGAAATATATATATATATATAGAGAAATTTTGGAAAAACACCTTAATATTAGTTTTTATTTTGAAAAATCTTTAAACTTTCCATACTTGGCAGACTTTTACATTAATAAAGTTGATGATATATTTGCTAACTAGTGTTGGTTTCCATATTCCGATGCATCTTTCCTTGATTCTGGCGTTTACTAAACACATCTTATAAATGTATAATTTTTTGGATATTTTTCATGATCATTAACATTTTGTGTTTTATCTACGTGCTTTTCATGCTTTGGAGGAATGATCTGCTATAGAACAAGACTTCTTCTACAGCTTTCACTAGTCTCGATCGAATGGCTCAAGAGCAACAACTTAACAACACACTTGATGAGATAAAACTTCAACTAATCAATATGATAAGCTAGTACCAAATTTTGGTCGACAATATTGTTGAAAAAAAAGAGATGATACAAATGAAAAGTAAACGAACAAGGCAAGTAAAGAAAAAAAGAATAATAAATCGTACCAGAAAGAGACAAATGCCCTTAACCAAACTATATAAACTCACAGGAGTTTGTTTTACTAGCTAAAGTGAACCCGGTTGTGTGTAATATAGCTCACACTACCTTCTCTGGTTCCTTGACAGCCTTTTCGGTTTCTTTGGCATCTGCTTCTGCGGTAACCTCTGCTTCCTGGTTCTTCTCTGCCTCCTGTGGGCTTGTAGGTTCAGAGCTTTGAGCATCCTCATGCGATTCAGCTGGTTTTGACGCATCAGGACTGGAATCTCCTAAATTCTCGGTTACTTCAGCACCACTTACATCTGGTGAGCTCTCAGTGGTTGCAACGCCACTTGTCTCTGGTGACTTCTCAGTGGTTGCAACGCCACTTGCCCCTGGTGGTGAATTCTCTGCACTTTTTTTATCGGTATCATCACCATTATCCTCTTTGTCGATTTGAACCTCACCATTGGGCAATACGGTAGCTTCATCTGGGTTGGAAGAAGGCGGAGTGGACTCAGAGGTCTCTCTCCATTCAACCCAAGCAGGTGATTTTTCAGGTTCTGGTTCACTCGGGTTTTCAGAAGGATTCTTTGATGTAGAATCCTCTGTTTCCATATCAGCAGGCGGGGAAGAGACTGCGGTGTCTTTGAAGTCATCATCGGCTTCACCTATGACGACATCATCATCATCATCATCACCATCTCCATCAGCATTGGGTGAAGGGGAAGCCATTGAGCTCACTGATTGCTCATTCGCAACTTTTTCATCATCGAAAGCAAACCAGTTTGAATTTGTGAAGAGAGAATCGCTACAAAAACACCATGTTTGTGATGAGCATCAACGGATAGATATGGATTAATTTCTACCAGAAAAGAGAAGTATAACCTATTACCTCTCCTGATCATCTCCAAGGCGCAAGGAAGATATGACGACTTCTGCAGATTCATCATCAAAGTAGACATCCTGCAACACAGACTTCATAAGAGCTTTTCATATGTACCATAGCCAATAAAGCTTTCATTTTGACTGCTTAGACGAAGATGCACAGGAGCAGCACTAAACAATTTGAGCGAGCTCTCAGCAATAAATAACATAGCAGGCAAGGTAATAAACTAAAAATCTGTTCCTAATCGTTCCACAAATGAAATCTTCTCACAAAAGGTCTTAAGCTGTGTTTAGCGTCATATGACCAAGATTTTAGAAAGTCAAGTCTCAGTTCCTAAAGACAAGAAAAAGATTAATAATACCTCATCATCGCGTTCCATAGAGCCTTGGGCCTGCAGTGGATAAATAAAAAATGTCAATGGTAGAACAAATGTCATAACATGGAGTCCTCTTCCAACTTCAGTAAAAGAATGCAACAAACATCAAAAGCACTGACAACTTTATCCAAGCAATATCTAGGCTAGTTAAAGATAATAAAGGAAGAGAAGATGGTAGGAAAATCGCATACTAACTATCCAGAGGTCAATCAAGTACAATGGCTGGAGAAAGAACTGACAGTTTAACTATCCACCAAATAAAGGTTTTTTTGGTAACTACATCACTCCCAGTGGGCCAAGTCATCAGCAAAACTTTAGACACTCTTGCATCAGATTTGTCTATGAAGCATAATTCAGGAACTATAACAGGAGTAAAGACCAACGCAAAATAAACTATTTTCCTAGAAAATTCCTGAATCGATTACCTCCTTCGCCTCAACAATCTAAACCCATGACCTTTGATGACTTACTGAAGTATGCGGAAAAAAATCTATGATCGTATTAAAAAAAGATCACAAAGTAGCTGGTATGACAAGAGAACACAAGAACATCACCTCATCCATGTCATCATTGCTGTAAATTCCATATCTAAAGGCCTGGCTCAAGTTGTTTGCTAGGGCTGCCACATCATAGTCTCTATCATGGTAATCATCATCATCGCTATCTCTATTACGATCATGGAGTGAAGTTGGCCTCCTGTTAAAGAGGGGAATCGTCAGAGAATGGAATTATCTATGTACTATATACCAACCATCACTACTGCCTCCATTGTAACATTTATCATTCTCTAAGAAACTTCCCAGAAGCAAGCTCTTATTGCCATCTACTGGGAATGTGCAATCACATTTAACTTATCAGATATCTTGATTGCTATTAAAGCAGATTAAACAAATGTGAAACTACTATAAGAAGATACTATTTCAATTATAACTCTTCTACTTTCGGTCATTATTTTAAAAACAGAAAACTCCCGATAAGAGAAAAAAAAATACATACCCGCATGCCCAAGAATAGACATTTTCCAATGTATTACGCTTTGATAGGACATCTGTCTGCCACTCCACCCATTTGCTATTTTCCTGATAAAAAACGTACAAAAGGAATTTTGAACGAGATACGAAGAGTTTGATAGTAAAGACCAGTACCCTACGAGGCTAGAATCTATTTCGACATTTCACATGCAAACAAGCTATCAAGGAAATATCTTTGAGAGAAATCAAAAACAGGGGTAAAGCCCTGAGCAAATTTTTTTTGACCACCTGACCTTCTATAGAAATAATACAGCAAATGTAAGGAAATACATTAAAAAAATTCATGTCCCATAAACAAACCATTTTGTGCACATGCAAGCAACGAAAGTAACAGAATTGCGATATACCTGCAAATGTGACTGAATTTCGACGTTGGTATTAGCTAGCTGAAGAAGTTTGTTTGAGATACGAGTCAAATGACCAATGCTTCCAATCCTGAGTGGCTTTCTACCCTCTGCAGGGACTGTAGGCTGAAGCTAAACACATCACACGTAATCCAAGTTAATAGATAACAATGCCAAACCCTGACAAATAACCATCCAGTATCTTCACCTTATCAGAATCAGCAGCAGTTAATGTGGAGTCTTTTTCCGCTTCTAGTATACTCCCAATAAGGTTGCACTCACTGAGAAGATGGTCAGCAAGTTGAGAGTTTTTGCTCTCTAAACATGAGAGGATTACATTCTCCACATGGTGATGCAAAAAATTGTTGTATGGATACCTGAGACACAATTGCATCAAAATTTAGCATGGCAGTCTGCATATCACCAACTAAGAAATGAAATTTCCAACTTACTCGAAGAACAAATCCAACACTCTTTTCACCGCTCCAAGTCGAATTACTTCCTTCTCTGCTGCTTCACTGCCGACAGTGAGTAAGACTGAAATAAACTCTACAATCTAAAGAAAAAGAAACAGAGTCAAATTTTTGTTTGATGAATGAATGCATTTCAGAAATTTGAAATTACTAACCATAGCCATAACAATGGAAGATACATTATAATAAGAAAAGAAAATCATACAATTGAGGACAACAAAGTACCTTTAATCTGTGTTTACCAAGAGGTGGTTGCAACTTGCCATAGGTTGTAAACAGAACACCCTCAGCAGATGAAACATTCAAAAGCGCAAGTAAATCACCTGCACAGTAGAAGCATATTACGTAGTTTTCATAGCAGCAAAAATAACAAAAATGAGAGTACTCAACATTGCAAACCACAAAATAACAGCAAAAAGACCTATAAAAGTTGTCAAAGCAAATTGCCAGACATTATAGTCTTCCACATCGATAAGAGACTAGCAAGTCTCAGCACAATCAGGAAAAATTACAGGCGCACAAACTTTCTTACCAACAAGCAACAAATGCGCATACTAAAACAAACCCATTTTTCTTCCTTCCAAAACTAACCACATCCCCACAATAGGGAAAATGACCTTCAAGAGGTCAACACACAAGCGCAACTACGTATGAAAATTAAATAACCATGCTGTAATTGCTCACCTAAGCTTCCAAGCATTCCTTCCACTGTCTCCGGATTAGTCACCATGCTTCCATGGGCTAGTTGACGACCATATATATGATAAGTCCCCAATGTAAACCTCTTAGGATCCAGCAGAGATATGCATACAGACAACGCATTAACCAGAACAGACTTAGGCCGTGAATTTTCTAAAGTATGTTTTAACAACCTTCCAGTGCAGCTACATAAAATTGTACAAGTAAAAAACAACAAGTCAATAAATTAGAAATTTTAAAAAGCATGAACGGCCGAAAAAACAACAGGCACAGCTGACAGAAGTCTACCTGGGGCTGGAAAGTTTTGTTGCAAGACCAGGGGGTGCGTATCTTGCTACAGTACACAGAATTTCAGCTGCGTTGGCATGTACCTCGGGGCAATCCTACAAAATATAACAAAAAAAATCGAGATCTCAGTATATAGCATTGCCTGTGATGATAGAATAATTCTGAAAAACAAGAGGAAATCCATAAGACTAGCCCATATTGAAAGAAGAGTAATCCATACTACTGAATGAAACGTACCGAGGAGCCAAACTTGTCTACAATCATCTCTAAAACATCTGTATCTTCTACCCACTGCATTGCACTTGTGTAGTTTGAATATAGGTGTTCATCAGTACCGAGCAGACGTTTTAAAACCTGAGCACCAAGAAGTAAGTTAGACTCTAGGAAACTAGTATATTATAGAAAATTTAGTACTATACAGCCTCTGGGTATCTATACAAGTCTACAACCTTCATTGTTTACGGACTTATAGTTGAAAAAAGTCACTGGTGTAACAATAATAGATATACAGCAATAATCACCATGACAATGGTAAGAGCAATATTAGCAGTACTTAACATTGTTCTCACTGGTCTATTATTATTGTTGTCACATACAGAATCATAAGTACTTTGAAGAAGAGGAAAACATAACATTTCTGTCAAGTATTCAGTATGTTCTCAAGTAGATATAAAATAAACGTAAAGCCCAAATCAGGAGTTCCTAAAACACAAATAAAAGTGCACACCAACCTCCATTATAGATGTAATACCAATCAAATCAACAAGATGCTTCAGTATTTCTTGATGATCCTGGTAGCACGAGAAAGACAAGGTTAATCATAATGTGAATTGATAATACGGACTCCAGATGATTAAATGGTGCTCAAAGCATTGTTAAATATATAAAAATTACCACAATTTTATCAACAAAGTTGGATTGGATATTGTTGATTTAGAAGAAGCTCTTTCATTAACTAAATTGCAATACAGATCTTCATCACTATCACTGACTATTTAACAGCATTTTTTCCAGGTACACAGAAGGTCCTAACTGTACAAGAAAGCAGCTAGCTAATGGTTCAAAAATCTCTACAAAGATAAGCAAAAAAGATAATACTAATTCTAGATAAGTTCAAGCCATCCTTGAACGGAAATCCTAATCTGGGAAAGAAAACAACTTACTTTTATGAACAGCATGAAAGGGATCGTCTTCCGCACCAGTAGACAAATGACAACCTAGTAATAGAAGATGTAAGAGAGTACACTTGGAAGAAAACTCTACACAGCCCTATAAGATCATGGGAGAGTTCTCCGTGAATTTTCTGATAATTAAAAAAATTGAACGCTAAATACCTTGCTGAAGTACCCGGCCAGCAATGAGTTATGGGTTTCTTTAGCTTCCAAAAACGAAAATAGCAATGACATCAACTGCAAAAAAGACACCACGAGACGTAAGAAACCCTAAATCCTTAACCATTTACAAATTAATAACATAGGATAAAGTAACAGAGTCAATGTCTACCTCCTCATCCTCTACAAGGGTTTTTAGAATCATTTCAATCTCACATGTGAAAATTTCACATGCAATGAAAGGAAACCTGAAAAACATTTAGAAACATCAATTGTTTATTCTTCAAAGAAACAACAAGTCAACGACATTTGTCCAAAACACTCACTTGAATGTTCGCTTCTTTTCCACATCCTCAAGAGGCTCCTCTATTATGTACCTAATCAGTTGTTCCACTTGCACTCTTTCTCTCAAGCTGAAATAAAATCAATCCAATAGTCAAGACAGAGCGGCATTGCTAGTGAAAAAGAGAATATAACTTAGGAAAGTAGGTTTGAAATCCAATTTTTGTGCAGCATATGGAGACTATTTTGCTCAACCTGATGGCAGAAGTATTATATGTGATGCAAAAAACTAGCATGTCATAAATAATGAGTGCAAGTAGAAATAATTTACTGGTTTTATAAGAGATCTTTTAAGAAAAAATCTCAAATGTTTATTTCGCCAAAGCTTTTGAGGTGGGTATCGTAAGAAGTAACAGCATCTTCAGGTAATACATTCAACACCCGAATGCAGTTTTGTATGCATGAATAGTTGCATTTCTTGCCTCCCCCAAAAAAGGTACAGAAGCATCAAAAAAAAAAAAAAAAGTGGTTACAGAGCATACAAATTTAAGAGTCGTCCATTCAGGGCTTTGCATTCTTGAATAATTTCATCCTCGTCAAGAAGTTCTTCTAATGTGAAGCTATCTTTGTCCAAAATTGCCTCAACCTGCAGAAAAAAAAGAAAAAGGAACAAAAATTTGTGACTCAGAAAGCATGTAAGAGTATGAATAGCACGCAGCCAGCAAATATTGTTGGATATGAATAAGTTCCAATAGACAAGATAAACAAGTCACATGATAGTCCACAAACTATCCATTTCGAAACGACAAAAATACGACACACCCATGCATAATTTGAAGTCGTTTTGATGGAAATGGGTTAGTGATCACTCGACCAGCTAAACAATCTGACGAAACTATTGAAGAGGATTTCCATCATTAAAAAAAAAAAAGTCCTTTAATCACATCAACAATGTTCTCTTCACTTCCCTTGTACAAAATTAGTCTAGGAAATGCAGACTCAGAAAACAACTTAATCTCTTCAACAAGAAGGGAATAGTCTCCCAATTCCAGCGAGACAGTGCTCAGAAATCATCAAGAATTAGGTGTAGGAAGACATTTAGTTACTTATAAGCCAAGAAATCCAGACACCGGAAACCAATAATATCTTCACCTTCAACATATTCGTCTAAAGAAACAAAGGAAGCTGCCAAAATTCCCAGAAATGAAACCCAGAAAACCGTACAACCCCTACGCGCTAAATCTATCAATGAGAAACGCGTCCAAGATAGAGATACAAACAGCGAAAACTCATCTCAATGGAGTGCCTTTTCACAGAAATATTACACGCGATCGGTAAAAAACATGTCAGGGAGAAGAAAACTCACGGCAGAAGCCGTCGACAATCCAGCCATTCGCCAGAACATCTTTCCAGCTCAAGGAAAAACGTCGAATTGCCACGCGTACAGAGATTCGGATCTTCGAAACCCTAACGAGATAAGGGAAATTTCGCCCAGAAATGAAAGAAGACGACTCGACGGGAAAGAAGTAAACCGGACGCTAGAATCTGTAATCGCCGAGCGAAGAAGAAAATCTCAGAAATTTGATCTGGGATCCAAGAGATTGGGATGTGAGCGACGCAGAGCAACCTTCAATTGCGGGAGGGTAGTGCTTAGAGATAGAAGGAAGACAGAAAAATTAAATAAATAAAAGAAATAAAAGATTTATACATGTGTTTTTTTTTTAAACAGAATTAATTTATCTTTTGCTACTTCCGTCCCGAGTAGTGGTCGATATTCAACATTGCGTATTTATGACACTTACCAAGTTTGTATCTCTAATAAATACTGTGTTGACAGAAAGAAAAGGTTACCACATTACTTTTTTTGTTTTTTTTTTTTTTTTTTTGGTCGAGAGCCTCTATCTCCGTTCCTAGTACGGTTCCGGGACCCAAACCCGAAAAAACTAAGATTACAGAATATAAATACCTAAAAGAAATCTTGAGCGTGCTAACTTGTATGCCTTATTTTTGGAACTTGGAATGTGTACAATAACAAACGAAGCCGCTAATACACCATCTTCACCACGTCAAAACAGTCCGTCTCGAAAATCACCGATGTTTTTGTTTTAAACGAGTACCTCAACCTCCGTCTAGAGAGGTGATAGTCCACATTGTAAATTACTTGCCCCCATTAAGCATTTACCCATTCCTATGTTGTACATGATAATACCATCTCAAACCTAATCGACATTATGTTTCTTTCCACGAGCCGTCGACCTAACATCGGTCGCTCATACCACTTATCCGTGATTCATAGGTGACCACATTACTGTGTTTTAATTTTACACCATTTCACATATTACAATGAACTTTGATTGTTGGTACAAATACAATGCTGGTGTACGACATATTAAACCAAGAGTCAGTGAACCACAAGCGATTTTGTAGCTTGTTGACAATGGTTTGATAATTTGTTACAAGTTGTTAAACAAAACACTTTGTTTATATAACCGTGTTTATGCTGCGATTGCATGTCAAACTCATAAAACAGAATAATTTGTTTCGATCTGTGAGAAGCCTATATGAATCGTTAAATTCTTTGTTGTGCACACTAATGAGGAATGAGATAGTGAATTTCTTCCATTCCATTATGACCAAGATATAGGATCATTCCTATGTGTGTACTTGAGTCTTTGCCATCAAACTTACTTTTCTGTTATCTGTGTATACAATATGGCTTTGCTCGTACGGCAATGTGATAAGAAATGAATGTATGGTAACAAAATTGAAGGCCACTTCACTAAGTAGTGGGTGTCATAAGTTGTTTAATAAAGAAAATAGAAAATAATACAACCACAAAAGTAGCAAGCAAAGCACATAAACAATACAAATGGACCTAAAACTACTGATTGTATAACATATTTTAGTTGCAATAAAAATTGAAAGTATATATATACTCATTGACTTTCTAAAACATTTCTTCTAAGTAACTTATGCGTACGTCAAAATAATATTATTTTTGATCCCTTGAAGAACTTAGATATGACATCTCCAAATAGTTGTCTATGATTTGCCCCTTTTGTTGGTTAGGAAAATTGCATCTTTCTAGCCATCTAAAAAACATTTCTGAAAAAATACTTACGGTTCAATAAACCACCCAATGTACCGGTTGAATCAGCAACCACCGAATTTACCGGTTTAATATGATCAAACCGGTGATCAGAATTATAAAAACCTTGTATCAAATCAACATCAGAAGCTCCCCATTCTCCGACTGTCGTCTCTTCTCTGTTCGCTTCTTCGATCGAATCCCTAGAAAAAAAAAATAACCTACAGAGATTCAGTAAGAATGGAGGACGCCGATGGCCTCAGCTTCGATTTCGAAGGCGGTCTCGATTCCGGACCTGCGCAGCCCACAGCTTCAGTCCCTGTTGCTGCGCCTGAAAACTCTTCCTCCGCCGCTATTAACGTGGCACCGAGCTACGATCATTCTGCCGCGTCGGTTGCTGGAGCTGGGAGGGGACGGAGTTTCCGTCAGACTGTTTGTAGGCACTGGCTTCGAGGTCTGTGTATGAAAGGTGACGTCTGTGGGTTTCTCCACCAGTTCGACAAAGCTCGTATGCCAATCTGCCGTTTTTTTCGAGCACACGGTGAATGTCGAGAGCCAGACTGTAATTATAAACACACCAATGAAGATGTCAAAGAATGCAATATGTATGTACACAAACCACTCGTATTCGTTTCCAATTCCACGTTTTTGCAGCGGAAGATTGAACCTCTTATGTATATAATTGGAATGTGTTGCTCTATGCAATGTATGAGATGTTGTTGATTCTTTTTTTTTTGTTAGCTGATGATGATGTCTTGCGACTATATTTTGCAGGTATAAGCTGGGATTTTGTCCCAATGGTCCTGATTGTAGGTATAGGCATGCCAAGCTTCCTGGACCTCCACCTCCAGTTGAGGAAGTTCTTCAGAAGATACAGCAATTGACTTCATACAACTATGGACCAAATAGGTTCTATCAACCACGAAACGTTGCTCCACAGCTAGCAGATAAACCTCAGGTGCAAGGTTCGACGCAAGGACAGCCACAAGAATCAGGTAACTTGCAGCAGCAGCAACATCAACAACAACAACCTCAGCTATCGCAACATCAGGTCAGCCAGACTCAGATACAAAACCCTGGTGATCAAACAAACAGAACGTCTCATCCTTTGCCTCAAGGGGTAAATAGGTGTGTTCAGAGTTCCAAGGTTTTTAATTGGGTTATGTAAATAAAATGTCACTGTATATCTCTATCAAGACGTTGTTATTGGTCCATTTATTGAACCTTTGGTTTCTATTTTGCAAGTTCAGAATTTTTAAACTTTTTATATACCATCTTTAACTTTATGTGATAGATACTTTTCTTTGGCAGTGTGATAAATTTCAGAGATTATAGTTTCCCCCAATTGTTTCAATAAAAACCGACCTGCTCCAGGGCTGGCTTTGCACTCTGATTTTTCTTTGAGCAATTTTTGCCTCTCCTTCTCCCTTCAGCCGAAATGTTGGAGATAGGCTTTGCAGATGGTGGACTACAGACACTGTTTGTTTGTGTGTTGATATTTCATTTTATAGGTTGATGTAGTTGCTGTATGGTTAATTTTATGGATTCGTTAACTGTAAAATATATTTATGTCCTGCTATATTGGTCATACCTAATATTGGATTTTCAGGTATTTTGTAGTTAAAAGTTGCAATCGAGAAAATTTTGAATTATCTGTGCAACAAGGAGTCTGGGCTACTCAAAGAAGCAATGAAGCTAAACTTAATGAAGCCTTTGACTCTGTGGAAAATGTGATTCTGATATTTTCTGTCAATAGGACACGGCATTTCCAGGTAGTTTATTGGGTTAAACAGCAACCAGTGTCATTATGTTGAAATACTAAGCACCTCTTCATCTATATCAAATATCAATGGTTACCTTTCTGTAATCTTCCTCTACACCGGGGTTGTATTTTGTATGCAGCGTTATGAGTCTAAATAACTTTTTTTCTTTTCCACATGATGCTATAGGGCTGTGCTAAGATGACATCCAGGATTGGCGGTTACATTGGTGGAGGAAACTGGAAACATGAACATGGAACTGCACAGTATGGCCGGAATTTTTCAGTTAAATGGTTAAAGGTATACACTGTGACTAAGTTCTCCCTTTCTTCAGTAGTTCTTTCTCTGAGTCGCTTAATTTAGTTCTTCTCTATGCGATTGAGCCTATATGGTCTTGCACTTCGGTGCTTGCTTGAAAGGCCAGTGTGCTGTTTACACCACCGATGTCAACACATACTTTCCCAATTTTTGTTTTTCTCTGTTTCTCTGTCTTGGTATTGGTTCTGCTGAGGTTAACAATGCGCTCTGGCACACGTTACTAAGAGCTAAAAGGAGATGCCCTCGTAATTCATGCAGAATCAACGGTTGACTTGAATGAGTGATTGTATTTCTTATCATTGCAGTTGTGCGAACTATCCTTCCACAAAACTCGGAATTTGAGGAACCCTTACAATGAAAACTTACCTGTGAAGGTACGTGACCTTTTTCTCTACGCTGCTCTAATTGGTCTCTTATATGGAAGTGGCATCGCTTGCTAAATACAGTTCATGATAAGTTAGGCTGTTTCTATCAATACACTGGCCGCAGTGGCCAAATTGCCCCATGTTGACCACACTCGCACGATTACACAAATAGTTTGCTAGTCAATGCAAGTTACTACTGATACAGTGATTGATATTATCTAATGGTTGTTGTGTAATGTTTCTGGTTTTGAGTATTTGCGTGTAAACTAGTCACGATCATCTTACTCTCTTGGCTCAATGACTGTAGATAAGCAGAGATTGTCAGGAGTTAGAGCCCTCCATCGGTGGGGAGCTGGCTTCCTTGCTTTATCTTGAACCAGATAGCGAGCTTATGGTATATACTCTCTTTTCGTTGCTTTCTTTTATTTTTCCTTTGTTCCGTATCTATGACACACAGAAGAACTGGGTTCCATCTGCATTTTTATTGTTTACTGTTGACTTGTGTCTCTTGAAAGATTTATCATCCTGTTACTTCATCATGGAGTGTTAATTTTTCGTTTTACCATGAATCCAAGGCAATCTCCATAGCTGCAGAAGCAAAACGAGAAGAAGAGAAAGCAAAGGGTGTGAATCCAGAGAGCAGAGCTGAGAATCCAGACATAGTCCCGTTTGAAGACAACGAAGAAGAGGAAGAGGAAGAAGATGAAAGCGAGGAGGAAGAAGATAGCATGCCAGGGGGTCCTCAAGGCAGAGGAAGAGGAAGAGGAATGATGTGGCCTCCTCAAATGCCTCTAGGACGCGGGATCAGACCAATGCCCGGAATGGGAGGTTTCCCTCTCGGGGTAATGGGCCCTGGTGATGCGTTTCCCTATGGACCCGGGGGATACAATGGCATGCCAGATCCATTTGGTATGGGTCCAAGACCCTTTGGACCGTATGGACCGAGGTTTGGTGGTGATTTCAGAGGACCTGTACCGGGGATGATGTTTCCTGGTAGGCCTCCCCAACAGTTTCCACATGGTGGATATGGGATGATGGGAGGCTCGGGACGTGGACCGCTTATGGGAGGAATGGGTAACGGCCCTCGAGGAGGAGGAGGCAGGCCAATGTATTATCCGCCAGCAACAGCATCATCAGCACGTCCTGGCCTCGCAAACCAGAGAACACCTGAGAGAAGCGATGACAGAGGGTTGGCGGCGGATCAACAGACGTCTCATGATATGGAGCAGTTTGAGGTTGGAAACAGTATGAAGAACGAAGAGAGTGAAAGTGAAGACGAAGACGAAGCTCCCAGACGATCCAGGCATGGAGAAGGAAAGAAGCGTCGCTGAGATGGCAAGATTCTATTTCTATCTATGAGAAAAAGAGAGAGACTTACGGGACAAGTCTGTTGGATTTTTTTTCTATGTTTCAGACAACAGTTGTTGACACAACTTCTCGTTATCAGTTGATGACTTAGACCATCATTAACGGGGGGGTCTCTTGACTCCATTTCTTAGTCTAAAAGGCTATTTAAATAAATCAATAATGAGCATAAAAACTGAAAACGTCGCGAACCTGATACGAATATCCCTGCGAAATGAACACTGTAAAAGAGAAACTGCATGTATTTCCAAAACGGTGGTCGATACAAGCGAGAGAATTCACAGAGGTCTCTCCTCCTCTTTACAATGATCAATTCTCTTGATAACCCCAATACAACGTCTAACAACTTAGCTATATATGTGCGAGCCGAAACTGCACTACGATACTTTTAGTGTTTTTAGGGAGAGCCGAGAATTTTGTAAGTAAACACAAGGATCGATCCAAATGATGGTTATTTGATTAGCTGTTATGCGAGCTACAATATGTATGGCGTGTGCCTTTTTCTGTGTCAAGTCCTCTCTCAAAAAATGACTATCGATTCCTATTTATAAGAGAATAGGAACCGACTTTTACAACCGACTTGGCGCAAAAATGTAAACTTTCCTTTTTGGCTCGCGCCGACTTCAGAATAAATGTAAACTTTCCTTTTTGGCTCGCGCCGACTTCAGTTTGAGGAAAGTCTTCGATGGGCCTCGGCTCGAATCGCTCAGTCGGATGTTGGTTCGGCCCATCGAGAAGTTTCCGGCTGGCCTTCGGGTTGACGCCCGGTTTGGCCCGGTTCGATGCGGTTCGGTTCGGTTTTCCTCCACTTGTCCAATCCAAATGACGATGTCTCGGGGTGGAATCCGACCCCAACAGTTAGCCCCCAGCTCGCTAGTCTTAGGGGTAAGAGTGGCGAGCTAAAAGTTGAAAGTGAGAAGGCAGTCATTTGGTTCCTCTATGGAGGTGGCTCGCCGAATGTTGCTTCGCTCGATATTTGACGCGAGATATTTGGCTCGCTGAGAGTCGCCTCGCTGTTTGCTTCCGATAAAACGATGTCGAGTTGCTCTATCGATATATGAGCTTAGAATCCGAAACGTTTCCGGGCCCACTAATCTTCAATGGAAGCCCTAAAGTTTAGGCGGGAATTAGGTCATGCCGTTTCGTCTTCCCGAGCCAGCGCGTGGGTTAGGTCGCGCCGTTTCATCTCCCCGAACCGACGCGCCCACGCGCCAAAACTTCTATAAATACGAGGCCCGGGGCTCATTGTTCTCATTCTGCCTCTCTCTCCTCGACCGAGCAAAAGGTAGTTCTTTCTTTCTCTCCTCTCTCTTTTTTTAAAAGTTCTTCGTGTTCTTCGTTCGCGCCACCGTGATAAGACATTTCTCCGGCGTATCTTCAAACTTTCCGATCCATCTCCTTCCGAGCCAAATGTCTTCAAGCAGTCGTATCTCTTCCATTGGGCCAGATCACTCCGAGGATCGTTCATACGATTCCAACGATTCCGGGACTTCGGGTCGGCGTTGGTTTTCGGATACATCCGATACTTCTAACGGCTCGCAAAAAGTCAGAAGTCAGTCGGTTCGGTCTACGGGGGATGCTGAGATCGATCGACTGACGAGCGAGCCCCCGGTTGCTCAGCGTGATGGTTCTAACGAGGCACGCGAGCCAACTGATGTTGATGAAGGGGCTATGGGAGAGCGTCGGCTCTCACATGATCGATCGGATCGCGCCCTACTATCGCTAGATCCGATTTACGATGCGGAGGCGATCAAAATTGAGCAGGCGTTTGATGATGGGGCGATCGGCGACATTCTCAGACCGTTTGCACCTCCTTTCGCTCAGGTATCGAGTCGGCCACAATTTGGAGCCGGTTCGTCCCGGGGAGCAAAGAGACGAGCTAAATCGACGCGAGCCCCTAGGGGTTCTTCGAAAAAGTCAGTTCGGAACCCTCCTGGTGCAACGCTTTGTACCGAGACATCTTTGGAATCGCTCCGCCGTTGCTTCAATATATCTGAAGAAGTTAAGTTTTTCCTACCAGCGAACCATCAGAGAGCCGATGATCCACCGCCTGGATGCTTGACGTTATATGAGAGCTATTTTTACCAGACTTTCCTGTGGTTTCCCATCCCGAGCCTGATTCTTCATTTCCTGGGGAAGTACGGGCTCGCACTCGGTCAACTTCTGCCACGAGGCATGCGGCATCTGGTTGGGTTGATCGTCCTGAGCTACGAGATTGGCATTCCGCTTGGGATCCATCACCTGCAGAATCTCTTGGAGTTTCGTCGCAGCGGGAAGTCGCTTCGCTATTACATCTCCAATAAGAAGAATCGGAAGATCATCGACGGCTTCCCCAACAAAGATGATGGCTGGGAGAAATATTTTTTCTTCGTCCCAATAAATAGGGCTTCGGTTGGGAGTACGCGGAGGAAGTTTATCAAGGACAATTGGCAGGAAATCGGTGCGAGCCGAAGAGAAATCACTATTTCAAATTCTTCCGAACCGTCATCTAACGTTGTTCGATCTTCTTGTTTTGCAGATCGACGATTGGTGCTTCGATTCCCGCCGGATCTCCCCGAATTCCTTGACCGTTCCTGCAAGCTGAAAGTAAATTGGGAACGAGACTTTACTCTCGAACGAGTGGAGAAGGCGCGCGAACAAGCCTACGATTCGTTTGACTCCTCAGACAGTTCGGACGAGGAAGTTCCCAGTTGGCCCAAACCCTCGAATACAATGCCCCCAAAGTCTGCACGCGCGCTACTCAAAGAGCAACGACGAGCAAAGGAAGCTCGTCTTGAAGTTGATCCGGCGGCTCGTCGTGAAATTGTATCCTCAAAGACCGAGGGTAAGAGGGTAGTGCAACCCCGCCCAGAGAAGAAAGGTCCTGGTAATAGGCCGCTTATGGAGGTTGGGAAAGCGGTCAAGCTGGCCCAGGAAGCCTTGGCGAAAAGCAAGGCTTCGAAGCAGAAAAATTCTCTCAGACCTCCTTCTTCGGCTCGCTCGAACACATCGAGGGACCCGGATGCCTTAGTCCTTAACCGGGGGCGAAAGAAGACTTCTAACCCTACCAGCGAACCGTTGGCGAGCGAGCCATCTGAGGTGATGGGCAAGAAGAGAGCCGCGGTTGAAGGGCTTAAGGAGAACGCGCCCAAGAAAGCCAAAGGGGACACTCCTTCCGGTTCCTCTGTCGACCCTGCTCGGGTCCGATCTCTTCAGAGGGCCGAGGCGGCGAACTATCTCGTCAGGAGTACCCCTGGGGTTCGCCTTCCTCCTCCCGATACGCTTTTGGAGAGGGAAGCGTATGAAGAGGCGGCTTCTCGTCTTCATTTGGTAAGTTATCCTTTCGTTCGCTTATTTTGCGAGGAAGATTTCCGTATGTATACTCAATCGCTTTTCGTTTCTATTTTAGTTTTCGGAGGCTTTCAACAGGGTCGTCAAAGGTTATGAAACCAGGGCTCGCTCGGGTCAAGCCGCTCTCGAAGAGCTTCAAAAGCATGTCAACAATCTGAAGAGATTGCATGAAGTTGAATCGAAGGCACGGGCCATAGAGACCAAACAAGCCGAGGAGAAGGTGGCCAGGCTCGAGGCTGAGTTGACCAAGGAGCGGGGCGAATCAATCAAGCACCGGGAGGCTGCAGCTAAGATGGCCGGCAAAAACGTCGATGATGCCATCAAAATGAAAGCTCTCCACGGTAAAATCTGCGAGCTCAACGAGAAGGTGCGAACCATGGACGCCAACTATCTGGCCGAGGTTAGAAAAGTGAAGCGCCGAGTGAACAGCCGGTACGCCAAGCTCCTCGAGTCGATCAAGTCTGAGTTGACGAGACTCCAGGAAACGCATGAACGAGCCGTGCGCATCGCTCAGGCCGAAGGCAACGTCGAACTGATCAACGATATGCGAGGCGATGATCCGCCGGATCTTGATATTGAGCTTGCTGATCTCCAGGCGCTTATTGATTCGGATCCTGGGGTCGCTGAAGAGGCTAGTGCCCTGTTAGCCAACGTGATCGGTCAGCTCGTTCCCTTTCCGGATCCCGTCGAGCCGCCCGAGGTACACCTTAGAGACGAAACTATTACTCGGCTTGACCGACTTGGTCTCGGTATTGTCGATCAATGGGGTACTAATAGAGAGTCCCTTGTATTTCAGAGTGGAGTCGGACCGGTGGTGATTCCCGAGATGAGGCCGGTTGGCGCGACACTGGAGTCGATGAGCCAAGTTCCAGTGAATCCTGCTCAAGCTAGCGAACCGCCTCCCAGAACCGAAGGTTTGGTTGAGAAAGCCTCAACTGATATCCTGGAGGCATCGAGCCAAGCTATGGAGGCTCCTGAGAAAGCCGCAGCCGAAGTCCTGGGCCTTCCTAATAAAGTCGATGAGGCGGTTTCGAGGCCGGAGGATGTTGCCGGGAAATCCGTGCCTGACGTTCAGGAATCGTCGAACCAAACCCCTCACTAAACTCGAATAATTTGTTTTTATATGCTGCCTTGATGGCTTTTATTTTATTTTTGTACTTAGTGCCTGGATGGCTTTATCCACATACTTTTTAGGATACTTTAATCGAACCGTTATCTAATGGAATGTTTTAACTCGATGAAATGTTTGCCAGTCGAAACAAATATGTCTGCGAGGTGTCTTAGTATTATACCAATGTTTTCCACGAAATGTTTAATATATTGGGCTTGGTCAACTTACCCCCGTTTACCACGAACCCTCGTTTTGCGAGCTGCGATTTGGGATAACAAATTAGACCAACGTTGCTATGGAGTGTTTATGTTGGGTTTTTGTCAACTTATTTCGATTTTTGCCGCAGACAACTCAATCAGAAAGCCGCGGGTTGAAATATCGACGAATTAACTTAGACCAACGTTGCTGCGAAGCGTTTATGTTGGGTTTCTGATCGATTTATTCCAGTTTTTGCCGTGTCCTCATCTATTAGTGATTAACGGGTCGGAATAAACGATGGTGATCACATTTGTATAGCGCGCGCGTGAGAGTGTAATAAGATGTTTGAGATGATCGAATGTTGCGGCCAACAACATTCGGCTCGGGACAGTTTATGAGTTTTTATCGAGATGTTAACAGCGAACCGTTTAAGAGAATTGATATGCGAATTGTACTCATCGTTGTGTTTAGCGGCGAGCCGCGTTACAGACGGAAAATTCACCGGTCGACTTATGTTATCGGCGAACCGTGTTACATCCATTTTGAGAGTGCGTTAACGGTAAACCGTGTTAGCGAAGATAAAATGCATTTAACGGCTAACCGTGTTCCATTCGAATGGGAGTGGATAACCACGTACCCCACTCCCCCCCCCCCCCCCCCCCCCCCCCCCTTTTTTTTTGGGGGGGGGGGGCAACTGAACTGCCTACGTACCCCTCGCGGGGATCAAGTCACGCGTAGTTCTAGGTGATGGCGCCTCGTGCCTTATTGGTAATATTTCTTGAGATGCATAACGTTCCATGGCTTTGGTATTGCTTCGCCAGCCATGTTTTCGAGCCGATAAGCTCCCGGGCGAACTGTTTCGGTGATCTTGTAAGGACCTTCCCAATTCGCACCTAGTTTTCCAGCGTTTCTCTCTGCGGTGTTTTGGAACACTTTTCTGAGAACTAGGTCTCCTGTTCTGAATCTCCTGGTTCGGACATTAGAGTTGTAGTACTTAGCCGCGGATTGCTGATAGTTCTGGATCTTGATAAGTGCTTGGTCGCGCCGTTCGTTGATCAAATCCAGCTCGTCCAGCATCATCATATGGTTGCAGTCTGCTTGTTCTGGTAACAACCATCGGCGTACTCCGGGAAAATGCACTTCGGGGGGAATGACACATTCCATTCCGTAGACAAGTGCGAATGGCGTTTCGCCGGTGGCTCGTCTCGGAGTTGTCCGATGAGACCAAAAGACTCCTTCTAGTTCGTCTGCCCAGCGGCCCTTTTTAGCGTCGAGCCGTTTTTTAAGCCCATCGAGAATCGTCTTGTTAGTTGCCTCGGCTTGACCATTCCCTTGCGGGTAGCGAGGTGTTGACTTGCTAAGGCGGATCTTCCATTTGTCGCAGAAGTTCTGAAATCGAGCCGATATAAATTGCGAGCCATTGTCCGTGACAATTTCATAAGGAACACCGTGTCGACAGATGATGTTTTTCCAAATGAATTGTTCAACCTGCGCGTCTTTTATACTTGCGTAGGATTCAGCCTCGACCCATTTAGAAAAGTAGTCGGTTAAAACCAACAGAAACCTTTTCTGCTTTGATTTATGCAGTGGCCCGACAATATCCATCGACCATCTCATGAATGGGTATGGTGCGGAGATGGAAGACAACAGCTCGGCCGGCTGATGTATCGTTGGAGCATGACGCTGGCATTTCTCGCATTTCCGCGAGTATTTTTCGCAGTCACTGATCATAGTTGGCCAAAAATAGCCGTGCCGTTTGATTTTGATAGCCAAGGCTCGTCCTCCGGAATGATCTCCACATGATCCACTATGAACTTCTTTCATTATCTCTCTCGCCTTTTTTCCTTCTACGCACGCGAGCAGTGGTCCTGAAAACCTCCATCGGAATACAGCGTCGCGTATCAGAATGTATCGCGCTGCTTGAGCCTTCAGCTTGCGAGCCGCCCACTTATCTGCTGGTACTTCTCCATCAGCTATATATACACGGATCGGAGCGAGCCATTCTTTGTCGCAACCGTATTCCATATCTTCCTCGATTTCCATATCCGCGGGCTGATCTCCATCAAGTATACCGTTATCGCTCGGCTCGTCTGTGATGATGGTCATTAGAACTCCGGGCTCGTCGATGTCGATACTGGGATGTTCGATAAATTCTACGGGGATTATCCTTTTCAAGTCTGGATCGGAGGTCGAGGCTAAGGATGCCAAGGCGTCGGCCTGAGTATTGTCTCCACGCGGAATCTTCTCCAAGGCAAATTTTTCGAACTGTCCGGCTAGATTCTTGGCTACTTCAAGGTAGGCTTCCATTCTTTTGTCTTTTGTAGCGTATTCTCCAGTGAATTGGCTCGCAACGAGCTGGGAATCACAGTAAGCATGTATGTTTCGAACTCCAATTCCGTGCGCCAACTTTAATCCAGCTATTAATGCTTCGTACTCTACCTCGTTGTTTGACGCGCCGAAATTGAGACGAAGAGACTGTTCCAAGATTTCGCCCGTCGGGGAGGTGAGTCGAATTCCGACTCCGGCGCCTTGTTTTGACGACGAGCCGTCAACGTGAAGTAGCCAATCAGCGGAAAGATTTGATTCCTCGCTGGCGGCGATTGGCAGCTCGATCAAGAAATCAGCCAAAACCTGGGATTTTGCGCTCGTTCGATTTCGATATTCGATATCGTATTCGCTCAGCTCGATTGCCCACTTGGCTAATCTTCCGGATTGGCTCGGGCTGTGCAGGATTGTTCTTAATGGTAGCGCCGTTAGAACTACGATCGTGTGAGACTGGAAGTACGGGCGTAATTTGCGGGCCGCCACTACGACTGCTAGTGCCAGTTTCTCGGTCTGGGGGTACCTCGTCTCTGCGTCAGTCAAACTTAGGCTTACATAGAAAATGGGTTTCTGGATTCCTCGGTCTTCGCGAACCAGGACCCCACTGACTGCTGTTACTGATACGGCGATGTACAGATATAATGGCTCTCCTTCTTCTGGTTTCGTCAGTATCGGTGGGTTCGCTAGGTACAACTTTAGCTCGCGGAAAGCCTCCTCACACTTCGCTGTCCACTCGAACTTCTTGTTTCCTCGCAAAGTGTCGTAGAAAGGGAGACACTTATCCGTGGATCGTGAAATGAATCGGTTGAGCGCGGCGACACGTCCGGTTAGTTGTTGTATTTCCTTCTTCGTCTCCGGCGACCTCATTCTGATTAAAGCCTGGATCTGCTTCGGGGTAGCTTCGATGCCTCTGTAGGTAACCAGATATCCCAAGAATTCTCCGGATGTTACAGCGAACCGACACTTCGTTGGATTTAGCTTCATATTGTGTGAGTTCAGCTGCTCGAAGCAGTCGCGGAGGTGCGCCACATGTTCTTCTTTTTTCAGAGATTTCACCAAGCTGCGAGGCGAACATCTTGTTTACGAGCCGCTGGTATGTCGCTCCCGCGTTCTTGAGTCCGAACGGCATGACTTTGTAGCAATAGATGCCTCGCTCTGTTTGGAACGCTGTCTTTTCTCTGTCGTCGGGGTGCATCCGGATCTGATTATAACCTGAGAAGGCATCCATGAAGGTCAGCAGTTCGTTTCCCGCCGTCGCTTCTACGAGCCGGTCGATATGAGGGAGTGGGAAACTATCCTTTGGGCACGCCTTATTCAGATCCGTGAAATCTATGCAAACCCGCCATTTCCCGTTCTTCTTTTTGACCACTACTGGATTAGCGAGCCACCTTGGGCATTTTGCCTCGGCGATCGAGCCCACTTTCAGGAGGCGTTCCACCTCGTCGTTTACTGCCTTTAACCGCTCATGCCCCAATCTTCTTCGCTTCTGTTTCACCGGTCTGAACGTTGGGTCGACATTCAGCTCGTGGCAGGCGATGTTGATATCTATCCCCGGCATATCTTCGGCTGTCCAAGCGAATGCGTTGACGTTTTCTCTCAAAAAGGAGATCAATTCCTCTCTTATTGTCTCGTTTAGGTTCGCTCCGATCTCCACACATCTTTCAGGGTTCTGCTCGTCTATGCAGACGGATATTACCGCTTCACAGTTTGGTTCTTCGATGACGGGATCCTCATTTTTGCCTGCTTTCTTTCTAGGCGGCTCGATCTCGCCGGTGATCTGTAATTGCTATAAGAGATTGGCTAAACCGTTTGCTGACTCTCGGTTCGTCTTCACCTTCTTTCGGTTCTCCTCTGGAGTTGGTTTGGGTAACGGGTTGCGGAGTTTATGTTCTGTCATGAAACAGATTCTCGAATCTTTCTGCGAGCCGAGGATGGTCTTGACTCCTGTTGGAGTGGGAAACTTGAGACAAAGGTGGTAAGTAGATGGCACGGCTCGCATCGAATTTATCCAAGGAGTGCCCATGATGATATTGTAGATTGGAGGATTATCCGAGACGGAAAAGTTCACCATCTTAGTAATCCCTCCAGCTTCGACTGGGAGTATGATACTTCCCATGGACATCGTCGTCTCGCCCCCGAACCCGGTCAATGGTTTTGGCGTCGTCTTTACGTCGTTCGGATCGATTCCCATTTTTATCAGTGTGCTCTTATAGATTATATCGACTGTGCTTCCTGTATCGATCAGGACCCGAGCTATGTCATAATTACCGACGGCAAACATGATTACGAGCGGATCATCATGCGGTCTATCGATCCCGATGACTTCATTTTCCGTGAAAGTGATTTCGACGTTTGGGATTTTGGGTGGTCCATACCAGTTAACCGCTGCGTCGGTTCGCCGTTGAAAAGCTTTGATCGACGTCACCGTATCCTGACAGTATTGCGAGCCACCCAAAATGAGGTAGATTTTTTGTCGCGATCCCGATGGTTCGTCCGAATCATCGCGTCTCCCGCGTTTCGGTCGATCCGCTGGTTGGCTCGGTTGTCGATCTGATTGTTCCGGTCGTTCTCTGGGCTCAGGACGTTCCAGATCTTCCAGCTTTAGATCGCCTTTCAATTCACCGCTAAGTAGTTTTCTTGCGAGTTCTGCTCCCAGATGGCGGCATCTCTCTGTCGAATGGCCGTAGCATTGATGGAATTCGCAATAAACCTTCTCGTCTTGTGGCGCGAGATTTTCGTTCCTTGTCCAAACGTAGTTTTTCGATCCTCGTCCCCTTCCGGCGCCTGCTTGGCTCGTGCCGCCTGTCTGTTGGCTCGTTCCGATCTGGTAGTTTTGCAACCCGGAGAAGTTCGGCCCTTCGTGATGGATGTAACTGTTCTTTCCGCGCCGATGGTTGAAGTGATTGGGATGCTGATTCGGCGGTTGATGAGCTATCGGCGGGTTAGGCGGTTGTTTGGTGGCTGCCTTCAATGTGGGATGCGAGGCGGCTAGCAACTTCATATCTTCCTCTTCCTCGATGAACACGACAGATCGGTGGATGGCATCGGCGATCGACTTAGGTTTGTTGTACGCGAGCTCCTTCCGAAATTCCGATTTGACGCCTAAACCCTTTTTCAGAGAATCTATGGCGATCTCGTCATTGACCGCTCCGGCTTTCGACATGGTGGTTTTAAAGCGATCCATGAAACTGCGAAGCGACTCGCCTTCGCCTTGCAACATGTTCCACAGATTAATCACCGAGGCAGATTTCTCGATGAACATGGAGTACTGCTTAAGGAAGGAAGCTGTCAACTGCTGGAAGTTTTCAATCGAATTTCGCTCGAGACTTAGGAACCAGTCCAGAGCCGGACCCTTCAGGTATTCAGCGAATAGGAGGCAGAAGCCGGCATCTTTCTCTTCCGTGTTTCGGAATTTGGCTCGACTTAAAGCGACCCGAAATACGTTGATGTGATCTTTTGGGTTCGTCGAACCGTCGTACTTTTGGATGCTTAGTTTCCCGGGATCCATTATTCTGGCGCCCATCACTTTCGCCGAGAAAGGAGTGTGTTCGGCGTCTTCGCATATCTGAGCAATTTCCGGTGCCGAGCAGAGTGCCCTGTGGATCTGTGATCGAAGTAATTTGGCCTCGTTGTCGGATTTTTCGAGGCGAGCTCGGATCTCGGCCAATTCGTCGCGCCTCATGTTCTGACCCTTGCCTTTTCTTGCCGTACTCACGCCTCGGGGCGATCGCTTTTCGGTTCGTGTTTCCAGCAAGAGACGTGATACTGCTTCGGCAAGCTCCGTAGGATCTAAGCATGGTGAATCACCGGTTTCCTGTCCCGTCGCCTTATCAGTTCCTTTGCTTTCCAACATTATCTGCCTCAAGGCTTTGGTTAGCGCCTCGGGAGTGATTTCGCTGGGGAGCGGATCTTCTAAGTCAATTCGTAGTGGTTTGGTTGGCGGCGCGCTCTTGACTTTACTTAGCTATATACTACCACGGGCTCACACTCTCCAACGTGCCACGTTGGCCGTCTTCAAGAATGCCCCTGCTAACAGAAAGATTCCTCCTCACCTTTCCTTTTATTCTGCCAAAGTTACGTAACCATTTCCCGTTGACTCTCCTTAGTAGTATATGAAATGGGCTTCTTGCTCTTATTCTTTCTTGAGGCCTCAGTGAGCCTGCTGGCCTTTTCCCTTGCGCTTGTAACGATAGAGAATCGGTGGATGTGTGTCCTCATACGTAACAATACTGTCCGCTGCGAAATTGACCTTGTCCTCAAGGTCGAAGGCAGGGAACTTCTTCAACATAGCAGACTTCCATTCCCATGAGTTGTCATAAGCCGGAGTGTCTTTCCACTGCACCAACACCTCCGCTTGTCCGGAAGAAGGGTTAACCCGCTCTGCCAAAATCTTCTCCGGGGTGGCTTCGAGAACCATGTCGTGAGTGAGTTGCTCGGGTAAAGGGGATGGATCCATAGACGACCCAACCACTGGCTTAAGTTGAGAGACGTGGAAAGTAGGGTGGATCTTGGCCTCAGCCGGAAGCTTCAGCCGGTACGCGACTGGACCCACTCTGGCCTCAACCTCATACGGACCATAAAAACGAGCCGACAACTTCTCATTACATCTCTGAGCCAACGACTGCTGACGATAAGGTCGCAACTTCAACCAGACCCGGTCTCCTACCCCAAACTCGATCTCCCGGCGATGCCCATCCGCTTTTTGTTTCATCACTGTCTGTGCGTGGAGACTGTGTTCGCGTAACAGGGATATCGTTTCATCGCGCTCCACCAAACGAGTCTCCAGATCCGCATTGCTTGTCGAACCAGTCTCAAAACGTAGGAGGGTAGGCGGGTCCCGACCATACACCGCCTTGAAAGGGGACATGTTGATCGTGGAATGGAACGATGTGTTGTAGCAGAACTCCGCCCACGCGAGAAACTGAGACCACGCCTTAGGTTTGTCACTGGTGAAGCACCGAAGGTACGTCTCTAATCCTCGGTTTGTAACCTCTGTCTGCCTGTCAGACTGTGGGTGGTACGCCGTGCTGAGACACAAGGTGGTGCCGGCCAGGCGAAACATCTCCTTCCAGAACATACTGGTGAACACACGGTCCCTGTCGGACACGATGGTTCGAGGGAAACCGTGCAGACGCACTATCTCTTTGACGAACAGCAACACAACGCCCGTAGCAGTGAACGGGTGTTTCAAGGCCAAGAAATGGGCATATTTCGAAAGTCTGTCCACCACAACCAACACTGCATTCACTCCTCCTGACTTTGGCAGCCCTTCTACAAAGTCCATCGATACATCCTCCCAAATTTCTACTGGAACAGGCAGTGGCTGAAGTAGACCCCCAGGCGTCAACGTAGAGTATTTGTTACGCTGGCAAGTCGTACAAGCAGCGACGTATCTCCTGATATCTGTCATCATACCTGTCCAGTAGAACCAATCCCCAACTCTCCTCTGTGTCTTCAGGACCCCTCCGTGACCCCCCATCCTACCGTCATGCATTTCGCGTAAGATTGTTTGCACCAATGCGGAGTGTGGAGGCACCACCAACTTCCCCAAACGTAGTAGCCGTCCTTGCACCACCGAGTAATCCGGATGATCCTGGGGATGTGCCTGGACCTCCTCTTTTAACGCCCTCAGCTTGTCATCCCTTTCAACTTCACTGCTTATCTCCTCTAGCTGAATGGCTGACGATATCGACAGAGCAAACAACTCCGGAATGACGTGTTTCTGTGACAGCGCATCGGCTGCTTTATTCTCCAAGCCTGGTTTGTAATGAATGTCAAAGTTGAAACCCAATATCTTCGTCAACCACCTTTGGAATTCCACATTGATTTCCCTCTGCTCCAGTAAGAATTTAAGGCTTTTTTTGATTCGTCTTGACGATAAAGCGACGCCCAAGCAGATAATGGCGCCATTTTTGAATGGCAAACACGACGGCCATCAGTTCGCGCTCATAGACCGACTTCAATCGCTGTCTCTCTGTCAACGCTTGGCTGAAATAGGCGATGGGCCGCTGACCCTGCATCAACACAGCTCCCAGCCCTGTTCCTGACGCATCGGACTCCACCACAAACACGGCATCAAAATCAGGCAGAGCCAACACGGGAACTGTTACCATTGCTTGCTTCAGCTGTTCAAACGCCCTCGTCGCCTCGTCCGACCACTTGAACTGATTCTTCTGTAGAAGAGCTGTCAACGGTCGTGCTATAGCACCGTACCCCTTGACAAATTTGCGGTAATAACCGGTGAGGCCCAGAAACCCCCTCAACTCTTTGACATTGCATGGAACCTGCCACTCCACCATAGCTTGAATTTTACTCGGATCTGCGGCCACTCCCTCCGCCGAGATAACATGCCCCAAGTATTCCACCTTGCTACTGCCGAATTGGCACTTCTTCCTGTTCGCATAGAGCTCCTGACGCTGTAACGCCTCAAGCACTGTTCTCAAATGAGTCTGATGCTCCACCTCACTGCGGCTGTAGACGAGAATATCGTCGAAGAAAACGAGGACAAACTGACGTAGGTAAGGACGGAATACCTCGTTCATCAACGACTGGAAGGTTGCCGGAGCGTTGGAGAGGCCGAAAGGCATGACCAAGAACTCGTAATGTCCGTCGTGAGTACGAAACGCCGTTTTAAGAACATCTGTCGCCTTTACACGAATCTGGTGATACCCCGACCTCAAATCCAGCTTGGAGAAGATCGTGGCGCCCTGTAACTCGTCCAGAAGTTGGTCAATCATCGGAATCGGGTAACTGTCCGGCACGATTACCTTATTGAGGGCGCGGTAATCTACACAGAACCGCCAACTCCCGTCTTTCTTCTTCACCAATAGCACGGGACTGGAGAACGGGCTTCCGCTCTCCTGTATGATTCCCGCGGTCAACATAGAAGCCACCTGCTTCTCGATTTCAGCTTTCTGCGCCTGGGGGTATCGGAATGGACGCACACTGACTGGAGAGGCTTCCGGCGATAGCACTATAGAGTGTTCCTTTCCTCGGGACGGAGGAAGCCCTCGAGGCTCCGCAAACACTCCGGTGAAGTCATCAAGAAGCGATAACAAGGAGTCGGGGGTCGCCGCTCCGTCGACACCAACCGTCTGTAGCCCACACAACTCCACAATCATACCCTCTCCGTGATTTTCCACTGTCTTCCACAAAGCCTTCAAGGAGACAGCCGACGTACAGAGGCTAGGGTCTCCCTGCAACGTAACCTTCTTCCCGTCGACCCAGAACGCCAGCCTTTGTAACTTGTAGTTGCATTCCGTGTCGCCAAACGTCTCCAGCCACTGACAGCCCAAAATGACATCCGCGGTTCCCAAAGATAAAGGCAAAAAACTCGTGGTCACCCGACATCCTTGCATTTCTAAACAGACACCCGTGCATAACCCACGACCTTTCACGGTGATCCCCGTCCCCGTAATGATCCCGTATTTTCCCGTCTCCGACTCCGTCAAGCCCAGCTTCCCCAACATGGACTCCTCGATGAAGTTGTGGGTAGCACCGCTGTCAATCAGCACCACCACCTCCGTACTCCCGATCTTTCCCCTCAGCTTAATCGTGTGCGGTGAAGAGATCCCGGCGATCGAATTCAGTGAGAGGTGGGCCAGCTCCGTCACCTCCTTAGCTGATTCCTTCAGATTTTGATCCGCCAGGTGCTCCTCCGTGCCGTCCTCGAACACCACCAGCACCATCAACTCCTTCTTCAAGCACTGGTGCGGGTACACAAATTTCTCGTCGCACTTGAAACACAGACTCTCGGCCTTCCATTTCGCAACCTCGGCTGGAGTGAGGCGGCGGAAAGGAGGTTTTAGACGATTGTGTGGCGGAGCCTTCACTCCTCCCCCCGAAGACCCCTTGGAGACCGACATTTTACTTTCCACATTATTTATGGATCTGGGCTTGTTCGGCCCCGGCCCATATCCGCTACGCGGAACCGAGACGTTAGATCGGCCCGACTCGTTCCTTCCCCATTTCGCTGGTCCACCCTTTGAACGGAACTCCTCCGCCTCATCCCATTCCTCGACCCTCCGAGCGGCCCCCATCATCTTCTCTAGCCCTCTGACATTTAACATCTTCATGCCGGCAAGGATCCGGGGGTTGAGCCCGATCCGAAACGCTATTTCTAACACCTCTTCTGCCAACCCGGGCGCATTCGAGGCGATCGCGATGAACTCACGGCAGTAATCCTTCACGGACCCGTCCTGTTGGAGCTTCATGAGTCACTCGCCGGCGCAGGAGTCCGTCTCCTCCGAATATTGCGCCAGGACCCGGCGCTTCAGCTGATCCCAACTAACGAACGGGTTCCGCTCCCGTTCCCACCGATACCAAAGTAAGGCATCGTCGTCAAAACACATCCGCACCGCTCGGAGTTTCTCCTCTTCCGTGAAGCTGCCCAACTCAAAGTATTGTTCGACGCGCAACACCCAGCTTTCCGCGTTTTCTCCATCGAATAACGGAATATCGATTTTCCGTGTCAGTGGCGCACTCCGATCCTCCGTGACTATCGTCGATTTTGGGTTTCCGAGCATCGCTACCCTCAACTCGCCGGAAATCGCCCCGGGGGTGGTACGCGAGGATGGGGATCCTTGCTGATCCGCGACTGTCGCCGACCCCGGATCATCGACTTCCTTCTGCTTTCCATGGTTCGCGGCCTTGAGCGAGTCGTTGGTACTCTCCGCTGCCGATCGTCCGTACCGTGCCAAATCATTCAATTGCTGCTGCATCGGACCAAGGATGCTCAGCTGTCCCATGAGTTGACGCATCTCCTCGAACCCCTTCTCTATCCCCGCGATCTTACTCACCTCCCGTTGCAAGTCTTCCACCGCCTTCATGACATCTTCGACCGCCTTCGTGACATCTGGTTTCGGCGCCATCCCGATGATCGAAAAACGCTCTGATACCAAGTTGATACGAATATCCCTGCGAAATGAACACTGTAAAAGAGAAACTGCTTGTATTTCCAAAACGGTGGTCGATACAAGCGAGAGAATTCACAGAGGTCTCTCCTCCTCTTTACAATGATCAATTCTCTTGATAACCCCAATACAACGTCTAACAACTTAGCTATATACTACCACGGGCTCACACTCTCCAACGTGCCACGTTGGCCGTCTTCTAGAATGCCCATGCTAACAGAAAGATTCCTCCTCACCTTTCCTTTTATTCTGCCAAAGTTACGTAACCATTTCCCGTTGACTCTCCTTAGTCGTATATGAAATGGGCCTCTTGCTCTTATTCTTTCTTGAGGCCTCAGTGAGCCTGCTGGCCTTTTCCCTTGCGCTTGTAGATGTGTGTCCTCATACGTAACAGAACCGGAGGGATGCTTCCAACACTCTGGCCGGCGTTTATTGATCTCGAGAGCTCTCAGATCAGTGAGTTGTGGTTCAATCCCCACCACATCGTGAAGGTAACAGCTTGTGGAGAATTTGACCCAATCCTCAATTTGCAAAGAAAAATTGCGATTAAACTGTTGGAAGCTGCGAAATCTGTGGGGATTCGGAAACTGTTCCTTGTTGGTTACCTCGATCTACAGGTTTGGTTTTGGAACAATTTTGATTGCTTTTGTATGATGATGATTTATTTTTGATGGTTGAAAATTGGATTAATCTTGGGCCAGTTATTTAGGATTGTGAAATTAAATGTAATGCAGATAGCCATAGACTCTTGCTGTGCAACATTTGCAGAAGTGCAGAAGAGAGGGGAAGATTTCTGGTCAGAGTTTGAGCTGTATGCAGCTCATCTTTTGGTTGCTCTTGTGGTTGATGTCGCTTTGCTTGGAATTTTTGCTATTTGAATTCGGAAGATTCACATTGAAATCGATATCAACTTGAAGACATAGGGAATGTTTTTCTCTGTTAGAGTAGAATCAAAACATTATTGTGCTGCTGAAAAACAGAGAGAATCTTAAACAAGAAATCGTTATTCCAGCAAGATCAAGAAATCGTTATTCCAGAATATCGAATTGATATATAAATTTGTGAGAGTAGTGGAAAGAAGAGCATTTGCTTTGATAGTGATCTACTTCTTTTAACATGATTAGGTCTTCTTCTGCTGTTTGTTGGCTGGATTAAGCATCTTTTGGTTCGCTCAAAGCTCTTTCATAGTTGGTTATATTTTATCTGTGCAGGGTATTGCAAGACATGAGTCTAGAATTTGATGGAATGCAAACAGAATTTATGGATTTGGTATGAGAAACGACTATAAATACTTTCTTAAAGTTAATTAAAGGCAGTTGAAACTGGAAATTTCAAGACATGAGTTCTATTGTTTGTTTCTCTATATAATGTATGTAGCTCGGCCAAAGATCTCAGTTATGTGTAACCGATTATTTAATTTATCTTAGAATGAAAAACACATATATTTTTATTACTCAGTAATAAATCATTCAATACAAGACAATGATAACTGATAAACTTCACACTAATAAGTTTCACATAACCACAAACCTAAGAAATATTAGTTTGTTAATCACTTTCTCCAAATTTAAAGTAAAAATATAGAATCTTTTATTTACCGCTCGTTTATGTTTGAAAAATTCCGTTGAAAATAATATTTTTATTCGGCGATGTGGTTGAGCATATATGACAAACATTTGGACATTCATGATTTCAAAAGTTATGTTTAAAATGTTTTAATGTCAAATATGTTTCAATTTTCATTTAATGTAAGATATTTAATGTTTTATATATATAAACTCTACTTATTAAGATTCCCTAAAAAACTTTACTATTGGAGCAGCAAAAACAAATGTCTCTAAACAATATCTCTTAAAACAAATTTATTGATATAATAATAGTTAAAAAAATATTTTGGGTATCTACCAATAATCATGGTCTTGGTTTTAAACTTGAAAGAAAACAAAGTCCAAACGAATTAAATGTATATGTAACACAATAAGTCGTCAGCATTTTAAAGTTGCCTTTTTATAATCTTTTTTCTGATGTTTGGCTATGCCTTAACAAAATCCTTCTTGCGGAATGCACCAAACTAATTTAACAATACTAAATTTAAAATATTTACAAATAAAAGAGTTTTCGTCTTTTAGCTATGCGAAATTCAAATAAAATATATTTCTAACATATACATATATCTCTTTCTAATCAACTCTTGTATTTCACTCCAAAGTAATATTATCATCAGATGAAAAAAGAAATTGAAAAAAGAAAGAAAGAAGGGAATATTTACTAGGGAAAAAAAAAGAACAAAAACTAAAATTCACTGATATGGCCATACTTTTCTAAAAAGAATTGAAACTCATTCTCATTTCTAAAATTGTTCGAGAAAGCCACGTGCCTATGAACCAAAAAAAAAAAACATTGGCTTATATTTTTTAAAAAATTAAAGAGTCCAAGTTATCAGTTACTGAGACTAATTACAATTGTAGAAAAAACGTGTTTTATTTTATTTTTCTGTCACAATTCTTCTGTTCTGTTATTCTTCTATTCACAGCGAGTCCAGGCCATACTAAAATAGTATTTGTTAATTGATAAATATTTTTATTTTTATTTTGTTTTTATTTTATATTAGATTTAGTTTGATTAGTGATTTAGAGTAGCCAAAAGCAATGCGGAAAAGCAACTGGACTAGGCAAAATCTGAAAACGATATGATTCGATCGCACAAGACTAACATTCAATGGAGGCTTTGTAGTTGCTGAAGATCCAAGGGAAGTGTTTTCTTTTTTATGTATCGCTTCAACTTGTTGGTATGATTAATGCTATATCAATTTTCATAAGTTTAGTTCGAAACACTATAAATTAAATTATTTCAGTTTTATGTTGCTTAACACTTTTGCTTTCAGTTTAATGTTGCTTAACACTTTAGCTTTCAATATTTGGAGATCAAAGCTGAAATGAAGAACCTTGTCTAATTACTAGTGTTCTCATGTCTCTTTGGTTGAGTCAATGATGTTGTTTCCTTACGACAACTCTATCCTTATTGCCAGGGAAAGGAAATTTCTGGGGAAGACTCTGCAGGTGCTGGTTTTCTTTTAACTCTTGTATTTGTATGTCTTGCGCAGTTGCTGCTGATTTGTTTTATTTAACACAACCGATGTGAAGTCTTCTTCGATACAAGAAGACTCTTATTTGTTTTTTATTAACAAATCATAACATACTTTATTAGATTAAACCCAAGTTCATCAAAAATCATTTATAAAAATTCAAAAATATTTGGTTGATCATGGGCATTGGATATGCACTAAGCATGTAAACAAAGTTACAATGCAATTCTTCTCAACAAAATTCAATGCAAATTCTTGTCAACAAAATGGAATTCTCTGTACTTTCTACAAGAAATATCTATATTTATATATTAAACTTGTAAAAAATGTATAGAGAGGAGAGGTTCGGAGGAAAAGAAAAAGCTGACCTTGATGGAGCATAAGCCTTTGATGGTATAAAATAAGATTAGGAAGAAACTATGTAAAAAGAGTAACAACATCTCTGTGATACCCTCTCACGATCAACATCCTTGGCACATTCTCCACCAGCAAATCCATATATTCCATGTAGAAATACGCCGGGTGGTTCAACGGAGGCGGCGGGAGACTAACCAGAACCACCGCGGCCATCCTCGAGTAATTGAGTATGGTCGAGTTCAGTTTCAACATAGTGTACAGAAACTTCTCCACTTGTTGCTCGTTCACCACCATCGGTTTTCCATTAGCCAACAATGGATTCGAACCTTGTCTCTTGATCTCTCCCAAGTAATCTGAGATCCGTCTCTGTGCAGCATCAAAAGCTTCCAACGAATCTTCTTGGCTGTTTCCTTCCGATCTTATGTCCCATGATTTCATCGTCACCACGATTACCTCCGCTTGCATTCTGAGATCGTAGAGGAATTTCTTCACGTCGGCTTTGAGTGCTTCGGCGTCTGAATCCTCTTCAGCGATGCAGAAGAGTTGGATTTTGCAGCTCTCGAAGCTTTCTTTTGTCAGAAGAAGCTGTGAGAGAAGAAGCATGAGACCACCGTCCCTCACAATCCAGTACAAGTCGATCGTTCCGTACTGTCTCTGGTACTCGTTTGGCCATTCGTCTAACCCTTTGATGATGACAACTGCTTTGTTTGCTGTTATGCAGTCGTTGATTATCCCAACAAACGTGGATGGAATCTCTGTTAGATTTTCTCGGCGCCAGATCTCAGGGTACCGCATTACCACGATGTTGGGTTTGAGATTTCCGAGTCCCATCGTCTGGATGATCCCACGGAACCCTTCAGTCATGTTTGGGGCTACAACGATTTCAGCTACACCTTCACAACGCTTATACTCAATGTAGGTGGCTAGTTGTTTGCAGGCTTCCTTTGCTTCTTCAGCACATTCATAGTAGTCGCCATCTAATATTGAGACAAAGATCGACATTCCACGACCTTTTTTCTTCATACAGTTAGCAAAATCAGCCAGCTTAGGGTGGCACGGAACATTTTCTGGGAGCTGTCCCCATGGTCTGCAGAAAACAAGGGGAATTGGATACCAGTTTTTGGGGTGCACTTGATTCGCTGCAATTAAGAGAAATGTCAGTACATGAGATAAGCTTGGATAAATGGACCATCTTATATTGAACCCAATAGATAACGCAGGTTCACTGTAATGAAACTTGGAGAGTGTAAATTATATAACGCGTTGGTTACAGGCTTATGTGGCGTACCTCCGAGTGACCTGAGACTACGAAGGGCCAACTGAAAATATGCACTCTTGAAACCATCCCCCCAGTCCCCGGCCTTTCCTTTAAGCCCAACGTATTTGTATATAAGACTTGCAAGAGCAATGGCGACCACAGTGAATGACCAAGAAATCAAGAACATTATCACTGCAACAATAGAGAAAAAAAAAAGGAAATATCAACAAGAATCTTTACAGTAAGACATTTCAAGCTTCAGGTGACCAGCTACGTGGTAAAATTAGTTGGTTCTTTTTTTATAGGACGACCGTTCGAAAGACACTTCCTCCAATGAGTATTTGAAATTTCATACCTATGCAAAGTGAGGCTCCAACAAAGGAAAGGCTCCAATGATGATATTTCCACCGTGGACGCCAACTTGGAGCATCAAGAAGATCGAGCAAGAAACAAGACAAGTTTACCCCCGAATAGCATAAAAGATAAAACATAGTCACAGTCGGTGTGATAAGATCCAGATTTCCAATAACAACACATCCGATGCAGATAAATGCTGTGAATAGCGTCGCTATGTGAGGTTCACTCGTATCTGCAACTTTAAAATAATTCAGGATAGGGAGAATATCATCATTTGCTATTGCGGCAAGTAGCCGTGGGGCCCCTGTCAAACTCTGGAGAGCAGCCCCTAGGGTTGAAAGGATGATTCCAACGTGAACAATGGCAGGGAAAGGCCAAGCAATCGTAGCAGTAAGTAGCCTGCAATAAAGGAAAATTATTCATTGCATGAAAGTTCGTGATGTATGCTAGGTGTTGAAGTGCTAAAAGAACAAGTCTCTTGCAAGCCGTACTAAATCTATTCTGACATATAAAATAAGAAAAGTACAGCTTTTGTAGGCCCCTAGTATTTTTGTCTAGTACATTAAGACCATGAAGCAGTTTTATAGTTTCTTTCAAGTTTAACCATACTAACGACAAGAAAGAGAAGTGATAAGTGGGTTTTTCAATTTCCTCCAGTACACTTCTGCCTAACAAAACACAACAGATCAGCTGTGAAACAGAAAAAGCAACCACAGGAGGAGTAGCACTTTTACCTATCAGTCAAAAGTTTGTTACGGGTCGCAACAGCTCCAAAAAACAACACAGAGATCAAATACAGTAAGGTTGTAGTCAGAGTGGCAGCCAACGTTCCAATAGGAATTGATCTTTGTGTGTCTTTCAGTGAAGCTGATCGATTTGAACCAGCCATAATTCCTGTTACGGCAGGGAAAAATAGACCCACCAACTCACTGAAAAAAACCCAACGACACGAGTAAATAAATTTCAAAGTAAAAACCAAATAGATAAACTTATATCATTAACTAGAAACCACGACTAGAGTTTCACTATCATAGGCAACACAATTTCTCGAAGTAACTCACTTGAAACTCCAATACGTGCCTCCCGTTGGATCAGGAATTCCCGCATTATTTGTCATCTGATAAGCAGAACCCCAGTTATCTTTAAAACTTTTTAAACGCAAGCCTGTAATTCCAGCTGCTCAAATCATAACAAGGGAACAAAACAAAAGAAAGGTTAACAATTTGGAAAAAAATAAACTCCCTGGCTATTTCCAACAATATGCAGAAACGGCTTACTGTCAGGATCATCTGTCTTTGCCAAAAATATCCCGATGAATATGCAGAAAATGGAGAGCAAAACGGGTACGAGGAAAGCAGGTGCAACCCGATTGATCATCTTCACACCGCCAAACACAATGAAGCATAGAAGAATCGTCACAACAATTCCATAAATCTGCAAGTCATGTGAGTTTGGGCTTCCTATTGATTCAGCAACTGCTGTTCCATTAACCTTTGTGATAGTTTCTGCCATTAGAAATGAAAGGCAGCTAAATGACTAAATGTGAATTGTAGGCTATAGATAATGTCCACATGGAAAATAAGTAAAAACTTTTGTTAATAAACTCAGAAGTTGGTAATCAATAATATAGTCTTTTGTTTCTAGCAAATCCTTGATTTTAAATACCCTTTATCATTTCCAACAAATTAATGAAACAAGTCTCGGACGTCAAGACTAGCATGATAAAGTGTTCGCTTAGATAAGAATAATACAGATGATAAAAGCACTGACAAATTATTAAGGGTTGTTAGATATCCTAGTAGCCCTTTGGTTTAGTTCACAGGTTTCAATTCTTACAAGTTTCACAGTAATACCTCTAAAAATTCCAGCAGCCGGGAACGCTTTTAGAAAAGTCTCCACAGCACCCAAAACGTACCTACATTGATAAGTAGTAATTAGAAGCACTTGGCGACCTTGTGAAACTGAACAGAGCACCAGAAATTTAAAGCAATTTAAGTCTCCAAGGGAGTTTCCTTGAAAGGATCCAGGATTTACACTTACAGAGCTCCAGCAACCGCATTGCCAAGGAAAAAGCATAAACCTATACTAATCCCAACCTCCGGACCAAGAGCACGACCAATGAGGTAATATGGTCCTCCACCCTGGAAGTAATGCAAAAGTTATTACAAAATAAACTTGATGTCCTAACTATTGTTCAATCAGAAAAGATAGAGATTTATTCAAATAAACTCGGTGATAGAACAGAAAAAAAGAATTACCTTCATTGCGCCATTTGTTGCAATAGCACTCAAAGATATTGTCGTCAAGAATGTACATGTCCCACAGAGCAATACCAAAACTAGGCCTTGTCCGATACCAGCCATGCCAACAATCCTGAAAATTGAACAGATTATGACAGGCGATGATGACTTTGCAGTTTGTTGTGCAACACCAAGGACTTTGCAGTCTTACCATGTGAAACGGATATAGTATATAATTCCTAATATGTTTTGCAAACAAGGAACGAAAACTCCCATCATTGTACCCATCTTGAGAGCAGAAGGCTGCAAAAAGACGCAGGGTCGAAGGTAAAGTAACATCATGGAATACCATAAATGTAGCAATAAATGATGATTATGTCAAAAAAATCCTTACAGAATACCTAAGAAAAATCTTACTTTTGCATGCACCATAATAGAGAAAGCCAACAAAAGAAAAATGAAGGAGACTTTTGGATGAATTAAAACCTAATTATCATGAAACAGTGATCGCCAAACAGAAAGCAGCAAAACAATCTGATAAAGAAAGGCAATCTTTGTACTGTAACAGGTCAACTTCATTACAGAAAATGTTCGCCCATCTTTTTAGAGTTGTTTATAAATGTTCATAAACAAAGAAGGAGAGAAAACTGAAGGAGACTAGGGTTAATTCTAGTGCATGACACTTGAACTCCTGGCCTGCCACTACATCGCCAGTGTTAAAGTCTTAAAGAGGTATAACTTTTCAGTTATTTTCAAATGTTCCCTAAAATCTCTCATATACATCTCTTGACTAAGCCAGATGTGACTTGAGAGATTTTTTCTTTACAGAAACCAGAGAGGAGCGCTTGATCGGAAAAGCCTGGCAGAAATAATAAATTGTATGATTTACAAAGCAGAGAGAGGCCAATGGGAATAGGAAGATACCTTTGGGTGCCCTTGCGTGATAGAGATATCCTCCCCATCTCTAGGGCTAGATGGTGCCGGAATTTGCTCCCCTGTCATACTGAAAGGGAAATTCATTACATCACCGCATGAACAATAAAGAGAAGATGTGTTTCGTAAAGCAAATGACATGTGCAAGAAAAACCGAACATGAGATAACATCAACTTTCATTGAAAAACTGAACTGCTGAACTGATAAAGTGTAAAGCTCAATTTGTAGTAAAAATGGCATTTTTACATTAGGAGGATGAAAGAGTTCCTTAATAATAATTTCTATATGAAAAAGGACACAAATACTAGTAAAGAATCACCAATAACAACACAAACTGATGGAACGCACATCAATGTTATTGTAGAAACCTGAATTTATATATAGTCAGGGAGAAAGAGAACAACAGATCAGGTTCAAACAAGCAAGACACTTCTATCAAGAATAGTATCCATTGATTCAGTTAGGAAGGAAAATAAGCAGGGTGATTAACAAAAGCAAGAAATGGAAGCAAGAGATAATTTTCAGTAATTCCCAGCTATCACATAATGCAGTAAATGAACGTCATCGCATCTTCTAATGTACATTTCTAAATGTAAATAGCAAAACGCATGTACCTCTTCAAGCCAAGAATGTTCACAAGAGAATCGAAACCAAATAATTCGAGCTTGGATTCCTTCTGATGGCCATTGACTCCATCTTGTGGTCTTGGTCCCTCCCTTGCACCAGCGCCCACCTCTCCTGGTACAACTACTTTTATGTTCCTGTCAAAAACCTACAAATGTGAGACACTCAAGATGAAAAAGGCAGAAACGACTGAAACATTCAATAGCTCTCTCCAAGGTAGAGTTGGGAATATTCCGCGTCCACGACTTTGAACACTTGAATATCACCTTCGAGGATTCTCTCTACAAGCAGTAAGAAAGCAACAACAACAAAAAAAAAAAAAAACAAATTCTCTTTTCGACTTACACAATTCACCTACCAATGCGACCAATTTTCACAACTGTGGATGAAGCAATGTCAAGGAACAAAAAAAAAATACAGAATTGCACTGTGAATCTTATTAAGCAAACGTCACTTTCGACATTAAACTGTCGGAGAATCTTAGAGCTTTGAGAAACGAATTCTGCCCGTTAGCAAGGGCACCACGAGAAGAAAAATATAAACAACATTCTAGCCTAAAATCATAATCATAGCAACGAACCAAATTACACCTCATTTCTACTGATCAGTATACGAAATCATCATCAACGAAAAAAGTCCAATACACTTGAGGAGCGTGATAATATTGAGCTACACCACGCGGAAATGAAGCTGCGAAAATCAGTGGCGAATTTGATAAAATAAAAGAGAGTGATCCAATACGAAATTACTTGAGGGTGGAAGAGGAGGGAGATCCAGGATCGATGGAGGACATTTCGACAACCGCCCTATCGTGCGCCACCACCGGCCTGTATTGTCTTCCACCGAGACGCGTTCCTGACCCGAATTCCTCTTCGCCATTACTGCCGGCTTCTTCAACGTCGCCTTTATCCATTTCTTCCGCCGAATCTGGACAGATCCCTCGCTCCTCCTTACAACCACGAGAGGGATACCGGCGGAATCAGAGATCGGAGAGTTTGATATCTAACGAGAACTGAGATCGGAGATTCGACGAATTAACGGAAAAAAGTAGAGAAATTCAGAAGAAAAAATAAAGAGACGAATTCAGATTTCAGATAAAAAAAATATTAAATTATTATAAACGGAGGAAATTTACGAATTTATGATTTGGGCTTTTTAAAAAAAAACAATTGGGTCAAGCTGGCGGCTGAAATGTCCATCAATTCCTTAGCATAATAGTCTTGGTCAGGTCAAACTGCGTAGTAGCGAGTTGTTATGTTTTTCATTTTTTTGAGTTTAGTTTTGTTTTGTTACTTGACCCGATTAATTAGTAGATTCAATAATTTCTGATTTGATTGCGCGAATTTATGTTTTTATCTTTTCAATTTAGTTTTGTTTTGTTACCCGATCCGATATTTGATTTATGATTTGACTGAATCATTTGTCGATTTATTTTAAGTTTCTGACTCACTCAACTAATAGATTCGATTTCTGGTTTGACTAAGACAAATATTTGTTTTAAATTATTATTCTTATATCCAAACAGTTTTTCTCTCTTATTTTTGTATCCAAACAGATTTTTTCTCATATTCTTGTATCCAAACATTACAATATACTTATCAATTAATATTATAAAGATATTTAACTCTAGTAAACCAATTTAAGCAAAACAAATTTACATTTCCCCATACTAGGGAGGGATTATTGAATTGATGATTTAAGAGAATTTGTTTTTTTTTCCAAATCACCTTTTATTGGATCTAGTATTTATAAAAATCACTAACAATCCAAGGTTATTGAACTAATCATTTGTACAAATTCCTTAAAATCTCCTCTTATTGGAAAATTAGGATTTTACTAATAAAAACTGTTTTGAGGGATTTGTGAGAGATTTTCTAGTTAAAAACAAAAGAATCCAAATACCACCTTATGAGGTGAGATTTTCCAAATCCTCTCAAAACTTCATAGATTTGGATTTATCCAAATAACTCCAAATCATTGATACAATAAGCTCCCCTAGATTCACATTTAGGGGGTGTATTGAAAGTGAGATTTGAAGTGATTTAAGGTGATTTGTATTAAAATGACAAATCCAGTGTTATTCAAACTTGAATTCTAAAAACCCTTTTAAAATCCAGTGTTATTCAACTTGTGATTTTAAAATCCACTTTCAAATCCACTGTTATTGGAAATATTTTTAAAAGTGGATTTTAAAAGAAAGATTTGATTTTAGAGTGATTTGGAGAGATTTTCTTCTTAAAAATAAGAGACTTCAAATCACATGGTTTTAGGTGGGATTTTATAATACTTTAACTAAAATCACTTGAACTTCTATTATTCCCACAAAATCATCTAAAAACTCATTAAAAATCAAATCACTCTAAATCACTCCAAATCCCATTTTCAATACACCCCCTTTAATAACTTTATTAAAGGCTTATTAAGTTATCAAGAATTGTAAGTTGAAACTCCCAAAAATGGTCATTTAGCATTTTAACCGTGGAAATTCACACTTTTAACGTGGAATTTACCGTTTTTACCTTTCGGAACTAATGCTTGAAGCTTTCTTCTGCATGACGTTTTTTTTGTCTGTCATCCTTTTGCTTCTCTATATCTTTACGTTTTCGTTGTTATAAGACTTTTGAGTCTTTGACACAGAAATAAACCATATAATAAAAAGTTAATATTATCAGCAATCTTTGATATTTTCTCTCCTAATTAGTTTAAGAAGTTCCAATTAAAAAATAATAATGACAAGAAAATAGTTTAGTTTGGTCGTCAAAGATACATAGACAATAGAAAAAACATGAGGAGAGAGCACGACTTGACTACAAATGCACACATTAAACAGTGGAAGCCTTTTTTTTCTTAAAGCTAAACAAATCCCAAATACGGTAACTTGACATTAACCCGTGGAAATTTTTACCATTTTCACCTTTCAGAACTAATGCTCGAAGCTTTCTTATGCTTCCCACGACGTTCTTTGACATCTTTTAGCTTCTCTATCTTCACATTCTCGCTGTTAGACTTTGACACAGATCCTTCTTGAGCACTGCACATTTGGTGTGACTTGAGCTTAAAACCAAACCCGAGTCTCTTAGAAACGTTATCCCATGTTTTGCTACCGGTTCCCGAACCGCCGCCTTTCGTCGTCGTCTTGCCGAGTTTCTCAATCTCTTGTCTCATATTGGAACATTCTTTCTCTAACTCGCAAACCCGCATTCTCATACTGTCCATTCCAACTTTCAAGACTTGATTCTCTCTTACTGCTGTGGCCCATCCTCCTCCTCCTCCTCCTCCTCCTTCGGTTGATCCTCCTGCAAATCCTCCGCTCCTTAACTGTCTTGATCCACCGTCAAGGTTGTCTGAAACCAGGAAGCATCCAGCTACAGAGGTTCTGAGCTGAAGCTGCTCAAAGAAGAGGACTTGGACGATTATTCTTAGCGGCAATCTCTCGTTCTGCGCCGCGTGTGTGCAAGCTTCTAAAGAGAGCTTCTGGCAGTCTAACAACCTGCAAAGATTCTCTCTTTCTGTTTCTGCTAACCATGGATGATGCTGCGCGCAAATCATCAAAAGAAAGAAGAGAAAAACTTTAATGCGTCTGTGTAAAAGAAACCCAATATTTAACAAGATTGATGATGTGTCTTACCTTAAGATAAATGTCTATTGCACGATAGAGTCCGTCATCTAAGAGTCTGGCGTATTCAGGAACAGAAGCGGCTAAAGCTTGGAACTTTGGAAGCTTGAGATTGACATCAGGAGCAACTTCAGCAAGATACCCATCGATCAGCTTCGTAACCGCCGTCATTGGTGTTATCGACTGTGGAGATCCGATCAAATTCCCGTCATCAACTGAAGAACAAGGAGAGCCAACCCCACCGGGCATAATCTGATCCGTCTTAAGAAAATGGTCCAAGATCCTTTGCACAGAGTCAACGTCGTACAGAGTCTCCATAGTATGAGAAAAGCTAGGCATTACAAGATCTTCCAACGCCGCCTGGTCAAGCTGCATTCCTATCCTCTTCTCCAAGTTCGCTATGCAAGCCGGACTAGCTTTCAAAATCTTGGCGATTCGAAGCATGTCGACGAAGAACTTTGTCGGGACTAAACCTTTTTGCATACGGAGAAGCTCCTGAATCTCTTCAAGCAAATTCTTCTGCTCTTCCTCAGACAGTACATTCCCCGAGCCCAAAGGTGTGCTGAAACGACCACTGGATTCAGCTCCACCGCGTCGCCTTTTCAAGCCAGGCAAGTATTTTCTTGTGTAATAGGTTAGCGAACCGGCGATGATGTCTTCTCTTATGCCTCTGGCATCCATGGTCGTGATAAGTCTCTTGAAAAGAGGAAAACTAAGCATAGACGCATCCTCATACCACCAATCTGAACTAGTATGCTTAGGTCTAGCCCCGGTGCTGATCCCGTTCCATAAAACGCTGCCACCTGGACTCTGCATGGGCCCACCATGCTCCACAACTGGCCATCCGAACAAGTTTGGGTCTGTGGACGCTCTCATGGCTAGTGACTCGATGCATTTCTTGGAAATGTTCAACTGATCAGCATACTCGAGGACCTCATCGCAGCTTTGAAGCGCTTTCACTGAATCTTTCCAGCTTTTGAGGACCACTTGATTGAAAAAGGTTTCGGTTTGAGAAATAAGATTTGCTTCCCCGTACTCCTCCGTCATTTCGAGATGCTCAGCAGCACATCTGAGGTATACAACGTTAGAGGCAGTGAGTTCGAGCTTCACACCATAGCAGAACTTGGCGACTAGTTCAAACGTTTTGTCTCCGCCAGGAAGATCAGAAATCTCAATGAGACATTTCTCATCCCCTTCTTTCGACGCCTCCGCAATCCTTCTTTCCAGGACTCCACTTCTAGAGAGCAAGGGAAACTGCACATAGCAAAGACAATAGCTATAGCTATAAGAAAAACTGCAAGTAACACCATTGTTTACCAAAGAAGAGGCTTGAGTAGTTTCTACAGTAAGTGACAGATCACTGTTAGAAACAGGGCATTGCGAAAAAATACAGATACTAATTGAGTTTTATAGGAACCAAATATTAAGATTAGTACAGTTTCATTGGTGGTTACTCATAAGAAGAAGATAAAGAGCTACAAACCAAAGTTTCACCAACAGAGGTATCAATCTTTTGATCCACAAAAGACTAATATGACACAATGTCGAAAAATGGAAAATACAAACCAAACACATCTTTGATACATTAGCAGTACATATTTCTTGGCATAACATTTTACAAGACTGATTATTACAGATTAAGGCAGTACAAGACTGTTTATCAACAAGAGAGTGTTGTCCTTGTTCAAGTTAATCAAATTTTACCTTGTGGAGATGGAATGCCATCTCTCCAACTTCAACGACGATATCACTTGGAAGTCCGGTTGTACAAAACCTTAAATTAGCAAAAAAACCAAAGAAAGACAAAGTCAGACACATGAACGAGCTTTTTCACTCAGTAATGCTTAAATTGCTTTAAAGACCTTCAGATTAAGACATTAGCAGGAGTAAACAAAGAAGAAGCACAAAATTGGAACAGAACAAAAAACAATACAATATAAAATTAGAGAGATCAAGTGAATATACCAAGCCTGGCCTTGTCTCTGGAAAGCATCAGATTTGGATCCCAGCTTCATGCAAGCCATACTTTCTCTTACCCGAACACAACAAAGAAACTAGGATAGTTAAGAGCTTCCACCACCGAAAATCAAAACCCTAACGTACAGCAACCAAATAAGACACTGCAGATTTCTCAGAAAGAAAAAGACTTTGGCTCCATCCCTCAATACCCAGATCGAAAATTACTTAACACAGAGTGATCAATTTCACTCGGACATTTTCACAAACACTTGAGCTGCCTTCTTTCTCCACATTCAGTTACGGAAACTCCACAGCTCAAAATACTTTCCCAGAAATTAAACCTAAACCCACAAGTAATCACACTGTTGTGCAATAGATCCCTACCCAGAATTCACAGCAAAATAATGAAGAAAAAAGAAGAGAAAAGAGACCAACCCCAAAAACCCAGCTAGACAAGAACAGCTAAGCAGAAGTTACCAGCTCTCGTACCCTTTATACGAGAATATACATGTTATTAGGGGACCATATATTTTTTTAATAGAAAAAAGGCAAACTCATGTGGTATTGTAAGAAGAAAAAAAGGAAAAAAATAAAAATAAATGCAAGAGAATAGAAATGGAGTTTATTGATAGTTTCTGTATTGGTTGCTTTGGAATTTAGAAAGTATTTTAATCCAATAGTGAAATTAAAAGGAAAGAGATGATGGATATTTCAAAATCTCGAGATTTGAGATATTAAATATGAGAGAGAGAGAGAGAGAGAGTAAAGGTTTTTGATGAACACATGCACTCATGTGGGGTCCTTTGTATCTTCAAACATACTCATTGTGTTGATTCTTGAAATTAGCAACACTTTTGTTTGTGATTAAAATCTTAAATGTGGGGTTTTAATTTTGTCCTAATGTCTCTACTCAAAGAATCCAATCCTTCCCACTAATCTTTGGCGTGCGAGTGCGGTTATATTGTGTTCTCCCTCCTTCTCAAAAACATTTGATATAAAATTTTAATTATGTTTTTTTTTGTATATAATTGTGATCAGTCACACAGATTTTATTCTATTTTTGCTTTATAACAAAGTTTTGTTGTAATAACTTTTTGAGAAATAATACTCCATAATTGTTCATGTTGGATTTTATTTATTTTATATGTTTATCAGGCGAATATGTTTTTGTCAAACTGTAACTTTGACATGTATTTACAACTGTTTTATTTGCTTTATGCCACTGGAAGGTTTTTTTATTTATTTGTGATATAATTTTACTAAACTTATATACCATGGCGTGTTTAATTGTGTCCATGACAAATATAGAGATGTAAACATTTATAAGCTTTCCAAATTGAGAGTCATGATCATGTACAGACATCCAACACGCATGTTACGTTGTATTTACGTTTCCAAATGTAGTGTAACGACTGTAGATACAAAAGGGGAGAAAAAAAACTACAAAAGAGGAGAAAAAAAACTATGTTTGTATAATTGTATCTACAGTTGGTAAAGACATAGTGATCCATTCGTATCGCAAATATATTATCATTTCATTTTGTTTTACAATTTTAGAAGTTGCCACATCAAATCCAATATATGAACCACCACGTCGACTTGTCCTAGTCGCGAAGGAGTGAGTCGTGCCTATGTTATAACAAAAGAAACAATGGCTTACGGCAGCAAAAAAAAAAATTGTTTTGGTGGGCAGCAAATTAGTTTAAGAAAGTTAACATTCATTAGTTATATTTTATTAGTTTCAAGTAATAAAATATTTATATACATATGGATATGGGCATACTTTAGAAGTTTGATATCATAGGTAATCTATAGATGGGCTAACAATTGTGATATCATAAGTTTACGATAAGTTAATCACATATAAATAACAAGATAAAAATAGAATTAAACAATTGTGATATTAAATAATTATGATAAGAAAAAAAATTAAGCAATGTAAGTTTTGCATTCCTATCACTTACCCACTATATGAAATTGAGAAGTTAATAATTTAGTTACAATCAAAATAGAAAATATTATTTTTTTTGTTTTCTTCTTCTTTTATGTTATTTTGTTATTTCTTTAAATAATTTTCCTCCATGTTTTTCACTTAGTTATCTTATTATTCGAAAGAAAATTGCTAAGAAACATTAGTTTTGAATATTGGTCAACGATTTTGTGAAAAAAAGAGAAAAATTACGTTTAAATACAGTATAAGTTATTGGTTTATTTTTTTATTATATGTGCAATCATATTTTTACGAATGAAGCATTTTTTTATACTCGCTTTTGGAAAATGTTAAAGTTGCGACTCTGATCGTAGTTATAAGAATTTGAGTGGCTTTAAATAGTTTTGCTAAATGTCTGTCAAAGTGTGATCCGATAACGGTATTACGCTATTTATATGAAGATTCGTCCTCCTGATCAAAATTAGGAATCAAATTTTATTATATGCGGATTGTCAATGTGGTTAAACACAACGATCTACATATGTACGCAAAAAGAAAAATACATACTCCTAGAGTATAATATAGAGAGTAATATGTATGCCTAAATATCGAAAACAATAATGCGAAATTGCGAACTTGGGAAAGTCATGAAAGACAATTTTATCACAAAATATCCCTAATATCTATTATTAGTGATGGAATGGGATTTTGTCCGTACTATCTTTATCTAAGCAAGTAAGCATGTGGTTGAAGCTTCGTTGTCCGACGAATATTTTGTTGGTTCAATGCTGACGTGGCCCATAACCAGCTTGGCCACGTGAAGTTTGACTTCTCTCCGGCTTTTGTTATCTTATCGTTGGTTAAGTTTTGCATTTCTCAACTTCTCACTAAAACCAAACCAACGACTTATGATAATTAAAGACTATCTCAAGTTTAAATTTGTACTCATGCGAGTTAAGTAAAAGTACTAATTAATAACTAATAAGCTAGTCTATTTATAATTATAGTTATCAATATATAATATGTGGCTATGTTTAGTGATGTAGGAGAATTATAAACTTACGGAACCTGATCTATTGTTTCTAGAAGTTTTCCTTTTATTAGGTGTTTTCCTTTTATTAGGTGTTTTAGGGTTTTTACTAGAATTTTCTATTCTTTGTTCTAAGCTCTCTCTATATAAGAGGCTTAGGTATTCTGTTTTAGACACAATCTTATTATTACTTTTCAATAAAAGTTTCAAGCTTTTAATCTTTTCCGGTGGAATCCAGAGCTTTCTTTTCAAGTTCTTGTTTGAGGACTTGAATTACTTCTAAGGTTTAGTGTTTGCTGACCTTAGTGATTTCCGACTGCGTCAAGTGGTATCAGAGCAAGGCTTTCTCCTTCTCTTTTTGAAACTTGATTAGCGATGGGTGATCAACCGGTGACCAGAGCAGATTTGGAGGGTTTAACGGCAGCTATCGAAAACCTAACAAATTTGCTGACCACGTTAACTAATCAGGTTGTGGCATTACCCAACCAGATTAATAATGCTGGGCAAAGAGATAGGGGAAGGGAACCAATTCGGGTTCAACAAGGAAGAAATAATCGGGATATTGTTGCTGGAAATAGGGTTCTTCAAGGCAGGAATAATCGTGAGACTATTGTTGATAATTCCAGTTCAGAAGAGGAATCTGAAGAAGAAATAGCTGAAGGGAACCAACAAAACAATCACGATTATCGAGTAAAGGCTGATATACCATTGTTCTATGGAACTATGGGAGTGGAAGAATTTCTTGATTGGCAAATCGATGTTGATCGATTCTTCGACGTCATGGGAATCCCAGAGAATAAACAAGTGAAGATGGTAGCAATCAAACTGAAGAAGACTGCTGCAGTGTGGTGGGATAAGCTGGTCGTCCAAAGGCAAAGACAAAGGAAAGGTCCTGTTAAGACTTGGCGCCGAATGAAGCAATTAATGCTGGAGCGATTCTTACCAGAAGACTATGAACAAATTCTCTACAAGATGTACCTCGATTGTATTCAAGGCAACAGAACTGTTACTGAATACACAGCAGAATTCTTGCGTTTCTCTGAACGCAATGAGTTAGGGGAGACAGAGAATCAGAAGGTGGCTAGGTACATCAGCGGTTTGAAGGGTTCTCTTCAAGGAAAGATGGGTTTGCAAACCGTATGGACCGTGCAGGAAGCTTCCAGTCTAGCGTTGAAGGCCGAGTTAATGGAGAAGTCGTCGCGAGGGTTCTCAACATTCAAGAGAAACACGGCTCAGACCAGTTTTGAACCAACGAGTGAGAAAGAAAAGAGCGTAGCCAATAGAGACTCCAATCCAGGAAACAAAGGGGCTAGTAACTCTAATATTACACAACAGAACAAAACACCAGCTCAAAAACAGAACCGTCCTTATGATAACCCCTCCCTTGACAAGTGTTTCCGTTGCCAAGGACATGGTCATAAATCAAATGTCTGTCCAAGTCGGAGAACAGTCGCTATAATACAAGAAGAAGGCGAAGATGATGAAAGGTGTTACGCTGAGAATGAAGAATATGAGGGAGCTGAATTCGCTGAAGAAGAATCTGAAGAGATGATAAACCTTGTGCTGCAACGAGTCTTGTTGTCATCTAAAGAGGAAGGTCAGCGTAAGAATTTGTTTAGAACACATTGTTCTATTCAAAACAAGGTGTGTAATGTGATTGTGGATAATGGAAGCTCGGAGAATTTAGTTTCTCAAAAGCTGGTAGATTATCTAAAGTTACCTACGACTCGTCATGAGAAACCATATGGCCTTGGTTGGGTAAAGAGAGGGTCGCAAGTTCGAGTTGGCATGACTTGCAAAGTTCTCATATCTATAGGTAGACACTATAAGGAAGAGATCACTTGTGACGTTCTTGACATGGATGTTTGTCACATTCTTCTTGGACGACCTTGGCAGTATGATAACGATATCACATATCGAGGTCGAGACAATGTGATAATGTTTACGTGGGGCAATCATAAAATTGCCATGGCACCTGTTAAGGATTTTTGTAACAGTGTGAAGGAAAAGAAGTCAAGTTTTTTGGTTATGACACAGGACGACAAAGAACTTGATATGGATGTTAAAGAAGCAAAGTGTTTCTATCCGTTGGTGGTTAAAGGGCTGTTAAGCGCCGTAACGGAGGACACGTCAATTCCACGTGAAGTGTCAGAAATTCTGGACAATTTCAAAGAGCTTATTGCGGACGAACTGCCTAATGATCTACCGCCCATGAGAGATATTCAGCACCATATTGACTTGATTCCAGGATCTAGTCTACCGAATCTTCCTCACTACCGTATGAGCCCCAAGGAGAACGAGATTTTAAGAGAACAGATTGAAGATTTGCTGAGAAAAGGATTTATTCGTGAGAGCATGAGTCCATGTGCCGTACCGGTCCTTCTAGTTCCTAAGAAGGGTAACAAGTGGCGGATGTGTGTTGATAGTCGAGCCATTAACAAGATAACCATTAAGTATCGATTCCCTATCCCTCGGTTGGAAGATATGCTTGATGAGTTGTCAGGTTCTAAGGTATTTTCAAAGATAGATCTTCGCAGTGGATATCATCAAATTCGAATCAGGCCTGGAGACGAATGGAAGACAGCTTTCAAGAGCAAAGATGGATTATTCGAGTGGTTGGTGATGCCTTTTGGGTTGTCAAATGCTCCTAGTACTTTCATGAGATTGATGAACCAGGTTCTTCGACCATTCACTGGTTCTTTTGTGGTTGTGTACTTTGATGATATTTTGATTTACAGCAAGACCAAAGAAGAGCACTTGGATCATTTGAAGCAGGTTTTACAAGTTTTACAAGAAAATCAGTTGTACGTTAATTTGAAAAAGTGTACATTCTGTACCAACAGGCTGGTATTTCTAGGATTTGTTGTTGGTGAAGAAGGGATTCAAGTTGATGAGGAGAAAGTGAGAGCTATTAGGGATTGGCCTGCCCCTAAATCAGTCACTGAGGTACGCAGCTTTCATGGTCTAGCTACTTTCTATCGGAGATTTGTTAGAGATTTTAGTACTATCACTGCTCCTATTACTGAGTGTTTGAAGAAAGGAAAATTCTATTGGGGGTCTGAACAAGACAAGAGTTTTGCTTTAATCAAGGAGAAGCTTTGTACTGCACCAGTCTTAGCATTGCCTGATTTTGATAAAGTATTCCAAGTTGAATGTGATGCTAGTGGAGTTGGCATAGGTGCTGTCTTATCTCAAGAGAAAAGACCGTTGGCTTTCTTTAGTGAGAAATTGAGTGAGGCTCGCCAGAAATGGAGTACCTATGATCAAGAGTTTTATGCAGTGTTTAGAGCTCTAAGGCAGTGGGAGCATTACCTGGTTCAGAGAGAGTTTATCCTGTTCACTGACCACCAAGCACTGAAGTTCCTTCATAGCCAGAAAGTGATAAACAAGATGCATGCTCGATGGGTAAGCTTCCTACAGAAGTTTCCTTTCATTATTCAGCATAAGTCTGGGACTCTTAATAAGGTAGCAGATGCTTTGAGTAGAAGAGCTTCTTTACTTATTACCTTGACACATGAGATTGTGGGTTTTGAGTTATTGAAGGAGTTGTATGAAATTGATGCTGAATTCAAAGAATTGTGGGATAAGTGCAATGGTAAGCATCCTTCTGCAGATTTCCATATTCGAGATGGCTTTCTTTTCAAAGGAGATAGGTTGTGCATTCCTTGCTCGTCATTACGAGAAAAGTTGATTCGAGACTTACATGGTGGCGGTCTTAGTGGACATTTGGGGAGAGACAAGACCATTGCTAGCTTGGAGGCAAGGTTTTATTGGCCGCATTTAAGGAGAGATGTGGGTGCTATAGTTAAAAGGTGTTATGTTTGTCAGGTTTCTAAAGGACAATCTCAGAACACTGGTCTTTATATGCCATTACCAATCCCAGAGGATATATGGCAAGACTTGTCCATGGATTTTGTGCTAGGTTTACCCCGTACACAGCGAGGAGTCGATTCTGTTTTTGTGGTCGTTGACAGGTTCTCTAAGATGTCGCATTTCATAGCCTGCAAAAAGACCGCAGATGCCTCTAACATCGCCAAGTTGTTTTTTCGGGAAGTAGTACGCCTTCATGGGGTTCCTAAGACAATAATTTCAGACAGAGATACCAAGTTTCTCAGCCATTTTTGGATTACACTTTGGAGAATGTTTGGAACCAGCTTGAAACGTAGTTCACCAGCTCACCCACAGACTGATGGGCAAACCGAGGTAACAAACAGAACTTTGGGGAATATGATTCGAAGTGTCTGTGGAGACAAACCGAAACAATGGGATCTAGCTTTACCTCAAGTGGAGTTTGCTTACAACAGTGCCGTGCATTCCGCTACAGGGAGGTCGCCTTTTTCTTTGGTCTATACTTCTATTCCGAAACATGTGGTCGATTTGGTTAAGTTGCCTAAAGCTCCTGGAGTTAGTGTTTCAGCTGAGGCTATGGCAGAAGAAATTTTAGCCACTAAAGAAGCTGTCCGAGCTAAATTAGAAGCAACTGGTCAAAAAAATAAGGATGCATCAGACAAGCGTAGGAGACTCAAGGTTTTCAAAGAAGGAGATGAAGTGATGGTGTTTCTACGAAAAGAGAGATTTCCAGTTGGTACATACCGCAAGCTTCAGCCTCGTAAATATGGTCCTTTCAAGATTTTGCGGAAGATAAATGATAATGCTTATGTGGTGGCACTTCCAGAAAACCTGAACATTTCTAATACATTCAATGTAGCTGACATCTATGAGTACCATGCTGATAGTGTTCTTTATCCAGAAGAGAACTCGGGGTTGAGTTCTTTGGAGGTGGAGGAGACTGATGTAGGAGAATCATAAACTTACGGAACCTGATCTATTGTTTCTAGAAGTTTTCCTTTTATTATGTGTTTTCCTTTTATTAGGTGTTTTCCTTTTTCTATAGGGTTTTTACTAGAATTTTCTATTCTTTGTTCTAAGCTCTCTCTATATAAGAGGCTTAGGTATTCTGTTTTAGACACAATCTTATTATTACCTTTCAATAAAAGTTTCAAGCTTTTAATCTTTTCTGGTGGAATCCAGAGCTTGCTTTTCAAGTTCTTGTTTGAGGACTTGAATTACTTCTAAGGTTTAGTGTTTGCTGACCTTAGTGATTTCCGACTGCGTCATTTAGTAGTCATGATAGATGTTACAATTCTTTTTTTATAAAAAAAAATCGATGTTACAATCGCAAGTTAATTGAATTGCCTATATTGCATGGAAACGGAAACAGAAACACGGAACCGAAACGTTTCTGAAACGGGAAGCAAAACGTTTCCGAAACGGGAAACGTGCATTTTGAAAAATTTAAGTTTGGAAACGTGTATATATATATATGAATAAAAACATTATATATATATTAAATATTAAATAATTTAACTAAAGATAAATATCATAATGTTAGTATTAAAATATTAAAAATACTTTTTATTATTATTGTTATGCGCTCCATCAATCAAAACTATCTTCAGCTATCCTCATCGAGAGAAAAATCTTAAAACTTAATATATAATGTTAAGACTAATCTCATATAATCTAATAAATCAAATAAATCATTTATTTATCTTAAATAATTATACTAATCAGTTAATATTATTATTTGTTATGTAATTATTTTGTTATTCTGTTTTCAAAAACAAGAAGTAAGTTTTCGCCAATTTTAAAAACGCACTAAAATGGAAACGCGCGTTTCCCACAAGTTTTCAAACTGCAAATTTTAGAAAATATGGAAAAACGAGTTTCCGACAAGTTTCCGTTTCGGAAACGTGGCTCGAACGGAGTTTCTATGCAATATAGTGAATTGCAAATCTCGTGATGTTTTATCCAAGTTCTATACGATTACGTAATTAGGATTTATAAATATGGATGGATCCTTAGAACTTAATATTCCCTCTGTTTTGAGAGACGAATTTTTTGAAGAAAAAAATTGTTTAAAAAAGATTAGTGTTTTCTGTTTTAATACATTTTGTAATTGTTAATAATGATGAATTTGATATTAAAAAAATAATAATGATGAATTATAATTTTTTTTAAAAAATAATTAAAATTACTGAATTGTCATTGGTTAAAAATTATAGATAATTGTAATTCACAAAATGATGCATTTATAGTTAAATTTTAATTTGTCTTCTTAATATGTAAACTACTCTTTCAGAAACAGTAGAGGGAATACATGGTAAGAGATCAAAATATTAATTTAGTGTATTCTGCTTATTTTCATTTAAAAAGAAGAAAAATATTACAAAATTTCATTCAATGATCTCATTCAATCATGAATATTGTTAATAACATACATAATGCTTAAAATCTATGTAATTTTTTCTTACATAGTTATTATTTGCATGTGTCGGCCGGTAGATCTATTGGTGGCCTACGTACTGTTTTATTTACAACCAAAACAAAAATTCTAATTATTAGCCACTAATTATAATACTTGGCGTTGGTAGTTTGTCTTCTCGCTGATTTGTGACGAATCAGTGTAGCTATGCTTTTGAGCTCAATGTGCCTTAATCCCTCAAGAAGAAGAAGAAGAAGAAGAAGATGAAGATGAAGATGAAGAAGATTCGCTCTGAATAGCAGCCTCAACGAATTGGGTTGTGACTTGTTCCCACTTGGTGATTTTCACTTGAATCTCTGCCTGTTGTGCTGCTGTGCACGTCAAAGATCCTCCTCTCTTGCCTTTGTTCTGGCTTACAATTTGAGCGTGGATGGCGTCTAACTCTTCCATAGCCTTCACCACTTCTGCTTGGTAAGCTTCCATTTTTGTCTTCACCTGTCCAAATACAATAATAAAAAAGATTGGAATTTTAGTTATTCTTAGGCTAAAGAAATAGGTAGAAAATGAGAGTAAATAATTCTAAGCTTGAGTAAAATTGATCAATGGTCTCAACCACTTGGATAGACATTTGTTTTAGATCCATAAGGTTTTGAAGAGAGTTTCTTGTTACGTACCTCTGCTGATCTGCTTCCAATTCTTGAACGCATAAATGCCATGGCATCAGCTACTTTCCCAACAGCAGCTCTAATCCCAGAAAAGAAACCTCTTTTGACCCTTACGGTGGTTGTCATGGTACCCTTGAGTTTCTCGAAGAATGACTTGTATTCCTCCTTCTGCGGACTTTTCTTCTCGAGGTTCATTAGGAATGTCATAACTTGTTGGGAAGTCTGAGTCTCAACTTCTGTAATTGTTACTTCGCCTTTCTGGCTAGATGCACCTACACTTCCACTAGCACCTGCATTTCCACTAGCACCTGCATTTCCACTTGAACCAGTGCTCGTGGAAGTTTCAGATGGGCTGTTTGAAGGACTTCCACTAGGGCTTCCACCGGAAGTATCCTTAAAGGAAGCTCCAGCTTCAGCTTCACCTTCATCTTTAGAGCTTGAATCAGATGGGCTTCCCTTAGATGGGCTGTTTGAAGGACTTCCACTAGGGCTTCCACCGGAAGTATCCTTAAAGGAAGCTCCAGCTTCAGCTTCACCTTCATCTTTAGAGCTTGAATCAGATGGGCTTCCCTTAGGGCTTCCCGAGTTAGAGCTTGAACCGGTTGTGTCTTTGTAAGAGCTTCCACTAGCAGAGTTTTGGCTGCTGCCGGTTGAAACTCCCTTTTCACTCTCAGAACCTTCACTTGATGAAGAAGAGGTTGTTGTGCTTTGTATCATTGTGCTTGTGATTTTAGCAATCACCGTCTCCCATTTCAAGATCCCTTCTTTGATTTCCTTTTGTTGTTCTGCTGTTAGCTTCATGGTTGCTTCGCTCTCGTCTTTTTTGCGGCCGCCAAGAATCCTACCCGCCAAGGATTTCATCCACCTATAGTTTTCAATGGCTTCATTTTTTTCCTCTTGAATTTCTTCCCTTATCTGTTATATATATGCATGCATGATCAAGACGTAAATAAAAAAAAATTGTTCATTTAGACATAGCTTTTCATATTTAAAAAAAAAATAATATAGCTCCCTACACTTACCTTTCCAATAGCAAAAGAAGAAATGGCCTGGAAGAGACCCCCAGCTTTGGCTTTCATGTCCACATCGTAATCCTTTTGGCTAAACCTTTTAATGGGGCAAACATATTTGGCGTATCCCCTAAGTTTCTCGAAGAACATCTTGAATTTGTTTGTCTTAGGACATTCCTTCTCGAGGTCCGCCACAAATACCATCACTACTTTAATAGTGTAAGGTTCCACATCGTTAACCGTCTGCGGGTCTGCAATCTGGGGCAAAGCTGGTTTAAGCTTCAGGGTAGCTGAAACGACATCCAGAAGGGTCACGGATGCAAAAAGAATGGTGAAGCATAGCAATAGATGAGCTCTTGCCATTATTCTATATTTTTTTTTCTTTTTTTTTTGGTTTTATGGTGATGAATAAAGTATTGAAGAATGAGTGAGTTGAAATGAAATTCATTGTCTGCTTTTATAGTTTTGTTTGATGTACTATGTTTAGAATCGCTAATCCAGTGACCATTGAGAGTTTGGTGGATCAAGGTCCAAATAATAGCAAAGAGTTTACTGGTTCTTACGTTTCACAAATCATTGATGGTATATGTCACAAAAATAAAAGACATATATAACATCCCAGTTAAAGAATAATAATACAAGTTTTGACCTTTTCAAGTTAAAGTTTAGAAGAGAAAAAGTTAGAGATTTGAGGTTTGGTTTTTGGTATACACGTAAGTTAGTCTTGGCAAAACAAGAAGACAACCTGTTTTAGCCACGTTTATTTCGGCCTCCTGATCAACCCTGTACACGTAATCCCAACTTTAATTCAAAGTATTTCTTGAACTTCTTGTGTTGGTATCAGAATATATAAAACTGATTATATCCTTCGCACCATCATCATCTGGTCTTTTATTATTTATTTAAATTTTAGATTAAATTAAAACTCAGTGGATTTATTTGCGAAAGCTTATATGGGCGTACGTGCGTATGTAAAAAAATTCATAAAGAAATATGATATAGTAAAGGTGATTTGTGAAGTGGCTAAACGGACGGCTGTGATTTAATACAAGTATCTACTGCTGAGATTGGAAGAAGAGGATCGATTAAAAGTGGCGTCTAACAAAAAAAGAGGATTCATTATCAAAAGTTGTTGCAGTTTGTTTTCATTTTCCCTTTCGTTCTTAGCTCTCCTCGAAGAATTCTCATTCTGGATTTGTAATTCTTGAGGTTGGTGTGGAATTCTTTTGTTTTATGAACATTGGGATTCATTGTGAGGTGTTGAATTATATTTGAGATTTGTTCACGGTCTTATTGTATCAAAGGTATCAGCAAGCTCGGCGATTCTCGGAAAATGGTGGTTGAAACGAGATCCCACTCTAGTACCTCGGTGACAGATGAATCGTTGTCATCTCGGATGGATCTGATGTCATCGCGAATGGAGGAGGCGATCGCGAATCAGAACGCAATGATCGTGGACCAGAATAAGACGATTGCGCAACACAACGCAGAGATGCTGGAAGCGATGCGGATACTCACTCGTCCGCCGCATCCTACCGCACCGAGTTCGTCGCATACGATGGTGTCTCCCGAACCGAATCCACCACACCGATCTGCTGTGCCGATCAATTACGCGGGGGTTACTCGGTTGGCTAAGCTGGATTTTCCTCGGTTCAATGGCGAGAAATTGAAGGAGTGGTTGTTTAAGGCGGAGCAGTTTTTCGAGATCGATCATACGCCTGATGAAGTTAAGGTAGCGATCGTCTCGATTCACTTGGATGATTTAGCGGCAACTTGGCATCAATCGATGATCCACTCCGAATTCAACACTCATAATCTCAAGGATTGGAAGGTTTATAAGAAACTGCTGAAGGATCGATTTGAGGATGTTTTGGATGATCCGATTGTTGAGCTAAAGAAGTTGTGTGAAACGGATGGCATCGTTGACTACCACAACAAGTTCGAAAACATCCGAACAAGGGTGAATTTTTCAGAAGACTACTTGGTGCGCCACTATTTAGCAGGGTTGGTGTTGGAGACTCAAATGCATGTGAGAATGTTTGAACCTCAAACGGTGCGCCAGTGTTTGATGCTGGGTAGGCTCTACGAAAAAGCTCATCCAGTCAAAGGCTCGGGATTCAACTCACGACATGCTACGGCTTCCAAGGGAAATCTTTCTTTCAGGAAGGAGCAGGGACATTTTCAGCCTAAGCCTCACACTCAAGAGAAACGAAATGCTAAGCCTCAAACGTTTCTCACACCTGAAGAGATGGCGGATAAGAGAGCTAAAGGGGAATGTTACTATTGCCCTGAGAAGTATTCACGGGAACACTTTCTCACTCATAAGGACACCCAGTTGTTTTGTATGGCGACTGAGGAACGTCAAGAGGACGACGTGAGTGAAGTAGACACGGATGATGAAGAACCTATGGGAGAAATTGCTCAAATCTCGCTTAATGCTTTGACAGGTGTCACAGATTTCAATACCATGAGAGTCAAAGGGGTTCACAAGAAACGTTCCTTGTTTATGTTGATAGATACTGGTTCCACTCACAACTTTTTGGATCCCTCGATGGCTAAGAAACTTGGTTGTGTGATGTTACCACCAGGGAATTCCAGAGTTTTAGTGGCAGACGGCAATAAGCTCAAGGTCGAGGCACGCGTCGCACAATTCCAATGGGACTTTCAGGGGACGAGTTTTACGGATGATTTCATGGTGATTCATTAAATGGCTGTGACGTGGTGTTGGGAGTTTAGTGGCTGAAGAAATTTGGCCCAATCACTTGGGATTTCCAGCGTTTAACCATGAAGTTTTTCTGGGGCAACAAGCGCGTTGTACTTCATGGCATTCATCCGGGTTCCGTGCGAGCCATAAAAGCGGAGAAGTTGAACAAATTGCAGGACGAAACCAAACAACTATCGATGCTGTGTGTGACGAATGATGAGGCACTTACTGAGAGTCAATTCTTCTCTTTGGAAACACAAACACATGCTGAGACGGATTGTCCAGGGATCTCCACTTTGTTAGACGAGTATAAGGACATTTTTGAGGAGCCAGTGGATCTTCCTCCATTTCGAGAGAACCACAACCACAAGATACAACTCATAGAAGGAGCCAACCCGGTGAATCAACGACCTTACCATTATGCAGTTCACCAAAAGAATGAGATTGATAAAATTATTCAGGAGATGTTAGATGGTGGAACAATTCAACAGAGTTCGAGCTCCTTTGCGTCCCCGGTGGTCTTGGTTAAAAAGAAGGATGGAACATGGAGACTATGTGTGGATTATCGAAGTTTGAATGGGTTGACCGTGAAAGACAGATTTCCCATTCATTTGATTGAAGATTTAATGGATGAGTTGGGAGGTTCTAGTATATATTCGAAGATCGACCTGCGCGCGGGGTATCACCAAGTCAGAATGTTCCCCGATGACATACACAAAACGGCTTTTAAGACTCATAGTGGCCATTTTGAGTATCTGGTTATGCCATTTGGGTTGACAAACGCACCTGCAACTTTTCAAGGGCTGATGAATGCAGCGTTTAAGGAGTTCCTGCGGAAGTTTGTTCTCATCTTTTTCGATGATATCCTTGTCTACAGTAGCTCGGTGATGGAGCACATTACCCATCTTGGCTGTGTTTTCAACGTTATGCGACAGCAGAAATTGTATGCCAAACGAAGCAAGTGTGCATTTGCTACACGACGAGTTGAGTATTTGGGCCATTTTATTGAGGAACGTGGCATTTCCACAGATCCACGCAAAATCCAGGCGGTGGAGTTATGGCCAACACCAACCAATTTAAAACAACTGAGGGGATTCTTGGGCTTAGCAGGCTATTATCGGAGATTTGTGAAGAACTTTGGCACGATTGCTCGGCCATTAACCCTGTTAACGAAGAAGGATGGTTTTCTGTGGTCGGAAGAGGCCAACAGAGCATTTGAAGCATTAAAATGAGCTTTGTGCACATCCCCGGTGCTGGCTCTACCAAGGTTTGATAGACCTTTTGTTGTTGAAACTGATGCCTCGGGCCAGGGGATTGGTGCAGTGCTGATGCAAGAAGGCCATCCTTTGGCCTACATAAGCCGCCATTTGAGAGGGAAACAACTCCATCTTTCCATCTATGAAAAGGAGTTGCAGGCTGTGGTTTTTGCGGTCCAGAAATGGCGACATTATTTGCTCAATGGTCATTTTGTTATCAAAACTGATCAGCGGAGCTTGAAGTACTTATTGGAGCAGCGACTTAACACTCCAATTCAACAACAATGGCTCCCCAAGTTGTTGGAATTTGACTATGAGATTCAGTACAAGGAAGGGAAGGAGAACTTGGTAGCTGATGCGCTATCACGAGTTGAAGGATCTGAAATATTACACATGGCTTTGTCGGTCTTGGAATGCGATTTGCTTAAACAGATTCAAGACGGTTATGCGAGGGACGTGTGGATCCAGTCCGTGATCGCGGACCTGCAGTCAAAACCTGAGACGAAAAAACAATTTACGTGGAGCAGAGACATCTTACGGGGAAAGAGTAAGATTGTAGTTCCAAATGATGTATCGGTTCAGAATGCAATCCTTGAATGGCTCCATTGTTCTGGCATCGGTGGACATTCAGGTCGAGACGCTACGCATCAGCGTGTTAAGGGTATCTTTTACTGGAGGGGCATGTCTAAAGATATTCAACGCTACATTCGAAGTTGCTCTGTCTGTCAGCAATGCAAGTATGATACAGCTGCATCTCCGGGATTGCTTCAGCCATTGCCAATTCCGGTTACAATCTGGTCCGATATTTCTATGGATTTCATTGATGGCCTCCCTATCTCGTCCGACAAATCTGTGATCTTTGTGGTGGTTGACAGATTGACAAAGCTGCACATTTTATGGCCCTTGCTCATCCTTATACAGCACTTTCTGTTTCTCAGCTATTTTTGGATAATGTCTTCAAGCTCCACGGACTTCCTACGTCCATAGTGAGCGACAAGGATGCGGTTTTCTTGAGTGAGTTTTGGAGGGAGCTTTTCACTCTGTAGGGGGTCTCCTTGAATTACTCCAGTGCGTACCATCCACAGAGCGATGGCCAAACAGAAGTGGTGAACAGGTGCTTGGAGACTTACTTGAGGTGTATGTGTAGTGACAGGCCACATTTGTGGAGTAAATGGCTTCCTCTTGCTGAATACTGGTACAACACAAGCTACCATAGCTCTGCTCAGATGACTCCTTATGAAGCCGTTTATGGTCGGGCCCCACCTCAACACTTACCCTACTTACCCGGCGAAAGTAAAGTGGCTGTCGTGGCTAACAACCTGCAGGAACGCGAGAATATGTTGCTCATCCTTAAGTTCCATTTGTTACGAGCTCAACATCGAATGGAGCACCAGGCGAATCGGAAAAGATCGGAACGAAGCTTTAAGATTGGGGACTTTGTGTATGTGAAGCTGCAACCTTATCGACAGGGTTCTGTGGTAATGCGTGTCAATCAAAAGCTGGCACCGAAGTACTATGGCCCATATAAGATCCTTGATACATGCGGTAAAGTTGCTTATAAGTTGGACTTGCCAAGTCATAGTAGGATCCATCCGATTTTCCATGTTTCTCAGCTCAAGCTTCGTGTTGGTGATGTGGTGGTCAGCACTCAACTTCCCACAGTCATCCCGGACGCAATGACTAAGGAACCGGAGAGAATCCTCGAAGGCCGAACAGTCAAGCGCCATAACAGAGCCGTCACTCAGGTCTTGGTGAAATGGTACAACGAAGATGAGAGTGAAGCTACGTGGGAGTTCTTGTTGGATTTAACCCAAAGTATCCTACATTTCAACCATGAGGACTTGGTTGCTTGGAAAGGGAGGATTTGATATAGTAAAGGTGATTTGTGAAGTGGCTAATCGGACGGCTGTGATTTAATACAAGTATCTACGGCTGAGATTGGAAGAAGAGGATCGATTAAAAGTGGCGTCTAACAAAAAAGAGGATTCATTATCAAAAGTTGTTGCAGTTTGTTTTCATTTTCCCTTTCGTTCTTAGCTCTCCTCGAAGAATTCTCATTCTGGATTTGTAATTCTTGAGGTTGGTGTGGAATTTTTTTGTTTTATGAACATTGGAATTCATTGTGAGGTGTTGAATTATATTTGAGATTTGTTCACGGTCTTATTATATCAAAATATTTAGAGAAAAAGAAAAGAAAAATACGCATGCAATAGTGTTCAGTGATTTGGGCCTAAACCGCGAAGTATGTCCCTTGTTCTTTTTCTTAGGATTCTTTAAAACTTAATTGTCTATACTCTTTTTTGATTTTTTTTTTTATGCTCCTTGTCCACACAAAAGCTCAATTGCTTTTACATGCGTTTATGTCCTGGCTTTGTCGCTTTACACTCAACCCATACACACAAGTCAACCCCAAATTTTAAATTCAAACTCTTTGTAATAGAATAATGTATACTACTTTATACATATATATCTTTCAATGTACTCGAAACAAGTCGTATATATTTTTTTAACAGAAGAACCGGATCTAACATTAAAGATAAGTTTAGCATGTGTTAGATGAATGAATGAAATCAGGATTTTATTTTGATTGTGTGTATGCGAAGATATTAAGTGTTCACGCTCTATTATGCATGTAAGAGTAAATTACAATTTACATGATGATAAATGACCTCACATGATTCTAGGAAAAAAATGAAATAATTTGCAAGTCCGAACAAAATCATTAAAGATGTCTCATAATTTGCTTGCCTTTTAGACAAAGGCGTGAGAGACCATTAAGCCTCACACACACCACATGGGAAACAAACTCAGCACACGCCTCGGCTTTCGTAAGCGTCGTCACGCTTTTTACTTTTTAACCTTTATTTTTTGGCTAAACGAGGAGCCAAAAAAGGTGAAACTAATAATGAGATAATTTAGCCACTGACAGTAAAAAAATCTCCGTTGCCGGGACTCGAACCCGGGTCTCTCGGGTGAGAGCCGAGTATCCTAACCAGCTAGACTACAACGGAATTTTGATAGTTACGCTTTAAAAGTATATTTGTACAACATTATGGTTTTGTCAGTCAAATATATGAATAGCCCTTACTTTGCCCAAAACATTTAAGAAAATATTTCAAATTGATTTGCCTCTTTGTGTATGTTTTAACAAAAAGGGTTTGTTTGTTCACATTAGCTGTTCATTGTTAATCATGGTAAATTTCATAGTTTTTCTATAAGACTGTATAGCCAAATAGTAAAGGTTTTGACCCAGTTTCCATCAAAACAAACAAGCTAGAATTAAGAATATACACACTCTATTAATCTAAGAGCATAACTTTATTGTTTTGCAGATCATTAGTTTTATGAAGTTTTTGTACATGTATATAAACACTTGGTAATGATACATCACTAGAATGGCTTGTATAACCCGTATTGGTCATGGCTTCAGAATTTTGGGTTTACCGTCAATTGTTCAGCATAAGACTATCACCGTGTAACAATGCAAATTCCATCATCATGCAAAGGGACAATTGCAACTTCTTCTTGTTACAATCCGAACTTATAAACTCATTCTTGGAAGGCTGGTGACCATTTCTATCCACCTAGTCTCATTCCATTCCCTCTCCTTTCAGAGACAGAGTCACAAAGGTACTGAGCATTCGCTGGTCCGGTGCTGTGAACCATCCTAAAGAACGCACTTGTATCTCTTGATAGCAGTTCTTGTGGACTATCATACTCCAAAACCTAAGAAAATTGACATACTTTTACGTAAGTCACACAAGGATGTCGCTACTCTGTACCTAAGTGAGTTCCATGAACAATAATCATGGCATGGCATTACCTGACCAGAACTAAGCACAAGGATCTTGTCACAGTCGATGATGGTATTCAATCTGTGAGCGATAACAAGCATTGTGCAAGACTTGAATTCCTCACGGATAGTCTTCTGTATCAGAGAATCTGTTCTGACATCAACAGATGCAGTCGCTTCATCGAGAACAAGGATCTTAGATCTTCTTAGCAACGCACGCGCTAGACTCAAAAGTTGCCTTTGCCCCACGCTGAAATTCTCACCTCCCTCAGAGACCTTCACAGACTCAAAGTGAGAGAGAGTTTGATCAATAATCTCAATCATAACAAAACAAACATGTTTTAAGTTATAACATCTTTTAAGAATTTTAAAACGACACCTCTGCATCTAGGCCAAAAGGATTCCTGGTGATGACATCTTTTATGTGCGCCCTTTGTAGAGCCTCCCAGAGCTCAGCATCATTGTGCTCACTAAATGGGTCAATATTGAATCTCACCGTGCCTAACAAGAAGAAATGTTTCTTATGATGAAAAACAGAACGCAGGAGGAACATACACTTACAAGTTACAATGCTGTCTTGAATTACACACAGACCTGAGAAAAGAACTGGTGACTGTGGTATGATACTTAGGACCCTCCGCAAATCAGTCAGTCCAAACTTAGCCACATCATAATCATCAATCATGATTCTTCCCTTTTCAACTTCCACAATCCGAAATAACGCATTCAGCATAGAAGACTTCCCTGCCCCAGTTCTTCCCACCACTCCTACTTTCTCACTGGGAGAAACAAAAAATGTCAGTCCATGCAATACTGGAGGAAGCCCGGGTCTATAACGCAGGTGAACGTCTTCAAACTTTATTGATCCTCTTGAAGGCCACCCAGATGCCGGACGATTGTTCTCCACTATGTCTAGAGCCTCAGAAGGAAGATCAATGTAGTTGCCAACACGCTCAACCGAATTCAAGCTGTTCTCTGCTCTACTAGCTTGCCTTAGAACACCACTTAAAAGAGTAGTGATATTCAGAGTGTAACTAAGAAGGAGACCCATCGTAGATGCAAAACCAGCCTGGTTATCTGCATTCCCATTTCGCAGAACCGCAAAAGTCGCAGTTAACCAAATCATGACACCCCCAAGAGTCTCCAATCTTATAGTGAGCCAACGGTTCGAGCTAGTGTTTGCAAGGGTGAACCTTATGTTGTTGTCCATGGATTTTCCATTAATCTTGGCCATCCGCTCATAGGCTTTATAGGCTCGGATGCTTGACAAACCATTCAACGCTTCTCCAAATTGAGCATAAATAGGTGACCTTGTTACGGAATCCAAACGTTTAACTTCTCGGGATGTGCTCTACAAATCACAAAAGTGATATTAATTCCAAGTGGATCATATAGGTTAACAACAATTCTGCATGTATTTGATGCATTAAACAATCAATATGAAGTAGAAAATTACCTGATAGTAGAGATATGCTGCATAAAACAGTATTAGGAGTGGCATTATTGCCCACAATGAGATTTTACTGACAGTACCTATAAGAGCAAACGTCGAGAGGAGTTGCCACAGCTGGTTCATGAACATATTCATTAGGTTGGCGACATTTCTATCTATATCACCAATATCCTTTGAAAACCTGTTTATTACACGTCCGGTTGGGTTTGTGTGGAAGAAGAGCATAGGAGCTCGCATGATAGAATTCAGCATCGCGTCATGGAGTCTTTTGGCGGCATGTAAACTTGATGTGATCAGCCAAAATGAGTTGGTAAACGTCACCGCAACCTAAATCAATGACCACAATAAACCTTACCTTAATGTGATATTACACACATATATTTCACTCGTGTATTAGAAACAAACCTGGCCAAATCCGAGAAGAGCGTACACAATGATGTAGAAACCGGGACTATAACTCTTTGAAGTGCTTTGGTCAGTCCAAAAACTTAACCATGTGCTACTTGAAACTCTGAGAACTTCAGTTGTTAAATAACAAGCAAAGAGAATCATTACTACCCATAAGCCTCCTACTGCTTTCTTATACCTGAATAATGAGCAGTATTTTAGATATTGCATTGGTAAACAAGTCAGATTTTGCCCAAAACACATACGGGAAACGCTCGTTATGTGTTGAACAACTGTATTTAAGCCATACTTTTGTTCTAAAACAATAAAAGTTGATCAATATCTAAATACCGAAAGATGTTGGGCTAAGTACCTCATCAAAACATTCCAACTAATGATGCCAGTTTCCCGTTCTTCTTGCTTTACAAGCACAGATCTTACTCGTTTTCCTTGCTTGGTACTGCCAAAATTTCTTTCACTCACATCAACCGTGAGAGTAGGACCCGGCTTTGAGATTTTCTCGTCGGTTTTATTCATATCTTGTGTTGCATCCATTTTCCCAGCATTCTCCATTAGTTTCTGGAACAAACTCCCATTTTTTGACAGCTCTTCAAACGTTCCTTCCTCTTTGATCATTCCCTCGGAGACTAAAATTATCCTATCCATCAAAGGAAGAAAATGTAGCTGATTTGTGACAAGAATCCTCGTTTTCCCCTTCAGCTCATCTTTCATGCAACTATCAAAGACCTGTTGATTCAAAAATGTCTGTTAGTAGATATACCTTATTACTGATTCAAGTCAGTATTAAGAGTTATCAGTTATGTAAGGAATCAATACCTGCTGGGCAACATGAGCATCTAGAGCACTTAAAGGATCATCGAATATGTAAACATCTGAATTTGAGTAGACTGCCCTTGCCATTGAGACTCTCTGTTTCTGCCCTCCACTAATATTCACCCCACGTTCTCCAATCTCTGTAAGATCACGCCCTTGAATAAATGAAGTGCAGGATGTTACTAAGACATGTTGTATCAAGTATATGTAACTGGATTGTGTAAGCCATTCATTCCACCAACCGGAAGCAAATCAAGATCGTGTTGTAAGGCAGTAGCATCAATAGCCCTCCAATATCTTTCCGCCTCAAAATCCGACCCAAATAAAATGTTTTTGCGCACCTGCATTACATACACACAGTGGCATTGAAGAAGATAACTACTGAAAGCTAAACTATAGCCTTTGTTTCAGAGCCAACGAGATGTAAAGGTGACTCACGGTGGCATTGAAGATCCATGAAACTTGAGGAACATAAGCTACGGAGCCTCGGGTAACAACGTTTGAGGTTTCAGAATGAGATAGCTCCCCCAACATTGCCGAAACAAGCGATGTCTTACCTTCTCCAGTTCCACCTACAATGGCAACCAAGCCGCCCACCGGTATCTCCAGATTTATATTGGATAATGTGGGCTTGGTTGCCTGGGAGGCAACACCATGAACCTTTTAGAAAGTTTTGTGTAGTCCATCGTAGAAGCTAACATTGCATCACAACGTAATCTAAACAAGAAGAAATCTTTTGAGGATTCACCTTTGAATCCCATGAAAAATATCCATTCTTAATTGAAATGGCTGGAGCTCCTAGTTGAAGAGGTGGGTTTTGTGCTAGAATTCTCTCTTCACTTAAAAGTAGTTCCTCCATGCGTTGCAGTGAAACATTTGCATTGACAACCTAAATATGAAGAGTCGATAACTAAAATATGAAGAGTAAATCTATTGGCACATAATGGATAGAATGCAGGGCAGTAAACTGATTACGTAAGACAAATATAACTGAGGAATATGTAACAACTGAGACGGGTATGACTGTAAAATAACCTGACTTAGTAGATTTGGTAGTATGTTGAGAGGAAACCTAAGAACTGCGAAGAGAGAAAGAGATGTGAATGCCCTTGCTGGTGTCAAATCCCCTCCAAGCAGAACAAAAACCCCAAATGAAACTACGGTCACAACTACCGGGATGCTGTTCAGTATAAAGCTGTTAAACTGCATGCAGTTAAGATATGTGAACCTGTTAAATATATGGAGAATAATGGTTTAGATCGAAATGACAGGCAATACACAATCAAAGCTAAAGAGACATACAGCTGATAGTAACTGTGCTTTGCGAAACCATGAGAGCTCTTCGTTTCTAATTCCTTGAATCCGGGACTCGAAGCTCTTCTCCCATGCATAGCATCTAACAAAGATGAAAAAATTCAAGAGAAATAGTAGAATAACTGCTTTAAAAATGTGCCGTTCAGAAAATAAATAGGAATATCAAACATACTTTACAGTATCCATGGATGCCAAAATCTCATTCATAATACCGACTCTTTTGTCAGTCCATTGGAATCCTTCTTTAGTCAGTTTCCGCATTTTGCTTATAATCAGAGTCTGTTTATCAAGAAACAGGATATGTTAAATGGTATGTAAACATATGCAATTACCACAACTTGTTCAACTGGAAAATGGACCAAAAAAAACAGAATGAAGCTAACTACCTGGAGAGGAATTAGGAGAAACAAAATCAATGAACCGAAAAGCGAAGCAACTCCTAGTTGTTGATAGAGAAGAATCATAGACACAATGATGCGAAACGGAGCTGACCATAAGCCATGAAGCTGTTGTGATATTTGCTGGAAAAATCGGAGACTATGTTAGCAACTATAAATCCTGAAGTTGTGCAAAAGTAGTATGGATCAAAGACTGAGAAAGAAGTTGGAACTTTTAAGCGAGCATAATTATACCTGAAGCGCATTAGCATCTGTAGTTATCATGTTTGTGACCTTCCCAGATGCAAAATTCTTGCGAGCTTCATGAGTTAGTCTTAAAGATTTGTGGAATATAGCTGCAACCTACAAGGAAATTAGCATAACTAGTTGGAGAATAAAGATAGGTAAATGAGAGTAACGGAAGTTTCACGAAAATTTACCAAAGTTGACCTCAAACGAAATCCCACACGCCAAACATTCTGATAGTACTGAGCTTCACAGAGCACTCCAAGTGTCTGAAACAACATCGAAACGGAAAAGCTTTTCAAAGGTTTCAACAAGAAAAGCTTTTCAAATGTAAGAACTAAAAATGTGAGGAAAATACGTGTATTCACTGAGGAAGAGTTGAAAACCAAACAAGACAGTTTGGAGAAAAAGTAAATAATCTTTTGGAGAACTTTGTGATACTTACGACTCCAACGAAAATTAAGAAAGCATAGACATAGCCAACCCAAGCTGGATCACCATCTTGCATTGACTACATAAAGTGATCAAATATTTTCTTAGCTTAGATTCAGTAAACCTACAAAAAGATGTGTGATGAACATCGAGTACGTGTGATACATAAATCATCATGTACAAGCACGGGCCAGAAACAACAATTGTCTTATTAAGGACTGAGCAGAAACAAAGCTTACCCGCAATAGATGGCTCAGTATAACCGGTCCAACAAATTGAGAAAGATCATTTCCAATCTACAACACGCTAAAACAAGATACATAAATTGCCTGAGGGTTGTCAAATACACAACTGAACATTACTGCCGATGCAGGTCAGACCTGATGCCCGGGAAAATAACAGTCAAGAGACTTTTCGGGATCTATAATAGTCACCGAGAGGCAGAATACGAGTTTAAGAAACCATCATATAAAATAACTGTAATGTAACCATGAGATCTTTACCTTAAAAATACCACCCAACCAGAACCTACAAAGACAGTACACAAGATACTTTTAACTAATGCCGATATCTATTGTGTGGCTTTAAAGAAAACTACTGTGTAATGATTTGTTTTTAGAAAAATCATCAGCCTTTACCTTCCACCAAGGCTACTATTCAGTGCTCGGAGAAGCCACGGCTTGCGTCTCTGTGATTCTTCAGTCCAACATCTTTGGAATCTATCAGATAATTCATCCAGTGAATAAAGATGTTATTGATTCTAAGCAAAAAGAGATATGACAGAGGGCAGAAAGCAAAGCAGCACCACTTCTGTACCTTTTGATCAGAGTTTCTGTTTGGTCCCATTTGTCTAATTTCCAAACATCCTTCTCGGTTATGGGTTTTCTGTATCCTAACTGCATAAGCGGCGTGATCCAACCAAAGTATATTCCTAAGACAAGGAATCCAAACCAGTAAACCACAAAGAATCCATGAACTTAGTATACTCTTCGTGGCTATTATATATATTGCCAAGCATGTATTGTTTGCCAGTACACTGAGCATTAAAAAAACTTCGTTTGTCAATTCAGAGGATACCTACTGGAAAATATGCTGGCATGTCGCTCGGGGCATATGTTCTCTCCTCCGGGGAGTGCATCATATTCAACATTGTCCAAAGGTTCATTGTTCAGAATATGGTAACCCGGGTAAGGATCCAGTTCCGGAATGTAAACAAGAAGAAGAATTCCAAAAAGAGTCTGCAACAGAAAACAAATGAATACTTAAACAGTGAGGCCAAGCATTTGACTGCCAGTCTCCTCTGAGAGCTATTTATTTAAAACAGAGCTTATATCTTTCGCTTTACAGATATCTTTATAAAGTCTGAAGCTTTTGGATGTAAGTTCATAGAACAATGGTTCTTACAAACCTGGGAACATCTTGAACTGATAAAGAGATACAGGGCAGTTCTGCAATAGCAAATAGATGAAAACTTATTATGAAATTCAGAGCACAAGCTACCAATACACACTTCAAATGGGTTCCTTAACATGAAATACACAATAACAGACCTATTGACTGAGTTCTTGAGAGGCAACAGAAGGTCCAGCAGCACAGCATCAGCAACCAAAACATAAACAACACCAAATCTCAGGTACCATCGGAACTCTTTGACATATTGTTTGGTTTCTAGCCCAATCAAAACAAGCATGGAGAACCAAGCAAATGCCTCAACAATTAAAGATGCAACCTGCCATATATATATCACCAGAATCATACTTCATTTCTAATCTTGAACTTTTATTTCAACAAGAAGGAGCATATGAGATTAAGAATCAGAGTTGCTTTTCAAAGATCACCTCAAAGGGAGGAAGATTAGTCTCTTCATCCATGTCAAAGAGTGAAATCCCCATGACCAATCTCAGTACAGGCTCAACAACACAGTAACAAGCCAATATCCCTAGCAGACAGTTATAGTGTTTCTTCCTCAAAACATATATCTGAGCTTTGGTATTTTGGAAGATGGTCCATATCCGGTAGAAACACAAACCAAGAAGCACAAAGTGAGAAACAAGCATCACTAGTGAGTCAATGGCACATGGCGTGTAGGCGCCAAATGCACCATCAGCTGTTTTTTCCCAAAATCCGTCTGCAACTGGCTTGCAATACCAAGTCAAGGCCTCAAAACCCATCTTGTTTCAATCAAACCTTGAATACCCAAACTGGAAAAAACAAAAAGACATTTGCTTAATACTTTAAAAGACTTCGCAACCCACCATTTCATACCCTAACCGACCCAACCATCATCAGCAGAATAGCATAAAATCCAGCACTGTCATTGATTATACAAGCGAAATTTGATAAGTAGAATAACAACGGAATAGTTCCTTGACAATCCAAAAGCAAACCCATTTCCCAAAGCTTAAACCTTTACCGAAGTCCAGTAGCATAAACCTTTTTGCTTTTTGGCGTTTCTACAAAACCCAAAGCAACTACTTATTCAGAGAAGAAGAGAGAGATGATGTGGTGGTGACTTCTGGGGGAAGAAGAGAAGCATTACCCTTTTGCTTCGTGATTGTTCCAAAAAGACCCAAAATTGGAACTTTGCCAATAAATCTGTGTAATGCCAAATAAAAGGCAAGATTTTTGGGTAGAATCCAACTTGAGCACTGAAGCAGCCTAACGTCGAAGTCGAAGCAGTCACTGTTGGGTTCACAAATCATAATCAAAACCAATAAAATAAGAAGAAAGATTCTCTAAGATAAGAGTCGCGAATTCCGATCTCCACATATGCATTGTTTGAATTCACGTGACGCAATTATTTATTATTTATGCAAATTACCACTGACATTTGTCAAAAATGATTGGTAATACGGCATATGACGAATTTAGACGACAAGAGATTATCAAACACTGCGTAATTGCGTATAAGATAAGAAAAAGAGTCAGTTTAGATTTACAAAGTTATATAATTAAGAAACAGAAATTGATTTAATAATTTTCATTTTATTCGCATAGAAACTAGTATGTTGCTTGTTATTGTTTTATCTGGCATATAATAAAAATAATTAATGAAAGTAGGAACAAAAAGTTTCATCGTCATGGCTTACGTGTGACTCAAACCCAATCAACTTCACAACTTCTTTTGGTTTTTGGCTTTATGTATATGTTGTTTTGTATGGAGAATTAATCGAATTCATTCTCATCAAATAACCTCGAAACTTGAATTTCATTCTCATGAGTAACCAAACACTCTCTTTCACAAAGAAGCGTGGCCTTTAGTTATATACTACAAATAAATGGGTATTTTGTTCCGTGTATTACAAGAAACACAAAGATTAAATGGGATCTTTTAGGTTTACCTTCGTAACTTTGGGACTCTTGTAAATGGTAATTATGTACATTCCATTATACTTCTTTACTCATTCCGTTAACTCTCCCTTCAAATACCAAATCGCAAAGTTGCTGAGCATTTCCTGGTCCGGTGCTGTTAACCATCCCAAGGAACGCACTTGTCTCTCTTGAGAGCAGTTCTTGTGGACTATCATACTCCAAAGCCTAAGAAAAAAACGACATAGTTTTATATAAGTCACACAATGATGTTTCCAAAGTTGTACCATTTATCCATTTCCAAGGAGAAGAAGAGATAAGAAGTTTCAATGAACATTGATCCTAGCATTACCTGACCAGAACTAAGCACAAGGATCTTGTCACAGTCGATGATGGTATTTAATCTGTGAGCGATAACAAGCATTGTGCAAGACTTGAATTCTTCACGGATGGTCTTCTGTATCAGAGAATCTGTTCTGACATCAACAGATGCAGTTGCTTCATCGAGAACAAGGATCTTAGATCTTCTTAGCAAGGCTCGCGCTAGACTCAGGAGTTGCCTTTGCCCAACGCTGAAATTCTCACCTCCCTCAGAGACCTTCACAGACTCAGAGTGAGTGAGAGTTTGATCAATGATCTCAATCATAACAAAGAACAAAGAATTCTTCAAACTAATATAAACCACACCTCTGTATCTAATCCCAACGGAGTCCTGGCGATAACATCTTTTATATGCGCCCTTTCTAGAGCCTCCCAGAGGTCATCATCATCGTGCTCACTAAATGGATCGACATTGAATCTCACGGTCCCTAACAATAATAATTGATTCTTTAGCATGCATGAACATACTTACACTGTTTGTCTTAAATAACATACGAACCTGAAAAAAGAACAGGAGACTGCGGTATGATACTTAGGACCCTCCGCAAATCTGTCAGTCCAAACTTAGCCACATCATAATCATCAATCATGATTCTTCCCTTTTCCAATTCTACTATCCGAAATAATGCAGCAAGCATCGAAGACTTCCCGGCACCAGTTCTTCCCACCACTCCTACTTTCTCAGAAGGAGAAACAGAAAAGGACAGTCCATGCAATACAGTAGGAAGCTCGGGCCTATAACGCAGGTGAACGTCTTCAAACTTTATTGATCCTCTTGAAGGCCATCCAGATGCCGGACGATTGTTCTCCACTATGTCTAGAGCCTCAGAAGGAAGATCAATGTAGTTACCAACACGCTCAACCGAATTCAAGCTGTTTTCTGCTTTGCTAGCTTGCCTTAGAACACCACTTAACAGAGTAGTGATATTCAGAGTGTAACTAAGAAGGAGACCCATCGTAGATGCAAAACCAGCTTCCTTCCCTGCATTACCGTTCCGCAGAACCGCAAAAGTTGCAGTCAACCAAATCATGACTCCCCCAAGAGTCTCTAATCTTATAGTGAGCCAACGATTTGAGCTAGTGTTTGCAAGGGTGAACCTTATGTTGTTGTCCACGGATTTTCCATTAATCTTGGCCATCCTCTCATAGGCTTTATAGGCTCGGATGCTTGACAAACCATTCAAAGCTTCTCCAAATTGAGCATAGATAGGTGATCTTGTAACGGAATCCATACGTCTTACCTCACGAGATGTGTTCTACAAATCACAAAAAGTGATATTAACTCCAAGTGCATCATATAGTGTAACACAATCAAAGAGAAGCGCACATCGACGTGAATATAAAAAATTACCTGATAGTAGAGATATGCTGCATAAAATAGTATTAGGAGTGGCATTATTGCCCAGAGTGAGATTGTACTGACAGTACCTATAAGAGCAAAGGTCGAGAGGAGTTGCCACAGCTGGCTCACGAACATATTCATTAGGTTGGCGACATTTCTATCTATATCACCAATATCCTTCGAAAACCTGTTTACTACACGTCCAGTTGGGTTTGTGTCGAAGAAGAGCATAGGAGCTCTCAGGATAGAGTTCAGCATCGCGTCATGGAGTCTTTTGGCAGCATTTAGACTTGACTTGATCAGCCAGAAAGAGTTGATAAACGTGACAGCCACCTAAAAAATGACCATAATATTCAGAATTCCATCTTCGTATGCCAGAATTACAGATTTCAGTTTTCTATCAGAAACAAACCTGACCAAATCCAAGAAAAGCATATATGACAATGTAGAAACCGGGACTATATATCTTTGAAGTGCTTTGGTCAGTCCAAAAACTTAACCATGTGCTACTTGAAACTCTGAGAACTTCAGTTGTTAAATAACAAGCAAAGAGAATCATTACCACCCATAAGCCTCCTACTGCATTTTTACACCTGAAAAATTTCGTAAGTACATTAGTCATCTGTTTGGATTAAAACATATAAATGTAGCAAGATGTTCCAACTAAGTACCTCATCAGAACATTCCAACTAATGATGCCAGTTTCCCGTTCTTCTTGCTTTACAAGAACGGATCTTTCCCCTTCTCCTTTCTTGGTACTGCCAAAATTTCTTTCACTCACATCAACCGTGAGAGTAGGTACCGGCTTCACGCTTTTCTCGTCATTTTCATTCACCTCTTGGGTTGCATCCATTTTTCCAGCATTCTCCATCAGTTTCTGGAACAAACTTCCATTTTCTGACAGCACTTCAAAGGTTCCCTCCTCTTTAATCACTCCCTCGGAGACTAAAATTATTCTATCCATCAAAGGAAGAAAATGTAACTGATTTGTGACAAGAATCCTCGTTTTCCCCTTCAGCTCATCTTTCATGCAACTATCAAAGACCTGTTAGTTAAAACAGAGAAATCAAATATCAAATCATGCGGATTCAAGTGAAGGTGGCTTGCTCACTGATGAAATGGCTAAACACACATTAATTATCAATATGAATTATGTCAGCCCTATAAGATTATCAGTTATGTAATGGATCAACTATAAGAATCAATACCTGGTGAGCAACATGGGCATCTAAAGCACTCAAAGGATCATCAAATATGTACACATCTGAGTTTGAGTAGACTGCCCTTGCCATTGAGACTCTCTGCTTCTGACCTCCACTAATATTAACCCCACGTTCTCCAATCTCTGTAAGATCACGCCCCTGAATAAATGAAGTGCAGGATGTTACTAAGAAATGTTGTATCAAGTATATGTAACTGGATTGTGTAAGCCATTCATTCCACCAACCGGAAGCAAATCAAGATCGTGTTGTAAGGCAGTCACATCAATCGCCCTCCAATATCTTTCCGATTCAAAATCAGACCCAAATATAATGTTTTCGCGCAACTGAAATACATAGAAACTTGTATTGGGACATTTTCTGCTTAACTGTTTTCAGAGCCAACGAGACGTAAAGGTGACTCACAGTGGCATTGAAGATCCATGAAACTTGAGGAACATAAGCTACAGAGCCTCGAATAACAACGTTTGAGGTTTCATAATGAGATAGCTCCCCCAACATTGCTGAAACAAGTGATGTCTTACCTTCTCCTGTTCCACCTACAATGGCAACCAAGCTTCCAACCGGTATCTCCAAACTGATATTGGATAATGTGGGCTTCATTGCCTGGGACGCAACAATGTAAACCTTTTAGAAACTTATGTTCTGTGCAACGTAGTATTTTATCACAACGTAATCTAAACAAGAAGAAATCTTTTGAGAATTCACCTTTGAATCCCATGAAAAGTATCCATTCTTAATTGAAATGGCTGGAGCTCCTGGTTGAAGAGGTGGGTTTTGTACTAGAATTCTCTCTTCACTTAGAAGTAGTTCCTCAATGCGTTGCAGTGAAACATTTGCGTTGACAACCTAAGTGGAGAAGTAGCATAGAGAATATAACTAATATGAAGAGTAAATCCACTGTCACATGATGGGTCCAATGTATACCAGTAAACTTGATTAGGTAGATGGAACCATTGAGGAAAGTATGAATATTGTTATAGTAACCTGATTTAGTAGATCTGGTAGACTGTTGAGAGGAGATCTTAGAACTGCGAAGAGAGAAAGAGATGAGAATGCTATTGCTGGTGTCAAGTCTCCTCCAAGCAGAACGAAAACCCCAAATGAAACCACAGTCACAACTACCGGGATGCTGTTCAGTATAAAACTGTTGAACTGCAAGTCATATATGAACTTAAATTCATACAAGGTATACGTTAAAGAAATGATACAAAATCAAAGATAAGGAGTCGTACAGCTGATAGTAACTGTGCTTTGCGAAACCATGAGAGCTCTTCGTTTCTAATTCCTTGAATCCGGGACTCGAAGCTCTTTTCCCATGCATAACATCTAGCAAAGTTGCAAAATTCCATGAGACTGCTTCAAGAAAGTGCTATGAAAGACTTTAAGAATGTGCTATGAAAGAGGAATCATACTTTATAGTATCCATGGAAGCCAAAATCTCATTCGTGATACCGACTCTATTGTCAGTCCACTGGAGTCCTTCTTTAGTTAGTTTCCGCATTTTGCTTATGATCATAGTCTGTTTATCAAGAAACAGAATAGGTGGCCTTGTTTGTAAAAATATATGCAATTACCACAACTTGTAAGTTTCAAAAGAACAGAGTGAAGATAAACACCTGGAGAGGAATTATAAGAAACAGAATCAATGAACCGAAAAGCGAAGCAACTCCTAGTTGTTGATAGAGAAGAATCATAGACATAATGATGCGAAAAGGAGCTGACCATAATCCATGGAGCTGTTCTGTTATTAGCTAAGAAAAATCAGGAGACTTAATGTTATAAATTACAAATCCATAGCTTTGCAGAAGTAGTATGGATCAAAGACTGAGAAAGAAGATGTAACTTTTAAGTGAACCTAAGTATACCTGAAGCGCATTAGCATCTGTAGTTATCATGTTGGTGACCTTCCCAGATGCAAAATTCTTGCGAGCTTCATGAGTTAGTCTTAAAGATTTGTGGAATATAGCTGCAATCTACAAGGAAATAAGCATAACTACAATAATCATACAAATCAGAAATTTAAAATAATCATGAACTTTCACAAATTTTACCAAAGTTGACCTCAACTGAAATCCTGCTCGCCCTACATGCTGAAAGTACTGGGATTGACAGAGCACTCCAAGTGTCTGAAACAAAATCGAATATGAATAGCTTTTCAGAGGTTTTGACCAGAAAAATCAAACATGATAGTTTGGAGAAAAGGTTAATGAACGGAACCAAAATAGTATATTAGAGATCAAACACGAGCTTTGTGAAACATACCACCCCAACAAAAATTAAGAAAGCATATACATAGCCAATCCAAGCTGGATCACCTTCTTGCATTGACTGCATAAAATGATCAAAGATTTGCTCAAGTTAGATTCAGTAGAATCACAAAATTGTTCAGTAAGGATTAAGCTGAAACAAAGCTTACTCGCAATAAATTGCTCAGTATAAGTGGTCCAACAAATTGAGAAAGATCATGTCCAATCTACAACACGCTAAAACATAATGTATAAATTTCTCGAGGGTTGTCAAATACAGAACTGAACATTACTGTGGATCTATATTAGCCAACCTAAGAACACGAGTTTAAGCAACCATCATTCAAAAAGCACAGAAACTAATATTTACCTTAAAAATACCACCCAACCAGAACCTACAAAGATAGGAAAGAAAAAATTAACGAGCGGCTCTAAAGAAAACTACAGTGACGTAGACGGTTTAAAAAAAAACATTGTCAGCCTTTACCTCCCACCAAGGCTATTATTGAGTGCTCGTAGAAGCCACGGCTTGCGTCTTCGTGATTCTGCAGTCCAGCAACTTTGGAATCTGTCAAATAGCTCATCCAATGAATAAAAATGTTCTTGATTCTATAAAAATCTTCTACCATTAATAAGAGTTACTACAGAAGGCAGAGGCAAAGCAGCAACACTTCTATACCTTTTGATCAGAGTTTCTGTTTGGTCCCATTTGTCTAATTGCCAAACATCCTTCTCGGTTAGGGGCTTTCCGTAGCCTAACTTCATAAGCGGTGTGATCCAATCAAAGTATATTCCTAAGACAATAAATTCAAATCAGTGGAACAGAAAGGAACCATGAGGCTAATATACTTCCTATGGCTGTTATATGCCAAATAGGTATCGTTTGCCTATAGACTAAGCATTCTTGTATCAATTGAGGGGCTAGCTACCGGTAAAAAAGCTGGCATGTCGCTCGGGACATATGTTCTCTCCCCCGGGGAGTGCATCATATTCAACATTGTCTAACGGTTCATTGTTTAGAATCTGGTAACCCGGGTAAGGATCCAATTTCGGAATGTAAACAAGAAGAAGCATTCCAAAAAGAGCCTGCAACAGAAAACAAACCAACACTTAAAACAGTGAGGCCAATAATTTGATTGTTAACACATCTCAACATCTACCTTATCTGAAGCTTTTAAAAACTTAGCTAATATTTTTCACTTTTACATATACTTTTATAATAAAGTATGAAGCTTTTGGGTATAAGTTCTCAGAACAATGAATTGTAAGCAAGCTTATACATAAGGACAATGTTCTAACAAACCTGGCAACATCTTGAACTGATACAGAGATATAGGGCAGTTCTGCAATAGCAAATAGAGGAAAACTTGCAATGAAAATTCAGGGCTAAAAAGCTACCAATGCCCAAAACTTTTAAGATTTGTTGGAAATATAAAGAAACTCTTGAAATTTAAATGTCGAAGAATCGAGTTCTTTAATATAAGACATACAATAACGAACCTATTGATTGAGTTGGTAACAGGCAACACAAGGTTTAGCAGCACAGCATCAGCAACCAAAACATAAACAACACCAAATCTCACGTACCATCGGAACTCTTTGACATATTGTTTGGTTTCCATTCCAACCAAAACAAGCATGAGGAACCAAGTGAATGCCTCTACCGTTAGAGATGCAACCTGACATTGAATGACACATTGGTAGATTCACATTTCTGACATTGAAATTTCATTTCAACAAGAAGGGCATACGAGTCTACTCTCAATCAGAGTTAGTCTTCAGAAATCACCTCAAAGGGAGGAAGATAAGTCTCTTCGTCCATGCCAAAAAGTGAAATCCCCATGACCAATCTCAGTATAGGGTCAACAACACAGTAACAAGCCAATATCCCTAGCAGACAGTTATAGTACTTGTTCCTCAAAACATATATCTGAGCTTTGGTGTTTTGGAAGATGATGATCCATATCCGGTAGAAACACAAACCAAGAAGCACAAAGTGAGAGACAAGCATCACTATCGAGTCAATCGCGCAAGGCAAGTAGGCGCCAAACGCACCGTCCACTGCTTTTTCCCAAAATCCGTCAGCATTTGGCTTGCAATACCATGTCAAGGCCTCAAAACCCATCTTTTTCAACTGGAAAATCAAAAAGGCGCTTGCTTAATACAATTAAAAAGGCAACCCAACACAAAGTTTCACGCCCAAAATCTAAAAACCCAAACCAAAGTCAACCATTCATCAGCAAAAAGCATAAACTACAACCAAAAGCATTCAAACTCATTCCAAAAGCTAAAACCTTTAAGAAAGGGGCAGACTTTTGATAATCCAGTCAACGTAGGAAAGATTTTTGAGGTTCAAAAAGCATTCGAACGCATTTCCCAAAAGCTAAAACCTTTAAGAAAGTCCATTAGCATCAACCTTTAGCTTCAGTGATCCTAAAAGACCCAACGCAAAACTAAATGCTAATACAGAGAGAGATGATTCAGGGGAAGAAGAAAGTATTACCCTTTTGCTTCGTTTAGTTCCTAAAAGACCCAAAATTGGAACTTTGTCAACGATCTATGATACAATCCTTTCTTAAACAAGTATATATAAGGGAGACTTTTTGGTCGAATCCAAGTCCACATTTTGGGAGGTTGTTTCGTGTAAATTACCATCCAAGTTTGTGAGAATCGCATCAATGGGGTTGGTTGAGAAGTGGGTGAGTTGGGGACCGTGAATTTTGAATTTTTGATACGAGGAGTTCGACGACCCCACTCTCTATTTTTAGATTTTCAATTTTGTTATCATCGTAGCCTTTGTGTTAATTCAGTATTTTTTTTTGTGCAACCTATTCAGCATCTTTCTTAAATTTATATTTTTTTTGGCCAGAAACTTTAAACAACATATAGGGAAAAGCTAACAACCAAATTAATTAAGGCCATAGAAGTCTCTGAGCAACTCCAAAATGGGATTAAACTAAAGCAAAAATCAGCCGTGGAACTTACACAAATTGGTAAGAAAGAGATAACGCAGATTGAAGAAGATTAACAGAGGCATGAACCACCCCCGACCGCATAAGCACAAAAGTGTTGGAGTGAACAAGTCCGGAAATAAAGGAGTTGAGGAGTTGAGGAGTTGAGGTTTGAACAAGTCTGTTTCTGTTTAAGTTGTTGTCTTTGATAAGTTTAGTTAAGTCTTATTGTCCAAGTCATTAAGTAACCGAGTCTTGTGGTAGTGCTAGTAGTGCTAAGTGTTGTCGATTATTTCGGAGTCTGTTTAGGAGTTTCTGTTTCCTCTAAGGCTATATAAGCCATCGTTGTTTTATGGAATATATTCAGAGTTTCCAAAGTACAATACAAGCTTTGTTTATCATTACAAATTGGTATCAGAGCTCGTTAATTGCTACCTTGTGAAACAGGAAAAGAAAAGAAGCCGCAGCTTCAAACACGTGTGAGAAGAGATGGGAGATGACAAGATGAATTGCCGCAGTTCGATGGACATTGGAATCATTGGAGTGAAGTGATGGAGAATTTCTTTCGTGCTAGAGGTTTGTGGAGTCTGATCGAGATCGGGTTCGAGGAGCCAGCAACGACGACGATTCTGACAGCCGAGCAGAGACAGCAGCTCGACAATGCCAGAACCAATGACCACAAACTGAAGCATTATCTCTATCAGTCCATCGATAGGGTAACAATGGAGCAGATCCTGGACCAGAAGACATCCAAGATCATTTGGGAATCAATGAAGAAGAAGTTTGGAGGGAATGACCGTGTGAAGAAATCTCTTCTGCAGAAACTCAGGAGAGATTTTGAGGTGCTTGAGATGAAAGAGTCTGAGAAGGTGGAGGAATACTTCAAGCGAGTCCTAGCAATTACAAATCAAATGAGGAGTAATGGTGAGGCTATGACCGACATGAAGGTGGTGGAGAAAATTCTCAGAACGCTAAGTGAGAAGTTCATGTATGTGGTGGTTTCCATTGAAGAGTCAAAAGAAATTGAGAACATCTCATTGGATGAGTTGCAAAGCTCTTTGGTGGTTCACGAACAGAAGTTCAAGAAGCCAGAGAGAGGTGATGATCAAGTGTTGAATGTGACACAAGGACGAGGAATCGGAGGAAGAGGCAGAGGCTTCAATGGAAGAGGCAGAGGACGTGGCCGAGGGAGAAGCTCTTTCGACAAGAGCACAGTTGAATGCTACAAATGCCATCGTCTTGGACATTTCCAGAATGAATGTCCAAAATGGGAAGAAGGAGCAAATTTTGCTGACTTTGATGAGACTGAGCCAATGCTGCTTATGGCTTACATCGAAGAAGAAGAGAGCAATGAAGAAATCGAAGAAGTTGCTGAGATGATGTTGATGACTTACGGCGGAGAAGAAGAGAGTATGAGGAGAAGAGTCTGGTTCCTCGACTCAGGTTGTTCTAACCACATGAGTGGAGACAAAAGCTTGTTCATTTCAGTGAATACCAACTTTAAGCACTCGGTCAAGCTGGGGAACAACAAAAGAATGGAGGTTGTCGGGAAAGGAAGCATACAGATGACGCTGAACAATGCTGCATACATAATAAGCGATGTCTATTATGTACCGGAACTCAAAAATAATCTCTTGAGTCTTGGCCAGCTTCAAGAGAAGGGGCTAACGATCATCATACAGAAGGGAACCTGCAAGATCTATCATGATGCAAAAGGACTAATAGCAGAGAGCAAGATGAGCATGAACCGGATGTTTATGCTGATCGATCAAACCAATGGAGAAGAGAGACCAGCTCAACAATGTCTGCAGACAACTTCAGATCTCATACCGAAGCTATGGCATGAGCGTTACGGGCACCTCAGTCATAGCGGGATGAAAACACTGCAGACCAAACAGATGGTACGTGGTCTTCCTGTCTTTGATGCAAGAATCTTCACATGCTCAGATTGTCTAGTTGGGAAGCAGCCGAGGAATCCCATCCCCAAGAAGAGCACGTGGAGAACAAAAGAAGCTCTTGAACTGGTACACTCTGATATCTGTGGTCCTATCAGTCCTGTTTCAACCAGTGGAAAGCGATATGTTCTGTGCTTCATCGATGACTACAGTAGGAAAGCATGGGCATATCTCTTGGAGGAGAAATCAGAAGCGTTCACGCACTTCAAAGTGTTCAGGAGCAAAGTGGAGACTGAGACAGGAAAGAAGATAAAATGTTTGAGGACAGATCGAGGTGGAGAGTACACTTCCAATGACTTCTCAAACTACTGCAAAGAGCAAGGCATCCGGAGACAACTCACCACGGCTTACACACCACAACAAAATGGCATTGCTGAGAGGAAGAACCGCACGGTGATGAACATGGTCCGATCTATGTTTTCTGCCAAGAAAATACCAAAAATCTTTTGGCCAGAAGCAGTGATGTGGACATTCCATGTTCTGAATCGTTGCCCTACGGTAGCTGTGAAGAATGTCACACCACAAGAAGCATGGAGTGGTGTAAAGCCGAGTGTGGAAAATTTCCGTGTGTGGGGAAGTCTTGCTCATGTGCACATTCCTGACGAGAAACGAGGTAAACTCGATGACAAAAGTACCACCTGCATACTACTTGGTTTTTCAGAGGAATCAAAAGGATACAGGCTATACAATCCAAAGACCAAGAAGATCATCATAAGCAGAGATGTGGTTTTTGAAGAAGCAAAAGGATGGAATTGGGAAGAAGATCGAGATCATCAAGCCAACGATGATCTGACCTGGAATGATAGTGATGCGATATGGGAGGATAGTGAGGCCGAGGATGGAGATGGAGAAGATTCGGGTGTTGAATCAAACGATGAAGCACAACCTGAGCAACCTGCAGATACTACGGTGGAGCCACACACTGAGCAGCCTGTGGAAGCCAGGGAGGGAAGAAGAACAATCAGACTTCCAAGCTATCTCAGTGATTATGTTACGGGGAATGAGAGAAGAGAGGCGAATGAAGATGACGAAGTAAACATGGTGGAGCTGCTCATCTCTCCGTCTGATCCTTCAACCTTTGAAGAAGCAGAAAAGAGTTTGAAGTGGAGGGAAGCCATGGATGAAGAGATGAGTTCGATTGTCAAAAATCAAACTTGGGAGCTCTCTGTTTTACCAAGTGGAACGAAATGCATAGGCGTGAAGTGGATCTACAAAACCAAGCTTAATGAACATGGAGAAGTGAACAAATACAAAGCCCGCCTGGTAGCCAAAGGATACAGTCAGGAACACGGCATCGACTACACAGAGGTCTATGCACCAGTTGCTCGGATGGACACAATCAGGACGATCTTAGCTACTGCAGCTCGGAAAGCTTGGGACATTTATCAGTTAGATGTAAAATCGGCTTTCCTTCATGGAGTGCTATTGGAGGATGTTTACATACAACAGCCGAAGGGGTATGTGATCAAAGGACATGAAGAGAAAGTCTACAAACTCCACAAGGCTCTCTACGGATTGAAACAAGCTCCGAGGGCCTGGTTCAGCAGAATCGAAGAGTATTTCATCAAGGAGGGTTTTCAGAAATCTGAGAATGAAGAAACCTTGTTTCTCAAAAGAAACAAACAAGGTAATATTCTACTTGTGAGCATCTATGTGGATGATCTTATTTACACAGGAGATGATGTGACGATGATGGAAGAATTCAAGGTGTCAATGCAAAAGGAGTTTGACATGACAGATCTCGGAAAAATGAGGTTTTTTCTGGGAATTGAAGTGTTACAGACATCACACGGAATCCACATTGCTCAATCGAAGTATGCCTTGGAAGTTTTGAAGCGATTTGAGATGGAGAACTGCAATGCTGTGTTCAATCCGATGGTGACTGGAAGCAAACTGGACATGGATGAGGGAGGGGAACGTGTAGATGAGACTTTCTATAAGCAAATAATAGGAAGTCTCATGTACATTACTACGACAAGGCCTTACCTGCAATTTGCTGTAAGTCTCTTGAGCAGATACATGTCAAAGCCTACGATCTTACACTTGCATGCAGCCAAGAGAGTGTTGAGGTATCTTAGAGGAACTATTGATTTTGGTATCTGGTACAAGAGAGGAGGTTGCGGAGAATTACTGGTCTACACTGACAGTGATTTTGCTGGAGATATTGATACTAGGAGGAGCACATCAGGCTATGTTTTTCTGATGGATGAAGCAGCAGTCGCATGGTCATCGAAGAAGCAGCCAATCGTCTCTCTGTCAACGACTGAAGCTGAATATGTGGCTGCATCTGTTTGTGCTTGTCAAGCGGTTTGGTTCATGAGGATCTTGAAGGAGTTGGGGTACGAGATAACAGAGAGCACTGTTATTCTATGTGACAACACCTCAGCTATTAAGTTGTCCAAGAATCCGGTGTTTCATGGAAGGTGCAAGCATATTGGAGTTCGTTTTCACTTCCTGCGTGAATTGGTCAATGATGGAGTGATCAGATTGGAGCATTGTGTGTCTCAAGAACAGGTCGCAGACATTTTCACAAAACCATTGAAGCGTGAAGTATTTGAGAATCTGAGAAGCAAGCTTGGGATTTGTTCTGCTGCGAGTAAGCTAAGCTTGATGCACCAAGCTTAGTTTAGGGAGGGTTTGTTGGAGTGAACAAGTCCGGAAATAAAGGAGTTGAGGAGTTGAGGAGTTGAGGTTTGAACAAGTCTGTTTCTGTTTAAGTTGTTGTCTTTGATAAGTTTAGTTAAGTCTTATTGTCCAAGTCATTAAGTAACCGAGTCTTGTGGTAGTGCTAGTAGTGCTAAGTGTTGTCGATTATTTCGGAGTCTGTTTAGGAGTTTCTGTTTCCTCCAAGGCTATATAAGCCATCGTTGTTTTATGGAATATATTCAGAGTTTCCAAAGTACAATACAAGCTTTGTTTATCATTACAAAAAGCCGCTTGACAAAGTCCATGAAGAACAACAAAGAAGATACATCCGACGACATCAACTTCTTCAAAACCGCTTCATCAATCAACAGAACACTCGACCCAAACATAGCTGCTAGAGAGACACCACATCAACAAAGACACCATAACAATTAGTTTCTCTTTACTGTTAATTTTAACAGCTTTATCTACAATCGATAATTTTCTCTTTTCTTTTAAGTCTTTATTCATGTTTTTTCATTTGACCAATTGTTCTCATGTTTATTTAATTTGCATTTAAGAAATTAATTTCTTTTTTGTTAAGAATATGTAAGGACTTTAAAAATTAAACAGATTTATAAATTCAATTTTGTTTTCAATTTCCATTGCGTTAAATATATCTAGAACTGATTATAATTTATTTTAGTTATTCTAATAACTAAAATTTGCTACCAGTAAATTTGTTCTACATATCAGCCATTAAGAAATTTGTTGAAGTAAACCAAATTGATATCATTTCCATATTTATTTTCCATCAATCTCCTTAGACCCACCACCATTTCCTTTTATAGAAATAAAAGAAATGGGAATGTTGTTATCACCTTATTGAGCAAAATAACTGTTTTTTTTTTTTTTTTTGTTGGTATTAATGTTAAGATGGGCAAATAAATGGTGGGAACGAAGTCATGACTTGTTACGCGACTCAAAGTCTCAAACCCAAAAAAAACTTTTGGTTTTTGGCTTATATATGTGTATGTAATTTAGGCCTTCATTGTTTGCAGTGTCTACTTTAGATATTGGTTTTTGTTTTTGTTTTTTAAAAAACATTTTTTTTTATCCAATCAAGATTTTGGTGAAATAGATTCCCTATTTTTTAGGAAACTAGTTTTTTCAGAGTTTTTTCATTTTGTACATAGTAGCTTCAGAGTTGAATCAACTTTTACAGGTGTTGGATGGATAGTTCGAGATGCTTCTGGCGCACATATAGTTTCAGGGTTTGTTAAATTGAGGAAGGTACAGACAGTTTTTCAGGCAGAGGCTCTGGGTTTTCTTTATGTTCTGCAATTTATTTGGTCTAAAGGGTGGCGCAACTTTTGGTTTGAGAGTGATAATCAAAATTTAGTAAACGTCATCAATCAAAAAGAGCAGAATGTTGACATTGGAACAATACTCTTTGATACAAGATATTGGATGACAAAACTACCAAAATGTTCTCTTGGATATATTAAGAGAACGTAATCAAGCTGCAGATATTATCTCTAAAAAAGTGCATGATTCCCCTGTTTCTTTTCATAGTTTTTCAGTTCCGTCCTTGTGGCTAACTAACTATTTGTTTTAAGTTTAATAAAATAAGATGTTATTTAAAAAAAAAAAAAAAACTAAAATCTCTAAACTTTTGTTTTTTTTCCAAATACTAGCAACGATAGATTTTTTTTTGAAAAAATCAAAATCAAAAACCAAAACCAAAATCAAAAATCAAAAACTAAAATCTAAAAACCAAAATCTAAAAACCAGCCAAACATTCATGGCCTTAATAATCTGTTATGTTATGTATGGATCAAATAACTTAAGAAGTTGAATTCCAACTATGGATATCACAGTCTGAGTACCCAAACACACTCTCTTCCCAATGAAGCGTTGCCTATAGAGTTACACTACAGTAAATGGACATCGTGTATTACAAGAAACAGAAAGACAACTTCGTCACAAAGTGGAATCATTAGGTCAAGTAATGTAAGCTTATCCTCGTCTACATCTCGACGTTGTCCCAGTCAAACGATTTCCCCTCTAAATTGTAATCCGGGTGTTGCATTCGGTTTTTCGCCAATCTGCTCATCACCGCAAGCCCTGAAATTGTATATACACAAATTTTATCATCAAGAAACTTCAATCTTCTCTATGTAGTAGTAGAAATCTTAAATAATAACTAATAACATTACCTTCGACGATTTTGTAAAGAGATGGCCACCAACGCTCTTTAGAGATATCGCTTTGGTTAAGAGACTCTTCAATCTCTTTATCGTGTTTGCCTTCAAGAACATAGCGTAGAGTGACGACGGCGTCTTTCGTTTTCTTCAAAATACTGTTATCGTCTTCGATTTCAAGGCTTTGGAGGTCGTTGTGAGATGAAGTAAGGCTCACGGCCAAAGCAAATTGAGCAGCTGCAGCCCAACGTGAAGAAGCTTGCCATTTCCTCTGACCTTCTAATGGTTGTGATGAGTCATCATTAGCATCTCTAGTACGTTTGTTTTCGAGTACTATACTACGCAAGTAGTCAGCATTTGCAGTTCCTGTACTTTGAACCATCTTCGAGAAAGAACTTTCTCCGTTTGAAAGAAGATTCTCCGGTGTACTGAATTCCTGAACCTGAGATAATGGAAACCTCAAATTATATTAGCTGAAGACGTAAAGCAAATCTCAAATGAAAGAAGATGAAGTGTGCCTACTTTTCCAGAATCAAGGACGAGAACTTTGTCACAGTCGATGATGGTATTGAGACGATGAGCAATGATTAGCATCGTGCATGACTTGAACTCTTCTCGGATGGTCTTTTGGATGAGAACATCAGTTCTAACATCAACAGCAGCAGTTGCTTCATCAAGGACGAGTATCTTAGATCTTCGCAACAAAGCACGTGCAAGACTCAACAACTGTCTCTGTCCAACACTGAAATTCTCTCCTGCTTCAGATACCTAACCAGTGACCAAAAGACCGAGTTACTACTGAAAACAAGAGACTTTCGAGAGAGGAAATGTTAAATTAAGTACCTCGGCATCAAGACCAAGAGGATTTCTGCGTATATTATCTTTCAAGTGTGCCCTCTCAAGAGACTCCCAAAGATTGGCGTCATTGTGTTCACTAAATGGGTCAAGATTGAATCTCACAGTACCTAGATAAAAATGACGCCATCAGTTATTGGCATAGTGATTGCTATTTTGACTTTAAAAAGTACCAGAAGATGTGCGAGACGTCACGTACCTGAGAAAAGAACTGGCGCTTGTGGTATAATTCCGAGCACTTTACGTAGGTCCATCAGTCCAAATTTTCCAATGTCGCATTCATCGACCAAGATCCTTCCTTTCTCCAGCTCCACAATCCGGAATAAGGCATTCAAGAGGCTTGATTTCCCGGCGCCTGTCCTTCCAACAATGGCCACCTTATCCATTGGAGAAATGAAGAACGAAACCTCATGAAGCACAGCAGGTAACTCAGGGCGGTAACGAAGAACAACATCTTCGAATTTTATGGATCCAGATGATGGCCATCCGGGAGGTGGACGGTTGTTTTCAATGACCAATGGAGCCTCTGATGGTATCTCGATATAGTTTCCAACACGCTCAACTGAGTTTAAACTATTCTCAGCTAGACTTGCGAGTCTCAGTACAGCTGTTAAAGAGCTGGTGATACTTAAAGCATAACTGAGAAGCAAACCCATCGTAGATGCAAATGCTTGTTGGTTCTCTGCCTTTCCATTCTGCATTACGGCTAATGACGCAGTCAACCAAACCATGAGACCTCCAAGAACTTCCAAACGGATTCCCAGCCATCGATTTGCACCCATGTTTACAAGCGTGAATCTGATGTTATTATCCATTGATCTTCCATTAATTTCAGCCATCCGGTCATATGCTTTATAAGCACGAATACTTGCTAGTCCATTCAATGCCTCTCCAAATTGAGCATAAACGGGCGATCTTGAAACGGAGTCCATACGCTTAACTTCACGAGATGTGTTCTACGATAAGTAAAGATTAGGTTAGCACACAACACATAAGGTTGAGACTTTTCTTTTCTGTAGTAAGAGTAGAGAACTGAAGCACATTGCGTAGTATGTTACCTGGTAATAGAGATAAGCTCCATAAAACCCGACCAGGAGGGGCATGATGGCCCACAGGGACAGAGTGCTGACAATGCCAATCAAGATAATAGTTGAAAGAAGCTGTGCGATTGAACCCATAAACATGTTTGCGAAGACGGCCACTGTTCGATCAATATCACCCATATCTTTTGCGAATCGATTGATTATCCGTCCTAACGGATTGGTTTGAAAGAAGACCATTGGAGCCCTTAGTATGGAACCAAGCATAGCATCATGCATCTTTTTAGCCGCATAAAGACTGGCCATAATCAACCAATATGAATTGATCAACGTCACACCGACCTGAAACCAAGAAGAAACAAGTCTTAGCTAAAAAGTTTTGCGTTCAATATACTTTTCTTCTCCATTTGGGTTTCTCAATAAGCTGACGCAGAAGAAAATGCTGTACATTATTTCTTAGCTGATCTGCCTTTAAGTTATTATTAAGCGACCATGAGTCATTAAGTTACGGACTCAATCATTTACCAAATGCAACTCGTACCTGTGCAAGCGAAAGAACCGCATAGATGATATTATAAAAGAGGGGTCCATGACTCTTTAGAGTTCCTGCATCAGTCCACTCACTCAGCCAAGTGCTGCTTGAAACTCGAAATATTTGAGTCAAGCCGTAGCATATAAGTAGCATCATCACTACCCATCCACCTCCAAGTGCATCCTGGTACCTGGAACATGGTTACACCCCACTAGTCATTACAATTGCCTTCAAATACGAAGTTTAGCAAGGAAACATGAACAAAAAGAGTCCAACAATATATGTCCATTTTGTAGTAGAAGAAGACCAAAGATGAATTGACATTTTGCAGAACCAAAAAGTATTTATTTACAGATATTTCAATTCTTAAAACGAATGCCGCACATGGTAAAGATCAAAAATCCGAAAGCCAACTTACCTTTTCAGAACTTTCCAACTCACAACTCCAGTTTCACGTTCCTCTCGTTTGACAAGAACAGATTTTCCTTCGTTGGATTTCTTTGTCTCGACTCCATCCTTCTGCACATTATTAGTGTTGCCGTTCTCAACTGGTTTTACAGACGTTTGATCTACTTCAGGTTCTCCATTTTCTTCTGAATATTCTTCAACCTTCCCTGCATTTTCCATTAACCTCTGGAACAATGGGCCACTATGACATAATTCTTCATATGTTCCTTCCTCTTTTACTGTACCCTCATGGACAAGTAGAATTTTATCCACTTGTGATAGGAAGTGTAGCTGGTTTGTAACAAGAACTCTCGTTTTCTGCCCTAGTTCTCTTTTTATGCATTTCTCAAAAACCTATAACAGCCAGTTTCGAACATCAGATAACAATGTTTGCTCAAAAGCAGTTATAGGGGAGAGATCTGTAGCAAACAAGAAGCAGAATATCCATGCAGAACGAGAAAAACAAAACGTTATAGAGTCTAAGATTTGCAAAACTGAAAAAGAAAAAATACAACCTATCCAAAAGAGCCAATGGCTAGTTTACCTGCTGACCAACATGCGCATCAAGGGCACTTAATGGGTCATCCAATATGCACACATCTGAATTTGAGTAGACGGCCCTAGCCATAGAAACCCGCTGCTTTTGTCCCCCACTGATGTTAACACCCCTTTCTCCAATCTCTGTGAGATCACCACCCTATAAATCAAGAGAACGAAGAGGAAACAAAATTAGATACACGAGAACTAGAAAAGTGACGTTCATGCCATCAACGGAAAGTAATGCAATTCAGTTTTCTCGATTTTCCATTGCACCAACAAAATTTAAACGAAGTTTTACCTAACGAAATTTTAATGGACATAGCAAATGAATTCTCCACAAAACTTACAGGCAGTAGCTCAAGGTCATGCCTCAGTGCAGTCACATCAATCACCCTTTCATATTTTTCTGGGTCAAAAGGAGCACCAAACAATATATTGTCACGTACCTACACAACGAAAATAACAATCAGCTCAGAATCGCTTCAGATCAAATCCTGGTGAAACTATTTAGAATCTGCAAGCGGAAGTATCCAAAAGCATCTACCATTATATAGAAAACATGTAATATATAGCAAACTTGATATTTTGACAAGAGGAGAATTCGAAAACTTCGCAGTGAGAACCATACTACGAAAACAGAAGCATATAAGAACTTACTGTTGCGTTAAAGATCCATGAAACTTGTGGAACATAACCAACTGATCCTCTAAGAGTAACTGTTGCATCAGATATTGCAGGAAGTTCACTAAGCATAGCAGATATCAAAGAGGTTTTTCCTTCTCCTGTACTGCCAACCACTGCAACTAGGCTGCCAAGAGGTACATCCAAGTTGATATTTGACAAGGTCGGCCTATCTGCCTGCATATGTATATCGCTGGCTCGTTATTTCATATTTTGACTATATGTATGTAATGAGAGAAAGTAAAAAAAAGTAGAGGATATGGCATAAATAAAGAAACGAGACCTTTGAATCCCAGGAGAAGTATCCATTCCTTATTGAGATGGCTGGCTGTCCAGGAACTATGGGAGGATTTGGTAGGAGAACTCTCTCTTCCGTCGATAATACCTCCTCCAAACGGTTTAAAGATACATTTGCGTTTACCACCTACAAAAGTAAAGCCTTATAAGCATCTGAAAAAAAGGTTATGACAATGACTGGTCTAGTAAAAGAGGCAGGAACGGAAAATAAAGCAGCAATTAGGAGCAATTATGCCACGTTATTCAGCATCAATGAAAACATGATGCAAGAAACTTTTCCAGTAATCACCTGAGTTATAATGTTTGGGAGCAAGAATAAAGGGAACCGAAGCACAGAAAAAAGAGAAAGTGACGTAAACGCTCTTGCAGGTGTCAAATCTCCTCCAAGCAATGAGAACACACCAAATGAAACAACAGTCACGAGAACAGGAATGCTGTTTAGTATGAACATATTGAACTGCATAACAAATGGAAGACCAAGAAGGAGTTAGAAATTAATCATGAAAAGACAAAAATTGAGATACAGTAATGCAATTCATGTAAGAGATTGTGCATGAGTGCCGCTGCACATGGCCACAGAAATTGAAACAATGTTCAATGTACTAGAAATAAGTGCAGCAAATGCCATAAACATATCCTGAAGGGTACCCGTATCAAAATGGTCAAAGGGATTTAACAGACGAGCAGCTTTTGATTTTTCATTGTATACATGCATATCGTAAGGAGAGTGACAAGTAAATGACCAAATTAATTATGCACATCATGCAAACAATCAATATAACAGTCACTGCAGTTAAGCCATACCGCTGACAGGAGTTGTGCTTTGCGGAACCAAGATAATTCATCATCACGAACAATTTGAACCTTGGACTGAAAACTGTTTTCCCAAGCATAACACCTACATCATTTTGGTTTAGTGAGTCAAACATTGCCTCAATCTTCCAATCATGCATAATGTAAAGTCAGATTCCAGAAAGTATCGTACTTCACTATATCCATTGCAGCTAAAACCTCATTCATTAAGCCAATTCTCTTGTCAGTGCGCTGCAACCCTTCTTTTGTTAACTTCTGCGTTTTGCTTATAATAACAGTCTGTTTCAACAAAAATAAAAGAAATATGAACCATTGTCATTGAATTGAAAGACAGTCGAGGTTGAGGAGAGCGAGGCAGGAACAATCAGCATACAGATGAGGATAAGCAGTAAAGAACAAAACAACTTACAGAGGAAAGAGCAAAAGGAGTTATAAAGATTTACGTACCTGTATAGGGAACATTAGGACCAAAAGCACTGCGCCAATAAGCGAGGCAACACCCAATTGTTGATAGAGGAGAACCAGTGCTACAATTATACGAAATGGCGCCGACCACATGTTATGAAGTGATTGGCAAATTTGCTGTCACAGACAGGAGAAAATTTAGGACACCTAACAGCTAGATAAACATTACTGATTTCAAGCCAAAGATTAGAAAAAAAAAAAGCATTGTCCAAAGGTACTTATTTATAAGAATCAAGCAAAAACAAGGTTTATTGGCTAACATAGAACATGGATGTCGAAAATGAAATTACAATTTATAAAAAACCTTGATCTTAGAATTAGCTTATCAGATTCAGTCTATTACTTGCAGGTAAAGGATGATCTTGATAAATTGCAATTTAGACTCATAATCTGAGGTAAAAATACACAGAAAAAGCTACAGAGGGAAAAGGTAACAAAGATATACACCTGTAGCGACTCTGCATCGGTCGTCATTAAGTTTGTTATTTTTCCTGTTTGAAACTTCTTCCGGCCCTCATTAGTTAGCCTCAGCGATTTTCGGAACACAGCAGCAGTCTATCAAGGGAGGAGGTCATTAACAGGAAATAATAATCTAAAAGCATCTGCTATAGCTTTCAACAAACATATCAGCAGAGATTTTGTATCAACCCAAGAGAAACAGAGCAAAGAAAAATTAAGTAGCAAAAGATAATTGACGTGAAACTCCAGCTTACCAGTGCAGACCTTAGCCGGTAACCAACACGCATCACATTTTGGAAATATTGAGCTTCACATAGAACCCCCAATACCTGAAAATGTCAACATCAACATCAAGCGCTCAAGGAATCCCTTGGTCAAAGTCTTAACCTAAACTACATTAACAAAACCCCTTCAACATGCAATAGTATTAAAAGTACAAAGACAACAACCTCCAACATTAGCATCAGGTTATAATACAAATGAAATCAGCGAAGATTACACCCAGCTTATAAAAGTAAAACTTGTGCTACAATCCGTAGCATCTACTATAGATCAAGAATTTCATGAAGTCCTAGAAAGAGAGGCAAGAGAGTTTGTTTCATATTATTCCAACGAAGATTGAGGATGCATATATATGTCCTCTGAAGTCCATGCAAGAAACTAAAATAGGCAGAGGAGAAAAGGGAATGTTTTGCATACCACTCCAACAAAGATTGAGATTGCATAGATGTAACCAATCCAGGCTGGTTCATTAAGTTGCATTGACTGCAGAAAATTTTGAGACCACATTGTGAGACATCTTCAGAGAATAATTCCAAATGATTATAGGATTTTGAATTTATCAAGAACATTTAAACATTAATTCTGGCTAGTAGGAATATGGATCCATCTCAGCAATCAATGTGAATGGAAAATTTACAAATAATTGTCTTCAATAGGTTCAAGCACGGCGTGCACTGGGAACAAAAAGGGGGAAAGGAACAAACCTTTAAGAGCTCATTCAGAAGAAGAGGCCCCACGAATTGTGAACAGTCATTCCCAATCTGTGAGATACATTTTAGATGAATATGTCAAAACACTTGATTAACCAGTTACAAAACACACCATTTAGGAAATATAAGACCTCCAAAGCCATCAATATTATCAAATAAACAGAAGTACCTTCCAAAACCCACCCCACCAAAACCTACAAAATGCAGAAACAGGCTTCCATAAGACACAGTCCATAAGGATATAATATATATAATGCGTATGCCATAACTAGTTATTCATAATGCATATACTATTACAACCAGATATTTCTTTTTTTAAAAGATCACACATCATGTTAAAGCCAAAACAATCAATCTATTCCGAAGAGAAGAGAACACGTCTCCGAAGATGTTTCTCTTTACCTTCCTCCAAGGCTGTTGTTCAGTGCTCTCAAGAGCCACGGTTTGGGCTTTTCTAGTTCCTTCTCCCAGGACCTCTGGAAGCTAAAAAGAGAGATAACAATACATCACGCAACCAAGCCAGTTATAGACAGTATGAGAACAGTTATTATTTATCGAAGATTCAAAAGACCTCCTCATGAGAGTTTCAGTACGATCCCAAGTATCCAGATGCCACACATCCTTCTCCGTGAGAGGCCGTTCCGATCCCAGAATCATTAATGGATTCAACCATGAGAAGAAGATTCCTGAGGAGATAAAGAAATTGGCAAGAAGGTACTTAATAGCCAAAGTTGAACAAATGTTGAAGAATCTACCATACAAAATGTTGCAGCTTGGTCAAAGTGATGACACTAAACAAAGACTTCGGTCTCACAGTCACAATCCAGTTTCCTATGTTCGTTTCTAGGGAGAACTGGAGGATAAGTCAAAAAGAAACTCAAGAGACTATAGAAAACTCATTGTGCTAAATGCAGAAACACTTTTATGGACTATTCACACTACAAAAGAAATTCAAAGATTCGAGGAAATGTTTAAGCTATGAATAGAAATACCAACTCATATAGGTAGCAAGTACAGAGGAGAGATCAGAGATGCTGTGGTGAGTCTCACAAGAAAAGAGAAAAGAATATACGTAACCAAATCCACACAACGGGAATGAGAAGTACATAGAGTGACATACTGTCAAATAAATTCGCATGCCTCTCAGGACATATTTGTTCTCCTCCAGGAAGCTCTTCATACTCGTAATCCTCAGAGGTTTCAGTTCCCACTGGTGTGTAACCAGGGTGAGGATCCAAATTAGGGAAATACACAAACAAGAGAGTTCCAAATGCAACCTGGATCCAAAAGCCACCCTCTACGTCATTATCAGAAGACAATTGCATCATCTACAATCTGATTTAGATACAGCACCCGGTAAAAAGAAGTGTAGCCAATGCAAAAAGGAGTCTCAAAGTGCAAACCTGAACTGCCACCTCGCTTATGTAAAGATACAGTTTGAAACTGCAAAATAATCCCCAAAAAAAATAAAAAATATGAAGCATATCAGTTCATCCTGCCAGACCAGGGCACTGAACTTGCATAAACCATATATAGACTGAAAAATTACCAACCTGCCATAGTATTCCTTGACTGAGAGAACAAGATTTAACAACACCATATCTCCCACAAGAGCATAAATAACAGCAAATCTGACAAACCAACGAAGTTCATGAATATATGTTTTAGTTTCAACAACAGTCATGACCAATGCAGAACCCCAAGCAAAAGCTTCAAGGGCCAACATGAACGCCTGCCAAAGAAAGCACAAAACAACAGCATCTCTCAGGCAAAACATACAGAACAACAACAAAAAGCAAAAGCGTATAAAAAGCAAGTGATGACACACCTCATACGGAGGAAACCCAGCTCCATCCAAATCCAAGATTGAGACCCTCATGACCAATCTAAACAAAGGCTCGGCAGTACTATAAGCAGCCAACAGAGCCAGCAAATAGGTATACCATTTTGACCTCAAGCAGAACTTATGCACTTTGTGATCCTTTAGGGTAAGCCACAGGCGGTAAAGGCACAGAATCAACAGAACCAGATGAGAGATACCAAGCACAAAAGAGTCAATAGCACATGGCGTGTATGCACCAAATGCATAATCCACCATTTTTGTCCACACACCATTCGGCACCGGCTTGCAGTACCACTCCAACGGCTCAAAACCCATCTTCTTCCTCAGTTAAAAAGATCCCCTGCTTCCAAAGAAAGAAACATAATAATTTTGACAACTGAGAATTCGAACTGTCACAGGAAAAAAAGAAATCAATTGTCATGTGATTATGTACTCGATGAGACGAAATTGAGGGAAAAAAACGAAAAAGTTGTGGATAGTTTATTGTCAGATATTCGCAGAAAAAATAAAGGTATCATTTTCGTGGATGCAAACTTTATCCTCTGAATAATTAAAAAGGGAGAACAGAGACAAGCGCCAAAAGTTAGCTCCGCCTCCAATAAAAAACAAAAAAAAGCTTTAACCATAGATTCTCGGAAACGTAGGAGAAAGAAATATCATCAATAGAAGACGATAACCCCTAACTTTGTATCCTCATAAAACAATAATAAAAATCTACAAAAAAAAAAAAAAAATTAGAAGCCGAAAATGCTTTTCTCTCTGGCTTTAGTCTACCATGAAACGAAATCGCCGTAACAAGCACGAAATCGATTCGATTAAGATTTACTGCTGCAGACTTCTCTCCCGATTTATGGGTAAAAACGCAGACAAAAAGGAGAAAACGAAACCTCGGTAGTCAAAGAGACGCGAGAGATTTTACGCCGGAGATTTGGAGGAAATCAGGAAGATGTAAACCGGAATCTTAAGAACTCATTTGACCGGAGAACCAAAAAGATGCCGCCTCTCTTTCACTCGCTTAAGAGAGATTGAGATTTTGAAGGAGAAAAAACGATGCGTCACTGCTTACAGCCTACAATGAAAATCCATAATCTATGGAGGAGAGAGACGCAAAAAGTCAAAAGGATTCATCATACAAATAAGTAACAAATCGCTACTTTTTCTACTACTTATTTAAATATTCCCCAATTTGAATAGCCAAAAACAAATCGGGTATATTATTAGCTAACTAACTATATTTAGAAACAACTCAGTAAATAATTATGAATTTTTATTACAGAAAATATGGATGGTTTTTGATAGATTATTGTAGGTATGCCAGTTTTTTGTTTTTGTTAAGGAAAAAAATCTCTTACATGAAAGATCTAGCATTTTAAAAATAATCGAGAATGACAGTACACCACTATGCGATTATATCTAAAGAACTTTACCTGACTTACTCTAAATGAGAGTAGTCATCGTGATCAAAATGGTTGAAAGATAACTAGATCTAGTGAGTTAATTTTTGGATGTACGTTTCTGTTATTCCATTAACCTGGTGATGTTAAGACGAGCATATTATACGCTAGTTAAGTACTGCTTGCAATTAAATATGATCAGTGCTTAAAAAAAAAAAGTTCGTGGCGGAAAATGTTGAATTTAACCCAATCTTGCTGCTCACATGCCATGACCAATTTTTTTGTTTCTCCTGATTTGTTGTGCTCTCTTCTCGTCGTTGTATATTCAAAAAAATCAAGAATAGTTATTACAACAAATTTTTTATCGTTTATAAAACATTCACCCATTCGATCGATCGAATTGTTAGAGGACAACAATTTTAATACACAATTTTTAATCTATAAATCGCAATATAAATTTGGGATCATCGACTAATCCATCACTAGCTTTGTCCACACTGCACTAATTAATAAACAAGTGTTATAGAAGAAGAGAGAACAAGAGAAGAGAAGAATTGGTTGTGTATTATTCTAATAGAGAGATCCTTTATATAGGAGTACAAGAGTAGGGTTTTCCTTGTAAAGGAATACCCTTGGTGGACAAGGTATAATATTCTAGAATATGGGCCGATAATGGGCTTCCACATAAACTATTTATAACACTCCCCCTTGGAAGTCCATTATCTAAAAATATCTTCAAAGTGCGTAGTATGCTGCCTCGTTAAAACCTTACCAGGAAAACCCAATGGGAAAAACCTTAGTTAAAGAAAAAGAGTACAGCGCGCAACTACTCCCCCTCATGAGGACATTCGTGTAGATCTTTGACGTGATATAATCCAATAAGGTGAACTAACTTCTTGAAAGTAGCAGATAGAAACTCCTTTAAAATCTTCACTTGAACAACTTTAGAACATTGACATCGCCATTCTTCTTGGGTTTGGTGATGAATCTACTTTATCATTCTCTTCACTCCACTTGGTTTCATAAGTGAAAGACAAGGACTTTGAAAAGGAGATAGACCTTCGTGTTTTTCATTTGTGTGTTCTTTGTTGCCTCATTAAAACCTTTCATGGAAAAACCCAATGGGATAAAAACCATGATAAGGAAAAAGAGTACAACCATACACATCGTCATATATCTCCCCCTTGGAAGCATCTTCTTCAGGAGATGCATTCCAATCATTTATACCATATTTTGACAATCATTATAAGTATAAGCTTAATGATTAAAGTCATGTGATTATCTTATAATCTCTTAGGTTATTGGACTTCTGGTCCATAACAACTTTTCACAAAAACAATCACTTCTTGATCTTTTGAACTTCGGGTCCAAACTTTATTTCACATGAAAAGATTAATATATTGCTCAATTAACATTTTAAATATGGTACTCCGGGACCAAATATATATGAGCATTCTTTATGTATATACTACAAAGATCTTTTTAAGATAACATATCTTTTACTAAAATTTCTATTTGAGATAACCGAAGACTCTTCCAAGATCTTTGATCTCATATTCTTTGCATCATACTATTTTCGATAACTCTTCAAGAGTTTCATTGATAGTTAGCCTTATATATTCACTTTTGTGATTATACCCATGAAATATATTTCTATTCATTTGATTGAATAGCTAGTGTTCTCCAGGAACATAACGGTTAAATCATTAATTCTTCAGTGATTATATCCTTCATGGACTTTTATATAAATGTCATTGTTTAGTGGGTCATATATGTCAAGTTCTTCTTTTATTGCCAAACTTAAGTAACTTGAAAGTTGCATCCACCACATGAGATTATATCTCTTCATATCATTTTTCTTAGGCATAAATGCCTATTTATAACCCACTCGTTTTACACTTTTTAGGTGTAAGGACTTCTGGTCCAAATACTTTTCTCTTTCTAAGAGCTTTTAGTTGTGCGTCTATTGCTTCTTTTCGATTTGGCCAAATCAGTACTTTGTGTACACAATGCAATAGACTTTGTTTATTGATCCTCTTTCTCATTCATAACATCAACTGCTACATTGCATGCAAATATTTTATTTACGACGTCGATTTGCTTTTCTGGTTCCAATTTATTCCAAACATGACATAATTAATTCTCGAGATCTTTTCATTGTCTCAGGTACCTGAATTTCTTATTTTTCATGTTTATTGTCTCTTCTGGAGATCACTCAAAAATATTTGTTTCCTCGGTTTGACCATTGTCAATTTATGCTCATTTACTTTTCTGAGGATTTTAATATTCGGAACCAACCGGTCTATCATGCTTCATGCGTTCTTTAGACTTACTAGCAGCTTGATATAGTCCTTCTGGGATATCAATTCTTATTAGAGCATTTACAGCTGGTAAGTGACTCAATATCACTATATTTGGGTCAGTAAATGTATCTGGCAACTGATACAGTAAGTTTTGTGAATGAATTATCTTTAGGACATCTATTTCACATTCTATAGTCCGAGGATCAATGATAATTCATTCCAACTTTAATCTTTCTCCAACTATTTATTTTCTCCCCCTGATGTTGGAAAGACTGGCTCACTAAAATGACAGTCAAATGAGATTCATATCCAACATATATTTACCACCTCTTTCGAGGATCCATCTTATATTGCTGTGGTGGATCAATATTGATGTATATTGCACATCCAAATACTTAAAGATGGAATTTATTAGGTTTCTGACCCAAAACCAATTTTGATGGGGATAACTAGTAGTTACTCGTTGGCTTTATGCGAATTAATGCTTCTGCATTATGTGTATGAACATTTGCTACTGGATGTTCGACATTTATTCTTACAAACATGATTTTCTCATCAAAGACTTAAGATGTGAATTCACTAGTACTACCAAGTAATCTCACAAACTTCAGGTTGCAGATTAATAGCATTGATACATACAACCATTTTGTTGATGCATAAAGAAACACAATAAATTTTCTTCTAGAGGATGATTAGTCCACGAAATGGGTTATTAAACCACATATGTTTCTTGTATACTTTCTAGAAAATGAATAAGACTATAAATCTATTTTGGCTAGTGATAATTGTTGTATTATCATAATCTCTTATGATAAAATATCATATTAGAAATCATTAAGAAGAATCTTCTAGTTCTTCAATAAATGTCTACATGTTGTATTTTTCTTCGCATAATTCTTGAACCGGAATGGTCTAACCAGTTCATGCCAAAGTATGTTATATACGGTAAACTTCTGGTTTACTATATAACATCTATTTAACTTTTCTTCATATATTGTCTTAACTTGATTAACTTCGAAATCCCTTGGAGTTACTTTATATATGATTCATCAAGATCATTTATCTTTGAATATAATCTTCTGGACTATGATATAGGGATTGTTAGATTTTTCTTGATCAATGATCAAGTTTATCTTGAGTGTGAACATAATCTTCTAGATGTTCCACCTCTAATTGCTCACTTGAGTTCTTGAAATAAGACTTGTTGATCTTGACCTTGACATTAACCATATTCATATCCATATCCATATTTATGTATTTTCTTACTCAGTATAGGATATCACATTCACTTCAGGGAATAGATCAATTAGACAAGATTAATGATTTTATTATTTTCTCAAAATAATTTCTCAAACAGTCTTTCATGATATTGTGTCTGCAGGACAACATTATTTGTCTAAGATTAGAGTATACCTTTTAGCATCTTTACATCATTGATATTCTCTTCCCATAATCTTCAAGATAATTAATGATTATGTATAGACTTCAGGTCTTATAATCTTAGATGTAAAGGCTTATATGAGCTTTACCTAATGCCGCATTGATCATATTTTTTCTTAGATTTATGTAAAGAACTTCGGGTTCTTCTACAATCGAAAATAAGATATTTTTATATATATATATATATAAATAGAAAATAGAATTTATTAAACAGCACATATATATAATCAAAATATAGTAAAGAAAAATAACTAATATCATTAACAAGTATTTTATTATCACTTCAGGTGATAAATTCAATTTTAAATAACATATTAAAAATCATTAAGAAGAATTATTTTGCTATTGTGTCTGCTGGACAACAATATTTTAAAAATACTTCTCGAATATATTTATGCTATTATGTCTTCAAGACAATAATAATTTTGTGATGTATTCTAACACCTTTATAATATTGGTATTATTCTCACTTATATAATTCAAGTCATATTATCATTAGATGCAATCATTTTCTTTAAATTGCTCTATTAGATCATATCACTTCTGGTGATTATCCATTTTCGATAGATTACTCTTGATCAATTATTTGATCTTAAGGTCATAAAAAATGTGATGATAAATAAATATGTATATTCATATAATATAAAAGTAATTATGTCTTATATGAATAATGATTAGCACAAATAATAATATTCTAATCCAAGCTATTAAATCAATGGTTAGATGTTTGTTCGCTTTTCCTTTGACTATCAAAGAATGAAGAATTCTCTTACAATAAATTATCAGATTCTTGTAATAGTGCTGAAGATATCAAACCAATCAACTCACGTATTTAAAAACTAATTGGGTTATACTAAACCAATGCAATACCAAACCTACAAATATCTAAGCCGGTTCAAACCAGGTCAAATATCTCAAATTATCAGATTCGTCAAAGAAATATAAGTTAATAAATATAACTCAAACAATAAGCTATTATAACGAATCGAAGGTCTCAAATTATCTGGTTCATCAAAGAGGTATATAAGCTATTATAACTAAAACAATAACTTCAGCCAATCATGATTCACAAAACATGATTCAAAAGTATACTTATCTCGATTATTGGAGAGAATAAGTCCGTAAGGTAATACGACTTACGAGTACGGCATCCGGAAACTGAGAAGACGTCAGTTTAGGCTTTGCTCATAATTGTACAGGTTTGTGCACTTAACATAATTATCTATCAAAAATTGAATAATCAAACCGATCAGTATTTGAAAGAAAAACCAAACAGCCTGTTCAATTTATTATTTTAAAACAGAGAATCCAATTTGATCAAACTAACGATTCATCACCAATCAAATTTTCTTAGATATGATTTAATGCTATACCAAATCAGTTGACCAAACAAAATAAGAAATTCAAAATGCTTTACGATTATAAATAAGCTACGATCATATGGCATGTAATATAGATTATGTTTTTCTTAATTACTTTGAAGACATTCACAAATTGACAAATATGCGTGAACAAAATACTATTTAAATATGAACAGTGAAAGTCATAAAGTTTATATAAAAAGAACATGCATTCAAACGTGGCTCACAAACAGATCTCGTCAAAGCAGTGACTCATGTGCTTATGGAAACATGGTAATATATCAAACCGTATTCATGTTTCGATTAAATAAATCATGTTGTAAATGTATAAAGCAATAGATTAAAAGTATATTTTCTAGAGACCATCATATATATACCAAATCCATAGTAGATTAAAGCAATAGATTAAAAGGACGAGTAGTTAGATCTAAAATATGGTACTTATCTTTGATAATGATCTGGAGAGTGGAGCGTACGATGAGCTACATACGACGGAGTCTCAAACAATATATGGATTAGGGTTTTGCTTTGACGGCTACCGTTTCATGGTTACTCAGACGGCTAGAGTTTTAACCTAATGGTTAGAGACTCGTGCTGATAACGTGTTATAGAAGAAGAGAGAACAAGAGAAGAGAAGAATTGGTTGTGTATTATTCTAATAGAGAGATCCTTTATATAGGAGTACAAGAGTAGGGTTTTCCTTGTAAAGGAGTACCCTTGGTGGACAAGGTATAATATTCTAGAATATGGGCCGATAATGGGCTTCCACATAAACTATTTATAATAACAAGAAAGAATTTAGTGAGGCTTTTCTTGATACGGTTGTCCAAGTCAACTGTGGTGGGTGACCACGTTGGGATCTTTTGTATTTTAAATAACCAGGACCAAGATATTTTAAAAGGGAAAACAGAATAAGATTTGTTTACATTGTTTCCTTAAATTTTCTTATGAAATTAGTTTGCTTGTTGAAAGAAGAGAAAATTGACTAAATACCCAAAAAAATAAAAACATTTATTGTTCCATTACTATTTCACATTTGCTCTTTCTACCCTTACATATTTTTTAAGGTTTTAATATACTTTTGTCCTCCAAATTAGATTTTCAATTTTTTTGATTTTCCTTACAAACAAATTATAAAATTAAAGAAAAAAAAAAGAAAGAAAATTTATAAGGGATGTCGTCGTGGTTTATTTTCGGATAGTTAGAGGAAAAAAAAGGAAACAAATATTTGAAAAATATATAGTTGAAATATTTTCTCGATTTTGGTAGAAGATGATTACTACAAAAGATATATGAAATATTTTCTCGATTTTAGTAGAACATCTAGTAAAAACACGAATACTACAGATGTAGAAATTTTTTTTTAGTAGAACACTAATTTTGTGGATGGTAGAATGAATTGTTATACATATGACACAAAAACTACGGAATGTAGATATGAGTGTTTAGCGTGTATTTTGTAGAATATATTGTGTAACATCCGTGAACCTGGAAGTTGTTTTGGAAGTGGTGTTGGACGATGCTAGGGGTTCGGGAGTAGTTGGCACATGCTCTTAGAGGTGTGAATTGAGGGTTGGCTGTACATGTTCTTGTTTGATTGTTGTGCAGTCGGTCTAAGGTTCAAGCATCGCGAAGAAAGTGTGTTAAATTCTTCTGAACGACTAGTATCGGTCGACACCCGAAGGGTGTCGATCGACACCGGTTATCGGGTTTGATTTCCGGTTTAAGTCGATCGATTTGCAATTGGGTTGGTTTTGGTCGATGGGTGTCGACCGACACCAAGGAAGGGTGTCGATCGACACCGGTTATCTGGAAATCGACCGGTTTGATTTAAGTCGGCTGGTTTTGTTCGGTTTTGGGCTAGGAAAGCCCTAGGTCGCGATTTAAAAGTCTCCAGCCGCGTGAGAAGCTCAGTTTTCGAGAAAGAAAGGTTCCAGAGAGGCTGAGGTGATTTCCAGAGAGTTTTTGGAGTTTGGAGACTCGTTTTGTTGCTGTTCTTCGTTGTTCTATCTCTTCTCCATCTTTTCAATCCGTTTCTAAGGTGAGTGCGTGACTGTAGGCCCGTTGATCAATAGAGATTGTTTGATTTCGAGTTTTGGTTGTGTTCTTGAGTTGTTTATGCTGGATTTCGTGTTTGATAGTATTGGGGCGTTGAAAACCCCTAGATTTTGTGTTATTGCGATTTTGGAATGTGATTTTCGTAGCTTCTGGTTTCTGGGCGTCGAGCCGGTGTCGAGCGACACTCGATGAGTGTCGATCGACACTCGGGAGGCTGGCGTCGATCGACACCATTCAGGTGTCGGTCGACACCGACCTGGGTGTCAGGAAACGTGGGTGTTTCCTGACAGGGAGATCATGATGTTGTCGTTTATTGTTGAGCATTGTTATTCTGGTTGTTTATTGTGACGTATTGTCTATGATTTGACGTAATTGGCCTGTAGGCAGGATGATCCACTCACTAAGTATTTATGATAATACTTACGCATCTCTATTCCAATGTGATGCAGGTAACAGCAATGTTCTTCCGCGGAAAGAGACCGAGAGAAGAGGATGATGAGATTAGGAATTTGATATTGGCATTGTTGTTGTGGTTGACCAGAAATTCTTGAGTTTAGGGTGTTAGACTTTATTTCAATAATGTAGCAAACCGGTTTAGGTTGCTAGAGTTATTCTTTATTGGTTATTCTTTATTGGTTATTTGTTGAACAATTATCATGATTTAATAATATTGGTTTACTTCCGCATTGTGTTGTTGAATTAGCTGTTGAGGATTAATATTTATGGGAATATTAATCTGGGCTAATTATTTAATAAAAAAAAAAAAAAAAAATTCGGTTGTTTCATTTTGGTATCAGAGCGTAGTCGGTTTTAGGACTGTTAGAATTGGATGAATTGGACTATGTGGTTAACTGATTATGTGAGTTAGTCAGTTAGTGGTCTAGTCTCATCCTCTCGGTCCTCCAGTTTTCCGCGGGTAAGTGAGTTGGATATTTGGTGTGTTTTGGTTTTGTGTCTGTGTTTTGACCTTTGCTCTTTTTCTGTACTTGGTGGTAGTGCAGAGAGATGGACGCAGGTCGTGGTCGTGGCCGTGGTCGTGGTCGCGGTGCAGCCCGTGGGGGCAGAGGAGCTGGTCGCGGTGGGCGAGCAGCGGGTCGTGGAGGTCGGGGTGCTGGTCGTGGTTTGCCAGAGGCTGAGGCCTCAGTGGAGAGTGCGGCGCCTAGTGTGGCGGCAGCGTCGGTGACACAGTCTGTTTCGTTAGCCGGTGGGGCTAGTTTGGGCGTCGGGGGTGGCGCGGGGGCAGGAGCAGTTCCCGGTGGGGGCGCGGCTCTTGCTCAGGGTGATTTGATTGTGGGGCTACTGACGCAGCTTTTGGCACGTCTTCCAGAGGCAGTTCCACAGCAGGCTCCGGTTGCACCTCCAGCGGCCGGGGCACAGGTTGGTGCCGGGGCACATGTTGGTGCCGGTTTTGTTGAGCAGCAGGAGGCTGTGGTGCAGCAGGGTGTTGCAGTTGGGTTTTCTCCTTATCGTGAGATGATGAGGGAGATGCAGAGGATTGGTACGCCTACGTTTGAGGGCGGGGTTACTCCAGAGCAGGCTGATGAGTGGCGTCAGAGGTTGGAGCGGAACTTCGATTCTGTTCGTTGTCCGGCACAGTTTCAGGTTGAGTTGGCAGTGCACTATCTTGGAGGTGATGCACATTTTTGGTGGAGGTCTGTTAGGACCAGGAGAGAGGTCTGGACCTGGGTTGACTTCGTCGAGGAGTTCAACCACAAGTTTTTCCCTCAGGAGGCTCGTGACAGGCTGCAGTTGAGATTTTTGGACTTGACTCAGGGTGAGAGGTCTGTTCGAGAGTATGATGTAGAGTTCTGCAGATTGGTGGTCTTTTCTGGTGGTGAGCTGATCAGTGAGCGAGCATTGACGTCGCGGTTTCTCCAGGGGCTTCGGAGGAACATCAGGACTCAGTGCAGAGGTGGTATGTACCACACCAGAGCTGGTTTAGTGGAGTTGGCAGCGTCCATTGAGGAGGACTTGCGTGAGCCGGTGAGTACGGCGGTTGTTCCAGTTGCAGTTGCTCCTGCTACCCATCCTCGGGGCCAGCAGCAGCATCAGCAGCGCAGAGGTCACAGTTCTGGTTACGGCAGGGGCAGTAGGCCTGCGCAGGGCCAGAAGAGGAGAGCAGAGGAGATATCTGCTAGTAGCCCGAGTACGGGTGGTTGTTTTGGTTGTGGTAGTCTGGATCACAGAGTGGCGACGTGCCCCAAGAGGGCGGGATCCAGAGAGTCGACAGTGTGCTACTACTGCAGGGAGCCGGGGCATATCAAGACTATGTGTCCCAAGTTGCAGCAGAGAGCAGTGGCAGCGGCGATTCAGCCGTTGGCTATTCAGTCAGCAGCGCAGGTTGCGGCGTTGCAGTCAGGTGGAGCGCCGAGAGTGTATACTTCGGCAGAGGTGGGCCAGACCAGTCAGTCAGGCCAGATCACAGGTAAAATCTTGACTCAGACTTTTAAATTCTTAAGGTAGAATTGTTGGGTTGTCTGTTTCTGTTGTTTTACTGTGATAGAGTTAGAGGTTCTCAACACTTGTGGAATTGTGTAGGGACCTTGTTAGTTGGTGGATTTGAGTCTCACGTTCTGTTTGACTCGGGAGCATCTAATTGCTTCATTACTCCAGAGAGAGCTGAGGGTAGTGGTATTCGGAGTAGCGAGGGCGAGGCTTCAGGCTTTGTCAAGGTGGCCGGAGGTGGTTATTTGGCTACTTCGGGCAGAGCTAGAGCAGTTGATGTGCAGATTGCGGGGCAGTCTATGCCAGCAGATTTGGTCATCAGTCCAGTGGAGCTGTATGACGTGATTTTGGGGATGGACTGGTTATCTCTTTACCGAGTTCATCTGGATTGCTACAGAGGTAGAGTGGCGTTTGAGCGGGATGCAGGGAAGTTGGTTTATCAGGGAGTGAGACCGACTTCGGGGAGTATAGTGATTTCAGCTATTCAGGCAGAGCAGTTGTTAGAGCGGGGCTGCGAAGCCTATTTGGCGACGATCACTATGACAGAGTCCAGTGGTGAGGTGAGTCTGCAGGATATTCAGGTTGTCCAGGATTTCGAGGATGTATTTCGGTCGCTGAAGGGATTGCCACCATCTCGGTCAGATCCTTTCACGATTGAATTAGAGCCCGGGACAGCTCCGATATCGAAGACACCTTACAGGATGGCTCCAGCAGAGATGGCAGAGCTGAAGAAGCAGCTAGAGGACCTTTTGAGTAAAGGGTTCATCAGACCTAGTGTTTCGCCGTGGGGAGCACCAGTGTTGTTCGTTAAGAAGAAGGATGGCAGTTTTCGGTTGTGTATCGATTACCGGGGACTTAACCGAGTCACAGTGAAGAACAGGTACCCACTTCCGAGGATCGATGAGTTGTTGGATCAGTTGAGAGGGGCTACTTGGTTCTCCAAGATTGACTTGGCATCGGGTTATCATCAGATTCCGATAGATGAGGCAGATGTCCGGAAGACAGCTTTTCGGACGAGGTATGGGCATTTCGAGTTTGTGGTCATGCCTTTTGGCTTGACTAATGCGCCGGCAGCATTTATGAGGTTGATGAACGATGTGTTCAGGGAGTTTTTGGACGTGTTTGTCATTATTTTCATTGATGACATTTTGGTGTATTCGAGGAGTCCAGAGGAGCATGCGACTCATTTGAGGCTTGTGTTGGAGAAGCTTCGAGAGCAGAAGCTGTATGCTAAGTTGAGCAAGTGTAGCTTTTGGCAGCGAGAGATGGGTTTTCTTGGCCACATTGTTTCTGCAGAGGGAGTTTCTGTGGATCCGGCTAAGATTGAGGCTATCAGAGATTGGCCTAGACCGAGTAGTGCTACCGAGATCAGGAGTTTTCTGGGTTTAGCAGGCTACTACAGGAGGTTCGTCAAGGGGTTTGCGAGTATGTCTCAGCCGATGACGAGATTGACTGGCAAGGATGTGCCGTTTGTGTGGTCGCAGGAGTGCGAGGAGAGCTTTGGGAAGCTCAAGGAGATGTTGACTAGTACACCAGTTTTGACATTACCCGACCCGGGGAAGCCATATGTAGTGTACACAGATGCTTCAGGTGTTGGACTTGGTTGTGTTTTGATGCAGGAGGGCAGAGTGATTGCCTATGCTTCGAGGCAGTTGCAGGGCAGTGAGCGCAACCGTCCTACACATGATCTTGAGTTGGGAGCAGTGGTTTTTGCACTCAAGATTTGGAGGTCTTATCTTTATGGTGGTAGAGTGCAGATCTTTACAGATCACAAGAGTCTACAGCATATTTTCACTCAGCCTTTGCTGAATGCGAGACAGACGCGTTGGGTGGAATTTCTGGCAGACTATGACCTGGATATTGTTTATCATCCAGGCAAGGCCAATTTGGTGGCAGATGCTTTGAGTCGACGGAGGGTTGATTCAGATAGAGAGCGTGGTGTTGAGGCCTTGGTCAGCGAGATTAGTACATTGCGTCTTTGTGCTATTTCGGAGGAGCCTTTGGGTTTAGAGGCAGCTGATCAGGCAGATCTACTCAGCAGGATCAGAGTGGCTCAGCAGGATGATCCGGTTTTGTTGGATGCATCGCGGGCAGCGGGTTCTGAGTATCAGGTCTCTTCGAATGGAACTATTTTGGTTCGTGGGCGAGTCTGTGTGCCTAAGGATGAGAAGTTGAGGCATGAGGTTTTGAGAGAGGCTCATTCGAGCAAGTTTTCGATTCATCCAGGTGCTACCAAGATGTACCGTGACCTCAAACGGTATTATCATTGGGTTGGGATGAAGAGAGATGTGGCAGATTGGGTTGCGAGGTGCAACACTTGTTCTTTGGTCAAGGCAGAGCATCAGGTGCCTAGTGGTCTTCTGCAGAGTTTACCCATTCCAGAGTGGAAGTGGGATATGATCACTATGGATTTTGTTGTGGGATTACCTATCTCACGGACTTTCGATGCGATTTGGGTCATTGTGGATCGCCTGACCAAGTCAGCACATTTCTTGGCCATCAAGAAGACAGATGGAGCTGCTGTTTTGGCTAGGAAGTTTGTGCGGGAGATTGTGAGGCTGCATGGAGTGCCAGCCAGTATTGTGTCGGATAGAGATCCGAGGTTTGCTTCAGAGTTTTGGAGAGCATTTCAGACTGAGATGGGCACTAAGGTGCATATGAGTACAGCGTATCATCCGCAGACAGATGGGCAGTCAGAGAGGACTATTCAGACTTTGGAGGATCTGCTTAGGATGTGTGTACTGGATTGGGGTGGTCATTGGGCTGATCATCTGTGTTTGGCAGAGTTTGCCTATAACAACAGTTTTCAGTCTAGTATTGGTATGGCTCCTTATGAGGCTTTGTATGGGAGGCCATGTAGGACACCCTTATGCTGGACCCAAGTGGGGGAGCGCAGCATGTTTGGAGCTAGTTTTGTTCAGGAGACGACGGAGAAGATTCGTGTCTTGAGGCTGAACATGAAGGAGGCTCAGGATAGACAGAGGAGTTATGCAGACAGGCGGCGACGTGAGCTTGAGTTTCAGGTGGGAGATAGAGTTTATCTCAAGATGGCTATGTTGAGGGGCCCTAACAGGTCCATAGCAGAGAACAAGCTCAGTCCGCGGTTTATGGGTCCATTTCCAGTGGTGGAGCGAGTTGGGCCAGTGGCTTATCGGTTAGAGTTGCCACCGATTATGAGCGCCTTTCACAAGGTGTTTCATGTTTCTATGTTGAGGAGGTGTTTGCGTCCTTCAGAGGAGGTTGTGGTTGAGATTCCAGAGGATCTTCAGCCAGATATGACAGTTCCGGCAGTTCCTGTGAGGATTCTTGAGAGGAGAGTCAAGGTTCTGCGGAACAAGAGGGTGCCATTGTTGAGAGTCTTGTGGGACTGTAGTGGCACAGAGGAGCAGACTTGGGAGCCAGAGGCAAAGATGAAGCTGAAGTTCGGAAAGTGGTTCGACAAGCAGGCTGTGGAGTGATTCATCTTTGTGGTTCTAGTCTTGTTGTTGGTTATGTTGTTGTTGGTTTTGGATATATGTATTTTCGTTTTGTTGTACGATATACATTTTGGAGTTATATGAGATGGAGTTTTGCCTCATATTTTTGGTTATGGTTTGGATGTTACAAGTTTCTTTGGCCGGTGGGGTCATTGAGAGTTTTTAGTCACATGTTGGTACGCGTTTCAGATTTTATTACTCGTTTTGTCTAGAGGCGGTGGGCCTTGTAGACGGTGATTCTATTTGTGCGGGACGGTAGGTGCCCGAGGGACTTATATTGGGGGTCGCTACCTCGATATGGGTTGTTTTAGTGACTGTGGGTCACGTTTTGGTTGTGACAGGGATCACATTTTGGTTGTGACTTCGGGTCACGTTTGGTTTTGTGACATTGGTCACATTTTGGTACTGGACCGTGAGTTGCAGTACGGATGTCATGACTGCGGTTATGGCATTGAGAGTAATAATATCTTGGAAACATGCGTATAACATAGGACTAAAATTTGAGTTTTGAGGTCTTGGAGAGACGTTTGTGTTGGGATTCGAGGACGAATCCATTTTAGTGGGGGAGAATTGTAACATCCGTGAACCTGGAAGTTGTTTTGGAAGTGGTGTTGGACGATGCTAGGGGTTCGGGAGTAGTTGGCACATGCTCTTAGAGGTGTGAATTGAGGGTTGGCTGTACATGTTCTTGTTTGATTGTTGTGCAGTCGGTCTAAGGTTCAAGCATCGCGAAGAAAGTGTGTTAAATTCTTCTGAACGACTAGTATCGGTCGACACCCGAAGGGTGTCGATCGACACCGGTTATCGGGTTTGATTTCCGGTTTAAGTCGATCGATTTGCAATTGGGTTGGTTTTGGTCGATGGGTGTCGACCGACACCAAGGAAGGGTGTCGATCGACACCGGTTATCTGGAAATCGACCGGTTTGATTTAAGTCGGCTGGTTTTGTTCGGTTTTGGGCTAGGAAAGCCCTAGGTCGCGATTTAAAAGTCTCCAGCCGCGTGAGAAGCTCAGTTTTCGAGAAAGAAAGGTTCCAGAGAGGCTGAGGTGATTTCCAGAGAGTTTTTGGAGTTTGGAGACTCGTTTTGTTGCTGTTCTTCGTTGTTCTATCTCTTCTCCATCTTTTCAATCCGTTTCTAAGGTGAGTGCGTGACTGTAGGCCCGTTGATCAATAGAGATTGTTTGATTTCGAGTTTTGGTTGTGTTCTTGAGTTGTTTATGCTGGATTTCGTGTTTGATAGTATTGGGGCGTTGAAAACCCCTAGATTTTGTGTTATTGCGATTTTGGAATGTGATTTTCGTAGCTTCTGGTTTCTGGGCGTCGAGCCGGTGTCGAGCGACACTCGATGAGTGTCGATCGACACTCGGGAGGCTGGCGTCGATCGACACCATTCAGGTGTCGGTCGACACCGACCTGGGTGTCAGGAAACGTGGGTGTTTCCTGACAGGGAGATCATGATGTTGTCGTTTATTGTTGAGCATTGTTATTCTGGTTGTTTATTGTGACGTATTGTCTATGATTTGACGTAATTGGCCTGTAGGCAGGATGATCCACTCACTAAGTATTTATGATAATACTTACGCATCTCTATTCCAATGTGATGCAGGTAACAGCAATGTTCTTCCGCGGAAAGAGACCGAGAGAAGAGGATGATGAGATTAGGAATTTGATATTGGCATTGTTGTTGTGGTTGACCAGAAATTCTTGAGTTTAGGGTGTTAGACTTTATTTCAATAATGTAGCAAACCGGTTTAGGTTGCTAGAGTTATTCTTTATTGGTTATTCTTTATTGGTTATTTGTTGAACAATTATCATGATTTAATAATATTGGTTTACTTCCGCATTGTGTTGTTGAATTAGCTGTTGAGGATTAATATTTATGGGAATATTAATCTGGGCTAATTATTTAATAAAAAAAAAAAAAAAAATTCGGTTGTTTCATATTGGAAACAAATTCTACCAAACGGTAAACCCTATAGTATTTGGTAGATATTGAATTTTGATTGTGGTAGATGTATAAACTACTTGTAGATATCATATTCTACAGTCATTAGACGTCCGACAAACTAATAGAAAACATATTATATTTTGAGTTTAGAGATTGGTAGAACCAAACTTCAAATAATTTTCTGAACATGAAAAATAATTTTAAAAATGTTCAAATATTTTAAACAGTCTTTAGATCATTTTTAGAAATTTTAAAAATTTTGTTCACTTCTAAAGAAATTTAATATGAGTTTTTAATTATATTAAAGGGCAAAAAATGACCAAAATCAAAAAATAAGTAAAAAGACAAAAAAAGCGCCTTTTTTTTTTTTTATATTCACAATTCTCCCTTGAAAGAATGGCATTCTCTCACTTTGATGAAACTTACGTCTGTAACTCCAATTATAATTTTGGTTGACTTCAAAACAAAGAATAATTGACCAAAATCAAAATGGGCTAAAAAACTCTAGTCCAAAAAAAAATGTTACTAGTGGTCTTTTTTTTTTTTTTTTTTTTTGCAAGTGGATGTTTCTTTTTTATCTTCTTGCGAGACAAACTTTATTTTATTCAAAATATTGTAAAACAAAAGCAACATTTGTCGGGTTCAATTTAGTTTTGATCAAATTTGCCTTATATATTCAATTCTTGTTCTTCTAAGTTATAATCGTTACTGTCTATAAATTTACTACATTTTGGCCAAAAGATTCTATTCCTCACCAAGATCTTAGAAACGCTTAACATTTTTTTTTTAAAGAAGAAACGCTTAACATTCATACCAAAAAAAGTCTTACAAACACCTCAACTGCTTCAACGCTAGATCCGAGTTTGAATCCAGATGTCCACAATCACACATCATCTCAAATTCGGGCTATAAATCATGAGACTTTCTATCATCAACACTATCACACCTGCATCATCTAACTATATATAAAATATATGAAAAACAGTCAATTTGTGCCCAAACTATTTCAAAAAGTGTCATTAAGTACCCGAACAATATAGGTGTATTATTTCGTACCTCGACTATGAAAAATTAGTTTTTACGTACCCAAACTATTAGTGTTTTGGCCAAAACCAACATTGACCCAAATTTCGTTAGTCAAAATTACGATTCTGGTAACGGTGATGACTCACTTGCCACATAAAAATCCTCGCTGGCACATATATTCAGAACGACATCATTTTAAACGAATCGAAACTAAAGAAAAAATGTAACTCGGTGGATTCGAAAAATTGTTCTCTGTGAGTATAAATGATCCAAGATTGCCACTAGATTACGCATGTAACATTCGTAAATCAATCTATCGCTTCTGAAGAGGGGTGTCGATCGACACCAGGGGAGTGTCACTCGACACCAGTGGTTAAAATCGATTTCGGTTCGATTCGAGTTCCGGTTTGGGCTGGTTTTGTAGGAGGAAGCCCTAGGTCACAATATAAAGTGTGTGGCCGCATTGTTTTGTCGTTTTTGGAGAAAACAAAGAGAAAAGAAGGCTGAGAGCTTTTGGGGAGATTCTGGAGCCTTGTGGTTGATCTGTGGTGGATTTGTGTTGTTATTCATCTCTTTCTTCTTCTCAATCCGTTGTCAAGGTGAGTGCATGACCGTAGGCTCGCAAGAGAATTAGATTGTGGAAGTGAATTGTGGATTGATTGAGTTTAAGTGATTTCCGTGTTTATTCTTATGATAATCGTGGCTTAGATCGAAAATATTGTGTTGTTAGTGTGATTTGGTGTTTCTGTGCTAAAAATCGAATTGGGCGTCGATCTCCTGGATCGGTGTCGATCAACACCAAGCTGGTGTCGGTCGACACCAATCGGGCGGGTGTCGAGCGACACAAGCGATGTCGAGCGACACAAGCGATGTCGATCGACACTGGTCCGGTTTAATCCGGTTATCTGGCGAATTAATAGAATTAATTAGATTAAGTGGTTTAATCCGGTTTAATACGGTTTATTTGAAATTAAATGCTTTAATGCGAGAATTAATTAATAATTGCTGAAATTAATTAATTAAATGATTTAAAAATAATTGTGGAAATTATCTAAGCGTTGGAAAAATTATTATTTAATTATGATAATTATTTAATAATTAAAGTGAAGAAGTTTAATAATTATGGTAATTATTAATATTAATTAAATTTCTAAACTTGCGTAATTGGCCTGTAGGCGGGGTGATTGCCTCACTAAGTATTTATTAAATACTTATGCATCTCTTTTTCCTTAATGTGATGTAGGTAGAAAGAAAGTGTGATCGCGGAATCGGGCCGAAGAGAGGATGATAGTATTGTGGTTGGTTATTATTTTTATTTGTGTTGTTGTGCAAACCTGGTGTTCAGGTTGCTAGTTATTTTAATATTATTTTTGGAATTGAATTTGGTTGTTTGAATTAATTATTTAATGAAGTTTATTTTAATTGAGTTTTCCGCACTTAATTATTTAAAAAACAAAAAAAAAAACCTTGGGTGTTTCATTTTGGTATCAGAGCCTATACGGTTTTAGGACTGTTAGATTGGGTGAACTGGACTATGTGTTTAATTAATTATTGTGTTTAGTCAGTTAGTAGTCTAGTATCATCCTCTCGACCTTCAGTGATTCCGCGGTAAGTTGTGTGTTTGTGTTTTGTGGTTTGTTGTGTGTTTTTCAAGTTTGCTCATTTGTTGTGCTGTGGTAGTGCAGTGAGATGGATGCAGGAGCTAGAGGTCATGGCAGGGGCCGTAGTGGAGGCCGTGGCAGAGGCCATGGTCGTGGAGCGCAGGCGGATTCTGGTGAGAGTGCAGTGCCTAGTGTGGCGACTGCGTCGGAGACCCAGTTTGTGGCAGGTGAGGCCAGTTTGGGCGCTAGTGGAGGCGCGGGAGTTGGGGTTGCCCCGGGTGCGGGTGCCGCTCCGGCTCATGGTCTTGGTGACCAGTTGATGGGGCTTCTGACGCAGATTTTGGCACGTCTTCCGCAGGCGATTCCAGAGCAGGCTCAGGGTGTTCCTCCGGTGGTGGGGGCATAGCAGGGCGCGTTTGTTGGGCAGCATGGTGCTGCGGTGGTTGGGCATCCTTCCTATCTCGAGATGATGAGGGAGATGCAGAGAATCGGGACGCCTTTCTTTGAAGGTAGAGGTGGGCCCGAGGAGGCTGATGAGTGCCGGCAGAGACTGGAACGGAACTTCCGTTCGGTCAGGTGTCCAGAGGGATATCAGGTGGAGTTGGCAGTGCATTACCTTGGTGGGGATGCACATTTGTGGTGGCGGTCTGTCATGTTGAGGAGGGCAGTGTGGACTTGGGGAGACTTTCTAGCGGAGTTCAATGCCAAGTATTTTCCTCAGGAGGCTAGAGACAGATTCCATATGAGGTTTGTGGCTTTGACTCAGGGAGAGAGGTCAGTGCATGAGTATGACGCTGAGTTCGGCAGACTTGTGGCGTATACGGGTTTTAGTTTTGAGGGTGAGCGGAGTCTGATGGCGAGGTTCCTACAAAGTCTTTGGTCGAGCATCAGGACTCAGTGCAGAGGTAGTACTTATACTACGAGAGCGGAGTTGGTGGAGCTAGCGGCGTCCATCGAGGAGGACCTTCGTGAGCAGGTTGGTCCAGTAGTGGTGCCAGCTGCGGTTGTTCCTGCAATCCAGCCGAGGGGCCAGTAGCAGCAGCAGCAGCGTAGGAGTTTCAGTTCTGGTTCTGGCAAGGGCGGCAAGCCTGCGCAGGGCCAGAAGAGGAGGTTTGAGGAGATTGCGGGAGGCAGCCAGAGTGCTCGTGGTTGCTTCGGTTGTGGGAGCTTGGAGCATCAGGTGGCTAGTTGTCCCAAGAGTGGTGCGTCTCGCGATACCAGAGTGTATTTTCACTGCAGAGATCTGGGGCATCTTAGGCCGATGTGTCCCAAGTTGCAGCAGTTGTCAGTGGCATCGGTTCTGCCGGTGGAGCAGATCGCAGCGGTGCAGTCGTTGGATCGGTTGGGTGTAGCGCCGCGGTGTACTCTTCGGCAGAGGTGGGCCAGACGAGTCAGTCAGGCCAGATCACAGGTAAAATTCTATTTCAGACTTCGTAAATTCTTAGTGTATAATTGTGGTTGTGGATGTCTGTTCTTTATTTTTACTGTGATAGTGTTTAGGGTTCTCAATACTTGTGAATTGTGTAGGGACCTTGTTAGTGGGTGGTGTTGAGTCTCACGTGCTGTTTGTCTCGGGAGCATCAAACTGCTTCATTACTCCGGAGTGTGCCGAGAGTAGAGGTATCCAGAGTAGCGCTGGTGAGCGCAAGGGTTTCGTCAAGGTTGCCAGTGGAGGTTTCCTGACTACTTTGGGCCGTGCTAGAGCAGTTGACGTGCAAATTGCGGGGCAGTATATGCCAGCAGATTAGGTCATCAGTCCTGTGGAGCTGTATGACGATTTTGGGGATGGATTGGCTGTCGTGTTACAGAGTCCATCTGGATTGCTTCAGAGGCAGAGTTGTGTTTGAGCGAGATGCAGGGAGGTTGGATTATCAGGGGGTGAGACCGACTTCAGGGAGTCTTGTGATTTCGGCTATTCAGGCTGAGCAGATGATAGGGCGAGGTTGCGAGGCGTATTTGGCGACGATAGTGATGTCAGAGTCTAGTGGTGAGGTGGCTCTGGAGGGTATCGAGGTTGTCCGGGAATTCGAGGATGTGTTTCGGTCGCTGAAGGGATTGCCACCATCTCGGTCAGATCCTTTCACGATTGAGTTGGAGCCCGTGACAGCTCCAATATCGAAAACACCTTACAGGATGGCGCCAGCAGAGTTTGCAGAGCTGAAGAAGAAGCTAGATGACCTTTTGAGCAAGGGGTTTATTCGGCCGAGTGTTTCACCGTGGGGAGCACCAGTGTTGTTTGTGAAGAAGAAGGATGGCAGTTTCCGGTTGTGCATCGATTACCGGGAACTCAACCGAGTCACAGTGAAGAACAGGTATCCACTCCCTAGGATTGATGAGTTGTTGGATCAGTTGAGGGGTGCTACTTGGTTCTCCAAGATTGACTTGGCATCGGGTTATCATCAGATCCCGATAGATGAGGCAGATGTTCGCAAGTCGGCGTTCATGACAAGGTATGGGCACTTCGAGTTAGTAGTCATGCCGTTCGGGTTGACTAATGCGCCGACAGCATTTATGAGATTAATGAACGACGTGTTCAGGGAGTTTTTGGACGTGTTCGTTATCATTTTCATTGATGACATCTTAGTGTATTCGAGGAGTCCAGAGGAGCATGCGACTCATTTGAGGCTTGTTTTGGAGAAGCTTCAGGAGCAGAAGTTGTTTGCTAAGTTGGGCAAGTGCAGCTTTTGGCAGAGAGAGATGGGATTCCTTGGCCATATTGTTTCTGCAGAGGGAGTTTCTGTGGATCCGGTTAAGATTGAGGCTATCAGAGATTGGCGTATACCGAGTAGTGCTACCGAGATCAGGAGTTTTATGGGTTTAGCAGGATACTACATAAGGTTTTTAGGGGCTTTGCGAGTATGTCTCAGCCGATGATGAGGTTGACTGGCAAGGATGTGCCGTTTGTGTGGTCGCCGGATTGCGAGGAGAGCTTTGGGAAGCTCAAGGAGATGTTGACTAGTACACCAATGTTGGCATTACCCGATCCGGAGAAGCCTTATGTGGTGTATACAGATGCTTCAGGTGTTGGTCTGGGTTGTGTCTTGATGCAGGAGGGCAGAGTGATTGCTTATGCTTCGAGGCAGTTGCAGGGCAGTGAGCGCAACCGCCCTACACACGATCTTGAGTTGGGAGCGGTGGTCTTTACACTCAAGATGTGGAGGTCTTATCTCTATGGTGGTGCTATGCAGATCTTTACAGATCACAAGAGTTTGCAGCATATCTTTACTCAGCCTTTGCTGAATGCGAGGCAGACGCGTTGGGTGGAGTTTCTGGCAGATTATGATATGGATATTGTGTATCATCCATGTAAGGCCAACTTGGTGGCAGATGCGTTGAGTCGACGGAGAGCAGATTCAGCGAGAGAGCAGGATGTGGAGACTTTAGTTAGTGAGATTAGTACAATGCGTCTTTGTGCTATTTCTGAGGAGCATTTGGGTTTGGAGGCAGCTGATCAGGCAGACTTACTCAGTAGAATCAGAGTGGCTCAGCAGAATGATCAGGGACAATTTGGTTCGTGGGCGGGATTGTGTGCCCAAGGACGAGGAGTTGAGACGAGAGGTCTTGAGAGAGGCTCATTCGATCAAGTTTTCGATTCATCCGGGTGCGACCAAGATGTATCGTGACCTCAAAAGGTATTATCATTGGGTCGGGATAAAGAGAGATGTAGCAGATTGGGTTGCGAGGTGCAACACGTGTTCGTTAGTCAAGGCAGAGCATCAGGTTCCGGGTGAACTTTTGCAGAGCTTACCCATTCCAGAGTGGAAGTGGGATATGATCACGATGGATTTTGTGGTAGGATTACCTATCTCAAGGACGTTTGATGCAATTTGGGTCATTGTGGATCGTTTGACCAAGTCCGCGCATTTCTTGGCCATCAAGAAGACAGATGGAGCTGTTGTTTTGGCTAGAATGTTTGTGCGAGAGATTGTGAGGCTGCATGGTGTGCCAGATAGCATTGTGTCGTATAGAGATCCGAGATTTGCCTCAGAGTTTTGGAGGGCATTTCAGACAGAGATGGGCACCAATGTGCATATGAGTACGGCTTATCATCCGCAGACAGATGGGCAGTCAGAGAGGACTATCCTAACTTTGGAGGATCTGCTAAGGATGGGTGTGTTGGATTGGGGTGGCCATTGGGCTGATCACCTGTGTTTGGCGGAGTTTGCCTACAACAACAGTTTTCAGTCTAATATTGGCATGGCTCCTTATGAAGCTTTGTATGGGAGGCCATGTAGGACACCCTTATGCTGGACCCAAGTGGGGGAGCGCAGCATATTTGGAGCTACCTTTGTTCAGGAAACGACGGAGAAGATCCGTGTTTTGAGGCTGAACATGAAGGAGGCTCAGGATAGACAGAGGAGTTATGCAGATAGGCGGAGGCGTGAGCTTGAGTTTCAGGTGGGAGATAGAGTGTATCTCAAGATGGCTATGTTAAGGGGCCCTAACAGGTATATAGCAGAGAACAAGCTCAGTCCGCGGTTTATGGGTCCGTTCCCGGTGGTGGAGCGAGTTGGACCAGTGGCTTATCGGTTGGAGATACCACCGATTATGAGCGCATTTCACAAGGTGTTTCATGTTTCTATGTAGGCGGAGGTGTCTGCATCCTTTAAAGGAGTTAGTGGCTGAGATTCCAGAGGATCTTCAGCCAGATATGACAGTTCCGGCGGTTCCTGTGAGGATTCTTGAGAGGGGAGTCAAGCATCTGCGGAACAAGAGGGTGCCATTGTTGAGAGTCTTGTGGGACTGTAGCGGCATTGAGGAGGAGACTTGGGAGCCAGTGGCAAAGATGAAGCTGAAGTTCAAGAAGTGGTTCGACAAGCAGGTCATCGAGTGAGCTTCTTCGTCTTTGTGGTTCTAGTTGTGATAGCTTGGTGCTATGTTTTATTGTTGTTGTTGAACTTATGTATTTTCGTTTTTGGTGTTGTAACGATATACATTTTTGAGTTATATGAGATGGTGTTTGCCTCATTTTTGTTATGTGGTTTGGATGTTACAAGTGTGTTGACCAGTGGGTCGTGAGAGAATCTTTTCAGTTATGTCATAGACATTTTCGAATTTTTACTCTAGGGGCGTGGTGTCCCCGAATAACTTATTGCCAAGAGATAGTGTTATCTGATAGACTTGTACGAGAGGGTCGCTACCTTAAGTATAAGTGATATGTTTACTTACGAGTGACTAGTGTGTCGCGTAGTAAGTAACGAGAGGATAGTATTCCTCTTGGGGAGATAGTGTTCTCCGGCAGAGTTGAGTTAAGAGTAAAGATGTCTGGGAAATGTACGTATGACATAGAATTAGATGTGAGTATCGGGGATCAAGTGAGGATCTCGTATATTTGGCCATATGGGCCGGATTTCGTCGTCTGTGGTAGACAAGTTTGCGTCTGTGGTGGACGAGTTTGTCGTCTGTGGTAGACGAGTTTGCGTCTGTGGTAGACGTGTTGTATTGGGATTCAAGGTCGAATCCAGTTTAGTGGGGGGAGAATTGTAACATCCATAAACCAATCTATCGCTTATGAGGAGGGGTGTCGATCGGCACCAGGGGAGTGTCGCTCGACACCAGTGGTTAAAATCGATTTCGGTTCGATTCGAGTTCCGGTTTGGGCTGGTTTTGTGGGAGGAAGCCCTAGGTCGCGATATAAAGTGTGTGGCCGCATTGTTTTTGTCGTTTTTGGAGAAAACAAAGAGAAAAAGAAGGCTGAGAGATTTTGGGGAGACTATGGAACTTTGTGGTTGATCTGTGGTGGATTTGTGTTGTTCTTCTTCTCAATCCGTTGTCAAGGTGAGTGTATGATCGTAGGCTCGCAAGAGAATTAGATTGTGGAAGTGAATTGTGGATTGATTGAGTTTAAGTGATTTTCGTGTTTATTCTTGTGATAATTGTGGCTTAGATCGAGAATATTGTGTTGTTTGTGTGATTTGGTGTTTATGTGCTTGAAATCGAATTGGGCGTCGATCTTCTGGATCGGTGTCGATCGACACCAAGCGGGCGGGTGTCGAGCGACACAAGCGGTGTCGATCGTCACTGGTCCGGTTTAATCCGGTTATCTGGCGAATTAATGGAATTAATTGGATTAAATGGTTTAATCTGGTTTAATACGGTTTATTTGAAATTAAATGGTTTAATGTTATAATTAATTAATAATTAGTGAAATTAATTAATTAAATTATTTAAAAATAATTCTGAAAATTATCTAAGTGTTGGTAATTGTGAAAATTATCTAAGTGTTGGAAAAATTATTATTTAATTGTGGTCATTATTTAATAATTAAAGTATAGAAGTTTAATAATTGTGGTAATTATTAATATTAATTAAATTTCTAAACTTGCGTAATTGGCCTGTAGGCGGGGTGATTGCCTCACTAAGGATTTATTAAATACTTATGCATCTCTTTTTCCTTAATGTGATGTAGGTAGAAAGAAAGTGTGATCGCGGAATCGGGCCGAAGAGAGGATGATAGGATTGTGGTTGGTTATTATTTTTATTTGTGTTGTTGTGCAAACCTGGTGTTCAGGTTGCTAGTTATTTTAATATTATTTTTGGAATTGAATTTGGTTGTTTGAATTAATTATTTAATGAAGTTTATTTTAATTGAGTTTTCCGCACTTAATTATTTTTTAAAAAAAAGTTTGGGTGTTTCAACTCCTACGTTTCTGTAAAGTCTTACATTTTGTAAATATATATGGAATAACTCCAATTAAACAACCATGAATTTTGATAAGATTATAAAATTTTATAAAATTATTAAAGTTTCTTACATTATAGAATTATAGAATTTTATAAAATAAAAATTATAAATTATAAAAACTAAAAACGAAAAAATTAATAAAATTACATGATGATAGAGTTTTATGAATTCTAGTTTTATAAAAATTATAATAAAAATTTAAAATATAAAATTTTAGTCTTTGATTGTTTGGATAACTATATAATTTTATTCAATTTTTTAAAAAAATAATGTTAAAATTATTATTTATAAAACTCTATTATTTTATAATTTTATAAAACACTATAGTTAAAATATTTTGATAATTTTATAATTTAAAACAATTCTATAATTCTATGATTTGAGAAAATTTATAATTTTATAAAATTGTATAAACTCTCAAAATATATATGGTTATTTAATTGGGGTTTGTCATATTTATTTATGAAATGTAAGAGTGTAGAAACGTAGGTGTATTCTAATGGTAATTTTAGTTGGTCTTACTTCTTCCATAACATGTGTTCTGATCCACATAATAACATATTTTTCCAGTTTCGATATATGCAAAACAATGTCGTTTTGAGTTTCTTTGTCAACAAAGATTCTTATGTGGTAGGTGACTCATCACCGTTAACAGAATCATAATTTTGACTAATGGAATTCGGATCAATGTTAGTTTTGGCCAAAACACTAATAGTTTATGTACGTAAACCTAAATTGTTCAAATATTTAATGACACTTCTCAAAATAGTTCAGGCAAGAATTGACAGTTTTTCATAAAACATATTCATTCGTACTTGATACTCACGTGGGTCGAATACAGTGAAGTCTTTTCCAAGTTTCTTAAGAAAAAATTGTTTGCTTCTAGGCATTATTGTAGCATCCGTAAACCAAGAAGTGTGATTTTTGTGTGGTGTCGATCGACACTAAGAAAAAATTGTTTGCTTCTAGGCATTATTGTAGCATCCGTAAACCAAGAAGTGTGATTTTTGTGTGGTGTCGAGCGACACCAAGGGTGATGTCGATCGACACCGGTCCGGAAATTAGATGTCGGTTTGATTTAATTTTCCGATTTGGGCTGGTTTTGTGGGAAAAAGCCCTAAGTCTCGAAATAAAAGTGTGTGGCCGCGTGGGGAGGTTCAGTTTTCGAGAAAAACAAAGGGTAAAGGAGGCTGAGAGCTTTTTGGGTGATTCTGGAGCTTTGTGGTTGATTGGTGGGTTTGTTTTGTTCTTCATCTCCTTCTTCCCCTTAATCCGTTGTCAAGGTGAGTGCATGACCGTAGGCTCGCATATAAGAGAATTTGTGGATGTGGATCATGATTTGGTAGAGTTATGTGGTTTTTCGTGTTGTTTTGTGTGATAATCGCGGGTTGAATCCTGTGTGATGTATTGATTTCGTGGTTGGGTGTTTCTGTGTTGAAAGTTGGCTAAGGCGTCGATCTCCTGAATCGGTGTCGATCGACACCAAGCCGGTGTCGGTCGACACCAAACGGGCAAGGTGTCGACCGACACAAGTGTGTGTCGATCGACACAGTCCGGTTTAATCCGGTTATCTGGCGATTTAAGAAATCAATTGGATGAAGTGGTTTAATCCGGTTTAATGGTAATTAAATGGTTTAATGCGAGAATTAATTAATAATTGGTGAAATTAATTAATTAAATAATTTATAAATAATTGTGGAATTATTTAAGTGTTAAGAAAATTATTATTTAATTGTGGTAATTATTTAATAATTAAAGTGAAGGATTTAATAATTGTGGTAATTATTAATATTAATGAAAATTGTTAAAATTGCGTAATTGGCATGTAGGCGGGGTGATTGCCTCACTAAGTATTTATTAAATAGTTATGCATCTCTTTTTCCCTAATGTGATGCAGGTAGCCGAAATGTTCTTCCGCGGAAAGAGACCGAGAGAAGAGGATGATGAGACTAGGAACTTGATTTTGTTCATCTTGTTGTGACTAGCAAGGAATTCGTTTTTAGGGTGCTAGTTTCATTTTTTTTAATAATGTAGCAAACCTGATGTTTAGGTTGCTAGAGCTATTTCTTTATTGGTTATTGGTTTATGGCTTTTGGTTGAACGGATTATTTATTATTTAATATTATTGATTTCTGTTATTGAGAATTTCCGCACTTGATAAAAAAAAAAAGCTTGGTTGTTTTATTTTGGTATCAGAGCGTATACAGTTTTAGGACTGTTAGTATTGGGTGAATTGGACTATGTATTTACTTGATTAAGTGAGTTAGTCAGTTAGTAGTCTAGTCTCATCCTCTCGGTCTTCCAGTTTTCCGCGGTAAGCTGTGTGTTTATTTTGTGGTTTGTTTTGTGTTTTCTAGTTTGCTCATCTACTATGCTGTGGTAGTGCAGTGAGATGGATGCAGGAGCTAGAGGTCGTGGTAGAGGTCGTGGTGGAGGCCGTGGCAGGGGCCGTGGTCGTGGAGCGCATGCGGATTCCGGTGAGAGTGCAGTGCCTAGTGTGGCGACTGCGTCGGAGACCCAGTTTGTGGCGAGTGAGGCCAGTTTGGGCGCTAGTGGAGGCGCGGGAGTTAGGGTTGCCCCAGGTGCGGGTGCCGCCCCGGCTCATGGTCTTGGTGACCAGTTGATGGGGTTTCTGTCACAGATCTTGGCACGTCTTCCACAGGCGGTTCCAGAGCAGGCTCCGGGTGTTCCTCCGGTGGTGGGGGCACAGCAGGGCGCGTTTGTTGGGAAGCATGGTGCTGCGGTGGTTGGGCATCCTTCCTATCTGGAGATGATGAGGGAGATGCAGAGGATTGGGACGCCTTTCTTTGAGGGTAGAGGTGGGCCCGAGGAGGCCGATGAGTGGCGGCAGAGATTGGAACGGAACTTCCGTTCGGTTAGGTGTCCAGAGGGGTACCAGGTGGAGTTGGCAGTGCATTACCAGGGCAGAGTTGTGGGAATGCACATTTGTGGTGGGAATGCACATTTGTGGTGGCGATCTGTCATGTTGAGGAGGGCAGTGTGGACTTGGGGTGACTTCCTAGTGGAGTTCAATGCCAAGTATTTTCCTCAGGAGGCCAGAGACAGATTTCAGTTGAGGTTTGTGGCATTGACTCAGGGTGAGAGGTCGGTGCGAGAGTATTACGCTGAGTTTGGCAGACTTGTGGCGTATATTGGTTACGGTTTTGAGGGTGAGCGGAGTCTGATGGCGAGATTCCTTTAGGGTCTTCGATCGAGCATCAGGACTCAGTGCAGAGGTAGTTCGTATTCTACCAGGGCAGAGTTGGTGGAGCTTGCGGCTTCCATCGAGGAAGACCTTCGTGACCAGGTTGGTCCAGTTGTGGTGCCAGCTGCGGTTGTTTCTGCTACCCAGCAGAGGGGCCAGCAGCAACAGCAGCAGCGTAGGAGTTTCAGTTATGGTTCTAGCAAGGGCGGCAAGCCTGCGCAGGGCCAAAAGAGGAGGTTTGAGGAGGTTGCTGGAGGCAGCCAGAGTGCTCGTGGTTGCTTCGGTTGTGGGAGCTTGGAGCATCGGGTGGCTAGTTGTCCCAAGAGTGGTGCGTCTCGGGATACTAGAGTGTGCTTTCACTGCAGAGAGGCGGGACATCTCAGGCCGATGTGTCCCAAGTTGCAGCAGATGTCAGTGGCGTCGGTTCAGCCGGTAACGCAGATTGCAGCGGTGCAGCCGTTGGAGCAGTTGGGAGCAGCGCCGCTGGTGTACTCTTCGGCAGAGGTGGGCCAGACCAGTCAGTCAAGCCAGATCACAGGTAAAATTCTGATTCAGACTTCGTAAATTCTTAGTGTAGAATTGTGGTGTGGTTGTCTGTTCTTTATTTTACTGTGGTAGTGTCTAAGGTTCTCAACACTTGTGGAATTGTGTAGGGACTTTGTTAGTGGGTGGTGTTGAGTCTCACGTGTTGTTTGACTCGGGAGCATCGAACTGCTTCATTACTTCGGAGTGTGCCGAGAGTAGAGGTATCCAGAGTAGCGCTAATGAGCGCAAGGGTTTTGTCAAGGTTCCCGGTGGAGGTTACTTGACTACTTTGGGCCGTGCTAGAGCAGTCGACGTGCAGATTGCGGGGCAATCTATGCCAGCAGACTTGGTCATCAGTCCGGTGGAGCTGTATGACGTGATTTTGGGGATGGATTGGCTGTCGAGTTACAGAGTTCATCTAGATTGCTTCAGAGGCAAAGTAGTGTTTGAGCGAGATGCAGGGAGGTTGGTTTATCATGGTGTGAGACCGACTTCAGGAAGTCTTGTGATCTCGGCTATTCAGGCTGAGCAGATGATAGGGCGAGGTTGCGAGGCGTATTTGGCGACGATAGTGATGTCGGAGTCTAGTGGTGAGGTGACTCTTGAGGGTATTGAGGTTGTCCGGTAGTTCAAGGATGTTTTTCGGTCGCTGAAGGGGTTGCCACCATCTCGGTCAGATCCCTTCCCGATTGAGTTGGAGCCTGGGACAGCTCCAATATCGAAGACACCTTACAGGATGGCGCCAGCAGAGTTGGCAGAGCTGAAGAAGCAGCTGGAGGACATTTTGAGCAAGGGGTTCATCCGACCGAGTGTTTCACCGTGGGGAGCACCAGTATTGTTCGTGAAGAAAAATGATGGCAGTTTCCAGTTGTGCATTGATTACCGGGGACTCAACCGAGTGACAGTGAAGAACAGGTATCCACTCCCTAGGATTGTTGAGTTGTTGGATCAGTTGAGGGGTGCTACCTGGTTCTCCAAGATTGACTTGGCATCGGGTTACCATCAGATCCCGATAAATGAGGCAGGTGTTCGCAAGACGGCGTTCAGGACGAGGTATGGGCACTTTGAGTTTGTAGTCATGCCATTCGGGTTGACTAATGCGCCAGCAGCGTTTATGAGATTGATGAACGACGTGTTCAGGGAGTTTTTGGACGTGTTCGTTATCATTTTCATTGATGATATCTTAGTGTATTCGAGGAGTTCAGAGGAGCATGCGACTCATTTGAGGCTTGTGTTGGAGAAGCTTCGAGACCAGAAGTTGTTTGCTAAGTTGAGCAAGTGCAGATTTTGGTAGAGAGAGATGGGATTTCTTGGCCATATTGTTTCTGCAGAGGGAGTTTCTGTGGATCCGGCTAAGATCGAGGCTATCAGAGATTGGCCTAGACCGAGTAGTGCTACCGAGATCAGGAGTTTTCTGGGTTTAGCAGGGTACTACTAGAGGTTTGTTAGGGGCTTTGCGAGTATGTCTCAGCCGATGACAAGGTTGACTGGCAAGGATGTGCCGTTTGTGTGGTCGCATGAGTGCGAGGAGAGATTTGGGAAGCTCAAGGAGATGTTGACTAGTACACCTGTGTTGGCACTACCCGATCCGGGAAAGCCTTACGTGGTGTATACAGACGCTTCAGGTGTTGGGTTAGGTTGTGTCTTGATGCAGGAGGGCAGAGTGATTGCTTATGCTTCCAGGCAGTTGCAGGGCAGTGAGCGCAACCGCCCTCAAGATTTGGAGGTATGATCTTTACGGTGGTGCAGTGCAGATCTTTACAGATCACAAGAGTTTACAGCACATCTTTACTCAGCCTTTGCTGAATGCGAGGCAGACGCGTTGGGTGGAGTTTCTGGCAGATTATGATCTGGATATTGTGTATCATCCAGGCAAGGCCAACTTGGTGGCAGATGCGTTGAGTCGACGGCGAGTTGATTCGGCTAGAGAGCAGGATGTGGAGACTTTGGTCAGCGAGATTAGTACATTGAGGCTTTGTGCTATTTCAGAGGAGCCTTTGGGTTTGGAGGCTGCTGATCAGGCAGACTTACTCAGTAGGATCAGAGTGGCTCAGCAGGATGATCAGAGTTTGGTTGATGCTTTGCGGGCAGCGGTTCTGAGTATCAGGTCTTGGCGAATGGGACGATCTTGGTTCGTGGGTGGGTTTGTGTGCCCAAGGACGAGGAGTTGAGACGAGAGGTTTTGAGAGAGGCTCATGTGAGCAAGTTCTCGATTCATCTGGGTGCGACCAAGATGTACCGTGACCTCAAACGGTATTATCACTGGGTTGGGATGAAGAGAGATGTGGCAGATTGGGTTACGAGGTGCAACACGTGTTCGTTGGTCAAGACAGAGCATCAGGTTCTAGGTGGACTTTTGCAGAGCTTACCCATTCCAGAGTGGAAGTGGGATATGATCACCCCGGCCACACTGGCACCACCGGCCCGCCCGGCGCTGTTATGGGCTGATGGATTTTGTGGTGGGATTACCTATCTCACGGACGTTTGATGCGATTTGGGTCATTGTGGATCGTTTGACCAAGTCCGCGCATTTCTTGGCCATCAAGAAGACAGATGGAGCTACTGTCTTGGCTATGAAGTTTGTGCGAGAGGTTGTGAGGTTGCATGGTGTGCCAGCTAGTATTGTGTCGGACAGAGATCCGAGATTTGCCTCAGAGTTTTGGAGGGCATTTCAGACAGAGATGGGCACCAAGGTGCATATGAGTACGGCGTATCATCCGCAGACAGATGGGCAGTCGGAGAGGACTATCCAGACTTTGGAGGATCTGCTGAGGATGTGTGTGTTGGATTGGGGTGGCCATTGGGCTGATCATCTGTGTTTGGCGGAGTTTGCCTATAACAACAGTTTTCAGTCTAGTATTGGCATGGCTCCTTATGAGGCTCTGTATGGGAGGCCATGTAGGACATCTTTATGCTGGACCCAAGTGGGGGAGCGCAACATGTTTGGAGCTACCTTTGTTCAGGAAACGACGGAGAAGATCCGTGTTTTGAGGCTGAACATGAAGGAGGCTCAGGATAGACAGAGGAGTTATGCATATAGGCGGAGACGTGAGCTTGAGTTTCAGGTGGGAGATAGAGTGTATCTCAAGATGGCTTGTTGAGGGGCCCTAACAGGTCCATAGCAGAGAACAAGCTCAGTCCGCGGTTTATGGGTCCGTTCCCGGTGGTGGAGCGAGTTGGGCCAGTGGCTTATCGGTTGGAGTTGCCACCGATTATGAGCACCTTTTACAAGGTGTTTCATGTGTCTATGTTGCGGAGGTGTCTGCATCCTTCAGAGGAGTTGGTGGCTGAGATTCCAGAGGATCTTCAGCCAGATATGACAGTTCTGGCGGTTCCTGTGAGGATTCTCGAGAGGGGAGTCAAGGTTCTGGGGAGTCAAGGTTCTGCGGAACAAGAGAGTGCCATTGTTGAGAGTCTTGTGGGACTGTAGTGGCACTGAGGAGGAGACTTGGGAGCCAGAGGCAAAGATGAAGCTGAAGTTCAGGAAGTGGTTCGTCAAGCAGGTCGTCGAGTGAGCGTCTTCGTCTTTGTGGTTCTAGTTGTGATAGCGCGGTGCTATGTTGTTGTTGTTGTTGTTGGACCTATGTTTTTTCATTTTTTGTGTTGTAACGATATACGTTTTTGAGTTATATGAGATGGTGTTTGCCTTATTTTTGGTTTTGTGGTTTGGATGTTACAAGTGTGTTGACCAGTGGGTCGTGAGACAATCTTTTCAGTTATGTCTTAGACGTTTTCGAATTTTTACTCTAGGGGCGTGGTGTCCCCGAATAACTCATTGCCAAGAGATAGTGTTCTCTGATAGACTTGTACGAGAGGGTCGCTACCTCAAGTATAAGAGATATGTTTACTTACTAGTGACTGGTGTGTTGCATAGTAAGTAACGAGAGGATAGTGTTCCTCTTAGGGAGATAGTGTTCTCCGGCAGAGATGAGTTAAGAGTAAAGATGTCTGGAAAAATGTATGTATGACATAGGAATAGATGTGAGTCTCAGGGATCAAGTGAGGATCTCGTGTATTTGGCCATGTGGGCCGGATTATGTCGTCTGTGGTAGACGAGTTGGTCGTCTGTGGTAGGCGAGGTTGTCGTCTGTGGTAGACGAGTTGCGTCTGTGGTAAACGTGTTGTGTTGGGATTCGAGGTCGAATCCAGTTTAGTGGGGGAGAATTGTAACATCCGTAAACCAAGAAGTGTGATTTTTGTGTGGTGTCGAGCGACACCAAGGGTGGTGTCGATCGACACCAGTCCGGAAATTAGATGTCGGTCTGATTTAATTTTCCGGTTTGGGCTGGTTTTGTGGGAAAAAGCCCTAAGTCTCGAAATAAAAGTGTGTGGCCGCGTGGGGAGGCTCAGTTTTCGAGAAAAACAAAGGGAAAAAGAGGCTGAGAGCTTTTTGGGAGATTCTGGGCTTTGTGGTTGATCTATGGTGGGTTTGTTTTGTTCTTCATCTCCTTCTTCCCCTAAATCCGTTGTTAAGGTGAGTGCATGACCGTAGGCTCGCATATAAGAGAATTTGTGGATGTGGATCATGATTTGGTAGAGTTATGTGGTTTTTCGTGTTGTTTTGTGTGATAATCGCGGGTTGAATCGCGTGTGATGTATTGATTTCGTGGTTGGGTGTTTCTGTGTTGAAAATTGGCTAAGGCGTCGATCTCCTGGATCGGTGTCGATCGACACCAAGCCGGTGTCGGTCGACACCAAACGGGCAAGGTGTCGACCGACACAAGTTTGTGTCGATCGACACAGTTCGGTTTAATCCGGTTATCTGGTGATTTAAGAAATCAATTGGATTAAGTTGTTTAATCTGGTTTAATGGTAATTAAATGGTTTAATGCGAGAATTAATTAATAATTGGTGAAATTAATTAATTAAATGATTTATAAATAATTGTGGAATTATTTAAGTGTTAAGAAAATTATTATTTAATTGTGGTAATTACTTAATAATTAAAGTGAAGGATTTAATAATTGTGGTAATTATTAATATTAATGAAAATTGTTAAAATTGCGTAATTGGCATGTGGGCGGGGTGATTGCCTCACTAAGTATTTATTAAATACTTATGCATCTCTTTTTCCCTAATGTGATGCAGGTAGCCGAAATGTTCTTCCGCGGAAAGAGATCGAGAGAAGAGGATGATGAGACTAGGAACTTGATTTTTTTCATCTTGTTGTGGCTAGCAAAGAATTCGTTTTTAGGGTGCTAGTTTCATTTTTTTAATAATGTAGCAAACTTGGTGTTTAGGTTGCTAGAGCTATTTCTTTATTGGTTATTGGTTTATGGCTTTTGGTTGAACGAATTATTTATTATTTAATAATATTGATTTCTGTTATTGAGAATTTCCGCAGTTGATAAAAAAAAAAAAAGCTTGGTTGTTTCAATTATTGCCTATCTCCTATTGCTAAAGCACTCGTTACAAAATAAATAAAATCAATACGAATTAAACACACCATAAACTAAAAGTCTCTAAGAAATAAATTGAAAATTAGATAAATCTAGTTCTTAATCTATCTTATTATATAAAGTTGGATGTGCGCGATCAGATTTTGATAAATGGATTTTATAACTCATCAAATTGCGACATGTGTCATTATTAATTTTGAACATATTAATATCGCGACATGTGTCATTAAAAAAAATGATAAAATTTGCTAATTAAAAAAAATGACAATTTAAAGTAGATAAAAAGGCAAATAAAAGGTTAATCCTTATGGAAAAAGAAAAATAAAAAGATAAAAAGAAAGAAAATAAAAAATCATAAGAAAGTTCAATTAACATAGAAAAAGGAAAAGAAATAATTAAAAAGTGAATTCTTATGAAAAAAGGAAAAAATGTGATATTTGCTAGAAAGTACAAAGCTAGATTTGAGCGACCAGAGCTTATCACGTAGGATTTTTATAACTCATCAGATTGTGATATGTGTCATTATTAATTTTGAACGTACTAAGATCGTGACATGTATCATTAAAGAAAATGATAAAATTTGCTAATTAAAAAATGACAATTTAAAGTAGATAAAAAGGCAAATAAAAGGTTAATCCTTATGGAAAAAGGAAAAATAAAATAAATAAAAAAGTAAAAAGAAAGAAAATAAAAAATTATAAGAAAGTTCAATTAACGAAAAAGGAAAACAAATAACTAAAAAGTTAATTCTTATGAAAAAAATGAAAAAAAATGAGATATTTGCTAGAAAGTACATTCAGCAGTAGAAAAAAAAACAAAACAAAACAAATAATGATAAAAAGATTAATCCTTATGGAAAAATAAAAAGATAATTAAAAAAGTATAGTGAGATAAAGGATAAAAAAATCATTGTGATTATGACAAACGTTGTGGTTGAGATGAATCGAAGAGCAATTTGTTTCTCAGCATGTTTTTCAACTAAATTTTATTTGAATGATGACTCTAATTCAGTTATTGAATCTAGGATAATGTACATATTAAAAAAAAAATTGATTTATAATGGTGCAGTTTTCTAATTTTATAATAAGATAAAATGATAAAAAGAAAAAAGTTGTTTCTTTATGTAAATTAAGGAAATAAAAAAGAATATTATATAAAATTAATAGGAATATAAAATAAATTTAAATAGAAATATAAAAATAAATTTTAAAACAAATTAATTTGTTTTGTGCCGTTAATTCAAAACAAAAAAAAATATCATTTATAATTAAACAAAACTCAAACTTAAATATGAACTTTAATTTTCTGAGGTCATAAAAACTAAATTTATGAATATCTAAATAACAAAAACAAAAATTAGTTAATAATAGAAAATATATAAATATCCATAATTATTTGAGAGCTTGACATATAGGATTTTTATAATTCATCAGATCGCGACATGTGTCATTATTAACTTTGAACGTATTAAGATCGTGACATGTGTTATGAAAGAAAATAATAAAATTTGTTAATTAAAAAAAAGATAAATAAAAAGATAAAAAAGGCAAATAAAAGATTAATCCTTGTGGAAAAAAAAAACAAAAAGTAAAAAGATGAAAAATAGAAAACCATAAAAAAGAACAATGAACATCAGAAAATAAAAAAAGAATAATAAATAATTAAAAAGCTTAATTCTTATGGAAAAAGGAAAGAAAATGTGATATTTGTTTGAAAATAAAAAGTTAGAAGAAAGAACAATCAACATTAGAAAAAAAACAAATTATTATAAAAAATTAACGCATTATTGAGGATAAAATTATCGTTCTGATTTTGACAAGCGTTGTGGTTAAGATGAATCGAAAAGCAATTTGTTTCTTAACATGTTCTTCAACTAAGTTTTATTTGAATCATGATTATGATTCGGTTATTGAATTTAGGAAAATATACATATTAAAAAAATTGATTTATAATAGTGATATTTTCTAATTTTATTTATTTTTAAAAATGATGAGGTTTTGTTTTTTTTTTCTGTATTTTTTCTACAAAACATAAAACACTAAATTATAAATCTTAGGTATACGCGGGACCTAATCTAGTATAGAATAATAGTTGAATTCTAATTAAGTTGATCTTTGTTCTACTAGTTGACTTAAAATCAAGATGTAATCAGGTCGGAAAAAAACACACATTAAAGAGAATATAATGCGAAACAACAAACATTATAAACATAAGAGTTGTAAAATCCATTAGATCTCCCCTCAGGTTCTTGAGAATTTTTGTTATGAAAATCTACAATTTCACAAATGCAAATAAACAAGTTTAAATAGCACCGACGTTTTTGAGACCAAGGACAACTCCGACGCCGATGATATGACCAACGGTGCCACATGCCAACGTATCCGCGAGCGTGAATCCGGCTGGGTCACCCGTTTGAAGACCCGAGTCACGTGCCTCCAACTTTAGTCCAGCTGTCGCCTTCCTATTTGCTGATGGTGCTAACCCGAACCTCCCCGCGAACAGCATCAGGGTCGTCGACGTTACCATTATCTAATTTAAGTATTATAAGTTATTGCTTAAACTTGATTAATGTTCATTTGAATTTTTCCTTTTAAATTACCAGATTTGTTGATGAACCAATGAAGTCGCCGCACTTTGCACCCAAAGCTCCATTTCCCTTGCGTCTCATCGGCTGAAGAGTTGCCTGGGACAATTAAACTATTTTATAACTAATCGACTTTGCAATTTGATACAGATAAGTTAATTTTTTCAGGATGACGAGTAATACAAAACAGATAAGAATTAAAAATAAAACTGACCCCCAAAATAACATTTGGATAATTTGTGTACGTTTCTTAAGTGTGTAAAATATCAAATTACATATTTAAAATCTAAAAGATAAAGGAGAGATATGAAAATAACTAACCAGGCCTTGAACAGGAGCTGCAGAGATCTTGTTAGCTCGAAGACCATTGAACTGAGGCAATGTAGTCATCATCACAGTGCTCGCCATTTTCTTCGACTCTTACGTTTTAGTTAAATCGAAAAAGTTTTTTTATTTTCTTGTACCGATTTTATCAGTTTTTTCTTCTTTTTGTCTTTAAAATGATTTAGCCAAGGATCATCTTGTGGCTTTGGCGATCACAGAAATGGATTCTGTTTTGGTTATTTCTTGCTGACTTGTCGAATGGCTATTGGCGGTTTTTAACTTTGGATAAGGTGGCAGATTTTTTTTCTACTAAAGATAGTGAACCTTTCTTATTTGGGCTTCTGTGCAGGTCCATTTATACTTGGTGGGCTTTATGTTTTGGTATTGGTAAAACAAATAGAGCGAAGGTGTTTAATTGTTTTATTAAGGGGTCGATTGTTGGTTGCGTTTGCATTTACTTACGTTTAGATTGTGAAAACGTGTAATTTGAGATGTCGTCCTGCGTAATTTATCAGTGTGAAAATTCAACATAAATTTGAGATGTAATGTTTTTGTCTTCGAACATTTTTTAATTAATATAACATTAAAAAGTGTGGCTTTTTTCATACACTAATACCAAAATTGCGGTCGAAACAGTTATAATGTCTACCATAACAAGTTAACAACACATCAGCAGTATGTCATTCGGAAAGGATAGTGTATGACCGAAAATTCAAAGGTCAATTAAGTCACAACGGTTGGTCTGAAATCCTATTCTTATGCAATGTATAATGAGATTTGTGTGCTTTTTATGTCATGTTCCTATCCAGATTTAGGAATACCGAATATTTACAATCAAGTTGCAAATCATCAAAAGTGGACCCGTGTTAGGAGGAAAACTGGATTTACATAACCTAACGCAAAAGCCGACACAGTAGACTCTTCTTTAGTAGATAAAATATTTTCTTTTACTTCAGAGCAGCCGTAATTATTATATCCTCAAGCTGAGAAAGAATAAATTGTAAGAAACTGTCAACATGGCGTATTGTTATTTCTTTGACCAAACCATATAGAGAAGATTAGAGATTTATAAGAGAAGATTTAGAAAATTAAAATGATCTTAGAGTTCTTGGATCTGGTTCAGCTGAACCGGCTTTCTTATACTCACTTTTACAAAGGGAACCGACAATTATACCGGCAATCATCTTCACTACCGAACAGTGTAATGATAAAATGGACCGGGTCAAACATTTATTCTTCGTCAATGCGTTTGAGACCTTCCCAGAAGTTACATAAGCGCGTGTGATCGTATACAACTTCTTCATATATATTACCTATAGTAATATAGATAAATTCCAAAGCACATCGATCCTTCTTGCTACAAGACATTACAAGCTTTATCATCATTATCATCATCATCGACATCAACATCAACGGCCTGATCGATAAACTCAGAAATGGAAAAGTCGCAGGTCAAAACACCATTGAGAAAGCTTAAAAGAAGAAGAACAAAACGGGTCTGGAGATTGAAGCAGAAGCTGAAGCTGGCATGGAAGTCTATCAAGATCCGGGTCAGGTCACATCTTCCGGGTTTCTTGTCAACCAAGAAACGCCTCACGCACGTTCAATCACGAAATCAAGAAGAAGAATTAGCTCAAGTAGCTCGGAAAATTTGCAAAATCACCAACGACTCGACAAAGTCGCTGGCGTATCTACTTCAGCTTCCGAAATACTCAGCCGCCGATTTCCTAGACCGCGGCGATCTGATGACTCCAGCTGCGTCTCCAAGGGAAAACTTATCCAAAATGTGGCGTGAGCTTCACGGTTCCAAAAATTGGGAGAATCTTCTTGATCCCCTGCATCCATGGCTGAGGAGAGAAATAACCAAATACGGAGAATTTGTGGAAGCAGTCTACGATTCACTTGATTTCGATCCTTTATCTGAATTCTGCGGAAGCAGTAGATACAACAGGAACAAAATATTTGAGGAGCTTGGTTTAACTAGACATGGTTACAAGGTAACCAAATACATCTACGCCATGTCTCATGTGGATGTTCCTCAGTGGTTCTTAAGCTCAGTTGTGGGAGAGACATGGAGCAAAGATTCGAACTGGATGGGGTTTGTTGCTGTGAGTGGAGACAGAGAGTCGTTGAGGATCGGTCGGAGAGACATTGTTGTGGCGTGGCGTGGAACCGTGACTCCTACGGAATGGTTCATGGATCTTAGAACGAGTAAAGAGCCGTTCGATTGTGAAGGTGAACATGGCAAGAACGTAGTCAAGGTCCAGAGCGGGTTCTTCAGCATCTACAAATCTAAAAGCGAACTCACAAGGTACAATAAAGAAAGTGCAGCTGAGCAGACAATGGAGGAAGTGAAGCGGCTAGCGAATTTTTTTAAGGATAGAGGCGAAGAGGTGAGCCTAACCGTCACCGGTCATAGCCTTGGAGGCGCGTTAGCGCTTATGAACGCTTACGAGGCCGCAAGAGATGTTCCGGCGTTATCTGGTAACGTTTCTGTGATCTCGTTTGGTGCGCCGAGAGTAGGTAACTTGGCGTTCAAGGAAAGGCTAAACAGTTTAGGTGTTAAGGTGTTACGTGTGGTGAACAAGCAAGACATTGTCCCTAAGCTTCCTGGTATCGTGCTCAACAAGGTTCTAAACAAACTCAACCCGATAACTTCGAGGCTCAATTGGGTCTACAGACACGTCGGAACGCAGCTTAAGCTCGATGTATTCAGTTCGCCATACGTTAAGCAGGATTCGGACTTAGCAGGGTCTCATAATCTCGAGGTGTATCTCCATGTTTTAGATGGCTTCCACAGCAAGAAATCAGGGTTTAGGGTTAATGCCAGGAGAGACGTCGCGTCTGTGAACAAGAGCACAGATATGTTGTTGGATCATCTAAGAATACCTGAGTGTTGGTACCAAGTGGCACATAAAGGTCTAATCCTCAACAAACAGACCGGCCGGTGGGTGAAGCCGGTCCGTGCCCCTGAAGATATTCCTTCTCCGTTATCGACCGGACCAAAACCGATTTATAGCTTATGAGATATAAGTTTATTTCCATTCCATTTATGCGTTTTCTTGAATCTTTCGTTTTTATGAATTTTGATTACACCATTTCAATCTGATGCACTTAAATCAAGATGTGACAATAATGTATATTGTACGTGGTTTTTTTTCCTTTTGAGTTCAGAGTGTACTGTGTATATGTTTAAAGTACCTTTTATACAAGTTACAACCAACAAGGTACTTTAAACATATACACAATACACTTTGAACCCAAGTGTATATAAGAACTATATTCATTATCGAAATATAGTTTGTGTACACAGTACAATGTACCAAAGTGTACCAATAGATAAGAACTAATTACATACTTGTTAAAGTTTCGAAACCAAAAAAAAAAAAAAAACTTTCAACAACAAGAGAATAAGATGGTTTACGGATTCAAGCGGCCGATATTGCTGTTGAGTCTTGAATTCGAGACAAACCAGTCGGTGATCTTTAACACGGTGTCTCTAGAATTCGAAAATTAATTGTGTGAACAATTTATTTGGATAATTCAGTTTCGGGTTTTGATCCGGTGATAATTCAATACACAAAACCCCTGTGTCAATCTAGGTGATGACACATCAGCTTTTTGAAGCAGGGAAAAGCTGACAACTCAGCAAAAACAAGGAGCCAATCAGAACATTTCGATTAATCACAGTCAGCATTTTATTAATACACATCAGCTTCTTAACCGGATTGATTTACTTCACTTGAAATAGAAATTGGTTTAATTTGTTCTTTCTTCTTCCACCGAACCGGTAAAATTGATTTTATCCGCATAAATGATTTTGACGCGAATTCAGAGACCAGTCTCTTCTTCTTCTCTGTGTCGAGTTTCAGCAAGAATTAGTTGCGGGAGAAAATGGATTTGATTTATTGTTTCCGACCCATTCAGTCTTTTCGCAGAATCTCAGTTGTTCCTGATTTTAGCATAAGCAGTATTCTCGTTCGACGACGAGTCTTCGTTTTTGATTTTTGGCGCCGCCATTTAACCAGTCCCCGAAAATTTCCATCAAGACTTATGCGAATGATTATCGTTGAACCAAAGAAACAGAACAAAGTCGAAAAATCACTCAAAAAATTAAGAAACAAAAAAGATGATGAAGAAGAAGAAGAAGAGGTGGATGAGGAGCAAGTTCTTCTCGAAGATAGAGGCTACATGCCCAAACTATTTTATTTCACATATATTTAATGATAAAATGATGACAAATATTAAATAAAAATATAACAAATTGAAAGAAAAAAAATACCGCGGTGTAGCGCGGGTCTAAATCTAGTAAGTATAAATTTGTAAAAAAGCATAAGGTTATCATGTTTCTTTCATATCTATTCTTGGAATGTGTATTATTGATAGCTCAAGGATTCTGTGAGCAAATAGGCCCAATTATATTCTGGCCCAATCCAAATTAAGTCAATCATGTGATGTTTTCCTTTATCATGTTCGTCGGTTTTCTGCAAAGAAAAGGTAACAAGGGATTAGGCAATTTTCAATAAGCTAAAAGGAAAACATAGAGACATCTTGGCTATAAGGAGACGTCCCCTATCATTCTAAAAGCATCCCAAAATCAGAGAACCAAGAAAGACAAAAGAACAAGAGAAAAGTAGAGAGAGAAGAAACCTCGTGAGAGTGAGAGAGAGGAAACAAAATTCAAGTCTTTGTGTTCCTAAGTGTGTGTTTCTTTGTGTTGTTCTGTTTCTTTGTCTTGGTTCCTAAAGCTGTAACACAAAAGAAACTGTTTTAGTCTTTGATTAATAATACAAGTTGTAGGAATAATCCCACCTGAAACGGTTCCGGTTAGAAGTCGGTAATTCTCGGTTAATCAAATACTTTATGTCTTTTACTTTTTTCAAACAACAACAGGTTCATATCTAAACATAAGACATAGTAAAAACCCTAACATATTCTATTGAATTTCATGAGAAAGAAGCTGAGAATAAATGGAAGAAAGGCACGAGCTTGGAAGAAGATAACTCAAAGTGGCTAAGGCTTCATTTAATCCAATAAACCTCAGAAGTATGTTGTTTAATTAATGCTATGTCGTTTAAGTCTTAAGATACAATATGTGTGTATTTAAAGGAAGTCCCATTTATTATGGTTCCGGATCTTATAAACAGTAAACAATTAGTAATAAATCTTTCTCTTTATCTACGCCTCTTTCTATTTCTATCTATTTCTCATTTGATCTCCATTTATTATTCTTCTTTCATCTTTCTCTCTTCTCTTCTCAAACTCTTCTGAATCTCATCTCTATCTCTTCATTTATCTTCTTTAATCTCTTTCGATAGATCGGTGATCTATCAGTGGACTTCAACCTTGTCCTAGAGGTAGGTCCTAAAGCTTGCAAAATTTGTTGATTGTTGTTGCAAATACTTATGGTTGAAGTAAAAAAAGTCTTGTAAAACTTAATCATCTTTTCTCTCAAAAGCTTTCAACGAATGATCTAAAGATCCAAGTATCTCCATCTAGAAGCAAACACAACCGGTCGGTACAAAGTTGAAAAGGATCTTTAGGACCAGTTCCTGTGTTACTTTTCCGAACTCCTCTCCTCATGGGGAACCCAAAGAAGCCTCCACCCCCAAAAGTCCCTCACCCCAAAAGCCGTCAGCCACTTGAGCCCCTTCCTCATCCTCTCAAATGACGGCATAGGCTCTCCCGTTCCCTCCGTTGAGTCACCTTTGCCTCTGGCTTCGGCTACAACTCCCCCACCCGGGCGGTTTGTTTCCTCCGTCGAATGAAACAGTTTCAGATCTATCTACCGTCTGTGAAAGTTGTTAATTCAGCCGTTCCATAAGCATCAAATCACATTCACTACCTCCTAGCTCCCAATGGCGACCGTATAGAATCTCAAAAAGGAGTGACTGATCATTGCGTCGACTAAGGTTGGACAGAAGATGTTTATCCAAGATGTTATCAACATGCTGCTTCCTGATGGATACTCTTCTGAGTTCTTCACCGGTAGTTGGAGCATTGTAGGTGCTGAGGTCTGTGAGGCTGTTGATGAATTCTTCACATCAGGCAAGCTGCTGAAACAATGGAACGCCACAACCCTTGACCCTTGTGCTTATTCCTAAGATAATGAATGCCTCTACCACCTCTGATTTCAGACTGATCTCTTGTCTTAACACGGTCTACAAGGTAGTGTCAAAGCTCCTATCCTCAAGAGTCCAAGCAATTCTAGCGCAGGTAATTGGTCCGAAAATGTTTTGCTTGCTACATAAATAGTCCACGGAGGCAAATAGATTCGAGAGCCATGCTTAAAGTTGATCTCAGAAAACCATTTGATTTTGTCATCTCAACGCTAAGAGCCTTAGATATCCCTGAAAAGTTTGTGAACTGGATCTCTCAGTGTATCACCACTCCCTCTTTCAACAAGTACCAAAGGATTACGTCAAGGAGACCCGTTATCTCCATACTTATTTGTCTTGGCAATGGAGGTCTTCTCAAGCCTCCTTCATTCTCGGTTTCAGGCAGGCTATATCCATTACCATCCAAAGACCTCTGATTTGAACATACCAAAGGACAAGAGACAAGGGACCACATGCATGCTGCTCACTTGTGTTTATACTTCAGAATTTTGGAAGCTTTAAATCCATCACAACAAGGGTTTAGATCTTGGTCGGAGCTTTTGTCCTGGACGAAACACAACTCTGCAGCAGCACCATCTGTTCTGAGAAAACTAGCGTTGCAAGCTACAATTTACCATATTTGGAGACTGAGAAACAACATCCTCTATGATCAATCTATCCCACCCACCTCTTGCTATTTTTAAATGCATGAGAAACACCATCTCTGCAAGAAGAACCACAAGGCGCTTCACAAACTTAATGTCACTTTGGATTAGATAATTTCTTCTTTAGCTTAATCGCTTATTTGTTTTGTTTTCCTTGTTTTTATTTTCTTTTTGCCAAGGCAGCAAAGTTTTTGGTCTGCATCTTTGTATTACCTTCTTTCATTATCAATGAATATTAACATTTATAGCAAAAAAAAAATATAAAAAATAAATCCAACTGTAACATACATGATAGTGCAAGCTTAGCACAATAGCTAGTGTTTTAAAATTTAGAAATCAAAAATGTCAGAAAGGAAAGTGGAACTGTTGGCAGCAAGCTTTGCTCCTTCCATCACTTTTGTCAACTTCTCGCAAGTGTGTTGAACAAATCTCTCAATCTGTAGCTGATCAATCCAGGGCACGCATAGACTTAGGAGCTCTACGATCTTATGTGGTTCAAGTTTATCACGTATAGTTGCTTGGTGTCTGTCTTCGGCGTATGTTACAGTTGGCCCCTCTTCTGGCCCTGCGCTGGCTTGCCGCCCTTGCCAGAACCAGAACTGAAACTCCTGCGCTGCTGCTGCTTCTGCTGGCCCCTCGGCTGGGTAGCAGGAACAATCGCAGCTAGCACCGCTACTGGACCAACCTGCTCACAAAGGTCCTCCTCGATGGAAGCCGCTAACTCCACCAACTATGCTCTCGAGGTATACGCACGGCCTCTGCACCGAGTCCTGATGCTCGACCGAAGTCCCTGCAAAAACCTCTGCAACATGGCCCGCTCGCCTCCCAACCCAAACCCGGTATGAACCACGAGCCTGCCGAACTTCGCGTCATACTCACGCACTGATCTCTCTCCCCGAGATAGTGCCAAGAACCTCAAATGAAATCTGTCTCGCGCCTCCTGAGGAAAGTACTTGGCGTCAAACTTTGCTAGGAAGTCACCCCAAGTCCACACTGCCCTCCTCAACACGACAGACCGTCACCACAAATGTGCATCCCCACCAAGGTAATGCACAGCCAACTCTACCTGGTACCCCTCTGGACACCTGACCGAACGGAAGTTCCGTTCCAGTCTCTGCCGCCACTCGTCGGCCTCCTCGGGCCCACCTCTACCCTCAAAGAATGTTGTCCCGATCCTTTGCATCTCTCTTATCATCTCCAGATAAGGCGGATGCCCAACAACCGCAGCACCATCCTGTCCCATAAAAGCGCCTTGTTGTGCCACCACCACCGGAGGGCTCTTGTGGCATGTCGAACCCTGCCGACAAAAACTTTTCGGTTTACAAAAGCAGAAGTCTTGGTGTGGAGTTTACGCAGAGCCGGTGTCTTTCCACTTGTGGAAGCTGGCTCCTCATGTGTGTTCGCCATCGACCTAAGATGTACATTCTCAATCCTTTAACCCGCGAGAGAATCAGTCTACCTCCCATGGATTCCCGGAAACTCGGCGAGCCTGTAGAAGAAGAAGATGTTTGGCGTCGTATTCACGGACGCCTCTTAAGAGCATGTGCTCTTAGAGGTGAGATCAGAACATGGAACACCGAAAAAGCAATGTTGTGCGTAGACGAGAGAAGCAAAGATTACATGGTCTTGTGGTCTTATGACCACTCTTCTCTCTTCTACTCCAGGAAAGGAGACGAGTTTTGGAACATGTTTCCTTACGCCATTACTTGGTGGGAAGACATGTTATACAAAGGGCACATGCTCTACATCCTTACACGACATGATGACATTCAGATCTTTGATCTCTCTGGGGACTCTATTGTTGCAGTAACTCCTTATGTCCACCCTATTCCTTATAGCATGTCCATTTCCTCCACCACAAGGATTGCTGTTACTCCATCTGGAGAGTTTCTTTTGGTCAGATGCTACAACAACTGCAGCTTCTACGTCTACAAGATGATGAGCCGAAACCCCTTAAAATGGGATGAGTTGGCTTCGTTAGGGGACCAGGCTTTGATCTTAGACCTTGGAATCACTTTGCTTGCTAAAGATATTCAAGGAGTCAAGACTGACTCTATCTATTTTAGTGGTCTTGCTTGTGGTACTAAACATATATTTATCTTCAATCTCGCTACCCGCAAGGTCGAACCATTTGTGTATTCTTCAACTAGGAAGTTCTTTGAAGCTCGATGGTTCCTCCCTAGTGTCTGATGTATATATATGTAACAAGACTAGTCTCTTCTTGCTTTGGTTTTAATCAAATTATTAAATCTTCTTTGGAGAAGCTTTTTCCTGCTTTGGTTTTAGCTACATAATTTGTTCACTGCATTTGCCTATTGTTTGTCTTGTTTTTTCTCCTACTCTTACTTACATGCTTACAAATCCTGATGAAAATGGTGAAATGCAACAAGGTCAAGCGAGGACTCAAAATAGAAACCATAGCTTTACCAAGAAACTAAAGATTGTATAAACTACATTTGTATGTTACATCATTATCTTTTGCACCTGTGCAGCCAAAAGACAAATGCATTACATTACATTATATATATATATATATATATATATATATGTTACACAAGGGATTTGAGAATCCAATCCCGGTTTACTCAAAAAGACAAAATCAACTTGGTGCGCCTCATGAGAACAAACCACAACACATCTTGTAACTTGAAGCCGGTATTCGACCTGTTTCCCGTATATATTCGACTTCAGCTGCTGCCTTCTCGGCAACACGGGCTTGTCTAGCTTCCGCTGAAGCCCGTTTCTCTTCCGACCTTTGCTTCGCCAATGCGATTTTCTTCACCATCTTTGCTTCTGCTTCAGCTTTCATCTGCTCAACTTTAGCCTACCAACATAATTTCAACAATGCTTTAGCAGTGATGAAACAAGAAAAAGCTTCAACATCATAAAGTTTTTGATCCGAAAAGGCCTCAACATACCTCAATACGTCGCATTTCTGCTTCGAGTTTGGCTTTCTCCTGACTTTCCCAAGCTTGGATTCTGATTTCCTCACGCTTATACCTACAAAATTAGTATACAAGACGTTTTTTAAAGTCTTTATTTTTTTACTCAACAAGAAAAATATTCGAAGACAGAGCAAATACAAACCTTGCATTATGTTTGGATTTCTCTGCTTCTTCCCACGCAGTCGCTCGTTTATCAAACTCAATCCTCTGTGCCTCCTTTGCATCTACACTCTTCTTATTCTTATTGTTCTCCTCTTCTTCTGTACTTGCTCAAGCCGCGATGTTCATCTTCCCTAGTTGAACCCCGAGAGCAACACTGTAATGATATTTGAATATTATTGTAACATGGAGATATAAAACGTGAAAAACAATCAGAAACTAACTTATCGAAGTCGTTTTGATAACCGATTGAAATTCTTGTGAACTTGGAAATATCTAGGTTAGTTATGAATCGGGTATCATTTGAATAATAAGAAGAATCAATGATGTGGTTTGGTGTTTCATATTTGCTGTTTGATTGTCCATTAAGAGAATAGAGTGAACAATTAATGAAAGACCATATAAATGTCTTTGAGTTGAATAAATAACGGATTTGTTAAAGAGATATTTGTAAGTATATGGGGCCTGATTGGTTATGGCTGTAGGAATTTTCTGCTGTAGGATTTAAGCTGTACATTTTAGGTTGTAGATTTTATTGCTGTAGGATTTTTGATAGTAGATATTATGTCATTAAAGATATATATGTAGCATTAAAACAAAAACAAATAAGATATAGAAAAAAGAAGTAAAAAAAGAAAGTGAAGGAAAATAATAAAGAAATAAGAGAGAGAGAATTCTCAGAGCCCTTAATTTGGTGCTCTGAAAAAATTGCTTTCTAGAGCCAAAATGTTTCATTTTCTAAAATTGTTGCTCTTAGTTTTTAAAATGAAAGCAAAGCATGATTGGTGACACATTAATGCTCTAGAAATAATTAGTGCTCTGTGGAGCACTCACAGCACTTACCAATCACCCCCATGGTTTTAATGTGCGGTGTATGAATGTGATTCACATATGAAGATCGGAGTGGGACTATATATTCTAAGTAAGAAAATTGGTAGGGACATTTATTGATGGCACAAGTTAGGGCACTTTCATGAGCCCTAATTAAATAGTGTATGGTGTGACCCATCATTTTGAAAGTTCTCACTTTTTCTTTTCTCTTTTAATTTTACCTATTTTATTCAATTTTCTTCTTCTTTTAAAAGTTGTTTCTTCCTCTTAGAAAATCAGTTATTACTTTAAGAAAATCAATTATTAATTTTAATTGTTCATATGATGTTGTAGCCATTCGTTACAAGGTAAATAATAGATTCAAATGAAGATATAATAATATAGCTTTTGTCTATCAACACATAGAATCATATGTCTTTTCTAGATAGATGTCTTAATCATATTGTTAGTCTTAATGGAATTTTCATGACATTAGCATCTCGATTTTATGATTTAATTAAGGAAGTGTTTGTTTGTTAACTTTGAGTTTCAGAAGCCGAAAGTGAACGACTGAAATACTTTGGATTTTTTTTTTTTTTTTTTTTTTTTATGTATAAACATACATCAATCTATAACTTTAAGTATATTTGTTTTGATCCATTAACGTAATTTGGAAGAATATCTGATTAATTCATTGGATAGGATCTGATAGCCAGAATTTGATCTTCCAAAACTCTATTTATATTGTTGATGGAATGCAGAAAAATTACAGTTTTTTGTTGTAGAAAGTGAGTTTGTATTTTGTACGGGAAGGAGGAAGAAAAGAGAGTCATGAGCATGTTGTAAAACCCATGTCTAGTTTGAAAACTCCTCTGTTCGTTCTTAGGACAATGAGATATCAAGTGTCCTCTAAGTTGTTGTCTTCGCTCTCCCCTAATCTTTATAAAGTTCCAAATGGACATTTGTCAAAAAAAAAAACTCTTGTGTCCGTTTTCACTTCTCAGGGTAGAAAAGGAAAACCCAAGAATAACGAGGCATTAGAGCCAATTTCAGACCATTCGGTGTTTGTTTAAGACCACAGTCGCTATCCTAACCTTGAAATCCTTTTTACTAAAAAAAAAAAAAAAAACTTTGAAATCCCCTGTTTCAATCGAATGATACCCAAAGCGAAACAGAGGATTTATATATCGGAACGATGTTAATAAAAATAGCACCATTAGATAAACGTAGCAAGCGAGTCCCAAGTTCTTAAGTGGGCTGGTCGATCCACTAAAAAGTTGGGCTGTAGTTTAGATTTAATGAGTAAAAGGAAAATTCGGAAAGACAAAGTCTCTTTATATATTCTTCTTCTTTGTATAGAGAAGGATTATTCTCGTGTCTCTTTATTGATAGATGAATGACTCAATTTATACAAGAGCACTTACACTAGGGCTTTACACAATCACCTTAATAACAATATACTTATGTACATAAATAGATGCAGAAGATCAGGGCTGATTGATATGATTTGATTGACCATTAATACGCCCCCTCAAGATGGAGGTGGATGAACAACTCCAATCTTGTTCGACAGCTTGGTGAAAGGAATCCGTGATAATGGCTTGGTAAGTGCATCAGCTAACTGATCTTTAGTGTTAACATGGACCACACGAAGTGTACCTGATTGAACTTGATTGCGGATGAAGTGGTAATCCAACGCGAGATGTTTCATCCGAGAGTGAAAAACTGGGTTGGCACAAAGATATGTAGCTCCAACATTATCACAGTAGATCACAGGAAATGTAGGAAGCGAGATCTGTAGTTCTTGAAGTAAAGAACCAATCCAAATGAGTTCAGCCGAAGTATTAGCCACTGACCGATATTTGGCCTCTGTAGATGATCTTGCAACACCTCGTTGTTTCTTGGATGACCAAGAGATAGGATGATGTCCAAGGTACACAATGTGAGCATTTGTGGAAACGTAGTCATCGGAATCACCTCCCCAATCAGCATCTGAAAAAGCATGTAGTGTCATGGGATTGTTTTTGGAGAAGAAGATACCATGTGCAGCAGTTTCGGCCAAGTATCAAAGCACCCGCTTCACAGCCTGCCAGTGATCCGTCGTGGGCTTATGCATAAATTGGGATAGGCGATTGACCGCATAGGAAAGATCAGGACGTGTAAACGCCAAGTATTGCAGAGAGCCAACAACCCGGCGATACTCCGTGGGATCGGATAGTGTCGTACCGGAGAGTGAGTTTCGGAGAAGGCGCCATCGGAGTAGTAACTGGTTTGGCGGTAAGCATGTTTGTCCGAGCGAGAAGATCCAGAACATACTTTCTTTGACTGAGGTGAAGACCTGAAGGAACACGTTTAGCTTCAATGCCCAGAAAATACGACAAATCTTCATCGTCTTTGACCAAAAACCTTGAAGCCAGACAATCCAATGTGTGTTGAAGTAGTGCATTATCATTGCCCGTAACTATTATGTCATCAACATAAACAAGGAGATAGATGATGGATTTCCCATGACTAAGAATGAAGAGTGAAGTATCAGCGATGGAGTTTGAGAAACCGATCTCAATCAAGTATGTCTTCAACTCAATATACCACGCACGTGGATCCTGTTTTAGCCCGTAAATTGCTTTCCGAAGCTTACAAACATAACCCGGCCTATCTTGATCAACAAAACCAGGTGGCTGAGCCATGTACACATCCTCAGTCAAAGTGCCTTGGAGAAAGGCATTGTTGACATCTAATTGTCGAATAATCCATGATCGCGAGACAGCTACACCAAGCACAATACGAAGTGTAGTGGATTTAACAACAGGACTAAAGGTTTCTTTATAGTCAATACCTTGCTGTTGAGTGTACCCTTGCGCAACTAAACGTGATTTAAGCCTGTTGACCGAACCATTTGGTTTGTATTTCTTCGTGAAAATCCATTTGCACCCAACAACTGTAATGGACGGATGTGGTAACGGGACTAAATCCCATGTGTGATTTCCAATCTGCGCATTCATTTCAGACACTGCTGAGTTTCGCTATCGGTCATCTTGAAGAGCTTGGGTAATGGTCGTTGGTTCTGGATCGTCATTAGGAAGGAGTGAGATTGACGCCAAGTATTTGGAGTTGGGTTTCACAATTCCAGATTTTGCTCTAGTCGACATTTGATGGCGGACTAGTTGAGGATGCGACGGCTGATCGGATACAGGATTTTGTGGTTGATTTTGATGGGCTATTTGTTGGGCTTGGGCTTGTGGTTGGTTTGTGGGTTCCATTTGTGTCAGGTTGGAGAAGTTATTTGTAGGTGGCTGTGGCTGGGCCGGGGGTTGCGGCCCATTTTCAGTAGGAGCAGTGGGCTCAGAGGAAGACGGAGAAGAAGAGGAAGAGGTGGAGGTGAGAGGCGATACCTGAGTCTGCAACGGTGATGATGGATGAGCGGTCTGGTGAAGGTCTCCACACACGGCCGTCGTCGGAGGCAGAACTGTCTGTGGAAGTAAGAACGTAATCGCAGAAGAGCCTGTATCACGCACCACTTCTTCTTCGTCAGGAGACATCGCAGCAGGTTTTAATTGAACGGAGAACGGGAAGTTCATTTCGTCGAAGATAACATGTCGGGAAGTATACATTCTACCAGACAGAGTATGCAGACAGAGGTAGGCGCTCTGGGTAGTGGAGTAGCCCATATACACGCACTGAAGAGAACGATCCTCCATCTTATGACGCGTATATGGGCGAAGCCAAGGATAGCAAGCACAGCCAAAAACCTTGAGTTTCTGGTAATTCGGTCTCGTTCCGAACAGCTTTTCAAACGGTGATTGAAGATCTAAAACCGGAGTTGGGAGTCGATTGATGAGATAGACAGCAGCGGAAAAGGCAAACGCCCAGAATTTCTTGGGAACGGCAGCAGTGGATAAGAGCGTGAGCCCCATCTCAACAATATGACGATGCTTCCGCTCCGAGATACCATTATGTTCAGGGGTATGCGGAGGCGACGTGAGATGCGAGATCCCACTCATCTTGAGGTAATCTCTTAACGCAATAAACTTGCCTCCATTGTCGGTGAAAAATGTGCCAATGCGCGTTTGGAACTTATTCTCTACCAGAGGTTTGAACGCCATGAATGTCTCTTTCACTTGCGATTTTCTTTTCAATGGATAAAGCCAAGTATATCTGGTGTAGTGATCCACAATGACCAAATAATACTTGAAATCATCAACTGAGAGAATTGGTGAGCTCCAAACGTCTGAGAACAAAAATTCAAGTGGTCTGGTTGATGTAATAGTTGTTTGCGCAAATGGTAACTTATGACTCTTATTGATGCAGCAATCAGAACAAGACATGTTTGTTTGAGAAGACGAAGCAACATGTAGAGAGAAACGCGAGACTAAGGTGTTTAAAATAGAGGATGACGGATGTCCTAGGCGATTATGCCATGAGGAGAGAGTGGCTCGTGAATTCATCGATGCAACCAAGACTGTCTTAGGCAATGATACTGGCCACTCGTAGAGCTTTTTATTAGTTCTGCCTCGGATTAACGGGACACCCGTGTGGAGATCCTTCACCTGAAATGAGGCAGGAAAGAATTCGACGGAGACTCGGTTAGCATTGCATAATTGATATACGGAGATCAGATTCTTAGCCACACGAGGTAAGCATAACACTTTATTTAAGGTCAAATCTCGAGTAGTAGAGGGAAGAGATACTGAACCCGTATGTGTTATTGGAACCGTAGATCCATCAGCAAGGATCACATCATCACCACCATTGTACGGTTGATGAAGTGATAGGTTGTGTAGATCAGAGGTGATATGGTGAGTAGCACCGCTATCGACCACCCAATTGGGAGCTGAGTAGGGAGACACAACAGCAACATTGGCTCGTGATTGCCAAGGGCTGGTTGGTGATGGAAGAGGCATGGATTGAATTGCTTGAAACTGAGGACACCTTCTCGCACTATGTCCTTGAACATTGCAAATCTGACATTTCCCAAGATATGGCCTTGGTCCACGATTTGGGGACTGCCAGTTTGACTGCCACTGATTCTGCGATAGCTGCCCATTACCACCTGTAGTGTGATTCGATCTTGCCCGATTCTGGTTCCGGTTGTAGTTGTTATTCTGACGATGTTGGACAGCATTTGCAGTTACTGGGACATGTGTTACGGAATTCTCCGGGGATAGGAGAAGCTTAGATTCATGGTTCAACAGACGCTCATGAAGCTCTATGATCGTCGGCGGTGCATCTCTGCCTTCAACTTGATCCACAACAGACTTGTAGTCTTCTGTAAGTCCATCAAGAATCAACTCAATCTGGTCTTCATGATCCAAAGGTTTACCTAAAATGGCAAGCTGATCAAGGCGTGTTGTGATTCCTTGCAGGTACACGTCAATGGTTTTGGTGTCTTTCTTCCATTGCTTGAGTTGAAGCTTAAGTTGTTTAACATGACCCCGACTTGGTTTGGCGTACGTTAACGCCAACGTTTGCCACACTTCAGCCGCTGTGGTGGCACGAGACACAGTAGGTTGAATCGGAGTGGATATGGCGCCAATCAGGGAGCTGAAGATCAGCCTGTCTTGGCGTTTCCATATGGTGTACGCTGGGTTAACTGAGAAGACACCATCTACAGTAAGCGTAAGTTGCGGGACAAGGATGGATCCATCGAGATGGCCAACCAAGTCATATCCATCAAGGAGAGCATGCACTTGGAGGCTCCACATGAGGTAATTGGTGGAGGTAAGTTTGGATACACTCGTCATGTTGACGGTAAAGAGTGTTTGACTGTTTGGGTTGATGGTGTCGGTAACATTGGTAGGAGAGTTGTTTGAAGAGTTGGCCATGACGGCTAGGTTTTGAGACGAGAAAAAGAAAATAATTGAGACAGGTCTATAGATCTAGAGCTCTGATACCATATAGAGAAGGATTATTCTCGTGTCTCTTTATTGATAGATGAATGACTCAATTTATACAAGAGCACTTACACTAGGGCTTTACACAATCACCTTAATAACAATATACTTATGTACATAAATAGATGCAGAAGATCAGGGCTGATTGATATGATTTGATTGACCATTAATACTTTGAGCAGCGGAAACTGGAGAAAGAAAAAGAACCCAAGTGGTCGAACCTCTGTAATGATGTGCTCCAGATGGTGTTGGAGCGGCTGAGCGCCACCGAGTTCGAGCGAGCCAAGGCGGTTTGCTCGTCATGGCGATCTACTTGGAGAGAAACCGTGCGAAAACAGAATCTGATCCCCTGGTTGATTCTCTTCCCTTATGGATACTCTTGTGCCATGTCGAACCCTGCCGACAAAAACTTTTCGGTCTTGGTGTGGAGTTTACGCAGAGCCGGTGTGTTGCCACTTGTGGAAGCTGGCTCCTCATGTGTGTTCGCCATCGACCCAAGATGTACATTCTCAATTCTTTAACCCGCGAGAGAATCAGTCTACCTCCCATGGATTCTCGGAAACTCGGCGAGCCTGTAGAAGAAGATTTGTCGTCGTCGTCTTTGATGCTCGATGGTTCCTCCCTAGTGTCTCATGTATATATATATATAGCAAGACCATAGTCTCTTCTTGCTTTTGTTTTAATCTTCTTTGGAGAAGCTTTTTCCTGCTATGGTTTTAGCTACATAATTTGCTCACTGCATTTGCCTATTGTTTGTCTTGTTTTCTCCTACTCTTACTTACATGCTTACAAATCCTGATAAAAATGGTGACATGCAACAAGGTTAAGCGATGCCGTTGTCACATGGAACAACACTTATGAGACTTTGCTTAGTTTCCTGAAAATCTGTAATGAGAATAACTCTTTTCTTTTCCTGTCTTCGCGAGCTCCACTTGGAACCAGAATCAGTGCGCCTTTGTTTCTGATTCCTCACTTTCTCACAGGTAACCTGCTCTCCCTACTCAGTTTCCTTGAATCTCCATTATCTCATTTACAAAAGCTTTTTAGAAACCATCTTGTTTCTTTCCCTTTTGTCTTTGCTAACACCTTGATAATGAGACCACCTTGAAACTGTGACTACTTGTGGAATCTTAGTCTCAGATTTTCTCCTTTTCCTTGTTAGCCGCTTCTAACAAGTATTCATTCTTCTCTTCAAGCTTCTAGTAATTTTTAGGTAACTCCTTTACCTTTGAAATACCCACTCTCGACTGAGATTCAAGACACACCGAAAACTGACTTGTCTTCTCTTGAATCTTTCAACCAACAGCTCCACCTGGAATCAATGTAACTCCTTGAACCCATTAAACCAAACTGGTTTTTGATCTTATCGACATAAGAACATCTCCGAAAACTGACCCGTTTCCATGTTCTTCTTCCTTCTTCCTGCGAGAGTGCAATGTCGATAGTGGAGTTACTTGAAGCTGAATCCCGCTTCATATGAGATTTGGAAGCTCGCAGCAAACCTGAAGTTCCTTTCCATGTACTGCTTTACTTAGAAAATCTGCTTTCTCTTTATTGGTATGGATCTTAGATAGAGTTTCTTCTTCCTTAGCTTTATCTCCGAAGATCCCCATTCCCAATATCTTTGAAACTTTTTCCAAATCTTTCACCTTCAGCTCTTTGTTTGAACTCTCATTTTTAAACAAATGATTGTCCTGTCCAGATTCTTCATTGCTCTCCTTAGATTCAATTTCTTCTGAATCTCCAACTTGAGCTGATGAACTTTCTGCTTCAAAACCATGAGGAGTTGGTCTGTGAACTAGTTTCTGGCTGAAGGGTCACTTTCTTTGACTTTTCCTTTTTGATTTCTTTCTCAACTTCAGAAACGCTGTCTTCACTCTTAGAAACATTTCCTTGAAGATAATATAAGCCATCCTTATATTTTCCAGAGATTGCCTTCTTCCCGCCTTTGTAGAACTGAACCTTGAAGTTTACTCCTTCATACCTACAACCTTATCTTTCTAACATCCCATAAGAAATCAAATTTCTACTCACTTCCGTTATGTATCTTACATCCCTAAGTATCACCTCAGAACCATCTAGATTCTGAATTTTGATTTTCCCAATTTCTTTGATGTCTCTGTAAGTGTTATTAGCCATCAAATCTCTACCGCCATCGATCTCCTTGAAGTCAAACAAGACTTCCCTATCTGGTGTACTATGATATGAACAACCTGAGTCCATAACCCAATCCTTCATCGAGTCTTGAGTGCTAAAAGTTAACACTATTGGTTGCTTAGGTTCCACTGCAATATTTGCAGAATTCGGAGGTCTCTTCCTTTCTGGACATTCTCTTTTCCAGTGATCTTCTAATCCACAAATAAAACAACCCGTGTTGTTCTTATCAAACGTTTGCTCTGACTTTGATCTTCCCCTGTTCTTAGAACTTCCTCCCTTCTTATCTGATCTTCCTCTTGATTCAACATACAAACCCTCCGAGACCTGCTTACTTTTATTGAGTAACCCCTTCTGCCTTAGTTCGGCTTCTTTAGAATAAGCATAAGTGACAACTTCATTAACAGTAAGCGTCTCTTTTCCTTATCCATATTGGAGTGTGTGAACCAATGGTTCATATGCTGCTGGAAGTCCGGACAAGAGCTGAATGGCCTGATCTTCATCTGAGATGGTAACTTTGAGACTGTCCAAGTCTGCAACGAGCCTCAGAAATATGTCAACATTCTCTTCTATCGTTTTCTCTTCTATCGGTTTGTCTTCTTCCATCTTGTAGCAAGAGAATTGTTTCTTCAAGTATATTCTGTTGGGAAGAGACTTGGTTTGATAAATCATTTCAAGTGCCTTCCACATGCCCAACGCAGTAGTTTCATGCATGATCTTCCTCATAATAAGATCACTCAAGCATGTTCCTACTCTGAGATCCTTATCAGCCTTCTTCTGATCAATCTGTGCTTCTGATCCTTCTACTTGCTTTTCAAATTTAGAGAAAATAATGAAATCTTCTTTAATAACTGAAAGTAGACCTTGTATCTCTAGTTGACCCATCATCTTGAATTTCCACATCCCAAAGTCACCTTTGCCGTCAAACTTCTCCATCTCAAACCTTCCTAGAGTTGGCTCCATATCTCCTAGCACTTGCAATCAAATTTGGATTGCTCTGATACCACTTATTAGGGTTTTTAACTCTGTCTTTTGCTTAGATATGAGCTTGTTTCTTGTTTGAGAAAAGTAAGAAGACACAAACTATTTGATTAACCGAGAATTACCGGTTTCTAACCGGAACCGTCTCGAATGGGATTTGTCCCACAACTCTTATTATTAATCAAAGACTAACACAGTTTCCTTTGTGTTACAGATTTAGGAACCAAGACAAAGAAACTAGAAGGAGAACAGCACAAAAAAACACATACTTAGGAGTTAGGAACACAAAGACTTGAACTTTGTTTCCTCTCTCTCAACTTCTCTCTTATTCTTTTGTCTCTCTTGGTTCTCTTCTTTTTGGGATGATCTTCTGGGTTAGAGATGTCCTCCTTATATTAGCCAAAGACGTGAAGCTTGATTTCCCTTTTTGAAGACTTTGCCTTTGCAACACGTTTTGCCTTTTCACGTTTGTTTCCATTATCCCATCTTTTATACATTCACCGATTCATTATGAGGAGAAAGCTGGGCTATTGGGCTAGAGACAAAATTGACTAGTGGGCCCATTAACTTACACATAACTTGATTGAAAACTGAATTTCAAACAAAGCGCCAAATTTAGATTGAAAACTGAAGCTTCAAATTGAAATTGAAATTTAAAATTTACATACCGATATGAAATCTACAATCAAACGAACATGAAAACTAAACAAGAATTTCAAAGTTTTCAAAAATCCATTTTCTATTTCTTCTCAATCTCTCGTGAGTTGTGTGGCAAGTTTGAGTTTGGCGAAGACGACGGTTCCTATTTCCAATTTTTTATTTTGTTAACATTTAAAATTTAGTTATTGTTTAAAAGCCCTTGTGTTTCTAGATTTCTCTACAAGCTAAACAAAATGAGAAGCAAATTTTATGGACCCTTAAAAATTTAGAAAAAACTGATAACCCTATTCCAAAGAATTGTTAGAATGGGCTTAAGACCGGGCCTGCTTCTATCTTTTGGGAGTTTGATTAGAACATCTCAACATATGGATAAAGACAAATTCATGTTGATGATTGAAAAAGGTAGCTTACAAAGTTACAAGTTACGACAACCAAACAACACATACAAAGTAGACCCTAAGCAAACCCTAAAATCACACACACAACAATAAAAAAAACTTCTAAAAAAGCCAACAAAAACAAATATATGAAGATTAATGAGGGGTTGGATTCAAATCTTAAGCGGCAGATATTGCAGCATAGTCTTGATAACGAGACATTGCGCCTTTAAACTGGTGATCTTCTGGTTTGTGAGAGCTCAAGCTATGCGGAATGTATGATCGGAAAATCTCCTCCAAGTCCGGACTCTGCTTCAGCTCACGGCAAGCCACCTCGAGCGCTGTGTGTTGGAACCCTTTGTAGAATTTCTGGCGGCAAACGTACCCGAAAACGAGAGTAATGACGACCAGAGGAACCACGAGGATCGCCCAAACGAATATCTTGGCTCCCAAGTAACCAAACATAACCACTTGGAATAAAAACAATGCCGCTAGTATGCGGGTGTGAATATGCGGCCACATCCTTCCGTAGCTCTCGTATGATGGAACGTACACTTTCAACGCCTGTCATAGCCCGTATAAACCCGATCAGAATCACGTTTTTTACAGATCAATTCAAGATCACCTAATTTATGTGTTTAAACCCTAAGTGTTTTATGAAGAAAGTCTGACCTGATTCCTGAGGATGAGCCACCCTAAACCGAAGTAGATGACAGCGAACACGAGGATTAGAGGAGCGATTACGGAATAGCAGAAGGTGATTGCGAGGATGAGCATGTCACTGGGAACCCTAGTGGCGTAGCTTAAGTCTCCTGGGTACCAAGCTTCTTTGACCTCTGCTTCGGTTTTGCAGAGATACTTCTTCTTCAGATGGAATATTATCAAAGGTACGATCCGAGACAGCTCGAGGCCATAACCGACAAAGAATCTGCAAGTTAAAAAGATTCAAAAACATAACCAAACGAGCAATGTATAACGTTAAACAAGTCAAGAGGGAGGAGAGCTCACTTGAGAGCAACGTAGGTCAAGAAGAAAGTCGCGCTCTTAGGGAGGCTAGTAGCCAAAACGGTAACGATGGAGTTGGGATCCTTTTCAAGCTCCTTCAATGTGTCGAACAAAGTCCCTGCAAGGGTTACACCGATGAAGACATTGAAGACCGAGAAGTAAAAGTACTTGCCAGAGGCAGCTCTAATGGCGTGGCTCTGCGAAGGAATCCCTTCGGCTTTGGAGAGAAACATGAGGAACTTAGGCAACAGCATCAAGAAAACAATGAGGGCAATCTGAGGAAGGTAAGACTCAAGAATGGTTCTTATGAAGGTTATCTTCACAACCGGCTTTATGAAAGGAAGAATCTTCTGGAGGTTCTTAAGAGTAGTGATTGCAGAGACGAACGTGATCGGGATCATGTAAAACAGAATGGTAACTGCAACAATGAAGTAGATCACGTACTGCCGGATAATTCTACTGAACAGCTTGATCTTGAGATTCTTCCAGATGAGCTGGCGAGGCTCAGGAGCTTCAGTGACTGTCCATTTATCAACCATCTGGCAGTGTAGAGACTGAGCTGCTGAAGCTGCAGTGACTCGGTTCGTGAAGAAAACAACTGCTGCGGTTTGCTGCTTCTCAGCAAGAACTGCCTTCTGCTCCGCTTCTAGCTTGGCTACGGACTCGCTGATCAGCTTGGTGTAATACTCAATGCTGTCTACTTGCTTCCCAACTAGCCCAAGAAAGCCGGTTTTGTTCGTGGGTCGGTTATTAGTCGTTGCAAAGATTGCTTCTGCGCGCGCAAGCTTCTTCTTGTAACCTTCCAAATCTTGCCATATCTTATCAACCTAGACACAAGAAAAAGCAAAGAGGCATAAACACCTCAAAACAACATAGGCAATCGAAGAGAAGACTGAAACAAGCAGATACCTTGCTGTTTTCTGTTACGACAAGCGATCTGTAGAATGTCTCAGGGTAGATCTCTCTGAAATAAGAATCGATGAACTCTTTCTGTGTCTGCCCGTTAGGTGGGGAAGGAATATCCCTAACAAGAATAGCGAATTGCTCGGGTATTATCTCAGTAGACATGAGAGCTTGAGCTCTCAGTGTAGAGACATGCTTATAAGCTTTCCACAACATGAAATATGTGACCAGAGATACCCAGTAAACCGCTCCAAGGAACGCCCAAAGCCTTCCACTACTTTTCTGTTAAACCAGAAGGATAACATCTTGCTTAGAATCTGAAATGGAATGATAAAAAAAACAAAAATCGAATGAAGTCTGTGTGGTTTGTTATACTTACTGTGATGTTAGCCATTGATAGATTATCAAGTTGGCTAAAAGTCCCTTCGCTTGTGGTGTCAGTCGTGTTCCTTATACTGGTCTTTATGCTGTTGTCTGTAGCGGCTAAAGGGAGTAGAGTCGGTAAGATGAGAAGACCGGACAGAGCAAATATCCCCAGCACTGTTCCAAACAAAAACCCAATTTCAAGACATCAGAAACGCTTTGTCGTCTTCTTTTGAGCATTGAACAAGACACTAAACATATCCAGCAGAAAGAATCTTTGCCTTCATAAGAACCACAGGCTCATAAAAATCAAAACTTTACGAGGCAAAACTTAGGTCTACTGGTTCTAATTTCAATTGCCAATGTCTACAAGTTATGAGCTTATAAAGATCAAAAGGTCATTTTTTTAAGCAGAAATCGACAAAGTAAAACAGAGATATCATCACATAAGCAAACAAAATCGTCAGAGCCAAAGATTTTTTCCTCAAAGGAAACGTTTTTTTTTTCCCCAATTGTCAACAAAGATTGGAACTTTCTAATCTGAAATTCGAAACCCAGATCAGAAGCAACGAAATTCAGCAGAGATCCATCCATCAACCCCCAAAATTAGAAACAGTAATAAGAAGAAACTAAAGCTGCAGAGAGAGAGAAGAAGCGAACCAGTGCTCAAGAAGACGAAGTAGACGGCAGTGTCGACGCCGGACAAGTTAACGACATCTTGTTCCGAGGAGGTAAAAGCTTCACGGACCCAAGCAAATGGGTTTCGGGTCAAGGAGCTGCCTTCCCATGGATCCATCCCTTTAAGGATCCGATTCGGGTAATAAATCGAAACATTTCCGGATCTCCGAGAAAGCCAGGTGAAGAGAAGCATGAGAACGACGAAGATCAACGCGGATGTCCCTAAGGACAGAAGAAAAGCTCCAAATTCCATCTGGGTTTTTCCAGATGAATCTCTCTCTCTCTATCTCTCAAAAGCTCTGCTTCTCTGTAATCCTCCTCGAGTTCTGGGTGAAGTTATATGGTCAAAAGTAGCCGTTTGATAGAGGAAAGTAACCGTTTGTCGTCGAGGCTGTAAATTGGAGAGAGAAAGTATGTATCTCGTTGCTCCTCCTTTTCTTCTTCTGGTAATTGTAGGCAGGTGAGAGGAAAGGAAAGGCTTCTCCTTTATTTGTTTGTATTCACAGGAAATGAAAAGAAAAGAAAAGAAAAAGATAAGAAATTCAAAGAAAGACAGAGAGCATTTGAGAATTCTTTTTTTTTTTTAATAGTTTGTACCTCTGGAATTCGTTGTGGAGAATCAAAATCTGTGATTGATTAGATTAAATGGTTAAGAGGAGAGAGGTGTGAGAGGAGAGTGAAGAGCGTGTATAAGTGGCAAGGCCGACAGGTGTCGATGAAAGAGACACCAGAGGAAAAGCATGTCGTTGTAACCCTACTTCAGAGGGGACGTCTCTTTGCCTAATTTGTTTTTTTTTCTTTTTCTTGTAGGTACTGATTAGAAAACTCTTTTTGTAAGATAATAAGGTTTTTTTACATTATTACATATTAGCTTGTATATTCAAATTTTGAAGTTGAACATTATTAAGTCTGGAAACTAAAAGAGCTGACTCATATGTCAACTAAAGCATGCTTTTACAGATTTATTAGAGTTTGTAGATGGATTTCTTGATACATGTTGTAATTGTTGACAAACAAATCTATAATGCCATAAATTATACCATATTTTAATTTTAAGCTCTAAAAATTATTTTATTTTAAAATAATATAGGCATTGTCTTTGTTTAGGTTTTTATCTATTGAATTTATAGCATTTAACCATTTTTGTCTTTTAAAATATTTTTTCTAATACATGCCATTTGCGATGAAGTGTAACCATAGCAATCTTTCAATAAGGTTTCGACTTTTACGAAGCACATTCGAGTGATTGTCGAGTAAAAGCTTGAAATTGTAGAATTGTTAGGGAAAATGTGGACTAGAGAGGAAGAGCCAAGTCGCAGAGAAGAAAATATTTGGCTATACATAAAATAATTGGCCGAAATTCACATGTGGCCGCGAAACTAAATTAGTAAATGACAGTTTTTTAGGAATTACTTGGCAGAAATAAAGAAAGATTGAATGAAGTCGGAGTCGCTATGCTGAACTTGGTCAATTTGCTTACGTACAATCTGAATTAAAATAAAATGAGTGGAGTAGCTAATTAGCTGAAATCGCATGCAAGAAAATGAGTGGAGTAGCTAATGCATATTTTCAGTGGTTTTCTATTTATATTAATTATTGTTTTTCTTCTAAGTTAAAATCGAATGGATTTAGAAATTGCAGGCTATAGGCTATTGTGGCACTATATAAATTTGGAGACGAAAAGAAATACTAAAATAGAGCAAAAGCGGCAAAAACATATATATTGTTTTCAAATTTATATGCACATTTAAAGAAATACAAATTTTGGGGTTTAGGATCTAGGGTTTATTCCTAGTTTCATACCATCTAAATAGGTGATTTGCTAATTTTTTTAACTTTTAGTCAAACATATGGATTCACTCAATTTATCTTTGTTTATCTAGTTATTGCTTCATGTGTACTTCGGCCAATAATTTTATATATAGCCAAATGTTTGAAATGTCGAGTAGCTGCCTTCAAACAATATCTGATCATGTTTTCACACGACGGACTTGGATCTCTTAAAATATTTCATAAACGTTGAGATTACCCACACCTTAAGTGGCATCTATGACTATCGTTGTCAAAAGAATTACACCTTGGCCATCATCTTTAGACGGGAATGCTTGGAGCCTTGGAGCGTAACATGATCTTTTCTTTTTAACAAATTGAACATTCGCGATTCTCATGGTCAAACTTAAAGGGATGTTGAAACTAAAGGGTCACAATTATTTTTACATTTGATCCATCTTTACAACATTCCTACATTTCCTATTACCTATTAGACGTTTTAGACAAAATAGGTCAAATTTCTTGTAATACACGTGTGCATAGACAATTTTCTTATAAGAAATACATGTCATTTGTCATCTAATATATTTACGTTTGTACAATAAATAGTTAAATACAGAGACCATAAAAAACAATCGTCGATGCAGTTTCAATAAGTAAAAAAAATAACGAAAGACGTCGACGACATTCTTAAAGATAAGAGTAAAGGTGACATTGATCTGTCAATTGTTTTATTTATGATTTCCCTTATTATCTTGTTTTTAAAAAAAAAAAATTATAATACTTCATCTATTTCACAAACAAAGAGTGTCATTATACATTTTTCACACGTATTAAGAAATTAATAAATATTCTATTTTACCCTTTATAAATACATTAAACAATACTCTATTTTCTAATTAATACATTAATATAATAAAATTAAAACTGAATTTTTATTAACAAAACTGCATTAAAAATGTAAAGTAACATTTTTTATAAAACAAAAACAAAACTCTAAAATTACATCTGGGGAGTGATTTACACATATAGACACTTTTGTCTTTCAAACTAACAAAAAGATATTTTGTGCTCCTATGTGACTTGGGTGTTCTGGAAATACCAAAAACCCCTCTTTTCTTTTCTTTGGAAGTTTTACTCTTTATTTCTTACATGATTTTCACCTCTTCCCCTGTTCCGCCTATTTCTCCGTCGGTACCCGCCGACGTAGTTCTGGATTTCATATGTTCTCTTCGACTAAAAATAGGCAACCGCTCTGTCCGTCCCTCCGTCGAGATAAGCAGCCGTCCACTCTGCTCTCTACGACGAAATAAGCAGCTGTTTCCTCCCGTCGATTCCTTGTCCCTCCGAAACAGAGTACAGATGGTGAAATAAGCAGCTGTCCCCTCCGACGAAAATAGGCAATCGTTCTGTCTGTCCCTCCACCGACATAACCAGTCGTTCCCTTTGCTCCCTCCGACGAATTAAGCAGTTGTGCCTTCCCGTCGTTTTCTTGTCCGTCTGAAGTCTCATTTACAGATCTGCTAATGGGTTGTACTTGTCCATGTGAAGTTGTCCATTTGTGATTGATAATTCTTGTCCACGGGATGAAATTACATGCGTCTTCCGCTTGAGTGTTAAAAATAGTAATCATCCATAAATGGAATTTTTGCAAAATGTGTGGGTTGTACCTTCTAGCTACCCACCTATAGGGTTATGATTTGATGGGGGACAATACAATATTATGTACTGCAGATAGTGGATATAAACTTATTACATTCATAATTGTCCACACACCCCCATCCATTGTACATTATGCTTGTAAGATTGGCTATGTGTATTAATTGATGAAACTCGACCATAAATTACCGTCTATGTGAAGTTGTTCATAAGGACATCCTTCATAAGAACTGTCTTTTATGGGTTTATACATAACGTAGTTAATATGATGTGAAACCTATCCACACTCAGTTGTCTATAGTATGATGACCACCTTTTGACCACCTTTTAGGAATGAGGTTTTTTTTTTATTTAGAAAACATGATCACAGTATCATTTTCAAAGCATCCACATCAGATCATCCACACGCGTGTTGTATGGATATGTTTGTATGGATGAGTTTGTATAGATAGGTTTGTATGAATGAAGTTATATTAATTATTCAAGAGTTTAGTGAAATTTATAATTGTGATAATTGTCTTGAATTGTATGGACATTGATCGTATAAACATTGATGTGGACATGATCGTATGGACATTGATCGTATAAGACTCTTGAAACTTTCTACATATACCAATTCGATGGTGAGGTTTGAGTCATGCCATATCTATTCATATCCCAAAACAATTATCCAAACAAAGACGTCAAGATGAACACATGACGACGTGGACAAAACTGCGTGGATATCTAGATGTGGACATGATCGCGAATTAACCCAGATTCAACTACTTCAAACTTCAACGAAACTGAAATCAACTATATTCATCTTCTCCTCACTCCAAGAAAAGAAACCCAGATCGATGAAGTGGAGACGTGAAAGAAGACGATGAAAAGAGGTGAGGAAAGAGAATTGAAAGTTATGGTGGAATATAAGTTTATTTTAGCCGGGAGATTATTGTCTTTTACTCATGTGAAAGTCTATTAAAAATTGGCAAAATCACTAAAGAGCACAAAATACTTTTGCTTGTTATTAGACTCTTAAAATGTATTTTTGATCGTAATTTTCTCAATGGAGTGAGTGCTTATTTTCTTAATCGTGGCCAATTTTTGCCATCTATCTAATCTAATTAGCTCATAGTTTATCGTGGAGTACTCACTCATACAAGAATCGTTTTGTTTGTTGAGTTGCATTTTTTTATGACCAATAGTATTGGCCCCACACTAAATAGTGTTGGAACTTAAATTAAAAAGTGAGATTGAGTCACTTTTCCGGTGTCTTTTCCGGCAAGGTCATTGCCTAGAATTACCGGATTATGAGCTCATTAGAAAGTTTGTAGTATAGACTACAACTTGGAATGCTCATATGATAAATTTGAAGAATTGGTGAATGAGAAATTGTTTGGTCAAAGTGTGATGTGGGAGACATAACAAGTTTTGTCCCACATTGGAAGTTGAGAGATTTTCTCTCTACTATATAATAAGACACATCATGGTTGATGATCAACAACATACATGGAGTGATAGATGGACCGACCACGCGCGCACCACCACCACCACCGAGCCGCGGTCATGGTCGTGGTCGTGGTCGTGGTCGTGGTCGTGGGCTTGGGCTTGGTCTTGGTCATGGGCTTGGGCTTGGGCTTGGGCTTGGGCTTCGGCAATTGGACCTTCGGTCCATAAGTTAGTTCTATTAGGGGTATCAATTGCATTTTCGTTTTGGTTCAATGAAACCTTGAACCGGTACAACGAAACATTGCGTGGTTTAATTCGCGCAACGAAACATTGTGCTAGTTCAATTCGCGCCCCTCCGGTTTATTAAAAACCGAACTCTATCGTCTTCTCCGATTACTCTGAAATTTTCAGAAAACAAAAAACAATGTAAAGTTCTACGACATCTTCATGCAAGTAAGTATCGAGAGTTATTCATAGAATCTCGTGTTCGTCAGACTACGATTTGGGTGTTGCATATCGTTTTTATATACGGTTTTATCCTGGGATTCGTAATCGTATTGAACCGTCACACTACGGGCGATTTATCGAATTAAGGAAAGAGAGAAATCTCGACTCCGTTTTTCATACGCGTTTTAAAAATCAGATTTTATCTATCTTTCTTAATTCGTTCTTGTTTTTTACATTCGGTATTCTCAGTTCCGTTTTTGCGGTCCTACAATCTTAATTCAAAAAATCCGTTCAACGCTTACCGCTTGATCGGATTGAGAATTTGCTGAATTTTATTTATCTCTTCTTTCTGTTAATAAATCAAAAACGGAGTTTGCGATCTGTTTTACTTATCCGCGAATCGTTTCTGAATTTTAAAAATATTTGCTGCGTTTTCTTGAAAACGTTTCTGCGATTTCTGAAAATCGTTTCTGGAATTTGTTTTTCTTACAAACGTTTTTCGTTTTAACATTCTGTACAAGAATCGTTCTATTTCCGCGAAAGAGTTTGCGAAACAAATATCATTATTAATATAACTTCTGTTTGTCTGTTATCAGAATGGCGGATGATGATGTCAATATGAGTGGGAATGACACCCCAACTACTGAGACGAATGTTGACTCCGTAGCCCGAGATCTGATCGGAGCTCATCTTCAAACACCGACTGTTTCCCAAGACAACTATGGGATGTCTCAGTTACCCGCTGCGATGGCACATGGTTTAATGCCGGAAAAATTCGACGGCAAAGGCTTCAAAACGTGGCAGAATAAGATGCTCTTCTACATGAGTAACTTGAACTGCGAGAAGTTTCTGAAGGAGGATCCACCGATCGTTCCACTCGGAAACAAAGACTCTCACGTTCTTGCTTCCATTGATGCATGGAAACATGCAGATTTTGTGGTAGAGGTTGGATCTTAGGCCGCCTCATTGATCCACTGTATCAAGTATACAGTCAAGTACGAACTTCTAAGGAACTCTGGTTGGCCTTGGAGAATAAGTACAAATCTGACGATGCTGGTTGTCAGAAGTTTGCCGTTGCGAAGTTCCTGGAATTCAAGATGGTGGACTCCAAGCCTATCATGGAACAAGTCGATACTTTGACTTTGCTGTGCCATGAGATAGTGGCCGAGGGAATGAAAATATGTGAGATTTTTACTGTCAATTGCTTCATTGAGAAGCTTCCCCCAAGCTGGCAAAGTTTTAAGAACTATCTTAAGCACAAGAAGAAGCCGATGTCTCTCTCTGATGTCATCACAAAGCTCCAAATGGAGGACATAAACCGTGTTAATTTCTCTCCCCCGGATCAACACAATGTTAATGTGGCTGAGCACAACAATAACGGGAAAAGGAAGAGGAGCTCTTCTCAACAGTCCCTAAAACCGACATCCTCAACAAACTTCAAGAAGGTTGCAAAACCAGGAGCTAAGTTTAAAGGGAAATGTCACAATTGTGGCAAACTGGGTCACAAATCTGATGTCTGCAGGAGCAAACCCAAGGGTAACAAAAAGGCTGAAGCTAACATCACTGAAGAAGAGATGTGTGCGGTTGTGAATGAAGTGAACATGGTCGATGACAATCCAATGGAATGGTGGTATGACACTGGAGCAACCACACACATCTGCACTGATAGGTCGATGTTCACTACTTATCAGAAAAGCAAAACAGAGGAGCAGCTGTTCATGGGAAACACAGCCTTCTCGAAGATCGAAGGTCGCGGCAAGGTGGTTCTGAAGCTGACTTCAGGACGTGAACTGTCACTCACCAACGTCAAGCACGTGCCGGACATGAGGAAGAACCTAGTTTCAGGAACTCTCTTGAGCAAGGCAGGATTCAGCGTCAACCTCGAAGCTGACAAATTAATCCTTAGGAAGAATGGGGTTTATTTGGGAAGGGGTTTTAAAAAAGGAGGACTTGTCAAGTTGTGTGTTACGACAGTCCTTCGAACTGATAAAGTTACAAACCATAATGGTGTAATTGCTGACAATGCTATTAATAATAATTATGTTGCTTATTTAGTTGAGTCTTTTAATGTTTGGCATGAAAGATTAGGCCACATGAATTATAAATCCATACAAAGGTTAATGAATTTGAACCTTATTCCAAAAGTGAAAGCACCAAAAGAGAAATGTGAAGTATGTGTACAATCTAAACTCACAAAACCCCATCGCCTCAAGTACATAGAGAAACAGAACCTCTTGGTTTAATACACACAGATCTCTGCGATCTGAAATTTATACAAACTAGAGGTGGTAAAAAGTATTTTGTGACATTCATTGATGATCATACAAAATATTGTTATGTATACTTGTTACGTAGCAAAGATGAAGCTTTGTCTAAATTCTAGGAGTATAAACTTGAAGTTGAAAACCAACTAGGTAAAACTATTAAAATAGTTCGAAGTGATAGAGGAGGTGAGTATGATGGTCCGTTTAATGACTTTTGCCAACAAAATGGCATCATACATCAAACCACAGCTCCCTATTCCCCAGAATCTAACGGAGTTGCGGAACGAAAAAACCGAACTCTCAAAGAAATGATGAATGCAATGTTGCAAGAATCGGGATCACCCCGGTCAATGTGGGGGTAAGCTTTGCTTACTACGAACTATATCCTCAACAGAATACCACATAAAGTTAATGGCAAGACGCCATATGAACTTTGGAAAGGTATGTTACCTTCGTACAAATACCTCAAAGTGTGGGGGTGCCTTGCAAAAGTCGCAGTACCACCTCCGAAAAAGGTCACGATTGGACCTAAAACAGTTGACTGTGTTTTCATAGGATATGCACACAACAGTAGTGCCTATCGGTTTCTGGTTCACAAATCTGATATACCTGATATCCATGTGAACACAGTAATGGAATCACGGAATGCATCGTTCTTTGAAAATATTTTTCCTTGGGACGATAAGAAATGTCAGAAAAGGACACTTGAACAACGGGAAACGAGCTTCCCAACAGATCAGACTAGTACTTCTATAATTTCAACACATGATGGAGAAAACATAGAAGATGAACCTCAACGTAGCAAACGAGCTCGTAAGGAAAAATCATTTGGTGATGATTTTCTGGTTTTTCTTATAGAGAATGCACCACAAACCTACGCAGAATCCATGTCTATACCAGACGCACCTTATTGGAAGGAAGCTGTGAATAGTGAGATTGATTCACTTTTGCAACATCATACATATGAGATTTGTGATTTACCCGAAGGGTGTAAAGCACTAGGATGTAGATGGATTTTCACAACGAAAATGACAATCGAAGGTCTTATAAATGTATATAAGGCTAGGCTTGTGGTTCAAGGTTACCGACAAAAATAAGGTCTGGACTTCTTTGACACATATTCTCCAGTGACGCGTATAACCTCAATTAGAATTTTGGTTAGTATTGCAGCGTTAAGAGGCCTGGAAATATATCAAATGGATGTCAAAACTGCATTTATACATGGAGATCTCGAAGAAGAGATCTACATGAAACAACCTGAAGGTTTTGTGATTCCTGGACAAGAACACAAAGTTTGCTGACTTATCAAATCATTGTATGGGCTAAAGCAAGTTCCAAAACAATGGCATGAAAAAATTGATAATGTGATGATGTCAAATGGTTTCACCATTAACGAATGTGATAAATGCATATACATCAAAGATACTCCCTACGGATATGTTTTGTTATGTTTGTATGTTGATGACATGCTCATTATTGGCAGCAATAAAGACATGATTAATCAAACTAAAAGTTTACTTAATCGTAACTTTGAAATGAAAGATCTGGGTTTGGCTGATGTTATTCTCGGTATTCAGATTCACCGACATGCCGGAGGAATAATCTTATCACAATCACATTATGCTCAAAAGATACTTGATCGATTTAAAAACTATTCAAGTGGAACTGCAAAAACTCCAATTGACCCTCATATTCATCTGACTAAAAACTCAGGAGCTGGAGTCTCCCAGCTGGAATATGCACGAGTAATTGGAAGTCTAATGTACTTAACAAATTGTACTAGACCCGATCTAACACATGCAGTAAATGTACTAAGTCGTTATACTAGTAACCCAGGACATAAACATTGGAAAGCTATCACGAGAGTATTGGATTACCTACGTTTTTCCAAAGATTATAGTCTACACTATGGTAAAGAACCCGGAGTTATGGAAGGATACAGCGACGCAAACTGGATTGCGGACTCCAAAAACTCAAAATCCACAAGTGGATATGTCTTTACACTTGGAGGCGCAGCAGTGTCCTGGAAATCTACAAAACAAACCGTGTTAGCCACTTCCACAATGGAATCTGAATTTATCGCCCTTGATAAATGTGCTCAAGAAGCAGAATGGCTTCGCAATTTTTTAGAAAATATCCCCATGTGGGAGAAACCAGTGCCATCATTACGTGTACACTGTGATAGTCAATCAGCTATCTCTCGGGCACTGAATAATAATTATAATGGTAAGTCTCGTCACATTCGACGACGTCATAAAACCATTAGAAACTTGATCTCTACTGGAGTACTCACGATAGATTATATCAAATCTGCCGATAACCTAGCTGATCCATTCACTAAAGGTTTGGCAAGAGATCAAGTAATTAAATCATCTAGAGGAATGGGTTTACAAGCCTATAGAAAAGATGCCACTTGATGGTAACCCCACCTACATGACTGGAGATCCCAAGAAATAGGTTCAAAGGGAGAACGACTTCAAGTTAAATCGATGGACACTGTGAGATTAGTTCTCTACCCAGTTCCTAGGATGTTGAAACATTGTTATACCTGTAAGTAAATACGGATAAGCATATTGCTTTTAATGATTCTATAGCTTAATATAATAGAGTAGTGCAGGATACTTCCAAAATTAAGTTAATAGCAGATCACCTAGTGAGTGTGAAATGCGGCCGTTTCTAGGAGAATGAAGGAAAGGCTATATTCTCCAAGTTCACTCATGATAACCAGGCAAGTTCAAGGCCAAAATGAACAAAATAGAGAACAAGATTCTATGAGAAAATAAAGCTGTGTTATAGCTGTTGTCTAGTTTTACATCAAACTTCGGGGGGTTCAAGGCATCATGTCCACCTTCTGGCCAAGTAATTCCGACAGCTACTAACTACGAGTGGTTCAAAGCTGAAAAATTGCTACCAACTCAGATACAGTAATTTTTCGTAATACTCTCGAAAAGTCCGTCTGTCTATCTAGTTCACTAAGTTAGTCTATTCAGTAGAGTCTTAGAGTATATCGAGTCATATGTTTAGAGGTAATTTCTATTCATGTGGGGGATTGTTGGAACTTAAATTAAAAAGTGAGATTGAGTCATTTTTCCGGTGTCTTTTCCGGCAAGGTCGTTGCCTAGAATTACCGGATTATGAGCTCATTAGAAAGCTTGTAGTATGGACTACAACTTGGAATGCTCATATGATAAATTTGAAGAATTGGTGAATGAGAAATTGTTTGGTCAAAGTGTGATGTGGGAGACATAACAAGTTTTGTCCCACATTGGAAGTTGAGAGATTTTCTCTCTACTATATAATAAGACACATCATGGTTGATGATCAACAACATACATGGAGTGATAGATGGACCGACCATGCGCGCACCACCACCACCACCGAACCGAACTGAGCCGCGCCGTGGGCGTGGGCTTGGGCTTGGGCTTGGGCTTGGGCAATTGGACCTTCGGTCCATAAATTAGTTCTTTTTGGGGTATCAATTGCATTTTCGTTTTGATTCAATGAAACCTTGAATCGGTACAACGAAACATTGCGTGGTTTAATTCGCGCAACGAAACATTGTACTGGTTCAATTCGCGCCCCTCCGGTTTATTAAAAACCGAACTCCATCGTCTTCTCCGATTACTCTGAAATTTTCAGAAAACAAAAAACAACGTAAAGTTCTACGACATCTTCCTGCAAGTAAGTCTCGAGAGTTCTTCATAGAATCTCGTATTCGTCAGACTACGATTTGGGTGTTGCATATCGTTTTCATATACGGTTTTATCCTGGGATTCGTAATCGTATCGAACCGTCACACTACGGGCGATTTATCGAATCAAGGAAAGAGAGAAATATCGACTCCGTTTTTCATACGCGTTTTAAGAATCATGTTTTATCTATTTTTCTTAATTCGTTCTTGTTTTTTACATTCGGTATTCTCAGTTCCGTTTTTGCGGTCCTACAAATAGACCTACAATAAATGTGCATCCAACTGAATTAAATGGATAGCTCATCCATTACACAACACAAAAAATTGATAGTGGATTTCACAGACAAATCATCAATTCGACTTTCGAGTGAATGAAATTTGAAATTTATAGATATACATATTACATAGTATGAGAATTTGTTAAAGTTGTGTCATTCACAAGGCAAGTGGGAGCCAAAAAAAAAAAAAAACGCCGTAGTCTAGCTGTTGCCACGTCGCCAAAAACTTCACTGCCGACATAAAAAAAATTGTTTGTGGGTTCCATACCTTATCTTTATTGTTATTATTATTGAAACCCTAGAGTATTATCTACAATATATTTCAGTTATTTGTTATTTTTTATTTCAAAGTAATGCGGTCCACAGATTTGATTAGGTAGTTGGTACTTGGTATTGAGTATTGATCGGGTCCAAAGTCTTATCGTAGATTTTCTCTTCCTTTTCTTTGGTATAAATATTTGTATGTTACGTCGACATGTACAAAAGCAAAAACCAACCACGTCATCAAATGGTTTGCATTTGTGGATCCAACCGATTAAAGGAAATTTCAAATATAGTATTAGCGTAAATTTAAACATGATTTTCTCAAGGCTGATCCAATATCAAAAATTAAAGTGTTAGCAAAGTCATATGATCACACTCTTCTTTCATATATAAAAAAAATACCCAATGAATACCATTCAATTGACATCATAAATAAAACTTTTAGTTAATAATAATACAGTGTAAACTTTTTTCATTATCTAGTTAATTAGAGCATATTAAATAATTAAAACAGTGGAAAATTATAAGAGAAATGAATGAACATTGTGTGCTCGACTACATTAACCCTCCGCCAACGCCGCCACACCACCGATAATCTAAAATAAAATTTGATATTTCAGCGGAGACTCTGTTAAGGATTGGTCTCAAATCATAATGTTCTTATTATCTAGGGTATCACGTTGACCGATGTAGTCATCATCTCTCCAGATATATCATTAATGGAGAATTAGTCTTTTATGCAAAATGAGCAATGAATACATGTGGGAGACACAATGGATAATGCTTTGGTTTTGTTTGTCAATCCGTCACATGATTTGTGGTGTCCTTGAAAATCATCAAAAGCGTATTCGGCCTTACCTGCATAACTCTCGCGAATTGGTTGAGAAAAATCTTGGGCATTACATAGGATTAATATTGGTCTTTCGCTAAATGAACCACGTTCGTTTAACAATTTTATGCTATCTACTTATCAGTTTGCAGCTCCATATTGTATAACACATAAGACCACCTCCATCGTTAAAACCCAAATTAAAGTTTTTAGTATTTTTTTAATATATTTTTTCAATCAAAGATCACTAAAAAACTTTGTGTTGGATTTTAAATTTTAACACTTCCATCGGTTGAATCGCTATTGAGGTTGTTAATAAAATAATTTTTTTTTTCACATAAACAACAACAACAAAAAGTAAAAAATCTTCTATGCTCTAAATTTTGGAACAAGGTGTCTTCTCTCAGAATCAATCCCTATTGTTCATTCTCATCATGGAAGTATCCTGTTGCAGAGAAGCACCATGGAGTTAGTTTGAAGTCTATTACCATAATCTGCAAAAACATACGTACATTGGCAAATCTCATAAGCTCATAGTCCCTTTTTGATTCACATGGGATTCTCCCAAGCTAGACTATGAAGATGAGTTTTGTTTACCGCTGAAGGCAATGCTGGACGAATCAACAACGCAGCTCTGAATAATAGTATTCTCCTGTCGAGTAAATGTCTGTTTCAAAGTATCCAGACCGATGAAGCATCTTGGTCCATGTCTTAACAACGAAGAATCCAAGAAGACCAGCGGAGACATTAAGAGACGGTATGATTCCCGTTTTGAGGTTAAGCTTCATAACAATTCACACCTGCAACAGAAGAAAGACACAACCAAGGATGCATTTCAGTTCATTTGGGCAGCAATAATATACTACAACAGAAAATCATGCTCTTTATAATTTCAGGCAGTAGATAACAACAACAGCAATAACAGGAGGAATGTATATATAGGCCACCGAGAGATTTTTGGAAAAGGTAAAACAGAGGTGATGTAGATTATGCTAATGGCAGTTTTTCTCCTCATAAGAAAATTTAAAATTATGTCCAAATCTCTATCACTATCACTTCCCTATACATCAAAACCGACAGTTAAACAAGAAACTCCAAATAAAAACCTTAGCAAACTGATGAGTCACAACCTTGTAGGAGGAATATCAATCAATAACCAACAGTTAAACAAGAACCAACTTGAAATCTATGAATCGAAAAAGACTCATGCTTTACAAATTGGTATATGAATCAATAACCAATCTTTCATGAGGAAGGTAGCTAACCCAAAAGCAATTCAATTTCAAGCCAGTGTTAAAAGGGAGAAGAGAAGGCGACGAACCGGCGAGCAAAATCGATGGTGATGCCGACATATGTTTTGATGGGATCGTTTGTAGAGAGAATGAAATTAAAGGACCAGAATTTGGGTTTAGGGATCTTAGAAACTTCTTACGAAGAAGAAGATGAAATTGGAACTTGGTGTGGAGAATTAGCAAAACGGGGTGAGAAAGAGAGACACTGATATTAACTTTTTCCGATCGCGGAAGCAAGGCGATGAATCGGCTTAAAGAACAGAGAGAGAACGAGAGAGAATAGAGAAAAAATGAATTTTCCCTTTTCTTTTTATTTTTTCAAGCTGGAATTACTGCCGTGATGACGCGTGGTGGGTTTAAAACTCACCACAAAATATCTTGCTAAAAACCTGGTTCAACAAAATGATTTTCTTTTATCTTTTCTTATTTCCAATTAATTGTTAAAAACTTCTTAAAAACCATCGTATAAACCACCGATGGTGATGCTCTAAGAGCATCTCTAAAATATCTAAGAAAATATCTCAAACAATAATATTTTAACATAATTAATTTTTAAAAATATCTGAACCAATTAAAACATAAGAATGATAACTATGCTAGAAGGTTCTCGTGGCCTATGGGTTCTCATTTGAAAATTCTCCTTCTTTTTTCTCTTACTTTTAGATATATATATATATTTTTTTTTCTATTGTTGAAAACCCCATTAATATACTCTCAATAGGGATGGATATACTCTTTGACGCAAAATCAAATGACTTTCACAACAAAATTATAGGCAAGATCAGTCAAATTTAAAACTGGTTTATATATGTTTAAAATTTCATATATTCTTTCTGTTTTCAGTCTGTAAATATTTATTTTTATTAAATAGTAAATTTAACATTCCAAGATAAAAAATCCAAGACTAATTTTAGAATATAAATAATATCAAAATAGTAAGAAATTCAGGAATGTCTAATTTAAATGTATTGATAAATTTTCTAAAAGTACAATATAATTTAAAAATATCACCAAAACTTTACATAAACTTGTAAACGTCGCACTTGTATGCTTCGTACGTTTATGGGCAAATGTAACATGTTCTTTAAAAATATTCAATAAACTTGCTTCGTCGCTTTAACGATAGAACATGTTACATTTTCCCATAAACTTGTATTTGCTTTGGAAAAAGGAGTGCAATAGTAATTTTTAAAAGAATATTGACTTAGAATCTCAAAGGTAAGGCTGAATGGAACTCGAATCTTTTTTTTTTTGGAACAGCATGGAACTCGAATATTAAGAATGTTTCAACTGGTTAATTTTCTAATATATATAGGCTTAATAAGTGAGCAATGATCAATTTTAAATTGCGCGACACCATACTCTAATCGTGTGATTTGTGGATTATACAAAAAAGAATCATACATAAGGATTTCCAAAGTATCTTGATTTCATAATCATTGTACTGGATACGTGACTCCTACTAGTAACTATTCGTTTGAATTATTTGGCATGACTTGCTATCAAAGGCAATATTTTATCGCACAACTCAAGTAAAACTATTATTCTGTAGATTCAATATCAGGCTATCTAATTTTGAGACATTCTCTGACGTTGTCGCTATGCAAGTGCAACGAATAAGTCGCATGTAATATTGCATTTAGTTACAATAGAATATTTATTTAAAAAACGGTACGTATCACTCCTATATAGTCAGAAGACTCAGAACCGATCCTGAGTCAGAACAAAAATGCAATTTTAGATTCAAATCCGCATTCTAAGGCTTTGACTCTGGGGTTTATATTCATTTACGATAGCCGGCTTTGGACTCTGGTATCAATATATGTTATCCAGCTTATGTAAAAGAAAGAAAAATCCAAGTCCGCATAATACCATTGATCCCCTTCATTTGGTTAAACATTTTTTACTCAGAATACGGCCCGGCCCAAGCAATTAAAACGAAATGTATCATGTGATGATACATCTTATGTTTTGAGCTTCGTATGAACTCTAAAGACTAATGGTTTTCTGTTTGATGTGTTAACAACAGACACTCTGATCTTCCATAAGGCCTTTGCCGTGTTTCCGATGGTCAGTCTCACAAGATCTCAATTGATTCAAACTTAACTTCCATGAGGTGTCTATGTCCTTTTTGTGTTGCATTGTTATCTTAAAATAAAACAATTTTAATTAAAAAATTATGACTATCTGTAGATGCAGAAAAAAATGAAAATTTTTTTTTGGTTTGCGTCGAACTTTTGTGCTTATATTTTTAAAGAAAAAAATGACTAACATCAATAACAATACTGTTAATTAATCATCATAACAATTGGCCTATTAGGCCTCCCAAGACATACTATTCGATGGTTTACACTTTACAGTAAGGTATCGTTTCTCTTAGTTACGGACCATTCGGTGATAATTCTTCTGTGGGCTTTGATGGGCCTTTACTTACTTACATTTTCCTCTTCTTTATTTTGTCAAATGCTTTCTTGTTTTTTTTTTTTTTTTTTTTTTGGGTCTCTAAGTATGTAATAAGTTGTGTGAAAGAATTCATTTATATGAGATAACAATAAAATTACCTCTAAAGGCTATTTTTCTTTCGCTGGATAGTGTTACATTTACAATTTACAATGTAAAGAATTCATTTACATTTACAATTTATAACTCGAAGTTATGATCTAATCGCAATACTGTATATATATTGGAAAAAGAAAAACATCTCGTGACCTTTTTGGAGGAATTTATTTTCTGTAAATTTATTCAAAAACTAAATGAAAGGGAAGAGGAAAACAGTGTCTCCCGTTTGGAAAGCATGTTGCGAAAAATTGAGCTGAATAATTACTACTAGCTTTTTTCACATATTTTTATGTTAATTTGTTATCTTTCGCTTTTTACGTGTGTTAAAAGATGTACCGAAAAGTAAAAGGCATATATAATCAGCATTCGAATTGACTTTTTCTTTGGTAAAAGGTTTTTAGAAATATCAAGTTATCCAGTTTCAAAATGATCAGAAAATTGTATTCTTAAGGAAAAAAATATATACTCTCGGCTAGAGGTTGATCATTTCGAAGAATCATACTCTTTATGATAATAGTAATTGTTTACGTTACAACAAATTAGTATCCAAATTGATATACATCTCTAAACGAAAGTTGCGAAAAATATCAATAAATATCAAAACTTTTTCGCAAAAAAAAGAACTCAATAAATTATAAAAATAGTATTGATTTAATAAACTGTATATTATAAATAGCTAACTATACTTATGTATATAGCATAGCATATTAAATAATATCTGGTAAATAATATCTGGTACATATAAGTAAGCTTGATTATTTAGATTTTTTCTAAATTTTTTATGATCATACACGAAATCCTACTTGGATAGCCTGTATTTGTGTGATGAGCTGTAAATGATATTTACGCCAAATTCTAACATTTGTATACATATATTTACTCATTTGTTGTAGTTTATATAAATATTTATAAATCATCGTCAAAATTAATAAACATATATTTGTTTTGTTTTTTCATAAAGAATAAAAATATATTTGTTAATTTTTGTTAGGGCCCCATAATATATATAAGGATTGATTTATTACACTGCAAAGATATGAACCAGATATAAAACTTTATTTTATTCTTTTGTGGCCTACATCATCGATATGATTCCACTACTAGATCTCAAAAGTGCATGCTCATGTGTTATTTATTTATCGTGAAACCAAATTATGTCACTATCTTATTTTATTTCTACAAAAGAGACCCGGTAGATAAAAAAAAAATGAATGCATCAGACAGGGCTCTCATTTCTTAATCCGTAATTCCGTATCATACACCGAGTGTTTTTTTACCGCATTTACCAATCTTTTTATAAGTTATATTTACATATATTAACCCTTTAGATTCATAGCCTTTCTTAAGGTTATAATCTAGGCACTTACGGTCTAACTTTAAAATTTGGGTGTTCACCGTTTAGTGCATTCTCCTACCGTATTTTTCAAGTTCCAATATATTCAGATAACATGTATGCTTGTTATATTAATCTTGAAGTTGTCATAATATCAAGCGGAATCTAGTATTAAATTGCTTATAGAGCTAAATAAATTACTAGTACTACTAAATAAAAATGCATTTAATTGTAGTAGGTATGAGACATAATAAACCGGGCCACCCTTAGTTCAATGCAACTTTTTCTCTAGCACATTGCATTTGACTCTTTCTTGGATTTCACATTTTCCTCAAGTATATCAATAATGACTAGAATCCACCTTATAGTATACACTTTTTAGATGCCAGAGAATCTTCCTTTCTGAAAATCTGAAATTTTCTTTTTGTAACAAGAAATTCTAAATTTTTACTAACGCATATATATTCATATTGGTGAATCACCTAAAGTTAAGGGAAATTTGGCAAAATATGCTCAAAAAACTCTCCTCTTGTCCACATAAACTTTTTCACCATATTTTGTCCTATTACACTTTATAATGCTAAATTTGCCAAATTTACCCTTCAAAATAGAGATTAATATATTTTTTAACATAAAGATTAACAATATACAAAAATCGTATTTTTTTTTAGAAGAATAACAAAGAAAAAAAAAAGAGAATTGGTTTAATAAATGAAAAAAAAATCATTATTAGTTTTTGGAATTAATAATGAGGAAAATAATTTAAAAAAAAAAAATTTAGAGAAAAATCTTGAATTTATTTCAAATAATAGTTTAAATTTTAGATATATCATAAAGAAATATATTTGAAAGACAAGAAAAGATATTTCAATAGATATTTATACTTGGAAATACATATTATTTTCAAAATATACTAATGTTTATCATCAATATCAATCAAACTCTATAAATAAACATTTTACTTGAAGATTTTTTTTTCTTTTTTTTTTGTTATAAAATAAAAACTATTTAGAATTATCTTTAGAATAACAGAAAAATAATGTTTTCAACTGAAATAATTTTAAAATAACATAAACGAATTTTAAAACAATTTTTAAGTCTAAAAATATTGAGGGTATTATTTTTCTTTTCTGAGAAGAAGAAAACAAGGAAACCGCTAGATTTGAAAATATTTTTTAAAGATTTACTTACTATATTAGTTTAGATTCTCCTAGATTCTCGCAAAAAAATAATTTCTACGGTCGGTAGAATTTTGTGCGATTTCTAGAAAGTGATTTCTACAGATGGTAGAACATGGTGAAAATACCAGATGACGTTTTCTACGGAATAGTGGAAAATACAATAACCGTAGAATGTCTTTTCTACGGGTGATAGAAACGTGAACGCAAATCAGAAAATATTTTCTACCATTAGTAGAAATGTGAACATAGATTAGATCTCATGTTCTACGAGTCGTAGAATACTGAACACACCGTAGAAATCATATTCTACTACCAGTAGAAAAGAGAACAACAAGTAGAATATGAATTCTACTTTGAATATCTGGAAAATGTAGAAATTTAAAAAAATATATATTTAAGACATCTTAAAAAAAAACAAAAAATGTCATAACATTTTCCATGTTTTTCCTTCCATTGTTATGAATTTTTGTTTTTTAAATGGGATTTAAAAACATTTATTTCATATTTATATATATTTTACAGGGGTATTGAAGTAAAAAAATGTTAAATTTCAGAAAATGTGTATTGAGACAAATGGATAGTTGTTTGAGCCTATATTCACAAATCTCCCTAAAGTTAAAGGAAGACATTCCAGAAATAATATGGTTGACACGTTACTTCTAGAAACTAACTTAAAGGAGTAATATTTAGCAAAATTCTAACATAGTTTCATTTATGAACACATTCTTCTTGTTAAGTAACCTTTAATTATATATAAAATTATAAACATGAATTAAACCAAAGAAATTAATAAACATGATGTAACATATATATGTTTTACCAACAATGTTTGCCCGATAAAAAAAATATATTGAAACACTGTCACTTTACTTAAAATGCATAAATCAAAACAAACTACAATAGAAACTCTTTAAATTAATATTATTGAAACTTTGATATTTTATTTATAACATCCCGGTTTGTGGAGAGGTTTATAAGAATTGATTTGACTAATTATGTCAACAAAGTGCACTTACCTTTTCGGTCAAAAGCTCATAAGTAATTTCAGAGTTAAACGTGCTTGAGCTGGGATAGTGGAAAGATGGGTGACCTACCGGGAAGTGGGCTGCGGAACCGTGTAAGTGAGGCAAAAAAGGGAGAATGGTCGGGTGTTGATTGCAGGGATAGTAAATAAGTCGGTAGAACCTCTCAAAAATAACAAACCGACCGTCGAACAGGGATGGGCCCACGTGCCGAGAGAGAGCGTGGATGACTCACCGGATGGGCGGTCGGGGCGTTATATTATTAATTATAGAGTTTTTAATTTATAGGTTTTGATTAAAATAATTTTTATTAATAAATAATTAATAAAATATATGTTTTTAAACTTTATAATATTTTACAAAGTTTTATTCAAAAATTAGAGACAAGCTCTAAAAATATTTAAATTTAAATAAAGACAAACAATAGTATACTTATATTTTATATTTTAGTATATTAGCATATGTTATATCTTTGTATAAATTTTGTTTATGGAAGTTATTATTTTATTATATTAATGGGACTATATATCTAATAGGTTTCTTAAAACAAATTATTCTCTTATTATCTTATTGATTTTTCTTATATTTTATATGGCCAAATTTGGGACCAAGAAATTTCTTATATTATCGACTTTATTAATTTATAGATTATTAATTTATAGAATTTCTATTGTAGTAATAATAATGTCATCACCAAATTTTATCAAACTAAAAAATGTATATGCAATATAACTGGATGTATTTGAAAGTGTTTTAAGTTTAATACATCGAGATTTATTGCAGATACATTTTCTCCAAATGACACTTATTATGAAACAGAATGAGTAATATATATGAGATAATTATAAATAACAGGTTGAAACAACCAAGCTTTTTTTTTTTATTATACTCAGCAGAAGTCTTTAAATAAATAATCAAATAAATAACCAATTCAACAGATAATTCCATAAACATAATTAAACTCTAGCAACCTAAACACCAAGTTTGCTACCAACTTAAACAATAAAACAATAAACCAATATCTATAGCAACCTAAACACCAAGTTTGCTACCAACTTAAACAATAAAACAATAAACCAATATCCCTATCATCCCCCTCTCCAGCCTCGATCCCGCGGTCACATATTCCTGTTACCTGCATCACATTATAAAAGAGATGCATGAGTATTTAAGAAATACTCAGTGAGACGGTCATTCCGTCTACAGGCCAATTACGCCAACCACTAGACAATACATCAATCAATAGCAACAATAGACAACAACATAAACAGCAATAGTAAACAATAATAACAATACTCGCAGAACAGCAATAGTGTCGACCGACACCCCACCGTGTCGCTCGACACGCCCTGCTAGGTGTCGACCGACACACAAAATGTGTCGCTCGACACTAGCATCCTCTGTGTCGACCGACACCCGCAAGGTGTCGCTCGACACAGCCCCGCAGACTCGAAACCAACAGCAACGAAACAATACCGAAAACACAGCAATAATGGGATTCAACCCCCATAAGTGATTCAACACGCCATAAACGAAGAACGGCTCAAGAACAACTCGAAAAACTCAACAATAAACTCAAACCCAAGGAATCTTTAGTGATTCACGGACCTACGGTCGCGCACTCACCTTGAAAGGATTAGAAACAAAGGGGAAAGATGAACAGCAACCACAAAGCCTCAGATCGATCCTCCGAACTCCAAAAACTCCACAAACTCGCCCTCTTTCTCTCTGGAAAAGCTCTGCCTCGAAAACTGTGCAAAAAACGCGGTTGCACAGTGTTTTATCACGAGAATAGGGTTTCCTTCGCCTAAACCGGACAAAACCAGCCGACTTGAATCGAACCGATCGATTTTCCAATAACCGGTGTCGACCGACACCAACCCTTGGTGTCACTCGACACCTCCTGCCAAACCGTCTGAACCGAACAAAAATTGATTTAAACCGAGAATCGATTTCACTAACCGCTGTCGACCGACACCAACTGACCAGAAGCATTTTACACATTTTTCCACACGATGCTTAAACCTTTAGACCGACTGCACAACAATCAAACAAGAACATACACAGCCAACCCGAGATTCACACCTTATAAAGCATATGCAAACACACCCGGTCACTTGGTGTCGTCCGACACCAATTCCAAAACAGCACTTTAGGTCTACGGATGTTACAATTCTCCCCCACTAAACTGGATTCGACCTCAAATCCCAGCATAATGCGTCTAATAGAGACCAGAAAACTCGGCCCCAACTGGCCTAACATAAGAGATCCTCCACTAATCTCAGAGACTCACATCTAATCCAATGTTATACACACGTTTCGAGACATTATTACTACTCAACTCAACACCACAACTCTAAAAACAAAAACGGAGATCCACCCATCTCCTCGAGATATCCACCCGTCCCTTGATACCCCTATTGTGACCCACCCGTCACAATAGTAACAACAATATCCACTTATACTAAGGTAGCGACCCTCACATATAAGTCTGCAGGAGATCCACCCATCTCCTCTAAAGACCCACCCGTCTCTTCTTAAGACCCACCCGTCTCTTCTAAAGACTCACCCGTCTCTAGAACTGTGCCGAGTAATAATCTGAAACGCGTATAACACATCCGACTAGAAATACCTCACGACCCAAAACTGGTCAACATACTCGTAACATCCGAAACACAACAAAAATATGAGGCAACTCCATCTCATATAACTCAAAAATGTATATCGTACAACCAACGAGAATACATAACCACAAAACACCAAACACTTCAAACCAAAACTAGAACCACAAACCGACTGGAGATACCCACGATCTCCCCACCTCAAACTCGAAATCTCGTTTCCGCCTATCAGCGTAACTTTCCTGCATATCCTGAGCTTCCTTCTTGTTCAGGCTCAAACTCGGACCTTCTCCATCCTTTTCTGAACAAAAGTAGCTCCATAAATGTTGCGCTCCCCCACTTGGGTCCAGCATACAGGCCTCCTACATGGCCTCCCAATCCCACACGAGCATCCTCAATCAAAAACCTCCAAAGTCGGGATAGTCCCCCCCTAACTATCCCTCTGCTTGCGGGTGATAAACTATATTCATATGCACCATAGTGCCCATCTTTGTCTGAAATGCCCTCCAAAACTCTAAGGCAAATCTCGGATCTCTATCCGACACAATATTGGCTAGCACTACATGCAGCCTCACAATCTCTCTTAGCTAGAATAACTCTCCGTAGACTCAACTCCACGCCCCCAACTGCTTTAACACGGCCGTAAGTAGTCGAAATTCCTCCACCGGCCACCTTGGTCAAAACTCGAATGCTCAACAGTGCTGCTCCGGATGTCGATACACTTGGCACGTTCCGGAGTAAGGAAAACATTTAAATGTTCCCGAGTCAAACACCTCTGAAACTCAACACCGCCCACTAACAATGCTCTTACACAATTCCACCAATGTGCAAAATTCCTAAACTCTATCACAGTAAAATGAAAGAAACAGACAACACCAAAAGTTCTACCACTAAGAATTTACAAAGTCTGAGTCAAATATTTTACTTGTGATCTGGCCTGACAGACTCGTCTGGCCTAACTCTGCTGACGACGAATACACACGTGCCACTCCTCCAGTCTGATCCAACGTCTGCAACGCTGCGATCTGAGCCGCTGACTGAATCGCCAATGGCTAAACCGCCGCCATTGACATCGACTGCAACTTGGGACACATCGGCCTGATATGCCACGGCTCTCAACAGTAGAAAACACTGTAGCATCCCTGGATGCCTCCCTCTTGGGACAACTAGCAACCCTATGCTCCATGCTCCCGCAGCCATAGCAACCACCCCTGCTGCTCAAGCTACTAACAAACATCTCGTCTGCTCTCCTCTTCTGGCCTTACGCATACTTGTCTCCCCTGCCGGAGCTAGACTCAACACTCCTGCGCTGCTGCTGCTGCTGGCCACTCTGCTGGGTAGCAGGAGCAACTGCAGCTTTCACCGCTACTGGACCAACCTGCTCGCGAAGGTCCTCATCAATGGAAGCTGCCAGCTGCACTAACTCTGCTCTCGTGTTGTACATACCACCTCTGCACTGAGTCCTGATACTCGACCGAAGACCCTATAAGAACTTCATCGTCAGACTCCGCTCGCCCTCAAAACAGAAACCAGTTTACGCCACGAGTCTGCCGAACTCAGCGTCATACTCCCGCACTGACCTCTCTCCTTGAGTTAATGCCATGAATCTCATATGGAATCTGTCTCGAGCCTCCTGAGGAAAATACTTGGCGTTGAACTCTGCTAGGAATTCGTCCCAAGTCCACACTGCCCTCCTCAACACGATGGACCGCCACCACAAATGTGCATCCCCACTAAGGTAATGCACATCCAACTCCACCTGGTACCCCTCTGGACACCTCACCGAACGGCAGTTCTGCTCCAGTCTCTGCCGCCACTCATCGGCCTCCTCGGGCCCACCTCTACCCTCAAAGAATGGTGTCGCGATCTTCTGCATCTTCCTCATCATCTCTAGATAAGGCGGATGCCCAACAACTGCAGCTCCATGCTGCCCAACAAAACCGGCACTCACATGTGCCACGGCCACCGGAGGTGCACCCAGAGCTTGCTGTGGAACCGCCTGCGGAAGACGTGCCAAAATCTGCGTCAGTAGCCCCACTATCAAGTCACCCTGAGCTGGAGCCGCGCACCCACCCTGAGCCACCCCGACTCTTGCACCACCACCGGCACTCAAACTGGCCTCACCCGCCACAGAATGTGTCACCGACGCAGTCCCCCCACTAGGCACTACACTCTCCGCTGAAACCTTTGGTAAACCACGCCCACGACCACGACCTCCATGACCTTTTCCATGGCCTCTACCGCGACCTCTACCACGACCTCTAGCACCTGCATCCATCTTGCTGCACTACCAAAGCACAGAAGGTGTGCAACTAGACTAACATAAAACAAAACCACACACACTTACCGCAGAATCTCTCGAAGGCCGAAGGGGATGATACTAAGACGAACAACTGACTAAACCACAATTAATCAATTAACACATAGTCTTAGTTCAACCCAATTTAGCAGTCCTAAAAACGTCTAGGCTCTGATACCAAAATGAAACAATCAAGCCTTTTTTTTATTATTAAATCAATACTCAGCGGAAGTCTTTAATAAATAATCAAATAAATAACAAATTCAATAGATAATTCCAGAAACATAATTAAACTCTAGCAACCTAAACACCAGGTTTGTTACCAACTTAAACAATAAAACAATAAACCAATATCCCTATCATCCCCCTCTCCAGCCTCGATCCCGCGGTCACACACTCATGTTACCTGCATCACATTAGAAAAGAGATGTATGAGTATTTAAGAAATACTCAGTGAGACGGTCATTCCGTCTACAGGCCAATTACGCCAACCACTAGACAATACAGCAATCAATAGCATCAATAGACAACAACATAAAACAGCAATAGTAAACAATAATAACAATACTCGCAGAACAGCACTAGTGTCGACCGACACCCCACCGTGTAGCTCGACACGCTCTGCTAGGTGTCGACCGACACACAAAATGTGTCGCTCAACACTAGCATCCTCTGTGTCGACCGACACCCGCAAGGTCTCGCTCGACATAGCCCCGCAGACTCGAAACCAACAGCAACGAAACAATACCGAAAACACAGCAATAATGGGATTCAACCCCCATAAGTGATTCAACACGCCATAAACGAAGAACAGCTCAAGAACAACTCGAAAAACTCAACAATAAACTCAAACCCAAGTAATCTCTAGTGATTCACGGACCTACGGTCGCGCACTCACCTTGAAAGGATTAGAAACAAAGGGGAAAGATGAACTGCAACCACAAAGCCTCAGATCAATCCTCTAAACTCCAAAAACTAACTCGCCCTCTTTCTCTCTGGAAAAGCTCTGCCTCGAAAACTGTGCCAAAAATGCGGCTGCACAGTGTTTTATCGTGAGAATAGGGTTTCCTTCGCCTAAACCGGACAAAACCAGCCGACTTGAATCTAATCGATCGATTTTCCAATAACCGGTGTCGACTGACACCAACCCTTGGTGTCGCTCGACACCTCCTGCCGAACCGTCTGAACCGAACAAAAATTGAATTAAACCGAGGATCGATTTCACTAACCGGTGTCGATCGACACCCCAACTTGTGTCGCTCGACACCAACTGACCAAAAGCATTTTACACATTTTTCCACACGATGCTTGAACCTTTAGACCGACTGCACAACAATCAAATAAGAACTTGCACAACCAACCCGAGATTTACACCTTATAGAGCATATGCAAACACACCCGGTCATTTGGTGTTATCCTACACTATTTTCAAAACAGCACTTTAGGTCTATGGATGTTACACATGTTCTTACTTTAATGATGTTTAAGGTTTTGCATACAAATTATAAAACCAGTTAGTTTTTTTTATTTTAAAAAATAAAATATATTTTATTTGAGAATCCTATACCTGTAACTACGTATTACTGAATTTGTATTTTTTCTATACCATGTATACCTCTAGTTACTTATTACTTAATTTGTATCATAAAAAACTATTTGTTTTCCTTAAAAATATAGATATGGCCAGATTACTATTTTTTTATTGACTCTAAAAATATAATATTAGATCGATATTCAAACCACTTAATCAGTCTAGCAATTCGAACCAAACAATCGATCTACGTGTATCTGTATGGGTGTGAAAGTAAATCCAATCTGACAACTGATCAAAAGTAAGAAGAAAAATATCATAAATTCATATTGCATTTGACTACCTTTTATTCCTTGTGTCGTGTGTGTGTTTAACGGTTTGAATGGCGAAAAGAAAATAAAGCTTTTTATTTGCAAGGCTTAGCACTAATCGCAAGGCTTAGAATTTAACAAGACAGGGGTTATTAGTCTCTTTTGGAACACTCGAACATGTCTTATTTGTTGTTTTGGTTTCTTTTTAATTAGCACTAATCATTGTTAGCGTCTTCGTTTGTCAATTTGTTTCTCTTCTATTAGGGCTTGAGGGGACCCTTTTTATTATTAGAAAAACAGATTAATTAACATCTAGCTTCACGGTCTTGTCATGATCCAATGCTCTTACGAGGTTACAAAGAAAATCTTTGTTGGTCTGTTTTGTTTAATGTTGTCTCTACAAGTTTATAACTTAACTGAATAAACAAAGAAAAAAATTTATAACTTGACTTAATGTGTCTGACCTACATTAATTAATTATTAAAGAATGATTATAAAAAAGACATTTTAATTTGCAGATGTAACTTGAAATAGTAGTAGCCAACTCTGTATTAGTTGAGGTCAAAAATAAATGTTTGCCAGACATCCATCCTCCTCTCTACGGTCACTGTAATAGTTGTGAGTTTAGAATTAAATGGAGTTTTGTTTTCAAATCTTCCATTAGAGTTTCTTTTCCAAGCTAATTATATGACCTTATTTACATTTCCAGACTAATTCATAAATATATAATCAAATTTCTTCATGGTATGCGGATTTAAAACTAAAGTTGGCAGTTTCTATTTTTAATTTCATTTTACCAAAAGTAAGTTGAACAAGTACGGAGTCTTCGTAAAATTAAACTCTTTAAAGCTCATACTTTAACAAAAGTTGGATGCTCTTGAGTCATGAGGTACGATATTTGGACCAAATTGTCTTCGATTAAAATTTAATACTCCTATATGGCTAGAATGATATGTTACTATTTACATTGGGTTACAAGTTGCGGAGAATCCTCAGTTAAAGAAATATTTTTTTTCATTTAATTTTCAATTTTATCCAAATTTTCTTTTAGCACAAAAGAGGGGTCAATGTGTTCTAATTAAAGAAAACATCCTTAAAAGAGAAATATGTTTCATTTAAGGTATCTTTCTTTTTGAGCGATCCCCTGAAAAACATGATTATCTTATTGCAATTTCTAGATCTTATCGTTTTTTTTTCTTTTTTTGATATTTCCATTCTAATCATTCTCTTGTAGATGATTCCTTGCATGCTCGCTTTAGATTATTAATGACGATGTGAGTTTATGATAAACTTAAAATAAAGGGCATGATTTCCCAGGAGGAAAGACGTACGTCTCAATTAAAGCAAAAACATTGCATGTACGATCATACGATGTATATATATATAATGGATGTGACATTTTTTTCTCAACATCCATTATACGGATTTTGATTCGGGTTTTTACATAATAACATTTTTTTTTTTTGAGAAAGGGGGTCATAATACTAGACGAATACATTCATAATCATGATTATAACAACAAAGTTTTAAAATGCTTAAAGAGAAAAAATGAGTCCCGCCAGTTTTAAAATGTGGAATGAGCATATCTTATAATAAGCATATCTTATAATAAGCATACATTCATAATCATGATCTCCTCAGATATTATAAGATTTTAATATATTGAGAGTAATTATAATGTTTTGATCTTTACGTAAAATTATTCATTAATGAAAAATTAAGTCATAGTCATCTTAAGACACAAATCCTAAAAAAAATTTTTTGTGAATCATTATGTTTTTTTAAACTTAGGATTTAAACCAGTTTCAATATTTACCTATAATCGTTATTTAGACCTTGATTGGCATGGCTAATAGTAAAGCATTAGGCTTATGGAGTATAAGCATTAAGTAGTATGCTATTGAAACTATATACTTTTGAATAATATATATTTTTAAGTGATTGGTGGAGATGTGAACAATTTTACTATAGACTTTCGTGAAAAATATTTAATATGTATGTTGATATTTATTATAGTCTATTATATATATAAATATATATTATATTGATAATATAAGATTTATATAATTTTTTATAAATTATTTAGTAATTGTTTCATATTTAAATTATATTTATGAAACTATTATGTCATTAAAATATTATTTTATAATACATTAATAATAAAAATTAATTACAAAACTGAAAAAAATAAATTTAATATAAATATAAATATAATTTATTTACCAAAATAAATAAAATAAAAATAATTATTTTTAGGTTTTTTTAACAGTTTAGAGCTCAATACTTTGAAAATGCTCTATTTCAAGCATTTTAGAGCATTTGCAGTTTTGAAATGCTCTCATAAATGTTTTATTAATAAAAAGTTGATTGAGTTGCAATGCTTTTTTAAATACTCTACCAATCTACTAGCAAAAAATATGGCATAAGTTTGCGAGAATTGTTTATCGACGAACATACTCACTCCAAAATCATTTTGGTAGTAACAATTAGGGGTGGGCATTTTACCCGGATCCGAAAATCCGATCCGGTAATTATCCGAAAATACCCGATCCGGTACCGACTCGATATTTTAATAATACCCATTTGGATACATTTATCTTAAGCATTCGGGTACCGGGTATTATCCAGTAATCCGAGATCCGAACAAGTATCCGAAATACCCGGATTTAAGGTTAATTTTAAATACTTTAGGTTACCATAAACTTTTTTGTTTCATGTATCTTTGATTATGTTTTTCATATTATTTTATTATTATTAGGTAATTTCTGTTTCTTGCTCGGATTATTTAGTTTATACTTTTAATTACTTTCATTTTTTTGTCGATTTTTTTGTTATTATAAATTTTTTTCGGATTTTCACATAATTTCAGTTATTTACCGTATACATTTCGTGATAAAGTAAATGAACCAAGTCCGAACCGAAAGTATTTCTAGATCCGAAAAGTATATCCGGTAATACCCGAACCCGAAGAGAACCGAACCGAGTCCGCTCCAAAATTTATAATTATCCGAACGGATCTTTTTTTTCCTAGTACCGAAATACCCGAAATCCGAAATATCCGATCCGAACCCGACCCGATAATCCGAACGCCCACCCCTAGTAACAACATCAACTAGATCATTAATTATTTACCATACATAAAAATGTCTCAATGCATGTATGTGATCATGCATGATGAAAATGAATATGTGAGGTCATTTTCTTTGGAACATCGACAACTACTTAAAAAGAGATGGATTATATCGTAAATATGAAACCTTGACTTATACAAAAATGGTAGGACGACCAAACATCTTTTCTAATTTTGTTTGATAGGGTTCTTTAGTATGTTATCTATCTTCAAAGTTCAAACCATTGCGAAAAAAAAAAAATCAAATTAATTAATACTCTCTCCGTTTCATATTAAGTGTCATTTTATAGTTTATTTTTTGTATCATTATAGGTATCGTTTTACATTTTCAATGCAAAATTTTAATATATTTTCCAAATTTTTTCTCGGCTCAATAATTAATAAAATCAAATAATGTTATGTATTAATTAGGAATAAAAAAATATTTAAATATTTTCTTGATATATGTCAAAAATCCTTAAATAACATTTAATATGAAACAGATAGAATATGTATACATCGGCCAGATGGTCGTATAAATATTTAATTGTTCAAGAAGTGTGAAAGTATATATTTTGAATATAAATGTCGGAAACATAATAATTAATTGAAGCATTAATTCTTTAGTTCTGAATAAAAATCGTGTAGAGGTGATAGAATAATATCAAAAATCATGAAAAAATGATACTATATTTTACCAATTATGTATATTGAAACAATTACAATTACAATTTGGAAGAAATAGTGCCAAAATGGGAAATTTCAGCGAACTAATATTTTCTGAAGAGGTTTTGACATACCGGTTTAGGAGGGGTTATTGGAAGTAGAATTTGTGTGGATTTGAAAGATTTTGAAAGTGAAGAGAATTGTTAAATTTATAAAGAGTTTTTGTTAGATTTGAAAAGAGTATGTAAATTTAGAAAATCAATCAAAATATTTTATTGTAAGGGATTTTGAAAATCTAAGGGTTATTGGTAATATTTTGAAAGTTTTGTTTCATGAGTTAATTTGTTTAAAATTCATCTTCCAATAACCAGGATTTTAATGGATTCATGAAATCATTAAAACACAAAATTTTTGAATAACAATGGATTTTGTATGGAATTTAACAATCATCAAACCAATAACAATGGATTTTAGTAAGATTATCAGAATTCATAAACCAATAACAACAGATTCTTAAAATTTTAAAAATTCTTTGAAATCCATCTCCCAATAACTCCCCCTTAGTGTTGTTTAAAACATCAATCCCTTTATGGAAATGTTCTTATTAACACCTCTAGAAAAGGGAAACGAAAATCAAAATGACGAGTACGATCGAATTTTCCATCCCCCTCTCCATATCCTCGTAACTTCGATCGTGTTTTCGAATTTGTTTTCTAAAAACTCTAGCCAATGAGATAATGATCAAATAAAGTTAATGAGCAGGAAATAATAGTGGAAGATATATATGACCTCAAAAGAGATGGGACGGGAAATCTTGAGCGATGAAATGGTGGGTCTCCCAAATCTTACACTTGAGTTGTTTGCTTTTTTATTTTATTTTCCCCACAAACCACCCTTCCCTTTTGGCGGATACTTGTTTAGAAATTAGTACTCTAAATAATCGTTTGGCGGATACTTGTTTAGAAATTAGTACTCTGAATAATCGTGGGGGAAATTTCAAAATTACAAATTTTAAGGTGTTAATTTTCAAAATTACACTTCTAAAATATCCATTTTCAAAATTACATCTTTTTCAATGAATAAAAACTCTAAACCCTAAAATATAACTCTAAACCTTAAAATCTAACCTTGAACCCTTAAATCCAAACTCTAAAACCTAAAATCTAAAATCTAAAATCTAATCAAGAATTAGTGAACCCAAATTTATATATTAAAATTAAGAAAAAATATATTTTAAAAAATTACCACATTATGTGTAATTCTGAAAATTTACACTCCAAAAAATATATTCTTAAAAATTTCTCATAATCCTAACTTTTATCTATGGTCAAAATATTTCATATTATATTGAGAGTTTTCTGTTCACCTAATGTAACATCCGTACACGCGATTGAAATCGATTTCGGTTCGATTTAAGTTGTCGGTTTAATCTGGTTAAGGGAAGGAAACCCTAAAAGCGAGTTTAAAAGAGGTGCAACCATATTTTTAGCACAGTTTTTCGAGGTGAAAGAGTTTCAAGGGAGAAAAAGGCGATTTATGAGATTTATGGAGTTTTGGGATCGAGGAACTGTTCATCGATCACTGTTCATCGTGATAATGTTCATTGCGGTAGTGTTCATCGCGTACTGTTCATCGAGCACTGTTCTATCCGATTGTCGAGGTGAGTGCATGACTGTAGGCTCGCAAAAGTTAGATCTGATGAATGGGTTGATTATTGGTTGAATTCATGTTGATTTCGTGATTGATTATGTGAGGATTTGTGTTATAATCGTATTCGATTGAGTTTATGTTGTTGATTATGAATTTTGGTATTTTTCTGTTCTGTGAATCGACTTTGGCGTCGATCGGTGTCGAGCGACACCAAGCTAGTATCGGTCGACACCAATGGACCAAGTGTCGAGCGAACCAAGTTGGTGTCGGTCGACACTGTCGGTCTGATTTCTGTTGTGATTCGGTTTAATCTGGTTTAATCTGGATTGATAGAATTAATTGATTTAATTCGGTTTAATGGAAATTGGTTGATTTAATTCGATAATTAATTATTTAATGGTTAACTAAATTAATTAATTGGTTTAAAATAATTATAGAAATTATTTTAAGTGTCAAAAATTATTATTTAATTATGTAAATTATTTAATAAATAAATGAATTTGTTTTAATAATTATGGGAATTATTAATATTATTTAAGTATGTGGAAAATTATTTATTAATTATGAAAATTAATTAAATAATGGAAAATGTCTGGAAATTGCGAAATTGGCCTGTAGGCGGGGGTGATTGCCTCACTAAGTAATTATGAAATACTTATGCATCTCTTTCGTAATGTGATACAGGTTAAAAAAAAGTGTGATCGCGGAATCAAGTCTGAATAAGGGGATGATAGGGTTTTACTTATTGAGTTTATTGTTGTAACATCCGTAAACGTGAAGTGTTTTTTTAGAGGTGGTGTCGGACGACACCAAGTGATCGGGAGTAGTTGCATATTCTCTATACGGTGTGAATCTCGGGTTGGTTGTGCATGTTCTTGTTTGATTGTGGTGCAGTCGGTCTAAAGGTTCAAGCATTGTGTAGAAAAATGTGTAAACCGACTTTTGATTAGTTGGTGTCGATCGACACCGGTTTGGGAATCGATTTCCGGTTTAAATCGATTGTGTTCGGTTTGTGGGGTTGGTCGAGTGGGTGTCGACCGACACCAGGGAGGGTGTCGCTCGACACCGGCTATTGGAAATTCGACCGGTTTGATTTGAGTTGATTTCGGTTTGGGCTGGTTTTGGACAAGGAAGCCCTAGGTCGCGTTTTTAAGCGAAGGAAGTCGCTTTTTGGCACACTTTTCGAGGCAGAGACTTTTCCAGAGAGTTGGGAGGCGATTTTGAGGAGTTTTTGGAGTTTGGAGGATCGATCTGAGGCTTGGTGGTTGTTGTTCATCTTTCCCCTTTGTCTCTAATCCGTTTCAAGGTGAGTGCGTGACCGTAGGTCCGTGAATCACTGGAGATTTTGTGGTATTTGGGTTTATTGTTGTGTTTTTTAGCTGCTCTGGTGTTATTAGCGTGTTTGATCGTATATGGGGGTTGAATCCCATTGATTGGATGTTCTTATACTTGTTTCGCACTGTTTCGTCGCTGTTGGTTTCCGGGTTTCGGGAGGGTGTCGAGCGACACCGAGGATGCTAGTGTCGAGCGACACATTTTGTGTGTCGATCGACACCTAGCAGGGCGTGTCAAGCGACACGGTGGGGTGTCGGTCGACACTAGTGCTGTTGTGCGAGTTTTGTTGCTGTTGTTTACTGTTGATGGTTATTGTTGCTGGTATTGATGATGTTGTTGTTTATTATTGCTGTTAATTTGATGTATTGTCTAGTGGTTGGCGTAATTGGCATGTAGACGGAATAACCGTCTCACTGAGTATTTATGATAATACTCACGCATCTCTTTCGTAATGTGATGCAGGTAACAGGAATGTGTGACCGCGGGATCGAGGCTAGAGAGGGGGATGATAGGGTTATTGGTTTATTGGTTATTGTTTTATTATTTGAATTGCTAGCTAACCTGGTGTTTAGGTTGCTAGAGTTATTTACTATTCTGGAACTATCTGTTGAATTGTTTATTTAATTGGTTATCGATATTTGTTGTTGAATTGATTTGATTTATTAATTATTAATTTTTTTCGAGAATTTCCGCATTGATAATTAATTATAAAAAAAAAAGAGAACTGGTTGTTTCAATTGTTTTGAATTGTTAGCGAACCTGGTGTTTAGGTTGCTAGTTTTTATTATGTTTTTCTGGAATTGAATTTTGTTGGTTGAATTAAATTACTTATTAATGTTTTATTTATTTGAGAACTTCGGCATTGTTTGATGTTGTGTTAGCTGTTGAGAATTAATATTTATGGAAATATTAATTCGGGCTAATTAATAAAAAAAAAGTTTGGTTTTTTCACCTTAAGAGACATACTCCTTAACTAAATATATAAATAGTAGTTTATTATGATGATGGAGTTTTTTTTTTTTTTTTTACGATGGAGTGAGTAGTATTGTTTTGTATATTTGTCTTAATCAATTGGATATATCATATATCAGTCGGATTCTGGTAATATCCTAATACTTTTTTAAAAATAAGTGATATGTTAACAATTATACGTTTTAGTTTAAAAATAATTGACGATTGTACATATTTTATAAAGAAAATTTATATGTTGGATCAATTTCTAAATAAAGTGGGGTATTCTATATTTTTGTCACGATTAAAACGCTTACTTTAAATGTTTTTTTTACCTAGCTACGTCATGCAACGTACGTACTTCTAACAGAAACTTCTTCTTCCTAGGATGATATTTTACTCTAGTACTAAACGGGTACAACTTGCTATAACAGTGCGGTAAACTAATAATAAAACGATTTATATTGTCAGTGTAGTACGAAATAAACAGTTTATAAACAGTATTACCAAACTGTTAAATAATGAACTAATATGACAAAGAAGAGTTTGATAATATATAAAGCAACGATGAATTCTTTTTGTAGAGTAGAGGTGGGGTGCGTTAGTTTGATTTAAATTGATTTTTGATGATTTTAAGATAAGAAACTCGTGTCTAATAAAGAAAAAAGGAAAAAAATATTTTCTAATAACACATATTTAAATATTATTCATAATTTTACAGTAAGTAAATCTTAATTTCTAAAAATACAAAAAATGAAATGTAAATAAATCAAAGCATCATCACATGAGTTAATAAAATTGTAAGAATTTTTAAAAGTTTTTGTTTAAAAAATAATATAAAATCTTATAAATCGAGTTGCCGATACCCATGTCTATATTAGTTTTTCTTCTTTAAATAAAATAATTCCAGTATGGCGGTGATAGCTACATGATAAACATTCACCGCTTCTAACTTTCTAGTTTCTAATAAGTAGGATTTTTATATAATTGTGTATTACTTGGGAGGTTATGAATAATGTGTCTGCATTTAATGTGTTGTTTAAGTTAAGTTCTTGGTTATATATAAAGTGTGTTGGTTACGAAAATGTATCAGAAAATTAAACATTAAAAGTTTAAAACCCCAAACAAAAAAAAAAAAATGTATGAGAAAATTTTGACCATGACGTTGACTCGAATGACAGGTTTGCCAGAGAAGTCGGTGTTTTAAATAGGTATGTTCTTTGGCGTTAAATAATTATTTAAACGTACGTCAGATACATTTGTCTACCAATTATATTTCGTTAAATTTTTTTTTCTAGTTATAAAATCCAAGGAAGAGTTAACTTGTACTCGAAAAGACAGGTTTCACGTGCAATGCCCATAGACCTGAAATCAAATACATTTTTGGACTATAATAATATTAATATATCAACAATCAGAAAATATAAATGATACGAAAACTGGAAAATTCTAGCACAGTTATTGATCTAATTTATTATGTTGAAGGGAATGCGTCGATAAACTGACTTTAGTAACGTGTACTGTAGGAGGACGGATTAAAGAAAATCATTATATAGGGTAACAACGGTATGCTCCACGATTATAAATATGCGATATTAACACCAAGCATTTGGATAAGCCATACGCCAAATTTGCATGAGACAGAAACACTTGGAATTTTTTAAGCCAAGTCTAAGAATGATGTGATGCTGATAGAAAAGGTATCTCGTTTTCTAAAATGATCCAATATATTGAAAATAATAAATTAAATTAACGCATATAATTTTTTTTCCAAAAATTTAATATACATCTCATAATCGTTTTCTTTATAAGAAAAGGAAAATTAAAAAAAAAAAAATAGATACAAGAGAGCGCATGTGAGATGGGCCAGACCCTCTGATCCAACTGGCAGTTTCTTCTAGGGACATGCATGAATGGCCCTTTCTTTCTTTTCTTACGCACTTAGGGTTTTTGCTTTTTTAACTGCACATTTACTATTTACTTTGTAGACAGACCTTTTTTTTTTTTTGTAAAACATTGTTATCTTCGTTTTTTTCCGTACGTATGTTCCTTGTCTCTAACACTTTTTGTTCTACTACTATTGTTTCTTAGTATAGATGAACAAGTCTGTTCTAATTCTAGTAAAATAAGAATTTTTATTTAACTTGAAAGAAAGGCAAAATAGCTTGAAAATTCAATTAATTATTTGCAATTTTGCATACTAATCGAATATGAGTACACCGCTTTCAAACTGTAGAATTTAACAACATACCTTTTTTTTTTTTTTGGATCAACGGAACAACATACTTCAAAACTGGGAAAAGATGCACGAGCTTGTCCAAACTACTTATTTACTGCTATAATTATTTTCTATCATATCAATTGATAGACAAGAAAAGGTAGTTGAAAGTAAATTAATATATTAGTTGAGTGAGTTTGGTGATGGTCTAGTGGTTTCCATTTGATAGAGGAGTTGCTATGTTAGTCTATGTCAGGAGTCGATTTTCCTCAAAGGTAATATTGTTAGATTTATCCTATTTGGTATATGGGCCCCTGCTTTCGACCCATTTGACTACCCAGAAAAAACATTTAGCACAGGTAAAACTATATATTTTTAACTGTAACCGTTTAAAAATAAAATTAAATATAACAATAATTAGTTATATACAATTAATACTACATAGAGAAATTATGTATAATCAATTTATCAAGTCTAAACCTAAAGTATTTATAAGAAAAAAAAAATATTAAATAAAACTTTAACGTAAATGTGCTAAAATCAATTGATATTTCTCAATAAAATATAGACTTTTGGGATAAAATATAACTAAATTTTAGTGACAATATTATATAATAAAATTAAAATAAGAAAAATCTAGATTGTGCTATCATATAGATGCAAATGAATAAAATTATATAAATTATAATCCTATCATCTAGCTATTTATATTTTACAAGAAGAATCATTTTATAAATATGTATAATTATTTAATTTTTAAATACCTGAAATAATTATATATACATGAAATATATTTATTTTTCATTTTATATAATAATATTTAATTATAAACCGGGATATTAACGTTATTATATTTGTTAATTAAATATAACCATATTTAACCATAACGTGTTAACCGGCTTGTGTTTCATGGTAACCGGGGTGATCATACCTTTTAGATGTGTATGCAATGAGATCATAATTCGCGTTCTATCTGAATATCCACCAACACTATAAATATAGTTTTTTATGCTTCTTTTGGCCTCATAAAATTTCCACCTTTTTATTTAGTATTTACTCGAATCTAAATGTTTTTAGACAATCAAACGGTTATAAATCCAAATTTGGAGATTTCTAGATTCTTCTAGATCACTTGAGTCATAAAAAAAACGAATGATCCATAATATATTAAAAGAGAAAACAATATGAAAAAACTTTTATCTCAAATCTTATTAATAAAAATGTCATATTGAGGTGTCACTGTAACATCCGTAAATCAAGAAGTGTGATTTTTGTGTGGTGTCGAGCGACACCAAAGGTGGTGTCGATCGACACCGATCCGAATTTGAAATTTTGGTTCGATTTGAGTTGTCCGGTTTGGGCTGGTTTTGTGGGAAAAACCCTAGGCTGAGTTTTTAAGCGAACAGTCGCCTGTTTTCACAAGTTTCGAATTTTGAGAAGGAAAAAGAGGCAGAGAGGAAAAGTGGTGATTTCTGGGTGATTTCTGAGGATTCAGAGGCTGTGGTTGTTGTTCTTCATCTCTTTCTTCCTTTCAATCTGTTATCAAGGTGAGTGCATAACCGTAAGCTCGCATATAAGAGGATTTGTGGATGTGGATCATGATTTGGTAGGTTTATGTAGTTTTTCGTGTTGTTTTGGGTGATATTCGCGGGTTGAATCGCGTGTGTTGTGCTGATTTTGTGTTTTGGTGTTTTTTGTGTTAAATTCGAAGTTGGCGTCGATCTCCTGGATCGGTGTCGATCGACACCAAACTGGTGTCGGTCGACACCAAGCTGGTGTCGGTCGACACCAAACGGGCAAGGCGTCGACCGACACAAGTGTGTGTCGATCGACACCGTCCGGTTTAATCCGGTTATCTAGTGAATTAAAAGAGTTAATTGGATTAAGTGGTTTAATCCAGTTTATCACGGTTTAATTGAATTTAAATGGTTTAATACGAGAATTAATTAATAATTGGTGAAATTAATTAATTAAATGATTTAAAAATAATTGTGGAATTTATTTAAGTGTTTAAAAATTATTATTTAATTGTGGTAAATATTTAATAATTAAAGTGAAAGATTTAATAATTGTGGTAATTATTAATATTAATAAAAATTGTTAAAATTGCGTAATTGGCCTGTAGGCGGGGTGGTTGCCTCATTAAGTATTTATTAAATACTTATGCATCTCTTTTTCCCTAATGTGATGTAGGTAGAAAGAAAGTGTGATCGCGGAATCGGGCCGAGGAGAAGATGATAAGTGAAACAACCAAGTTTTTTTTTTATTAATTATCAATGCGATAAATTCTCGAAAAAAATCAATAATTAAATAACTCAAAAACCAGTTCAACAAATAAAACAATAACCGATAAAACCAATAATAAATTCTAGCAACCTAAACACCAGGTTTGCTACATTATTAAAATCAAGCTAACACCCTAACAACGAATTCCGTGCTAGCCACAACAAGATTGCCAAAATCAAGTTCCAAGTCTCATCATCCTCTTCTCTCGGTCTCTTTCCGCGGAAGAACATTTCGGCTACCGGCATCACATTAGGGAAAAATAGATGCATAAGTATTTAATAAATACTTAGTGAGGCAATCACCCCGCCTACAGGCAAATTACGCAATTTTAACAATTTTCATCAATATTAATAATTACCACAATTATTAAATCCTTCACTTTAATTATTAAACAATTACCACAATTAAATAATAATTTTTAAACACTTAAATAATTTCCATAATTATTTTTAGATCACTTAATTAATTAATTTCACCAATTATTAATTAATTCTCGAATTAAACCATTTAATTACGATTAAACCGGATTAAACCACTTAATCCAATTGATTCTTTAAACCGCCAGATAACCGGATTAAACCGGACTGTGTCGATCGACACACACCTGTGTCGGTCGACACCTTGCCCGTTTGGTGTCGACCGAGACCGGCTTGGTGTCGATCGACACCGATCCAGGAGATCGACACTAACTTCGATTTTCAACACAGAAACACCCAAATCACGAAATCAATACACCACACGCGATTCAACCCGCGAATATCACACAAAACAACACGAAAAACCACATAACTCTACCAAATCATGATCCACATCCACAAATCCTCTTATATGCGAGCCTACGGTCATGCACTCACCTTGACAAGGGATTAGGAAGAAGAAAGAGATGAAGAACAACCACCACAGCCTATGAATCCTCATAAATCACCTAGAAATCTCCAGAATCACCTCCACTTTCTCTCTGCCTCATTTTCTCTTGTTTTTCACGAAAAAGACAAAAACAATGCGGCCACCCTTCTTAAAACCCGACCTAGGGCTTAACCCACCAAACCAGCCCAAACCGGAACTCAAATCGAACCGAAATCGATTTCAACCTTTGGTGTCGACCGACACTACCCCTGGTGTCGATCGACACCGCTTCCCAAAAGCGATAGATTGGTTTACGGATGTTACAATTCTCCCCCACTAAACTGGATTTGTCCTCGAATCCCAACACAACACGTCTACCACAGACGCAACTCGTCTACCACAGACGACACACTCGTCTACCACAGACGACATAATCCGGCCCACCTGGCCAAATACACGAGATCCTCACTTGATCTCCGAGACTCACATCTATTTCTATGCCATACATACATTTCCAAACATCTTTACTCTTAACTCACTCTGCCGGAGAACACTATCTCCTCAAGAAGAACACTATCCTCTCGTTACTTACTACGCAACACACTAGTCACTAGTAAGTAAACATATCACTTGTACTTGAGGTAGCGACCCTCTCGTACACGTCTAACAGAGAACACTATCTCTAGGCAATGAGTTATTCAGGGACACCACGCCCTTAGAGTAAAAATTCAAAAATGTTTATGACATAACTGGAAAGATTGTCTCACGACCCACTGGTCAACACACTTGTAACATCCAACCACAAAACCAAAAATGAGGAAAACACCATCTCATATAACTCAAAAATGTATATCGTTACAACACCAAACGAAAATACATAAGTCCAACAACAACAATAAAACATAGCACCACGCTATCACACTAGAACCACAAAGACGAAGAAGCTCACTCGATGACCTGCTTGTCGAACCACTTCCTGAACTTCAGCTTCATCTTTGCCTCTGGCTCCCAAGTCTCCTCCTCAGTGCCACTACAATCCCACAAGATTCTCAACAACGGCACTCTCTTGTTCCACAGAACCTTGACTCCCCTCTCGAGAATCCTCACAGGAATCGCCGGAACTGTCATATCTGGCTGAAGATCTTCTGGAATCTCAGCCACCAACTCCTCTGAAGGATGCAGACACCTCCGCAACATAGACACATGGAACACCTTGTGAAAGGCGCTCATAATCGGTGGCAACTCCAACCGATAAGCCACTGGTCCAACTCGCTCCACCACCGGGAACGGACCCATAAACCGCGGACTGAGCTTGTTCTCTGCAATGGACCTGTTAGGGCCCCTCAACATAGCCATCTTGAGATACACTCTATCTCCCACCTGAAACTCGAGCTCACGCCTCCGCCTATCTGCATAACTCCTCTGTCTATCCTGAGCCTCCTTCATGTTCAGCCTCAAAACACGGATCTTCTCCGTCGTTTCCTGAACAAAGGTAGCCCCAAACATGCTGCGCTCCCCCACTTGGGTCCAGTATAAGGGTGTCCTACATGGCCTCCCATACAAAGCCTCATAAGTAGCCATGCCAATACTAGACTGAAAACTGTTGTTATAGGCAAACTCCGCCAAACACAGATGATCAGCCCAATGGCCACCCCAATCCAACACACACATCCTCAACAGATCCTCCAAGGTCTGGATAGTCTTCTCTGACTGCCCATCTGTCTGCGGATGATACGCTGTACTCATATGCACCTTGGTGCCCATCTCTGTCTGAAATGCCCTCCAAAACTCTGAGGCAAATCTCGGATCTCTATCCGACACAATACTAGCTGGCACACCATGCAACCTCACAACCTCTCGCACAAACTTCCTAGCCAAAACAGCAGCTCCGTCTGTCTTCTTGATGGCCAAGAAATGCGCGGACTTAGTCAAACGATCCACAATGACCCAAATCGCATCAAACGTACGTGAGATAGGTAATCCCACCACAAAATCCATCGTGATCATATCCCACTTCCACTCTGGAATGGGTAAGCTCTGCAAAAGTCCACCTGGAACCTGATGCTCTGCCTTGACCAACGAACACGTGTTGCACCTCGCAACCCAATCTGCCACATCTCTCTTCATCCCGACCCAGTGATAATACCGTTTGAGGTCACGGTACATCTTGGTCGCACCCGGATGAATCGAAAACTTGCTCGCATGAGCCTCTCTCAAGACCTCTCGTCTCAGCTCCTCGTCCTTGGGCACACAAACTCGCCCATAAACCAATATCGTCCCATTCGCCGAGACCTCATACCCAGAACCAGCTGCCCGCGATGCATCAACCAAACCCTGATCATCCTGCTGAGCCACTCTGATCCTACTGAGTAAGTCTGCCTGATCAGCTGCCTCCAAACCCAAAGGCTCCTCTGAAATCGTACAAAGTCTCAATGTACTAATCTCGCTGACCAAAGTCTCCACGTCCTGCTCTCTAGCTGAATCAACTCGCCGTCGACTCAAAGCATCTGCCACCAAGTTGGCCTACCTGGATGATACACAATATCCAGATCATAATCTGCCAGAAAATCCACCCAACGCGTCTGCCTCGCATTCAGCAAAGGCTGAGTAAAAATATGTTTCAAACTCTTGTGATCTGTAAAGATCTGCACTGCACCACCATAAAGATAAGATCTCCAAATCTTGAGTGCAAAGACCACCGCTCCCAACTCAAGATCGTGTGTAGGGCGGTTGCGCTCACTGCCGTGCAACTGCCTCGAAGCGTAAGCAATCACTCTGCCCTCCTGCATCAAGACACAACCTAACCCAACACCTGAAGCATCTGTATACACCACGTAAGGCTTCCCCGGATCGGGTAATGCCAACACTGGGGTACTAGTCAACATCTCCTTGAGCTTTCCAAAGCTATCCTCGCACTCAGGCGACCACACAAACGGCACATCCTTGCCTGTCAACCTCGTCATCGGCTGAGACATACTCGCAAAGCCCCTGACAAACCTCCTATAGTATCCCGCTAAACCCAGAAAACTCCTGATCTCAGTAGCACTACTCGGTCTAGGCCAATCTCTGATAGCCTCGATCTTAGCCGGATCCATAGACACTCCCTCTGCAGAAACGATATGGCCAAGAAACCCCATCTCTCTCTGCCAAAAGCTGCACTTGCTCAACTTAGCAAACAGCTTCTGCTCTCGAAGCTTCTCCAAAACAAGCCTCAAGTGAGTTGCATGCTCCTCTGGACTCCTCGAATACACTAAGATGTCATCAATGAAAATGATAACGAACACGTCCAAAAACTCCCTGAACACGTCGTTCATCAATCTCATAAACGCTGCTGGCGCATTAGTCAGCCCAAAAGGCATGACTACAAACTCGAAGTGCCCATACCTCGTCCTGAACGCCGTCTTGCGGATATCTGCCTCATCTATCGGGATCTGATGATAACTCGATGTCAAGTCAATCTTGGAGAACCAGATAGCACCCCTCAACTGATCCAACAATTCATCAATCCTAGGGAGTGGATACCTGTTCTTCACTGTGACTCGGTTGAGTCCCCGGTAATCGATGCACAACCGGAAACTGTCATCCTTCTTCTTCACAAACAACACTGGTGCTCCCCACGGTGAAACACTCGGTCTGATGAACCCTTTACTCAAAAGGTCCTCTAGCTACTTCTTCAGCTCTGCCAGCTCCGCTGGCGCCATCCTGTAAGGTGTCTTCGATATTAGAGCTGTCCCGGGCTCTAACTCAATCGTGAAGGGATCTGACCGAGATGGTGGCAACCCCTTCAGTGACCGAAACACATCCTCGAACTCCCAGACAACCTCAATATCCTCAAGAGCCACCTCACCACTAGACTCCGACATCACTATCGTCGCCAAATACGCCTCACAGCCTCGCCCTAACATCTGCTCAGCCTGAATAGCCGAGATCACAAGACTCCCTGAAGTCGGTCTCACACCCTAAGAACCACCCTCCCTGCATCTCGCTCAAACACAACTCTGCCTCTGAAACAATCCAGATGAACTCTGTAACACGACAGCCAATCCATCCCCAAAATCACGTCATACAGTTCCACCGGACTGATGACCAAGTCTGCTGGCATAGACTGCCCTGCAATCTGAACGTCGACTGCTATAGCACGGTCCAAAGTAGTCAAGTAACCTCCACTGGCAACCTTGACAAAACCCTTGCGCTCACCAGCGCTACTCTGGATACCTCTACTCTCGGCACACTCCGGAGTAATGAAGCAGCTCGATTCTCCCGAGTCAAACAGCACGTGAGACTCAACACTACCCACTAACAAGGTCCCTACACATTCACAAGTGTTGAGAACCCTAAACACTATCACAGTAAAATAAAGAACAGACAACCACACCACAATTCTACACCAAGAATTTACGAAGTCTGAATCAGAATTTTACCTGTGATCTGGCCTGACTGACTAGTCTGGCCCACCTCTGCCGAAGAGTACACCCGCGACGCTGCCCCCAACTGCTCCAATGGCTGCACTGCTGCAATCTGCGCCACCGGCTGAACCGACGCCACTGACACCTGCTGCAACTTGGGACACAAGGGCTTGATATGCCCCGGCTCCCTGCAGTGAAAGCACACTCTAGTATCCCGAGACGCACTACTCTTGGGGCAACTAGCCACCCGATGCTCCAAACTCCCACAACCGAAGCAACAACGAACACTCTGGCTGCCTCCAGTAACCTCCTCAAGTCTCCTCTTCTGGCCCTGCGCAGGCTTGCCGCCCCTGCTAGAACCAGAACTGAAACTCCTACGCTGCTGCTGTTGCTGCTGGCCCCTCGGCTGGGTAGCAGGAACAACCGCAGCTGGCACCACAACTGGACCAACCTGCTCCCGAAGGTCCTCCTCGATGGACGCTGCTAGCTCCACCAACTCTGCCCTGGTAGAATACGAACTACCCCTGCTCTGAGTCCTGATGCTTGATCGAAGACCCTGAAGGAATCTCGCCATCAGACTCCGCTCACCCTCAAGACCGTAACCAGTATACGCCACAAGTCTGCCAAACTCTGCGTCATACTCTCGCACTGACCTATCTCCCTGAGTCAATGCCACAAACCTCAACTGAAATTTGTCTCTGGCCTCCTGAGGAAAATACTTGGCGTTGAACTCCGCTAGGAAGTCACCCCAAGTCCACACTGCCCTCCTCAATATGACAGAACGCCACCACAAATGTGCATCTCCACCAAGGTAATGCACTGCCAACTCCACCTGGTACCCCTCTGGACACCTGACCGAACGGAAATTCCGTTCCAACCTCTGCCGCCACTCATCGGCCTCCTCGGGCCCACCTCTACCCTCAAAGAAAGGCGTCCCGATCCTCTGCATCTCCCTCATCATCTCAAGATAGGAAGGATGCCCAACCACTGCAGCACCATGCTGCCCAACAAAAATGCTCTGCTGTGCCCCCACCACCGGAGGAACACCCGAAACCTGCTCTGATACTGCCTGCGGGAGACGTGCCAAAATCTGCGTCAGAACCCCCATCAACTGGTCACCAAGACCATGAGCCGGGGCGGCACCCGCACCTGGGGCAACCCCAACTCCCGCGCCCACACTAGCGCCCAAACTGGCCTCACTCGCCACAAACTGAGTCTCTGACGCTGTCGCTACACTAGGCGCCACACTAGGCACTGCACTCTCACCGGAATCCGCCTTAGCTCCACGACCACGGCCCCTGCCACGGCCTCCGCCAGGGCCTCTGCCACGGCCCCTGCCACGGCCTCCGCCACGGCCTCTGCCACGGCCTGCACCACGGCCTCTACCACGACCTCTAGCTCCTGCATCCATCTCACTGCACTACCACAGCACAGTAGATGAGCAACTAGACAACACAAAACAAACCACAAGATAAAACACACAACTTACCGCGGAAAACTGGAAGACCGAGAGGATGAGACTATACTACTAACTGACTAACTCACATAATCAATTAAACACATAGTCCAATTCATCCAATACTAACAGTCCTAAAACCGTATTCGCTCTGATACCAAAATGAAACAACCAAGCTTTTTTTTTTTTATTAATTATCAATGCGATAAATTCTCGAAAGAAATCAATAATTAAATAACTCAAAAACCAGTTCAACAAATAAACCAATAACCGATAAAACCAATAATAAATTCTAGCAACCTAAACACCAGGTTTGCTACATTATTAAAATCAAGCTAACACCCTAACAACGAATTCCGTGCTAGCCACAACAAGATTGCCAAAATCAAGTTCCTAGTCTCATCATCCTCTTCTCTCGGTCTCTTTCCGCGGAAGAACATTTCGGCTACCTGCATCACATTAGGGAAAAAGAGATGCATAAGTATTTAATAAATACTTAGTGAGGCAATCACCCGCCTACAGGCCAATTACGCAATTTTAACAATTTTCATCAATATTAATAATTACGACAATTATTAAATCCTTCACTTTAATTATTAAACAATTACCACAATTAAATAATAATTTTTAAACACTTAAATAATTTCCACAATTATTTTTAGATCACTTAATTAATTAATTTCACCAATTATTAATTAATTCTCGAATTAAACCATTTAATTACAATTAAACCGGATTAAACCACTTAATCCTATTGATTCCTTAAACCGCCAGATAACCGGATTAAACCGGACTGTGTCGATCGACACACACCTGTGTCGGTCGACACCTTGCCCGTTTGGTGTCGACGGTGTCGATCGACACCGATCCAGGAGATCGACGCCAACTTCGATTTTCAACACAGAAACACCCAAATCACGAAATTAACACACCACACGCGATTCAAAACGCGAATATCACACAAAACAACATGAAAAACCATATAACTCTACCAAATCATGATCCACATCCACAAATCCTCTTATATGCGAGCCTACGGTCATGCACTCAGCTTGTTAAGGGATTAGGAAGAAGAAAGAGATGAAGAACAACCACCACAGCCTATGATTCCTCATAAATCACCTAGAAATCTCCAGAATCACCTCCACTTTCTCTCTGCCTCTTTTCCTCTTGTTTTTCACGAAAAAGACAAAAACAATGCGGCCACCCTTCTTAAAACGCGACCTAGGGCTTAACCCACCAAACCAGCCCAAACCGGAACTCAAATCGAACCGAAATCGATTTCAACCTTTGGTGTCGACCGACACTACCCCTGGTGTCGATCGACACCGCTTCCCAAAAGCGATAGATTGGTTTACGGATGTTACAATAGAAATTTGTTTTATTGTTGAGTTATTTGTTTATTGCAAACCTGGTGTTTAGGTTGATATTTTTAATATTGTTTCTGGAATTAAATTTGGTTGTTTGAATTGAATATTTATTGAAGTTTATTTTATTGAGAATTTCTGCACTTGATAAAAAAAAAAAGTTTGGTTGTTTCAATCACAAAGTTCATTCTTATGATTAATTTAAATTAAGACAAAAATTACTAGACAATTTACATGATATGCCATTGCATAGTACTGTATGTCTTATTTTATTTACCATTAAATTCTCTTCTAACTAACATTAACAATTAACAATTTAACATTAACATTAACATTAACATTAACAATTAACAATTAAATATATGGATTTTTATTTTCAATACGGAATCAGATTATAAAATATTTTGTTCTCAATATATATATAATATCTATATTTGTAACCAAATAAGAGAAATAATGAAATAGAACTGTATATTTAAATATGAATTATTAATCAATATTCAATTTTTTTTTAAACTGATATGTTTCATAGATAATTTATGTTTTATAATAAATCATATAATGGATCAAAGTAGATTAATATCTTTAATTTTTACAGAAATTTATTTTGAACATATTTCTATTTCAATATATAATGTCATACAAAACAATGATATCGTTCTCAACTCATTTTCCTTTTTAAAATTAATTATATTTGTGTGTTTTTGTTACAATTTATTAAATTTATTACAATTTTATTTCTATTAAATTTCTGTACTTAATAAATTGAAATTTACAACAAAAGTTGAATCGAAAATATGTTGGTTTAGATATGAAATTGAAATGGATTTGAGAACATGCCCAATTGACACTGAGAATTGTGAACATACCCTAAAAAAAAACTCATCTTGTCCCTTGCTCTTTTTTTGACATTGGTAATTTTTTGCCAAAACTGCCCTTCACTATAATTAAAAACTGATACTAAATTCTTTTACAAGTGAACAAAATTTCTAAAATTCATAAAAATGATCTATAGACTGTTTAAAAAATTTGAACATTTTTAAAATAGTTTTTCATGTTTTAGAAAATGATTTGAAGTTCTCTAAACTCAAAGTAGAATACATTTTCTACTAGTTACTCGGACGTCTAACGACTATAGAATGCGGAATCTACAGCTAGGTCATACCTCTACCACAATCAGAATATATTATCCTCTGCTAATCGTAGATTTCAAGTTCTACTATAAACACTGACATATACCTTCCGTAGTTTTCGTATCATACGTACTACATTTCGTTCTACCTCCCGTAGAATTAGTGTTCTACTAAAAGCAAGTTTTCTACTATCCGTAGTATTCGTGTTTGTACAAGATGTTTTACTAAAATAAGTATCATCTACCTTTTGTATAAATCATCTTCTACCAAAATCGGGAAAATATTTCAACTGAATATTTTTCAAATATTTGTTTCCTTTTTTTCCTCTAACTATCCGAAAATAAACCAAAATGGTTTAATTAATTTTTATTTTTAATTTTTAATAACAAAAATAGTTTAATTAAAAATAAAACACTATCTAGTTAATTTTTGAAGGACAAAAAAAGATTATGTGATAAAAAAAAAGTGTAAGGGGACAAAGAGCAAATGTGAAAGAGTAATGGGACAAGAGACGCTTTTTTTTAAGAGTATTTTGGCAATTTTCTCTTCCATAAATTACAAAATAATTTAATCCATGAGCATTTATGATTCAACGTGTACACATTTTGAAACCAAACAATTTAAATTCAAAATAGGTTGAAGGTTTTAATTTTTTTAGTTAATACTTTAAATTTGAATTGATTATGGAATAATTTTGAATGGGAAGAGGTGACAAGTCATATATCAAAATTATTTATGGAATAATTTTGAATGAGAATATATCAGAAGTAAAATCAACCTTAATTACCGTCTTTCAGAGTAATTATTTGATTCAAATCATATTAAACTTAACATATATAATGTTAACAAATTTTAGTTTGCATTATATTTAATCGTTGTGAGTATGAGAAAGAAAGTATACTACCATACAAAAAATAACCATCAAATTATAAATTAATTTGTGCATTTTATCGTAATAACTAAGAGGACCAAAATTATATTTAAAAAACAAAATTAAACACCAAATTTTTTTTTTAAATCACAATAAAAATTAGCAAATATTTCACCCCGCGCAAAGCACGGGTTATCATCTAATTAAGTAAATATTCAATAGTTTAAATAGAACACCATTTGATACTTGAAAATTGCAGAGAGCGAAGCATTGGCCAAGAAAGAAACACATAAAGTAGAGCTACTATGGAGCATGATTATCGGGTAATGCCATTTTGATGGTCTTGTTAAAAGAAAATTGACTTTGATACAGAATTCCAAGACTTAGACCATGATTATCGGGTCTCTTATGTGCCGTCTCTTACATAATATTCTGATTTAATTAAATCAGAAATAAATTATAAAGAAGCCAAAAATCAGCAAACGTCTCTTAGTTAAGTACATCTAAGATACGTCTCCACTTCCACCCTGCCATGTGTCAACTTTTTAATAATAAAGTATTATTTAAAAAACTAACCGATAATGATCTCTTAGTCTATATGATAATATGTATGATTATTTTAATTGGAGAGAATTACCCTGAGTTAAAAAAAAACAAGTATTTTACGGTTGTCTTCTTTAAATATAATTTTTTTGTTTTAAACGGCTTTCTTTAAAATTTGTTGTGCTGGTGAAGACGACAAAGGCCTGGGCATTCGGTTTTCGGTTCGAATTCGGAGCGGTTTTTTTGGGTTTTTGATATTTTGGTTTTAGAGTTGTAGAAACCGTTCGGTTATTTTTCATTTTCGGTTCGATTCGGTTTCATCCGGATTCGGATCGGTTTCGGATCGGTTTCGGGTATTTAAATATCAGCTAAAAAAATAAAATAGTTTAAATTAAATTAAAATTAAATTTGCAAAAGAATTAAATTTAACGAATATTACTAAAAATTAGGATATTTCGAATATTTTGATTATTTTATTCTAAATATAACTAATATATTCAGTAAAATTATACTTTTTACATATTTTGGTTATTTTAAATATAAATATAACTAATAATTTTCGTATATAATTATATTTCGGTTATCTATTCGGTTTTCGGTTCGGGTCGGGTTCAGTTTCGGTTTTTCGGTTTTTTGTGTCAATTTGGTTCGGATGGGTTCGGGTTTTTCGGTTCTGTTCGGTTCAAAATTTTCGGTTCCGGTTTTTATGCCCAGGCCTACGACAAATTATCTTCAGTACTTGCATGCTTTCTCCATATATTTGGATGAGTTAATGCGTTTTAAGGATTAATTTGTTTTCTCCTTGTGTTTCTCTCCATGTACACTTCGAAGTTCGATCTCTAAGACTATTATTTGGTGTGTGCTCGTTCGTGTGATTCTTATTATAGATTCTGTAACTCTAGTTTGAAGATCCATCCTTCCTTTTGTAAATAATAGTTTAGTTATTAAGTAATGGTGCACCGGAATTGACAATGCAAACCAAAACTATATTAATGCAAAACAAACGAATTACATATAAACTTTACTAGTTAAAAACATTATTATAATATTTGAACTTAAAATCTTAAAATCTTATAAGAAAAACTTAATCTAGAGAAAACGCCTGCATATATTTGTAGTCATGAGTCTCTGACTAAACTAAAATCATAATCTTAATCCACAATCGTCCGAACATATTTCTTGTGTTAATTAAAATTAAACTAATTAAAATCATAATCTTAATCCAGAAACGTTATAACACATCGTGTGTTTGATTTGATCTCGCATTTATAAAACTCAAATACATACAAATACTATATACTAAGAAGATAATACTCGTTGTAGATCTTATCTTGGAGAGATCATTGATCATATTTTCGGAACCTTCAAGCTAATAAATAATATTTATTCTGTTTTATATTAAGTGTCGTTTTATATTTTTAATTTTTGAACTATTATAATTGTCGTTTTATATTTTTTAATGTAAAATTTTAATCTAATTTTCAGATTTATCCCTATTTTCTCAACTCAATAATTGATAAAATCATAAAATATTATGTATTAATTAGGGATAAAAATCAGAAATTTTTATTATTTTTTTTAATATGTGTAAAAAATAATAATTCATAACTAATAGTATGAAACAAGGGAGTAATAGAAAATGCTAATAAATGGAGTAAGGATTTTTCATTTTCGTATAAAATATAAATATACATAGACAGTAGACACACGTGCATGAGAGTGTGGGGGCGGAGAGGTGATTGCGTGTACTGATGGAACACCGTAAGTACTGTGAAAACGACCAATGGAAGAAGCCCTACTGTTTTTAGTATAATGTCACGTCCCATCTACAACTCATGTGGGTCCCATTCGTATTTTTGATCTAACGGCTGAGAGTTATACCTTGTTTTCATAACCTATCATCGTACACCGCTCACTTCCGCGTTCTACCCTTTCTTTCTAGGGACAACCATACACTGTCCTATTCTTCTTCCTATTCTTCTCCTTCTACTTCTCATAATAATTAATATATTTTGACCAAAAAAATAATAAATAAATATTTTTCTGTTTTTACGTCCAATAGTCATCCTATACTTACTTAATTTATTAATATAACCGTCATTTAATTATACATATCGCCGACAGAAACATATATATATCGTATACACAATTACAAAGGTTTCGCTTGAGACTTTTGTGACCGATTCAATAAAAGAATTTGATCATATACAGATTAATTTAGTTTATGTCAAAGTCGATTTAATATTACATGTTCTCTGCTTATAATAAACAGGTACGAGCTATGTTTTCAGTTTGTCAAAAATTTTAGGTTCTGTTTAAGATTTGTTTATTTGCATAACCAAACTCTAGTTAGTGGATGCTACTCTTTGATGCTATTATCATGTACGTAAAATGTATTTCTTCCATTTTAAATTCAGTTTCGTTATTTTTTTCTTCTACATATAAGAAATTTTAAAATAGCGCCTGTTACTAATATTTTTAACTTCACATATATACGAGTTCAAACCAGCAAGTTAATTGGTGACATATATAAACATTTCTAAGCTGTAATATCGGCTGGAATGGAGAAAAGAAAAACAACTTCCAATTGCAACATTAATACGAAAATTTATTGATACTAAGAAAATAAATACCAGAAGCTATAATCCCCTAGGTTATTTTGTGTCTCCTGCGTTAATTTTCTTTAGCTAAAAGACTATATGATTTCCGAAAAAAGTAATTTAAATCCACATTAGCCGAAATTTCTAGCAACTGATTCCATGTTACTGAGAATTTTCAATCATGCACTTATATTTACGGTATTTACCACACACAAAAAAAAAAATATCCCCAAAAAGATATGATGACGGTGCTCATCTATTTGTATATGATTATTTGTATATGATGATGTTTCCAACATTGCCCTTGTTACGTCAAGAAAATGCACGAGTTTTCTTAGGGTAGTATTGTCATTTGCTTCAGCTGAAAGATCACAGTGTTTACGGTTGGGAAATCAAAATTTTCTCACTGAATAATACTTCGAATAATTTTTATTTTTTTGCCGACAAAAAAATAATCATATTCTGTTATGTTTCTGGGTAAAAAAGTTCATTTTGTAATTGTTAATCAAATGTAGTCTGAACTACGATATTTGTTTATTCACGCTTTTGATCAAGTATCCTTTTAAAAAAAAAAATCGTCTTCAGATCAAAAAATTTAATAAAACGTAAACCACAAACAAACATGTATATTCCTTATTTCAATTTATAGCTGAAGAAATCAGATTCGCAAATTACTGAAGTGCGTGTCTATATAAATATATATATATATATATATATATATATATATATATATATATATATATATATATATATATATATATATATATATATATATGTGATGTTCAAAATATACAGGTATAAGCATATTGCCAATTTTGCCCTCTCTGACATGCAATTCGAACAATTATAATTCATACATGAATAAAGAAAAAATATAGAATAAGGAAAGCCTAAAAGCACGTCCTGTCATTTTTATCAGGTGATTTCACTGTCTATCTTGACTTATTGTTATAAATATAAATATATTTAATTCGCACACTTCCATTTTAAACATTACACGATCAAATAATGACGCAAAAGAATATAGCCAAGGAAAGAAGGAGCACTTAATTATGATTTAAGACAGACTTGCGCCCGCCATAATTCTCAAATATATAATACAGTTATGCATATGTAGAATACAAAAATATAAAATTTTCTTCAAGCAAAAAAATAAAATTGCCAATAAAAATGAAATTTAATTGTTCTTACGTACTCATAAAACTTAAATATAAATACTGTGAACAGTGAACTTTGACTGTTTTTTGTTTCTATTAAAAGAATTTTGTTGGTGTTCACGACAGTTTTTTGGAATTCATCGACCAGTTATGAAGCTTACGGCCACTTCTAGTTTGATTGGGATCGGGATTTCGATTTCAACTTTCAGGTGCTGGGAAGTGTTTTTGAGACGACAACATGGTTATGGATTCTTAATGAGGTTTTTTTTTTTTTTAATCTCCATTTAGTGTTAATTGTTAAAGTCAGAATAAGACAACACAATTAGATGAAAAAAAACTGAAAAATCGAAAGAAGAAGAAATGGTTAAGTATGAGGCCATGTTAAGAAGTGATCATTTTGGTATTTAAGTGGGGTTAGAAAGGTGATTGTAAACACAGAAGTCAGCTTTCCATAAGGGGATGAAGGTTTTTGGGAAGCCTAGCTAGCTTAGGTGAAGTGGATTCATTAACTGAAACTCTTGGTGAGATATGAACGTAAGAGATGCATAAATTTGACATAAGGTCATAAACATAATGCTTTTTAGTATATATGAGGTATGAAATGAATTCGAGTGGGCAACGACATAAATTTCTAGATTTATCTTCTCCAATTTCAACCATCTATAATTTTCCACTTTGTAACTAATGGATGGGTATTTATAGAAAAGATACCCGATCCAAACAGTGGGACCAAGTTTTTAGTAGTTGGGTCATGTCGCTGTGGTCGTAAAGCTTTATGCAACCGCTTGCAATGTGATTTCTATCATTCTATGAATATGTTATGGTGTTTATATAGCCCTAGTCCGGCTAGATAGCTCATGTAAACTATCATGTCTATCGGGTGAGCAAGTCTAGCGTAGCTAAATAACTCATACCACAGCTGACGGTTTAGCAGGTTTAACATGTTTGATGCAAATTACATATATGTTTCCAAACACAAATTAAAGGCATGGTTGTTTTTATACGAAGAATTCTGCCAGACATAATAAACAGTATTGACAGTTATTGGTATTCTAGGAACATGAATTTCTCGAATCAGGGGCGGAGCTACATGTACCAACAGGGGGGCAAGTGCCCCCAGTCAAATTATTAAATCATTTGATAATAACTTAAGTTCTAAGCAATGCCCCCATTCTAACATTCTATTTTCCCTCATTCAGTTTTTAGTTACTCACGTAATTGTTGTTTTTCAGATTTTAGAATTTCATTTATTGCTTTTTCTAAATATTTAGGAAACTTCCATAAATCAAAAGTTGTGATTTATTTAATTTTTTGAATAGAGGTGGTAGTTTAGGAAAATAAACTTTGAAAATCAGTCTAAATATTCAAGTGTAAGATACATTTATTTTGTGTAGATTTTCAACTTCTTATTCAAATTCTTTTTATGTTCAAATAAATTATTAATAAAAAAAAGCATTTGAAAATACATATCATTTTTAATTACAAAAAAACTTTAAATAAATATTGAAAGCATGCATATTAGTTTTGTTTACTATTAAATTATATATATAAATCTTTATTACCTTTAAGGCTTTAATATTATATTTATTATTATAAATTATACATTAATATATTATTTTGCCCCCAGTCATAAAAAGTTCTAGCTCCACCAACTGTCTCGAATTCGGAGAAAACAAGTTTCAATTCCATCGTATATTAATTGTACGAGAGATTGGATAAAATAATTGTTATGTAAAATAATTATAACTGGTTGGTTTTCTGCGTATATTTTAGTTAGTAAATGTGATTTATCGAGCAAGGTACAAAAAAATGTATGAGGGTACGTACATCGTATTATCAATTATCATATACATTATACACGCAAGAGAAACATTATAAAATTAAAAATGTATCATATAGTAGTATATTTTGTTTACATCGACGACGCAACGAAGTTTCGAAACTCGGAAGGAGCATAAATTAAAATAAAGAAGAGGCACGAGTCCCCAACTGTAATAAAAGCGGCAATAAGGGGCAAATTAGTAACTTCAGCGTGTACTATCGGGACAACAAGTTGCTTTAAAAATGTTAAGCAAAAAAATCAAAGACCCGCTCCGTTCGGGTTCGGGTTCGGGTTCGGGTCAAAACAGCCATTGTCGTTCTTTCTTTCTTCTTCTGATTCAAATAAGAAAGAGAGAGAGAGAGAGCGAGAGACAGAGAGCTCAAAGAGAGAGAAGTAAGCAACTCAAGCAGAGAATATCAATATCAATAATAATAATAAAACTAGCAGAAGCTAGCACCGCCACGTCGTCGCCCTCTTCCTTCACCGGAGAAATCATTCTTTTGCAAACCAAAAAAAATAAAAACAGTCTCTTTCTATCTTTCTTTGTCTATCTTTTTTTTTTTTTTTTTTTTGATTATTCCCTCTGTACCCATGTTCTGCAACAGTAGAGCAGTGCATGCCCATAGCTTTCTTCTCATTTCCCGATCTTCACATTAATCATCATAGTCCTGGGATCTCGATTTCTCTCATAAAGCTTTTAAGTTTTAACGAAAACCAAACCCAGCTTGAAGAAGATCTATTGTTTAAGGCTGAAACGACTCCACGTCCTGTCGTTTTAGTTGAGCTCGAGATCTGTGTTTTTTCTTTTTTTGGCTTCTGAGCTCTTTGGCGGTGGTGGGTTTTTCTGGAGAAAACCAAACGGAAATCAAAGTTTTTTTTAAAAAAATTCTTCTTAATTTAATGGGAGTTATCGGAGGGATTACAGGATAATTGGACAAGTAATGAAGGAGTTGAAGATTCGAAGAAGCGGCTTTGAAGTCGGCGAGTCGAAGATTGGCTGAAAAAAAATCCGGATTTGGTTCATGTGTGTGTGCTTTATATTTTATTTTTTCCATTTCCATTTCTGTGAGGAGGAGAAGAAGAAATCTTAGTTTTTTTCTTTTAGGGTTTTTGGATTTGTGAAAAGATTTGGTTGGTGAATGGGTGGGAGGTGGAGGGAAACAGTTAAAAAAGTTATACTTTTGGCGTCTCCTCGTCATAATTACATTTGGGCATCTTGAAATCTTGGATCTTTGAAGAAACAAAGTTGGAATTTTTTTTTCAAGTTGTTGTTGTTTGCTTTTAAGTAAGTTTTTAAAAAAAATGAGATTGTCTTCAGCTGGGTTTAATCCTCAACCTCATGAAGGTACTATTCTCTCAATTTTTCTCATCTTCTCTCTCTCTCTTGCTTGATTCGTACAAATGTAGAAACTTTCTTTGGATTTTGTGGGGATTTTCCAACTAACTTTTTGTGTGTTGTTGAAACAAAGTTACAGGAGAGAAAAGAGTTCTTAATTCTGAGCTCTGGCATGCTTGTGCTGGTCCTCTTGTCTCCCTACCTCCTGTTGGAAGCAGAGTTGTGTATTTCCCTCAAGGTCACAGTGAACAGGTTTGTTTTTGTCTTCTTTTTGTTGCTTTTGGATTCAAATGTTTTACTTTTGTTTACAGATTACTAAAACTTGTGAGAACATTTTGTGCTTCTTAGGTCGCTGCTTCGACCAACAAAGAAGTGGATGCACATATACCAAATTACCCGAGCTTGCATCCCCAGCTTATCTGCCAGCTTCACAATGTCACAATGCATGTTAGTTTTTATGAGAAACTTCTCCGAGTGTTTGCTCTGTTTTGTGTGTTAAGTAAATCACACCGAATCCTTGAAATTTTAGGCTGATGTGGAGACTGATGAAGTCTATGCACAGATGACTTTGCAACCGTTGAATGCGGTATGAGACTTTACCTGTAATCTTTATCTATTGCGGATTTGTCGGTGTTGTGAACAAAAGATCTTTGTTTTTTGAATGGCAGCAAGAGCAAAAAGATCCTTACCTTCCGGCGGAATTAGGTGTCCCGAGTAGGCAGCCTACAAACTATTTCTGTAAAACTCTGACTGCAAGTGATACCAGCACTCATGGAGGTTTCTCTGTGCCTCGCCGAGCTGCTGAGAAAGTTTTCCCTCCCTTGGTAATCCATCTTCTCAAGTTTCTTTATTTGAAGCCATTTCCTCTTTTTAACCAGATGAGTTTTATTGGTGTTCTTCAGGATTACTCTCAGCAGCCTCCAGCTCAAGAGTTGATGGCGAGGGATCTGCACGATAACGAGTGGAAGTTCCGGCATATCTTCCGAGGTTAGTTTTCTTTGTGAATTTCCAAGATCTTCTAGTGATAACTGAAGAACAAAGAAGTTTATTTACTCTGCATTTGTTTCTTCCTTTCAGGCCAACCAAAGAGACATCTCCTTACTACGGGTTGGAGCGTATTTGTGAGTGCTAAAAGGCTTGTCGCTGGTGACTCCGTGCTTTTCATCTGGTTAGAACAAGCACTTCAGATTTTGGTTTACTTAATGATACTTGTGAATCCTGGAAGTGGCTCATGTACTTTGTTCTTAACACCAGGAACGATAAGAATCAGTTGCTTCTTGGTATAAGACGAGCCAACCGGCCACAAACTGTCATGCCTTCATCTGTTTTGTCAAGTGACAGTATGCATTTAGGCCTTCTTGCTGCGGCAGCTCATGCAGCTGCTACAAACAGTCGCTTCACCATCTTCTATAACCCGAGGTACGGTTTTTAAAGCACATGAGATTGCACCTATGAGTCGATTCTTTGCATCTCGTGACAAAGAATTTATTGTTTGCTTCAGGGCGAGTCCATCAGAGTTTGTCATTCCCCTTGCGAAGTACGTGAAAGCGGTTTATCATACTCGAGTCTCTGTTGGCATGCGGTTTAGGATGCTGTTTGAAACAGAAGAGTCAAGTGTTCGTCGGTAGGTGAATCATCAGAATTCTCATCTATTATTCTGCTTTTTTTTGCAGCTGAATGTGCTAAAGAACCTTTGTTTGTTGTCAGGTACATGGGTACAATAACTGGCATTTGTGATCTAGATCCTACTCGTTGGGCTAATTCTCATTGGCGCTCCGTCAAGGTTCAGCTCAAAAACCAAACCTTTAGCAGAAAATCTTCGCTTTCTCGTATACATATGTCATCATCTTGATCATGATTGCAGGTTGGATGGGACGAGTCTACAGCAGGAGAGAGGCAACCGAGGGTTTCCTTGTGGGAGATTGAGCCTTTAACGACATTCCCAATGTATCCGTCTCCTTTTCCTCTCAGGCTTAAACGTCCGTGGCCTCCAGGTCTTCCATCTTTCCACGGTATTGTAAATTGCAAAGCTTTAAACATCCCTCTGAAGTTTCTATTTTTAGTCTTTTGCATCTTCTAATCTTGTTGCCTCTCCTTTTTTTGTAGGTCTTAAAGAAGATGATATGGGTATGGGTATGAGCTCGCCGCTTATGTGGGATAGAGGACTCCAATCTCTAAACTTTCAAGGTATGGGAGTAAACCCGTGGATGCAGCCGAGGCTTGATGCTTCGGGCTTGCTTGGTATGCAAAACGACGTTTACCAAGCAATGGCTGCAGCTGCTCTTCAAGATATGAGAGGCATTGATCCTGCAAAAGCTGCTGCTTCACTTCTTCAGTTCCAAAATCCCTCAGGATTCTCAATGCAGTCTCCGTCTTTAATGCAGCCGCAGATGCTACAACAGCAACTCTCTCAGCAGCAGCAGCAGCAGCAGCAGCAACAGCAACAGGCGTATCTCGGCGTTCCTGAAACCCACCAGCCTCAGTCTCAGGCTCAATCACAGTCAAACAATCTTCTTTCTCAGCAGCAGCAGCAGCAAGTGGTGGATAATCATAATCCTTCTGCTTCCAGTGCTGCTGCTGTTTCTGCTATGTCTCAGTTTGGTTCTGCTTCTCAGTCCAACACGTCACCACTTCAGTCAATGAATTCGTTGTGCCATCAACAAAGCTTTTCAGAGGCTAACGGAGGAAACAATCCGATTTCTCCGCTCCACACTCTCCTCAGTAACTTCTCTCAAGACGAGTCTTCTCAACTGCTCAACCTCACTAGAACAAACTCTGCTATGACTTCATCCGGTTGGCCATCAAAGCGCCCCGCAGTTGAGTCATCGTTCCAGCACTCTGGAGCCGGTAACAACACTCAGTCCGTAATGGAGCAAATGGGCCAGTCCCACGCAAGCAACGTTCCTCCAAACGCTGTCTCGTTGCCTCCGTTCCCCGGTGGTAGAGAGTGCTCGATCGAGCAAGAAGGAAGCGGCTCAGACCCGCATAGCCATCTTCTCTTTGGAGTCAACATAGATTCATCTTCTCTTCTGATGCCAAACGGAATGTCAAACCTTAGAAGCATTGGCATTGAAGGCGGCGACTCCACGACTTTACCCTTCACATCATCTACTTTCAACAACGATTTCTCGGGTAATCTTGCAATGACAACACCCTCTAGTTGCATAGACGAGTCAGGTTTTCTTCAATCCTCGGAAAACCTCGGTTCTGACCAGCAATCTAATACATTTGTGAAGGTAAAGTCAAGTTTTTTTTTACAATTCCTCTCCAAAGTGTTTTTCTTTTTTGAGATGATCTCATGGAAAATGCTTTTGCAGGTGTACAAGTCAGGGTCTTTTGGAAGATCTCTAGACATAACGAAGTTTAGCAGCTACCACGAGCTGCGAAGCGAGCTTGCTCGCATGTTTGGCCTTGAAGGCCAGTTAGAAGACCCTGTGAGATCAGGCTGGCAGCTTGTATTTGTTGACCGAGAGAACGATGTTCTTCTCCTCGGCGATGACCCTTGGCCGTGAGTTGTTTCCCTCATTTTCATTTTCCGCGTTTCTTTACCAAAAACTGATCTAAAATGTTGGACCCTTGACTGCAGGGAGTTTGTGAGCAGCGTGTGGTGCATCAAGATATTGTCACCGCAAGAAGTGCAGCAAATGGGGAAAAGAGGCCTTGAGCTTCTCAACTCCGCGCCATCCTCCAACAGTGTCGATAAGCTCCCGAGCAACGGGAACTGCGACGACTTTGGGAACCGGTCAGACCCGAGGAACCTCGGTAACGGTATCGCATCAGTAGGGGGTTCGTTCAACTACTAGGAGTAGGAAGAGAACCCCTTTTTAATTCAAGTTAAGTTAAGTTCAAAGTTTCATCTATAAATTTAGTAGCGATCCTCTTAGTTTAATTACTAGCAAGATCTCTCTTTATTACTTATATATATAAAAAAAAGGGAGCTTTGCCTTGGCCTTTGTGGAAACAACAAACTATATATAATAGCTCTTTCTTTTTTTTCTCTCTGTCGTAATACTGTAATTATAAGATCTTTTGGTCTTTTTCTCTTATATGAATATTATTTTTTACTGAACTTTTCATGTCATTTTCCTTACTCACTTCTTCAATCAATTTGATAGTGAACTGTTGTTTTGGAGTCATGTTAAGACTTTGTCTGACTGAGTGGCCCACGTAGAAAGTGATTTGGGTCCCAATTCCTTATTGGTTTTGTGTTTTAGTTGTGTGAAACACCGAAATATTCCGACCCGCAATTTAGGGCTTTACCCTAAAATTGGATCTCATTTTGCGTCAGCCAATAACCTTTTTCTCTTGACACGTATCGATCCGTAGTTCGTAGGACTCTTTTATTGGTAGGTTAGATTAATATATGCGGCATGTCCTAAAGTATATAGTACCATCGGGAAAAATAACAAAAAGTAGTTGAATTGAAACGAAATAAATTTGTAGAATGCTTAAGGTTGTTTTTGTTTGCGTTTCCATGTAGCTGTAATGATATTAGAATATTTATTGTAACATGGAGATATAAACGTGAAAAACAATCAGAAACTAACTTATCGAACTCGTTTTGATAACCGATTGAAATTCTTGTGAACTTGGAAATATCTAGGTTAGTTATGAATCGGGTATCATTTGAATAATAAGAAGAATAAATGATTTGGTTTGGTATTTCATATTTGCTGTTTGATTGTCCATTAAGAGAATGGAGTAAGCAATTAATGAAAGACCATATATATAAATGTCTTTGAGTGAAATAAATAACGAATTTGATAAAGAGATGTTTGTAAGTATATGGTTTTAATGTGTGGTGTATGAATGTGATTCACATATCTTTAGTGGTGGGACTATATATTCTAAGTAAGAAAATTGGGAATGGTTGAAAATAATGTTGGGTGCATGTGGTAGGGACATTTATAGATGGCACAAGTTAGGGCACTTTCATGAGCCCTAATTAAATAGTGTATGGGTGACCCATCATTTTGAAAGTTCTCACTTTTTTATTTCTCTCTTAATTTTACCTATTTTATTTAATTTTCTTCTTCTTTTAAAAGTTGTTTCTTCTTCTTAGAAAATAAGTTATTACTTTAAGAAAATCAATTATTAATTTTAATTGTTCATATGATGTTGTAGCCATTCGTTACGAGGTAAAGAATAGATTCAAATGAAGATCTAAGAATATAGTTTTTGTCTATCAACACATAGAATCATATGTCTTTTCTAGATGGATGTCTTAATTATATTGTTAGTCTTCATGGAATTTTCATGACATTAGCATCTCGATTTTATGATATAATTAAGGAAGTGTTTGTTTGTTAACTTTGAGTTTCAGAAGCTGAAAGTGAACGACTGAAGTTTTTTGGATTTTTTTTTTTTTTTTTTTGTATAAACATGCATCAATCTATAACTTTAAATATATTTGTTTTGATCCATGAACGTAATTTGGAAGAATATCTGATTATTTCATTGGAGTAGGATCTGATAGCCAGAATTTGATCTTCCAAAACTTTAATTATATTGTTGATGGAATGCATAATTTCTTCTTAATTTTGCTATTGAAGACCTTAATATTATATAGTAGATAATACTATTTGTAATTCGATCTCAGCTCATTACAAATTACATAAAATAAAATGATACACGTATAAAATCAAAATTATGTTAGTTTGAAAAAGAAAAGTCATTTTAACAAAAAGATTCAGAGACACTGTATCACACAGACTTGTATCTATTTTGTTGACTAGGTGTACTATATCAGAAGTGGACTGCCAATTTTGAATTCAAATTTGGTTGGATTGCATGTTTAAAATATGAGATAAAGAAGATTTCAGAATTTGATAATTCGAAGTTCAGAATATGAGAAACCGTAGTCAAATGGAAGTATAATTATATAAGATAGATATATTGAAAATTAAAATGAATAGAACCAAAATGAGCTTTTAGAAATAAGGGGTTTTGAGTGGATATGTAATTTGTAGTTGTGCGACTAGTTTTCTTATTTATCTCTTTTAAAAACGACGAATAGAAAACGTTAAATGTGAAATTATTGATAGTCGACGCACTTTTTGAGCAAAGTAAATAAAGGCACCTTTTGAGTCATAAGACCAAACAGAAGAAAAAAAATTATTTGGACCATCTTTTCGTTGTAAGGATAGTTTTCATGCGATGGAGATTTTTTTTCTTTTTCTGATGGAGATTTTATTGAAAACCAATATGAACTGATTTGATTGGACTTCACAAACGTTTTGAATAATTCGTGACTGTTATTATGGAATCTGATTCGTGACTGAGAAGCACAAAGTCTTATTTTTGTGGTATTTTTAAGAATTGCCCAAATATCAATTCAAATCTGCATCTAAATACTAAACATTATTTGTGTCGCATATAAAAATATCATGTAACTCCGATTTTTATCATTTTTAAAAATTATAAAAAGAGTTCAAAAATAAATCCATGCAAACTTGGCCTAAATATGAATGGTGGAGTTTGCATGAACTTCCAGAACTAGGGGTGAGCGTTCGGATTATCGGGTCGGGTTCGGATCGGATATTTCAGGTTTCGGGTATTTCAGTACTAGGAAAAAAGGATCCGTTCGGATAATTATAAATTTCGGAGCGGATTCGGTTCGGTTCTCTTCGGGTTCGGGTATTACCGGATATACTTTTCGGATCTAGAAATACTTTCGGTTCGGACTCGGTTCATTTACTTTATCACCAAATGTATACGGTAAATAACTGAAATTATCTGAAAATCCGGAAAAAAATTTATAATAACAAAAAAATGGAAAAAAAAATGAAAGTAATTAAAAGTATAAACTAAATAATCCGAGCAAGTAACCGAAATTACCTAATAATAATCAAATAATATGAAAAACATAATCAAAGATACATGAAACAAAAAGTTTAGGGAAAATTAACCTAAAGTATTTAAAATTAACCTTAAATCTGGGTATTTCAGATACTTGTTTGGATCTCGGATATTACCGGATAATATCTAGTACCCGAATGCTTAAGAAAAATGTATCCAAATGGGTATTATTAAAATATCGGGTCGATACCAGATCGATTTTCGGATAATTACCGGATCATATTTTCGGATCCGGGTAAAATGCCCACCCCTATCCAGAACAATGGTATTAGAGTTAGATATTGATTTTTTAATTGCAACGAGAGGGAAAGAAAGATCCAACAAGTTACATTTTTAAAAAATGGATAGATGATTTTTTAAAAAGTTTTTGATATTTTACGACTACACAAGTTACATATTGGGTTTTTTACTTGATTTTCTAAAATGGAATTTGATAGGCTCATATGTCAAAGCCCAAATACATCTGTGTAATCTTGGCCACAAGATGAATTGTTGTCGGGTTAGCGTCAACCCATGTTCGAGTTGGCACAAACACAACGTTCTTCGTATTCCAAAGAAACGGAATTTATATTTTCAAAATACCTTGAAGATGGAGTTGATTCACGCGAGTAGAAAAGGAAAACCCAAGCAAGAATAACGAGGCATTAGAGCCCATTTCAGACCATTCCGTGTTTGTTTAAGTGGGCTGGTCGATCCACTAAAAAGTTGGGCTGTCGTTTAGATTTAAGGAGTAAAAGGAAAATTTCGTGACAAAAAAAGTTCCAAAGAAGCAACCTTTTTTCACCAAGTAGTGATGAGATATTTTCAAATTCCCACATTGACTCTATAAATAAAAATTTATGAATAATCGGTTATAAATACGATTTGCGACGGTTGGTCTCCATTAATGTCCCATAAGCGGCGGAAACTGGAGAAAGAAGAAGAACCCAAGTGGTCGAACCTTTGTAATGATGTGCTCCAGATGGTGTTGGAGCGGCTGAGCGCAACAGATTTCGAGCGAGCCAAGGCGGTTTGCTTGTCATGGCGATCTGCTTCGAGAGAAACCGTGCGAAAACAGAATCTCATCCCCTGGTTGATTCTCTTCCCTTACGAGAGGTCTTATGGATACTCTTGTGGCATGTCGAACCCTGCCGACAGAAACTTTTCGGTCTTGGTGTGGAGTTTACGCAGAGCCGGTGTGTTGCCACTTGTGGAAGCTGGCTCCTCATGTGTGTTCGCCATCGACCCAAGATGTACATTCTCAATTCTTTAACCCGCGAGAGAATCAGTCTACCTCCCATGAAGAAGAAGAAGCATTTTGGCGTCGTATTAGACGAGAGAAGCAAAGATTACATGGTCTTGTGGTCTTATGACCACTCTTCTCTCTGACATGTTATATAAAGGGCACATGCTCTGCATCCTTACACGACATGATGGCATTCAGATCTTCGATCTTTCTGGGGACTCTATTGTTGCAGTAACTCCTTATGTCCACCCTATTCCTTAAAGCATGTCCATTTCCTCCACCACAAGGATTGCTGTTACTCCTTCTGGAGAGTTTCTCCTGGTCAGATGCTACAACAACTGCAACTTCTACGTCTACAAGATGATGTGCCGTGACCCCTTAAAATGGGATGAGTTGGCTTCGTTAGGGGACCAGGCTTTGATCTTAGACCTTGGAATCACTTTGCCTGCTAAAGATATTCAAGGAGTCAAGACTGACTCTATCTATTTTAGTGGTCTTGCTTGTGGTACTAAACATATATTTATCTTCAATCTCGCTACCCGCAAGGTCGAACCATTTGTGTATTCTTCAACTAGGAAGTTCTTTGATGCTCGATGGTTCCTCCCTAGTGTCTGATGTATATATATATATATATATATATATATATGTAACAAGACTAGTCTCTTCTTGCTGTGGTTTTAATCAAATTATTAAATCTTCTTTGGAGAAGCTTTTTCCTGCTATGGTTTTAGCTACATAATTTGTTCACTGCATTTGCCTATTGTTTGTCTTGTTTTTTCTCCTACTCTTACTTACATGCTTACAAATCCTGATGAAAATGGTGAAATGCAACAAGGTCAAGCGAGGACTCAAAACAGAAACCATAGCTTTACCAAGAAATTAAAGATTGTATAAACTACATTTGTATGTTACATCATTATCTTTTGCACCTGTGCAGCCAAAAGACAAATGCATTACATTACATTATATATATATATATATATATATGTTACACAAGGGATTTGAGAATCCAATCCCGGTTTACTCAGAAAGACAAAATCAACTTTTGGTGCGCCTCATGAGAACAAACCACAACACATCTTGTAACTTGAAGCCGGTATTCGACCTGTTTCCCGTATATATTCGACTTCAGCTGCTGCCTTCTCGGCAACACGGGCTTGTCTAGCTTCCGCTGAAGCCCGTTTCTCTTCCGACCTTTGCTTCGCCATTGCGATTTTCTTCACCATCTTTGCTTCTGCTTCAGCTTTCATCTGCTCAACTTTAGCCTACCAACATAATTTCAACAATGCTTTAGCAGTGATGAAACAAGAAAAAGCTTCAACATCATAAAGTTTTTGATCCGAAAAGGCCTCAACATACCTCAATACGTCGCATTTCTGCTTCGAGTTTGGCTTTCTCCTGACTTTCCCAAGCTTGGATTCTGATTTCCTCACGCTTATACCTACAAAATTAGTATACAAGACGTTTTTTAAAGTCTTTATTTTTATTACTCAACAAGCAAAATATTCGAAGACAGAGCAAATACAAACCTTGCATTATGTTTGGATTTCTCTGCTTCTTCCCACGCAGTCGCTCGTTTATCAAACTCAATCCTCTGTGCCTCCTCTGCATCTACACTCTTCTTATTCTTATTGTTCTCCTCTTCTTCTTTACTTGCCCAAGCTGCTATGTTCATCTTCCCTAGTTGAACTCCAAGAGCTACTATCTCTTTTCTCGTCTTGGCTTTCACTTCCTCCTCAGATAGTTCTCTTCTTGTGTCTTGTGACAGAGAAGACTCTTCTTGTTGCCCTCCTCCTCTAGGAGTAGAAGGAAGAGAAGAAGTCGGGCTGCGAAAAGGAGTTGTTGCACCAACTGGTGTCACAGATCTTGAAGGTTCTTGACTCGGTACTGGCGTCATTTCAGTTCCCATATCTCTCATACAGACAGAGCGAATCGCAGGGCCAGCTTCACACATTAAAACACTTATCTTGTCAAAAGCTTCAATACTCTAGAAACTCTGCGGAAAAAGAAAAAAAACTAGCCACACCATTTATATACCTCTTGTATCATTATCCTTTCTTGTGTCCACAACAAGATCGTTGCTTTGTGTGGATTGATCGACCAACGAGTTTCCTCCATATCCTTGATTTGGGAACTTGTCGAGTCCAACAGTTTGTGAGGATTGGCATGGATCCATCCTGGATTTGTTAAGCTCGTAACCTGCATTGTCAGGCACAACTCTCACGGGCATCCTGTTCCCTTGACCATGCTTCCTCATCACCATGTTCTGTCTGCTCATTATCCACTTTTCAGCATCATTCCATTTGGATGGCATTTGTCTCGAAGGGTATGCTCTTGAGACGTGATTCTGATTCGAACGCTCACCACGAACACCGCCGTGAAACTCGAAGCTTGAAGAGCTGGCGTTACTGTCATAATCAAGATTCTCATCTTCTTGAGGTCTCAGAGCCATGCTCAAGTCAACTTTTTTAAACTGCTGAGGTCTCTGTTGATCGTTTTCTCTCATAACATCCTCACAACGATGATCGCTCTCGGTTAAGTCCAAACCCGGCGCATTTGGCACTTTAGCTACTTCTATATCCCTAGTTGAAGCCGCCACTAGAAGTCACACACAACAAGAACAGAGCAAAGACACGAACTTTAGCCAACTACTCATGAACAGAACAGACAAGAACAGAGAAGAGACACATAAAATCTAGCCAAGTTAAATCAATTAAGACTTCAATTGTAACATGGAACAAAAAACAGAGCAAAAAACACAAACTTTAATCAAGAACAGAGCAAAGACAGAGACTTTAGCGATTCTAGGACCTAAAAAGTGGGTTATTTATCGATTGAGACATGGAAGACGAGAGACAAAACCATTATCATCGTCATCTGAATCAGGTTTAGAAGCTAACAAGCTGTTCTTGGAGAACTCGGTGTCATCTGAAACTTGAAGACGAACAGGAGATGTTCTTGAAGAGTTACTGTTAGAGCCTTCTTTCTTCTTGTTATTGTGTGTACCCATTAGCTTCATTCGTAGCTTCGTCGGCGAGATTATGCTCTTCTGCAAGATATAAAACTAAGATTATTGAGTTTTTCTTGATTTCATCAATTCAACAGTTTAAAGGACATACAAATTAACTTTCTTCTGATAAAGCAAAAACTATTCAATGAATGGAGGAGAAAAAGGATGAAAACACACACACACACAAATTTCCAAAGAAAAAGGTTAATCTCTTTCTCCCAGAAATTCTTCAGCAGAAGAAACTCACTGTAACACAATGGATGCTAAAATCCTGATTCCATATCCAATAATTTCAATGAAGGGAAAAAAAAACATAAAGTGAGAGTGTAACAGAGAAGTACAAAAGAAAAGAAGATTGAAAACCAGAGAAATGTTGTACTTGAAGAGTGAGAAAGAGAAGATATAATTTACCTGCACCTTCTCTATCCTCTCGTAATCCATTGCCAATGCCAAATCCTCTCTCTATCTCTCTATATGTCTATATATTTACAGACACATATATGTATATATATATGTATGAAGTTTAAGACAAGACAAGCTTTCCTTGCTCTAATCCTCTCTCCTCTGAAGAAGAGAGACAAATGGGTGTTTCTAGCTAATTTTTTTATTTTTATTTTCTCTAATAGGGTTTTGGGAATTTTTAGATAATGATTGAACAAAGACGGAAGTTTTGTATTTTTTTATATATTTGGGAATCGTTTTTTTTTGTATTTGTGTAACAGAAAAAAAAAAGTGAAGGTGGGGGACTGTGCACGCCGGTCCACATTTGGTTCTCATCATCATCACCGTTTGATTTCGACACGTCACCTAACTCATCTTTGTCTTGTTAATTACAAAACAGTTCTTGAGTACTTTGTTCTATTGTCATCCATGAATACATTTTTTTGGTTTCTATCAAATTAAATCTAGAAAACGACTTCAATTTATTTAGAATTGAAAAATAAAATAATAGTTCATACACTCACAGAAAGTAATGGATAAATAAAACTTGGTGTATAGCAAAGTTTTATCTTGTTAATAATACAAGTGTAATGTTATCCTTTTTATTTGGCGTAATTTTTTCATTGCAATGATTTTGGGGTTTTTGAGATGCAAATATAACAAAAGAGAAAAACTTGACATACTACATGCCAAAAAGAAAAATTTACTGATATCTGAAAAGTCTATAAGTAGGTTAGTGAAAGTGGATTTATTATTTACCTTTGTCCCCATCTCGACACCAGCCATAATGAACTTAATCATTTCTTTTTCCTTGTATTTTTTTTTTTTTTGGATTCACTAATTCACTCACTGCGAACTTAATAATTAAAAATGCAGCCTAGATTTGAAGAAAGAAGAACATATTTGCATACATTTGACTCAATGTGTAAAATTCCAAAAAAATAAGCTAGATGAAAATAGCATAATATTAGAATTTGGTTACAGAAATTCGTCTTGTATTTATAATCTTTGTATACACTCTTCGAGCACCTGCATCGCACATACCATCACAGTTTCTGGAATTAAAAAAAAAAAAAAATTAAATTTTTATCCAGGTGGCGATAAAACCTTCTGATACCGTCTCTACTGCGAGAAGCTGTGGAGCCGCTTCTAAGAACACTGTGGACGGCATTTTACGCTTCAAACATCCATTAAACTTCCGATCTAAGCGAAAATCTCTCTCTCTCTCGCTTACTACGACGAAATTTCACCTAACATCCACCGAACTTCCGATTTTCTGCTTAAACTTCCGATCTTGAAGAAAATCTCTCTCTCTCTCTCTCTCTCTCTCTCTCTCTCGCTTACTACGACAAAATTCGAAGAAGATGACTGTAAGTTGGATCAATCTAAAATCGTCTCTGTTCTTACTGTTTTTATGGTGCCCTGATTCGATTTAACGATGATTTTCGGTGCCGATTTTGTTTTTTTTTTGTCCAGTTTACTAATCCGATTGATAACGGAGATGCCGTGAAGAACGCAGAAGCAGATTCACAAAGAACGCTGTAAGAAAACTCTTTCTTTTAGCGTTATCGGTTGTGATCGAAATTTGTGATTTCGATTTTTAATTTTAGGGTTTTATGTTTTTGTTAGGTACCCTATGTTACTGGAACTTCAATTGTTGCAATCAAGTACAAAGATTGAGTGTCAATGGCTTCTGATATGGGAGGTATGTTTATCTTCCTAGTTTCAGCCGCATTTTCACTCTCTTAATGGGTTTATTAGCACTTTCTAATTCATTGCTTATATCAGGTAAAGTAATTGAGTGTTTGTTCTTATAGTTTTGATTAGATTCATCGCTTAGTAGTTTTCAGAAGTGATTCATTTATAGTTGTGATTAGATTTACCGCTTCTGTTATGAGTTTGATTAGTTGTAGTGTTTGCTTTTCGCACTTTGTGTTTGTTTAGTCAAATCCGGTTCTTTTTTCCTTGAGAGATCATCGCAATGTAGTGAAATAGTTCACAAACTTAATGGAGGTTAAAAACATGTATTATTTATAAGACTTTATAAGACTATATAAAGACTTCATCAATAGATCCTCCTAAGTCTATATGACTTTATAAGACTTTATAAAACAAGACTATATGTCTTGTTGCGTCAACGGAAGACTATATGTCTTCTAAGATGAAAGAATCCAGAAATTGTTCACTTAGTTGCAAAGTGAATACTTAGTTGCAAAGTGAACACTTTCTTGGATTCTTTCGTCATGATTATGAAATTGTTCATATAGATTATTTATGTGAGGTAGGACAATGATTTGTTGAAGGGTCTCTTCTGTTTGTTCATGTTTTCTCTTTTCTTTTATAGTAGTTTTCAGAAGTGATTCATTTATAGTTTTGATTAGATTTATTTTTCTGTTATGAGTTCTATGTGTAGGTGTGTATCCGGTGACGCCACCCGAACCAGCTGTTGGTGGTTATGAAGGTGGTGGAGATGTTGAGAAATCAAATCATTTCGGCAAGCTACAGGTTAGGCGTTCCTTTAGTTTCTTTTTGATTGATTAAGTTAGTTCAGTTCCTTTTAATGGTTTAGGTGGTAGTTCGATTGATGATAGTTATGCTAGTTCATTGTTAGGCTTCATTTGGATTGTTATTAGTTGATTGATACGAGTTACGACTCTATTTGGCTTTAGTTGTGACGACTCTATTTGGCTTTAGTTGTTAGTTCAATATTTGAATTCGTTTTGGTGTGAACCAAAGCCAAAGGAACCCAACCTGAACCTTTTGTATATGGCATAGATAAACTTGTATTCCTCGAAATTTCAATCCATCGGTTTCATTAAACAAAACCGAGACATAGTTTTTGTTAAGTTAAATGAGCTCACCAACAAATAGTACTTGAGTTAAATGAGTTAAATGAGCTCAACCACTTAAAGTATACTTGTAATGTCTTCAACTCAAACCTAACTTGTCTTATCAAATTTAATAACTGACAAAAACTTTTCACATACTTAAAACCCTCGCATAAACAACCATCTTCTTAGATAAACCTCTTCTCTTGTACAACCTTTGTTTTCTTCCTTCCTCGCCTAAGAAATGGCTTCCAACCCTGTGTTTAGTTACCATCGATCATTTACAGATCTCCTTAATCAAACCAGTTCACCACAGACACCAGGCTCTTGTTCCCAAACTCCACTTTTTAGTACCCAAACTAGTTCTGTAGGAGATGCTGATATTGTAGAAGAGAACTCACCACAGCCAACCCGAGAAGGTAGACGCAGGTGGACTGTGCCTAAAGATGGAGCACTTGTGAGCGCTTGGTTGAACACCAGCAAGGATGCGATTGTTGGGAATGAGCAAAGAGTCGGAGCTTTCTGGAAACGAGTTGCAGCATATTATGCTGCAAGCTCTGCGGTGAAGGACCTTCCAACGCGCGAGTCGAACACATGTAAGCAGAGGTGGGGGAAGATCAATGAAGCCGTCCAGAAGTTCTGTGGATGCTATGATCAGGGTGGACGTCAAAGAACTAGCGGTCAGTCAGACGATGATGTTTTCAAGATGGCCTACAACTTCTACTTCCAGGATCAGAAGACTAACTTCACCATGGAGCATGCTTGGAGAATGCTTAGAAATGATCAGAAGTGGTGTATGAGTATAGAGAAAGGAAATTCACAATCCAAAAGATCTCAACCAGATGTTTCCGGAACAGGCAGTCCAATGGAGGACCAAGGGGAAGAAAGGCCAATGGGTGTGAATTCGAGGCAGCAAAGGCAGCAAAGTTCGCCAAAGGAAAAAAAAATGTTAAGCCAACCAATGAAGACAGAGAGGCTTCTCTGAAAAATCTTCAGAACGTATGGGAGATTAGGCAGAAAGACTTAGATATGAAGGCAAAATTAGCTGATCAGGAGGCGAAAATAGCTGATAAGAACTTACTTGCTAAACTTTTAGGGAAAACTGAACCACTAACAGAGATGGAGATAAGGCTTAAGAATAAACTCATAAGTGAGATGTTGTAGTTTAATGTTTGTTGTTCTCTTCTTGTGCTACATGTTTTATTCTACTCTCAGTTTTTTTTTTTCTCTGTTTTTATTCATGTTTGATGTTTTCTTGAAGATGTATGAATGGTTTATGTAATCCGAACTTGGTTTATGTATAATATTATTAAGGTTTAAGTTTCCATTTGCCATCCATTTTATGTAGATGAAGATGTATGAATGGTTTATGTAATCCGAAATCTGAACATGAGTGTTTGATGTTGCCGCTTCTCGCAGGACCTAATTGAGCAGTATGAATCAGAGGAGCTCCGCTTGGAGAGTCTTACAGCGAAACAAAAGAAAGCTATGGGTGCATTTCTGGGCTCTTATGATCGATTTAGAGTAGTTCAGGATAAAGCTATCCAGCTAAGGAATTTGTTGGGCGAGACAGAGTCGGAGATGGCAGCTTGTGAGGCTGAGACATTGAAATTAGGAGCTGCTTCCCGTGAGGCTGATGCTGAAATGGCCGACTCTCAGCAGATGCTGCAAGCGACAGCAGAGAAAATAGGATCATTGTAAGGTAATGGTTCATCACGTTTTCTTGCATTATCTGGAACACATTCTATGGAGTGCTGAGTTTAGAACTTTTTAATTTTTGGAATGCTGAGTTTAGGACTTTTGACCACCATGATAGGTACGATGAAGAAGCTAGAGTTTCTGGTGCTAAGTTATTTCCAGATGAAGAGATGTAGACTTTTATGCTGATTTGATTTTCATAAGACATGTTTAATAAACATTGTGTAAACATTGTTTGATTTTCAATCCACTCGTGTAATGCATTGTGTAATCCACTTGTGTAAACATTGTCGGCAGCAAGAGTACAAGGAGTTTGTATTTTTGCATCAACAATACCACATGTGATAGAAAAAGCAAGACATCACGGGCTGAAGACATGTGCATGGAGTTTGTATTTTTGCATCACATGCTGGTTCAAATCACTTTTAAAAGGAAAGCATTTGCTACTTCCCATATCACTTATCAAAAATCTGTCATTACATTCTCCCTACAAAGTCACTAATTTCACCCAAAAAACTATCGACCATGGCATCGTCTTCCCGAAATTCTTTGTTTTCCGCATTCAATGACGAATTCGAGCAAGCAATAGATAATGAATTTGAGAGTTGTCTTCAAGAGTGTTTAGATGATTGCAGTGAACCATTTCACCCAAAGAATACAAAGAAGAAACGAACATATATAGAGAGAGGACGTGAAGAAGGTGACATCCGCTTATGGAATGATTACTTTAGTGACAAGGCAATCTACCCTGAAACCATCTTCCGCCGTCGGTTTCGAATGAACAAGTCATTGTTCATGCGCATTGTTCACAGGCTATTCACTGAAGCTCCATACTTTCAACAAAAACGAGATGGTACTGGACGGTTAGGTCTATCCGGGTTACAGAAGTGTACGGCCGCCATTCGTATGATGGCATATGGTACTGCAGCAGATGCGGTAGACGAATACCTCCAGATCGGTGAATCCACTGCGCTCAAATGCTTGCATAATTTTGTGAATGCAATCATATATTTTTACAAAGACGAGTACCTGAGAACGCCTACAGCAGCAGATCTCCGACGACTACTAAAAGTCGCAGAGGCACGTGGATTTCCTGGATCAATAGGAAGCATTGACTGTATGCATTGGGAGTGGAAGAATTGTCCCACGGCTTGGAAAGGACAATATGCACGTGGCCATGAAAAACCCACCATCGTTTTAGAGGCAGTGGCTTCGTATGATCTCTGGATTTGGCACGCATTTTTTGGACCTCCAGACACTTTGAACGATATAAATGTTCTACACCGCTCACCCGTGTTTGATGATATATTGGAAGGTCGAGCTCCAAAGGTGTCGTACTTTGTTAATGGACATCGTTACAAGATGGCTTACTATCTCACAGATGGTATATATCCGGAATGGGCAGCTTTCGTCAAAAGTATTCCTTGGCCACAAGAACCCAAAACATGTTTATATGCTAGTCATCAAGAAGGTGTCCGAAAAGAAGTTGAGCGCGCATTCGGAGTCTTGCAAGCTCGATTTGCAATTGTCAGAAACCAGGCTCTTACTATGGATAAAGAAAAAATTGGAAATATAATGAAAGCATGTATCATATTATACAATATGATAGTAGAAGACGAACGCAGCAGCCGCACGCAATATAATGAAGAAGAATTTCAAGAAGGAGGAGGAGACGGAAGCGGGTCTTCACAAGTACAATACTCGGCTTCTGACAATGTGCCTACGAATGTCCAAAATCTAATGGCCAATTGAGCAGATATTCGTGATGCACAAATGCATCACCAATTGAAAGCTGATTTGGTTGAACATATTTGGAATAAATTTGGTTCTTGATCATGTTTTCATATGTTTAAAAGCGTGTGCGTTTTTCTTGTCTTCTACTAAATGCATTTTCGTGATATGAAATAAATGTTTTATTTGTCATTTACGCAATCTATCTTATCTATTAATAATATTTAAATTTCTCTTCATTTTGTATAAATTTATAAACTTAAAAAAAAAAAAAATTTCAAATTTTAAAGAACCTCTCCATGAGTTCTACAATGTGGACATAAAACATTCAACAATTTTCATAAACTTCTACACTTAAATTAATAATATAATTATTATTAAAAAATACAATAGAGACTCATTAGCTCAAGGAATAATTTTAAGAGTAATAGTAGTATTTTTAACTTAGTAATTATGATAGTGACAAAAAAACAGAGGAAATAATTATGATCTTTATTATTATTTGTTTTTTAAAGAAGAAACCGAAGAAGTGGTTGTGTGTAGATTCGTAATGCAATGTAAATCAGTACTGAAACGTAAACAATCGAACTGACACTTTCTCCACTTTAGGGCATTACGTTTCTCTGTCACTTTGACCGTTGACTACCTCTCTTCTTCTTTGTTTTCATAAATTTGTATTTAATATTACTGTACTCATCATGGAACTCTTTTTTTTTTTTTTTTGGTATGAACATCATGGAACCCCTCATTTGTAGATAAACAATTTCCTATTAATCATTTAACCTGAATCGGTGTATTCTCTTGACTACCTCTCTATTAACTTAACTTAGGTTATACTATTCAATAGAATCTAAAATTTTACCATGCCAAAAAAAATTGAACAATATATTTTTTGTTTGATAAAGAAATTGAACAATTTATCGTCTTATAAATTTTTAAAAAATACGAACGTATAAACAATAGTGAGCGTGTACATATTGCGAGGCTCAAGCTCAGCTAGATTCCTATAGACTAACCTTGTTTTCCTCAAAAGCGATCGTATTTTCTTAAGGACATGCTTTTACACAGAAAATATATGAGATTACTTTCTTCTCGGAGACATTATTTTATTTTTTAAATGGATTTGTCTTTCACAAAAAAGAACATATAAGATTGATTACTCATCAATAAAGAAATAGAACTAAATAATTTACTTGTGAATGTGATATAGTAAATTATTATTTATAGTTGCATCATAATCGACCTTTTAGCGTTTTTCTTTCGTATTCTAAATTTTTTTCTCTGTAAAATGTGCAATTTGGTCTTCAAATGTTATATAAATGTTCCTACAAACCACACATCCAAACTTAAAAATCTTTCACTTTCACTTTCACTTCTTGTTGTTGATTACTGTTTTCAAAATCATATCAATATATATTTCTTTGATAAATATAAGAAATAAGTAGAGTCAATTATTTTGGACTGTTGCACATGGAGTGCCTACGTTGTATTGTCACATGTGTGATATAAAGTATAAACGTACACACACATGCTTATACACTTTTTTTTAGTCGAATCGTAACTTTATAATATGGTTTTTTGTTGTGTGATAATTTTATAGTTTAGTTCTTGCCTCTAGTTGAAAATAAACTTAAGCCAAATTTTCGAATTTTGTGGGTTGTCTATGTATGAGTTTGAGAGGAAATGATATTGGTTAGACTCTTGGAGAAAGATCTTTGACCCGATTTACACTCACTCAACATTCTTGTCCTTCTAACAAATAACGAAATAAACAATTATATATCAGTTTTTTTTTTCCTTACATATAATCAACGCTGATGCGATTGTGATGTACATACTGGTCGCTGATTTATTTTCATTTTCTCTGTTGACTAATATAAAAAAAGTTTGTACTCATTTTTCTGGTGAAAACGAAAAGATTTAACTCATTTAAAAGAATGTTTCAAACAAATACATATAAATGGTTATAGTTGATAATCAATTCTACGCTTCATAATGGGCATGTTGAAATGGTGCGTCAATTTGATTTTGGTGGTCGGTGAACGAGAGATAAGTCAAAAAAGCCACTTGTACATTTCCTCGCACACACTTTCTGACATTTTTTTTCCATTTCACATTGCCATTAGCATTTAATCAACTGATGTGAATTTAATTTAGAAATTTATATCATTTGCAAATGTTCAAAGCCATGAGTTTGACTATGAGAGTAGTAAATAGAAATGGAGACAAAACATATCTCTATAACGGGTCCCGTAAAGACACTGCCCAAAAAGATTTTGCCAAGCTTATTGAAACTTCTTTGGTATACAAATATAGATCCAACATTGTCTTAATTATCTTGTTGGTGGAATCTAGAGTAGCTTTGTTTTGCGTGCGCAATGAAGGATCTGTGAGAAACCTTTAGATGTAGACAAAAAGCTTCCAAGGATGAGTACGTGATCTTCCTTCTAAATGAAAGAGTCCATCTATTTTGAACTTTCTACGAAGTGGAATGGTTTTAATTTTTTTTTATTCATTTTCTCTGGAATGATTGATACTCCTCTATTCTGCAATCTTCTTTTATAAATTTGATGATTGGTAATGTAGTAGTTAAACAAATTTCACGCATAAAGAAAATTTGTAGATGAACTTTTTTCTTTCTTTTGTCACCATTTTTTAATAGGTATATCTCACAAAAATTAATTGCTGATAATTCAAGGGTTAAATTCTAACTATAAAAGTAACAAAAATCCAAACTTTAGAAAGGAAAAAATACACATAAAAAATCTTTAGTGATAATGTTGATATGAAGCTCTGTAAGCCAATGCATCTTGAAGAAATCCGATTCTCTCTTAAGACAAGAAGACCCACACAGGCATCCTCATCTTCTAATTTAGATATTCAGCCTAAAGAGATTCAATGGGGGCATATGTGAATCAGGAAAGGCAATAATCTTAGTTCTCTAGATGTTAAGGCCAAAGCAATCATTTTGAACTCTTCATAGGTCTATTGGGACTCTCAAGCCGTCGTGAGCCAGTTTCACAGAAATCCCTTCCCTAACAAAACCAAAAATTAATTGCAACAAATAAGATTACTCCTACTCTCTTTCTATGTATGGATTCTTACCTTTTAGACCATTCTTCAAGAAACTCGTTGTCCTTGTGGTGATCAAACTCGTGAGTCATTCCGATCAAAAGAGCCCTCTTTGGACTCAGTCTTTTGATCGTGTCTAGTGTCTACAGAAAACAAAAGTAAGCATACATACACCATAAAAGACAAAATCAAACCTTCAAATTATGCTAACCTGCGGGAAACATAAGTGGGTGTTGTGGGATCCTGTCTGCCGTCGCGGTAAAGGAAAGAAGGAGAAAGAATGTGAGAAAATCAGCATACAATTCAAACTTTGATGCATAAGGATGATATGTGTTACCTTATATAACGTATCCAAGATAAGAAGATCCAATTGCCCACCACCAGATTTTGATATAACTGTATAAATCCAAAGGCAATGAAGCCTGAGATATCTTCTTCGAGTATATCCATCAAAATACATACAATTTGTTACACTTACCATACTCGGTGCTTGGAGGAAAACGTGATACATCAGATATATACGCCACTCTTGATTTTTCTCCAAAAAGGAAACCAAGACACACATAGTCTTCTCCATGCATTACCTACGTCATAACTAAGATTTGAGTCTCCACAAAGATCACCAGGGAGACATGATTTACTATTTCTACAGAGACTTACTGGAAGCGGCGTGAATGATAATTCTGAAGCTACAAATGGCTTCTCACAATCCTCTTCAATTACTCTCCAATCCAGCTGCGCTACTCGCCTAACTTCTTGCCCTTCTTTAAGTTTCTTCTGAACCAAATACGGGAACTTCACAGCAAGGCTGCTTTCAGAAAAGCATGTGATTATTTAAACTACCGCTTCAAAGTCTAAAAGGTCCAGTTGAAACTTCCAAAGACCATGAAGATGATATTACCTGTCCATAGCATATTGGCTTACGAAAATTGGAGTAGGATCTATATCATTGGTAGGACTAAATGGTTGCACGGAACGTATATCATCCAGGCCAAGTACTGCATCAGCATGTTCATGAGTCAAAATTATCTGCAGTGCGTGCAAAAAAATCAGTTCTTGTATGCACTGACAGATTGGTTTCCAGTCGCAAAACCCCAAGATTTTCTTCATACATTATCTCAGGCATTCAGAAAAAGGAGATCTCAATCGGCAGAATGAATAGAAATAAAAGGACTTTGTCACGACTTACAGAATCAACTTGAGGAATCTTGTGAAGAGTAAACCAACGAAGGACTTGTTCCCTGAATGTCTTCCCCACATCAATTTGAATGTATTTATGTTTGCCATCACTTTGGCGATAATCAATGAGCAATGAAGTGTTTCCCCTGCCACAAAGAAAATATAACTTGCAATGAAAAGAAGAGCCAAGTCTACAGAAAAACTCAGCTATAAGATTGATCAAATCAAGCGCCACAAACATTCCTAAAGGCTTCATATGATTCGACTCGACTTATGGATCAAAGTAGACGAATTCAATGTGCTAAACATGTAAGGGACAGCACTAAGTGAGCCCAAATCTTTTACAAAGCCAAGATAAAAGTGATCTGATACAAATTCGAGCTCCGATTAAACAAAAACCTCAATCTCAATCTCACCAACACTGAAATCAGCTCAATGTCATACGGAAAAACATCAATTCAAGTAATTCCCCTTTAAATTTTTCTACTTCGTCTTACGGAATCAAAACCCTAATAACTAACAACTCCACACTCGAAAATCCCTGAAAATTTGGGACATCGCATTGCAATCACCAGAAAACCAAATTGAAAAGACGGAAAACGCGAGAATGTACCTGTAATTAGGATTTCGCTCCGGCGGGATCGAAAGCGACTGCGAGCAAACGTAGCAGGGGCTTTCAGATTGCTGGATCAAGCACATTGCGTTAGGGACCGCGCTCGAACATCCCGTTCCGAGGAATATAAGAGCCGATCCGTCACGATCAGAGGAAACGGAGCCGTTCTCAGTCGTAATCAAACCGTCCATCATCGGCGCTATAAGTATCTCTCCGTATAAATCTGGAATATTCCGACGAAGGAGGAATCACGAGTCGAAAGTAAACAGGTAACAGAAGGGTGTCGACGACGCAAGTGGTACGAGACGGAGTGAAAAACAAAAATAGATTTTTAACAAATAAAAATACAAACTGTTTTCACTGTTGGGTACATGCCACGTGGTGTGATCTTACCGGCTCTGAATACAACTCCTTGACCTTAAGGGAATCTGAGAGTGTTGACTATTTTTGTTTTTTTGTCAACACGGATTAGGAATGTAAATTTCTTCTATTCCTATTCAAACTTAACTTTGCAAACTTTTCCTAAAATTTGTTTCAAGAGATTCGTAAACACACTCGGAAACTCATTATTTCAGGCTTTTTAATTTTGTTATAACTATTGCCAGTTTAAATTGGTTATTGTAGTGACAAATTTGACTGGATCATTCACATTAGAATAGTTAAAAAAAAAATAATACTCCTAAACTATTTTAGTGTTTGAAATTTGAGAAAATACTAAAATGAAATCCTAATGGATTCAGGCTTTTAAAGCATCCCCTTATTGTGTTCTAAGCCCACGTTTTAATTTATTTTTTGATTTGGACTTCTAGTTACCATCAATAAGTTCTTTGCCCATTTCATCTTTCAATTTCAAAATCGCGCATTGTTCCGTTGCTTTACTTTGGAAACACTTACAAATTGAGTGATTTCTGTTACCTGAGAATTTAGTAGCTGAAGGAGCTTCTCTCGCTACTGTTTGTTTAATTTGATGTTGAATTTAAGGATTAATCGGCTTCTTCGTAGACCCTTAATTCGATTTTCAGCTTCTCCAATTCCCAATGACGAAGTTGATGCATCTTTCTCGACATCCTCGTCGGAAAATCCTGGCTTCAATCATTGTCCGGGGAGAGAAGGAGTTTATTGTCAAGAAGATGACCATCTAGGAGAATTCAGGCGATTGGGTTTCGGAAAATCATCGGCTTTAAATACTACTACGAGCGCTGGTGAAGCTGAAGATGGAGAAATTCGAAACCCTAGGTTCAATAGGTTTGACGAGATAGACGAATTGAGAGAAGATGACGACGATGAAGATGACGACGATGGAAGAAGCGACGACGAACGGGATGATGATTTTGCAGTTCTGGAATCATTTGGGAAAATCCCACAATCGAGAGGATACGCTAGTAGATTCGATGTCGAAGAAGATGAATCTAGGCATCCTTTGGTGAGAGAGATAACTAGATTGATTGGCCTCAGGTCATCTTGGAACCCGAAGCATGAAGGCCAGATGAGGAATCTTCTAAGGAGCCTTAAACCATCACAAGTCTGCGCTGTTTTACGCTCACAAGACGACGAACGTGTTGCTCTAAAGTTCTTCTACTGGGCGGATCGCCAATGGCGGTATCGCCATGACCCTGTTGTGTACTACTCGATGCTTGAAGTTCTTAGTAAGACTAAACTGTGTCAAGGTGCTAGAAGAGTTCTCCTTCTGATGAAGCGTAGAGGTATACATCGAACTCCTAAAGCGTTTTCGTTTGTAATGGTATCATATAGTAGGGCAGGTCAGCTGAGAGATGCGTTGAAGGTGTTGACTCTTATGCAGAGAGCTGGAGTTGAGCCTAACTTGTTGATTTGCAATACAGCTATAGATGTTTTCGTGAGAGCGAATGGGTTGGAGAAGGCTTTACGGTTTGTAGAACGTATGCAGGTTGTTGGTATAATGCCAGATGTGGTGACTTATAATTGTATGATCAGAGGGTATTGTGACTTGCATCGAGTGGAGGAAGCAATTGAATTGCTAGAGGAAATGCCTAGTAAAGGATGTTTGCCGGATAAAGTTAGTTACTATACCGTAATGGGCTTCCTTTGTAAAGAAAAGCGGATTGTGGAAGTGAGGAACTTGATGAAGAAAATGGCGAAAGAGCATGGTTTGGTGCCGGATCAGCTCACTTACAATACTCTGATTCATATGCTCACGAAACATGATCATGCGGATGAGGCTCTTTGGTTTCTAAACGATGCTGAAGAAAAAGGCTTTCGGATTGATAAGGTGGGCTATAGTGCTATTGTTCATGCACTGTGCAAAGAAGGAAGAATGTCCGAGGCCAAAGATCTCATTAACGAAATGCTGTCAAAGGGGCATTGCCCTCCCGATGTAGTAACTTACACTGCGGTTGTCAATGGCTTCTGTCGTTTGGGTGAGGTGGACAAGGCCAAAAAGCTGCTTCAGGTTATGCACACACATGGATATAAACCAAATACTGTGTCTTACACAGCTCTGTTAAATGGGATGTGCCGAGCGGGGAAATCGCTAGAGGCAAGAGAAATGATGAACATGAGCGAAGAGCAATGGTGGAGTCCAAATTCTATTACTTATAGCGTACTTATGCATGGGTTGCGCAGGGAAGGGAAATTGTCCGAGGCCTGTGATGTAGTAAGAGAGATGGTACTAAAAGGTTTTTTCCCAGGCCCAGTTGAGATTAACTTATTGCTCCAGAGTCTTTGCCGGGATGGGAGGGCACACGAGGCTAGAAGATTTATGGAGGAGTGTCTGAACAAGGGTTGTGCAATTAATGTTGTGAATTTCACTACAGTGATTCATGGATTTTGTCAGAACGATGAGCTAGATGCTGCTCTCTCCGTGCTTGATGACATGTACCTGATCAACAAACACGCAGATGTCTTTACATATACTACTTTAGTTGATGCCTTGGGGAAAAAAGGTAGAATATCAGAAGCAACAGAACTTATAAAGAAGATGCTTCATAAAGGTATAGATCCTACCCCTGTTACATACAGGACTGTCATTCATCGATACTGCCAAATGGGAAAGGTTGATGATCTCGTGGCTATACTGGAGAAGATGATATTGAGGCAGAAATGCAGGACAATTTATAATCAAGTCATTGAGAAGCTTTGTGGTTTGGGAAAACTCGAGGAGGCAGACAAACTCTTGGGAAAAATACTGAGGACAGCTTCGAGATCTGATGCTAAGACTTGTTATGTACTTCTGGAAGGCTATCTTAAGAAAGGTTTGCCTCTGTCAGCATATAAAGTGGCTTGTCGGATGTTTAACCGCAATCTGATACCTGATGTTAAGATGTGTGAGAAGCTAAGCAAGAGACTGGTTCTGGAAGGAAAAGTTGAGGAGGCAGATCAGCTAATGTTACGTTTGGTTGAGCGTGGTCATATTTCACCCCAGTCCTCAAAACAGTCGATGGTCTCATAAATACCTTTCTGGATTTACTTTCATATTTGTAACCACAAACTTCTTGGTAGACTGTTTGAGGCTTCAAGCAATGAAATTTTGATGGAATATAACTCTGTCCAGGTCTGCACATGATAACTACATGTTATTGTATTTTGTCGTTATTTAGTCACAATCTCCAGATCCCAAGTAAAGCAAAGCTCTCACTCTATTGGGGTGATGGATTCTTCTTTGATGCTCCTGGCGTGAGGAAACCGGTATGAGAAAAACCAATTATTCTATTTTACATTTACCTGTTGGACCCATTATTTACAGTATTTGCCTTTCTACTCACTGTTTTGAATTTTACTGACACCTTACAGTCAAGTACTGATAAGTCTCTGTCCTTTATGTTTTTACTGTAATTAATCCCAGAAGTGTTTCTTTGCGTTCACGTTTGCATTTGTGTTTCATTATAACTTGGATATGCAAACGAAAACACAAATAACTAATCGTGGCCCTAAATCGTGTTGCTCTCTGATTTGTATTTTACTTATGGCTAGACCAGAGGTGTTTAACACTTCACAGCTCATAAAGTGCTCAGTATACCTCACTGTCTCACTGTTTATGATCACTTTGATTATTCTGAGGAGTGATTTCATTATAGACTATGATGTTTGGTTACGGTAAAAGGTGCAAATAGAAGGGGTGACTGTAACACCAAGATACTCACTTTTTTCTGAAGGTGAAAGTAGATATTTTGGGACAGACAGGCAGGATTCATGGCTAGAAATAGAATAGATGAATAATTGAGGCTTATCTTGGATGGGGTATATCTTAGGCAACGCTATATCATTAAAGGTAATACATTATTTTCTGTATATGGGTATAGTGAAGTTGATAGCTTGCTTGTTGCATTAGCTCTCTTTTATTGTATATTGCATTTTACTGTTTTTGGCCAAACTTTTACTGTATATTCCTATTTTTGTTGATTTTGGTTTGTTGACGCGGAGAATAGTCATCATTGGTTCCTTTTCGTGTGAACCTGGTGATGTTTGAGGTACTTATCAGACAACATTTTCATGATAATGTCTTCATAGGCTTATCTTGGATGGGGTATATCTTAGGCAACGCTATATCATTAAAGGTAATACATTATTTTCTGTATATGGGTATAGTGAAGTTGATAGCTTGCTTGTTGCATTACCTCTCTTTTATTGTATATTGCATTTTACTGTTTTTGGCCAAACTTTTACTGTATATTCCTATTTTTGTTGATTTTGGTTTGTTGACGCGGAGAATAATCATCATTGGTTCCTTTTCGTGTGAACCTGGTGATGTTTGAGGTACTTATCAGACAACATTTTCATGATAATGTCTTTATCTTGGCTGATTTCTGATAGTATACCAATGATAGAAACTGTTGGTGGGAAAGTTAAAGTAAAGAGGACACCTTCATCATGCCTGCTCTTCTTGTCCAATTAACGGATTTAGACTGTTGCCCTTTATTGATACTTACTGCGATATTTTCCATTTCGGCGTGTTGCTATTTGTTTTTCCATGTAAAGGCTGAGAGAACCCCTTATGCAAAACTCGTTTCGTACTCTGTATTCTCTGTTATCATATAGTTCCAGACACAATCATACTAAAAAGAAAGTGTTAGTTTCAAGAGTCTCTTGTGAAGGTTTCTTAGTTTCAAGAGTCTCTTGTGAAGGTTTCTTTTGGAAAAAGATGATTTTTGGTGATGTGATTTGGTCTTTTGTTTGTAATGCTTAAATGGTATCTCCCCAGTTTATGACAGCGATTATGTTTATTGATGTCTTTGAGTGGAGGACTTGTCTACAGGATTCTACCTTAGATTTATATATTATCATCAAACTCAACACTCTTTATATTACTGACAGTGCTCTGTGGGGAGGGGTAAGAGGTAACTTGTGGATGCCGACAGAGAGAGAACTGTTCAATCCCTTTATATTACTGTGCAACGTACAGTGCTCTGTGGTCAGTTGGCTTGTAAGTACAGGTACTTAAAGTTTCCATCTTCGCAGAAAAAAGTAGTTTCTAGAAACTCTACCACTCTTATTGAATCATCATCTGGTAAGTTCTTTGGCATCTTATGTAGTGAACTTAATTCTCTACTCACTGTTTTGAAATAAAGTGCCACCCTACAATCAAGTACTCATAAGTCTCTGTTTTCTAAGCTTTTACTTTAGTTAAGGCCACAATTGTTTCTTTGCGTTTGCGTTTGCGTTTGCGTATCCATGTTATAACGCAAACGAAAACAAACTATTGTGGCCTAAATCTTGTTGCTCGACTAGAGGTGTTTGACACTTAACAGCTCATATCCTCACTGTTTATCATTCACTTTGATTATTCCGAGGAATGATTTCATCATAAACTATGATGTTTAGTTGGTTGATGCAAATAGATAAGAGTTGTTGATGCAACTGAGAAGGCGTGACCGTAACTAACACCAATAGTTTGTATACATTAAGGATGCTTACTTTCTCTGAGGGTATATGCAAGTTATATCAATTATGAGGAGAAAAAGGAAACTTTTGAGACAGAGAGAACTTGGTGGCTAGAACCAAAATAGATGAACATTTGAGGCTTATCCTGGATGGGGTATATCGTACACATCGCTATATCATTAAAGGTATCCATTATTAGCTGTAATTGGGTATAGTGAAGTTGATAGCTTGCGTCTTGCATTAGCTCGCTGTTGTTTGTATATTTGTTTTCTTTTTTCTTTTTCTTGTACTGACGCGGAATTAAGTAGTCATTGGTTCTTTTTCGTGTGAAACCTTGTGATGTTTGAGGTACTTATCAGACAACAATTTCATGACAAATGCCTGCATCTTGGCTGATTCTGATAGTAAGCCAAAGTTAGAAACTGTTGCTGAAAGTAAAATTAAAGAGGAAAACTTCATCAATTACTCCTTTTGTTGTAGATTTTTTTAATATTTGGCTGACAAAAGATCATGTCTGCTCTTCTTGTCCAATCAACGGTTTTAGACTGTTGTCTTTTATTTCGCAATTTCCATTTCGGCCGGTTGCTGTTTGTTTTCCCATGTAAAGGCTGAGAGAACCCCTAATGCAAAACTCGTTTGGTACTCTCTACTCTCTGTTATCATATAGTTCCATACACCATCATGCTAGGAAAGAAAGTGTTCCTTTCGTGAGAAAGGCTTTTTGGAAAATATGTTGAAAAAGATATTTGGTGATGTGATTTGTTGTTTTGTCTGGTAAGAGGTTACTTGTGGACGCCGACAGAGCGAGAACTGTTCACTCTCTTCATAATTACTGTACAGTGTAGAGTACTCTGTGTTCGCTTGGCTTACAATTAGAGGTACTAACAGTTTCCAACTTTACAGCAGAAAAATAGTTTCTTTGGCATCATAAGTACAAAGGATTAACCTTTATGGCTAAACAGTGAGCCTGCAGTAAAAAGTTGTAGCCTTGGAAGCCTTGATCGAACAAGACTGAACACTCGAAATCTTTTGTTAGTTTTTCTTTTTCTTGGTGCTTTTAACTCATAAACAACATTGGTGAATCTTTCTTTACATCCCCATGAGTTATTGAGATGGGTCTTTTGTTCGCATCCATGACATTTGGACTCATGGGTAATTTTCTTCTTCTTTTTATACCAATCTCTTCAAAATTCAAATGCTGTGTGTTTTGAATGATTTTAGATGGTGAAACCCACTCTGCAACAAACACAGCTCATGGGTATGTTGTTCTTTTAGCAACCTAAATATCTTCATTCTTTATTTCTTATGCATCTCTGCAAAAGCTATGATGTGTTTTGTGTGATTCAGGTTAAAATTTTAACTGTACACTGTTTTTGTCTGCTTATGGTTACAATTGCTTACCTCGTCGGCTTATTAGTTTGTCTTGGGAAGTATTATTACGCGTCGTCATGAGAAAGCTAATTGGTTTTATCCATCCATTTCTTTGTGCTTGACCTAGACAATGTCTTTGAGGATTTTGTGTTTGGTATTATTCAATGGCACTCAAATGCTTTTGCTTGCTGAATTATCATCTCCCATGTTCTGTTACTTGTGTTTGTCTTCCAATTTGCACCAACATCATTTGCCTCTGCACGGTCACATTTTTGTGTAAAGTCGGTTTTGCCCATATTTATCCTTTCCACACGACGACGTCATTGTTTCTCTTATTAGTTTTACCAATTTGATTCGTTTCAAATCTGATACATGATGGCTCTACTAGAAAAATGTGTTTCTAGTCATCTAGGTTAAAAATGTCACAGATAAAAATATATTTACAAATACCTCTTTTATTTATTTTTAAAGTCTTTCTCTGATTTCTCATTATTATGTTTTGGTCATATCACATTTTCATTATATACAGTTTACAAACGGTTGCATGGAAAGTGAATTCATTTGAAGGCAATTACGTGATTTACATCACATTTAAATCTCATGGGAAGGGTAATTAGTCAACACTCTCGTTCTTTTTTTTTTTTTTTTGACATCTCAAAATTTTTTTACAAAATGGTAGAATTTATATGGGAAAATGATAATAACCGATAATAACTTTTAATATCCGAGCTAGGAAAGGACCGGTCTTGCAATTTTTTTTGTAAAAGGATGTAACCGGTCCTGCAATATTTGACACCGAATTATCAAACTTGACTCTCAAGTCAAAAGTCATTATTGTGACTAAAAGTAAATCCTAATACGAAAAAATTAAGTGTTTGTGATACACTGATACATGTCCAAATTTGTCTTTTTTTTTTTAATTGTTATCTCGTTCTTCTTTCGTTTCTTTTGTCTTTTACTTTATAAGCTCAAACATAATTCATTTACTAAACTAATACTTAAAAACATACATTAGATTTCTCCGTTTCAACAATTGGTAACAATTCTACAATTACAATCTAAAACATTATGGTAAACTGAGAAAGAGGAAACCTTTTTGACTTTTTTCCATAGATCTAAAAATTTTTCGTAATAAGATCAACACAAAGATTTGCTTCTCTTCCATGAACTTGAATGTTTATCTTAAAACTCTTCTTCTCCTTCCAATGATCTCACTTGTGTAGCACTTTAATCTTAACCAAACTGGAGGATCCTTCAAAGCTTAAATTCCACTCCAAGAGTGTCCAAATAAGACACCCTTCATAGAAGAACAGTGCCTTCTGCATCAAGACAAGATTGTAGCCTAGGATAAGCCTACGCACCATACCATTTTACCATTCTTTTTTGTCCCTTAATTAGCACCCATCTAATTCCACAGTACTTAACCTCTTAAACATTCATTTTCCATCCCTTAGCACTATTATAGTCCCACACTTATCAGATGCATCAAACTAGAAAACATATATATTACATGTCAGTGTACCTGAAGGAGGATGGCACAATTTGATTGGAGGTTGACTTTGTTTCTTGACTGCTCGACCTTTTTCTGTGATATGCTCCTCAGACTCCTATATTAATTTCTCCATAATCTGTTGGGCATCATGATTATTGGAAAAGCAAAGATCATTAATTTTCTTGCTTTCCAAATTCTCCGATACATAATTGGAAAGAGGCAAAATATGTTCTTTCTATTTTTGTTTTCGGTTTTTTTTGGGCTTTTGTTGTTTTCTTTTAATTTTTTAAAGATAACTATGTTTTCCTTTTTTCATTCAAGCGAAAAAGTATATGTAGAGATATATTGGATATGTAACATGTTTGTCGTTTTCTTAGAGAGATGCTTGTTTGTAATAGATCAAACAGTGTAGAAATAGTGTTAGTTTAGGAAATTTAAGTTGAGAAATTGCAACAGATATACACGGATAACACTATAATTAAATGGCAACTTCTGTCAGATTTTTGCCACACTGTGCATACACTGTTCCAGTTGCAAAGACACAAACAGACCTACAGAAATAGGCGCGTTGGATGAAGTAAGGACATATAGGCGCGTTGTGTAAAGATGAGATATCTGTTGCAATATATCGTGGGCCCACACATAGATTGATAGGTGCATTTTATCCATCTACAATTCGCAGAATATGAAGCGGCGATTTAACTGTATCCGAGATTTAACACATATCTGAGTCATATTTGGCGTGTTAACAATAGGTAATCATGATGTTAGCGATAATTTTGGTGATATATTATAGGGTAACTTGTATTTTAACAAAATTAACAAAATTTACTAATGAATAATTCATATTTTAAATGATATTGTTATCACAATAACACAGTTAACACTATAAGTTTACAATATGATAACTAACTGAATATTAGTTAGCATGGTAATCATAGTGTTATCATGATAATCACAATGTTATCGTTAATATTATTGTATGTTAACAAAATTAACAAAATTTATTAATGAATTACTCATATTTTAAATGAAATGTTAACAAGTTAGCACGACTATTATCACAATAACACAGTTAACACTATAAATTTACATATGATAACTAAGTGGATAATAGTTAGCATGGTAATCACAGATTCACAGTGTTATCATGATTATCACAATGTTATCATTAATATTATTGTTAATAATGTTAGTGTGTTAACATTATCATGATAATAATATTGTTATCATGGTAATTGAATAGTTATCTCGATATCATACTAGTTTGCATGATAATAACATAATTATAATTATATATTGTTTTTAGTTTTCAGATGATGAATAGTGTAATCGCCCTTTTTTAATGGAAAAATTTGTGAAGTAGGCAGTTTTTAAGTTGCTAATTGGGAAAAGAGGCAAATGCAAGTTTGTAATTGGGAAAAGAGGCAAGTTTTGGTGGGTCCCACCAGGTTTGGGTTGCTTTTTCCGTGAATAGGGTTTAGTTTTGACCAATAGGAAGCCTCTTTGTCGTGGGTCCCACTGTCAAGTTGCCTCTTTCACAAATAAAAACTTAGAGTTGCCTCTTTTGCTAATATGAAACTTGAAAACTGCCTACTTTGCTAATTCACCCTTTTTTAATTCTCTTTCGTATCTACCCCGAGTATCGCCCCATTTAATGCCTTGTCTCCTGCAACAAAACACTCAACTCACGCGCTTTGGCCTATAGGGGCAGATCCGGCAGAATCGCCTCCTGACATCTGTATCGTTCTAAATACGAAAGATTACCGCTATATTCTTCGTTTTCCATTCATCCAACGATATTCACCCAATTCACCCATTTTCTTTTGTGTGAATGAATATTTACTGGAAATTAGATGAAGCTCTGAACTGATAAATTATTAAAAATGTTTAAATCGCAGAAGATCCAAAGTGTTCACATACTATATAGAGGAAACAGTTTTAATGATGAGTCGCACTGAAACGCGTTGGACTCATTTTTATCAGTTAATTATCGCCATTTAAGAAAATAAATTAAATTATTTGGAATGGTAGACCACTAAGATTTTCAAACCTTTATATAAAAGAGGTAAAATCTTTAAAACACTATCGAAAAGAGAATTAATCTTTTATAACCTACAGGCAACATAGCAATACAGCTCACACACGTGCTTGGAACAGCTAAAGATTAAGGGGTTTCCTTGATTATTTTTTTAGATCACGGAACATTATTTAGTTTATCTACTTTGGTTTTAATATTTTATTTAAATGATCTAAGCTCGAATCTTTAAGGGGGGCAAAATCTTTGAAGAATGATTGTTTTGTATCTGATTTTATTGTATTGTATTCATATATTGTTAAAATAAGATAAAGTTGTCCCCTTTCAAGACCACCTGATCTGCAATTTTTACCTGTAATGTTCCTGTACCATGGTCTGAATCTGATACGTGATTTAAACCATATCAAGGCTTGTTCCAAAATTTTTTGTTCTTTACATCATTATTTCCAATAAAATTAACCAAACAAGTCTAACTTTCTCTTGTTTCTGGATGATTTGGACATTACAATTTATGTGCCTATTTTTGTATATACTTCATTGCTTTGTGATCCCAAGTTTAATCAATTGTTAGCAAAATAAGGAATCATCTTTTCCACAAGAATTGATATTTCCTCCTAGTCAGTAATCAATTACTGTATCCACTGAAGTAGATTGAGCTTAACCTATGCTTAGTAACTCATCTTAGGCGATGATTGTATATTTGTAATCATTAGTGGATTTAGTAACCTAGTTATGTGCCCAAATGCCAAAACAATTGTTAACAAAAAAAAAAGTAAAATACACGTGGGCATATATGAAAAAGAATTTAATGATCTGTCCATTCGAGGACATAAGATAAAAAAAATTAACGATGGTTGATATATAATTAAACGGGAATAATGATAAGCATGTGTTGGAAAGTAAGAAGGGTATGGCTTTTTGGTAGGGAAGAATGTTTATTGACATCAAATTATAGCATGCATTGTCCCCTCCAAAGGGTATATGTCATTCCTTCACCCACTTCTCTATTTTATTAAAAAAAATGTTATGAATGATATTTTCCCTAACATATTAGGAATATCTACCGGAAGTGACTCTTATAAGTTAGAAGATTTCATGACTTGTAAAAACTAATAATGTGTTTTAGTCGTCAAACATTAAGTCTTTTACCAAAATTTTCACTAGCAAAGAAGTATATACAGCCATATTGGTAACTAGACATTGTAATTTGTGTAATTGTATAAGAATCGTTGGATTGTCTTCTTTTTTTTGGGTTGAATTTGATTATTTATTTATTTATTGTATTTGAATGTTGACACCTATATAGTGTTTGCATTTGAAAAAAAACATAATATTTTAGTTTTACCAAACAGTTCTTGTATATGCTAGATTTAAATTAACCAAGTCGTTTTGGTTTAGTGGTAACTTCTAAGTGGGAGAGTCATGGTTCAAGTTTTCTTGATCATCTAGCCGCGTTTTAAATTTGGAGTATTTCTAAACGTGTATTCGGATACAAGACCACGTAAGATTAGTCTTTGGGATCCTCATGATTATAAAAAAAAATGTTAGATTTAAATATAACATATATACTGTTTGTTTTTTTATTGTATATTAATGGGTAATCCGCGCTTCGCGCGGTATTTTATAATAATGTTTCTCAATATAGTTTGAAAAGAATTTAAAAACTAATCTTATGAATACAAAATACATCTCTCTCTCAACCTATTAAACTACCAATAACATTTTCTCTCTCTCTAGCAACCTATTAAACTACCAATAACATTTTACCGAGTTTTAACTTAATATTTAATATTTATTTTTATAATTCATCTTTCTCTCATCAATTTCAATGGATGCTTTTACGCTTAAATGATATAGAATTTTCATAAGATTTTACCCATTAAACTCCAAGAAAAGTTTTAACTTCACCTTAACTTTTTGTTTTCTTTCCATATATCAGTTTCCTCTTCTCATTCTTACTGTATACTCTATCACTTAAATGTTATAGAATTTTTATAAGACTATCCATTTTCATTTCAAGACTGATTTTAATTTAACATTCACTATTTTCACATAATTCATCTTCCTTTCACCACTCTCAATGTATGTTATTTTGCTTAAATATTGTAAAGTTTTATAATACTCAATGGCGAATCTAGAAAATATACTTAGTGGAGGAAATTTTTTGGTTTATCAGTAATGTAATTAGTGAATGTAAATGTTTTGGGCTTATCAATAGAAAACAATTAACTAAATTTATTGGTTTTGGGCTTAAACACGATTAAAAATGAGTTATGGGGGCAAATTTTTGTTTTTTGGTGGTGGCATATATTATTTTTCTTTAAAAATATTAACAAATTTTGTTTTTGAGTGGTGGCAATTGTGACCTCCTTGGGCAATATGGGTTTGCTCCATAAGACTTTAACCATTTTTCACTCCAAAAATATGTTGTATATGTTAAAAAATTGAGAAATTAGCTTTTTTCGAGACTTATACATAAATTATTTTTTAATAAATAAATGACTTTTCATATTCTATTTGATACTATTAATTTAATGAATGTTAATTCTTATGAGCAATAAAGAGTAAAAAAAAATCAAGTAAATAATTTAAAACTAACAAAGTAAATGGATGATGTGTCAGCATTCATTTAACTTTATATATATAAATTTTTATGAATACAGTTTCAATTATTCTATAAACATTGATCGTGAATGAATCAAACTCTAAAATATTTTGTTCTGTGGAAGGTTTAATCAGTTTAGCAGTGCAACAACCTAGTACTTAGGAATGTTTTCACAATGTATAAACGGATGACATTGGATTCATAAATATCATAGTTAGATATTTTAGGAGGTAGGGTCCAAATTAATAATTTATTGTAAAATGTTGAATAATTTTTACGCTTAACAGATGATATTTTTTTTTGGTTTTACACTCCACTAGGACCGCTATCACCCAAAAATAACTGAAAACTTAAATAATGAAATCAAAATTCTAGAAGAATAAATAAAGAGAAAATAATGATACAGCTAAACAAAAGGGAAACCATTCAATCGTGTCTTCCAGAGTAGGGACTCCAAGTGGCAACAGCCTATGCTCGTATTTGATGCCCAAAAAAAGGAAAAAAAAAACACGATTTACAGTATTTTCCCTAAGCCATAAGCATAAATAACATATTACTAGCTTGTACATGTGAAAAATCAAAAGAAGATAGAAGATACTCTCTACTCCCTTATCGTTCTGGAACTTTTTAAGAAGATTAAGAAACATATTAAATTTTGGTTTTACTTTTATTTATTATTTTGTTTTGTTTGATTAAAGTAATAAATAAAATATAAAATAAAATAATACTGAAAAATATATCATTAATCTACATTGAAAATATAAAACGAAACAAAAAATGAAGTATAGAACGACAACTAAAACAAAACGGAGGAAATATTAGATTTGAAACATTTTACAAAAATAATCATCTTATACTTATTTAAACCAAGAGAAAAAGGGATAAAATGACTCACACAAAAATAAATAATTCCGTGAATGCTCTTAGCCTCTTAGACTTAAGTTCTTACATGTTCCTATATCTTTTGCTTCAAATCATTTGGTTTGCATAGTACTGTAGTGTGCATACTGTGGATTATTTATCATTCGTTTATATATTTACAATATATAAATAGCTAGATGCCTAGATCCATCGAAGATGATAAATCGTTTATCTACATTTGTAAACATCATAGATAATAATAAATCATCATCTGTAAGATAATATGAATATTTATGATGTATGAATTATGATTGAAAAAAGCAGTGTTATAGTTGGCATAGAAAGAAAAAAAACGAATTAAATTTCTGAACGACAAAAGAAAAACAGTGATATCTAACATACATAATATAAAATATAAAATACATACTTGGATAAATCATAAAATGTGTACTATGCAAGTAGTGTCGCATACAATATTATCCTCATATACGCGAACTACTCTAAATTTTATATCTTTATATGTACTACAAAGCAAGTAAGCTAGATTAAGCCGAGAAACATTTTTCAATACGGAAATTGTTGGGAAATGATTATCAATACCAAACAGAAAAACAAACATTACTGTGGTGAATTGTAAAGCTAAAATATTCGACTTCTTTGTCAAAAAAAAAAATGTATTAATTTTACTCTTATTATAATAAACTCAGTTAATTTTAAGACCAGGAGAAAAATAGTTGAAAAGGAAATAAACCCTCACATGACGAATAATTAAAAATAAATCTTTTTTGTTCGTTGCCTACTATAAATATATGTACGTTAGTGTACATTACACAACACACTCTTTACTTCATTGTTTTTTTAAATAAATTTCCAGTGACCGGAGAGAAAAAAAAAAGAAGACTTCACCGGTGAAATGGACGAATCGTGGCGTATGAAGATGGGTTTAAGCGTTGACCCATTCTTCTCCATTGCTCGGAAATCCATGGACGCTCGAATAGACGCCGAAGACTTTGCCGATGTCTTCGGCGGTCCACCACGAAGCGTCCTCACTCGGAAACTCTCCGGCGACTTCTCCCGTTCCGATTGTTTCTACGACGAGGTTTTCCGGCCGCCGGGAATTCGCTCCGGTGATTCCCTTCCGTCTTCTAAATCTCACGGCAGAAACCTACCAGCGTTCCGGATTCCTTCCGGCGGAGACGGATTTTACGACGGCGTGTTCGGCTGTCGCAGTGGAGGAGGTGGCGGCGGGACATCGAGGGAAGGTTCGAAGAAACATAGCCCGATTGCTAAATCGAGATCGAATTCTTCGTCGGTGCTCACTTCCGAGGAGGTCAGCCCTCATTATCCTCCACCGGCGGCGACTTCCGGCGATGACACTGGGTTTTCTTCTTTTACCTCTAGACTCAGGTGAGTTAAATTTACTATATTACCCTCCACGTTAGTCCTATAAATGCAACAATTGCCGAGGTTGGTTTCGTAATATTGATTGATCTCCTCTGTTTGGTTTTTTTTGTAGACCGTTAAATGTTCCGTCGAGAAGTCATAAGCGAGAAACGAAGAAACAGAGTTTTCCGGCGTTTCCAAAATCAGGAGATGCACTTTCCGGCCACGATGACACACCGGAAAAAATCGATTTTTACTACAAAAAACCAAACTTGGGTGGATCGAGAAGAGCCTCGCCGGAGACCATGAGCTTAGATCCAAATTCCTTCAGGAGAATGGATGATTACGGACCGAGCTCTCCGGCATCTTCCCCTGTTTCTTCCTCCTTCATCGACGAAGAAGACGAAATTGAGGCGAAACAGAGAACGACCGGAGACTGTAGTAAAGTCGAAGAGGAGGAAGAAGAAGAAGAAGAAGAAGAGATGAGCTCGTACGTAATCGAAATAAACTCAGATCGATTCGATCGTTACAGAGAAGAAGGAGGAGGAGGAGGAGGAAATTCGGATTCCAACGACATGGATGAAGCAATAGCTTGGGCGAAAGAGAGATCTCAACGCCCAGAAGCAAAACAAACAGAAGAAGACGTCATGGATTCAAGAAGAAGCGAAGAGGAAGCCAAATCAGAAGAAGAGGTTGGTGTTGGTGTTGGTGTTGGTGTTGAGAAAATTTAAAAAACAAGAATCTGATTAGAAAATTTGAATTATTGCAGATGGAGATTGAGATGAAAGATGAAGAGATAAGAATCTGGTTGACCGGAAAAGAGACCAACATCAGACTTCTCCTCTCAACTTTACATCATGTAAGTGTCAACTGGTTAAAATCTGTACAAGACCAAGTAAACCGATTCTGACCAAACCGGGATTTCATTCAGGTTCTATGGTCAAATAGCAATTGGCACGCGATTCCTCTGGCAAATCTTCGAGATGGATCACAAGTGAAGAAAGCTTACCAAAAAGCTCGACTTTGTTTACATCCAGATAAGCTTCAACAGAGAGGAGGAGCTTCACCGATTCAGAAATCTGTCGCAAGTAGAGTTTTCTCTATTCTTCAGGTACTTAACCGAATCAAAAATCGAGTTTGAGTCGTCTATAAGCTTTGGTTCTTGTTCTGGTTACTTACATTTTGGAATTGTAGGAAGCGTGGGCCGTGTACGTCACAAATGAAGGACTCTCGAGCTAAACCGGAATCTGCAAATCATTTTCTGGTTTGTAATAAACATGAGATGTTCAGAATCGGTTTATAAATGTCACAAGAATAAGAAGAGGAAAAGATTTTTTTTTGGATTTTCATTGTTTGTAAAAGTCATATTGAACATTCCCATGTGTTGTTGCTACTTGCCTTTGTATCGTCTTCCATTGTCAATGTTCGTATATATAGAAACCAACAAAAATGTTGGGAAACTTATTTTAATTAAGATCAAAATAAACGAATAGAAGCTGGTAAGAAGAAACCAATGCATTTATCGAATTGTACTTTTGTTTTTGGTAATAGATACAGAGCAAGCAACAACAGCTAGCTACAGTTTAAAAAATACATAAAATTAGGATAAAGTTTATATTTTTTGTCAAATATATCCAAAACTTTTTGTTTTCGATATCCATCATACATATCATTCTTGTTTCTTTTTGTTTGATATCTGATAAGAATAAGAAAGTTAAGTTTTTATCAAAAAAAAATAATAATAATAAGTACATAATCTATTACTATGTAAAGTCTAAGTTTCAATCTTTTTCCTAGATTGTGTTGGTACGAGAGTACGTCAAGTTTAAAATCATGATTGCAAATGGCTAAGGAGTTTAATGAGAATTTTCCCCAAGTTTATGCATGTCATTACACAAGTTGATTCATTTAAGAGAAGATAAGTTGTATAAGGCAATGATTTAAGAAGCGTCTGAAGAGAGGAGAAGAGAATAGACTTTGCTGAGCTATCACCTATGAAGCAGAGTTAAGAAGAGAGGAGTCTGTTGAGAATCTATAAATAGAAAGACAGGCCAGCTTAGAGAGTTATGCTTGGCATCGTGTAATTTTGAAGTGCCTTGTTGCCTACACTTGTTTGCTCGAAATCAATTCTAGTGATAGACCTACTGTGACATCCCTAACCTGGTTTGTAATTATTTTCTTACATTCTAAATGGGTTTAACTCCTTAATAACATTCTTCCAAGCCCGTTAGAGAGCCCGCTTGCTTTATAAACTTGGTAATCAAGGCTTGATCAGATCATCGTTCCGTTTTTTGGAAGGGAGTTGTTAATGTCTTCTTGCCTTTTTCTAAGGGAGTGATAATCACTCATTTCCTCATTTCTAACGTATTCCTAAATCCTTGTCAATCAAGCCTTTGTGAGGTTGATCTTTCTTAGATCCTTGGCAATCTTCATTCACTCATAGGCACAAGAGTCTCTTACGCCTCTCTCTAAGTTCTTTTCTTCTTCTCCCACTTGTCTCGTGATATGTCTTCTTCACCGTCAAGTGAGGATGTTTTCCTTCTCCTCCCATGTCGCCACCAATTCCTCTTCCCGCCGTCAACGGTGCTGCGCCAAACTCACATGCCGTGAACCATGCGATCGCTCGGATCCTAGGATTGCTGCCGGTCGACGACGAGACCATTGCTGCCCTTGTTGTCGGTTTGCCGAAAGGCAACGTCGCCAACATATCAGTCCTTTATGTGTGTTGTGATGCTCCACGAGCACTCCACAAATATCACACATGAAGGACTTATATATTGTCGACATTGCCTTTCTCCGATATACTACGGAGGCGCACGTAACCACGTCGGAGTATAATACATTAGCTGCAATGGAGGCGGCGGCGAACCTCAACAAGGATCAATGTTGACGGCGGGAGGAGGAACTGGTGGCGACATGGGAGGAGAAGGAACACCATCCTCACGTGAGGAGCTTGACGTTGAAGAAGACATGTTACGAGGGAGAAGAAGAAGAAAACTTAGAGAAAGAAGAAATAACAACTTAAAAAGAGAGAGAGGCGTGAGAGAAGGGACTCTTGTTCCTTCCTTCGACCTAGTTTGAGGTATCCCAAACTGGAGCTCATCTCTCAACCCTTCATGGAAGAGCATGGCACGCTCATCCGCATTAACGTATGCACCAAGTGACTCCGCGGCGAATGTAAAGTCCCGGTGATACTCCGGCAACCCTTGCACCACCTTCACTGGTTCCCAAACCACTCGGTAATCCACTACCAGAGCTTGGCTAACACCCTTGGGTAAAGGATGCTTCCTTGATCTACCCCTTTTTTGCTTGGGTGGGTTTTGCGGTCTGGGCTCCTGCTGAAACCGCAACCCTTCGGCGTGCATCCGGTCCACATCCAGCCGGCCAATCACGCCTCACTTAAACCCCAGAGTAGCGTGGTTTCGGCATCATTGTCGGCGGAACTCGCATCCTTGCGGTTTCTCATGTCATTGCGCTGAGGAAAAGAAGAAAGAACACTATTAGACCTAAGTTAGGTAAGCATATCATTGGTGGTTTGAAAACATTTTAGGACTGATCATCCGAGTCAGAACCGGAGTGATCTTAACCTAATCTCTAATACCAATTGTAACGCCCCAACCGCCTCTACCAATGGGTCACCTACGCCCTCTCTCGGTCCGTGGACTCGACCTCTTAGTGTATTATTTTTGAGAAGTTCTAGAGACTTAATTACTGTCCTTATAATCACCACCCAATAGAGTGGTGATTGTAGGCCTAACAGTGACAATGACTAGCTCGCTGTCTAGTTTGTTTACAATCTTGATTATGTATAATTTTGTTATCTTTCTCGTCGAATTGTGTTTTTGAAGCACCAAGTATGAAAAAGTTAAGGGAGTGCTTGACGACGATGACAAGTCATTAAACGGTAACCTAACTATAATGAACTCTTCGTTGCATGTGTTTTGAAATAGATCTTGTTCGTTAAATATGGTTGTTTAGCTTGTTTCTAATCTGTGTTATTTACTCTACGTTTATATTCCAAGTGGGTTATTTAAAATCTCATCTTTGATTTTCTATTAATTTAATTTAATCTTCTTCCTTTCGTTCACCTTTGTTTCTTTTGATCTCTCTTTTCGATAAAGTTTTCTTACAAAACAGTATCATTATCATAACAGCACAAACACAGTCCACGTATAAAATTCAACACCCACGAATTGATTGAAGCTAAAGATACTTGCACGCCCGTATGCTACTCACAACATTCCATGGAATCAAACAAGGACTAAAAACCAAAAAAATCCCCCAATATAGTTTCAAACTTTCAGCTTTGCTCCAACACTTCTTGACGCCTTGTTTTTGTATAACTTCAAAAGAAAGAGAGAGAAAAACAGCACACGCAGACTGTTTGGCAATTTCCGGTATCAAGAAGCAACCATGGCACCATTAGTACCACCTGAAACTTAAAGAAACAAAACAAGATTTGTGTGTTTAGATGTTTCTACTTCCTAGCCACCTAGGCTTATCAAACAGATTCATTTAATGAAGAAGCTTTACCTTCGGTTCCTTCCTCTTTCTCTTCGTCGATTGTTTTCCAAACAATGTCCTTAAGGCCCGTGGTGAGGTTCTTGTAAAACTATAACAAAGGAGGCAATAAGATTATAAAATTTGTGGAGAACCAGTCCCACAAGAATTAAATGAGCTACTTCTCAAGCTTTGCATGCATACCTTGTGGAATTCCAAGGTGTCACCCCCTGATTTTCGCATTTCAACCATGTAAAGCGATGGAGCGACTTGAAAAACCTGAAAGTATATGTATATATGTCAATTGACATATTATACAAAAAGGGTGAACACATTCACCGGTCACTAAGAAAACTAACCTCAGTTGTGACTGCTAACTGACCCTTGCGGCCTGATTTTTCTCCTAGAAGCTTCATCTGGATGACTCAAGAAATGGTATTAGGTTGTTAATCAGAAGCATCAAACTGAATGAATACAACTTTTGTAACAGTATTCCAACCTTGTAATTATTTTTCTTCACATCAAAGCCCATTGGTGCTGCTGCGGCCTCAATTTTTGTGACTATCTCATTAGCCGGACATTTAGAAGTAAATTGCGTTTTTCGTTTAACAATCCCCTGAAATCAAAGATGCTTATCACTAAGAATGACTACTTCCACTAAACAACAAAATACAGGGTTCTCAAGAAAATCAACTAAGAGTCGGACCATCTGTTTTTCGAAAAGTGAACCGAGATTGAGACCCTGGGATGTTGAGATGAGCTCAAAAGCATTCATAGTTACTGGTGTTTTAAGTCCTTCTTCTCGCCTCTCCACAACAAGGTTTTTCGGCTCCTATTTAACCAACCAATATCAACAAGCTAAGCAATCAATCATCAAAAACAAAGTTCATAAAAATTTGATAAGCCAAATAAAAACATAAGCCTTTACCCCTGATTCATCAAAAATCGCATCAACATCATCAAGGCTGACGTTGGCATTCTCAAATTTAGGTGCTTTATACCCTTTATTGAACCATTCATTTGCAATGACTTCGGCAAATGTAATCCTCTGTCCAACATCAAAAAAGTTTCAGTGAGAAGACTTCAGATTTACTTAATCCAATAGAAGCTTTTGCCTCTTCTAACGGCATGGTACAAAAAAGGTCTCCTCAAACATAAAAGGGCAAGAAAAATATACCGTCGCTGGATTTGGATCCAGAATCCTTTTGATTAGCTTCTTCGCACTTGCAGAGAACCAGGGAGGGCAGGTAAATTCGGCTTTGAATATCTGTAATCATGAAGAGATAAGACTATGGTGGAATATTACAAATAGAAAAAAAAAAAAAAAAAAAAAGAGAGAATGAAAAAGAAGATAGTGTAACACCTTTTTATATAACGACGTTAGATTAGAATCTTCGAAAGGTAAATAACCAGCCATTAAGACGAAGAGAATCACACCACAAGACCACAAATCAGCCTTTGCTCCATCGTAACCTTTGTTGTTGATTACCTAGAGAGACAAGAAAATAATAGACGTCATGGCTTCAAGACAACCGAGTGTCAGCTTACAGTAGAAGTAAATAAATACCTCCGGAGCAACATAATTGGGCGTTCCACATGTTGTGTGAAGTAACCCATCCTCCTAAAGAAGAAGAGTAACAAAAAAAAATTAGCATTCATGCATGACTCATGGAAAACTATATCCTTAGAGGCCATAGTAGCTGTAATACTCACTCGGACTTGCTGAGGTAGAGCGCTCAATCCAAAATCAGACACTTTGAGAGCCCCATTTGCATCCAAAAGCAAATTTTCTGGCTGCAACCAGAAGATAAAATTTTGAATGAACACCCGTAACTCTAACACACCAATTTTCATTCACAACACAAGAACCCTATGCAAGATGAGAAAATAAGACTCGTAACCTTAAGGTCTCTATGATACACTCCTCTGCTATGGCAATAGTCCACCGCATTAATAAGCTGCTGGAAGTACTTCCTCGCCTCATCTTCCTTCAATCTCCCATTGCTTGACTAACATACATGACAAGTTCATAGAGTCAAGTCCTTATTGCTTCTTCACACACCAAGAAAAAAACCATATTCAATGAAAAGCTTACAATTTTGTCGAAAAGCTCCCCACCAGTCACGAATTCCAAAACGAAATAGATCTTAGTTTTGCTTGCCATCACCTGAGGAAGAGAGAGTAGGTAACTACAAAAAGAATACATAGAATAATAGTATGTAGTATATACATGATTCCAAACATGCAAGCAACGAGCAAAAACAAACTAGAAATTTAGATCAAACCTCAATCATGCGGATCACATTCGGGTGCTTGATCAGTTTCATTGTGGAAATCTCACGCTTAATCTAAAGAGAGAAAACCGAAATCCAAGTCAAACATGTGCGTAAAATCCGATTTCTTAAGAAGAAGAGCAGCAGGGTGTACCTGAGCGATCATCTTGTTTTTCAAAACTTTCTCCTTGTCGATGACTTTAATGGCCACATTATCTCCATTCTCAACATTCCTCGCGAACTTGACTTTCGCGAAGGTTCCTTCTCCCAAAGTTTTTCCCAGCTCGTACTTACCCACTCGGGTCCTACCCGAACTACCTGAAGCCCCAGAAGGCGTCGACCGAGAAGGAGTAGGAGCAGATCGCGAAGGTGTTGCTCGAGAAGCCATCTCTCTCTCTCTCTCACTTCTCCTGATTTCTCTTTTAGATTCGTTCTGATTTAGATGATTGATCTCTGTTTGATTTGCCTTCAGGATCTCTTCTTTTTGCATGGCTGCCATACCTGGGATTTCGCAACGCTCATATTTGCTTGTTGTCCTGAGATCTGAAGAAGACAAGACCCAGGAGAGAAAGAAAGAAAAAACCCAATGGAAAAAATTTCAACTTTCGTCGGCGGAGAAAATTCAAATCGAACGAAGAAGACGACCCATCAAGACGGCTTGAATAATACACGGAATTTTCAAAACTTGAGAAACCCAAATCTGGAGTGAATCAGTAAATAAGAAATGATGTTTTTCTGAAAATCGAAAACTCGGCTGGAAATTTTAATATGCTGCAAGATAATCGAAGCCGAGCGAGGGAGAGAGAGAGAAAGTGGTAGGTACTTCCTTTCTGATTCGACGACGGAGGAAAGAATTTGAACCTAAATTATTTACTGCAATTATTTTAATTTTAGCATATTATATTAAATTTCTGTTTAGGGATTATACGAGGAAGGTTATATCTCTTATTAGTCTCTTACTCTGACGTCTACAATAGTTATATTTTAAATAATATAGATCATTTATCCTTTCATAATCCGAGATTCCAACCACATTGTACTGTATATAACTTTTAAAATGTAAGAGAATCTTTTGTTAGATTTAAATTTTAAATAATTAATTTAAAAATGTCCAATTATTTAACTTTTGATGTCATGAAAAAGCCGTTAGCAGTCTCAAGGAGCCACGAGCCCTTTTAAAGACTAAATGCTTGCTTCTTCACAAAAGGCACTGCTAGAAGAGTTCTTGTTTTTTATATTCGAAGACATATTTTACCATATTGAAATGTAGATGGCAACATGACAATATTGATACAAATCATTAGGTTACATACAAGTTTCAATAAATTGTGCCGAGTGTTCCCGTCCAGATTTTTTTATATTTCAAATGTGAAATGATGATTTTTAGAAATGTGATTACAAGTTGTTCCTTATGATAGGGCGATTAAATTCATTACATTATGTACAATATTACCACAACCCTAGGTTTTAAAATAAGTGAAACAAAGTCTACAAATTTCAAATTAGAAAATGAGCAATAGATTACTACGTCTCATCTACTCTTTAGAATTCTAGATCTTTTATCCGTGCTACGCGCGGATCTGTTTAAATAATCAGGTTTATGTTTTGTAATTTAAAAAAAAATTATCAAAAACTTTATGAATTTACATAAAGCCACTTTAAAATAATTCTAAAAAATTTTATGTGTTCGTTTAAATGTATATTTGATGTTGTGTACCTATGCATCTAAAATCTCTGATTTATCTGATTTATGTTGATTCCAAATTATGTACTCTTTTGAAATAAAATATGTTGTTTTATCAATTGAATTAATATGAATGCAAAGTTTAATGAATTGCAATACAGACAGGAATTGGTCGTTCAATTGCTAATTAGTATACCGATTTTCATACAAGTGTGTTTCAGGAAATCAAAAGAAAATCCAGCTATCACGAATAAGGAAAGGCTGCATTTACCTTTGTTAGAAAGCTGCAATGATCGTGCAGAGCGGGTTATTGCTTTTTCGTTAGATTTTACACAACTTTTAGCTTATACATTCCTTGTTACTTTTATCATCATTCATATAAATTTTATTTTCATTATGTCATTAGGTTGTTTTAAGAAAGAAAAAAAAATCTTTAGGATAATGTTTTATCTTCTCATCACTTCTCACTACTTTTAATTTATATCCATTTTCTCCATGTTTTGATTTGAATAGCATGTCTATCTTTGACAATTAGAGTTTGATCCACGACATACTCTCTTGTTTAAATATAATTTAAGAAAGTGTTACTCATGTGTTGTTTGTATAGATCAGATAGATACTGGTAGTAATTATGTATAAAAATCAAATTTTGCCACTTGTTGTATTTTGAGTGAAATGTTGCTTATATAGTCTACTATTAAGTTAATATTTTGTTGTTAGTAAAATTTTTTACTTATACAAAGATAATTTATTTATATCTTAACCACTTATACAAACATAAACAAAAATATTAATTTTTCCTTCATAATCAATAATTGTTTTTCTAAATGTGTGCGTATACACTATTATTCGTACAAATATTTTACTAACATTTTTGGATGGAACTTTATATAATAGATACTATTATCTTTTTAAATAAAAGTAAAAAAAATATAGTTTAATAAAAATAAGGGGGTGTTATTGGATGTTGTATTTGAAATGAACTGAAACTGAATTACAATCCAGTGTTATTCAATCAAGATTTCAAATCCGGTTTTAAAATCCAGTGTTATTCAATATATGATTTGTAATCTATCATTAATAGATTCTCAAATTCAGTGTTATTCAATCAAGATTTCAAATCTGGTTTTAAAATCCAGTGTTATTCAAAAGGTAAATGACTTTTAAAATCTTTGTTTATTGAGTCATTTGAAATGAATTCCAATGGAGTTTCATGAGTAAATTATTTAAAACAGAATCCAAGCTACATTGCAGAGATTTTAGAATCAACTCCTATGGATTCTTTAAAATAAAATCAAAACTTTAAATCTGAAGGATTATAAAACCTATAGAATTGATTTCAAATACATAATTGAATAACACCCCCTAAGTTTCTCAAATCCTCATTTTTATGTTCGTCTTTAAACATATTTTCCAAACTATATCTTACTTTACAACTAATTTTTAAAAAAATTAGGTTAATTTTATTCAAATGAAAATATAACATATATAATTTTGTTCTAAATATTACGTTTTGAACATATGTAGCAAAGTTACAACGATCTTGTTTTGAATCTATGTATGTCAAGTTTCAAAAAAATGTGTAATAAATAAATTAAATGATACTATTTAATAAACATAATATTGACATGAAGATAAACCATTAAATTTCAAATATTCTAATAAAATAAAATATTTTTTTTTTTCATCTTCAAATTCGTTTATATGTATATTTGTATTTAAAATCTAGTAAATACTTTCAATTTTTATAAGTAGTAGATAAGGAAATTAAATTTCCTAATTTGACTACAAAAATAAAAATATTTCTAATGTTATATTTGTTTGATATTTTTGTTGTTAATACAAACTTACATATATTCTTTATCTCTTATATATTTTTATTGATGATATCATATTAAAATCTGTAAAATAGTTTAATGTTAATGTTGATGTAGACCAAACAAATTGAGTTTTTTGAATCCTATGTATACATTCTGAATGTCTTTAAATACGTTTATGACTTTATGTATATCAAATACTTTCGATTTTCATAAAGTACAGTAGAAACTCTATAAATTAATAAAGTTGGAGCTTTGATATTTTATTAATTTATAGAGTTATTAAGTTATCGGTTATTACTAAAATTGGTTTTTTTATTAAAAAATCATGAAAAATATATTCTAAAATTTTTATAATATTTTCTAAAGTTATATTTTAAAATTAGGGAAATGTTCTAAAAAAATATAAATTTAGATAAAAACAAACAACACTATACTTATATTTCAGGATATTCTTATAGCTTAAAATTTATTTATGGAAGTTATTAATTTATAATATTAATGTGACTATATATTTACATATATTTCTTAAAAATATTATTATATTTATTATTTTATCGATTTGTGCTATATTTTACACTGTCCCGACTTGGGACCAGATAAATTTATTATATTATCGAGTTTATTAGTTTATCGAATATTAATTTATAGAGTTTATAATAGATAAAGAAATAAGATTTCCTAATTTGACTACAAAAAGAGAAATATTCCTAATGTTATATGAAGTTAATATTTTTGTTGTTAATACAAATTTACATAATTTCCTTATATATCTCTTATATATTTTTATTGATAATACAATTTTAAAATTTGTAAAATATTTAATGTTGATGTGGATCAATCAAATTAACTTTCTTCAATCCCATGTGGACATTTTTAGAGGCCTATATAGTCAATCTTTATTAGTAATAGATTATTGAGAATTACACGATTGGATAAATAAGTACATTTTTGTGGAAATGTTTTTTTTTTTGTTTGACATCAATTAGTTAAAGATGCTAAAAGTATATTGTTACCAATATAATTTTTTGAAAACAAAAAAAAATTCGAAAAAACAAGGTTAGCTATATATATATTAATCAAACTAACTGGTTTTTGTCAAGTTCATGGATTAGTTTGGGTTTGAGTTGAGTGTCTACCACTGTAAAACAGAAATCATTGAGGAGAAAATGTAGATCCATGAACTTGCCACGTTTTCTCGAAATGTTTGACTTTCAATTTTCTAATCCAATAATCCATGAGAGATGACTTTTTATTTTAAGCATAACTTCGTTTCGAAAAGAATATTCCTTTTTTATGACCGAGTCATACAGTACAGGTTTTTAAAAGCGATTACAAATTTACAAGTTAGGAAAAAGAAAGAGGAGCATATATAATAATGAACCGAAAAGAATATGACTTTCTTATTGAAAACAAAATAATACCGACCCACGCACGGGTTTACCGCAAACAGGGAACTAAATTAACGGAAACTTTATTAAAGTTTACAGAAACAATCACGTTCGAGTGTATGTTGTAGCCAACGAATGAAAAAAAAAAAAACAAGAACGTGAGATACACTGTGAAGTGAAGTCTGTGATGTAACCACACGAAACTTGTAAACAAACTTACAAGTTGTAAACTAAACTAAAAGGACAATATACACTAAAATATTGATTTTGGGCTCATTTTCATTAATCAATACATTGAAAACTACTACGTGGAACAAAGTCCCAATCCAAATAATGATTACAATTCTATTGAATCGGACAACCCGGTTTGGGCCTCATGATGCTGATTCGGGTTTGATCAACCAGTTAGAGAAAGAAAAAAAACTCAGATCCTCCGAATCGCTGGAGCTCACCGGGATATCAAATTCTTCACACACACACACACAAACTTCTGATAACAACGCAAGCATTTACACATAATAGTTACATCTAAAAAGCTCATGATACGATGAAATTGATTTAGCTCTTGAAAACCGGCAAAGAGCTATGATTCTCCGTCACCGGAATTTTGGTCAGAGGAGGATGATGAAGAAGAAGAATAAGGAGAAGTGAACGGTGAGATTTTGGAAGTAAGAGAAGAAGAAAATATGGAATGATCAGTCCCGACTTCTCTTTCTTCCTCCTTGATCGTGTCAAGTACCTTCGCCGTTCTTCGCCGCATCACCGTGACAAACTGCGGTGGCGCAACCTCCGTTATGAATCTGGCCAATCGTGAGCTCGCCATAATCTCGAAAGTTTAGGGATTAAAGGGAAGAGATTGGTGATGAGTGATGATGATGATGAAGATAATGAGAAAAGGTGGACCGGCTTTGAGAGGGATTTTATATAAGGACAATGTCTTGCATTGATTTATGAGTGACTTTGTAAACTAAAATATCTATTTTAATATTTCTATGGTGGATACTCGTCATAGACTTTGGATAATTTCATATTTTTTCCTTATCCTCGCTGAATTTTAAAAGGACCTTAGACTTCAAACTCGTAACACGTGTGACGACTTTTCATTGGTAACCAATAGATGAAGTATAAGTAAAATTATGTACTTCTCGATTCTTGGCTCTAATTGGTGACATGGTCGCTTAACACAAAATGGTGTCAGTCTTCTCCACAAAAATGCAATCCAGCAATAGAATTTATAAAAGCAAACTACAATACAACACCTATAACTAGATCTTCTCGGGAACAAAATGACAGATTAGACAAATAACTTACCAGATTAAAGTCGAGCTTCTTCGAGCGATGGCTGCGTAGTCTCCTTTTAGGTGACGTCAAAACGTCCATTTCAAAGTCCAGAATAAATTTACAGAATCTAGAGTCACCTAACAAAGAATATATAAATTAATTAAAAGCCAAAAGAGCGTTGAAACTATCAAAGAAGCTGCATCGAACAAAATGCATGAGAACTTAGAAGCATTTCATTGAACAAGTACTGATGAACACCTCAAGAGGGAACACAGATTACGCAGTTCAACTTCAAATATGATAACTAAACTGGTTTTAAATGAAAATGTATCAAGAGATCATTCAACTAGATAGAGATAGAAGTAAAAAACGAGAATACATTTTTAGGGTGAAAAGAGCGAAGAAGAAGATAAGTTTTAAAGAAGATAATTTTCGCGACTCCATAAATCAACGAATATTTCGGGTTTGAAGAAGATAAGTTTTGATTAGAATCTAGTTTGTTCGATTTCAATTTTCATTGCAAATCAAACGAAGTAAAAAGAGAGATAGAAACTCTCAAAGTGATGTTATAGTTGACCCAAAAACTTAGTATATTAAATGATATTTTATTAAAGAAATATTTTTTATTTATTTTAGTTTTGTATTTTATCTAAAACTGCAACTGCTTTACCGAAAAAAAGGGAGTATTAACTTGGGACCACCTTAAGAACAAAATCGACTTAAATCTTGTAAGAACAAAATCGACATAAATCTTGGAAAAGGTACAAAATGAGGAAATGTAATAGGATATGGTGGGTGGTATACACATACCACGTGTAACACCCTGAAGATCACGCCGTTTCTTATCTGATTCTGATATATGCTCGTACTTAATTCTATTTTTGGTCTGCAATGCTGCTTCAGCCTATTTAGCAATTAATATTAATATGTATTTGGATATACATACGTATTTGCCAAAATCCGTCACTGTTATAGACGGATCTCCCTCACGTTTGCCGTCGGAGGCACGGCACAATCCACCGGCAAAAGAAAAGAGAGTTTTAAAGTTTTTTGCCCTAGTCGGAAAGTTTTGCAGAAACCAACAAACTTCTTATTTTCTCTATTCTATATTTGGAGAGTCCCTTATCCACAAAATATGTAATTCCGGAAATGAAACTACAATAAAAGCGTAAAAGAGCAAACCTTGTATTTTAGTCACTTGCCTCTTGTATAATTTCACGCTGTTTCTTCGCTTATTAGACCCGTAAGTTTATGTTGTAACCTTGTTTTTTATTCCTTTTGTTGCCAAGGTTTCATATCCCTAATATATTAAAAGAAAAAACACTTTAAAAGTAACATTTAGTTTATGTGTTATTAATAAGAATGTCATGCTAACGTGTCATCACCGTAGGGCTTCTCATCATATTACTTATGAAATGAGGATTAATTTACTAGAATAATTATAAACAATGTCATTCATATTTTTGGTTAGAAAATCAAAATATATATTATTAAATTAATTATATATGTAACTATTAATAAAAATTATTTTTTTCTTTTCTTAATTAGCAATTACGAAAATAAGGAAGATATGAGATTCAATTTTATGCTATCATAATAATTTATTTTAAAATTATTATATATCTCCTATCATCTTTGTTTAAATTTATTTTATAAAATAATTTGAATAACAATATAAAAAAACTAATAAAGAAAATCTAAAACTTTTTATGTATATTCTATGATTTGAATTTATAAAAACCAAATAACCACTAAACTGTTAAAATTCCCATATTGTATATGTTGTTGTGTGAATGTGTAGATATATATTATAAAAAAATAGATGAAATGTAACCATATGAGTAGAAAACCTCATTTGGTAGTTATCCAAATGTAAATTATTTTTTTATTCGATTTAATATGTTTTAATTAAACTGTATAATTAAATTGAATAAGACAACTCTTTTATAAATTGAATATTACTCCATTTGTTTCAACTTTCAATACAATATTAATTATATTTTTGTTGCTTTGACAATTTGGATTCTACATATTATTTTCTTATTGGTTGGACTGTTTTGAAATTATAATATAACATGTTTGAGTTTTGAAAGAAAAAAAAATAGTTCTAGTCTGTGTGCACATACATAAAACTTTTTATCTTATGAAACAAATGAAGGATAATTTTTTTTAAAGAATAATGTTTTATTTTTCAATTTTTTGGTCTTTGAACTATCTTATTATATTACTTTATTGAAGTCATTTGAGTTTTATGTATTTCGCTTAAGTCTATCAAATTTAATCTATGGCTATGATCAAAACTTTAATTTGTTTACATTTTTTAAAAAATGGTTTAAAATGCTTAATTTACACACTATAAATGAAGGCAATAACCAAACAAAGATAAAAGATCCGTCGCATAAAAATTTGATATAGTTAAATAAACATCTTTTTAATAAAAATACAAATTCAGAAACCATCACCTTGTGCAAGGCGCGGGTCCAACCTTAGTGTAGTAGGTATTACATTGTAATCCATAAACTTTCATTATCAATGAATATTAACATTCCTAGCAAAAAAAAAAGAAAAAAAAAAAAGAAAACTAGACCCGTAAGCGGTAAGCATGACCTAACAATCAGTGCCGTGCCTAAACTTTTGGGGGCCTATGGCAAAATTCAAAAATGTAGCGTTACTTTTTTTTCTCCAAAAAAAATGTGGTCTTTATTTAGATTTTAAAATTTTAACATATGAAATATTTTCTTAAAATTAGATTCAGTACGGTGGAAAACAAATACTTTTATTATTTCATATGAATATCAAATGAATTAGTTAGGAAAACTATGTAATAAAAGATTAGAAAATTCAGTAAAAACAAAATAATGTAAACGGAAAACATTGGCTATTTCATATCTGAAAACCGGTAAAAAAGTAGGATATGAAACTGATTAATCAAAATCATTTTGTGAACAACTAATAGCAAGAATCAATACCTAGATAAGAGATAAATAATTTCTTTTAGCAAATTATATATTTTTGGAAATGTGAAAGTGGGCTCCAAACTGATTTGTAAAATGGGGGCCGGTGCAATTGGCTCTTTTTCTATGCCTTGAGCACGGCTCATCTAACAATAATATATCAATCAATCGTAACATTAATCTTTCCAGTGTATGAGCATAAATACATGAGAATTAATTTATGTTAAAGGTACGGTTTATCTCATTAAGGTTACGGTTTATCAACGAGTACAAGTTGCTCTAGGAGCAAGAGTCTTTGTGTAACATCCGTAAACCAATCTATCGCTTCTGGGAAGCGTGTCGATCGACACCAGGGGTAGTGTCGGTCGACACCAAAGGTTAAAATCGATTTCGGTTCGATTTGAGTTCCGGTTTGGGCTGGTTTTGTGGGAGAAGCCCTAAGTCGCATTATAAAGGGTGTGGCCGTATTGTTTTGTCGTTTTTCGAGTTTTAGAGGAGAAAAAGAGGCAGAGAGAAAAAGTGGTGATTTTGGAGCTTTGTGGTTGATCCGTGGTGGATTTGTGCTGTTCTTCATCTCTTTCTTCTTCCTAATCCTTTGTCAAGGTGAGTGCATGACCGTAGGCTCGCAGATAAGAGGATTTGTGAATCGTGGATCATGATTTGGTAGAGTTATGTGGTTTTTCGTGTTGTTTTATGTGATAATTGCGGGTTGAATCGCGTGTGGTGTGTTGATTTTGTGATTTGGGTGTTTGTGTGTTGAAAATCGAAGTTGGCGTCGATCTCCTGGATCGGTGTCGATCGACACCAAGCCGGTGTCAGTCGACACCAAACGGGCAAGGTGTCGACCGACACAAGTGTGTGTCGATCGACACAGTCCGGTTTAATCCGGTTATCTGGCGGTTTAAGAAATCAATTGGATTAAGTGGTTTAATCTGGTGTAATTGTAATTAAATGGTTTAATTCGAGAATTAATTAATAATTGGTGAAATTAATTAATTAAGTGATCTAAAAATAATTGTGGAAATTATTTAAGTGTTTAAAAATTATTATTTAATTGTGGTAATTATTTAATAATTAAAGTGAAGGACTTAATAATTGTGGTAATTATTATTATTGTTGAAAATTGTTAAAATTGCGTAATTGGCCTGTAGGCGGGGTGATTGCCTCACTAAGTATTTATTAAATACTTATGCATCTCTTTTTCCCTAATGTGATGCAGGTAGTCGAAATGTTCTTCCGCGGAAAGAGACCGAGAGAAGAGGATGATGAGACTAGGAACTTGATTTTGGCAATCTTGTTGTGGCTAGCACGGAACTCGTTGTTAGGGTGTTAGCTTGATTTTAATAATGTAGCAAACCTGGTGTTTAGGTTGCTAGAATTTATTATTGGTTTTTATTGGTTATTGGTTTATTGTTGAACGGTTTAATTGGTTTAATATTATTGATTTCTTTCGAGAATTTCCGCATCGATAATTAATTAATTAAAAAAAAAAAAAAGAGCTTAGTTGTTTCATTTTGGTATCAGAACGAATACGGTTTTAGGACTGGTAGAATTGGATGATTTGACTATGTGTTTAATTGATTATGTGAGTTAGTCAGTTAGTAGTGTAGTCTCATCCTCTCGGTCTTCCAGTTTTCCGCGGTAAGTTGTGTGTTTTATCTTGTGGTTTGTTTTGTGTTGTCTAGTTTCTCATGTACTGTGCTGTGGTAGTGCAGTGAGATGGATGCAGGAGGCCGTGGCAGGGGCCGTGGCGGAGGCCGTGGCAGGGGCCGTGGTCGTGGAGCTCAGGCTGATTCCGGTGAGAGTGCAGTGCCTAGTGTGGAGCCTAGTGTGGCGACAGCGTCAGAGACTCAGTTTGTGGCGAGTGAGGCCAGTTTGGGCGCTAGTATGGGCGCGGGAGTTGGGGTTGCCCCAGGTGCGGGTGCCGCCCCGGCTCATGGTCTTGGTGACCAGTTGATGGGGGTTCTGACGCAGATTTTGGCACGTCTCCCGCAGGTAGTTCCAGAGCAGGCTCCGGGTGTTCCTACGGTGGTGGGGGCACAGCAGGGCGTTTTTGTTGGGCAGCATGGTGCTGCAGTGGTTGGGCATCCTTCCTATCTCGAGATGATGAGGGAGATGCAGAGGATCGGGACGCCTTTCTTTGAGGGTAGAGGTGGGCCTGAGGAGGCCGATGAGTGGCGGCAGAGGTTGAAACGGAACTTCCGTTCGGTCAGGTGTCCAGAGGGGTACCAGGTGGAGTTGGCAGTGCATTACCTTGGTGGGGATGCACACTTGTGGTGGCGTTCTGTCATGTTGAGGAGAGCGGCGTGGACTTGGGGTGACTTCCTAGCGGAGTTCAACGCCAAGTATTTTCCTCAGGAGGCCAGAGACAGATTTCAGTTGAGGTTTGTGGCATTGACTCAGGGAGATAGGTCAGTGCGAGAGTACGACGCTGAGTTTGGCAGACTTGTGGCGTATACTGGTTACAGTCTTGAGGGTGAGCGGAGTCTGATGGCGATATTCCTTCAGGGTCTTCGATCGAGCATCAGGACTCAGTGCAGAGGTAGTTCGTATTCTACCAGGGCAGAGTTGGTGGAGCTAGCAGCGTCCATCAATGAGGACCTTCGTGAGCAGGTTGGTCTAGTTGTGGTGCCAGCTGCGGTTGTTCCTGCTACCCAGTCGAGGGGCCAGCAGCAACAGCATCAGCGTAGGAGTTTCAGTTCTGGTTCTAGCAGGGGCGGCAAGCCTGCGCAGGGCCAGAAGAGGAGACTTGAGGAGGTTGCTGGAGGCAGCCAGAGTGTTCGTAGTTGCTTCAGTTGTGGCAGCTTGGAGCATCGGGTGGCTAGTTGTCCCAAGAGTAGTGCGTCTCGGGATACTAGAGTGTGCTTTCACTGCAGGGAGCCGGGGCATATCAAGCCCTTGTGTCCCAAGTTGCAGCAGGTGTCAGTGGCGTCGGTTCAGCCGGTGGCGCAGATTGCAGCAGTGCAGCCGTTGGAGCAGTTGGGAGCAGCGCCGAGGGTGTACTCTTCGGCAGAGGTGGTCCAGACCAGCCAGTCAGGCCAGATCACAGGTAAAATTCTGATTCAGACTTCGAAAGTTCTTAGTGTAGAATTGTGGTGTGGTTGTCTGTTCTTTATTTTACTGTGATAGTGTTTAGGGTTCTCAACACTTGTGAATGTGTAGGGACCTTGTTAGTGGGTGGTGTTGAGTCTCACGTGCTGTTTGACTCGGGAGCATCGAACTGCTTCATTACTCCGGAGTGTGCCGAGAGTAGAGGTATCCAGAGTAGCGCTGGTGAGCGCAAGGGTTTTGTCAAGGTTGCCGGTGGAGGTTACTTGACTACTTCGGGTCGTGCTAGAGCAGTCGACGTTCAGATTGCAGGGCAGTCTATGCCAGCAGACTTGGTCATCAGTCCGGTGGAGCTGTATGACGTGATTTTGGGGATGGACTGGCTGTCATGTTACAGAGTTCATCTGGATTGTTTCAGAGGCAGAGTTGTGTTTGAGCGAGATGCAGGGAGGTTGGTTTATCAGGGTGTGAGACCGACTTCAGGGAGTCTTGTGATCTCGGCTATTCAGGCTGAGCAGATGTTAGGGCGAGGCTGCGAGGCGTTTTTGGCGACGATAGTGATGTCGGAGTCTAGTGGTGAGGTGGTTCTTGAGGATACTGAGGTTGTCCGGGAGTTCGAGGATGTGTTTCGGTCACTGAAGGGGTTGCCACCATCTCGGTCAGATCCCTTCACGATTGAGTTAGAGCCCGGGACAACTCCAATATCGAAGACACCTTACAGGATGGCGCCAGCGGAGCTGGCAGAGCTGAAGAAGCAGCTAGAGGACCTTTTGAGTAAAGGGTTCATCAGACCGAGTGTTTCACCGTGGGAAGCACCAGTATTGTTTGTTAAGAAGAAGGATGGCAGTTTCCGGTTGTGCATCGATTATCGGGGACTCAACCGAGTCACAGTGAAGAACAGGTATCCACTCCCTAGGATTGATGAGTTGTTGGATCAGTTGAGGGGTGCTACCTGGTTCTCCAAGATTGACTTGGCATCGGGTTATCATCAGATCCCGATAGATGAGGCAGATGTTCGCAAGACGGCGTTCAGGACGAGGTATGGGCACTTCGAGTTTGTAGTCATGCCGTTTGGGCTGACTAATGCGCCGGCAGCGTTTATGAGATTGATGAACGACGTGTTCAGGGAGTTTTTGGACGTGTTCGTTATCATTTTCATTGATGACATCTTAGTGTATTCGAGGAGTCCAGAGGAGAATGCGACTCACTTGAGGCTTGTTTTGGAGAAGCTTCGAGAGCAGAAGCTGTTTGCTAAGATGAGCAAGTGCAGCTTTTGGCAGAGAGAGATGGGGTTTCTTGGCCATATCGTTTCTGCAGAGGGTGTGTCTGTGGATCCGGCTAAGATCGAGGCTCTCAGGGATTGGCCTAGACCGAGTAGTGCTACCGAGATCAGGAGTTTTCTGGGTTTAGCAGGGTACTACAGGAGGTTTGTCAGGGGCTTTGCGAGTATGTCTCAGCCGATGACGAGGTTGACAGGCAAGGATGTGCCGTTTGTGTGGTCGCCGGAGTGCGAGGAGAGCTTTGGGAAGCTCAAGGAGATGTTGACTAGTACACCAGTGTTGGCATTACCTGATCCGGGGAAGCCTTATGTGGTGTATACAGATGCTTCAGGTGTTGGGTTGGGTTGTGTCTTGATGCAGGAGGGCAGAGTGATTGCTTATGCTTCGAGGCAGTTGCAGGGCAGTGAGCGCAACCGCCCTACACACGATCTTGAGTTGGGAGCGGTGGTCTTTGCACTCAAGATTTGGAGGTCTTATCTTTATGGTGGTGCAGTGCAGATCTTTACAGATCACAAGAGTTTGAAGCATATCTTTACTCAGCCTTTGCTGAATGCGAGGCAGACGCGTTGGGTGGAGTTTCTGGCAGATTATGATCTGGATATTGTGTATCATCCAGGCAAGGTCAATTTGGTGGCAGATGCATTGAGTCAACGGCGAGTTGATTCAGCTAGAGAGCAGAATGTGGAGACTTTGGTCAGCGAGATTTGTACATTGAGGCTTTGTGCGATTTCAGAGGAGCCTTTGGGTTTAGAGGCAGCTGATCAGGCAGACTTACTCAGTAGGATCAGAGTGGCTCAGCAGGATGATCAGGGTTTGGTGGATGCATCGCGGGCAGCTGGTTCTGAGTATGAGGTCTCGGCGAATGGGACGATATTGGTTCGTGGGCGATTTTGTGTGCCCAAGGACGAGGAGTTGAGACGAGAGGTCTTGAGAGAGGCTCATGCGAGCAAGTTTTCGATTCATCCGGGTGCGACCAAGATGTACCGTGACCTCAAACGGTACTATCACTGGGTGGGGATGAAGAGAGATGTGGCAGATTGGGTTGCGAGGTGCAACACGTGTTCGTTGGTCAAGGCAGAGCATCAGGTTCCAGGTGGACTTTTGCAGAGCTTACCCATTCCAGAGTGGAAGTGGGATATGATCACGATGGATTTTGTGGTGGGATTACCTATCTCACGGACGTTTGATGCGATTTGGGTCATTGTGGATCGTTTGACCAAGTCCGCGCATTTCTTGGCCATCAAGAAAACAGACGGGGCTGCTGTCTTGGCTAGGAAGTTTGTGCGAGAGATTGTGAGGTTGCATGGGGTACCAGCTAGTATTGTGTCGGATAGAGATCCGAGATTTGCCTCAGAGTTTTGGAGGGCATTTCAGACAGAGATGGGCACCAAGGTGCATATGAGTACAGCGTATCATCCGCAGATAGACGGGCAGTCAGAGAGGACTATCCAGACATTGGAGGATCTGTTGAGGATGTGTGTGTTGGATTGGGGTGGCCATTGGGATGATCATCTGTGTTTGGCGGAGTTTGCCTACAACAACAGTTATCAGTCTAGTATCGGCATGGCTCCTTATGAGGCTTTGTATGGGAGGCCATGTAGGACACCCTTATGCTGGACCCAAGTGGGGGAGCGCAGCATGTTTGGGGCTACCTTTGTTCAGGAAACGACGGAGAAGATCCGTGTTTTGAGGCTGAACATGAAGGAGGCTCAGGATAGACATAGGAGTTATGCAGACAGGCGGCGACGTGAGCTTGAGTTTCAAGTGGGAGATAGAGTGTATCTCAAGATGGCTATGTTGAGGGGCCCTAACAGGTCCATAGCAGAGAACAAGCTCAGTCCGCGGTTTATGGGTCCGTTCCCGGTGGTGGAGCGAGTTGGGCCAGTGGCTTATCGGTTGGAGCTGCCACCGATTATGAGCGCCTTCCACAAGGTGTTTCATGTGTCTATGTTGCGGAGGTGTCTGCATCCTTCAGAGGAGTTGGTGGCTGAGATTCCAGAGGATCTTCAGCCAGATATGACGGTTCCGGCGGTTCCTGTGAGGATTCTCGAGAGGGGAGTCAAGGTTCTGCGGAACAAGAGAGTGCCATTGTTGAGAGTCTTGTGGGACTGTAGTGGCACTGAGGAGGAGACTTGGGAGCCAGAGGAAAAGATGAAGCTGAAGTTCAGGAAGTGGTTCGACAAGCAGATGATCGAGTGAGCTTCTTCGTCTTTGTGGTTCTAGTGTGATAGCGTGGTGCTATGTTTTGTTATTGTTGTTGGTTTATGTATTTTCGTTTTTGGCGTTGTAACGATATACATTTTTGAGTTATATGAGATGGTGCTTCCTCATTTTTGGTTATGTGGTTTGGATGTTACAAGTGTGTTGACCAGTGGGTCGTGAGACAATCTTTCCATCTATGTCGTAAACATTCTCGAATTTTTACTCTGAGGGCGTGGTGTCCCTGAATAACTCATTGCCAAGAGATAGTGTTCTCTGTTAGACTTGTACGAGAGGGTCGCTACCTCAAGTACAATTGACATGTTACTTATTAGTGACTAGTGTGTCGCGTAGTATGTAACGAGAGGATAGTGTTCCTCTTGAGGAGATAGTGTTCTCCGGCAGAGTTGAGTTAAGAGTAAAAATGTTGGGGAAATGTAGGTATGGCATAGAAATAGATGTGAGTCTCGGGGATCAAGTGAGGATCTCGTGTGTTGGCCAAGTGGGCCGGATTGGATGGTGTCGTCTGTGGTAGACGTGTTGTGTTGGGATTCGAGGACGAATCCAGTTTAGTGGGGGAGAATTGTAACATCCGTAAACCAATCTATCGCTTCTGGGAAGCGGTGTCGATCGACACCAGGGGTAGTGTCGGTCGACACCAAAGGTTAAAATCGATTTCGGTTCGATTTGAGTTCCGGTTTGGGCTGGTTTTGTGGGAGAAGCCCTAAGTCGCATTATAAAGGGTGTGGCCGTATTGTTTTGTCGTTTTTCGAGTTTTAGAGGAGAAAAAGAGGCAGAGAGAAAAAGTGGTGATTTTGGAGCTTTGTGGTTGATCCGTGGTGGATTTGTGCTGTTCTTCATCTCTTTCTTCTTCCTAATCCTTTGTCAAGGTGAGTGCATGACCGTAGGCTCGCAGATAAGAGGATTTGTGAATTGTGGATCATGATTTGGTAGAGTTATGTGGTTTTTCGTGTTGTTTTATGTGATAATCGCGGGTTGAATCGCGTGTGGTGTGTTGATTTTGTGATTTGGGTGTTTGTGTGTTGAAAATCGAAGTTGGCATCGATCTCCTGGATCGGTGTCGATCGACACCAAGCCGGTGTCGGTCGACACCAAACGGGCAAGGTGTCGACCGACACAAGTGTGTGTCGATCGACACAGTCCGGTTTAATCCGGTTATCTGGCGGTTTAAGAAATCAATTGGATTAAGTGGTTTAATCCGGTGTAATTGTAATTAAATGGTTTAATTCGAGAATTAATTAATAATTGGTGAAATTAATTAATTAAGTGATCTAAAAATAATTGTGGAAATTATTTAAGTGTTTAAAAATTATTATTTAATTGTGGTAATTATTTAATAATTAAAGTGAAGGACTTAATAATTGTGGTAATTATTATTATTGTTGAAAATTGTTAAAATTGCGTAATTGGCCTGTAGGCGGGGTGATTGCCTCACTAAGTATTTATTAAATACTTATGCATCTCTTTTTCCCTAATGTGATGCAGGTAGTCGAAATGTTCTTCCGCGGAAAGAGACCGAGAGAAGAGGATGATGAGACTAGGAACTTGATTTTGGCAATCTTGTTGTGGCTAGCACGGAACTCGTTGTTAGGGTGTTAGCTTGATTTTAATAATGTAGCAAACCTGGTGTTTAGGTTGCTAGAATTTATTATTGGTTTTTATTGGTTATTGGTTTATTGTTGAACGGTTTAATTGGTTTAATATTATTGATTTCTTTCGAGAATTTCCGCATCGATAATTAATTAATTAAAAAAAAAAAGAGTTTGGTTGTTTCACTTTGTGTGGGAACAATAATATTAATTAGTTTTTAGACTTTATTCATGCTAATAATATGTCAGCCTCATGTTTTGTTTTTCTTGCTAAACATTTGAATTTCATTAGTAAATGAGAAGGTTTGTAAAAGAATATCAAAGAGCTAAGCATAATAAGAACAACCTTGGCAAAAATATGAACAACGTTAGCCAAGTTTGCATTAGGTCACGAAAAGCTTTCCCTTTTTTTCTTGGCCAGAATTGCGTGACGAACGAGACGATCAATTCCTTTGCACAATCGTCAGTCTCGTGTTAAGGACCACATCCACGCCATAACTATCTGCTAGTTTATTTCGGTTTTCAGTGACGCTTCAACCTAATTAGTATATTAATTTGTATTTGGATATATACGTATCTGTTGCCTTATCTCAATACGGCAGTGAAGGCCAAAACCCGTTACTATTATAAGACGGACCTCTCTCACGTTTGCCGTCAAAGACACGGCACAACCCACCGGCAAAAGATATAGTTTTCAAGCTTTTTGCCATCAATTTTTGCCCTAATCGAGACAAAGGTTTTGCAGAAACCACCAAAATTCTTTTTTTTTGTTTTTTAAAAAAATTCGGATCGAGTTTCCGTTCCTATAAAAAGTATAGTTCCGAAAATGAAACCACAACAAGAGCGTATAAAGAGCAAACCTGTAATCTAGCCATAGGCGGCAGGCCTCTTGTTTAATGTCAGGTGGCTTCTTTCATAATAAGAGCGTGAGCATGACCTAAGAATATATCAATCAATCGTAACATATATTTTTTGCAAAAGATAACACCAAACAGTCACATCTCTTTGATCAAAACCTTAATAGGTTAGATGACCTGCCATTTGATTTGGATTAACTAGCAGCTTCTCTCCTAATATTTATATGACACTCGAATAATATTTTCTATATATTTATCAGTTGCACGTAAACTTTATGTATACAAATGAACTTAACGCATATATATACATATACAAATTATATACACGTAAACTCAAGGCACAGCTATTTTGTTTTTGGATTTTGGAAGGAGGGAGAAGAAAGAAGCTTAATAAGTTTTGACAATTCTTTGGTGTATGTTCAAAACATGCATTTAATTCATAAAGTTGTTACTCAGCTGCCTTTTTATTCTTGTCCTTGGCGTTTGACGTCTACTCAGTTTTGTTATAAGCAAATGCATTATTTCAAAAGACAACAAGTTGTAAATTGATCTCATCGATTTGATAACATATTCAAGGGAGTAAATTTCAGAATTGCATTCCAAGTTTTTTTCTGGACTGAATTTCATACCAAAGTAAAACAATTGAGTTTCTCATGTGACATGATAGAACATCTAGTCTAATGTGGATGCATGTCGAGCGATAGGAACACATGATAATAGAGGATCTGAAATAGTATTTGAGAAATCCAAGTGGTGGTAATTTAGCGGTTTCCACTTGAAGAGGAGTTATCATGTTAGTTTAGGCCAGAGATTAATACTCCTCAAACTTAGAATTAATTATATAGTTATTCACTTGGGCAGTCGAAATGATGTCTTAGACCCAATAGAAAATCCCGTCATTTTGCTACTCGACGGTTATATTCACTTCCCTCCCCTGGTCCCTGGAGGAATTACTGGAGTGTCCCGGAACACCCCCAATTATCAGGAAAAAGAACAAAAAAACCGACATGAGAACATTTATATTTTCTTCACTTAATAGTTACGCGGTAGCAATAAAACAAAACTGTAGTAAAGAAAAGAAACATATCTATAAGAATTTTATAAAAGGTTAGAAGCCAATTTTCTGTGGTTATAGAGTTAGAAACACTTTAGTGTATTATGATATTTATATAAAATTTCACATTCTAAGAGGTTACATTATCATTATACGTATTAAAAATATGGTTAGTAAAAATGAAACGTTCTTTAATATATGAATTAGGATTTTTAGAGTTTATAATTTATATGAAAATGTTGTTTTCGTTGTTCCATCGAATATACCACTTCTCAGGGTAAATGAGGACAATTTTGTCTATGCAACTCCTATATAAACAGAGACAAACTCATCTTTAAATTCACCCCAATTAAGGATCACGAAACCCTTTGGCAAGTAATGGTTGATACCCAAAATATTCTTTTTGTCTGTAGACCATACCAACAGAATCTCGCACCTCAACCTCTGACCCCCTTCTCCGCCGTGACTCCCCACCGTGCGACAGCTTTACGACGGTGCCGCCTCATCTCTGCCACAACCCTCGAAATGATCCTCGAGGAAGAGACGGCACCGGAAGAAGATCGTCCAAGCACTGCAACTGCGATGGATTCTCTTGCGGTATTTCCGGCGACCTCTTGATTCTTTGACATCAAGAAACAAGTCTCTTTTCTGCTTTATGGAAGCTACAAGTTCCCTTGATGACCTTTCACCACAAAGCGATTGAACGTGTTTTTCAAAATTTCTTGTATATTAAGTTAGTGAGGTTGATGCTTTGTTTTTAGAAGTTGATTCAACTTTCTTTTCTTTTATTTTATAAATCTAGTTTCCACTGGATAATAATCATGTGAAACTCTTACCTGAAAAATATGTTCTTATTGGTCTCACCACCAATAAATATTTTAATTTTCTTTCATAAACTAGGGATGGATCGCTTTACGTGAAATTCAGTATATGTTATTTATGGATGTGATTAAAGAAAAGGCAAATGACTAAAATGAACTAATTTTTTTTGGTATGACTCCAAAATTGACAAATAAGTTTCTTTATGACCAAAATAATGGACTAAAATTCTACATCCAAAACCTAACAAACTAAATCGGTTAAAAGTAGATAATATTGGGGCATTCCGAGAATTGAACTCGGGACCTCTCGCACCCTAAGCGAGAATCATACCACTAGACCAAATGCCCTTGTGTTTAATATTAATTTGAGCCCAAATATAGCATTCTCTTCTAAATGTAAATCACAGCTAGGTTTTCAGAATTTGGTAAATATTATTTTTTCTACGATCGATTCCAAAAGAGACAAAGAAGGGAGAAGAATAGAGCTTTGGACCGAGACAAAAACAGAGAAGCCATTCTGAGGCCTTGATTGGTAGAGCATTTAGAAGAGCATTATGTTTTTTGTAATTCAATCTACTTTTATTAATAGAGTATTTAGGAGAGCATTTAGAAACTGCTAATGCTCTATAAACTGCTCATTGAAGGTTTTCAAAGCATTGAAGGTTTGAAATATTAAAAAATATTATAATAATTATATTTTATTTATTTATAATGATAAAAAATCGAAAATTATATTTATATTAAATTTAAAATATTATAATTTTGAAAATTATTTTTATCATTAATGTATTATTCATAAAATAATAATTTAATAACATTAAAATTTAATAAATATAATTTAAATATTAAATAATTATTAAATAATTTATAAAAAATTAGAAAAATCTTATGTTATTTATAGAATATATATAATGCATTAAAATAAATATCAACATAACACATTAAATATTTTAACAAAAAGTTATAATAAAATAGCTCACAGCTCTCTACCAATCACATAAAATATATATTAGTCAAGAGTATACAGCTTCAGCACCACCCTGCTTATGCCCCATAAGCTTAATACTCTTCTAAATGCTTTACCAATCAAGGCCTGAATCTAATCACTTGAGAAAAATAGAAGTTCAGACACAAAAGACAAAGAAGTTATGAGGTATATGTTCATAATTCCGTTTAATGCCATATGGGCCTAAATAAGTATTTCTAGTTAGAATTAGGGTTTGTTTTTGCATTTCTTCTAAATTCAGTTTTATCTTGCAAATTTACAATAGTTGTGGGTTTTCTTTGCAATTGTTCCTTTTTTACTGCTGAATCAGTTAGCCGGCGGACCGGACGGCAAATTGAATTGAAGCTTCACTTCTAAAACCCTAATCTCCCCCAAAAACCTCTTCTTTCTTCATCCGCATCTCTCTCTCCCTCTCTCGAATCTCAACTGCTTCAATGGCGTCGTTTGAGCGTTTCGTCGACATGTACGACCCGAGATTGAAGCCTAAGTTTCTCCGGAACCTTCTGTCCGAGTATGTTCCCAACGAGAAGCAGCCTGTGACCAATTTTCTATCACTCCCCAAGGTTGTTTCAACTATCGCCACCCATAAGCTCTTATCTGAGTCTCCTCTAGCTTCAACTGAACAGAAGCTTCAAAATAAGTCGAATTCAGCCGTCGATGATTGTGTTGATAGGCTGGTGACTCTGATTTCTTCTGATATGGTACGAATCTGTCTTCAGTACTGGGTTTCTTCGGTTACTATCTACTTCGGAAGATAAAAAGTTTTTGACTTTGTCATGTTTATTGCTTTTAGCCAGATAAATGCTGGGTGGGTATTTGTTTGCTGGGTGTGACTTGTCAAGAATGCAGCTCAGATCGTTTCTTTGCTTCATACTCTGTTTGGTTTAACTGTTTATTATCACATATTAAGGTATGTATGGCTTGCTATATACTGAGATTTTTGTTCTGTCTTCTTCCATTTTATGTTGAAAGTAATATGATTTGTATTCGTTTTTCAAGCAGAATCCTGCAAGTTCTAGAATTGTCCGAGTGGCTTCATGTACCTCAATCTCTGATCTTCTTACAAGGTCTGTAAAAAAAAATGAATCTTTTCTACTTGCTATTCCATTTTGTTTTCTGCTATTTGTTATCTTCGATTTTCTCTGTTCCGTGTGTTGAAAATGGATCAGAGACCGCCATTATTTACACTGGAAAAGCTATGTAAATCAGATTGATTCCATTCCTATATTTGTTTGTTTGTGTTCTACCATTTCCTTGGGTTTGCTTTTCAAGATTTTTGAAACAAGGAACTTTTGGAAATCTAAGATGCTTTTTTTTTAATTGAATCAGGCTGTCTAGATTTTCGAATACGAAGAAAGATGCAGTTTCACACGCTGCGAAAGTAATCCTGCCAATCATTAAACTATTGGATGAAGATCCTTCAGAAGCACTATGGGTAAGTGCCGCAATTAAGAAGGCCACATAAAAGAAAAAGTTAGCTTCATTCCTACATTCTTGGTTTTGTGCCATGTCTGTTCTACCAATTTGATTTAGATGTTCAACATGTGGAGTTATGCATCAGTTCCTCTGTTTGAATCCCATTTAGCAGAATCATACTAGAACTCGTGATTGATATAAGAATTTAGTGAAGTCTCACATATACTTTAGCAACCCGCTCATTTGATTGCTCGAATTCTCAGTTTGAATTTTGATTGACATTTGATCTGCAGGAAAGCATTTTACATCTGCTAAGTACAGTTGTAATCTTGTTTCCTGCTGCCTTCCACAGTAATTATGACAAGGTCAGCTCTCTTCCCTTCTTAAATGTATTTTCTATTTTGATAGCTACATGACAACAGCTCATAGTCTAATGAAAAACATGCAGATGTGCTTAGTTGGTAACATAATTATTTGAAGAATTTCTGGTGATTATCATATTGTATTACCGCCATATTGAAGTCTATTTGAAATGCTATTCCTTGCAGGTTGAAGCCGCTATTGCCGCCAAAATATTTTCTGCAAAAACCAGTTCTAATATGTTAAAGGTATTCATCTTTTTAGCTGATACTATTTCGTATTTTCCATCAACTTAGCAAAGAAATATTAACTTGCACTTCTTTCCTTCTATCTCAACCTTCAGAAATTTGCCCACTTTCTAGCTTTGCTCCCCAAAGCTAATAAAGGGGATGAGGCCAGCTGGTCCTTGATGATGCAAAAGCTATTGATATCTATAAACGTACATTTAAATAATTTTTTCCAAGGTCTAGAAGAAGGTAATTTGTTCAGTTCTTTGGTCTTTTTGTTTGTTTGTGTGCGGCTATAGTGGGTTGATAGAACATGATGACATGTGTTACAGAAACGAAAGGGAAAAAAGCACTCCAACGACTGACTCCTCCTGGGAAAGACTCTCCTTCGCCTTTGGGAGGTCTAAATGGGGGTTTGGATGATGCGTCGTGGAACTCTGAACAATTGATCGCAACCAGAGTTTCTGCACTTATGTTCTGCTGCTCAACGATGCTAACTAGCTCAAACAGATCTAAGGTAGTGTGATTTCTCTTGGTTTTTAAGCGGGAGAGGGTGATCTTTTTTTGTAAGTGGTCATAGATAGATAAGTTTGCCATTTGGGCTTATAGATTATGCATCCTTGTTAAAGCAATTAAGTTTAGCATTTCCCTGCTTATGCCGTGTCCAAAGTTTGGATTGCTGCTCAGCAGAGTCCTTACGGCTCTCTTAATTGGTGCTATTGTAATCCGACCATGTCATTTGCTACTGAAAATTCCTAATATTCTTTTTGTCAACATTCAGGTTAATATTCCAGTTGGGTCATTATTATCCCTTGTTGAACGACTGCTGGCGGTGAACGGCTCTCTACCTCAAGCTATGTCACCCTTCATGACAGGGATCCAACAAGAACTGGTTTGTTTAGAACTTCCTACTTTGCATTCGTCGGCTCTGGAACTCTTGCGAGCTACTATAAACAGTATCCGCAGGTAAACAGGTCTCCTTTCGTTCTCGATAGTAGCGGAAGCTATCATTTCTATTTAACCGGCTTTATTACCTCCATAGGCCAAAACTATAAATATGTACATGTCAGATGCACGTGAAAGATTATATATCAACTGAAACCTAACCATAATTTTGTTGGCACTGGCAATCAAGGAGTTGTTCCTTTGATAGTTTATGCCTTCACTAAAAACAGTTTTGCTCTGACTTTCATTTTCCAGATTCTGCGAGCTACAAATTTTATTTTCTCGTTTTCCCAGATAATGGATTGTTACTACACGTTTCTGTGCCGTAGGAACTAAACAACATCCTCGTATTGATTCATTTTGCAGCCAACTTTTACCATATGCTGCATATGTGGTGAGACTTGTTAGTAGTTACTTCAGGAAATGTTCATTGCCAGAATTAAAGATAAAGCTCTACTCAGTCACTACAACCTTGCTCAAATCCATGGGTGTAGGTAATTTGCACAAGATCTTACCTTTAGTTACATTTTCATTTCTCGGGTTGATGTGATAAAAATCAAGATCACTTCTGCTAACATACTTGTCTGACCAGGAATGGCAATGCAACTGGCACAGGAAGTTGTCACTAATGCCTCTGTGGATCTAGACCCGACAATTGTAGAAGGATTTGATGCGGTATCTACCAAAACCCCGTTGCTTACTAATAGAGCTCTTCTTCAGGCTGGCACTAAAAAAAGGAAGCATTCAACTAAATCAGCAGTCGAGGCAGAGAATTCTGCTTTTGAAGTGGGACTCCCTCACAATCACTCGAATAGCCCGATTTCATTGAAGATAGCAGCTCTCGAGGCACTGGAAACTCTTCTCACCATCGTAAGCTCTTTTAATTTATTACTATTATAAAGTTGGTAGGAAGTTAAACCCTGTGGGTTAGTTACTTGAATCCTACTCACAGTCACCATATTGCTTCTTTGTCATTAATGTTATAACAGTATGAGAGGTTCTCAAATATTCTTCTTTTCTTCCGGGTTTCAGGGTGGTGCATTGGGATCGGATAGCTGGAGAGAACGTGTCGATAAACTTCTAATGACAACAGCAACAAATGCTTGTGTAGGGAGATGGGCCAATGCTGGAACCTACCATTGTTTACCTAATAAGTCGACGACGGATCTGGTTGAGATTCAGCTTGCAGCACTCGGTGCCTTTTTGGCATCTCTTGTTTCTCCATCGCGTGTACGTCCTACATTTTTAGCCGAAGGGCTTGAGCTTTTCCGAACAGGTAACTAAGATTGTTGGCATGGATTAAACTTATCTCTAAAAGCCAGAAACTGTAAGTATCTGATGCATATATCGGACTTTGAACAGGTAAGTTTCAGGCGGAGATGAAGGTTGCTGGATTCTGTGCTCACGCTCTCATGGCTCTTGAAGTTGTCATACACCCGAGGGCACTCCCACTCGACGGTCTCCCATCACTTAGCGACCGGTTCCCGGAGAGCTGTTCTCTGGCCAGCCAAAAACAGAACACACCTAATCTGAATAAGCTGAACGGCATTGCTCACAGTGGTGATGATCTATTCAACAGATGGCTGGCAAAGGCGGATACTCCTTCGAACAGCGAGATTCAGAGAACCTCAGACATGACTTTACCTCTCCAAGAGACCAAAAGATTGAAAATTGGGAATGATTTAGCTACCGTCGTATCTCCGAATGTCCAAGATCATACAGATATGGTGGTTGCATCAGAGAATGTTCAAGAAGCTGATGTGCCTGAGAAAGTTTCTGAATCAACTGTGGAAACTCTAGGACATGGCTCAGACAAAGATGCTATGGTTCCCAAAGAGGGAGAGGATTCAGCGGTTAAGGATAGTCTCATGGAGGAAGCAGGAGTTGGTAAGAAGAGAGAGTCCTTAGGTGAATCTGATGATGATTCTGTTCCGAGTCTTCAGGCAGATGATTTCCTCTCTTCTGATTCTGATATTGAATCTTAACGAAAGATAAAAAGAGTTTACAGATCTGTCTTAAGAGAGAATCATTTTTGTTCCTTAAGCTAAAGTTTTTGATCATGTTTTTTTTTTTTTTTCTCATTGTTTTAAGATGTTCCGTTGAATAGTTCCTACTATATAATGTATCAAGTCCATTTTTCAAAGAGTTTTGTGTTTTTCTTTTGCTTTGCGAGTCTGGTTTGACCAAAGAAGTGCTTTCTTCTTTACTAACTCGTGCAAGAATTTCAGATTTAATTGAGTTCTTAACGAGTTTTTCTTTTATATATATAATCTCAATTCATGATCATTTCAAAAAGGAAGAATTTTGGAAACATGTAGTTGTAAATGCAATACAATTTTCAAACTATTAATAGTTTCAAATTTCAGCGCTTTTCTTTTGATAATACATTGATTAAAACATCAGAAATATATTCCCGTGTCATTTTTAACAACATAGAAAAGAAGGTAAATTCAACTTTTAAGCAACTTTGACATTTATTTGAGATTTGGTGGAAATTTTAAATAAACACTGAATTGTCGTTCTCATAAATATCAAAACTGAATCAGAGATAGCAACAGCCAAAAGCAGAATCAAAACAACAGTCTACAAAAACTTGAGAAAGAGAATATAGAAGAAGAACAAGAAGCAGACTGCATAAACACAGAGACCTTCCTTGAAGCATTCTCCATCCCTCCTGCATTATGATTCAAATCCAGGATACAAAGTTAGCTACATGTCATTACTTTACAAAAACATCCCAGGCTTTTTAAGAAATAGGATCATGAAGCTTACAGATCTTGTTGAAGGCAACAATGTCACAGCTCTGGACGTATTCATTGATCGGTTCAACAGTGAGTTGCTCTTCGATCATGGTGTCAATAGACACAAGGTCATCGACAATGGTGCACATGATCTGCAACTTCTTGATACCGTAACCAACAGGAACAAGCTTTGAAGCTCCCCAAAACAAACCTTCCTGCTGAATAGATCTCACAGCTTCCTCTAGCTTCTTCATGTCGGTCTCATCATCCCATGGCTTGATATCAATCAAAACTGACGACTTTCCAGCTGATAAATAAGCAGTAAAACCATGAGCAATCCAAGACAAAACTTCATGTCACAGAAACTATACAAGTGTATTAACAAAACCCCTAAACTTACATTCCTTCTTCTTTGTAGATGCTTTCGCAGCAGCTGCTCTCTCTTCAGCAGCTTTCTTTTCCTCTTCGGTCTCCTCACCAAAAAGGTCAACATCATCATCATCTTCTTCATCAGCAGCATCCTACAATCAACACATTCCTCTATGAATCTCACTGATTTGCAATCCCAGTACACATTACGAGATAGAGAACAGAAACAATCTGAAAGTACCTTAGAGTCGGCTGCAGGTGGAGTAGCAACAGCCTCTTCAGTGATCGGGGCTGATCCCTCAACAATGACACCGCTTCCTTCAGCAGAAACACCACTGTAAACAGAGACACAGACATTCAATGAATCAATCCCAACAAAAAAACTTAAGATAGATAAAATATGTAGGGAAGACAATGATTGGAGCTTACGAGATCCTCAAGAGGGCATCAATATGCTTGTACCAACGAGATGCGTTCACATACTGTGAAGTTGGGGCCTTTGCAAGAGCACCAAAGACGGTGATATCATCCTTTGAAGCCTGGTATCTGTAAACCATATAGAGGCAAAACTAGTTGATACTCCTATTGTTCTGAAAAAGGTTAGAGATTTCGGATTCCAAATCTATTTAGGATCTTACCCAGTGATGTAACTGCGAGTGAGAAGATGCTCGTCGAGCTTCTTCAATCCAGCATCAGAGTTAAGGTTGGAGAAAGCCGCCATTATTATCGTCTCAAGCTTAAACCTTTTTCACCTGATATATACAGTAGATCACAACAGATCAACCACTAAAACCACAACGATTCAGCAAAAAATCGAAACTTTCGTACTGATTAAAAACCGGAAAACAGAAAACATCGATTCAGGTTCGTAATCAACAAGATTTTAATTGATATATAAATATATACACTTTGAATTTCCAATCACCTAATGATACGATTAAAAACGATTGAACTAGCGAGAGAAAGCGAGATCGAAGAAGAAACCTGAGCTAAAAAGAAATCGAAATCGAAGAAGATACCTGAGCTAAAGAGTGCCGATTTGAAGAAGAGGAATAGCGAGGGATGTTGGGAAGGAATGCACGTGGAGTTTATAGGGAACCCTAGGTTTTCTTTCTCTTATGGGCCTATTTTTGGGCCCAATTAAATCCTCAGGCGTTTGAGACGTATAATCAAATATGAGATTTGTCAATTAGAAAAAAAGAAAAAAAAAGGAAAAAAGGTACTGTTAGTTTTGGGGGAAAAAATCATGTTAGAAATATTTCCTTAAAAAGTCTTCAAAGCAAATTGCCAATCTAAATAATTTTGAATTCTTTTATCGGCAATAATTTTTTGATTTGTCTTAATTACCGTTTTTTAACTTTTTTTTTTTGTCATCAAACGGTTTACAAAACACAATTTTTTTTTTTCACAGCCTCTACTTCTAAAACAGCTTGGAAAATCTAAGCTAGTGAAACAGAGTTTACATAATACACATCAGTAGATAGATCTCGAGCACTCCGTGCTAACTTGTCTGCCTTCGTGTTTTTCGTTCTTGATATATGGACAATAGAAAAGGAGGTGAACCTCATTTTACATCTGTCAATCTCTTCCAGTAGGATTGCGAATACCGGCCACTCCTCAGGTGCAGACACCATCTTCACCACGTCGGAACAGTCCGTCTCGAACACCATTATTAACTTGTTATGTCGTACATACATTGCATAGCCCATATTAGAGCCTCCACCTCTGCTTGAAGTGACGATAAGCCCCGCCGCAGGTTACACGTACCCATAAGCTTGTCGCCCGTATCAGTATTGAAATAATACCATCCCAAACCTGCCCTACATTCTGTCGCTTTCCAAGCGCCATCCACCTGGAATTTGTCACCCGATACATGTATGACCACCGGGACCTCTAGGTGCGGGTATACATCCTCTTGTTGATGCTGGGCCATTTCCCAAGCCGAGGCCTCCGCTGCCACGAGGTTAATAATCTCGCTGGGATCAGAGTCTTCGTTTGTGAAAACTTTTTTATTACGGTCTTTCCAAATATACCAAAGCAACCAAGGGTACATCCCCATTCTATTATCGTTTGGCAAATGCCAAAATAAGTGAGCCATATTTGTAAATAAACCTTCTGTCGAGAACCGGTTGATGACCGAAGGAATCGGGGATAATGCCCAAACCTGTAACGCCGGTGGACATTCAAATAACATATGATTAATTGTTTCCGCTGACATTCCACATCGCATGCATTGTGGGTCTATCTGAATACCGCGGCTTCGTAGTCTTGTCCCAACCGAAATACACCCCGTTATGATCTGCCAAAGGAAATGTTGTAGTTTTTTAGTACATTGTATTTTCCACGCTTGTGCCTGAAGGGGCCGAACATCTGGGTCAAAGGATATAATATTATCATCCTCCAGATGTTGTTGCGCTATTGCATATCCCGATTTAACCGTATATCGGCCTATCTTCGTGAAGAACCATCCCATAGAATCCGGCCTACTAACATGGGAGGTCGCGATTCCCATGATAAAAGAGACATCCATAATATCGAATAGTTGATTTAATAGTGGTAAATTCCACGTTGATTTTCCGGGAGTCATTAATTCACTCACCCGAACATAAGGGTAACAATTTATCCCGTTTCCCATGGCTGGCCTCGGGCGAGAAGCTAGAATCCATGGATCATCCCAAACTGACATGGATGTTCCTAAAACAACTCTTCTAATAAGCCCTTTGTGAACTAGAGGTCGAGCCGAAACTATACTCTGCCATCCGTAGGAAGGAGAGTAAGATTTAATGGGATCCAAAGGAGTAGCGTTACGATAATAAGGTCCTTTAAAAACTCGTGAAAATAATGAATCTGGGTTATCCATTAAACGCCATAGTGGTTTTGCCAATAAAGCCGTATTAAAATCCTCAATTATCCGAAACCCCAATCCCCCATGATTTTTGTGACGGCACAATTTATTCCAAGCCAGCCAATGCAATCCACGTGTTTGGCCATTATTGCTCCACCAGAAGTTTGATACCGCGCTAGAAAGCTTATTTGTAACTCCTTTAGGCAAGCGAAAACAGGACATTACATGCGTAGACATCGCCGAGATGACATATTTAATAAGGATATCTTTACCCCCTTTTGACAGCCACTTTGAATTCCATCCATTAATTCGTTTTGTTGTCTGTCTACCAGAAAACTGAATATTTTTGTCTAAGCGCCCCCTAAACTTTCCGGTATTCCAAGATAGGTGCCCATACCTCCAACATTACTTATTCCCAGGATTTGATGGATCTCAGCACGCGCTCCCACATCCACCGTGTGTCCAAATTGTACCGAATATTTTGCAAAATTAATTTGTTGTCCATATGTAATCTCGTACTCTTTTAGTATTTGTAGTAACACCCGACTCTCTTCATTATTTGCTTTACAAAAACACAATTCTATATCAATAGTTCTGAACATTTCAGAATTTAAGACAGAAATACGATGTGAATAAAAAGTTGTGGTCACCCGCGGGTATCTGTAAACTCAAGCAGAGTGGATGCGGGTTTTCAATCGTATGTGTAAAAATTTGGCAAGACGGATCAAAGCAGATCAAAAATATATTAGAATCCATGTGGAGCGGGTTAAGCAGGGCAGATTTCACCCGATTGACAAGCCTACACATCTAAATATATAAAGTAAAACCCACTCTCTTCTCAGCCCTCCACGTCAGCAGAGAAGAGCTCTAGAAAACTGACACGTCATCCAGCCAATTTAATCTATTATATTTTATTTTTTTTCTATTTTAATTTTCATAATAATTATCATTTATTATTATAATAATTTTAATAAGAATATGAAAAGTCATTTTAAAAAGAAAAGGAAAAAAGTTATATATAAATCTACAAAAACTATTATTTAGTAATTTTACTTTTATCATATTATATAATTTACATTGATGCTAAGATATTATAGAAAGAACATTGATTTTTTAAAAGTATTTTAGGATGAAATGAGACGAGATCGAACAGGATGAGACGAAAAAAACATAACGAGAGAAGAAATAAATTTTGCATACTTATTATTATATTAAGTGACAAGACGGGATCTAAAAAAAGGAAATGAACGGGATAAGACAAGACGGAAAATTTGCCTACCTTTAATTATATTTAGGGGCAGAACAGAAAAAAAAAAAAACAAAAAAACATAATGAGACAGGACAAGACGGAAAGGAACAGAATGGAATATGATGGGACTGGACGGGATGAGATGGACAGGGTGGACAGGACATGATGAAAAGAAATGGAACGGGACGGGATTGGACGGGATGAAAAGGGATATAATGGGATGTGAAGGGACAGGATGAAAATTTCGCCTAAACCCTAATTATATTTAAAGACAAGAAAGAGATAGGACAAATGGAAATGATCATAATAGGGTAGGATGTGACTGGACAGGGCGGACAAGGCGGACAGGACGGACGTGACAGGAAAGAATGTGACAAGATGAAAATGAACGAAATGGGACAAGATGGGACTAGACGGGAATTTTGTCTACCCCTAATTATATTTAGGGAATGTGACAAGAAGAACCGGAAGGAACGGAATGGGACATAAGAAAATGGAAAAAAAAACATAATGGGATAGAATGGGACCGGACGGGACGGGACAGATAGGACGGACGGGATGGGAAAGAACAGACTTGATGAAAATGAACGAAATGGTATGAAATGGAACAGGACAATACGAGAATTTTGCATAACCTAATTATATTAAATTAATATGTGTATAATATTTTTGAAACAATAATAAACCATGAAATAAATTAAATTTGCGAAAAACAATAAATTAACACAACAATATAAATTTCCGCGCGAAGCGCGGGTCTCCCCTAGTGCTCATAAATATTAAATACTAAAACAAACACGCCAAAACATAAGCCGTCCATGATGTGTTCCGGTTTTGGCATTTATTATGAATAAAAGTTGACCCTATATGCATTAGAGGGTGTCTACTTAGATTGAAAAAAAAAAAAGATAAGCATTGGTCCACGTAAACATTTATATAATTAAGAAATTTTCCAATTTGTAAATATGTAAAAGATAAAGAAATTAATTATATATGATTTTAAACAACTAATAGTATCATGACACATCATCACTAAAATTAATTATTTATTTTTCTTTTTTATTTTTGAAATTTTTTTCTAAAATAAATACTTTAAAAAATAAAGAAATTATTTTTTTAATAACAATCAAAAGAAAAGTATGTTATAGTAAATTAGTACCAATAGTATTATTCCACATCGTAATGACTGGAATAACTCTTTGAAATCGGTAAATATGAATTTCGCTCTCGAGGCGATTTTGAATGCGATTTTACGGTTATCATTCCGTTTATTCCCGTTCTTCTCTCTGAAGACGGTTTTCTTTGTCTCTGATGTCGTCGTGGGGGTTGTCGTCGGCGGTTTCCACACGATGTCATCCATCTCCGTAGTGGAGCAAGTTACTCACTACGATGTGAAGTGCGAAGTTATTTCTTTTGAATATGTTCCTTATAAAGTATGGGTTCTTCATATCTGTTTCTTTTATACTTTCTCACTTTCATCATATATCCTCTTTTGCTTTTGGTGTTGTGAAAATAATTCTTTAACCTCTTCCATTTATTCTTTTACTGTTTCAAAGGCGGATAATCTTCGGCGGGCTATCCACGACCTCAATTTGGGCATCGACGATGAGCCCATTGTTTTACCCTCGATGGTGTGTAATGAAGCGGTTCGGGCAAATCAATTTGTGTTAATTGGAAGACCTCTGATTCCCCGACATCATAATGGCGTCTCTCCCGAGAGTTTGGGGTCTCTCTGATGTTGTCACCGGGCGTTTGGTGGAACAGCGACGATTCCAGTTCGTGTTCCCCTCTGATGAACTCCTCCAATCAGTCTTGAACCGCGGTCCATGGGCTTTCAAAGACCGTATGCTTGTTCTCCAGCGCTGGAGCCCAGATCTGTATGAAGCTCTACTCAATTTCATTCCATTCTGGGTTCAGATTCGGGGTATCCCTTTACAGTATCTAACATATGATGTTATTTACTACATTGTTGATCGTTTGGGTCGCGTGCTCGATGTTGGTTTCAACCCAGAAGCATCTGGGGCGGTTGACTTTGTGTGAGTTCGGATTGCTGGAATGTAACACGTCCTCTATGTTTCCAGAAGAACTTTCAGTTCTCTCCTAGAATTAACACAATCATCAAATTCCAGTATGAGAGGCTACGTGGTGTCTGCGAAGCATGTGGTCTGTTAACACATGGTGTTGAGATCGACGAGATCTGGTTCAGATTCTATTCGCGGTGCTCCCATGGGAGCTACTCCGGCTGGAGCGGACGAACTCGTTTCGATTGGAGCGGAATGGGTTGTTTCTATTGTGTTTGAAGGATTTGATCCTTCGGGGTTGACGGAAACAGAGATCTGTGCTGATGCAAGTGGATCCATTGGCGTTCTAACAGGCCTTAATTCGGGCTAATGAGTTAGAGATTTTTTTTATCTTCCCCACAGACGGGTCTGAAATGTGGGACGCAAATCCTACATCAAGTATTTAGTGTGAATGAAGAGATGAGAAAGAAGTAGGTAAGAATCTCCTTATGAACCAAATAATAATAAGACTTAGATCAACCAAATGGACTTCTATTGATAAGAAATGTGTTTACAGATAATAGAGAGAATGTGATAGCTCGTAAAGCATACAAAAGAATAATAAGTAAAAGATCTATCTTCTGCCGCCTACTTCCTTTATATAAGCTGCTCGGCTCCTAACTATTGTGCGGATATCGGGGATCTTCAGCACACGTACTCCAGATTTTGTGGAATCTCCATGAATTACCTTGTTACGATCTCCGATTTTGATTTCACGTGCAACGACCCGTCGTGCAGCTAGAAGAGATAATTGGACCTTTAGGAAAATGGGCTTCCGACAAACAAACTTCAAATGGGTCTTGTTAGGCCTTAATATGGGCCAGATTTATGTGCTAAATCTAGCTCCAACAAGAGGTGCTGGTTATTTTATATGCTTGACTCGGAAAACAAACCAACTATGTTTAATCAGTGTGATACATTAAATACATAAAATTATAGAGATCCATTGGAGTAAAATCTAAATTTTTGCAAACCCACAAAAAAAAAAGAGTGAAATTTTATGTGAAACAAAAATATTCTTAAAGATAATAGACAGCGACACGTGCCTCACAGTCTCGAGCCCGTCGTTAGCTCTGTTACCACCGAAACCCAGATATGATCTTCTTTTTGCATTGGTCTTCTTAAAAACCAATTACTTAATGGAAGCCTCACAGAGATTAATACAATTTTGGAATATTCATATATCGTTAAAGACGCGCGATAGTAGTATAAGTCTATAAGAACGTAAAATTTTCTCCATGTATTTGGTAAGTCCAAACTCCAAAGTGGGTTTGTATGATTGTATCTTATAGGTTAACATTTTTTATCTAATATAACATGAGACGCAAGAAGAAAACGTAACATACTATGTGAATAATAAAAGGGTATATATTAATATTCATATAGAAGCAGTATTGAAACGAAGACGATCGAGATCGTCCTTAGCATTATGCTATTTGCGTACCAACAAAGTCAAAACGAATTTGGACATTTCTTCTCTCTCAAGAAAATAGTCTTTATAAAGTGACGTCATTGGTCGGGAAGTGTGGCCGGCTTAAACATTTTAATTCACACAGGTTGTTTAAGGATATCAATTTTCGTTCTGAACGATGACCATTAGAGAAACGAAAATAACGAAAAAATATAAAAGGGAATTATTGTTCATCTTCAAATATGTTAAAGAATAATTTTATTCTATAATTATTTTTAGAAAAGAAACGATATGAAAAAACAGTATATGTAAATGATTAAAAAATTTGAAGAATGAAGAGAAATTCACATTCTTCCTTGTTTCTTCGGTCACCATTCATACCCTTGTTTATTAGCTGTTCTATTTTCTATGTTCATCCCATGTCTATATGTATTTGAAACTGACATTGTATGTTTGGACTATTTTCGTTTTGCTTCTACACAAACTCAGAATATGTAAATATTCATTTGTTAACTATATATATGTAGCAATTATAGTGTAATTACCCTCTTTAAAGTTTTTATTTATTTAGAACATCCCTAATATATTAAAACAAAATGCACTATAAAAACAACATTTATCTCATGTATTATTAACAAGAATGTCATTGCTTATGTGTCATCATTAGGTTCACTCTCAAGGGGTTTAACAATTAAGTCATAAGTTACTAGAGAATTTACATGGAATGCCATTGCATATTATGTAAAAAATCAAATATGTATTATCCAACTAATCATATATATAACTATTAATAAAAAATTATCATTCTCCTTCCTTAATTGGCAATTACGAAAATAAGTAAATAAAGAATATATGGGATTCAATTTATGTCTATCATAATAAGTTTTTTAAAAATCATTATATATCTCCTATCATCTTTGTTTAACTTTATTTTTTTAAATAATTTGAATCACAATATAAAAAATCTAATGAAGAAAATCTTAAACTTTTTATGTATATGCTATGATTTGAATTTTTAAAAACAATAATAATCACTAAAACTGTTAAAATTCTCATATTAGATATGTTATTGACTTATTGTGTGGAAGTGTAGAAATATATTATAAAAAATAGATGATATGCAACCATATGAGTAGAAAACCTCATTTAGTAGGTATCCAAATATAAATTGTTTTTTTTTATATTCGATTTATATGATTTTTAATTAAACTATATAATTAAATCGAATAAAACTATTTTTTATAAATATTTTATTTTAATCAAAATTTTGAATATTACTTTATCTGTTTCAACTTTCAATATAAAATTAATTATATTTTGTTATTTTGACAATTTGGATTTTGCAGATTATTTTCTTATTCGTTAGATTATTTGGAATTATAATAAAACGTGTTTAAGTTTTCAAAGAAAAAAATAGTTTTAATCCGAATATAAAACTTCTTATCTTATTATATTGTAGTCATTTGAGTTTTATGTATATTGATTAAATCTATGGCTACGGTTAAATCTTTAATTTGTTTACTTTTTTAAAAAAATGGTTTAAGATACTTAATTTCCACACTATAAACGAACACAAGAACCAAACTAAAGTAAAAATCCGTCGCATAAAATTTTGAAATAGATAAATACTAGTGTATGACCCGCACAGCAGTGCAGTGCGAGATTATATTTTTGTTTTTTTGTTTTTTTTCTTTTTTTTGTAACATGTTTTAATTTTAGTGTTAATTTAAGAGCTGTATGTTTTTTTTTATGTTAAAATTGTCAAGTATATTGTTAATTTGAATCTAAATTTTTGTATTAAGTGATTCAAAGTTTGATGTATTAATTAGACTGTCTTTATTTATTAATAATTAAGAAAAAGAAAATACAATAACCAAACACATGTCCAGACAATAAAAATATTACATCATGGTTATGTTATAACTGTTATACCAACTTAATCCATAATCTGAATAGCTCCAAACTTTTATATACTCTTGAACAAAATATGTTTGTGGTTCTAGTTTAATAAAAAAATGAAAAATACATTTATGGATAGACTTCAAAATCATGTAGTGACATTATGTAGAACCCGAAACAGAAAAGAATCAAGGAAAGAAGCGTGTTGTGTTGTCGACAGATGATTCTTTTTCTAACGATAGTAAAATCCTTTGTAAAGACATATGTCCAAAAAAAAAATAATAATAACCAAACACCTGTCAAAACAGATATCTTCCGTAGAATACTATTGTGCGAATCTTAGTCTTACGAATGAATTGTCTTCCACGTTCCATTTGCTCTTTTTGCTCAGGTCAGTAAGCAAATTCTCCATATGATCTTCCTGCCATGTCGATTTCCAGTTATCGTTAAAGTGGATTATGGGTTTAATTTGTCTGTGACTTTCATTACAAAAGTCTTGGTTTTTTTGTTTTTTTTTATTTAGTATCAAAGTTGCTTCGATTTGGTATTATCGCTAGTTTTTTTATTATTCTTTTTGCAGATTTTTAATAGAGAATGTATAAAACGGAAATTTTTGAAAACGAAAATCTTAGATTATGGTATTATCTAGAGAATGCATAAAATGGAAATCTTTGATTATGGTATTATCTACTCTAAAAGGAATTGATTGTTGGTTTAATTGAACCAAACATTGGTTTGATTTAAGTGATATTTTAGATTACTAAATTAACCCTCACTAAACTTGTTTCCAAACAGATTATCTTCACAAAGAGAGATGGTTTTTTGGTCCAAAAAAAGAGATGTAATTCTCAATTAATAGTAAAAAATAATAAAGAGATACATCTTTTTAATAAAATACAAATTTAGAAACCATCACCTCAGAGCGCGGGTACAACCCTAGTTTATTTGTTAAGGCCTAAAGCCAATAAATTATATGCAGGTTAGTCCGAGTTACAAAGTTATGATTGCAAAGGACTTGTTAGTCCGAATTACACATGTGTAAAGGGGGCCAATTGTCTTGCCGATGGATTGACGAACTATGCATTTTCTCTTTCGTTAGGTTTTCATTATTTGGATGTAGTTTATTTTTTGGAGGCGGATAAACTTGGGTCCACACGACCAAGACGAATCCGGATGTAATGTTTTTCTTTCTGTCTTAATATAATGCTGGGGGTATTTTTTCCCCGGTTCACGACCAAAAAAAAAAAATATGCAGGTACCTAATTCTTGTGTTCTTTCATCTACAGAATAAACAAAGAGAATATACCTTTGTGCTTATCCTAGCTAAGTATCTCTATCAGATTTTATAACGACCTATAAAAACAATTAATTACATGCATTATACTTCATAATACGATTAATAGAGTGCAATTTAGTATAGTTGACACAATGGGGGACAGATTTGTAAAAAAGAGGAACGGAGAAGGGTAAAAGAGACAGAACAAGACGAGCAAAGTACTAATGGTGCACTTGTCTTCCCTTGTCCGAAGGCTACTGTGGATATTTTTCTCTAACAGGTAAAATAGTTTTCTCTCTCTAGAGTCTCCCTCCAATTCCCATTTTCGCCATTTTTCTTTCACTTTCTCGACTGATTTTTCTGGAAAAAGAAGAAAGAAAGAAACATCCTAAATTCTTACCCCAAATCCCACCCTGAAAAAAGAATATTTGAAGATATATTATATGACCCTTTTGATTTGATTATTTCAGATCTGTGGGATCTTTAACACTCGAGGCAAACAAATGATGAGATCTAAGCACGAGAAAAACACCAAGCGAGAGAGAAGAAACTCACGACAAGAATCTGAGAAAATTTAAAATTAGTTTTTGTTTTCCTCTTCTCGCCGCCATTGTTGTTCTACAGTGAGCTTGACAGTTGACACCTGTTATCCCAGTGAGTTTCTTTTGTTGGTGATTTTTGAGGCAAACTCGTTTTTTGGGGTTTTCTTTCTCTTTATTTATTCGGATTTACTGGCTTTTTTGTTTTTTTGAACAATCTCTGCTTTATTTAATGTATCTATTGTTACAAGGGTTCCCAATTTTAGGGCAAGCTTCTAGTTTCAGGAACAAAATCATCAGTCTGGTTTCTTCTTCATCTTCTTCAACCAGAAATCTCTCCTCTCTTTTTTTCTTTCTTCTCCGTATTTATTATTCTACTTAAACTTTGAGCCAAAGCTCAAATTTCTTTTTAATCAAATCCCTATAGCTAATATAGCCTATAGGTTTTTCTTTAAAATAATAATTTAGGGTTTCTGAAAAAGGCTCTTGAGCTATGAGGCTACATGCTATGAAACATGAATAAGTTAAAGATAGACTTTGCAGATCTCTGCAAATTGTGTACCATTTATTTGCTAAAGTAAATTATATATATATATATATATAAATTGTTAGCATTTTGTCTTAAATCTCTTTCTTCCTCCTTTTTACAGATTCAAACTCATAACTGCAACATACTCAGCCTTTTGCTCTATCATAGCTCTGCCACTGTTTTCGCTTCAGAACAAAAAGAAAGAGAGTGGTGAGTTAATGCTTAATTTAGGGCTTCACCTGCCCACCGTCTCGCCGGCGTTTGGATTTTTTCGATCTTTGAGCTAACCGGAAAAGCATGAGAGTAGTGTTTCAATGGAGGTCGACGACGACATTGAGACGACGCAACAAAAACAAGAACCAAGCAGAAAGCTACAGAGAATCTCCTCCGACGACATCGCCGGAATGAGGAACTGGAACAACCCATCGTCTCGAATCATTAGGGTTTCTCGAGCTTCAGGTGGCAAAGACAGACACAGCAAAGTCTTGACCTCGAAAGGTTTAAGAGATCGGAGAATACGTCTCTCAGTCGCAACAGCAATCCAATTCTACGATCTCCAAGACCGTCTCGGATTCGATCAGCCAAGCAAAGCCGTCGAATGGCTAATCAACACAGCGTCTGACTCAATCTCCGATTTGCCTTCACTCAACACAGATTTCGACCAGACGCTTTCCCTGTCCAGATCCGCGTGTAGCAGTGGCACGTCTGAGAGCTCGTTGCTGTCTCTGTCGAGGACGGAGAGTCGCGGTAAAGCGAGAGAGAGAGCTAGAGAGAGAACAGCGAAAGAGAAAGACAGAGATTTGCAGAATGCACAGAGCTCTTCTTTCACTCAGCTTCTCACCGGCGGTTTCGAAGAACCGAACCGGAATTGGACCGGTGGTTCTTCTGATTTTTTCAACCCGGTTCAGCTCATACCAAACTCCTCCTCCTCCTCTCTCCCTCATCAATTCAACAACAACAACAACAACAATCATCGTCATCAAGAAGCGTTGAATCATCAAAACCATTTCTCCTTTGTACCGGATTACAACTTTGGAATCTCTTCTTCTGATTCTCCCGCCGTTAATGGAGGTTACAGTAGTAGGGGGACCCTTCAGTCCAATTCACAATCTCTCTTTCTCAACAACAACATTACTCAAAGGTCCATTTCTTCGTCTTCTTCTTCGTCTTCTCCAATGGATAGTCAAAGCATTTCCTTTTTCATGGCCACACCTCCGGCACTTGACCACCATAGCCAACAGCTTCCGGTGGCTTTCGACGGCCGGTTATATCTCTATTACGGCGAAGGAAACCGAGGATCCGATGAAAAGGCAAAAGAAAGGAGATAGGATAAAGATTTCTATTATACAATCCTGGTTAGTATTTATTTCTTTCTACTGTTTTTTACTTTTAAAAATGATTATGGATTAGTTAATTTAGTAATAGTACCATGTTGTTTGCTTTTTTGTCAAATTTTGGTTTCTTGATTTCGCGAAATAAATATGGTTTATTGGGGCGTGGCATTGAGTGAGTTGTAAGTTGTGAAATAATCAAAGAAACTTTTCTCCTTAATAGACAATATATTATTTTTAGACAAAAGGTTGTAAGTTGAGTGTTTGTGCGGCAAAATGCAAAACATTGTTATAAACTTTGGCCTCCTGAAATGGCACCACATGTAGTGTGTCGGAGTCTAACCCATCTCTTCATTGTTGTGCCATGATCTCTTCCTTTTACTTAGGAGCAATCAATCAATCACATTTTAGATGTCTTTCACATTTAAATTACATAAAACATTTTATTTTTGAGTGCTTGAGTTTTTCTTTTAGCTATCTTTAACCTTGATCAAAATGAAAATATTAGTAAACTAGTGGAGCTTGGTTGGTTAATTTTTTCACTGAAGGAGCTTCTTTCTATCTAAAATTGACTATTTTACTGTCGTAAATGAGCCTCTATTGTTATATTACCTTTGAGATGAGTTGATTATGTAATTTTGTGTGAACGGAATGATTACATCCAATGTTTATAGCAATTTTGTGGTTTGGTTTTCTTAATAATGGTTTTAGCACATTGGTCGGGGCTCGGACCTTCATCAAGATATATGACAGATTTATAAAATGTTTCTTGAAATCAAAATGCAGGAGAGGAAGTGGGGAAGATGATGCATACGCAGCCTCAAGCTTCTCTCTGGATCCTCCATGGCGGTCATAAGCCTGCGTTGACCGCGAGGATTTTGTTGTTGTTTGATGAGAAAATGTGTTATGTAACGAAATGTATGATTCTATCTAAAAGATGTGTCTCTCGTTTTTGTGCTCATGTTTTCTCATAAAAGTCTTCTTAATCCTGTTGATACCCATTGGTGATGATGAGCAGAGATCAAAGAGGAAAGGAAGCAAAAGAAGTTCAATATATATATGAAGTAATTAGCCTTCAAGAACAGAACATGAAAGTGCCGAAAAAAGCTGAATAAACATTTATTACAGACCCCTTAATTCCTTATGCCACATAATCTGTTCCGTGTTACAGCGATTAACATCCTAGCTATATGTCTCTTTTTAAGTCTTTAAACACAGACAAACAAAACATGTTGTTGCTCGTTTCGCAGACTTCTTTTACAAGAGTGTATGTACAATTGTGTTCTTCGGTTTCAGAGAAACTCCCTTAGTCCTGCATCCCCTGCAGATTCGATTGAAAACTTGCTCTGCGCGATTTGTGAAGCCACAGAGGTTGCTGCGGTTTTTAGCTTTAGGAGCCCTCTGTGATCTCTCTGTTTCTTCTCGTTTTGGTAACAAATGAACCAACATGTTCGCTGAAATATATAGAAGAAAGTTATATGACAAAGAGAATCTAACTAAGGTCTTGCATGTAAATATAATCTATTTCTCTCCACAAGAACAAGGAAGCTAAATATAACCTCTCAGGCTGGTTCTTGTACCACAAATGACAAATCAAATCTATTTGAATTTTCAGATAATCCCTAATGCCAAAAAAACGGAAGCTGATTCAACAGAGCAGTAATACAAAATCAGTAATTGTACCTGAAACCGGGCGTAATGCGAAATCAGAAGGAGTTCATCTCCAGGCAATAAGTCCGTCTCTTGATCAACATCTTCGCGGCAGTCCCAAACGGTTCCTCAAACGCATCAGCCAACCAAGAAGCATCGCACACTTCCTTCTTCGACTCGCTCGGCCTAATAGCCACCAACGTCGCACCTTTCAACACCGTGCCGTCAGGTAAATCCAGTTGCGGCGCATACCACAGCCTCATGTTCAGTGCCGGCACCAGCGTCCGCTTCGAAGCGGAAGAAGCCGATAAAGGAGTGACTCTAAGCTCTTCGAGCTGCTCTCTGTTCATAGACAGTACACCTTGTCCGTCGGCGTCAGAGAGAACCAGACGATCTAAGGTCTTGTGCTCGGTGATGATCGGCTGGAGAAGGTAATGCCGAGCCGAGGCGGCGATTAACGAGCTGATCGTCCAGACTACGCGGAGCTTAAGTCCTCCATTGGTGTAGAACGACTCAGGTATGTTACCATTGTCGTCATTCCCGGAGGAATCGAGGGGATTCTCGAGATTCATGGAAGAATTCGAATTCGAATTCGACCGAGTCACGGAAGATGCGCCGAGAATCATGCAATTGTCGAGCGTGGATCCGAAATCGGCTCTCCATTTCAGTAAGACTCCGTCCTCGATTCCCAATTCCCCAGTCGGTAATTCGATTCTCAGAAACCGAATCTCGGCGAAGTTTTTAAGAACCTGCGTCGGCGAGTGATGCGTAACGCCTCCCTGCTCGATCTCGCCTCCGATTTCATCTCCGAGCGCTGAAAACGATGCATCGAACAACGAAGACGATGGTCGCTTCGGTCCTAGAAGCTGCCCCAGCGCTTGGAACGGTTTGAAAATCGGAGCGAAAACGAGACGAAACAAGGCGGAGAATGTAGCACCAGCTCCGGCCTCCGATATCGATGCAGCGTTGAGAGAGAAACGACGATCGTCGGCGGAAGAATCATCATCGGAGATGACACAATCAACACGGACGAGAACGTTCTCGACGAAAGGGACAAGGGAGTGAAATCGACGGGAAACGATACAGAAGCGGCCGAGATCCTTGACGTCGGCGACTTTATCGAAGATAAGGAGGAGGAGCGAGTCCGGAAGAAGGTCGAAGTGATCGAAATCGTCTAGGCCTTGAGGCTCCGGGTGAATCCGGGAAACGGGATCGGAGCGGAGAAGATAAGACATGGCTTTTGGGAATTTTGAGAGAGTGAGAGTGAATTAGAAGAGATCTGAGGGGAAGAGAGAAGAGAGAGACTCCATGGATGAAGATTGGAAAGAGGTCTCGTGATTGTTTTGTCTTTTAGTGAGAGCAAAGAGAGGAAGAGGAATCGAGGCTTATTAAATGAGAGAGAGATCTCACTTGTTGTTGCATGATTTTATCTGAAACAATTAATTGATTAGGATAGGTAAACTAAACTCTCTTAGCAATTATTATATAGTTTCGGAATTATGTAGGTGGTAATCTAGGGAGGCTTATTGTATCAATGATTTGGAGTTATTTGGATAAATCCAAATCTACGAAGTTTAAGAGGACTTGGAAAATCTCACCTCATAAGGTGGTATTTGGATTCTTTTGTTTTTAACTAGACAATCTCTCACAAATCCCTCAAAATAGTTTTTATTAGTGAAATCCTAATTTTCCAATAAGAGGAGATTTTAAGGAATTTGTACAAATAATTAGTTCAATAACCTTGGATTGTTAGTGATTTTTATAAATAATAGATCCAATAAGAGGTGATTTGGAGAAAAAAAACAAATGCTCTTAAATCATCAATCCAATAAGGTGGTAATCGCCCTGAGAAGAAATGTTTATAAGTTTTTTATTATTTAAATAATTGATATTATGTTATAATTTTTTTTATCAAACTTTTATCATATAAATATCTTAACATTATAATATTTTAATTTTTTGATAAATTTCAAAATTTACAATTTTTTTTTTTTGGATCAAACTAAATATTTCTAATATTTTCATTTTTTTACCAAGTTAAACTATTTTCATTTTTGAAATTTTTAATATTAATATTTATATTATTTAGCTAAATTATATGGTTTTATTAAAAACCATAATAAACCAAAAATACTTATAAATTTATATCCTTATTAAGCTTAATACTCTTATGTTTCTTATTATTTTGGTTCTTTTTATAATATATTTTTTGAACCACCACACATCTTTTTTTCCAATATGGGATTTTAAAGATATATTTATATTTTTCATCATTTCAGTAATTGATATTCCTTTAAAAAAATTCAAATTGTAACTTGTGTAAAAAAAAGTGTATTATTTTTTTATTAGATAGATAATGTGATAATTTATATTTTCACAAAATTTAGTTCATCCAAAAAGTAGAGAAGAAATGTAGTGTTTAAAACAATAATTAATATGATATATTTTGCTATGAATAAAAAGAATGAAAATATTTTCATAAATTAAATATTAAATAATATATAAATAATTGATATAAACTATTCTTTAACCAAATTAATATCAATGGCATATTGTGTAATATTTCTAGTAAACAAAATCTTATTTTCTATTTGTTATTAACACATGAATTAACATATAAATTAACGGTTATTTTTAAAATATATATTTTTTAATATATAAGAGATTTTAAAATTATTTATGAAACATTATTTTCTGAAGTTGTGTACCTATATTATATTTCTAATTAATTTTCTGCTTTTTTCTCCCGACTCATTTGTGTTTTTATCTTCTGGTTTTTATTGCCAACATGCTAACTTTAACTAACTATATATATATATATTATATTTCTAAGTAGAATCGTGTATTCCTTATAACATCAACCGTTTTCGTTTTTTATTGATTATGCAAAACTAATGAAAAAAATGTATATGGTATGGTATAAATGGTAACAGCTTAATATGACTATATGTTAGATATGGCAAAAGTAATTGATAATTAGTTGCGAAATCTAACTTATTAGCAACTGCTAAATCTTGAGTAATTTGTTTATTGTTAAGTCTTACAACCTTTTGAGAGATGGTTCTTTGGCCATTGATCTTGATATGTTTATGCTTGGATCGATAGCACCAATATTGAGCTTAGTCGATGAATGGACCGATTTTGAGTCGGATCGGGTTAGATTGTATAAATCGGATTTTGATATCATATTAAGTTACATAGACTTTAACTTAAAACCAATTGACAACTAATAGAATAACTCATGTCAATTATATACTATTTAAGATTCATTTAAACTTCCAGTATGTAATATTGTTCCATAATATACCAAACGTATGTTTAAACTTCATTTGTAAAAGAAAAATAGTTTAAATTATCAATCAATTATCAGCCAAATCTATGACATGTTTGTGTGGATATTATAGTATTTTTTAGTTAATGTCATAGTCGTCCCTGGTGATTCTTGTAATGTCTATAAATATATAAGGAACTTATACGTAATGTATGGTCCTCCACAAAGTGACTTGTTGGTGCAAGTTGCATTTATATCAGTTTTATTATCAATCTCGTTGGACGTATGTATTAAGTTGATAAGTAAATGAGATTAGGTAAATTCATAGATTTATAGTGGATAGGATAAGACTTGCGAAATTGCATTAGACAACTAGCTAGTCATATTGAGCTAATAACTTAAGGTGTATGTTGAACTTAGATTTGTAAAATGCGAGAAAATAATTGGTTGGAAAGATTCGCCAGGTCATATATGCTGGCTATACGCAATAATCATAGAGGGCATATTAAAGTACATGAATGCATGTGCAATTTCCTAATATTAATGAGGCCCTCATTAATACATTTATAAACATATTTGGTTACTGCATTAGATTTTTGAGTAAAGTATTTGCAATTTGCATTGACCGGATAACAGCCGTAGCAATCCATTAAACTTTACTTTTGTTTGTGTAAATTTCAAAATATATATTCTCGGCATTTTTCTCTAAAAGTAAAAACAAAATCACCATAATTTAAGAGTATATATAAGGGTTTTGTGCAAATCAACCCGCAAATTAAATTAGATTTGCAAATTTAACGCTGAGTTTTTTTTCTGTACAAATCAAACTCATCAACTCAAAAGTCACCCGCTAAACTATCATTCTCTGTATAGTCGACGTGGTCCAAACATTGACCGTTAAGAAAACTAACAGAACGAGGGTTTTGTGCAAATTAACCCGCAAACTAAATTAAATTTGCAAATCTAACCCTGAATTTTTTTATGTGCAAATCAAACCAACCAACTCAAAAGTCACCCGCTAAATAGAACCTCCATAAAAAAAATCTAAGAAATTCCAAATTGGTTTTAGGAAAACATAAAATTTAATTTGAGAAAACGTAAAATTATGGTTTTAGGTGTTTGTATCAATTTGAGATAAGATCTATCATATTAGGGTAAAAAATATAAGAAAAACTAGTGAAAACAGAGCAAAACAAAAATGTTGGCGGCTCAATTTTAAGGTTGCAGAATCGCACAAGAAGGTGAAGAAGACAATGTTATTTTTGCCTTTAATTAGTTAAAACAAAATTAGCCAAAAAAAAAATACAATATTATTATTGATTTTTGGTTGATAAGTTCATAGATCAGCGAGATTTAGAGCCAAATCACTACTGATTTTTAGATTTGTTTTCGTAAAAACTTTGACTGATTTGATAATCTTATGGATAAGAAATTTTAGAAATTTTCATAGCTATGGCAGCTAGAGCTCAATATTTATTTTTTCTTTCAAACATCAAAGCATCGGTCCCAAGTTTGAAACTATTTTCACTGGCTCCGAAAAACTTTTTCTCTTTAAACATCAACGAATTGATTATGAGATTTTGACTTCATGTGTTTGATTTGCATAAAATTAATATGATGGTTAGATTTGCAAATTAATTTAGTTTGCGGGTTAGATTTGCAAATTTAATTTAGTTTGTGGGTTTTTTGGCACAAATTTCATTTCAACCAAACGCAGTGTTTTGAATCAACATTAACATTTAACGATAAATATACAGAGAGTATGTTTAGCGGGTGACTTTCAAGTGCATGGGTTTAGTTTGCATAGAAAAAACTCAAGATTAGATTTGTAATTTAATTTAGTTTGCGGGGTAATTTGCACAAAACCTTATATATAACCTTTGAGGTCGAATTCTGAAAGATGGTGTATATTGCACGCATGCATGCGAATACGCTAATGTATATACGTGTTCGCGTTTGCTTCACGTGTCATTTGCCACACTGCCACAGATCAGGTGGAATTAGTTATGTTAACAAGCGTAAAACCTTTTCTAACAACATTAGTTTTTCAGAGCTAAGTCAAACATTAGTTTGTTGACTTATATTGTGACGATTCACCGGAGACACGGCGTAGCATGTGTCCTGCCTGTACCTTTTCCCGGGAAATTCGTACGGAAATTCTCCTCTTTTTATTTGTATGATTGTATCCTTCTTATTTCTTACTTTCGTTTTCTTTTATTCTATATCAGAGTACAGCAACTTTCGTATTACATATGGATGGATCAATTATTTCAACTAATAACATTACCGTTAATTAACTTATAGCACTAAAATTTCCATTAACGACTTAACTATTTTAAAATTAAGTTCTATTACGTTTTGAGTTTTGAATATCTGTTGCGTACAAGATTATAGATGGATACATTTTCTCTCATTTATATCCCTTCGTAGGAGTTTTGAAAACTCATAACTCATGATGTTAAATATTTATCAGAAAAACTCATAGCTCACGATGCCTTTTTGTCATCACTGATTTATAATATGATCACATGTGTTGTTTATGGATCTATTGGAAGTGTTTTATGACCAGTGAAAAATGAATCAAGGAATTAATAGAATCTGTGTTCTAAGGTTTGGAAGATTGAGGAAAGAACATGTATGAAATCCTAGATTTTTTTTTAATTAATAATTGAAGTTATCTTCTATGTTACAGTCAATATAATATTTAACCGAATCTTTTTAACTTTATATATAGATCATAGGTGGAACGAAATTTAAAATGGTCATTCGCTTTGTTCCCGTTGTTCAGAATTTATGCTTAGGGCTTGACTGGTTTAAACGCTGCGGTTGCGGTTGCGGTTGCGAGAGTTTGTTGAAGTGGGAGTTTGCGGTTAAACACGTAATTAAGCTGTTTGTACGACTGGTATAGCGATTGAGAGCGGATGCGTTTGCGGAATATTTTTGACTGGTTGACCAGCGGGTGAAATAGCGGTTAAACAATAAATTAACAATATAAATATATTTTATAATTATAAAACATCAAAACTATATTATATTGAACAATTATAAATTTATAGTTCAACATAATTAATAATAAAAATTTATAAAAAATAATATGTATATAATACTTAGTTCATCTTTTAATTTCTATAATTTAGATAAAAATGTGATTTCTATTAAAATTTAGTGTGGAGATTAAATTTAGATTACCATTTTATTTTTTAAATAGATATATATATATATATATTAGTATGAAGTGAACATTTATGAAGAGAACTTTAATTTGTAGGACTTAGAAATATAACATTATGATATGTTTTTAATGAATTTTACCAAAAAAATATCAAATATTTTTATTTTTATTATGATTATAATATCTAAATCTTATTTTTTAATAAATATTATTTATTTTCTAATTTTAAAATAAATTTGTGTTTTTTTTTTTTTTTTCATCCGCAACCGCCCGCAACTGCAAACGCTTGCGGAAAGGAGCTTTTGATTTCCAGCGATACGGAGCGGTACAAAATAGTACAGAGCAGTTGTTGTGATTGTTATAAAACGCCAAAAACCGCTACCACCCACAGATGTTGCGTTTGCGGGTGGTAGCGGAAAAACCAATCACCACCTTCGTCCAACTACTCCTAAGGCAATTGGTTTTAAGAACAAGTAACTTCTCATTATGTTTAAAACATTTTTGTCTACCTTTGCTTCATATTTTCAGTTATTTTTAGGATTTTGTGAAAAAAACCTTAAACTAATTTTTGTTTTCAAATCAAACTCTCAACTAAAAATCTTGCAAGTTAATCATATGATGTCAAAAGTCACCCGCAATAAATGACCTATGTATATTTGTGACGAAATTAAAAAAAAATCTAAAACTGTGCAAAAAAAAACGTAAACTAATTTTTTTTTGCAAATTTAACCCTCAACTTAAAATATATGCAAGTAAAACATGCGAAGTGGAAATCACCGCTAAAATAGACGTATGTATGTAGCCGAAAAGGCTTCCTATTAAAAACTAACATAAATCGAAAATGCACAGTTTTGGGAAGAACTGAACGAAGTTTGCAATAGTTTTATAAATCATTGATGAAAGTTGGAACTAATATTTTAACCCAAAAGAAAAAAAAAATCGAAACTAAAAACTATCTGAATTTATAATGGTTCTTCGCTCTGTTCCTGGGTGTTCTGAATTTATGGTTAATACAAGGAACCCTTAATACAACGATCTCACTCCCAAATCAAATATCAAACACATGAGAAACATAATACAATTGAATTCCGATTTGGATTATATTTAACAAAAAACTGCTAAAAATGTGTGAAAAATAAAAGAATACTGAAAATATAATAAACACTATCGTCGTGAATGCTGATGGTAAGGTTTGGAGTAGGCTTGAATTCGATTTTTCCGTTTCTCAAGAAAACTTTGGAGAGATTTTCTCATAGAAGCTTTTGGAATTGGAAGCTGATGATGAAATCGGGTTGACCTATTAGGAGGATCCGACCCGTTTGAGAATGACCTCTCTTCTATTTCTCTGCTGGCGATCCATATTATCGATTTAGCCTGCATTATTCATAAACCACTACTGGTTTATAAATCCATCGATTGGTTTTTTAAAACAAAATAAATTTATACATGTGTACAAACCTGAAGATGGGTAACATCTGAAGAAACACACATTTGTCCATTGTAGAAAATTGTTATTCTATGGGATTCTTCCTTTGGTTGTGAATTTCCAGAGCTTCTTGATTCTACCACACTTCAAATCCATTAAATGTAACATTTATCAGATTCATGTATATTGACTGATTATGATTTTGCTCATATATATATATATATATATCGAATCCCAAGAGAGAGAGAGTGAGAGAGAGAGTGAGAGAGAGAGAGACTTACGACGTATCTGAATCGGAATCATAAGAAGAAGTAGGAAAAAGACGAAGTTCCAAGTCGCAGTCTTTCTGCATCTTCATTAGTAGTTGTGAGAAGAAGAATTGATGATGATATCGTGTTTGGTTTGAGATAGAGAGAGATCATGTATAGATTTTTATATATGCGTTTATTTTGTGAGGAGACGGAGAGATGACACGGGAGAGACAGTGGAAACAGAACACGGGTTTTATAACGGCTGTATCTTATGGGAATTAGGACAGACGACGGTCACATCTTCTTTTTAGTTCTCTCACGTGGAAAACGCTTTTTTATATATATATTTGTAACTTAAAATTTTGGATTTTATTTTGATTGAACGAGGAATTGAAAGGAATACACTCCATTTTCTTTTAATCTACTGTCGGTTTGGAGGCTTTTTGCACACTTTTCTCTATTTTTTGTCAAATAATTAATATATATATAGATATTTCATTCCGAATAATTGACTTATTGTCATCGACGACAAAAAAAAAAGATTTTACTTTATAAAACTGTTAAACACTTAGTATTAAATTATTTATTAATTAACCGGTAGTCCGGTACAGTGTGAGCCCTACCTTTTTAATTCTTTTGTAAATGTGTCGACTGCGGAGTAATTCACCGGTTATTATAATGCATACATTATCTAATTAAATTCAGGCGGCGTATCTTTCTAGGTTAATTATGTGATCACTGCATACGCAAATATTAAAATCTTGGCGGTGTTTGACATAACTTTTTCTTTTTTGTTAAAAGTGTTTTACGTAATCTGTTTTGATTTTAATTAAGAAAGTTAGTCCATAAACGTGTGTAATTCCTTCTTTTCTTTTCCTATTTCTTTCTTCTCTTCTAGCCGTAAATCCAATTAATGTGGTGGAGCTGAGCCTTACCAAATTATATGAGCAACAATATATGGCACGTGTTATATCATTTATATTCATGCTTAAGTTAAATGTAAACATCTAGCCGAAAGTAACATTCCAATTTATTTATTTTTCAAATATAAATAAATTGATGTTTTCGATTTGGTATAATTTCGTATTTGTTGCTCTTTTAGTTATTCTTTTTGTACACAAAATAGGCTTTCAGTGATTTCGTATAATTTCGTAGTATTTGTTGCTATTTTATGTACCTAGCTCGTTTGTTTGTTATTTGAATCCAAATAATAATGTTTGATAAGGCACGTGCCTGTGCCTCCATACGCTGCTCCTTCCACTATTTTCTTGTTTAATTAATTCTTCTACAAATATTAGTTATATTCTATTTTGTTTTCCAGGGTCCTTCTTTAGTTTTAGGCGCAATTTTTAATCTTTTAGATTGTCATTTTCCAACTTCAGACACCACGATAAAGAGAGGATGGTATACATTTTGCTTAATTTTAGCAAGTGTTGCAAACTATATAATCACAAAAATTTCATAGAAATACCTCAACTAAATTTTGAAAAGCTTTTTAATACTTCAACTATTTATGTGCCTAAAAAAATACCTAAACTATTATGTTTGTCTATTTTAATATCTAAACTTTTTAAACCGTACCCATTTAATACATTTGGTTTAACAGAAACTTACCTTCCGTTATCTTTTTTTTTTTTTAATAATTAAATATTAATATATAAATAAAATATTACATTAAATTTCGAAAAATCTCGGAAAAATTTCAAAAAATCTCCGAAAATCCAAAACAATCAATAAAATTAAAATTGAGAATAATAAATTAAAATTTTTATTTAAGATAAATTAATATATCTTTGTAAAGAACCTTAAAATTCTTATAATATCCTTTCAAAAGTCCAAAAAATCAAAAAAAAAAATATTAAGTTACGAAATAATATTTTCGTGGATGGATCTGTGAGGAACTCTCGTTATATAATGAACTGCAAATCGGTTCCTTCGATCTCCATTCCTAATTGGTTTAGGAAATCTTCCTCTTTGTTGTTATCCTTTTTTTTTTTTCGGTCTTTCTTTTATCTCTTGAACTTTGTCTTTTCTCCTTAGATCGGTGACGAAGCGGATCTTAATTGTGATGGGCTAATCTTTAATGAGAGAAAGACCATAATAAGAATGTGCTTTTCCACCCATACACATATGCAAAATAATGAATTACCGCACTTTATGTTGATGGAAGAATTAGCAAGTTTCTGTTACTCTTTACCAAATAAAGGCTCATCTATTACTATTGAGCTGATTGACTCTAAAAAGATAATCTAGTCAAACGCCGAAACATATAGTATTGGTGATTTTATTAAATAAAATAAATTATATGCTATCACTAGCATTTTATTTGCCGTGAAAATAAAGAAACTGACATTTTGTCTGTACTTTTATTTTATTTGTTGAGGATCTAACCTAAAAATTAAAAACATGTGAATCATGACAATTTGCCTTAAGACTTTTTGGTTCACTATGCCCCCCCATTCATTTGTTCCACTATTCACACAAAATAGTTTGACTACGTGCCTGAAAGCAGTCGACATAATACTTTATCCCATTAACCCAAAAAAAAAGACTAGTCCATGAATCCTATTTACTGACATGAATATGAATAGATAATTTTTCCAATGCAAATGGGCCGAAAATAGTAGTTCAGATCTGTATGAATGTCTAAAGCAATGTGTTTTTTTAGTTTCACGCAGTAGCGTGTTGGCGCCCCAATATCAGAAAACAAAAGCATGTTGAAAATAAAAATCATCGATATCTCAAAAACACATAAGTTAAATGATACAATCTCTACATTGGAACCAAACTTAACATCTGGTTGGTGTTGTACAAAGTAACAAACAGTCGGACACAATTGGTGATTTGAAGTTTGCAATTGGCACGGTTTGACACGGATTGAATCCGTGTTTTGCTATTGGTACACGTTATTTCGGTCTGATTTCATCTAAAACATTCATCTGCTTTGACTGGGTTCATTGTTTTGCTCTATATCAGATTCTTAAAGAGTAAAAAAACAAAATGAAACTATAAACAATTACAAACATAGTCAGAAGCTCTATTTAAAACACACAAAAAGTTCGGTTAAAGAACTGTAAATCTGACGGATCCTGCCCTCTAAACCCTTTTTTTTTTTTGGATTATCGCTACAAATATTAAAAGGGAAATTAGCATAGATAACAATTAAAAAAGTCAAAATTAAGGAAGTAGCTACATTAAAGCATGACTAGAATATTTTCTGTATAATGTGTATTAATGACCAAATTTATCCTTTTCTTCTTCTCTCTTTTTTGGCTTTCTCTCTCACGTGAATTTCAATTTTTTGCTCCCAACGATTTCTTCAGCTTCGGTTACATCCAAAGAATTATGCAATTTATGGGTTTCAAGAAAATGAAATCAATTATTGTTGTTTAGATCATTTTTGATTTTATATCCGCCGATCAATCTCCTCTCTGCGAGCAACGATGCACTTTTGTTTTTAGGGGTATTTTCGTCCGATAATATTACAGTTGTTGCTCCATTTTGTTTTACTTATGGCTATAAGCTTAATTTGTTGACTCAATATAGCTATTGAGCAAATTCACCCATATTAAAACACCCAGAAAATGAAAACACTAGTAAAAAAAAAAAAACTTTATGTATAACAAAAAAATATTGGTCATAATGCTGATACCTTTTGGGCTTAGACACTTCTGTTTGTATTAGAGGGTTTCAACTCGTTTTTTTTATCCAGAAACTTCCTTTTCCCATCACTTTTCATCCATTCTATCGTCTCTTTTTGGAATTGTAAAAGCGGATCTGAAAATTCCTTTTTGTTCCTCCTTACTGAATTTTTTCGAGAGATCTTTTCTGTGTGTTTGTTTAGTGTTTGCTCCAGATGTCTTCAGCTATGGATAAGGCGATGTTGGCGATGTCTCTGGACGAAGAAGAGGATCTTCCTTTCAACATCCCTGACCGACCTGAGTATTCATCGTGCGAGAGAAATGAGTTAAGCTTGATTGGGCGAACTCTTAATCCTGATCGTCAGAAGATGAAAAACTTGTTGCTTGATATGCCGCGCAAATGGCAGATGTATGGGAAGGTGCGAGGCGTGGCTTTGTCGAGTGAAAAATTCCAGTTTATCTTCGATTCGGAGAGAGATTTGATCGAGATTCTAGCCAGAGGCATTCATACTTACAATGAGTGGGCTTTGGCTATCGAGCGGTGGGTGGAGCAGCCGCCGGAGGATTTTCTTCAATTCATTCCCCTCTGGATGCAAATATGGAAACTTCCCTTGAATCACAGAACGGTGAGAACTATCTTGGACCTGGGAGATATGGTGGGTCAGGTGACTGAGGTTGCTTTCGACCCTGATCTCCCTCAGCTGCAACCGTATGTTCGGGTGAAGATTCTGCTGGACATATCTCGCCCTCTGAGACGAGGTAAAGTCCTTAACCTGCCTGCTGGGGGCTCAACTACTGTTGAGTTTGATTATGAAAGGGTTCAAAAGCGGTGCTATGGATGTCAACGTTTGACTCATGAAAAAGAAGTTTGTCCCTTTCTGTTAAAGAAACGGCAAGTCTTGGAAGGAATAAGACATCCTGGATTGGTGAAGGAACAAGTGGTTAAGCCACTGGTTATCAAACCGTCTGATCCCTTGTTTGGTGTCCTTAGTGAAGAACAAGTTGGAATCAATCCAGTGACGGGAAGAATCAAGATCGCCACAATTGTTCTGGAAGGCATGAGGCAATATCTGATGGTGGCTGATGAGGATGAAAGGAAACTACGAATTGACAAGGTGAAGAGGACTGTTGGTTATGCTGAAAAGGATCCTGTGGCTCGGAAGGCTGTTTTAAGCCTTGAGTCAGCTCCTTTTCTGTCTAAGGATGTTAACAAAGAAAGAGGTCGGGTTTTTGGTTATGAGAGCTCTGACTCAACCACCTGGTCTAAGGCGGAACATCAAGAATTTCACCCTATGGAGGAGGCTTTCACAACCACATCTTGTCCGGTGGAAGGGGTAGCATCGGATTGCAGTCAAGTTTTTGAAGAAGGGGTCTCTTCGGAGGTTTTCTCGAAACCTTTTCTTTGTGATCCGACGGAGTTCAGGATTGGCTTCTCTGAGGCTGGTCCTTCCGGGATTACACAAAAAAAAGGGAAACCAAGAAGACGTCCTCCAAAGCGAATCAGAGTCCTGAAGGCGCGAGGGCCAGTTTTGCCAGTATCTGATTTGGTACTGAAAGAAGGAGTCAGTGTTGGTGTTATAACGAAGAGGAAAACATTTAAAGAAGAAGTTCCTACCCGAAAGGTTGCCAGAACCAGTTACTCGAAGGTGATCCCAATGAAGGGATCGCCTAAGATTTAATGAGCATTATGAGCTGGAATTGCCAGGGATTGGGACGGTCTCAAGACTTGGTGATTCCTAGACTCAAGGAGATACGCAAAAAGTATTTCCCTGAGATTTTGTTCTTGATGGAGACGATGCATGGTAGAGATGTTTTAGTGGATCTGCAGGAGTGGCTTGGTTATGATAGAGTGCATACAGTGGAGCCCATTGGTACGTGTGGTGGACTCGCTCTGTTTTCTAAAAGTAGTGTTCAGCTTGATTTCAAGGTCTGTGATAAAAACCTCATGGATATGCAAGTCCAGTTTGGAGCTGTGAGTTTTTTTGTATCCTGTGTTTATGGTGATCCAACAATCCTCAGAAGGCACAGGCTGTGGGAAAGACTGTCTAGAATTGGAGTCGGGCGACGAGATTGTTGGTGTATGATGGGTGATTTCAATGATGTCCTTCACCATGGAGAAAAGATAGGCGGTCCTCGGAGAAGGGACTCTTATTTCAAACCCTTTTCTGAGATGTTGGTAGCTTGTGATATGTCGGAGCTTCCAAGTCAGGGTAATAGTTTTACTTGGGGAGGAAGACGTGGCAACTTTTGGATTCAATGTAAATTGGATAGGGTTTTTGGAAACAAGGAATGGTTTAAACAATTCCCCGTGGCAAACCAATCCTTCCTTGACAAACGAGGCTCTGATCATAGACCGGTTCTCCTGAGTTTATTGGAGTCTCAAGAGGTCTATCGAGGGCATTTCAGATTCGATAAACGGCTTTTGGGACAAGACAAAGTAAAAGAATCTGTGGTTGTGGCTTGGAATGGGAGAAGGGGAGATGGACATAAGTCAGTTTCTGATAAACTGAGGGTTTGTCGCAAAGCTTTGAGTTTGTGGAAAAAGAAAAACTCTCTTAATGCGCGTGATAAGATTCAACAGATTGAAGGGGCTTTGGAAAGTGAACAATCTTGTTCATTTCCAAATGGCAATTCTGTGCACATCTTAAAAAAGGATCTTTCACGGGCTTATAGAGAGGAAGAGATGTACTGGCAACAAAAGAGTAGAGAGAAGTGGATGAGAGGGGGGGACCGGAACACGAAGTTTTTTCACGCATCAGTTAAGGGGAACAGAGGAAAGAACAGGATTGAAAAACTGATGGATGTAAATGGGAACTTTCAGAGATCCGAGGCAGGAAAAGGGGAAGTAGCCACGTCATATTTTCAGAATCTTTTCAAATCCTCAAATCCAAGGTGTTTCAACAGCGTTTTTGCAGGATTCGTTCCTAAAGTTACTGAAAGAATGAATGGAAGCTTGATCAGAATGATTACTCAGGAGGAGATAAAAGATGCTGCCTTCTCGATTAAGCCTTATAGTGCACCTGGTCCTGATGGGATGACTGGTATGTTTTTCCAGTTTTACTGGGACATCGTAGGTGGTCAGGTTACCGCTGAGGTGATGAATTTCTTTGCTACTGGTGTTTTTCCGGAGGAATGGAATTATACTCATCTGTGCCTCCTGCCTAAAACTACACACCCTGTGGAGATGGCTAACCTTCGCCCTATTAGCCTCTGCTCGGTCCTCTACAAAATCATCTCCAAGGTTTTGGTGAAAAGGCTTCAACCGTTTTTGCCTCTCATCGTCTCGGAGTTTCAATCAGCCTTTATCTCTGAGAGAATGATAGCTGATAATATTCTTATGGCGCATGAATTAGTTCACAGCTTGAATGCTCATCAGCGTATTTCTAAAGAATTCATGGCGATTAAATCAGATATGTCAAAGGCTTATGACAGAGTGGAGTGGAGTTACCTAAGAGAGTTGTTGGTGGCTTTGGGGTTTCATGAGAGATGGGTTTTTTTGGGTCATGAGGTGTGTAACTTCTGTTACTTACTCAGTTTTGATCAATGATCAACCTTTTGGTATGATTGTCCCTCAAAGAGGACTGAGACAGGGTGATCCGCTTTCTCCTTTTCTTTTTGTTCTATGCTCTGAAGGTTTATCTCATATGTTGAACAAAGCTCATTTGGAGGGTTTCATAGAAGGGATCAGGTTTTCTGATCAAGGCCCTACCATTCATCATCTTCTTTTCGCAGATGATAGTTTGTTTCTGTGCAAGGTTGTTAAAGAACAATGCCTCAAGCTTCAAAGCATTCTCAATTCTTATGGTGCAGCCACAGGACAAACAATTAACTTGCTCAAATCCTCTATCTCCTTTGGAAGTAAAGTGTGCCCGGTGGCCAAAAAGGAGGCGCAAAATATTCTAGGTATTTACAGTGAAGGTGGAGCTGGTAAATATCTCGGCCTCCCGGAGTGTTTCAGTGGGTCTAAAGTTGAGATGCTGAGTTACATTAAGGATAGCATGAAAGGGAAGCTTTCCAATTGGTACTCTAGATCGTTATCACAAGGAGGAAAAGAAATCTTGCTTAAATCGGTGGCAATGGCAATGCCGGTCTTTGCTATGTCTTGTTTTAAGCTACCTCAAGTCACGGTCAAGAATCTTTCTAGTGCCATGGCAGATTTCTGGTGGAGTTCTTGTGAACATTCAAGGAAAATACATTGGAAAAGTTGGGAGTATCTCTGTCTTCCCAAACATCTAGGAGGAATGGGGTTTAGAGACATTGGTTTGTTCAACCAAGCTCTTCTTGCAAAACAAGCGTGGAGGGTTTTGCATTTCCCAATGTGTCTCCTTTCAAGACTGTTAAAGAGTAGATACTTCCCTCACGGTGATTTTTTGGTTGCTGGTTTAGGAAACAGACCTTCCTTTGGCTGGAGAAGTGTTTCTTTTGGGAAAGATTTGTTAAGTGAAGGTTTGATGAAACGAGTTGGAAATGGAGCTTCCATTAAAGTTTGGGGTGAGCGCTGGATTGAGGACAATGGGTTGAGGGTTCCTTTGATGAAAAATCCGGTGATAAATATTGATCTTTTGGTGAAGGATCTAATTGATGTGGAGCATAGACGATGGGATAAAGCCACTCTCGATGAGCTCTTTTATCCTGATGATGTTGCTAGTATTATGGCTCATCAGCCGGTGATATCAAAGGAAGATTTCTTCGTATGGAAGCCAAATAAAAATGGGTGCTACTCGGTCAAATCTGGGTATTCTTTGGCGTGTCAACTCAACAAAGCTCATTTGATGCTTGAAGCAGATGTGAAACCGTCTCTTAACCCTCTTAGAGAGCAAATTTGGAGTTTGAAGATTGACCCCAAAATTCAAGTCTTTCTCTGGAAAATGCTGTGTGGAGCTATTCCGGTGGCAGAGGGGTTGATGACTAGAGGAATGAAGGTGGATGAGAGATGTCAGATTTGTGGGGTTGATGGAGAATCAATCAACCATGTTATTTTCAACTGTACCTTTGCGCGCCAGGTATGGGCCCTGTCCGATTATCCTTCACCTGTTCATGGTATGGACAAAGGCTCGGTGTACTCTAATATCCATCATCTCTTGGAGCTTTAGTAGGAAAGATCAAGAATGATGTTGAAGAATGGTTCTTAGCGCAAACCGTTCTAGATGAGGAGTCTGTTCTTTTAGCTCAGAGGCCTAGGGTTGAGAGGTTGGTTTGTGAAGAGAGGTTAGGCTGTTTGTGGAAAGCTCCTCCTGAGTTTTGGGTCAAGTGTAATATTGGAATCTCATGGTCCAAAAGAAACAAGCTGGCGGGAGTGAGTTGGGTTTTAAGAGATGATAAAGGCATAGTTTTACTGCACAGTCGAAGAGCCTTTGCGAATTTGGCTAATGTGGAGGAAGGGAAGTTTTTGTGTTTTTGTTGGGCTATGAAAAGTATGCGTAGTCATAGATTGCAGAGAGTAATCTTTGAGTTGGAGGATGCTAGTCTGGTTGGTATGGTGAATCGTCCTCATGCGTGGCCCTCTTTCGGTTTTCAGGCAGCAGAACTGCTTTTTTTACTTTCCGAGTTTGAAGATTGGAAAGTTGTGAAAGGAAGAATGGATTCAAATAGAGGAGCTAATCTCATTGCTCAAAGTGTCACCAATGATGGTCGGCTACAGTCTTATGTTGCCTCCAATCATCCCTTCTGGTTAAATGGTGTTTTTGAAAGTGAGAGAGTCTTACCCTCTTTTTGATGTCCTTTTTTTTTTGGTTTGATCGTGCTTTGTTTCTTCGGAGGCTCGATCAAAGCTGGTTCGGGTGAGGTTTTGTAATCCCCGTTTTCTTTTAGCTAGTTTTTCACAAGGTTTATGTCTTGGCTATCCTCTTTGTAATTACCGTTTATTAATATATCACTCAGATGACAAAAAAAAAAAAAAAAAAAGCTGATACAGAGAAGCCGATCCGAGAAGGAACAGTTCCCAATAGAATTTTCTAAACTGTAATTTTTTTGACTAATCATCTAAGTCTATAGCCGCCATTAAAGTTCTGTGATGGCGAATGAGCTACCATCACAATTCACAAGTAACACAATTTTTTTTATTTTTTTGGAAGAGCAAATGTTGTAAGAATAGCATAATCGATACAGTATGATATTGAAAAAATGCAGGAATATTTTTTGTAAATCTCAAATAAAGTCACATCGAAGACTTATATCAACAAACAAATATTATGATTTCAGAGATGGGATTTATTACAAACCAATCAATGAAAAATACAAAGTTTATTTTCTATTTATCAACAAGGTTCATTTGTTTTAAAGCCAAAATCTAAACAAATAAACTAAAACCTGAGACAAGATTTCCAAATGATTTATACCAATCTTACCATTCGATGAATAATTGTAAATTCCGAACTCCGACGATCTGCTAGCCCCTAAGATAAAAGAGAAAAACATATAAAAAAAACTGCAAAAACTATATTCAATGGATGTGAAAACAGAATTTAGTGTCACTTTCAAGTATGAATAGAGAGAGTTAGGTGTAACTAATAGGTTCGTGTCAACTTTCAATTAGGAACATTTCCAGAAAAGAGAAAAACACAAATCAAGCAAAAGAAAAAAGAATTGTTTCCTTTACCTTAAGAGTGTGTGAGTGTGTGTGTAATCAATTCAAGACCAAGGCCAATTAGCATCTCGCCACGCAAAGCGACATCCTCCAAAACTACTACTATCATTACTACAAATATCCGTTTTAAACTCGTCGAACTTGACGGTTTTACTGGAACCAGACCCATCCAAACGGTGACAACGAAGTTCTTGATCGCGTTTAGCTGATTCCTCTCTGTATGATGGGTTTGAGTATCTAGGGTGTTGGATAAAAGGTACATTCTTCCACCACAGTTTAAGTGCCTGAAAAAAAAAAAAACGAAAACGAGTATCAAAACCCGAGGCTTTCAAGTAAGTAGAGAATATGTACTTAAAATACTTTTTGAGTATAGTAGTGACTTACATGCCAATAGATCCATATAGCAACCTTGTGAGGCATCAACCAGAAGAAAACTGCGGGATCAAGGACCCGCGTTGGAGGTATTCTTTTCGCCTTTAATGTCGCGGAGAAATAGTTACCGAGTTGAGGATGCTGCGATTCAATGGAGACACATAACTCTTCTCCAGGCTCATTTGCTCTGATTTTCCAGTTACCAAGCATATCCTGAAAAAATGTTTTTTTTTTTTTTTTTTTTTTTTATAGAAATCACACAAAAACTAATAACGATGGATAAAAAAGATATAAGAGAACGTACCATGAAAGGACTGACTTGTAATGATTTAGCAACCAAGTCAGATTCAGGGTCGAAAACAAATGTCACTCTTTCTCCCCATGGCGTATTTGTAACCTACAAAATAAAGTGTTTTAACACTTGTAATTCCAATCCAACAAGTTTACAATACTAAATTAAGGGTTTCAACTAAAGATATTACATTCATCCATTTATTTGAAACATATAACAGACTTGTTCAAATCAAGAAACATAGGAGAGAAAAAACATACCTGAGCAATGCATTTACTTAAGCGCTTACTCGATCCTTGTAAATCGTAGCAATAATACAAACTTAATGGATTCTGTTCATATCCAACGCTGGGAGGTATTGTCAATAGAAAACTGCACAAAAAAAAAAACAACAGATTCATCGGAAAAACTGAGCATTACTTCTTCTATCACAAGTCCATGAGAGTTTTTGAAATGATAAGATTCGATCTACAGTTTAATTACAGACCTAACCCCAAACAACACTGTTTCAGACCAAACACACCTTGCCTTAAACCAAACAGAAATTTAAACCTAATTTGCGATTTAACTCACTCTTGATGAACAGAAAATCTTATGATTTTTAAAAACCAAAATTAAGAATCTCTGATTTCGACGACGGTATTGTAATGCAAAAATAAGTAAAAAACTTTACATCGGCCCGGTGGTATGAGAAACTAGACGAGCTTGCTCGGCGGAGAGATGATCCGGCGGCGCGTTAACGGCATTGTCGAGGTCGAAGAGTGCGTAACGGACGGAGTAACGGAACGAGTGCCGGACAGGACGGAGACGGTCGTGCCAGACGGTGCCTTCGTAGTAAGAGACGTTTGAATCGACGGCGGCGCGTGAAGGGAGGAGACGGCGGAGAAGGATGCGAAATGGGAGGAGGAGAGAGAGGAAGAAGGATGTGATTGAAGTGTAGAGGATTGAGCCGAGGAGATAGAGCAATTCCATTATCTCCGAGTGAGAGAGATAAGATTCAAAAGAGGACCTCCAAGCTCTCTTCTATCTCTCTCTCTCTCTCTCTCTCTCTCTCTCTCTCTTCATTTCAAAGATTAGAGATTGGACATTGATGACCCTTCAAATGCAATTGGTAATTAATTAACGAGTGATTTTATTCTATTTTATTTTTGCGAAGAAAATATGCTTAAAACTACATAAGGCTACCTTACCATTTGCTTGTAAATCGAATAATCTCATTTTAAAATGCAATGATAGAATATAGGATATTCGGTCTAGTTGTTTAGATAATAGTCTCTTAAGTCCACTTTATATAGCCTACGTAAATATAAGAATCCCTCAAGGGAAATTCACCAGATTTCATGCGATACAAGTTAATCATCAAGAAGTTGTATTATTTATTAGTACAAAAAAGGTTATTAGGGACAACAGAAACGAATTGTGATTATTATGTGTTGTGGACCCACCAAAACTTAAACAAAGGAAAATACATTTATGTTTGTTTGACAACCAGTTTTTTTATTATGGTACAAGTACAATCTTTGATTTGCTGCGTGGACGTTACTAAACCGCCTATTGTATACTGCATATGGATATTAATTTTTGTCCTTTTTTGTGTGTTAATGAAATATTAGTTGTTTTAAAGCGTATATGGCGCAAGTTTTTTGGGCGACAGCATGTTTTATCGTTTTTGTATGGTAATGGTGGTGGTGAACTTTCTTTTTTTTTTTTTTTTGCTAGGAATGTTAGTATAAAAAAGTTTAGGGAATACAAAAATATATAACCTAATACATAAGGAACCTTGGCAAAAAAGAGATAAAAAACAAGGTTACAAAACCATTAGAACACTTATCATAGGTGGTGAACTTGTTAGGATCATTATTCATTAGTATTAAAATAATCAATTGCAGATTCTTGAAATCTAATTAGACTATTCATAAAACTTATCATACACATTTTTTTCTTTAGATAAAGCTAAACAGTTCAAATACATGTATACATGTTTCAGGGTTGCAGAATAAGGAGGAACCATATCGATCTGTATTAGTACTGGGCCGATACATTTGAGGCCCACCGTCTCTAAAATCAATAATTAATGTATAGTTTTCGGTTGGTCCGGGTAGTTAAGCGAACCCAGCCTTTTACTCTAATAGCTTGTTCACAGAGTATTATTTATCCCACAAATTAGGTGCACACACGTGTCAATGTAGTCATAAAACTAATACGTGTCATGTTTGTATTGGTTTCAAAACTATAAAGAGGCCCAAAGGCGATCAGAGGCGATGAAAACAATGTCGAAAACACAATAGACAGACATAACTCGGAAAAAAAAAAGAAATAATAAAAATCAAAAGAAATCGATTTCACAATTTCACAGCTTTCCTAAATTCTTCGATTACTCCGCTTGTCACTCTTCTGTATCGCCGCCATTTCTGTTTATAAACACTTGTATAGCAAAAATTATTCCAAATTGTGGAATAATGTCTGCTACAATCCATGGAGCTGGAGCTGCAACGGCCTTGTCGACGTTTAATTCCGTCGATTCCAAGAAACTCGTTGCTCTTTCTCGCACAAATCTACCAGGTTCGCTTTTGGTTTTGGTTTCGATTTCGATTTCGAATTTGGGGGACGGTTGATCTGCATTCTCTTCCAATTGCTGTATTGATTGATTTTGTAGTGGATTTGTTACATCTTTCGCTGTTTGGTTGTTTGATTTTGATGCAGCGAGGAGCAAGCGATGCATCGTCGCTGGATCTGATGCTAGTAAGCGCTCTGGTTCTGGTCTCACAGTTGGTCACTCTCAGAAATTGATTGCAAATGCTGTTGCGGTAATGCGTCACTCTCAGTTTCTCCTCTCTCGTCCTTTGAATCTGCGATTATCTCACAGTTTCTCCTTTTTTTCTGTAGACCAAGGCGGACACATCTGCAACCACTGGCACTGGGTATGTTTGGGTTTTGATTTTTTACTCAATTTAATTATCTCTTTTTGGGATCTTGAACATAATGATAAGCATGTGCATGCTGAATAAAATCTCAGATTTACATCTTTCATATGTCTTGTTATACAAATGCCTTTGCTTTCTCTTTGCCTCTGCCTTTGTTTGAAAACATAGATTGTATCTCGATGGGATTCGAAGTTAGCCAGAAAGTAGGAAGTTGTAACCATTGTGCGTCCTGGCTAGTTCTTGATTGGACAAGCTTGAAAAGGGCGAGATTTATAGGTTTCGAATCGAAAATTGATAATCGTTTCTTTGCTTTTAGTAATCATCCCATTGATGTCTTTCTTTGTGGTGATTAGGTTGGAGTTTAATCTAGTTACTTCCCATGGACACATTTTTGCTATTCTTACTTTTTCTTCTTTCTATTCTCACATAAGCCGTTGATTTCACCTATGCAAGAACATTTTCTCTTGTCACAAATGAAATAAAACATTTTCACAACGCAGACTATAACCAATTTATCTTATCAACTTGCAGACATGAACTATTGCTTTTCGAGGCTCTTCAGGAAGGTCTGGAAGAAGAGATGGACAGAGATCCACATGTATGTGTAATGGGGGAAGACGTAGGCCATTACGGAGGCTCCTACAAGGTAACCAAAGGCCTTGCTGACAAATTCGGCGACCTCAGGGTTCTCGACACTCCTATTTGTGAAAACGCATTCACCGGTATGGGCATTGGAGCTGCCATGACTGGTCTAAGACCTGTCATCGAAGGTATGAACATGGGTTTCCTCCTTCTTGCCTTCAACCAAATCTCCAACAACTGTGGAATGCTTCACTACACGTCCGGTGGTCAGTTCACGATCCCGGTTGTCATCCGTGGCCCCGGTGGAGTGGGACGCCAGCTCGGCGCTGAGCATTCGCAGCGTTTAGAGTCTTACTTCCAGTCCATCCCCGGGATCCAGATGGTTGCTTGCTCGACTCCTTACAACGCCAAAGGCTTGATGAAAGCCGCGATAAGAAGTGAGAACCCTGTGATTCTGTTTGAGCACGTTCTGCTCTACAATCTCAAGGAGAATATCCCGGACGAAGAATACATCTGTAACCTTGAAGAAGCTGAGATGGTTAGACCCGGCGAACACATTACCATCCTCACTTACTCGCGGATGAGGTACCATGTGATGCAGGCAGCCAAAACTCTGGTGAACAAAGGGTATGACCCCGAGGTTATCGATATCAGGTCGCTCAAGCCGTTCGATCTTTACACCATCGGAAACTCGATCAAGAAGACGCACCGGGTTTTGATCGTGGAGGAGTGCATGAGGACCGGTGGGATTGGAGCTAGTCTTACCGCTGCCATTAATGAGAACTTTAATGACTATTTAGATGCTCCGGTCATGTGTTTGTCTTCCCAAGACGTTCCTACACCTTACGCCGGTACATTGGAGGAGTGGACCGTGGTTCAACCGGCTCAGATCGTGACTGCCGTCGAGCAGCTTTGCCAGTGAATTCACTTTTATCCGGTGAACCATTTATTTGCCAAGTACCTCTCCGTTTTCTTTCTCTTTAGCTTAGTTCGTAAGAATTTGTCTAAGTGGGTTGGTTTTGTTTTTAAGTTTACATTTGTTTCCCCTTTGTTGTGTCTTGAATATGGTTTTGAAACTCTTGCATGTTTGTTCTTGTTAATTTATCTCCCACATTTTTATTTTTAACCTTGGAATTTTATTTACCTTCAGCTATGTAAACATAAGTTTCAAATTCTTCTAATATGGGTAACTAGGGATAAATTTCATACTTAAACAGTGCAAAACTTTGATACATTATTTTATCCTTCCTATTCCATGGCACTAATTTTCTTTACAAAAACGTTTTAACCGTTGAATTTTCTGTACACTTCAGTTATAAAACACATACACATCAATATTCCTGTATGAATCCAAACAAAGACTTCTTCATTACAATAAAGAAAAAACAAAACCCTTCTAGTGCCAATAACCAATTTACAAAAATGGAAAAAGAAAAACCCCCTAGAGAAAGCTTCTGCATTCCAAAAGGGTTCTACTAAAAAGAACCCCAACAAAAAGAAAATAACAATCAGTTTACAAAAAAAAAAAAAAAAAAATTACAAGCATTGATATGTTGTCTTTGTTATTACCACTTGGCTGATTTACATTTAGCAGCTCTTCCTGTATCGTTCAAGTAAGAGCCAAAAGTGTTGATGACTTGTTCGTAAGTTGGCCTTTTGTAATCAACAGCTTGCTCTACCACTTCTTCCGGTTTCGCCCATTTCCAATCGGCAAACTCTGAATCCGCTTCGTTGTTCGCTAGATTGATCTCTCTTTCGTCCTCATCGTTTCTCAGTCTCACTAGAAACCTGTGTGGAATCATTCATTAGGTTTCACAACAATGAGCCATTCATTCACTCTCTACTTGTGCTCAGATTGCAAAAAAAAAGAATACTTACCATTTCTGAGCTTGACCATGCCATTCACCGCCCCAGAGACGGTTAACTTTTGCTTTTACTGCAGGTGGGAAATCATAAGTCAACCAGTTTGGAACCTGTTTACACATTGAATAAATTTGGTTAAAAAAAATCTTCTTGTAAACTGATTCATAATCATTTGTATTTGTGTTAGTAACGAGTAGAGAGACCTCAGCGATGATTTCAGCCGAAACGACACTAGTTTCTTCTTGTAACTCTCTCATGGCTGCTGACTTTGGATCCTCCCCATCTTCAATGCCTCCCTATAATACCATCCCATTTTAGTGGTTATAAGACAATCGCAAAAGCAGAGAAAACAGTTTCTGGTTTAGAAAAAATATGTTCAATATTCTTAAATCAAAGTCTTGACCATGTTTTTCCAAAAACACACACACACACACACACACCTGTGGCATCTGCCATGCTCCAGGAACATTCAATCTCGAAGCTACAAATACCTGAGAATTATTATTAATGATCACAAACTCAGTATAATTATTACCCGTAATTTTGATAAGACAACTGAATTGGATGATGAAATGCTTACCAGATTTTCCGAGTTGATTAGACAAACACCAACATTTGGACGATATCCTGGAGGTAGATTCTCCATTTCTGCTGAAACCAAATATCAGTTAATTAATACTTAATATTATTTACCAGGATATTATGATATCTACTTATAATCATAGTTGGTTGTACTGTTTTTAATAGATTCTCATAAACCAAAACCTAATTACTCTATTTTCTGTATTCGGATAGAAGAAAACAAACTATAAGCAATCTTGTTCAATTACTATTTCACAAGTCAAACTTTAATCGATTTTTCAAATCCAAAGAACCAAAACACACACACACAAAAAAAAGAGAGAAACGTCAGAATCATAATCAGATTTTATTGATTTCAAGAACAAGAACACAAAATCGATTTACAAACACAGAGAAAAAAAATCTAAAACATACAGATCTGGAAAAACCAAGAGTAAAAGTTAAGCATCGAAGGAAAGAACAAACCTCTAAGAGTTTTTTTTTTTTATCTTTGACTTTCCAGAAGTTTTTTAACCCAACGAAGCAGCAACGAAGAACATGTGTTTGTCTGTGTGCTTTTCATTCAAACAAAAGCACACGTATAAAGCTTTTACAGTTATATATATGGAATTGGATTCGGTCTTAAAAACGATGACGTTTTTATATATTAGCTCTTTCCTTTTCTGTGTGTTCTGACTCTGACTATTTGGCATCTTATTCTAACTGTTTATATTGTACGGGGCCCACCGACGACTTATTTTAACATAAATCCAGCTGCCACGTGTATTATGTAAAGATAAAAATTTACAAAAGGTATTTTTGGTGTGATAATTGTTAGACGTTCAATTACAGTTTTGGTTTTGTCAACGTTTATGTCCCGTTTTTTAAAAAAATAAATAAATCAGGTTGTAATTTTAAATTTTGTTGACAAAAAAACGTACTTCAGATTTGTTAACTTCTAATGTGAAATTAGTTGACTTTGCCGGGAAGAAATATAGAAAATATGTATTTGCAAAAAAATAATATAAAGTTGTATCTGACGGAGGAAAAATGTGATGTCATTGACATTTTGTGATAAGGACAACCACACACAAAAAAAAAAATACATTAGCAAGTTGGCAAAGAGAAATAATCTTTGAAATGATTTGGAAACGATAACAAAAGATGGCGCACTTTAACGAGGTGATATGGAAAGTAAGTTAGCATAATGGAATGTGACAGTTTAAGGCGCACGATAGCAGAGAAAAAGGTAGAGATAGAGTCAATGAGTGGACAGAGAGACGAACGTGCGGTGGTAGGGAATCGAGGGAGTTGACTTAATAGTGAATTAATGATTTTTTTAGTTTGTAATTTTGTCATTATTAATTAGGACAAAAAAGTATTATTATAAATTGTCTCTGCACTCAATCACGGGATCATGAATAATAATAGCTGCCACCATCTCCTTTATTGTTTGTTTTTTCATATAATTAACTTTTTGATAAATGATACTCTCCCTATTTCCTAAACCAAAGAATATATAGTGTGAATGGTAAATTTTAGGTAAATGATACGTTTTTTCTTATTGAATAAATAGTATTTTAGATGTTTACACACAGATTAATAGTTTTATTTAATTAAAAATGAAACATGTTTTTCCAAAAAAAAACTTTATATCTATTAAAACATAGTGAAAGTTGATAATATTAAAATGATAGACTCATTAGACTAAAACTAAATTTCTTATTAATTTAATTTCACATCTGTATACTAGAGGCTTGATATGGACATTCAGTCAAATAGATAATGAAATAGTCTTGGATCTAAAAATATCACCATGATCATTCTTGGTCGGAACTAGGCATGGGCATTTTACCCGGACCCGAAGACCCGAACCGAACCCGATCCGAAATAAATGGAACTGAACCAAACCGGAATTGATACAAATATCCGAACGGATCCTAAACTCCTATACCCGAACGAACCGGAACCGAACTGGAACTGAACCGAGAACCGGATGGGTATCCGAAATATCCAAAATATAATTATATTTCTAAAAATATTAGTTATATTTACTTTTAAAATAACCAAAATATTTTAAATTACAATTATAAACTAAATATATTAGTTATATTTAGCACAAAATAACCAAAAGATCTAATATATCAGAAAATCTTTAGTTATATTTGAAAAATTTAACATAATTTTATTTAAATTAAATCATTTTTTATTTTTATTGCTAAAGTTTGGGTACCCGGAACTGACCCGGACCCGAGAAGAACCGACCCGGACCCGAACCGAATTATTAACGGTTCCTATTTGGATATAAAACTTCTATACCCGTAAGACCCGGACCCGGAAGGATCTGACCCGAACCTGATCCGAGTATCCGAATGCCCAGGCCTAGTCGGAACATGTAAGAATTTGAAAAAACCAAGCTAACGTGATCACAAGTAGTATGACAATCGATTTCCATATGTTTCGTCATCTCATGAAAAACATGGTTAGTAGCAATATCTAATGCAAACTTATTATCACAAAAGAGATTAGCAGTTGTATGTACTGTAATATTAAGAGTTGTAAGAAGTTGTTGTAATCAAAGCTCACAAGTAAGCAAAGCCACGCTGCAATATTCGACTTTTGTGCTACTACGACTCATAATTTGTTACTTCTTTGACTTCCAACTAATCAATGACTTGCCTAGATAAACACAAACACCAGTCATTGAGCATCGAATATCAGTACATGTTGCCCAATCAGCATCCCAGAATGCATTGAGACAGAGATCAGAGTAAACAACATAAAACAGTCCTTCACCAGTGTTTGTTTTGATATAGCAAAGGATCTTATGAGCATAAATGAACATATGTTGGAGCAGCCATGAACTGACTGAGGTAATTGACTGCAAACGTGATATCATGTCTCGTGATAGTTAGATACAGTAAGCGTCCAATGAACTCTCTATGAGACGTTGCATTGTCCAAAAGTGTTCTTGTTTCCTTGCTCAATGGAATTGTAGGATCCATTGGCACATAACAGGGTTTTGTGGCCAACATCTTTCTATCTGCCAATATATCCAACACATACTTCCTCTGACAAATACTACTACTTGTAGAATCTCTCGCAATTTCCAAGTTAAGAAAGAAACGTGAAGTGCCAAGATTAAACGTGGAGTGCCAAGATCCTTAATCTTGAACTTTTTATGAAGAACATCCTTTAGTTTTTAAACTGCTACGTCATTGTTGCTTGCTATCAAAATATCATCAACATACACCAGTAAAGCAGTAAAGGAAGCACCAGATTGTTTAACAAACAAAGTATTATCAGTCTGAGATTGGATGAAGCCAATTTTGAGAAGAATTGTGGAGAAACATTTGTACCATTGTCGAGAGGCCTATTTTAGAACATATATTGATTTTTTGTAAGCAACACACAAAGTTAGGTGGAAGAGTTTCATCTGGTCCAAGCGTATAACCCTAAGGAAGATTCATAAATATTTCCTCATCAACCTCACCGTGAAAAATGCATTGAAAACATCCATTTTAAAATACTCCATCCCTGAATCGCAACCAAGTCCAAAAGAAGTTTAGCAATAGTTAGCTTCGAAACATGAGAGAATGTGTCAAAAAAATCAACTCAAGAAATTGAATTTGAAAGATAGAACATATAACACATCATGCAAAATGAGTAAATCAGACAAATTTATCGTGTCACTATGAGTGATGGGAAGTCTACTGCCACTAGGGAGAGAATAGGTAACTCATGAGACTAGAAAATTTTCACTAAACAAAGACAGATCATAACAAACATGGCAGGTGCACCACTATCAGTTATCCCACGACCACGAAGAAAAGTATTGTATAAAGAGGATAAAAATTGGTGCTGAAAAGTGAGAGAGTGTGGTTTTCATATCGAAGACTAGTGGAAGGACATTAATAAATAGTATCCAAAGCTGAAGATTGAGCAACCATGACACCATTTTTCAGTAATAGAGGATTGATATACAAATTAATGAGAAGCTGGTTGGTCTAAAACACCAACATGAGCACTAAGTTATTGAATAAGAGACTAAACCCTCAGTTTTAAACTGACTGATATCCAAATTCATGGAACTCTGAGTAGAAGGTGGGAGAGATTCTGAATTTCCCGTGACCATGATAGCAACCACATTAGGTCTATGAAATTGTTGATGTTAATGAAATGGAGGTCGTGGTCCAGAATTAAAGTCTCCTCAATGAACAAAAGACGACGTATTGGGGAACAAGTTATGACTGGTTTTGACCAAACGAATTTTGTGATTGAAAACTAGTATTATGTAAATGATGTCTTGGAAGATAACCATTTAGCTAAAAGCATTTATGCTTGATGACCAGCTTGGCCACAATGTGTACAAATAGGTCTTTGATAGTTGCCAGGACGAGGACAATAACCACCAATATGAGTTGCTGCAAAAAGATTTACGCAAAAATCTGCACCAGCGGTTTGACGATCGGAGACCAATACTAACCTATCATGATTAGTATTATAATCCAAGAACAAAGCTATGCAATCGAAGAAGATAAGTACCAAAATGAAGAAAATAAAAAAATCGACAAAATTAAAATCAACGAAAGAAGGAAAAGAGAATAAAAAACGATAGTCGAGATATATCGAGAAATTATCAAAATCGCAGATAAAAAAAAATACGAGTTCAGAATTCATCCGCACCGATTAAAGATTCATGGATCCATACTTTTGAAAGAAAAATATGAAGATACCAAGTTGAACCGAAGAAAACATATTATCGAAGGGTTTAGGTATGTTAACGGCATATATGATTTGCACAATGAACACGGAAGCACAAAATCTGTTGCTCTTCGAATCAATTAGCTGAAAATTCAATCCCTGATCGTTTCTGATCCAATTTCTCTCTTGACCCATCCATCGTCATGAATTTTTTTTTCTTATCTACGTTTTCTCTGTTTTGGGCCAAAGCCCACCACTTTTCTTATTTTTTGTATATCATATTTTTATACATGTGTTGTATAAAATTTGCTAATGTATTATTTTCATTTTATACACAATATATAAACACATTAGCATCTTTTTAGTTAGATACACAATAATAGTTTCAAAAGTTTTAAAGTATGTACAATATATCATATGGGTCGTGCCTACCTAGTTCAAATGGAAACGTTGGCCTGTGGCCAAATATTTTTTGAAAATATTGAAAAGGGTTTCTTTTGCTACATATAAATATAAATGTTCTTAATTCCTTAATCTTCAATAATTTATCTTTATCATAGTATTATTAAGATTAATAGTGTTGCTTTTTTTTAAATAAGATTTCCTAATGGTTTACATTAGTACTTTGTTAAACGTTTTCTCTAAGTCGTACGAAATCACTTTCTTATATATATATATATATATATATTTTACTGACTGTTTTTTCAATGAAAAGTTCCAATTCATTATCCTAAAATACTCCTAAAATACTGCAAAACTTGTAAACGGATAAAAATATCTATTCTAACAAAACATATTATCATAATCAGTAAACTTTAAATATTTTTGGTTTCATATGATTTTAAGCAACTGTTTAGTCGCTGCCTAGTGTAGGCACGGCTCTGTATATAATGCATAGTTTGCTCAAGAACTGCATATAGGATCATCTCTGATTCTAAGGTGTACCTCTTTTGTTATTATCTACTCAGAAGTGTTAAGTAAATGAGTAAACATAATCCATCCATATTTTTGACCTAAAATCAGACTAATCCACAAAGTTGTGGTAGCCGCACGCTTTAATTTCTTTCAGTAAATAGTCGTTAGTTAAATATTCACAATGGTCAAGAAAAAGCTACCACTTGAGCAAACTGGATTCAATATCTTCTCACACGGCAGTTCGTTGTTGACACTATTTTGGTCCCGTAGGCCCATTAACCACATGACATGTTTCAGACGTGCCCGCCCAACACGTACGTACGTCTTTCAAAGTTATTTTAGATCATATCATCATATGCAACCCAAACTTGTATTATTCACCAAATTATTCCAACTTTATATTATTGACTAAACTCTACACACAAACATCACTAAGAATATAGTGAGTGTAACATCCGTAAACTAAAGAAGTGAGTTTTTCTTGGGGTGTCGAGTGACACCAAGGTGGTGTCGATCGACACCGGTCTGAAATCAAATTTCTGGTTTGATTTAAGTCCCTGAATTCGGGTTGTTTCGGGTCGGAAAACCCTAGGTCGCTTTTAAAAGTCGAGCAGCCGCTGGGAAGATTCGTTTTTCGAGACAGAAAGTGTTCTAGGCGATTTTGGAGAGGTTTTGAGGAGATTGTGAAGTTTCTGAGGTGTTTGTTGTTGTTCTTCCTTGTTCATCCATTGTTTCTCCCTTTCAATCCAAATCCAAGGTGAGTGCGTGACTGTGGGCTCGGAATTTCTGGATCTAGGTTGTTAGATGGATGTATGGATGAGTTTTTGTTGTCTTTCGTGATGTTTATGTGTTGATTGTGATGTTTAATCGTGTTTGGATTGATTATTGTGTTAATTCTGTGTTTCTGCGTGTTTCGTTGCTCTCGGTATCGCTCTGTCGAGCGGGTGTCGATCGACACCAATGCTGGTTCAAGGTGGTTAACCGGTTTGATCGAATTGAAATTGGGAATTGATTGGAAATTGAATAAAAATGGTTTAATCCGGTTTAATGGATTTAATTGATTTTAATGGTTAATTGGTATGATTTAATTAATTATTTTCGGATTAATAATTAATTAAGATTATTATTTAATTATGAGAATTATTTAATAATTATTTGGAATTATTTTAATGGTGAAAAAATATTTAATAATTGTGGAAATTATTTAAAAGATTTTAATTATCTGGAAATTGCGTAATTGGCCAGTGGGCAGAGTGATCGTCTCACTAAGTATTTATGATAATACTTACGTATTTCCTTTCCTGTGATGCAGGTGGTAGAAATGTTTAAGCGCAGAATCAAGGCCGAAGAAGAGGATGATATGATTTATGTTTTGTTCATTTTGCTTAAATTGATAGAGTTATTTGAGATTTGAATTTATTTGATTATTGGCTTTTGTTGTTGAATTGATATTATAATTTATTGATTTATTTATTTTAAGACTACCGCTAGAATTGTTTAAGTATTTATTAAAAAAAAAAAAAACTTGGTTGTTTTAGCGAGTGTCGGATGGTGAATTTGGGTTTGCATGCTTGTCGTGTGTCGGAGCCATATTACATGAGATGGGGCTGCTTCCCCTAATGAAAAAAAAAGAGAAAAAATCATGTAATTTTCTAAGGACAATAATTATTGCTTTATAGGCTTATATCAAATACAATATTTGCCCCCTTTATTTTTTTTTTCTTTGTTCAACGATTTTATTTATCAATTTCTTTCAATATAATTGAATTTTAAATTTACTTTTTTTTTTTTTGATAAAGTAGTTAAATAAATGTACTTACATATTCTTTTTTTCATATCAGATCATTTATAGGTTTTTAATCAATAAATATATACACACTATACATAATAGTATCAGATTTAAAAGATTTAACATATACTAACACGTTTTCTCTTCATGAAACATTTATAAAGTTTTAACTCTAAATTTTTCAAATGAGTTATCGAATTAAATTTATGAAATCATTTTTAGGAGACTAATTATTTTTGTAAACTATATGATAATAATTTTTTGCAAAATAATTGAAAATGCTTTGAAATGACTCATAGTAACTTGTCGACATACTTCTCTGATTTTTTTTTTTTTTTTAAAGATAGGAAAACGAAGAATATCTACGTAAAGTTTGATGGAAATGGGGAACAGACGTGAGACCAGGGGAGACTGATAATAACGAATTATGATTTGAGTTTGAGACCACACATTTAATTTCCTGCCACGAGAACACATCCCATGCGCCACATATATAACTCAATCGAGTAAACTCATTTAAAAAAAAATTAACTGAAAGTAAGGGTGTTTATATGTATGACCTTAGAACCTACACGTATCGCTGGTGCATATATATGAAACCCTAGCTTACAATAAAAAATGTTAAATGTGTCTCTTCTTCGTTCATAGAAGGCAGCGAGAGCTCTGTAGCCCGACCTTCTTGCAAGAGCCAAACTGAAAAATCTTTCGTATCTTTATTTTTTATTCTCTGTTGTCATATTTTCTGACATATTGTTTTATAAACAGATGAGAATTTTATGTCAACAACGTATGTCTAGAAGTTTGTCTGCCTATAATTTTATAGTATAATCATAATCATATCGTGGGCGCAGTGTTTCTGTTTTTTTTTTTTTTTTTTTTTTAACTTAAAAAACAGACTGAGAATTATATTTTACATTCCATCAAATTTATAATCGCCAGTTAAACACTAACGAAAAGTATATATTGAAAATAAATGTTTTTAACTTTGATCTGTATAAGAGAGTAATTTTTATAAGTTTGGTATATCCTCGAAAGGTTTTTTATCTCTTTATGAAAAAAAAAAAAAAAGGTTTTTATCTAGTTATTACTAATTTGAGCTGAAAGTAATTCATTGTAAGTTAAATCTTTATTTCAACGTCGTTCCAGTTTAAGGACATATATAAGCATAACCAAGTGAACTAACGGTGGTCAATATTGTAAGAGATTTAATTCAGCAAATAACATTGTAATTTGTAATGCTTTTGCTCTCGTATAGATCAGAGACTATACTAGAATTATGAGAATTTGGTGTTTGTTAAATTTCCTAACCATATGACGAACAACTGATGGTTTACTCGAAAAATGAGGAACACGATTTAGTTACATTATTTGTTTGAATCATTAAAATGTATTATTAGCTTTTGTTTGATACATATTTTTTTCCTATCTTATAAACTGTTGTCGTGTTGATCCAGGAGAAACCCAAGTTCCCAGGACATTGGAAGTCTAGATTCATTAGTTGCATCTCCTCTGTCGTGGCGAATCACTTCCATTCCATGTGTCCTCCTCTAAATACAAAGAGACAAAGATTTCATTCAAATACTTAGTTAATTATTATATAGCGATAATAATATAAAGAAATGCTTTATCAAAAAAAAAAAAAAAAAAATGCTATAGAGCCACAATGGGAGTTCGAAGAGGCAAACAAAGTATCAAATGAGTCGTATTTACATAGACCTATAGTTCTCTTAGTCCAGGTTCAGTGTAGAAAACACTATGGACCATGAGGTCGAACAAACTGTTGACACGTTTTATGACACGTGTACTGACAATGCTTTTGACACGTTTACATCCGCAGACAGAATTATATAATCTGTTATGTTATTTATTTACTTTGATAATATATATCTAACTGTTGTTTACGTGTCCGGTGATGAATGTAGTCTTATTCTTATGTATATATGCAGTGCATGCATGAGACATTCTCGTTTTAATTTTTGCATTAGCCATTGCTCAATGACATTTGTTTGATCCACAATCAATTTTATGGATCTCATTCTTAACCTCTTAATTATTTTCCACTAATACTATCAATATTTAATATCCCTCTGTTTTCAAAAGAAATATTTTCTGGAAAAAAGACTATTTTTTAAAAAATGATTTTTTTTGATTTTTTTTTATTATCTTTATAAAAAAAAATATGATTTTTTGATTACTTAATAATGATGAATTGAATTATGATTGGTTAAAAATTATTGAAAATTGTTAATCACATTAAAATAATACATTTATTATTAAGTTTTAATATATTTTCTTAATATGTGTGAAAAGTTTACAAAATTTTCCTTCTGAAAACAGAGAAAGTATTATGGAAAACCTCAAAAAAATATTATCCTATGAATATTATCGATATGTTCACGGTTAAGTTTCTAATTTTTTTTTGGGTTGTAAGAACCTTAAATGTGATCAGTTGTTCTCCTAAAGTTTATATAACACAGCTTCATTGATCATATTATAAGATTTTTTCTTAATAATATCTATCAGCCAATTTTGTTTCATATAATAAATTTTATATTAAAAATCTCTTAGATATATGAAACTGAAATACTGGTAATTAAAAGAAGAGTGACCACCACAAGTCCATGAAATTGCGGAGAAAGCTGACGCCACCAACACAAAAAACACACTCCCTAGTTGACTTTTTCCTTCAAGCACAACGACCCTAATTTACATAACTATGACTTTTTATATTTTATTATAAATATTTACTAATAATAAAATAGATTGAGGCAGTCAAAGAAGGAGACACTCATCTGCCAAGAAATATGAAAATTATATTTTAGATTACAAGTTTTTATATAAAAATTCATATATTGGCCAGAGAACTGTTTAAAAAATTATTTTATTTTTTCACTATTTGGTTTTATTTTAAAATTAGTATTATTTTTTTTATAACCTCCATACTAATTTTTGTAATATATTTAAATAATTTTTTATTTTTTGTTTACGGCTTCAAAATTCCAAGGCCCTGGCGATATGTTTAAACATGTCGACTGGAACCGTGTCAATTTTATCTGAAACATCCAGAACATATATACTAATTAAAATCTATAAGTCATTATATTTTTGTGTGATTGTGAGAATATATACAAACAAACAAATATTCATATATATACACATGGTGCAACAACATACGTACTCCATGAAGTATGACTTACGTCAGAAAATATGTTTACTGCATGAGTGATTTAATAAACTGACGGTTAACTGTTTGTGTTCCACTTCCATTCAGTCCATCATCTCCAACCTAAATATCATTTGACAATCCCATGAGTTGATCCAATCAAAATTGGAACTCCACGGATTGCTACTTTTAAGTTTTAACCTATATCCAAAAATTCAAACTGTACCAACCTGAAATATCTATACCTGATTGATTTTTGGTATAAATTAAATTACTTATTGAGTAAAATATTTGATATCTGTGAGTATCGAATAATACCCGAACCAAACCATATCCGATCGGATACTCGAATTATCCGAATTATAAGTATTATGAATTATTTTTGATATTATATGTATAAACATTTTTAGGTTAGTATTTTATTTTTTTGTTAAAAAAAATCAGATTTACTGATATTCTTTTCGGATGTTCGGATATTTTTTAGGTTTTTTGGTATATTTTGGGTTTTATTGGTTATAAATAACCAGAATAACCCTTAGTATAACAAAAAAATATCGAGTATATTTTGGTTCTCTAGACTTGGACCCAAATATACCCAAACCCGAAAGGACCCAAACCTTTATCGAACCGAAATTTACAAGATAGCTATATGGGTACAGAGATCACCTACCCAAAAAACTCGGACCCGATTAAAACCTACCTATACCAACTCGATAACTTTAAGTCGAAGCCCTAGTTTCTATCGTCAAAGAGAAGCTCCACGGATCACGGTAAATTTGTTTTTTTTTTTTTTTTTAAATCCTAGTTTACGTTTAGTTTTAACAGTGACACTCTATATAATTTTAAGTAATAGTAACAAAATACATAAATTTAAAAAAACAAAGTTGAACGTGGAAATTAATCAATACGGTGGAATATGAAGAAAACACGGTATAATCAAGAACTAATCAAAACGTATTTTTTAAAACAGAAAATTGATGCTATACATTCATCATTGTATATATATATTTTGAAGTTGCAAAATATATATACTTTTTTCAGACTTAATCTGTGAAACGTCATTTTGGCATATTACCGCTGTGATCAATTGATTCACACAAGTTCGAGATTTGATGTAATCAAAGCTCATTAACTAATTCATTTTTTTTGTTCAAAAAAAGCTCATTAACTAATACTCTTTCTGTTTTTTCAAGTAGAATTTTCTGTAGTTTTTTTTTCTTTCTGAAAGATGAATTTTCTCAGTTTTCAATGTGTTTTTTATTAGCTAGTAATGATTAATTGTAACTGTAAAAAAAACTAATTGAAATCATTAAATTAGCATTGGTTAAAAATCATGGAAAATTGTTAATCACAAAAAATAATGCAACAGAAATTGATTTTTTTTTTTCTTAATATGTGTGAGAACTTTAAAAATTTATTCTTTTTTAAAAATAGAGAGTATAATCAAACCGAATAGTAATATATATAGATAATTGGTCGACCAAAAACCCAAAAAGAAAATAATAATCTAAGTCATATGGACAGCGTTTTGTTTTTGGAAAATGGCGAAGTTTCAAAACAGAGCATTGAATTAACAGCAAATTGTATGCTCCCTTAATTCCCAAGTTGTGAAGCTACGAATCCATTTCGTTCACGACGCAAACTTTGACCAATTGGTTCATATTTCCGATTGAAAGGTGTCAGGCGTTCGGCCAGAGAATAATTTCGGTGTTCTTTACTACAGGTAACGATCCATAGAAAGTTATACTCCATAATATTTAGTTTAGACAAATTTGATTTAAATAATGCTAGAAAGTTGAACCATATGTTGTGTACTACGGAACTCAGTTTCTTATAAAATAATATCTCGTTGCATCAACATCAGTAACTTTCTAAAGAAAAAATAAAGAAAAAAGATAAACCATACAGTTGAGTGATTGGGGTTTATGAAAAAAAAAAAAAACTATCCCAACTTTGTTTTTCTTTACTACGCCATAGTATTTAGTTTAGGCAAATTTGATTTAAATAGATGCTACGAAGTTGAACCATATGTTGTGTACTACGGAACTCGGTTTTTTATAAAATAATAATTCGTTGCATCACTTTAACAAAAAAAAAAAATCTCGTTGCATCAACATCAGTAACTTTTAAAAGAAAAGATAAAGAAAAAGATGGGAAAGCGGCCAATCCGTACCCCAACTAAAATCATAGGTGCCGATTCGTACCCGCACTAAAAACGTGTACCAATTCGTACCCCAACTAATAAAATTCATCATTTTCATACCCAAACTAATTACGTTGTGGTCAAAACGAACCTTGACTAACGGGGATACGGTCAACGGTGATTTCCCGTTAACAGAGATGACGGAAATTGACACGTCACCTGCCACGTGGATGAATGATCAAAACGACGTCGTTTTGATAATCTCTGAAAATAAGAAAACTGCAGCTTCCTGGAATCGAACCCGCATCCTCAACGTCTGAAGAAAACTCAGCTGACCAGTAGGCTACGCCTATATTGTTGTAAACATTTACATCTCATATATATATAAACATACATGCTCTTGATGATTTTGTTCAATTATTACAGATTATTGGCTCTCTATTTTAACAATCATAACTCGAAACTAATAAATTATACATTTAAAATAAAATGAATGATCAAAACTAATAAATTTTATAATGATTTAATAAAAATTATATTAAATTATACTCCTTAAACAAACTAAATTTTTGATACTATTTTATATTATTTATTAGTTTAAAATTGAATTTATAATTTTGGTTATTATTTGAATATAGTTAACAATTTAATATAAATTATATATATATATATATATATATATATATATATATATATCGCAATTCACAATTTTATTTCATTATTTAGACTGATCATAATTAAAACAGAGAGTCGTGAAAGATATGCGAAGAGTGAAATTAAATGTATCCTTTTTATCGTAGTGTCATTTGAAAATGGTTATTTTATGATTATAAACCGTTAATCCGAATTGCGAATAATATTATTTTAAACCGTTAATCTGAATTAATTTAATTTTATATATTATGAATGTATAATTTTATATATAATTTATATTAAACTGTTAACAAATATTACAATAATAACCAAAATTATATATTCAATTTTAAACTAATAAATAATATAAAATCGTATCAAGATTTTAGTTTGTTTAAGGAGTATAATTTAATATAATTTTTTATTAAATCATTATAAAATTTATTAGTTTTGATCATTCATTTTATTTTAAATGTATAATTTATTAGTTTCGAGTTATGATTGTTAAAATAGAGAGCCAATAATCTGTAATAATTGAACAAAATCATCAAGAGCATGTATGTTTATATATATATGAGATGTAAATGTTTACAACAATATAGGCGTAGCCTACTGGTCAGCTGAGTTTTCTTTAGACGTTGAGGATGCGGGTTCGATTCCAGGAAGCAGCAGTTTTCTTATTTTCAGAGATTATCAAAACGACGTCGTTTTGATCATTCATCCACGTGGCAGGTGACGTGTCAATTTCCGTCATCTCTGTTAACGGGAAATCACCGTTGACCGTATCCCCGTTAGTCAAGGTTCGTTTTGGCCACAACGTAATTAGTTTGGGTATGAAAATGATGAATTTTATTAGTTGGGGTACGAATTGGTACACGTTTTTAGTGCGGGTACGAATCGGCACCTATGATTTTAGTTGGGGTACGGATTGGCCGCTTTCCCAGAAAAAGATAAACCATACAGTTGAGTGATTGGGTTTTATTAAAAAAAAAACAAAAAACTATCCCAACTTGTTTTTTGAACAAAAATCCATCCCAACTTCCAAAATCACATTTGTTTTGTAATGAAGTGCTAGTAACGGAACAATTTATTGTTTTGTTTTTTAATTACTCCATATGTTCCATTATATATATATATATACATAAATTAAGAACTCATTTAATGTTTTAATTTTTTAAAATAAAACATATTTTATCATCAACTCCAAAACTCAGTACAAAAAAAAAAAATCTGCATAATTTAAAGATTAAAAAAAAACAAAAATATATTTAATTTTGCATAGAAATTTAAAATATTAAATAAAAAACAAAAAAACACTAAAACAGCATATATTACTCCATTGTCCATCCATTTCTTTTTACTTGTTGTTATGATTTTTTTGTACGCAGATTAAGAAACTAAATAAATTTCTGTTTTACCTTTATTCTGTATTCAAAAAATCGGTAATCGTTAATCGGGCGGTCGAGCCGGGATTAACGATTTTTTAAAAATTAGAATTAAATCAGGGATTAATCGTGGCAGAAATTTTACCATATTTTGTATATTTTAAAAATATTTTCACATATATAACTATATAAATAATACATTTATGATATTCATATTCTAAAAGAATATATATTGTTTTTTTCCTAATTCACATCTATTATAAAAGATCAAAAACATAGTATTTATTTTATTGTAAGTATATAGATATTATAGTACAAGGAATATAAAAACACTGGTTGGTTCAGTGGTTGAAGAGCTTATAACAACGTCAGGTGCGAGAGTTCGAGTCCTCTAGAGTGCATCTGTTAGATATTTTACGTTTTTTTTTAATGAGGGATATTTTCGTAAATGTTTCTTCATCTTCTTCTTTCCTGCAACTCTAAAAACAGCAGCCCTCATCAAAATTTTCATCATTTTAATAGTATCTTTTCATTTTTTTCGTATATTTTTAACTCAAAACTTATACATCCTACACATATTAATCGATTGTTAACTTTAAAATAACAAAAAAACAATTTTTTTTTTTCAAAATTTCCAAGTTTTCTTTCGATTTTCGTTAATCTCCTCGGTGGTCCGCTGTGGATAATTGTTTTGTTTAGAACATATTCTTTATTTAATATATTGTTTTGTTTGATATGGATAATTAATAAGAGAACAAATAAATAAAATTAAAAATATATTATAAATTTATATTGAAAACACAAAGTGAAACAGAAAAGTTAAACCTAGAACAATAATTAAAACAAAATAAAGGGAGTATGAAATAGAGAGAGCAGGCGAAAAGGGGAAACAATATTTTGGAGTGTGACATGTGAAAGTTCATCTAATAAACAAAAAAGGTAACCAATGAGTTGTGGTCCTTACTCGGACACACAATGGTCGGCACAAACTGTCCCCGCACAGAGACAACAATTTCGATTGCCTTACTCTCCAAGTCGTTATGTGTTTTGGTGGTTTTTGCCACAATCTGCTTTTTCTACATTAATGATTTTTGTTTTGAGGGTCCATGGACCACGGAATGTTCATTTTGCAATGTGAATATTGGTCTATGTTTGGTAAATGCTAGTGTTTTGAAAACTAAACCGACTTTGTAATTCGACCGGTTTCAACTATAAACCGGATATGAAGTTGGTTAAACTTAAAAAAAATAAACTGAATAAAACCCATTAAAAGCAGTAAAAACAAGTGAATCAAATGAACCGGTTGACCCAAGTTCAAAAATTATCTTACCTATTTACATTTTTTTTAACTATCTAACTAATTAAATATATTTATACTATAAATAATTAATTAAAAACAGAAGTTTTTGTTTGAAACTTTCAAAAGTTTAGATTTAATTTTGTTTTCAATCATACTATTATTTGCGAAGCCAAAATTTCGTTTCGAGGCACCACGTTCGCTCTCAGCCGCGGAATTACAAAGATACCCTTAATGAAAATCTGTATAATATCTCTATTAAAATCGATTTATATTATTTATTTATTCCGAAAAAATTTAAAAGAAACTTATCATTATCTTCTTCTAATAATCTTCGTGGTATTTTAAAAAAGTAAACTTAACATTATAATCATGTTAAAAAAGTTTAAAAATATCGTGGCCTAAAAAATAAATAAAAAATGATTGAAACCCTAAATTTCTTAACTGAAAAAACTATTATTTAAAGAGATACATACAACTTCACAAACAGATTTCTTATTATTTCTGTTCACATAAGTATTTATGTTCGCTTTTAGGGTTATTATTTTCTTGATTATTTGTGGTTTTTTGCATCCGTAATGTTTATGTTTTGGTACTTTCGAATCATTACTCAAGCTATAATTATAACCCTACATGTTTACGTAGGTAATTGATATCGAAAAATCTGATATGATTCCTTCGGAAAAAGCTTCTTCGCGAGAAATAACAGGTATAAAAAATATTCTATTTACATATGATTATCAACTCATGAAACCCTAATTCTATCGTTCATATTTACATGTATGTAACTCATATTTTAGTATTCTCATTCTATTGACATGTCTGAATTTTATAGGGTTAACTCATGTCCAGTTCATGTTAGAATTATGATGACGAAGATTTGTTTTAATTATATATGATTATGGTTGTGCTTATGGGTGTTTATCCCACCACCTAGGATAACCGCATAATCTGTTTTAATTCACGTGTGTTTCGCTAACATAATTATTTCTTTCTTTAACTTTTAATTGCCAGGATCTGCGAAGAAACTATTTACATACAACGAGACCTTGATGAAGCAATTTCATGTTAAAAATGGAGTCGGTGACGGCCGCATATGTTAAAAAGATTTCTCCATTTTTTCTATAAAAAGAAAAACGAAGCTCTAACCTTTTAACAAACCTATATATACTAAATCCTAGACCTTTAATATTCAAAAGCAAAATCGTTCACTTTTTTTTGTTTGCATCATCTACTAATTTTAACTTAAGTTCGTTAATAGTTGTTTTTACATGTCTTTCAATTCTGGATGTTCTTTGTTTCATTGTTGTTGATTGTTTCTTTGATTCGAATTTGATACGAAACTGAACTTTATCTTCAATTTTGTAGGTTACGTGGAGAAGAGGAATTCGTCTCTTCTCTTCTCATCTCATCTATGACGAGAGCCCACCGCTTCAAACTCTAACAACAAGAGAAAATATAAACCTCAAGAATAAAGTGGAAGTTGGAGATAACAACAATTTCGTCACTGTCCTACTTTCGAAGGTTGCCGCACGTATCTCATTCTCGCCTCTCCCTTAGATCTCTAAGCTCTTTTTAAAAATTGATTGCAGAAGATTTGAAGTTAGGGTTTCATCTGGATCAGCGAAAGCTTTGCTGGAGAAGAAAGATTTGAGCGCGATTACGAGTATGAGCAATGGAGGTGGAGAATATCCGACAATGACAATGTTGAGTTTTAAAAGCAGAGGAGGATGTTTGTTGAGTATGTTTTGAAAAAAAAAAACTTAAGCATGAAGATGACGATGCCCATGAATATGAGGTGAATTCGACGAACATGAAGAAGAACTATAATATGTGGTTGTTAGGTGTTTAGTATTGGAGATGTGTATTGGAGATGTGAGCATGAGCATATAACGTGTTTATTGTTTATTGAAACGTGTCTATTGTTTATTATTTTTGGCAGGTAACTTAACGTATATATGGAACATATTTCACATGAACTCCGAGGAGACATTACTGAGCCAATTCCATTACAATATTGTTTCAAAATCTATATCTTCTCTGATTCAATAGAACAGCTACAACCACATAAAGAAATTACAAGGTTGCATCGTGCAAATAAGTTGGAAGAAAACGAAACAACAACTCATACTCGCTTAATCGAATCTTTTCATCATCGACATAACAAATAGGTAACTAATGGTTTTAGCCAATACTCAGCTAAGAGTATAGTGATCACGTGGCTTCTTCGAATATCATGAAGTCGCATCTACAATCTAACGATCATCAGAATACTTCCTCTGCGAGTTAGTCTTTGTTTTGTACTGTCTTTTTTCTTTGGTCACCAAAGTTACGTGTTAGTGAAGTAATTGATGTATGTTTCACATAGGAAATAAAGATAATATGCGATCACATAGTATATATCAAATAGCTCTAAAGAAGAATAGGAAAGCATCAACTAATGAAGATCCAATTACAGTACACCACGAAATCAACAATTAGGATTTAAGAAGAATTGCATAGTGGAAGAAGATTCATTGTGAAGAAGAAGTGGTTCCACTAATGGTGCACTTCAAGTCCAAAGCAGCATTAACTCACCGTGAGAGATAATGTGTTGTTCGTATTTTCCATGTTTTGGCGAAGAAGCTTACGTGGCATTACATTTAATGTTGGGGTTGAAAACAGATTTCTCGGTTGTAGTAATTCTTGAGTAAACACTACAGAAAAACTGGAAAAATTAAAAGAAGAAGTTAAAGGAGATGAAAAATATGAATAATAGGAGGAATGAGAAGATGCAGAATGAAAGAAGAATAAACTAAAGAATATGAAGTATAAGAAGATGAGAATAAGTTGCAAAAGAACAGAAAGAAGACGAAAAATAAAAATTGGAAGAATAAAATTAATTATATGACCATTAAAAATATATATTATTTATTTTTTTCTTATCAATCTTATATTAACATTGCCGATTAAAACCAAAAACAACAACAATTAAAAAAAAAAAAAACAAAAAAAACAAATCCAGAACCAGTTTGTAATGTGAGGTAAAAGTGTATAGTTTAAAGGGGATGAAGGTTTATAATGTAGGGTTTATATTGATGGGTATAGGATTTAGTTTTCGGTGCATTTTAGAAATATTTCACTACACTAACATTGCAGATTAAAAACACAAAAACAACTTCTTTATTAAACAATAAAAAATAAAATAAATCGAGAACGAATTTGTAATGTGGGGTTCAGGTGTACGTTTTAGGGGGGAGGGGAGGGGGGAAGGTAGGTGGGGTAGGAGGGGGGGAGGTTGAGGGGTTTGGGTTTAGGGAGTAGGGTTTATATTGATGGGTGTAGGGTTTTAGTTGCATTTTCAATAATTTTGAATTAAAATGGAATACTTTCAAAATTAAAAATCATTGATTATTAATTTATATTTACCATTACAAAATACATTCACAATAGAAAAACTAAAACAATAAAAGCAAATCCAAAATCAGAAAATAATTATAACATTTTTAAAAGATCTTGATTATATAAAGATAAAAAAATATTTCACGAAGCCTTAAAATTCTAAACTATCAAACGAATTGATAAATACTTAACTAGATGGTTGCATAGATAAATCAAGATTAATTAAATGAGAATCCAATTTCTTAAGGCACCAAATTAAGTGAATTATAAATCAACATTAATTTTCATGAGCTACGAGAGAATAATAGGTCAAAGAAGAATACAACGCTAAATGAAGAAGAAGTTGGGGAAGATAAAGATAGTTGTAAGCTCTGCGATGTTTTGATTCTTGAAAGAGCCAGCTTTTGTACTATTAAGTTAGATTAGACAGGATGTACATATAGATAATGAAGAAAGTGAGAAGATGAGGAAGATAAAACTGAAAAAAACTAGAAATTAAATAAAAGCAATGACGAATAAAGATTAGAATAAAAAAAGAAGATAAAAAAACCTGGAGAAGAAAAGGAGAATTAGAGAAGAAAAAAAATTGGAACAAGACAAATAAGAAGTAAAAAATGACAAACTAAAAATGAAAATTAATAAGAAAATGACGAATAAGAACAAATAAAGAAAAAAAGATTCATAGGATATGTAGACGAACCGTAAGAAGAATAATAATGAGAAACGAGGATGAAAAAAGTGAAAAATAAAGAAGAAGATAAATACAAATCACTGGAAAAAAGAAGAAAACGGATAAGCCGTTGACGATAAAGAAGATTAGATCTTTGGATTTTAGTATGTTTAAAAAAAAAAAAATCTTATAATAACCCATATAATTTTGTTCATTACACTAAAGGGTTAAATATCATAATTATTTTGAAAAAACACAAAAACACAAAAATATAAACACTCTTTGGAGTATTAAATTAATTAATGTGGTATATTACTTTAAAATATTTGGTTTTGTATGATTATTTAGGTTTTTTGTTTTTTCTATTTTAAAAAATGAATAATTTGGTTTTAAAATAATAAATTTAAATTTTATTTTTTATAATAGCTCGCACCCGCGCAAGGCGCGGGTCAACCATCTCGTATTATTATATAAACAAAACACTGAAAAATGAAAGAGAGAATGAAAAGTGTCCAAAATGAAATTTTGAGAAAATAATAAAAATGAAAATGAAAAAAATAAAAAATGAAAAAAACTACAATTTTTTTTGTTTCAAATATTTTTAAAAAGACACAATCATAAAAATATGATTAGTTAAATAAAAATTATGATAAGTTTAGAAACTATAAAAGTTCTCAAAGTATTATCACCAACAGGAACCTTCTATCATTAGAGTTTTATTATTATCTCCATTGAACACGAAAGACTGGTATAAACAATATTTCTGCTCAAATTAAGACATCTATCAAAGATTTTACAGTATTTACAGGAAAAGGTATCGATAGTTAATTAATTAACAAAATCATAAATTTTAATTAATACACCAGCATAAAAAAATGCAACAGAAACCAGCTGAGCCCGCCGCAAAACTTCTACTTACACAAGCTTCAAGCTGGCTTCCACCGCTCCGCTAAATAAAATAATCTATTTGTTTTCACAAAAAAAAAAATCTTTTCTAACCCAAAAAAAAAAAAAAATCTTCCTATGCACAATAAACCAATCGTAACCGGTTTCGGTTTGCTTCATACTAAGCCTGGTTTAACATATCAGCCGAATTCACGAACGTGCCGTGGAAACCATACGGTACTCTTGACGGCAATTTAACGGTTGCTTCCAGTTCCAATGTAACGGCGTTAACAATCTGGAGCTCCGATTTCCAACTCTCCTCGTCGTGAACAAATGATATAATGTAACCGTCATCTTCTCCGTCAGATTCTAACCCTCTGGGTAAGAAAAAAGGTTCACCACCGTATTTTTTACATCCGTAAAAATGATTTTTTACTTCTCCGGTCGAAAGATCCACTTTAGCGAATCCTGGTACTTTCGGCCACGGTTCGGCTATCGCTAGGTACGCGTACCGGGTTTTCCTCCCGAGAAGGTTTCGGTTTACCATACCAGCTTCTAGATTCATTTGAGCCGAACCGGGAATTATAGTTTGGCGTGTGGATTTTCCAGTTTTAAGATTTAACCGGATTTCAGACAAAACACTGTTGAGCTGCTCATCACACTCGTTGAAGATCGAATCCGCCGGAGTCATACAAGATCCGATCACCACAACCTCCTCGGTCTCAGGCGACTCCCAAGCGTTCCATAGATGGAAACAGAAAGTCTCCGGCGACTCTACCCAGATAATTTCCGACGCGTCTTTGGCGTTTCTGGGCAAAATTCCGAACCGGGAAACTTTCTCTCCGTCGTATTTAACCGGAGATTTCCCGAGAAACATGTCGGAGAGCTTAAAAACCACTTGTTGATCCGGAATCACAACGAAATTATCTGTGATCGCGAAATCATGCATCATCGTTGGACTCGCTAGGGGAATCTCAACGTCCGGCGATTTTTCCCCTTCCGGCGAGAATCTGAAGTATTTCAGGTACGGTTTCTTAACGACGTCGTAGCTCAAGGCGAATAGCTCCTTCGTTACTGGGTCGACTTTCGGGTGAGCGATCATTGCGGAATTTAATTGTCCGTCGAAATCGAATCTCCCGACAGTCTCGAGATCGCCATTGTCGGTGACACGCACCTGGTAAGGGAGATCATCTTCAGACATCGCTAATAACCGGTCGTGGAAGTAAACCAAACCGGCGTTAGCGACTCCGGTTCCGTTACGGTGATTTAATAATCCGAATAAACCACGTGCGTAGAATAGCATTAACCGAGCGATTCCGGAGTGGCCGTGTAGCTCGCCTATAGCTTTAGGAAAAATCGGAGATCCGAGTCGTTTCTCCTGAACCAATCTCTCGGTTTCCGTAAACCGGCACGAGTAACTCGCGTTGCCGCTATTGATTTTAACGGCGTGAACCATTCCGTCTCCGTCGAATAGATGATGGCCAGAGACCGGCTCGAAGAGTGGATTTGCGCCGTTACGGAGGTAAACTCCGTCAATGCAGTCAGGGATTTTTCCGGTGACGGAGAGGGACGATTTAACGGATTGTTCCGGCACCGGAGCGTAGTTACCGGCGATTTGATGGCGAGGATCTACGGTTTTAGGGAGAGGCTGAGAACGCTCACGCGAAAGCAATGCGGCCTCGGCGAAGTCGAAAGCGGCGGAGGCGGCGCGTTGAAGAGGGTTCCAATGAGAAGTGTCCTTTTCAGGAATTATGGGGTTTGGAGAAGGGTAATTTGGGAAATTCAATATGGCCGGCGAGTCTGTGACGGAGTTTGTAGGGAGTTTACGGCGTCTTGGTTTAGTGTTGGTGAAACTAACGGAAGATGTCGGCGAAGGAGCATCAAGATCGGACGGAGCGAAGGAGAGATTGAGTTTGGTTGCATTCGGTGATAATACGTAAGAACAAGCCATGAGGGAAAGAGAGAGTTAATAAGAAAGAGAATATCTTGAGAAATAGAGAGAGATAGTTTGAGTATATATAGACTTTCTTCTGAGGACCACTAGATTTAGACCCGCGCTATGCCGCGGTATTTTTTCTTTCAATTTGTTATATTTTTATTTAAGGTCATCATTTTATTATTAAATATATTTGAAATAAAATAGTTTGAGCATGTAGCCTATTTTAATTATCTATATGTGAGCTAGCTATTGACTGTATGAATATTCTTTTTAGGGACGACGTACCGTCTAGAACATCTTCGAGAAGAACTTGCTCCTCCTCCACCTTTTCTTCTTCTTCTTCATCATCTTTTTTGTTTCTTAATTTTTGGAGTGATTTTTCGACTTTGTTCTGTTTCTTTGGTTCAATGATAATCGTTTGCTTCTTACTCTCTTTTGCATAAGTCTTGATGGAAACTTTCGGAGACTGGTTAAATGGCGGCGCCGAAAATCAAAAACGAAGACTCGTCGTCGAACGGGAATACTGCTTATGCTAAAATTAGGCACAACTGAGATTCTGCGAAAAGACTGAATGGATCGGAAACAATAAATCAAATCCATTTTCTCCCGCAACTAATTCTCGCTGAAACTCGACACAGAGAAGAAGAAGAGACTGGCCTCTGAATTCGCGTCGAAATTATTTTTGCGGATAAAATCAATTTTACCGGTTCGGTGGAAGAAGAAAGAACAAATTAAACCAATTTCTATTTCAAGTGAAGTAAATCAAACCGGTTAAGAAGTTGATGTGTATTAATGAAATGCTGACTGATATTATTTGAAATGTTCCTATTGGCCAGACGTTTTTGCTGAGGTGTCAGCTCCTCTCTTCTTAAAAAAATTTATGTGTCATCACCTGGTTAAACACAAGAGATTTTATGTATTGAATTTGCACACCAAAAAAAAAAAAGAAGATTTTCTTTTAGGTTTTGAGTATTTTTTTTGTTTTCTTTTATCATTCACAACCAGAGAGAGACATTTTTAATCCCATTCAGTTTGAAATCCGAATCAAGCCAATGCCGAAGAAGTGATCAAGTCTTATTTTTCGACTTACAATTACGTATTAAATGAAGTACATACTGAATATTAAGAGTAGTAAAAAAAATAAAAAATTAAGAGTACAAACGAATATTAAGGATCTGCATGGTAAAAGTTAATGAAAAATATATTTTCAATATCCAAAATCTATATGGATCTAACCTATTACTTTGGGCTCATTTGAAAACCCAAATAAATAATTTATTTGTGGGCAACACTTCTCTGAGATATTCGTCTGTACTCCTTGATTTACTTTGAATTATAAATTAACCTCTCTTTGACCATGCATATGATATGAGGTTACGTCATTGTATGTCCGTTTCTTTTTCATAAAAAATGTGATGCTAGAAAATTCCTAATTCCACATGACAAGATTAATTTTCCTCGAAAATTCCTAACTTCACGTGAGGAATAGTCTATTCCGTGTTTAACGGACATGATTAATCTGTAGCACATAGTAAAAGCAAACATACGTACAATCAATCAACACGCAACATACGAGGACTTCTCGATGCCTTTCCATTTTGTGCATATGAGAACTTTCACACACAAAAACTTGATACTTTCACCGGCATGAACTTGTGAAAATTAGTACCGTAGACTTAAAATACACACAGTATTTTTTTTGTTAGTGTTGTGAAAAGGTTTTAAAATATGCCAAAATAGATAAAGATGCATGCAGTTGATTGAAACACTTCATGTAACAGTGAAGAAGTAGTACATAGAATCTAGAAGAGTTGGAGCTGAGCTGAAAGACGATATTGGAAGCTATCAAGATAAATAGGGCATGGAAGGCATTGTATGTACTCAACTCATATATTCATAGACGACTTAACAAAAAGTTTTGAGGGTATTAAAAGGAAGAGCAAAACAAGAGGTTAAAGGGTTGTTTGAATGGTGTTCTTGGATTATGTATAGATCCTTGGACATGAAAATTGCTAGAACAACAAGTCAAGGTGTGTGTTGATCTTGTTGTGTTTTCGTTTGAGATTTTAACTTGTAAATTATCTTAAAGATCTTAAAGTAATATATTCTTGTAGGTGTTAAAAATATAAGATATATATTCTTATAGAGAAATCTCTTGTGTCAAGTCTCGTACTATTATATGTGTGATTCACTATCTATATTAGTAGCTCTCTCACTTTCAATTAATATCAGAGCGGACACTTGTGCATATTGCAAACATGTGAGTTCATTCAAAGAAGATGGAAGGCTACCACAAAATAATTCCTAGTACATCGGTGAATTTTAAGAAGGACAATAAATCTCTAGAGCGGAGATACTTCTCCAATTAGCTTTGCATCATATTAGATGAACTCAAGCAGGAGGAGATTATGGTATAGCTATAATTTATAGTTCACAAACATAGTCAAAGAGGGGGAGAGTGTTGGAGGAATCAAGAAGATTGATGGTTTACAATTAAGGGAGAGTTAGAAGATCATCATGTACTGGAATGGTTAAACCTTGATTCTAAAACTCAATCATCAAGGAGATTGTTAATATTGTGAAGACCGAGTTTTATAATATGCCAAAATATGTGAAGATGCAGTTGATTAAAGCTTTTCGTGTATCAGTCGAGAATTAGTACAAATGACTTTGTTCAGTTCAATTGATAAGGCGCATATAGTTTGTGTTTTTAATATAATAAAATGGAATTCAAATTGTTTTTAACCATAGTGGTGAGTATCCGGAAGTTTTGAGCTCGCTCGGTTGATTAAATAGATGTTCGTTTTAAAAAATTATTTAGTCGTCGACAAAAAAAAAAAAAATTATTTAGTCAAAACAGATAAATTAAACTTATTATATAAAGCTGGATGTGACACATATATGATTTTTATAACTTATGTGTGTTAATATTAATTAAAATTATGACATATGTTAATATAATAATACGTAGAAAGAGACTAACAACACCTGAGACAATTATAATTATAAAGGAAACTTTCCAATATTCAAATTTTCTAACTTCCGTTAGTCCAATTTTCTAATAATTTTATTTTTCTATTTACTGATTAGATATGATAACAAAATAGAGAGAAAAATATGATTTTTTCTATATTGACTCAGAGAAAATAATATAATTAAAATACAGTAGATTTAGACACCTATTTTAACACATAAAATTAATTAAAAAATAAGATCTTATTATATAAAGCTAGATGCGATATGAATGCGGCGATACGTAAGATTTTTATAACTCACTGGATTACGACATGTGTGATTATTAATTCTAAAAATATTAAGATCGTGAAATGTGTCATGGAATAAGAAAAAAAACTAATATATATAAGACCAACGAAAAAATCCGAAAAACAAAAAACAGACAAGTAAAAAATAAAAAATGTTACACCCATTAAGAAAAAGAAAAAAAAGACATATTCCCATTTCGAAAAGGAAAACAAATAATTATAAAAAAATTGTTACATCCATTAAGAAAAAGAAAAAAAAAACATATTCCTATTACAAAAAGACAAAAGACCAATATATAATAAGTTATAGTTTTCATAATTTAATTGTGTGGTTCTATCTTTTGTTTAAATTTTCTCTCTCATTAAGAAATAAAAATCAAGACAATGTCTTTGAAAGTTTAAGATATCAATAAAGAATATTTAACTCTATATCAGTTGGATCGAAATCAAAATTATTGTCACAACATGTGTATAATATTTGATCAGATGATGACATGTGTTAACACAAGAAAATTGGAAAAATGTAATAACAGAAATAGAAAATTAACAAAATAATTGTAAAACAACTAAGTAATAATGAAAGAAAAAAATTTATAATGGTCTAAGACAAAAACAAAATTGAAAAAGATATAATATAAATAGAAAACTGACCAAATATTTATCAAGCAACTAACTAATATTAAAAAGAAAAATTTATAGTGAACTAAGTATAATTAAAATGTAAAAAGATTACCAATCTTATTTTATTTAGAGATTTTTTATTGGGGTTTTTAATATTATTCTACTTACTTTTAGAAGTAATCTGATTTTGTTTTATATTTTCCGTGATTTATTTCAAAAATCTTAAAATAAATCGCGTATACACGGGGCCTAATCTAGTTAAAATTAAAAAGCTAATAAAATAATTGTCAAACACCTAATAAACTAATAATTAATCAAATAATAATAAGGAAATTTTTCAGTAGTCCAAATTTCATAATTTCCAATAGTCTTTTCAAATATTAATTATGATTAAAAGGTAAATTTAATTCAAATATAAAAACAGAATCAATTCATTAAAGCTTTTTAAATTATATAAAAATAACTATATAATAAAAATTAAACTTAATTTAATAAGGAATATGAAAAAATAATTATTTGGAAACATATAAAACAAATAATATGAGAAATATAAAAAAGTAAAAAATCAATAAATAACTTCTACTTTGTTAGGTTTTTTAATCCGTGAGTGAAATAAGATATTTTTCACGGGTTACCAGATATTAAATTTCAAATCCTTCATCTATTCTAGTAACTTTGTAAGTCCAATAAAATATTAAAGTTTCTAACAATATTAATTTATAAGTTTCTAGCGTTTTACAGATTTGGTCGGTCTACATGAAATTGTGTTGGGCAGGTGGGCCGTAGCAGAAGAAATACAAAGAAAAACTTTGCAATTTTGGGTCCACTCGACTCAATTTCTACATGACAACTAGTTCGGTTTTTGGGTGTCTTTCTTTTTGTTTTGAATTCCTTCAAAGTGCAAACCCAAAGTCTATTTTTATATTATTTCGGTTGAATTGCAAGAAACATTGCACATTATATTCACTTTCTCGAAGTATACTTTCATATCTGACACATCATCATCAATCGTGTATTTTCTTGGAATTTAGAATGTATGTATATATAAATAAATGTGTGGGATTAAAGCAAAATATAAATGAAAATCTGAAAGTTTAGAGACAAAAAGTCATGAAAAAGATGGGTGCATGAATCTGATGTCGCCCTTTCTAAACTTGATTTCCATTTGCATATTAATATTCTACTAAACATATCCATTTCATTGTCAATGTTTTACTTAACATCAATCGACAAATAAATATTGAAATGTTAGAATGATTATTCTTTTTGTGTAGACCAATATACTTATGGCTTCCGGCAATTATTATCACTTCGTTTCGGTGAATCTTCTTTTAGTTTTAACTTATGATATAAGTTTTCTGTGAATTGTTGGGTAGGTTCTTGTAGATTTGTTAGTTAGTGAAAATTCGGGCCCTTGGTGAATCTCTATACTATACTATATATATATATATACTATTTCTACGTTTATATTATTGTTTATGTTCCTTGGTTAGAAAATAATTATAGTTTTGGGATTTAGTATGATTTTGTTCGCACGTTGAGGAAACTTTTATTAAGAAATGGGACAGTGTCTTATATCAACACTCTTGTTCTACCTTTCCCTTCTTGCCTACTGTTTTTCTCTTGTCTATCAAAATTATAACGTACAATTAGGGTATTTAGAACATGCACTAAATAGCCATATTTTACCATCTTATATGCCAAAATAATGGATGTGTAAATAAGTTGTTTTATTTAACGCATATATTTTTTTCATATAAAAGTGGAATGCATATTTAACAAATATCATATTACTTTGCTAAATGGAGAAATTTCAAAAATACACATTTTGGGTGTCAATTAACTACATTTTTAGGGTGTATATTTTCAAAATCACATTTTTTTTTCATTGAGTAAGGGAACTCTAAATCTTAAAATCTAAACCTTAAACCATAAAAGGGAACTCTAAATCTTAAAATCTAAACCTTAAACCATAAACCATAAAATCTAAAAGTCTAGTCAAGGATTAGCGAAGCCAATTTTATATGTTGATATTAGAAAATTTGTAGTTTTAAAAATTGACACTCTAGAAGTGTAGTTTTGAAAATAGTCACCCCAAAATATATATTTGTATTAAGAGAAATTTTAAGAAATACACCTATTGGGGTGTTAATTTTCCAAACTACACTTCTAATATGACAATTTTCAAAATTACACTTTTTCTAATTTTAATATATAAGTTTGGGTTCACTAATCCTTGACTAGGGTTTAGATTTTGGGGTTTAAGATTTAAATTTAAGGGTTCAAGGTTATATTTTAGGGTTTAAGGTTTTTATTTCAGGATTTATAGTTTATTTACTCAATGAAAAAAGTGTAGTTATGAAAATGAATACATTTAAGGTGTAGTTTTGAAAATCGACTGACAAAAATGTGTAGTTTTGAAATTTCACCTTGTATTAAGAGAAAAGCATCTCCACGGGAGATACCCAAAAAGGTTCTCAAACAAACATAAAAATATTATATTAATACAACTAAGCTTTCTAATTAAATTTGAAGTGTTAGAAAAAAATTGGACAAATGAAAACATGATATATGTGATATGGAGTTTTTATGGGTATCTCAAAGGTTCTTATACTCACTCTATTTCCTCCTTTTTCTTAATTTTTAATTTTATTCATTTGATATCTATGTGAGAATCCTTCCATAGGAATGCTCTAACATTCTCTCCATGTCTTCGTAAAATGGGTATAGAAGTTTCAACGATCCCACCTAATCTTTTTTTTCTTTATAACTAATTTATTGTAATCCAATAATTGAAAGATGAACTCTATAAATTTAGATAACAGGTCGAGTCCTCACACACTAATTTCAACAATGATTTACCAATATAAACGTTTTAAATCCAATTATTTCCATCTTTCATAAATAGTATGAGTTTCGATTTAGAATCTCCAATTATATAAGATAGAATAATATGATACCAAATGGATGAATGCAAGCGTAGACGATATATATATATATACAAGATCACACATATATATGCATTTTTTTGTTAAAGTTTACCACTATACTACAACGACTTTGTTCACACATATATATGCATATGGACATGCAGGAGCCAATCATGTCCACATGAAGCATGATCCACTTGTGATCCTATCTTATATAAAATGCAGATGCAGACATGGTGTGTCAAATTCTGATCATGAACTACATGATCTGATCATGACCTGACAAGAGAACGAAATGTCCAACTAAAAGGACGTTCATACATACATATACATGCATACAAAATATGTAGACATGCATGTGTACTAGTGCAAGTAGATGTATATAAAGCTGTCTTTGCAGCACATTACATTAGACTGGAGGTTCATGTGTAGGGTCAATTTTTGGGTTGGCAAGAGGTAATTTGTACTAGAATAAAAGTCTCGTGATTTCTTAGTTTGGATAAAAACCTAACTTTATTCAACTTTGGTAAAAGTATATAGGAAGACTTGTACGATATCCACTTGCTAACTTTATTCATATTTTAATCCAAAATATGGCAATTCGACAAATTAGTCCATATATAAAAAGGGTTTCGCTTATTAATTATTACAGCTCTTATTTACACTTCCTTAGATCAAAGACCAGTGATTATCATATTAACAATCTACGGAAAAAATATGAAGTAAATGCACGAAAGAATGATAACAATGGAAATTTCTCCATTTACACCGATTGATGCAATTCCAAAATTATTCACATATATATAATAGATGTATGCAAGTTGTTTACACTGCTTGTCGTCTTGATGGGTAAACAACATGACAGATCATCAGTGACCAGAGAGGCTTTCTAATTTGCTTTTGTAAAAGACACTGCCAATTGCTGATCACTCACTCCAATTTAGGTGGACTTGAAAGAACCTTTGAAAATTTGGTTTTCAGTCGGTAGTTTCTTTATGACTTAATATAATAGTCATTGTCTCTCTTTGTTTTTTTTTTGTTTTTTTTTTTTTTTTAAAAGAAGGGTATATATATGAGTTTCACGTCTACAATTGCAATACTGATTTAGTAATCGAACTTTGGTTTAAGAAAATGTGATATAAATTATCCTTCTTTCAGCCAATAATTAAACGATGATTTTTTTGTGATAGTTTTTGTTTTTTTCCCATTCAACCATTACATAAGTTTCCTTTGAAAAAGGTAACTTATAATTCTACTTTCTTTCTGTTTATATGTAAATACTAAATAGTTAGATATGTAGATGAATTGTATGTATTTTGTTTTCTCTAAAAAACGGGTGACTCCAAAATTAAAAGTCACATTAACTCTCGTTACCTGTAAAAAAATCAGATTTTTTTGCCATTAGAAATAACGGAAACTCACGCCTTTTCTAATCCCTACTATCTTTTGGGGTTCAGTAATTGTATATAATTAAAGAACCATAGTTCGAAATTGTATATTGACTTAAATTACAAAGGAAACCAAGAAGGAAGGAAAAGGATAAATTTGCTTTCAAAGAAAACGAGATATCTCATTGGCCAAATTTGTTTTCAAAGTAAAAGCAAATCTCATTGGTGTGGTGACAGTCCAACTACTGGCTTTGTCGATTGGAGACAAAATGTACCATGTTTCTCTAAAGTTGATTTTGATGGCATCTTCCCTTTACTTTGTGGCTTAGTGCATAATGACAATGGTTTTTTTTTTTTTTTTTTGTCTCCTTTTTTTTGTTTCTCTTGCCTTTTTTGATGACATCCCCACTTTCTATTGATCTAGATTCTCGCCGTTTTGCTTTAATTATATTTTGAGTCTATCTTTTATTATGTCTAAGAGCATCTCCAATGTATTGCCCATATTTTACTTCAAAATAAAGTAATCTAAAAATGGAGTTGGTTTTTGCTCCAATGTATTGACTCATTTTTTACTTCAAAAAGAATATTCTAAGGTATATTCTCTTTTAAAAAACTTTTTATTAATTACTAAATTTAAATTTTATATATACAAATTACAAATTGCCCCATAATTTTTTTTCTTTCAAAACTTTCATAATTTATTATATTTATTTAAAATTAATCATTAAAATATTAGATTTATTATTAGATTAAATAATTATATTTCCTATTAAATATGTGTCATTTGCATTTTAGAGTAAAAATAAACATCAAAATAATTAATTATAAATCTTAAAGTGAAATAATTTTAAACTTCAAGGACTCTTATATATATAAAAAACTTCAACTCCAAAATAGAAATGAAAATGGCATTTTTCCATTTTGAAGTTGAAAATGGGATTGGGTTGGAGTAAAATTGACTGCAAAATAATAATAAAAGTGAAAAATGTGGTTGGGTTGGAGATGCTCTAAGGGTATCTTCTTATAGAACCCTAATTCCATAAGATGATAGTGGACATGTTGAAACTTTTGATTTGACTAGGTACGTGCCACTAGTTTTTAGCTTTCTTACATTGTAACCTCCGCAAAGTCATGGTATTGCTTGATCCATTCTTTTGTTGGTTAATTTCCTTAATCCGACAATAAATCCCACTTCTTTGGATTTGACGACAATTAATTAACGCTGGACCTAGCATTAAAATATTTTTCAAGATGGATGAATAATGAGAAACTAGATCTTGACCCGTGCTTGAAAAGCACGGAATGTTGTGATTTTTGAAAATTTTAATTAATTAAATTATACAATTATTCAGTGTTAATTTTAGTTTGGGATTAAATTAAGTATTGAATCAATAATAAGAGAAAAAGTGGTAAATTAAGTGGTCAAAATTTGGGGCGAACTAATTCTTTTCGGGTATGGGTCTAAAACGGCTAAGCCCATTTCTCGTCGTTTTTTGGTGTTAGTGTGAAGTTAATTTTTAAAAGATTCGAGTTATCAAGTCACAGTTTCGAGTTATCGCCGTCGCATATTCATCACCAAAGATGAAAAACGATTTAGCATTTTCTTTACTTAAAATCATTTAAATTAATATTTGACTTTGAGATAAAAGTTAAAGGATCCTCATGCGGTTGAATTGAAAAGCTATTCTTTGCAAAATCACTTAAGTACAAAAACATGTTCCAACATATAGCGTAAAATTTTTTCCACTTAAGAATGGAAAACATCTTCTTACTTGTAATCATAAAATTTTCTTTACTTAAAAACGAAAAATATGTTCTGATTTGTACGTAGCCGTAATTCTTTATATTTATGTAATATATATATTTTTTTTTCCATCTTTGATAAACAATAATTTTTCATTAAATAATTTGATATATAGTTATGTATTATTAAAATTTGCTAAAAATGTCTGGATCATAATGAAATGAAAATTTTATATTTTATGTTAAAAATTTACATACCATCAATCTTCTGTTAAAAAAACATCATTGACTTACACGTATTAGACACTTCTTTTGCTTTTAGACATCGTTATCTCAAATATCGGCTTCCATTTCTGCGCTGTATCAGACCTTTTTAGTAATAACATTGAGAACAAAATAAAAATTAGTTTCATTTCTAAGATGTCTCTCTCTCTCCTCTCTCTTACGATCTTTCATAGGGGAGAGAGTGTCTTTGTTCTCTATGCGCATTCGCCATGCTCGATGATGTTCGGTCAGGATTGAGTAATTTCCACAAATCACCGTTGTTAGGATTTGCTCCTCTGAGTTTCGGACCATTCTTAATCGAAGTTTTGAAGAAAATGATATGCCTTTTTTCCTGTGAGTTCTCTCGGTTTCCTCCGGTTTGTTGTGATGATTTCTGGCCATTAATTTGGGAATCATGCAAAAGGTGATAACTTAAATCATGGATCTTGGTGATGGGTTTTGTCGCCTTCGATCGATTTCGTCATAGTCGAGCAAATTCATCACTCCTTCGCTTATCTGATTATAAAAGGTAAATAACTCAAACTATCTACACTCCTTGGGTGGAAATTGAATTGCTTTTGTGGAAAATTGCTGAGAATTACGATTACGACATCTCAGATTCATGTCTGAAAGTTGCTTGTAAGCATATAAAACGACCAGGAAATTCATAGTGCTTGCATGCGTGGTCTCAGATTTTGATTATACTATTAAGGTTAGCTCTCAAGATTTCTTACTCTTCTGTGTAGTTTTGTTAGATAAATCTTTGATTCAACTGTTTTTGCAATTTTAGAAATTTTTAGCTTGATTTCACCGATTTACACTCAATATGTATGATTTTCATTAATTGATTGAATTAGCCATTACTGGAGATATAATCTCGAGAAGAAACTATTTCAAGGTTTAATGGTTGGCCTGGAGATTTTTTGTTACTATCTTCTTTTATGCTCAATTTTTTTTGATAGATTTTAATTTCGTTTTAACTTTTGTGATGCTTGGAACATCATTTGATCTTGGTTGTTGTAACATCCGTGAACCAGAAAGTTGTTTTGGAAGTGGTGTTGGACGATGCTAGGGGTTCGGGAGTAGTTGGCACATGCTCTTAGAGGTGTGAATTGAGGGTTGACTGTACATGTTCTTGTTTGATTGTTGTGCAGTCTGTCTAAGGTTCAAGCATCGCGAAGAAAGTGTGTTAAATGCTTCTGAACGACTAGTATCGATCGACACCCGAAGGGTGTCGATCGACACCGGTTATCGGGTTTGATTTCCGGTTTAAGTCGATCGATTTGCAATTGGGTTGGTTTTGGTCGATGGGTGTCGACCGACACCAAGGGAGGGTGTCGATCGACACCGGTTATTGCAAAATCGACCGGTTTGATTCAAGTCGGCTGGTTTGGGCTGGTTTAGGGCGTGGAAACCCTACTTCGTGTTTTAAAAGCCCTGTGGCCGCGAGAAAGGCACAAGTTTCGAGTTATCAAGTGTTGAAGGCGATTTTTGGAGGATTGGAGGTGATTTCTGAGTTTCTGGGTTGAATCTGTGGCTGTTCTTCGTTGTTCCTTCTCCCTTCCTTCCTTTCAATCCGTTTTCAAGGTGAGTGCGTGACTGTAGGTCCGTTATTCATTAGAGATTGTTTGATTTTGAGTTTATGTTGTTGTTTATGAGTTGTTCTTCGTTTTTGTGTGGTTTGATGCGTTTATGGGGGTTGAATCCCATTGATTGGTGTTAGATTTTACTATTTTCGCACTGTTTCTTCGCGTTTGGTTTCTGGGCGTCGAGCCGGTGTCGAGCGACACTCGAAGAGTGTCGATCGACACTCGGGAGGCTGGCGTCGATCGACACCATAGAGGTGTCGGTCGACACCAACCTGGGTGTCAGGAAACGTGGGTGTTTCCTGACAGGGATGGTTTATACTGTTGTTTAATGTTGAGCATTGTTATTGTTGTTGATTATTGTGATGTTTGTCTAGTGTTTGACGTAATTGGCCTGTAGGCAGGATGATCCACTCACTAAGTATTTATGATAATACTTACGCAACTCTATTCCAATGTGTTGCAGGTAACAGTAATGTTCTTCCGCGGAAAGAGACCGAGAGAAGAGGATGATGAGATTAGGAATTTGATATTGGCATTGTTGTTGTGGTTGACAAGGAATTCTTAGGGTGTTAGTTTATTTTAATAATGTAGCAAAACCTGGTTAGGTTGCTTATTGGTTATTGGTTTTATTGGTTTATTTCTTTATTGGTTATTGTTGAACGGTTATTTACGATTTAATAATATATTGATTTGCTTCCGCATTTGTGTTGAATTAGCTGTTGAGGATTAATATTTATGGGAATATTAATCTGGGCTAATTATTTAATTAAAAAAAAAAAAAAAAAAAAAAATTCGGTTGTTTCATTTTGGTATCAGAGCGTAGTCGGTTTTAGGACTGTTAGAAATGGATGAATTGGATTGTGTGGTTAATTGATTATGTGAGTTACTCAGTTAGTGGTCTAGTCTCATCCTCTCGGTCTTCCAGTTTTCCGCGGGTAAGTGAGTTGGATATTTGGTGTGTTTTGGTTTTGTGTCTGTGTTTTGACCTTTGCTCTTTTTCTGTACTTGGTGGAAGTGCAGAGAGATGGACGCAGGTCGTGGTCGTGGCCGTGGTCGTGGTCGCGGTGCAGCCCGTGGGGGCAGAGGAGCTGGTCGCGGTGGGCGAGCAGCGGGTCGTGGAGGTCGGGGTGCTGGTCGTGGAGTGCCAGAGGCTGAGGCCTCAGTGGAGAGTGCGGCGCCTAGTGTGGCGGCAGCGTCGGTGACACAGTCTGTTTCGTTAGCCGGTGGGGCTAGTTTGGGCGTCGGGGGTGGCGCGGGGGCGGGAGCAGTTCCCGGTGGGGGCGCGGCTCTTGCTCAGGGTGATTTGATTGTGGGGCTACTGACGCAGCTTTTGGCACGTCTTCCAGAGGCAGTTCCACAGCAGGCTCCGGTTGCACCTCCAGCGGCCGGGGCACAGGTTGGTGCCGGGGCACATGTTGGTGCCGGTTTTGTTGAGCAGCAGGAGGCTGTGGTGCAGCAGGGTGTTGCAGTTGGGTTTTCTCCTTATCGTGAGATGATGAGGGAGATGCAGAGGATTGGTACGCCTACGTTTGAGGGCGGGGTTACTCCAGAGCAGGCTGACGAGTGGCGTCAGAGGTTGGAGCGGAACTTCGATTCTGTTCGTTGTCCGGCACAGTTTCAGGTTGAGCTGGCGGTGCACTACCTTGGAGGTGATGCACATTTGTGGTGGAGGTCTGTTAGGACCAGGAGAGAGGTTTGGACTTGGGTTGACTTCGTCGAGGAGTTCAACCACAAGTTTTTCCCACAGGAGGCTCGTGACAGGCTGCAGTTGAGGTTTTTGGACTTGACTCAGGGTGAGAGGTCTGTTCGAGAGTATGATGCAGAGTTCTGCAGATTGGTGGTCTTTTCTGGTGGTGAGCTGATTAGTGAGCGGGCATTGACGTCGCGGTTTCTTCAGGGGCTTCGGAGGAACATCAGGACTCAGTGCAGAGGTGGTATGTACCACACCAGAGCGGGTTTAGTGGAGTTGGCAGCGTCCATTGAGGAGGACTTGCGTGAGCCGGTGAGTACGGCGGTTGTTCCAGTTGCAGTTGTTCCTGCTACCCATCCTCGGGGCCAGCAGCAGCATCAGCAGCGCAGAGGTTACAGTTCTGGTTACGGCAGGGGCAGTAGGCCTGCGCAGGGCCAGAAGAGGAGAGCAGAGGAGATATCTGCTAGTAGCCCGAGTACGGGAGGTTGTTTTGGTTGTGGTAGTCTGGATCACAGAGTGGCGACGTGCCCCAAGAGGGCGGGATCCAGAGAGTCGACAGTGTGCTATTACTGCCGAGAGCCGGGGCATATCAAGACTATGTGTCCCAAGTTGCAGCAGAGAGCAGTGGCAGCGGCGATTCAGCCGTTGGCTATTCAGTCAGCAGCGCAGGTTGCGGCGTTGCAGTCGGGTGGAGCGCCGAGAGTTTATACTTCGGCAGAGGTGGGCCAGACCAGTCAGTCAGGCCAGATCACAGGTAAAATCTTGACTCAGACTTTTAAATTCTTAAGGTAGAATTGTTGGGTTGTCTGTTTCTGTTGTTTTACTGTGATAGAGTTAGAGGTTCTCAACACTTGTGGAATTGTGTAGGGACCTTGTTAGTTGGAGGTTTTGAGTCTCACGTTCTGTTTGACTCGGGAGCATCTAATTGCTTCATTACTTCGGAGAGAGCTGAGGGTAGTGGTATTCGGAGTAGCAATGGCGAGGCTTCAGGCTTTGTCAAGGTGGCTGGTGGTGGTTATTTGGCTACTTCGGGCAGAGCTAGAGCAGTTGACGTGCAGATTGCGGGGCAGTCTATGCCAGCAGATTTGGTCATCAGTCCGGTGGAACTGTATGACGTGATTTTGGGGATGGACTGGTTATCTCTATACCGAGTTCATCTGGATTGCTACAGAGGTAGAGTGGTGTTTGAGCAGGATGCAGGGAAGTTGGTTTATCAGGGAGTGAGACCGACTTCGGGGAGTATAGTGATTTCAGCTATTCAGGCAGAGCAGTTGTTAGAGCGGGGCTGCGAAGCCTATTTGGCGACGATCACTATGACAGAGTCCAGTGGTGAGGTGGTTCTGCAGGATATTCAGGTTGTCCAGAATTTCGAGGATGTATTTCGGTCGCTGAAGGGATTGCCACCATCTCGGTCAGATCCTTTCACGATTGATTTAGAGCCCGGGACAGCTCCGATATCGAAGACACCTTACAGGATGGCTCCAGCAGAGATGGCAGAGCTGAAGAAGCAGCTAGAGGACCTTTTGAGTAAAGGGTTCATCAGACCTAGTGTTTCGCCATGGGGAGCGCCAGTGTTGTTTGTGAAGAAGAAGGATGGTAGTTTTCGGTTGTGCATCGATTATCGGGGACTTAACCGAGTCACAGTGAAGAACAGGTACCCACTTCCGAGGATCGATGAGTTGTTGGATCAGTTGAGAGGGGCTACTTGGTTCTCCAAGATTGACTTGGCATCGGGTTATCATCAGATTCCGATAGATGAGGCAGATGTCCGGAAGACAGCTTTTCGGACGAGGTATGGACATTTCGAGTTTGTGGTCATGCCGTTCGGTTTGACTAATGCGCCGGCAGCGTTTATGAGATTGATGAACGACGTGTTCAGGGAGTTTCTGGATGTGTTTGTCATTATTTTCATTGATGACATTTTGGTGTATTCGAGGAGTCCAGAGGAGCATGCGACTCATTTGAGGCTTGTGTTGGAGAAGCTTCGAGAGCAGAAGCTGTTTGCTAAGTTGAGCAAGTGCAGTTTTTGGCAGAGGGAGATGGGTTTTCTTGGCCACATTGTTTCTGCAGAGGGGGTTTCTGTGGATCCGGCTAAGATTGAGGCCATTAGAGATTGGCCTAGACCGAGTAGTGCTACCGAGATCAGGAGTTTTCTGGGTTTAGCAGGCTACTACAGGAGGTTCGTCAAGGGGTTTGCGAGTATGTCTCAGCCGATGACGAGGTTGACTGGCAAGGATGTGCCGTTTGTGTGGTCGCAGGAGTGCGAGGAGAGCTTTGGGAAGCTCAAGGAGATGTTGACTAGTACACCAGTGTTGGCATTACCCGACCCGGGGAAGCCATATGTAGTGTACACAGATGCTTCAGGTGTTGGACTTGGTTGTGTTTTGATGCAGGAGGGCAGAGTGATTGCCTATGCTTCGAGGCAGTTGCAGGGCAGTGAGCGCAACCGTCCCACACATGATCTTGAGTTGGGAGCAGTGGTTTTTGCACTCAAGATTTGGAGGTCTTATCTTTATGGTGGTAGAGTGCAGATCTTTACAGATCACAAGAGTCTACAGCATATTTTCACTCAGCCTTTGCTGAATGCGAGACAGACGCGTTGGGTGGAGTTTCTGGCAGACTATGACTTGGATATTGTTTATCATCTAGGCAAGGCCAATTTGGTGGCAGATGCTTTGAGTCGACGGAGGGTTGATTCAGATAGAGAGCGTGGTGTTGAGGCTTTGGTCAGCGAGATTAGTACATTGCGTCTTTGTGCTATTTCAGAGGAGCCTTTGGGTTTAGAGGCAGCTGATCAGGCAGATTTACTCAGTAGGATCAGAGTGGCGCAGCAGAGTGATCAGGGTTTGATCGATGCGTCGCAGGCGGTTGGTTCTGAGTATCAGGTCTCTTCGAATGGAACTATCTTGGTTCGTGGGCGAGTTTGTGTGCCCAAGGATGAGGAGTTGAGGCATGAGGTTTTGAGAGAGGCTCATTCGAGCAAGTTTTCGATTCATCCGGGTGCGACCAAGATGTACCGTGACCTCAAACGGTATTATCATTGGGTTGGGATGAAGAGGGATGTGGCAGATTGGGTTGCGAGGTGCAACACTTGTTCTTTGGTCAAGGCAGAGCATCAGGTGCCTAGTGGTCTTTTGCAGAGTTTACCCATTCCAGAGTGGAAGTGGGATATGATCACTATGGACTTTGTTGTGGGATTACCTATCTCACGGACTTTTGATGCGATTTGGGTCATTGTGGATCGCTTGACCAAGTCAGCACATTTCTTGGCCATCAAGAAGACAGATGGAGCAGCTGTTTTGGCTAGGAAGTTTGTGCGGGAGATTGTGAGGCTGCATGGAGTGCCAGCCAGTATTGTGTCGGATAGAGATCCGAGGTTTGCTTCAGAGTTTTGGAGGGCATTTCAGACTGAGATGGGCACTAAGGTGCATATGAGTACAGCGTATCATCCGCAGACAGATGGGCAGTCAGAGAGGACTATTCAGACTTTGGAGGATCTGCTTAGGATGTGTGTACTGGATTGGGGTGGTCATTGGGCTGATCATCTGTGTTTGGCAGAGTTTGCCTATAACAACAGTTTTCAGTCTAGTATTGGTATGGCTCCTTATGAGGCTTTGTATGGGAGGCCATGCAGGACACCCTTATGCTGGACCCAAGTGGGGGAGCGCAGCATGTTCGGAGCTAGTTTTGTTCAGGAGACGACGGAGAAGATTCGTGTCTTGAGGCTGAACATGAAGGAGGCTCAGGATAGACAGAGGAGTTATGCAGATAGGCGGCGACGTGAGCTTGAGTTTCAGGTGGGAGATAGAGTTTATCTCAAGATGGCTATGTTGAGGGGCCCTAACAGGTCCATAGCAGAGAACAAGCTCAGTCCGCGATTTATGGGTCCGTTTCCAGTGGTGGAGCGAGTTGGGCCAGTGGCTTATCGGTTGGAGTTGCCACCGATTATGAGCGCCTTTCACAAGGTGTTTCACGTTTCTATGTTGAGGAGGTGTTTGCGTCCTTCAGAGGAGGTAGTGGTTGAGATTCCAGAGGATCTCCAGCCAGATATGACAGTTCCGGCAGTTCCGGTGAGGATTCTTGAGAGGAGAGTCAAGGTTCTGCGGAACAAGAGAGTGCCGTTGTTGAGAGTCTTGTGGGACTGTAGTGGCACAGAGGAGCAGACTTGGGAGCCAGAGGCAAAGATGAAGCTGAAGTTCGGAAAGTGGTTCGACAAGCAGGCGGTGGAGTGATTCATCTTTGTGGTTCTAGTCTTGTTTTTGGTTTTGTTGTTGTTGGTTTTGGACTTATGTATTTTTGTTTTGTTGTACGATATACATTTTTGGAGTTATATGAGATGGAGTTTTGCCTCATATTTTTGGTTATGGTTTGGATGTTACAAGTTTCTTTGGCCGGTGGGGTCATTGAGAGTTTTTAGTCACATGTTGGTACGCGTTTCAGATTTTATTACTCGTTTTGTCTAGAGGCGGTGGGCCTTGTAGACGGTGGTTCTATTTGTGTTGGGACGTTAGGTGCCCAACGGACTTATATTGGGGGTCGCTACCTCGATATGGGTTGTTTTGGTGACAGGGATCACATTTTGGTTGTGACTTCGGGTCACGTTTGGTTTGTGACATTGGTCACATTTTGGTACTGGACCGTGAGTTGCAGTACGGATGTCATGACTGCGGTTATGGCATTGAGAGTAATAATATCTTGGAAACATGCGTATAACATAGGACTAAAATTTGAGTTTTGAGGTCTTGGAGAGACATTTGTGTTGGGATTCGAGGACGAATCCATTTTAGTGGGGGAGAATTGTAACATCCGTGAACCAGAAAGTTGTTTTGGAAGTGGTGTTGGACGATGCTAGGGGTTCGGGAGTAGTTGGCACATGCTCTTAGAGGTGTGAATTGAGGGTTGACTGTACATGTTCTTGTTTGATTGTTGTGCAGTCTGTCTAAGGTTGTGCAGTCTGTCGATCGATTTGCAATTGGGTTGGTTTTGGTCGATGGGTGTCGACCGACACCAAGGGAGGGTGTCGATCGACACCGGTTATTGCAAAATCGACCGGTTTGATTCAAGTCGGCTGGTTTGGGCTGGTTTAGGGCGTGGAAACCCTACTTCGTGTTTTAAAAGCCCTGTGGCCGCGAGAAAGGCACAAGTTTCGAGTTATCAAGTGTTGAAGGCGATTTTTGGAGGATTGGAGGTGATTTCTGAGTTTCTGGGTTGAATCTGTGGCTGTTCTTCGTTGTTCCTTCTCCCTTCCTTCCTTTCAATCCGTTTTCAAGGTGAGTGCGTGACTGTAGGTCCGTTATTCATTAGAGATTGTTTGATTTTGAGTTTATGTTGTTGTTTATGAGTTGTTCTTCGTTTTTGTGTGGTTTGATGCGTTTATGGGGGTTGAATCCCATTGATTGGTGTTAGATTTTACTATTTTCGCACTGTTTCTTCGCGTTTGGTTTCTGGGCGTCGAGCCGGTGTCGAGCGACACTCGAAGAGTGTCGATCGACACTCGGGAGGCTGGCGTCGATCGACACCATAGAGGTGTCGGTCGACACCAACCTGGGTGTCAGGAAACGTGGGTGTTTCCTGACAGGGATGGTTTATACTGTTGTTTAATGTTGAGCATTGTTATTGTTGTTGATTATTGTGATGTTTGTCTAGTGTTTGACGTAATTGGCCTGTAGGCAGGATGATCCACTCACTAAGTATTTATGATAATACTTACGCAACTCTATTCCAATGTGTTGCAGGTAACAGTAATGTTCTTCCGCGGAAAGAGACCGAGAGAAGAGGATGATGAGATTAGGAATTTGATATTGGCATTGTTGTTGTGGTTGACAAGGAATTCTTAGGGTGTTAGTTTATTTTAATAATGTAGCAAAACCTGGTTAGGTTGCTTATTGGTTATTGGTTTTATTGGTTTATTTCTTTATTGGTTATTGTTGAACGGTTATTTACGATTTAATAATATATTGATTTGCTTCCGCATTTGTGTTGAATTAGCTGTTGAGGATTAATATTTATGGGAATATTAATCTGGGCTAATTATTTAATTAAAAAAAAAAAAAAAAAAAAATTCGGTTGTTTCAGTTGTTTTGTTCTTGTCATTTGAACTTGTCAATTTCAAGTTCTTGACCTCACTCAATGAAGGATAGATGGTGACGCGTAGAGATTAATCGGATCAGGAGCTCCTCGGGTTTGTAGTCTATCCGGACCCAAATGTAAGATCTTGACTTCCCTTTGTAGTCTTTCCTCTTCTTAGTTTAATCAGGTTGTAGGTTATAGACACTTACATACTCTATTGCATCTTCTTTCATTCTTTTACTTAGCATTGTTTTTGCATTCCACCTACTCTATAGATGTGTTAGCTACTTAGATTTCTCGTGATAAGTTGAAATACTCTTTAATTAATCAGAATCGTCTATTGCTAAGGGCTTCAATATGATTAAATAGAATCATAGTATACCTAGGTTCAGTATAGATGAATTTGAATATCTGAAAAGTATCATCCTCATACTTTTTTTATCTTGAATTGCGATGATCAATCTTTTTGAACAGCTAGTTTTGATCTCTTAGTCTCTTAGACCTTCCCAATTTATGCCGGTGGTTTTCTATTGATATGACTCTGATACACCATCAAAATTATTATGGAAGTAAAAGTACCATATGACTCATTTTTGAATAATGAGTTACTTGTCCTCATTTTAGAAATAGGATAAAAAACAAAAGCAATAACCGTGATCAATGATTAAAGGTTCTTGAAAACCTCTTTGAAAACAACGTTGGTTGTTTTCCGTTGCGGCTTCCCTTCGCTGTCGACGATCAAGATCTTCAATCCTCTCTTGGATGTTACCCTGGAGATAGCAACGTAAAACTGTCCATGAGAGAAAACAGGTCTTGGCAAGAAAATTCCTACCTGTGAAAGAGACTGTCCCTGGCTCTTGTTAATGGTTATTGCAAAAGCAACGGCTAAAGGAAGTTGTCTTCTCCTCATCTTGAAAGGAAGTACGGTGTCTGAAGGTGTAATCAAAAGCCTAGGAATAATAACCTTAACACTGACCTTATCTCCTGTTAAAACTTTAGCTTCAACCATAAAATCTGTTAATTGAGTTATCTGCAGCCTCGTTTCGTTCATTAAACCTCCTATTGGATCAATATTCCTCAGCAACATCACATGACAGCCCACTTTCAATCGCAAACTGTGATTAGGTAACCCAGCTACTCTTATGCTATTTAGGAATTCTGTGCTCAAAGCCTCGTCATTAATAGAAGCTGTGTCGGAAGGATCTATAGAATCAGCGCTTAAATATATTTTCTCCTCCCCAGAATAAACAGAAATATTTACATTATAATCTATACTCAATCTTACTCCGCAAAACCATAGATGAATATATTTTATTTGATACAGAGAATAGACTAACCATTCAACTTGTCCAGCAAGTGTTGATTGATCATGTTGACATCTTCGTTTGTAGGACAGAGAATAGCTCTGCCTTGAAAAAATAACGGATCTGTATTGTCCTGTAGAGAAGATGTGTCTCCATAAATTTCTCTGCTTATAGCTTCAATAGGATCCTTTGCATCTGTTATTAAAAACTCAGACGGAATTTCTATTTCAGCTTCTCCATCGTTAGGTTCTGAGATTTTACCATCGCCAACATCAAGTATCCAATCTGAAAAATTCTTTAGATCAGTTGCTTCTTCTTCACTCAAATTTTCAGATAGTAGTCGCATATTCTTGGTGAGTTTGAGAACTTTGCAGTGCTCCCAAAGATAAGATGAGTTCAGAGCAGAACATACAACCTCTGCCCTACCAGCACCAGGAATCACTGGGAGGACCTGTCTGAAATCACCTCCAAAGACAATAACCTTCCCACCAAAAGGTTTGTCGTCTTTATTACCAATAATATCAGACAGACTGCGATCTAAGGACTCAAAACAATGCTTATGCATCATCGGAGCTTCATCCCATATAATCAGAGATGACTCTTTTACCAAATTTGCCAGATCATAACCTTTTACCATTGTGCATGTAGAGGTTTCATGCGGATTTAGTGGTATTCCAAATCGAGAATGAGCCGTCCTCCCTCCTTGTAATAAAAGACTTGCTATTCCGCTTGAAGCAACATTGAGCACAATCTCTCCACGGCATCTAATTGCAGATGACAATATTTTCCATAGAAAAGTTTTGCCTGTTCGACCAAAACCATATACAAAAAAACACCTCCAGTTCTAGCAAAGACACCACCAACAATCTCATCATAGACTTTCTTCTGCTCCTCAGTGAGCTTTGCCAGATCTCTATCGTGATTTGCTTTATGTTCTTCACGGTTGTAACTTTTCTCGTCGACAATTAAAACATTGTCCTCTTTTGGAGCGATTCTCTGTGGCTTAGGCATAGTCTTAAAACGTGTGAAATCACCACCATTCCTTTTCATTATGTTTTCAATCTCTTGGAGACAAAATTCTATCCGGTCTTCATCACTCAGTTTATATTCTGAAACATACAACTAACATTAGATACTTAATCAAAATAATTTATAAATATCATCGTATAGTATTGTAAAACAAACCAAAAAAACAGATGCAAGATCACGGGTCATTAGTTCTATACCTGGTCTATTAAGCTCACGTCTTTTTGTCATCTCGATGTCACCAGAAAGAACCTCCCAAGTCTTATTCCAAACAACCTCTGGAGAAGTTAGACTGTCTGAATTAAGCATGGTGACAAATAACTGCCGAAGTTGAGCTTCAGAACAGGTGAAGCTTCTCCTCAGAATATCGTCAATGTACTCTTGATCATCCTCTAGCAAACCCCTGGCATAACACGCATCCTTGTAGGACGGATAGAGCACGCCATTGTATGTCTTAATGTCGTTAAAGCTTGTGGGACCACGGACAACATTTAACAACACTCTACAATAATAAGCATCTTCGATCTTCCTCGGTGCATAGTTGATTCTGCCAATAGCAAAACCTGTCTCTCTCTCTTTCCAACGCTTCTCTTTAGCGATATATACAAAAAAGTTCGGAATCTGAACATAGGTTAGCTCTCTAGCCTTGGCATTTACTAAATTCAGTTGAAACCAAGCCACCATCATCGTTTTCTCAATCAGTTTACATGTAACAACCTTTTCCATGTTGTCTTTGCCTTTGAAAATAATCAGTTGTTTACCTTCGAGGTGGAAAGTGAGTTTCACAACAGACACACTTCTATGATGTATTTTAAAACCCAAAGTTCTCCATACAGCTTCCGCAGATGATACGTACCTTCACAAAACATTTTAAAAACATATTGTTTCAGATACGTTCTCTACTATAAAAAATAATAATATAACGTCTGGGTTCATAAGCTTGTAAGATGGAAAATCTTACCGGCAATCAAAATAGTCTTTTATCTCGTTAACCTTCTCAGGTTTATCACTGGTCCCATAATTTAGTTCAGACTGGTGTGCTCCATTAGTAGATTCTCGACCTTGATTATTATGCCTTGCTTCTTCGTTAAGTCTAGCCTGATCAGGTGACTCAACAACAACAGCTACACGATCAGATCCCTTGTTGATGTACTTAAATAAGTACTTTATAGCCGCTGACTGATTGCACCACTCCACATTAATGTGAGCTTTGTATCGGATGGACAGGGCTTTATTATATGGAATGACATAACGGTTGTCGCATTTAAAACCATTCTTCTCAACGAAAACATCTCGCTGCTCACGTCTTCTGTATATTGGAAAGCCATCTCTGTTTATTGTAGTCTTATCGGCATGAGCTTTCGGAAACAACTTCGAACATTTACCATTTTCCATACATGGTGAGTTCATGTTTGCATGACCACAAGGACCGTGAATCATCATATCTTTAACAACCTCGTATAGCTCCGGCTCTTCTAATATATCTGGTATCTCAGCGGATATAATCTTATCAATATCATCTGTAGTTGGGAACTTGCACTTCTGATGCATAAATAACATAATGTGTGCATGCGGCAACCCTCTTTTTTGAAATTCTATTGTATACATTGCTGCACAAGAAAAAGGGATAGGTCATAATCACAGGCATAGTCATGGTTTCAAAGTAGATACGCTATAATGGGTTTGAATAAACTTACATGCAACTGTGTTGCCTAGCAACCCCTTCTCAGTCAGGTCTTCCATCAGTGAGGTTAGCTTCGCCTCATAAAGCCTGCATATTAGTTCAGGTCTATCCGTAGGACTTAGATTTGTACCATCAAGCTCTCTAGTGAGTTCTGGCCATTTAGGATTACATGTGAATGTAATGAACAAATCCGGAAAACCATAATGTCTGCATATGGCCATCGCGTCGAAATAGAATTCTCGCATGTATCTTGGTCCTCCGGTGAAAGAAGCCGGCAAATAAAACTTATTACCTTGGTCCTCCATTTCAATTACACCAGCGTGTTCAGCTTGTTTAATTGAGTCATAACTGTCAGACCTCAAACTTGACTGGTTCAACTTCAGGTAAGAAAGTCTGTTTGATTCAATCATGGTGTAAGTATCCACCAAGTACTGCTGAAACAACCTCCTCGAGTATAGCAGATGTTTAGACTCATTTCTTCTTTCCATTAATCGGAAAGCAAAAAACTGTCTCATACTGATGTTTTCCTTCTTATTTTTTTTCCCTGCAACTGAATCTCCTTTATTAATTCCAAGTCTGAAACCATCTTCTCCATACGCAAAAATAGTAGGATATTGTAGTGGGATATAAGCAGGATGAATTTCGCTTATACGTCTCAGCTTTCCTGTTTGTTTTTGTAGAACTATATCGCGGTTCTTACCCATATCAAAGTTGAAATCTCCGGGAATGATTGCAGCAACCTCAGAAGCAGTTGGAATATTGTAAGTCCTTCCATCACTCACATGATCACTTATAATTCTCATATGAAAACTCTGATCAGGATCCATGTTGAATCTCTCTCTTGCAGTCCGGAACTTCTTAACGTAGGGGTTGACATCATCTAACACCTTGACGAATGATTCAATGATTTCCTTTCTCAGTTTGTTGTTTTTACTTGATTCTTGAGCATTTTTAGCCTTGCTGCAGAAAAGATGACAAACAGGTAAGTACAACTCATGTCACTTTGTTATTGCCGGTATAAATAAGTTAGTATACAACTGTATATTATACATTACCTGAGGAAAGACAACCTGTTTTCGATCTCATTTTCCATATCAACAATATACATCTGATAGAATTTTGCATAATCTCCAGGTTGTGGAATCATACTACCCATTAAATGGTAATTCTCTCCGTGTAGTTGGAACATTTGTGGACCCTACCTTTTTTAAGAGAATGATCAACTTTGCCACCGAGAGAAGTCATGGAAAATAACATACTGTAAGGCCTGATATGTTTCTGATAATGTTTGCTTAACTCATCAACTCCGAATATCAAACTTTTGATTACAGGAGGAGGATCCCTTAGCAACGGCAACGTTACTTGTCCCTGCATACAGCATAGCGTAAATACCGGATTCCGTGACCTCCTTTTCTTGTTAATTCGTTCACCATACCAGAACTTAGCATCACAATGAGTGCAAAGGTAGGTCATATCACCTTCATCATTATATTCTGTTGGTAATAATTCAAATTAACTTTCTAGAAATAACTTACACTTTGATCATCACGGGTCTAGTAAAACAAAAAAACGATTAATACTTACCAAGTTTTAGTTTTTCTTTTGCTTTCACCGTCTTGACTCTACTACGTTTTTCCGAGTTTGGTTGTTTTGGAGATTCAGGTTGGGGACAGGGCCTTCGTGATTTCTTAGTGATAACCTGAATAATATCAGGCTGAGATTGTTGGCATCCTGCACGTTCGTCTTCTGGCGAGGTGATTTCATCATTAGATAGCTCATCTTCAGTAGTGTCCGGGCTACTACACTGAAATATATGCTCATAATCCCCCTCATCATCTTGCAAAAAAGAGTTGTAAAACTTATAAATCTTCTCATTTATAAAAAAATTATTATTCTGCAAATTGAATTACATAATAACCTACCTTCAGAAGATACCAGCAAATCAGGGAAATAATGTGGTCTATCTTCAGTCCTAATATCGTCATTATTGAACAATTTTGCTTCATGTTTGCTTTTAGAAGATGGTAATTTGGTTCGTTTGTCACTTTTTGGCAGATTTGAAAGATCTCGCATTACTTTCCGACCACGTGTGGTTCTCCTTTGGCTATTTAGTGAAACTGCACTTGTTGGAGTTTTATCTGGTGCTGTTACCAATAAAAGAGAAATACAATTAATGCACGGCTGCAATTCATAAGGTAAGATTTGTACTATACATTTTGAATGCATAAAATCACTACATCGTTACCTTGGAATGTCGACTTAGAAAACAATGGAGAACCATTGATATCAACAGAATTCAAGCATTTTCCCCTGCGATACCTTGTAGATACGTTGTTAACATCATCCATGATGGTGCTAAAAATTGTTCTTAGTGGTACACATGCTTGACTTGTGTTTTGTTCGCGTTTTTGGCTGCTTATAGTTGATATCTTCCGTTTTCTAGAGTTTCTGGGTGTGCTAGTTTTAGGATTTTCTTTTCCTTGTAATTTGGTTTTCTTCACAGTCATCAAATGAGAAAACAGTTAAATTCTTCTAGGATACTACAAATTTCGTTAATGATATATATGAGGAAGATTTTGTTTATGATATACCTTAACAGATCTAGGATTGCAGTTTTCATTATTGTCTAGTATGTTTTTCCTCTTTCTGGATCTAGGAGGTTTGCTGGGACCTTTATCGATAACTGCATCATCTGTTTTCTTCTTCATGCTCAAATCCTTTAAAAGTACATAAACAGAATGAGTGGGATCTAACAAATATAGTACAAAAGAATAATTTATACTATAATAGTTTAGTACCTCTTTAATTTTCGTCACCTGTTCTCTGAGTCTTTCTTCAATACAAATTTGTAATATCCTAGATTTGTGATTGTTCACAATAGAGTGTATATAAAAAATTTCGTTGATCTTGTTTGTGTTATTGAATATTCATCTTCTATATCACAGGGTGGAACAATGGAAATCTGAATTTCCCTCCAGTATCACGATGGAAATCTGAATTTCCCTCCCGTATAAAAAGCCAAACAACACTTGAAATCAGAATTTCCCTCCAACAACATTTTTCACTCCAAAAGAGTAAGTCGCTTAATTAATTCAAAACTTTAAAATCATTATTAATTTACCACCAACAACATTTGGAAATATAATTAAATTAAATCAGTATTTATTTTTATTGCTAAAGTTAATGTCCCCGGAACCGACATTGACTCGAACCTCATTATTAACGGTGCTGTAGCAAAAATGGTTTTTCGATCTATCTTTATATAATCATCTTGTATTTGCATTGACTACCTCATCCGGCATTTCACTTATTGTCTATATTCGTACTTCGGTGTAGTTGTAATTATCGTTTTAAATCTCATAGTAATATTTTTGTGAAGCATTTTTTTACTTTTAGACGAATGCATTAGCTTTTATACTTATGCATCGTATATATTGAAAACTTTAAAAGACCATTGGTAGACAAAAAACACGTTTAACTCAAATGAGAAAATAGGGAAAAGTGAAACAGAATATCTGAAACAATGGAAAAATGTTGATGGAAAACAACATGCTCAATCCTTATTCCGAATTATAGTAATAAGTGAACTATTGATTTGTATTGATTTCCTTCTTTTCCTTGCTTTCATCTTCAAGGTTGATGATTTTGGGGCAGTGTTTTTTTGAAGTGGAAGAAAGCTCATGAATACCACCGATCTCTTCACTACTGCGCTTAGGAGATGGTGTTGAACTATTGCTCTTAACAATAGAGGGCTGCTGAAATCGTTATTAAGACATGGTTAGTATATTAACTTATTTTTATATAATCAATTTGATAATCTAAACTTAAAAAAAAAAACGTAATACACACACCTCATGGTCAGATTGAATCTGAGAGAGATCATCATCAGCCGTAATAACCTCGTTCGAAGAATCAGAATGTACTATCACTGCTCCTTTTTTAACTTTGTGAGCCTTGTAGGTGTCATTTCCATACTGGATGTGTTCTTTCTCCACACCAATAAGAAACTCAAAAGTGTTTCCAACCAAATTCTTAATGGAATCTGGTAGAAGTTCTGGGTCCTGAATCTGTTCAGGTAATGGTTCATATATTAGTCACTTGGTCGTTTCTGCATATATAGATTTGCTAAATTGCTATTACCTCATCAGTAGAACCATTCAATAAAAACGCAGCAGACTTGGTCACCACTCCTTGTGCAACAGAGTCAAGCAACATTATTTTAGTCTTCTCGGAATCATCCTCAATTAGCAAATGTAGCTTGAATCTATTGAGACAAAGAGATAAGTATAGATAGTGTTAATAGAAGCCATTGAACCTCGTAGTAACCGAATATTATTATATCTTCACGTTATAGACTTACTTTGCTGAAACTGATTTGACATTTGTCTTGCAGTTGTCACAATACCAAATAGGGACTTTTGGTCGTGGTCTGGTCGACGCCTCCTTTTTCAAGTCTTTGAAAACTCGATGTTGACATTTACCACAGCCAAAGTAGTACCATCCCCAAATCGGAATCAATAGAAGTTACCTTCCCACAAATCCTAAATTTCTCAATCTACAATAATGATACAAAAACAGTAAGTTCAAAGCACGTATATTTTCTGATTCAATAATCTCCATTTATGATTTAATGGATTGGAATATACTTTACCTCGGTTGCACTCTTGATATCAGAAACTGATTTAAGCTCCATATTTAACCATTCTTCATCTTTCTGATGTTTAAGCAGCTCCACCTGTGCAGCATCCTCTTGTCTGATAACAATCGCCAGACCATCGGACGGTAACCTGAAATAACATTAGATGAAAGGGTTAGATTCAAATATAAAATAAGTATTTATACGTTGTTAAGGTATTAATACAAAAGCATAGGGTAGTAATGATTAACCTCTGACGAAATTGTTCAGCCTCTGGACATTTTGGATTGATAATAAGTTTAGATGCATCATAACCATTGGTAATTTGCAAATCTCCTACGGAATAAAATCATGTTGAGTTTAAGTTAATTTTTAGGAAAGAAATCTACTTGAATAATTTTCGTTTCTGTTTTGTTTTGTATGCTTGCCTTGATAGAAGCCAATCTTAGCAAATCTGATCAAGCATATCAACGTCTCGCCTTTTGATTGCTTGCATGCGTCATACAATAAGTCAGCATACAATTCCCAAATGCATCCGTTTATTCGTTGATCACTGCATTAAAAAATTGTCTGAGTGATCAATCTATACTATCAAATTAAATCAAAAGGTTTAGAATGAGAAAGTACTATGCTTACTCAGTGTCTCTCATAACAAACTCTAGTTTTCGCTTCTCCTTTCCCCCAACAGGTACATTTTTGATATCTTGAACGTTGAGAACCTGACCCATGACATCTACGGGAGGGTGGAAAATAGAAACAGTTGGTACACGGGAAAATGAAGTTATTTTGAAGATTATATGGAATGGTCATTGAGTAGCTTACCAATGAGGAAGCAGTGGTTCAGACCACCTTCAATTATGGTATGAATAGGCACCAGTGATAAAAAATGGCTGTCTGATTTAACAGAACACCCGCTTACTACCGTGTTCATGGTTATTGTCATTTTCCATTTACTGCTTGTAGGACGGTATTGACCAGATGCTGGAGCAACTTGCAGGTTGTCAAGGACTTTCCATTCACCGACTTTCAAATCCTTCGCTATCCTACCTACGTTCTTCTTCTTGACTGCAGCATGCATTTTACCACCCTACAATTTGACAAACATATTCAAAATATAAATAAATTCCTACGAACAACCGCTAATATCTAATACTTTTCTACTTTTACAGAACATAAACTTACATGTTCGTCAGCAAGGATAAACTCCATCGTCTCTCCAGACTGCCCAATGAATTGTCTCCAGCTGTGTAGGACTTTCACACGCACCTTCCACGTGGTCTTGAAGGGTTTAAGATCATCAAGCTTGGTAAACAATTGACCAATAGTCATTCTCGTAAACCTATTTATGAAGCTAATTGCTGTTTGTGATGTGCTGATGAATAAGAACACCGTCTCCATAAACCTATATTTATAGTATAGGTTTGATGTGCACTTAGTAGGGTTTTCAAAAGGTTTTAATGGAAATCTGAAAATAGCGTATATTTAAGTTTGCTTAGATTGTGTAAAGATTTCCATATATTATGCGTGGAAAATAAGTTTGTTGGTTCTGAATTTATTGGTATTGTTTATAATACGGAAATATAGCAACTCTCTCCCATTTTGAATAAAATTCTGGATTTTTTCAGGTGCAAAATATGGAATATTGGAGAATATATGCTCCTGGTTGATCGCTGGAGAACTTATGATGCGATTTTGTATGGAAGGTTTCGAGATTTATGGAGCTGATTTGATTATTTGTTTTAATGTCCTCAGGAATATAGCAACTCTCTTATATTTTGATTTAGATTCAATATTTTTTCAGGTGCAAAATATGGAATATTGGAGAAGATATGTTCCTGGTTGATCGCTGGAGAACTTATGATGCGATTTTTTATTGAAGGTTTCGAGATTTATGCAGCTTATTTGATTATTTGTTTTAATGTCTTCGGGAATATAGCTCTCTTATATTTTGATTTAGATTCAATATTTTTTCAGGTGCAAAATATGGAATATTGGAGAAGATATCTCCTGGTTGATCGCTGGAGAACTTATGATGCGATTTTTTATGGAAGGTATCGAGATTTATGCAGTTGATTTGATTCTCGGTCTTAATTATTTTTCATAGGAGTTCGGTTTATTGGTTTACACAACAATAGAGGGTTTATTTGCACCGGTTTGTTTTAAGTTAATCTCTTTGTTAATTTCGGGTTTAGGGCTGTTTGGCTACAGGGATAGACATTTTTTTAAGGTTGTTTTCTTAAGTTGTGCTTCTACTTTAATAGTATAGATAATCCTAATGAATACGTCTAGTACAATTCTTTTGTTTTTGTGGTAAAACGTCTAGTATAGTTCTGATTTTTCATTTGAATTCGTTTTCTAATAAAATACATTACATATTTTTTTTTCCGATTTGAATTGAATAATTGTCTGTCGAAAACGTTCTTATATATACATACATACGTTAAACTAACGGCCAAATATTAGCACATGATGAGCACCAATACCCAACAAAATTAAGTTAGGGATAATTCGGTTAGCCACATGGACTGCAAATACGTATTATATATAGTCATATAGACTAAGTTGGTACAATAAATTAAACTTCACCAACGAACTTATCATTACAACTTCTCATTGGAAAGATCTTATGCTACATCTACTAGGCAAAATCATTTAAAGAAATATTCAAGAATCCGACATATACAGGCATTTATTAAAGAAAATTCCGATACTGGATACTACTGGCACATGGAACGATCTTTATGCATATCTTTCGGTGACCATTTTCTGATTTTTTTGGATTTGATTATCTGTAAATTCTGTATGATTGACTGATCGAGGATATAAAACCATTTAATGCTCTGGATAAAATATTAATGAAAAAATATATATTTGTTTTGTCCATTATATACTATGTCGTTTTAGAGTTTAATTTTTGTTTCATTATAAGTGTAGTTTTATATTTTCAATGCAGAATTTTAATCTAATTTCCAAATTTATCTATATTGTTTCAGCTTAATAATTGATAAAATCAAATAATATTATGTATTAATTAGGGATAAAAGAGAAAATTTTAATGTTTTCTTAATATGTGTGAAAAAAATTTAAACGACACTTAATATGAAACAGAGTGAGTATAAATTATTGAGAAAATCCTATGGTGGTGAAGAACTCATCAGAAAAACTACCAACGGCCTATGCCATGCAATAGTCATAATCATCATATTGTTTGGTTGCATCTTCTTTTGTATTTCTTTTAAAGCAAATGTAGTTCAATACTTGCATATATTTAGAAAGATTCGTCTATAAAAATATCTCCGCAGAATAGCAAGATGATCATATTACTCGTATATTATATTATATAGTTCATTTCATATAAGCTATATTATGTTCAACGGATCACTTATAATGGGAGATGATAGAAGTACTTCACTGCCTAATAACGAAATTAATACGTTCGGAAAAAAACAGAAAAAATAGTTTTGCATTATAAACTTTACTACTATGCAATTTCACATTTTTTGCAAAAACAAAAATATCATAGTGCATTAACAAATTTACATTGTTAAAATTCGTATTCCATATTAAAGATCCATCTTTAGCTTTAGCCTTTGTTTCACATAAAAACATATGTTAGAAACTTAGAATTCATCATATGGCGTATTTATGCAGCTCAGTTTTCACTTTTCACCACTCGCAACAAAAGTTATAATATAAAACAAGTGTCACTCGTTCAGCACAAGTTATACAAACAAGATCCATTCATTGTATGGGCCAATATAATTGATAAGGCCCACTTTTAAGCCCGTTTCCTTATATTACCCACTTTACAATACGAAAACTTTTGGCCATTTATTCATTCAGACATAAAAAAACAAATGTATTTGTATATTGTTAATTTGCAGTTTCATTCTTTATTAACTGCATAAGATAATACTTAATTAAAGATAAGAAATGTCATTAAGACATCTACAGATTCTACACGAAAGATTTGCGGCAGTTATAGATACACACACTTTTTTTTTATATATATTTTTCCAAAAAGGATACGTCTTCTCTCGATTACCAATTTTCCCAACAAAAAAAAAAAAAAAAAAAAGAAAGAAAGAGCTGAAGATTTGGCGACGAAGCAGACAAACAGTATCTATCGCCGCCTTGTTCTGTAAGGAGATGAAATATCTGATCTTCGTTTTCTTTTAATTTGTAGCTTCGAATCACTTGTTCTATCAATTCTTGCTTCTCTGTTTCTTCACCGATTCCACTTGTTCCTTTGATAGCCCCTTTTCTTCTAGGGTTTGTTTCTATGAATTCGAATTAGGATTTGATTCCAATCGATTTCCGTTACAGAATCTGGAACTTGTCTCGAATACTAAGAGTGTCACTGATGATTAGAAACTGAAATTGAAGCAAAATGAGTGCTCAATCTTGAATGTTAAAAATAAGAAGATGCAGAGGGTTAGAGTTTCATCGCAGAGAGCAGCTGTGCATAAGCTTGGTGATTCTCAGATGACATTATCTCCCAAATTTAGAGTAGCCGCATCGATTCAATCGCCACTGTTTGATATATCATCGGAATTCGAACCGTCAGGAGAACCGTTGATTCCCGGTTTACCAGACGATGTTGCCCTTCACTGCCTTTTACGCGTTCCGGTCCAAAGCCACGCATCGAGCAGATCGGTTTGCAAGAGATGGCGTTTCTTGTTCGGCACCAAAGAGACGTTTTTCGCAAGGCGCAAGGAGCTCGGTTTCAAAGAACCGTGGCTGTTCGTGGTTGGTTTCAGTAGATGCACTGGGAAGATCCAGTGGAAGGTCTTGGATTTGAGGAACCTCACTTGGCACGAGATCCCGGCGATGCCTTGTAGAGACAAAGTGTGTCCTCACGGGTTCAGAGCGGTGTCGATGCCTCGGGAAGCCGCTATGTTTGTGTGCGGTGGGATGGTTTCCGATTCTGACTGTCCTCTTGATTTGGTGTTGAAGTACGATATGGTGAGGAATCACTGGACCGTCGCGACCAAGATGATGACCGCGAGGTCGTTTTTCGGGTGCGGTGTGATAGACGGGATGATTTATGTGGTAGGAGGTAACTCTGATGAATTACTCGAGCTCGATACGGCCGAGGTTTTGAGCCCTTTGGACGGGGAATGGCGGCCCGTTTCGAGTATGGTTGCGCGCATGGCGTCTTACGATGCAGCGGTTTTGAACGGGAAGCTTTTGGTGACGGAAGGGTGGTTGTGGCCCTTCTTTGTGTCGCCGCGGGGTCAGGTTTACGACCCGAGGGAGGACCAGTGGGAAACAATGGCGATGGGGTTGAGAGAAGGGTGGACGGGGACGAGTGTGGTGGTTTATGATCGGTTGTTTGTAGTGTCGGAGTTGGAGAGGATGAAGATTAAGGTTTATGATTCGGTTTCGGATTCGTGGGCGACTATCAACGGGCCGGAATTGCCTGAGAAGATTTGTAGGCCGTTCGTGGTTAACTGTTACGGGAGCAGAGTGTATGTGGTTGGTCGGAATCTTCATGTCGCGGTTGGGAGTATATGGCGGTCGGAGGGTAAGTTTGGTGTGAGGTGGGAGGTTGTGGAGTCGCCGGAGCGTTATGCAGATTTAACTCCGTCGAATTCGCAGGTGCTCTTTGCTTAAAGGAGATTGATAAATCATAAAACTGTTTGGTTTGGATTGATTCCAATGTTTGTGAAGCATACTGTATGATTAAGTATAATTGTATTACAACACACCATGGTTATGTTTGTGCTTTTGTATCATATGATATTCATAAATTGTGTATAATTATCATATATATCCTTCAATGTTATATTAATAAAATTCAGATGCTAATGCTAAACGATGCTAGTTGGTCATTTCGGTCTACTCATATGACATTGGCAATATTGTGATTGAGAACTTGTGATTTTTATCGATGTCAAAGCCAATGCTCCTTTAACTCGATAATGAGATGCTTTATCAAAAAAAAAACTCGATAATGAGATGTATTTGTGTTTTTTTTTTTTTTTTGTCAGCATATGCAATATGCAAGTTTAAACTCGGGTGGCGATAGAGGCATCATCTCTTCTATCCCTCCATCTCTTAACACAATCACAAATATCCCAAGTTAATCTTATGTATCCCTCTTTCTTGGTGAATTACGGAAATAGCCTTAATGAATTACTGATCGAAAATGGAAATAGAAAACAAGTTGGCGTTTTGCGTTTGGCGTCGGATTCTGAATTCTGAGAACGCTCAACTGGTTTCTCTCTCTTTCCTCCCGCCTTTACTCTCTCTCTCCTCTCCTCTCTCCTTTACTCTCTCTCCTCTCCTCTCTCCTCTCCTCTCCTCTCTCCTTTACTCTCTCTCCCCGGGCTCTCCTCCATCTTGTAGATCGAGCTCTCTGAAGCTTATCTTGGTCGTCCGAAGCTCCTTCTCTTCCCTCTCCATCATAATCTCGTTGCTTGGGTACCATCGTCGTCGCAAATCGCAGCCGGAACTCAGGTTTGTCCATAGTTGGAATTCGTTTTTTCTCTTGAATAAATCAGAGAATTGGGTGTTTAACAATGCTTTGTGGGTCGGTCGAGTAGTATTCTGCATTAGCAAAGAACGTAATGGAGGCCTTGAATCGAAGTGAACCGTAAGTAGAAGAGTGAGGTAGTCAGTTTTGGATCTCCGCCGATAGTACAACTGAGTATAACTCGTATAACTAATTGTGATAGTATAACTAGGTAAACTAAGTATAACTTTGTTAAGCCCAAAATCGCGAAACTTGGTAGAACTAGTATAACTGGTATAACTAGTATAACTGGTATAACTTGTATAACTTTGTTAAGCCCAAAATCGCGAAACTTGGTAGAACTAGTATAACTGGTATAACTTGTTTGATGTAAAAATGCATAACTGTGTAAAACTATTAATAATGATTGAGTTTTGACTTTGTTTTGGTAGGATATGATGGGTGAAGACGTCAACATACATTTCAAATGCGAAGGTGTCTTGTACAGTTTATTGGTGAAGACATCAACGAAGGAGATAACACTACTGATGGTAAAAGCTTTGATATGCAAGAAGTTTGGGTGGGATGAAAAAACGGTGGAATTGAAATTGAGATACATTCCGCTGATTGTGAGATGCGACGAATATATGACCGTTGCTGATGATGACGATCTCATGATCTATCTAAAAACAGTTGATAACCAAGGCTGTAGATGTATGTTGCATGTAGAGGCCACGACTTCCTCAACACAGCCCACGGCGCAAGTATCTCGAGCGGAGAAGGAAAGTTCTTTTGGTATGAACTATAATGATGAAATTGGAGGTAATGCCCTGACTCTATATGTAGACAACGGAGAAGCAGAACAAGAAGAGGAGGCAGAAAAAGAAGAGGATGCAGAAAAAGAAGAGGATGCAGAAAAAGAAGAAGATGCAGAACATGAAAAGGAAGCAGAAAAAGAAGAGGAGGCGATGTATGAGGATGATGTTAGAGGCGAATATAGGCACAACGAATATGATGAACCACCTGTTGTACAATCTAGTTCGTATACTGAGCCATGGGAAGATGGTTTGAATGTCAGTTTACTTCAAGAGTTTCCAAATAAGAAGGCAGTGCAGAGAATGGTGGATAATGCTGCATTTGAGAACTCTTTTGGTTTTGTGCTAGTGAAATCAGATAAGGAAAGATATGTGGTGAAATGTCGACATAAAAGCTGTGACTGGAAATTACGAGATGCAAAGGTACTAAATACACGGTTTTCTTTCTCAATTAGAACGCACAACAAGATGCATACATGCTCCCGGGCTACTCAGAGTACAGTAAAGAAGAGGAAAGGCACTCCAGATTTAGTTGCAGGTTTGTTGCATGGAGATTATCCAGGATCAATGGAGACGCCAAATCCTGGAACTATCCAGAAGCTTGTTCAGACCAGATTTGGTGTGAAGATATCCTACTCCACGGCGTTGAGAGGGAAAAATCGGCATGCTTATGATCTGCGTGGTGATCCAGGAGAGAGCTACAAGAAATTGTATTGTTATTTGCATATGCTAGAGAAGGTGAACGAAGGTACAAAGACAAGTCTGAAATTGGATGGAGACGGAAAATTCTTGTACCTATTCATCTCTTTGGGAGCTACCATTGAAGGGTTTCAATGTATGAGGAAGGTGATAACTGTGGATGCAACGCATCTGAAGAACGGGTATCGTGGTGTGCTAGTCTTTGCTTCAGCTCAAGATCCTAATAGGCACAACTATCCCCTAGCGTTTGCTGTACTTGATAGTGAGAACAATGATAGCTGGAATTGGTTTTTCGGGTTGCTGAATTCTGTTATACCAGACTCGTCCGAATTGGTTTTTATGACTGACAGAAATGAGAGCCTCATCAATGCCGTAGCTACTGTGTATCCAAGCGCTCATCATGGGTATTGTGTATGGCATTTGTCTCAAAATGTGAAGGACCATGCCTTTAATGTCAACAAAGACGTGGTCGCATTTTATTTCATGCAGATGAGCAGGCATTACACGGTGGTGGCGTTTGAGGCGGCTTACAGTGAATTTGAAGCGAGATTTCCGTCTGCGGCTGCGTATCTAGTAAAGACTACGAAAAATAGGATGGAAACTTGGGCAAGGGTTCATTTTCCGGGAGTAAGGTACAACCTAGACACAAGCAACTGTGTGGAGTCTTTAAACATTACTTTTAGGCCTGCAAGGAAATACGCCTTAATACCCATGCTTGATGCGATTATTGCACAAATTTCTAAATGGTTTAATGAACATCGGAAGGAGGCCGCTGCTGGACCAGATTCGCATAAGTTTGTACCTCTGGTGGAAAACATGTTGCACGATATGTGGAAGGTCGCTGAGAAATTACATGCGACGGAGTTAAACAGTTTCGAGCTTCTTTATGATGTCGTAGCTAAGAAATCCGACGGCACCGCCGAGCCAGAGAGTAAGAATTGGACGGTGGACTTAATCAGGAAAAGTTGCAGTTGCAGGGTTTTTGATTTTGATAAGATTCCCTGTGTCCACGCACTAGCCGCTTTCATGGAATTCAACACCAGCAATGTGCATAGTTCTCGATATCCTCTGCAAATGGTTGAGCTGGTCTCAAAATATTACTTGAACGAGGTGTGGCAATTGGCGTATTGGAGGACGATTTTTCTCGTGCCTCATGAATCCGAATGGGATGTACCTGGAGACGTGAAGGCAAAGAAAATCATACCATTGCAACCTATCCCGAAAAAGGGAAGAAAGAGAACGAAGAGAATTTTTGGTCCTGGAGAATGTCGGCGTACAAGGACAGCAAACAAAAGGCGGAAACGACAAGGAATCGTGTGGCAGGTGTTTGAGCAACCTGAGCAACCTTCTCAGCCAAGTACAACCTGATTCCAAATTTGTGGTGTAAAACTGGTTTTTGTTGTGTAAAACTATGCAGTCTTTGTTACTTAGCTTGCTTTGACGTTGGTATAACTATGTAAAACCGGAAAAACTGTAAAAACTAGTTAGTCGTGTTTATAAAACTGAGTAAAACTGAGTAAAACTGGGAAAACTAGTTAGAACTTATAAAATTCACAACTTTTAAAACTGTTAAACCTTTGGTGAAATTGAAATTATAGGAAAAGTGAATTGTTAGAACTTAAGAAATCCATAACCTTTACACATAATTTTTGGGAAAAAGAACAAAGTTATATGAAAAGAGTTTGTTTGCAAGTATTGCACTCTATATTCACCATATACTTCTAGGGTCACTTTGCTAAGAACAAGCAATTCCGGATGAGAGATTCGCAAAACTCAAGTTTTTCAACATATTAATGGATAAAGTCATAAACATCATATATTAATCACTTAAACTCTTATGTAAAACTAGAAAAAATACATACAATATTAAGTAATACTAACTTAATATTGAAAACAGCCTAAGTATAACTATTAACAGTGTTGGTACAACTAATACCTTGGTATAACTAAGTGTATTTCTCTGAATGAAAGACGGCGCTACTTTTGAATGAAAGACGAGAAAGACGGCGCGACGCACGTGTTTTGTGTGGAAAGACGGCGCTACTCTAATTCTGAATAAACTTTAACAAAATCATAAACTTTCTCATTTTCCTCTTTCCATTTTCGTTCTCTCTCTCTCCTCTTCACTCTCTCTTCACTCTCTCCTCACTCATCTCTCTCTTCTTCTTCTTCTTTCTTCCTTCCTTCGATCCGATCTCCGGTATCAGATCTACAAATTCTCGCAGATCTGACTTAAGTAAGTATAATTATTTTCAATTTCTATCACTCAGAGAGACAGAACGTCGAGAGATTCGCTCCGCTCCATCATCCAAAACCCTAGATCTCCAGATCAACAGATGGCCTGGAGAAATTTAGACAAGTCGCACCCAGATTACTACTCCATGAAGGAAGCCATGAAGGAGGAGGCCTGGAGAACTCTCGTCGCAGATGGTCAATACGTCGTTCCGCAGAGATGTCCATGTGGGGAACGAATATTCCATGAGATTTCGGAAATCGAAGGAGACTTGGGGAACAAATACTTTACCTGCGAGAAGTATAAGGCGAGTTCTCATTCTCATTTGTGTATTTAAAATCGAGAAAATCTCTTCATAAATTATTAAATCTATCTTCATGTGCAGAATGATGGTTTCCACTGGCGCATTCCTTGGTTTGATGCTGTCGACGAAGAATTTGCAAGGTTAAGGAAGGAGGTGGATGACCAGGCTAAAAAACTTCGAATTCTGTCAAGTCTTGAATTTCAGGTGAAACAAATGAGGGATGAGCTACAAAACCAGCGTGAAAAGATGGCAAAGCTGAATGAGACCGTGTCAGAGTGATTTAATTATAAGTGGTGATCCTCTCTTTAAAGATTATGCTATGTAATGTGATGTAACATTATCCAAGTTCCAAGTGTTTCGTTTTGTAGTTGTAGTGTCGAACAACGAACTCCTTCTTTGTGTTTCGCTTAAAATGAATGAAAACGCACTTAGTTTTTCCAAGTTTTACAAAATGAAAACGCTTAGTTTTTCCCAGTTTTACCAGTTTTACAAAATGAAAACGCACTTAGTTTTTCCTAGTTTTACAAAATGAAAACGCTTAGTTTTTCCTAGTTTTACCAGTTTTACAAAATGAAAACGAACTTAGTTTTTCCTAGTTTTACCAGTTTTACAAAATGAAACAGATACTTAGTTTTTCCTAGTTTTACCAGTTTTACAAAATGAAAACGAATACTGGTTGTACAAAATGAAACAGATACTTAGTCAAAGTCTAATCCAAAGTCTAATCCAAAGTCTAATCCAAGGTATAATCCAAAGTCACAAAGTCAAACTAGCCAAGTTTTCCTTGCTTTTCATAGCTTTTCCTTGTCAGCAAGCCTTGTCGACATCCTTGTTCGCTCTCTAGCCTCCTCAAGCTTTTGCCTCTTTAGACGACCCTCCTTTAACTTGATGTTAATTGCATCCTTCACCCGTTTTGAATGTGCACTCTTCCTTGAACATTGCTTAATGCGAGTACGCTTATTGATAATTGGTGGAATGACTATTGATGCTTCCTACAAATGAATACAAATATTAAATTTCCTGAAATATGTGATTTTCTCATCTTTTGCTGCAAAGTTTACCTGTGAAGGGTTTCGACTTCCACCGGCCACGTCTTCGGCCACGTCTTCGGCCACATCTTCGGCCACGTTTTCCTCACCACCTTTATCACCTACTCTCTCCTTCACATACGCTTCAATCGGGGCTATCCTTTCCTCCAGCCGATCAACTTTCTTCTCTATTGTCGTCATACGCTCCTCCATGTCCTTCTTCATGCTCTGAATAAGCTCTATCAATTCTGGGGAGGGCGTGTTAACAGCTTCAGGGTTCACCGCTTCAGGGTTCACTGCTTCCGGGTTGTGAGGAGGAGCGTCTGCTAATCTTGCCACATCTTCGTCGTATATATCCTTCAAAAATACGACCTGCGATTGATTAGCGATCTTCATCCAACTATCAACAACCACACAATGCTTATCAACGTCCTCCTCAGGTTCTGTGATTCTTTCAAGAAGACGCTTCTCACTAGCGTCTGCAGTTAAGATATTATCAATGTCCTGCAAATACAATCAAGGAGTAAAGATTACTGGGTAAATAATTTAGAGTAAAATTTATAGGCTTATATGCAGAAGTATAACTAACCTTAGTTTTACCAAGTTGTGCACTTATTGTCTCGAAAGGAATTCCTTTCATATCGCATTATTTGAACATTGACTTGCACATCTTCGGACATTCCTCATCTGCGCTAGGAAAAGGTTCGAGAAATCGCTCACCCAACACTGGAATAGCTTCGAAAGCTAAGAGCTACACACAAAACGATGCTTTACAGTTAGAATTAGCGTAAAATATTTAAAGTTTAGACAAAACGAAATCCTGACTTCGAAATAAATATTACCTCAAGAGGTACAATGAAACCGGGAATCGGCCATGGTTGGCCCTGCTTTTCTATTCCTGGAACAGCCCATTGAAATGAGTCATTGTCTTGGAGATCCCTTTCAACATGTGATCATAGGACAATCTCCCCCAAGGAAATGTCCTACACAAATTTATATCACCCACGGCTCTCAACAAGAATTGGTCCACGGAACTAGCTTTTTTCCCGGTCTTCGTCTGCCCTTTGATAATGCTAGCTAAAAAGTATAATATCAACATCCTCAGTCTGTCATTAGAATTCGGAGAAGGCTTCATCTTCTCTAGCATTGGCTTCAGATCTTGATATCTTACTGTTGAACCCTTAAAATACTTCTCCACGAATGCCATTTTCCCACATGTATTTTCCGCAAAACCGCTTGGATAGTTATGGGAATACAATCCAGATATCAGGGCGTGTTCCCTTAAACCATACCGGATAGGCACGCCATTTACAACGAACCAAACTTCTTTTTCCTTCTGAATGCATGCGGTTCGAAGAAGCAGCGTCCAAACTCCCTGAAGCTTGTGGTTTCGCTCCCTTGGCATGTGGAAGATATGTTTGAACTGCGGGTGAGTCTCAAACCAATTCTTCTCATTATCTGTAAGAGCAGGCCGTAAATCGCGGAAGGTCTCGAACACGTCCTGCAAATAGCACCTCGTCGATAGCTTCATTTTCTTACAATATTCCGACGGCGGAAAATACATCCTTAAAGGTCTCATTGGCTCCAGTTCCTCTTCCTCTTCCTCGTCTGAACACTGCAGAACACATGTACCAAATATTACCTAGTTGTACTTTCATATCCACATATAGTTTTACCAAGTTCTACCAGTATTACTCTTTCATCCAACAAACACGAAATGAGAGTTAAACGACGAACTAATCAATCCTGAATCAATCCTCAGACTCTTCAATCCTCAACAAACACGAAATGCGAGTTAAACAAACCCGGAATCAGATATAAACTAACGATCATAAACTCCTCTCATAAACTAGAGAACTCACTCAAATCAACCAAACCATCCAATTCAACATCCATTTTCCCTAATTCAGTTATTCTTGATTCTCAAAGTACTTACGCTTGAATCGGGGTCACTCAAGCTTTCACTCCCTCCGTCGCTTCTCCTGTCGCTCCCGTTATCATCGTCTCTCAAACTTTGGCTTCCTCCGTCGCTCCCGGCAACATCTGCACCTCCACTCGGAGGGTCTCTCAAACTATCACATCTACTTTCCTCAAAGTTCTCTTCCTCACCTCCAGGAGCCGGTTGGTTTTCCGCGCCGACCTCGGGTTCGACAGCTTCTCCTCTCAATTTTTCCTGCAACAAGACCTTCTCCAGATTTCTCGTAAGTACCATCTTCTTCGTTTTCTAATATCTACTTGAATTCTCTCTTCGATTTCGAATTTGAAATTCAGAGGAGGAAAAGAGAGGAGACTTGAGACCGCGAGGGAAATCGAAACTGAAACGGAAGAAGAGAAGAAACGCGATTTTCATTTTAAATTAGGTTACCCGATTTGAGATGGATATAACCCGTTGGACCCGAATATTTCGTGGTCGGATATGTAATTACTTCAACTTTTCCCAGATATTGTTGTCCTTTACTCGTTTTTTTATATAAATTTAAATGCTGCGAAAATGAAATAAAATAGAGGGATTTCTGAGATTGATGAAAAAGATGGAGAGATATGAGAGATGATTTCTCGTGGCGATATCAAGAATAATAGACAAGCTACATGCCATGGTCTGAGATAGTATATATTAAGATTGAAAAATGTGCACATAAAATTTTGTTTATTCGTCAATTTGAACTTCCTATTCATTGGCTTTCTAGGACCACAAGAGGTGATTTCTAGAATACTGTATATTGGCTCTTCCTCTTTCAAGTTTGCATCTATTCACTAATATGAAATTTACAGTTCTATATATTATTTTGTATATGATTTGCACGACCAATGGCACTCTAGTTCTTCTTTTTTTTTCTTTTTTAAAGGGTATTCACACATTGGTGTATAGTAAAAGTTAGGATTACGTAGATCATGACTCTAGATACATAATTTTGATCTTCTTTTAATAGATTGGATCAAGTTGGACCAATACTGTTTTCGAAATGGATAACAGCCTAAAAGAAACTTAAAAATAATTATAAAGCGTCGTATGTGGAAGAAACTTTTTTTTCTCTCGTATGAAATCCAATCTTATTGAGCTTCTAATCAAACCAATAAGCATTCTTGCTTTTCATTCCTCTCATTAGCTTATCTTATCATTCATAGCCGGGTTGACTGCTTGTGACCCCCCCTATAATGTTGCTTCCGCCTCTTCCCTCCGAAACTTTGAATCTCTTTACAAATCTCCCTAAACCTATATATTTAATTGCGTGACTCCCTAAACTTTTTTTCACTGCCCAATTCCACATATGCGATTAAAAAGTCTAACTGTGATTAAATTGTGTAAAATTGTGTTTGAGAAAAATAGCGATTGCCCATCATTAACCCTAACCCATCTTTTTGTTTCGTAATAAAAACCCGACCCACCACACAAAATTAAAATATGTTAATAAATTAAAACTTGGGATTTAGGTTTGTTCTTATCGTCGCCTGCTTGTCACGTCTTTGCCGTTGTCGTTCCCAGCAAAACTTGTCTCCAGAAATTGAGATGGACGAAAACGAGATTGTTCACAAGTAAGATTTGAATCTCTAGAAATAACTCTGAGAATGGTGTTCAATTGTGGAGCTTTAGGAAAGGCTTCTATCTGTGTTCAACAGAAAAATTGATGTTCCTTGTTTTGTTGCATTCCGAACCACCAGATCCGATCACCTTCTCATCCATTATCTGTTTCTTCTCTCTTTCTCAAAATCTCACTTTTTGTTTCTCTGTTTGTCGCGAAGAAGAAGAAGAAGAACCCAAAATCCCCAGAAATAATTGTGCCTTGATAAAAAAAAATTAAGTGTGTCGGGTCAGGTTTTTTTATTGAAACGGATAGTTGGGCTCTCGGGTTATAGATTTTGGCAGGCAATCGCTGTTTATTTAAACGCGATAAATTAGACTTGATCACAATTTGGGATTTTTAATCTCAAAGATGGAATTGTATACAGGAAAAAAATTCAGAGAGTTTCGTAAGTGAATATATCAGTTGGAGGGGACTCGTAACGAGATTAAGAATTGGGAGAGGAATAGGCAGAACGACCATAGTAGGGGAGGGTCACAAGCAGGCAGCCCTTCATAACCTCCATCAACATACAAAGTACATATAAACAATTGCATTATCGATGTATTTAATAAAAATTAGCTATTTATAAAAATATTAAATCTGAAACTACTTAATAAATCAAACAGTCGAACTACGATTTGGTGTGATACTGACGTGTTATTATCTATAACTCTTAAAATTTTGAATGTTAAACTTTGAAAAACGATCTTCAACTAAAAATCCAACGCATAATATAAAAAGAAATATAACACTGAATGTACAAATCATACATATAATATTATTCGATAGTGCAACCAGCCGACATGACCTATATAGTTCAAATTTACTGGAGCGGATACAAATTATAGAACGGGTAAAACGCAATTTAAAAGAAGAACACCAAATCTGAAGCAAATTATTTTGTTACACAATTATATAGAACACCAATCTATATCTAATCTTCTCTTTTTTTTTTGAAAAAACAAGTTATTTCAAACGTTAACCCTCGGACTTTGGCTACTGAATATGATGATGATTTTACAAACTATCGCACAGATAATGATTATATTCTGTTTTCTTTAAAGATCTTGATTTCTTCTTTTGTCTTCAGAGATAATCCCATGATCAAACAATATAGTTAAAACTGGAGATTAATATTCTGAAATAGCTATGTTCAAAAAAAATAAATATCTGAAATAGCTATATAGTTTGCTTTATTGAAAAATAAGTATGGTACAAATTAGGGGTGGGCGTTCGGATTATCGGGTCGGGTTCGGATCGGATATTTCGGATTTCGGGTATTTCGGTACTAGGAAAAAATGATCCGTTCGGATAATTATAAATTTCGGAGCGGATTCGGTTCGGTTCTCTTCGGGTTCGGATATTACCGGATATACTTTTCGGATCTAGAAATACTTTCGGTTCGGACTCGGTTCATTTACTTTATCACCAAATGTATACGGTAAATAACTGAAATTATCTGAAAATCCGGAAAAAAATTTATAATAACAAAAAAATCGACAAAAAAATGAAAGTAATTAAAAGTAAACTAAATAATCCGAGCAAGTAACCGAAATTACCTAATAATAATTAAATAATATGAAAAACGTAATCAAAGATACATGAATCAAAAAAGTTTAGGGAAAATTAACCTAAAGTATTTAAAATTAACCTTAAATCCGGGTATTTCGGATACTTGTTCGGATCTCGGATATTACCGGATAATACCCGGTACCCGAATGCTTAAGAAAAATGTATCCAAATGGGTATTATTAAAATATCGGGTCGGTACCGGATCGGGTATTTTCGGATAATTACCGGATCAGATGTTCGGATCCGGATAAAATGCCCACCCCTAGTACAAATGATACAATAATAAAATATTACAAACAATGAACGAACGTATAATACATTTGTAGGTCTTATAACGATTTCTGTATATGCCACTATTTTTTTTATTTCATTTATCCCTAAATATTATATCACCAGTAAAAACTTATATTTACATACCTCTGCAAATATATATATTATGTATTGTAACTCGTAAGGTATAACATAGTTCAAATGTCTATCATAATTCTTTATCAAAAAAAAAAAAAATGTCTATCATAATGGAATATAACCAAATGATTCTACCTTCATGTCTAAATTCAAAGTTGTTAAAGATACAATTAAGATTAAAAAGACCCAAGCGAAAAAGAAACATGTCTTTATGAAAACACTACACACACATGCACATGCTATCCTCCAGCTTCTCCCCCCAACTAAGCATTTCCATCTATTGTAATCTGGACATTTCAATTTATTTATCGACAAATTTTCCTTATCTTTGTCATCTCCTTTTTGATATTGTTTTGTACTTTCATTAAAGTATGTTCCCAATGGTGATCTTCCTCGCTAAGTTTATTTATATGATTACTATACATCATGTAAACCACGGATCTAGCATCCATTTAAGTTTTATCTATTGTTCAGAACATGTATATTATCTGTTATGAATCCTCTAGGGGCATGGTTGTGATCTTCATCAACATGCAAACTTAATTCGAACATGTGAAAGATAGAATATGATGGATTAACTACATTGGTCGTCGCTCTTTACATTTTGTAGATTCATTGCTGGAACTAAAGCAATGGAAAATACATAAGCATATATCTATATATATTATTTCTTCTCTTTTCTTCCCCTTTTTGCTTATTATTTTTATTTCATATTTTTAATGATAGTATATATTTCTTATTGAACTTTTGGAGAATAATAATAATAAACTGTTCTAGATATAATGTTTTAATGTTCTTGTTTTCTCTCTACTACATATTGTAACTCTTCTTGTTTAAAATTAAATCTATTTTCTTTATGTTTTCCAACTTTCGTTTTTCAAAATCTCTTTTACCAATCAGATCACATGTTGACATGCGCATATATTAGTAATTTCATGACTTTATATCACACAAATTTTGTAAAAAGAACGGCAATATATTTATTCCTTTTCAAAGGAATTAGTACTCCTCATAATTCACTTCAAATGATGTTTGAGAGATTTTTTTTTTCTTTTTTACTCTAAATGATATTTGCAAGTTTCTATACAAATATTTAAATTTATATGATTTTTGTAACCATTTTAATATGTAGCGTGTTTTTTATTGGTTAAATTAGTTCTAGTAAATAAATAATGTTTTTATGCAAAAGTAAAATAAAATTAATATTTATGTTTGCTACAATTGTTTGTTTGCGTTTTTGTTTCTATAACTCATTAGTAACATAAATGCAAATGCAAACACAGATAAACAAGATCAAATAACAAATCTTACTGAAAATACATTAGTGGTGACCGACTTTAAAAAATCAGAGTTATTGTCAACAAATTTACTGTAATTAAGCACTAGTCATGGCTAAAACCGATTATATTGCAAAAAGCTGCTTGTGCATGCAAAGTTGGTCCTGGCATTTTAAATTCTCCAAATAGTAGTTTTGGAAAATAATATAAAAAAATGTTGGCTTCTTTTTTTTTTGAGGAAAATTAATTTAAAAATGTTTGGTTCTTAAACGATTTGTTTTCCGAAAATCAGCTATATCCTCAGAAATAAATAAAAATTTGAGTTATTCAAATCTTTTTCTGGGCCACAAGCTGGTGTTAGCCAGTTTCCTATGATGGCCGGACTGTGTGTATTATTGGCGATTGATGGCATACACTGGTGTATATATATATATAAGAGTGTGCGCGTGCAGCAAACAATATCATGGAGTTAGTGTGTTTACGCATGACTACATTCTACACAACGAATTCAACAAATTTTCTTTTATCTTAGACATAATGATCTACATGTTCTAGTTTAAGAATGATGTTTCTATGAAGCAAAATATATAATTATCTTGATATATTTTGTATTATCAAATGTATTATGGTCAATTTGCATATTAGATGCAATTAAACTTTTATAAATTATTAAAGTTGAGAATTAATGTTGGGATTTCAAATTTTTATTATTTTGTAAAGTTATTAATTTATCTATAATTTATCGATAAATAAATCTATTAATTTATCAATAAATAAATAATTTATTAATTTACATATATATATTAATAATTTATTAATTTATAGAGATATTTTTGTTTTAAACTTTTAGCGTTTATCAAAAACGATAAAAAGTTATTTTTGACACTGTAAAAAGTCGTTCAAAAAATATTGTATTAATAAATTTGAAGATGAGTCAAACAACATTTATGAACTTGAAACAACAATATTGAAACATTCAAGTTTTTTTTATTTTTTATAATTAAATCAACCCTAGCAGAAGTCTTAAAACCAATAAATAAATAATAATCAAATCAACAATATTCACCGGAAACAAATAAAATGAATAAATAAATCTAACAACTTAGATAGTTCAATAAAATATAAAAGTCATATCATCCTCTTCTTCGGCCTTGATTCCGCGATCGCACTTTACTTTTACATGCATCACCTTGGAATAGAGATGCGTAAGTATTATCACAAATACTTAGTGTAACATCCACAATCGTAATTTTTGGGTTTTTGGTCGTGGTGTCGATCGACACCAGGGCTGGTGTCGGTCGACACCGGCCCGAAATTGCGATTTCCGGTTTGATTTGAGTTGGTTTGTTCCGGTTTGGGCGATGTAGCCCTAGTTTTCGCGATAAAAAGTCGTGGCCGCCTGGTTTTTGTCGTTTTGCGACTTGGAGAAGAGGAAGAGGCGATTTTGGAGAAGTTGAGGGCTTTTGGTGAGTTTTGTGGAGTTTCTGGAGCTTTTGGGTGTTGATTCTTCCTTGTTCTTCATCTCTTTCTCCCTTTCAATCCAAATTCAAGGTGAGTGCGTGACTGTGGGCTCGTGGTTGCTAGATCTAGATTTCGAATTTGATAGATTGATGAGTTTTGTTGATGTTCTTGAGTTATGTGTTGATTTTCGTGTTGATAAGCGTGTTGAATCGTGTTCTGTGTTGATTGGGTTATGTTTCGGTGTTATGATGTTGATCTGCAAACTCGCTGTTGACCCCAGAAGAGGGTGTCGATTGACACCAAGTTTGGTGTCGGTCGACACCACCATCTGGTTTGGTCTGTTTTGGTGTAAAATTGAATTAAACTGGGAAAATTGGTTTAACATGGTATAAATCAATTTTAATTGGTTATTTTCGGTCAAATGATTTAATTAAATTAATTGGTTAATTTAAATGGTTTAATTAATTATTTTCGGATTAATATTTAATTAATATTATTATTTAATTTTTGGAAATTATTTACTAATTATTTGGAGATATTTATTTATTTATGGAAAATGCTTAATAATTTGTGGAAATTACTTAAAAGGCTTTAATTGTCTAGAATCGCGTAATTGGCCTGTAGACGGGATGATCGTCTCACTGGGTATTTATGAAATACTCACGCATCTCTTTTAACCATGTGATGCAGGTAAAGAAAAAGTGTGATCGCGGAATCAAGCCCGGGGAAGAGGATGATAGGATTTACGGTTTTAATTGTTTTATTGAATTCATTTAAGTTGTTAGAATTATTTGTTTAATTTATTTGCTTCCGCTGGATATTAATTGTTGAATTGGTTTATTTAATTAAAAAAAAAAAAGAAAAAGAAAAGGGTGTTGGTTGTTTCATTTTGGTATCAGAGCCTAGACGGTTTTAGGACGTGCTAGGTTGATAGTGTAGTATCATCCTCTTCGGGCTTCAGGCGATTCCGCGGTGAGTTGTTTGTGTGGTTTTCGGTTTGTGTTTAGTATCTCACTTCTTTTCTGTTGTCAGTGAGATGGATGGCGTTGCTAGAGGTCGCGGTGCTAGAGGCCGTGGTGGTCGTGTTGGTGGCCGTGGTGACGGTCCAGCCGCTCGTGGGGGCAGAGGAGCCGCCCGGGGTGGCAGAGGTGTGGCCCGTGGGGGCAGAGTTGGGGGCCGTGGAGGCCGGGGTCGTGGTCGTGGAGAGCAGGCGGAGTCAGACGGGAGTGCAGTTCCGAGTGTGAACACTGCGTCAGTGACCCAGTCAGTTCCTTTGGCGGGTGATGCCAGTGTGAGTGTCAGTGGGAGCGCCGGTGGCGGTGCGGGAGCGGGAGCGGCTCCAGGTGGGGGCGCGGCTCCAGCTCCGGGTCTTGGTGACCAGTTTATGGGCATTTTGACGCAGATTCTTGCACGTCTTCCGCAGGCGGCTCCAGAGCAGGCACCGGGTGTACCTCCGGTGGCCGGGGCACAGCAGGGTGCCGGGTTTGTTGGGCAGCAGCAGGCTGCGGGTTTTGCGGGGCAGCATGGCGCTGCAGTTGTTGGGCATCCACCTTATCTCGAGATGATGAGGGAGATGCAGAGGATTGGGACGCCTTTCTTTGAGGGCGGTGTTGGTCCGGAGCAGGCCGACGAGTGGAGGTCGAGAGTGGAGCGGAACTTCCAGTCGATTCGGTGTCCGGTGGAGTACCAGGTGGAGATAGCGGTCCACTATCTGAGTGGCGACGCGCATTTGTGGTGGCGGGCTATTGCGGGGAGGAGAGCGTTCTGGACTTGGGGCGACTTCGTGACAGAGTTTGACGGCCAGTACTTCCCGCAGGAGGCTCGGGATCGGTTTCGGTTGCGGTTTACGTCTTTGACTCAGGGTGACCGTTCGGTGCGCGATTACGCCGCGGAGTTTGGCAGACTGGTGGTGCATGCCGGTCTTGGCGCAGGTGGTGAGCGCGATGTGCTTCAGAGGTTCCTTCAGGGGCTTCGTCCGAGTATTCGGCAGCAGTGTCGGGGTCGGGAGTACGTCACGAGGGCGGACTTAGTGGAGTTGGCGTCTTCGATTGAGGAGGATCAGCGTGAGCAGGCGGGCTCCGCAGTTGTGCCGTCTGCAGTTGTGCCAGCTGCAGTTGCTCCTGCTATCCAGCCGCGGAGTCAGCAGCAGCAGCCGCAGCAGCGCCGAGGTTCGAGTTACGGTCCTGGCTTTGGCAGGGGCGGCAAGCCTGCACAGGGCCAGAAGAGGAGTCGGGAGGAGGCTTCAGTAGTTAGCCGTTTCCCGCGTGGTTCGTGTTTTGGGTGTGGGAGCATGGAGCACCGTCTTGCTAGTTGTCCCAAGAGGGAGGTGCCTCGGGAGGTGCCTCGGGATAGAGTGTGTTTCCAGTGTGGAGAGCCGGGGCATATCAGGCCGATGTGTCCCAAGTTGCAGAGTCTGACGGTTGCAGCATTTCAGCCAGTGGCGGCTCGACCAGTGAGGCAGATTGCGGGTGCGCAGACAGTGATGCAGAGTGGAGCTGCACCGCGTGTTTACTCTACGGTGGAGACGGGCCAGACGAGTCAGGCCGGTTCGATCACAGGTACACTTATCGACTCAGACTTCGTAATTACTTAAAGTTTCATTCATTGTTGTTGTTTGTTTGCGATAGTTGCCTGTGATAGGATTAGCAGGGTTCTCATAGTGTTAAATGTGTAGGGACCTTGTTGGTGGGTGGCGTTGAGTCACATGTTTTGTTCGACTCTGGAGCTTCTAACAGCTTCATTACTCCGGGGTGTGCCGCGAAGAGAGGCATACAGAGTAGCGCTTGTGAGCGCGCGAGTATGGTTATGGTGGCCGGTGGAGGTTTCCTTATTACTTCAGGCTGTGCTCGGGCAGTAGACGTGCAGATTGTGGGGCAGTCTATGCCAGCAGACTTAGTCATCAGTCCGGTGGAGCTGTATGATGTCATTTTGGGGATGGATTGGTTATCTTATTACCGAGTCCATCTGGATTGCTTCAGAGGCAGGGTGGTCTTTGAGCGTGATGGCGGGAGGTTAGTGTTTCAGGGAGTGAGACCGACTTCCGGCAGTATAGTGATTTCCGCGATTCAGGCAGAGCAGTTGATCGAGCGGGGCTGCGAGGCCTATCTGGCGACGATCACTATGATGGAGTCCAGTGGTGAGGTGGCTATTGGGGATATTCAGGTGGTTCGAGAGTTCCAGGATGTATTTCAGCCGTTGACGGGGTTGCCACCATCTCGGTCAGACCCTTTCACGATTGAGTTAGAGCCGGGGACAGCGCCGATATCCAAGACACCTTACAGGATGGCTCCAGCTGAGTTGGCAGAGCTGAAGAAACAGCTAGAGGACCTTTTGAGCAAAGGGTTCATTCGACCGAGTGTTTCACCGTGGGGAGCACCGGTGTTGTTTGTGAAGAAGAAGGATGGGAGTTTCCGGCTGTGTATCGATTACCGGGGACTTAACCGAGTCACTGTGAAGAACAGGTACCCTCTCCCGAGGATTGATGAGTTATTGGATCAGCTGAGGGGTGCTACCTGGTTCTCCAAGATTGATTTGGCATCGGGATATCATCAGATTCCGATAGACGATGCAGATGTTCGGAAGACGGCCTTCCGGACGAGGTATGGGCACTTCGAGTTTGTGGTCATGCCTTTTGGGTTGACTAATGCGCCAGCAGCATTTATGAGATTGATGAACGACGTATTCAGGGAGTATTTGGATGTGTTCGTTATCATCTTCATCGATGACATTTTGGTCTATTCGAGGAGTGCGGAGGAGCACGAGACTCATTTGAGGTTGGTCCTTGAGAAGCTTCGGGAGCAGAAGCTGTATGCTAAGTTGAGCAAGTGCAGTTTCTGGCAGCGAGAGATGGGTTTTCTCGGGCATATTGTTTCTGCAGAGGGAGTTTCTGTAGATCCGGCGAAGATCGAGGCTATCCGGGATTGGCCTAGACCACGTAGTGCTACCGAGATTAGGAGCTTTCTTGGTCTAGCGGGTTATTACAGGAGATTCGTCAAGGGCTTTGCTACTATGTCTCAGCCGATGACGAAGTTGACTGGGAAGGATGTTCCTTTTGTATGGTCGCCGGAGTGCGAGGAGAGCTTTGCTAAGCTCAAGGAGTTTTTGACGAGTACACCTGTGTTGGCGTTACCCGAGCCAGGGAAGCCTTATGCAGTGTACACTGATGCTTCAGGGATTGGTCTGGGTTGTGTGCTGATGCAGGAGGGCAGAGTGATTGCCTATGCTTCGAGGCAGTTGCAGGGTAGTGAGCGGAACCGTCCTACGCATGATCTTGAGTTGGGAGCGGTGGTCTTTGCACTCAAGATTTGGAGATCTTATCTTTTGGGTGAGTCTGTGAAGATCTTCACAGATCACAGGAGTTTACAGCACATCTTCACTCAGCCGTTGCTGAATGCGAGACAGTCACGTTGGGTTGAGTTTCTTGCAGATTTCGATTTGGATATTGTCTATCATCCAGGCAAGGCTAACCTAGTGGCAGATGCTTTGAGTCGACGGAGGTGTGATTCGGCTCTAGAGCAGGATGTGGAGTCTTTAGTGGGCGAGATTAGTACCTTGCGTCTTTGTGCTATTTCGCAGGAGCCTTTGGGTTTAGAGGCAGTTGATCAGGCAGATTTGTTGAGCAGGATCAGAGTGGCACAGCAGAGTGATCAGAGTTTGATTGATGCGTCACATGTGCCGAGTTCCGAGTATCAGATTTCTGAGAACGGGACTATCTTGGTTCGTGGGCGGGTTTGTGTACCCAAGGTTGAGGAGCTGCGACATCAGATTTTGAGAGAGGCTCATTCGAGCAAGTTTTCGATTCATCCAGGGGCGACCAAGATGTACCATGATCTCAAGAGGTACTATCATTGGGTCGGGATGAAGAGAGATGTGGCAGATTGGGTTGCTAGGTGCAACACTTGTTCCTTGGTGAAGGCTGAGCATCAGGTTCCGGGTGGTCTTTTGCAGAGCCTACCCATTCCAGAGTGGAAGTGGGATAGGATCACGATGGATTTCGTGGTTGGACTACCTATTTCGAGGACTCATGATGCGATTTGGGTCATCGTTGATCGGTTGACCAAGTCAGCACATTTTCTGGCCATTAAGAAGACAGATGGAGCTGCTGTTTTGGCTAAGAAGTTTGTGCGCGAGATTGTGAGGCTACATGGAGTGCCAGCCAGTATAGTGTCGGATAGAGATCCGAGGTTTGCCTCAGAGTTTTGGAGGGCATTCCAGAGAGAGATGGGCACTAGTGTGCATATGAGTACAGCATATCATCCGCAGACAGATGGGCAGTCAGAGAGGACTATCCAGACTTTGGAGGATCTGCTACGGATGTGTGTACTAGATTGGGGTGGCCATTGGGCAGATCATTTGAGCTTGGTTGAGTTTGCTTACAACAACAGCTTCCAAGCGAGTATTGGCATGGCTCCTTTCGAGGCTTTATATGGGAGGCCATGTAGGACACCCTTATGCTGGACCCAAGTGGGGGAGCGCAGCATTTATGGAGCTACTTATGTTCAGGAGACGACAGAGAAGGTCCGTGTTGTGCAACTGAACATGAAGGAAGCTCAGGATAGACAGAAGAGTTACGCAGATAGACGCAGACGAGAGCTTGAGTTTCAGGTTGGAGATAGAGTTTATCTCAAGATGGCTATGTTGAGGGGTCCTAACAGATCCATAGCAGAGAACAAGCTGAGTCCGCGGTTTATGGGTCCATTTCCAGTAGTCGAGCGAGTTGGACCATTGGCGTACAGGCTGGAGTTGCCTGAGATTATGAGAGCCTTTCACAAGGTTTTCCACGTGTCGATGCTGAGGAAGTGTCTTCACCCTTCAGAGGAGTTGGTGGCTAAGATTCCAGAGGATCTTCAGCCAGATTTGTCAGTTCCGGCAGTACCTGTGAGGATCCTTGGGAGGAGGGACAAGGTTCTGGGGAACAAGAGGATACCGATGTTGAGAGTTTTGTGGTCTTGCGGTGGCGCAGAGGAGGAGACTTGGGAGCCTGAGGCAAAGATGAAGTTGAAGTTCAGGAAGTGGTTCGACAAGCAGGTCGAAGAGTGAGCTTCTTTCGTCTTTGTGGCTTTAGATTTTGTTGGCTTTTGAGCTTTGGTGTTGTTGTATTTCGTTTTCGTTGTAACGATTTACATTTATGGAGATTTATGAGATGGAGTTTTTCCTCATTTTCCTGTGTGTTTATTTCGAGTTCGGATGTTACACCCATATTGTTGGCCATTTGGGCCGTGAGACAATTCAATCTTAATTATAGACATTTAAGAATTTTTCTCTAAGGGCTGCGGTCCTGTATAACTCATTACACTTTTAGAGATATGGTTCTCTGGCAGACTTATCTGATGCGTGGGCGTCAGTTTAAGTGACTTACATGATGCGTGGGCGTCATTGTGAGTGGCTTATCTGGGAGGCGTGGGCCTCAGTATAGTCATTGCCGACCCATCTGGGAGGCTTGGGCCCCAGTTTGGGTAGTTGCGTACTTGCTTTGGGAGGCTTGGGCCCCAACACAAGTGATGTGATTTTGACTTATTTTGGAGGCGTGGGCCCGAAATAAGTGTTTGGATAATAAGTTAAGAGAAAAATGTCTTGAATGGTGCGTATAACTTAGGATTGAATGAGAGTCTCGAGGGATCGGTTGAGGATTTCAGTGTTTGACCTTGCGAGGTCGGATTTTTGGTCTTTGGGAGACACGTGTGTGTTTGGATTCGAGGACGAATCCAGTTTAGTGGGGGAGAGTTGTAACATCCACAATCGTAATTTTTGGGTTTTTGGTCGTGGTGTCGATCGACACCAGGGCTGGTGTCGGTCGACACCGGCCCGAAATTGCGATTTCCGGTTTGATTTGAGTTGGTTTGTTCCGGTTTGGGCGATGTAGCCCTAGTTTTCGCGATAAAAAGTCGTGGCCGCCTGGTTTTTGTCGTTTTGCGACTTGGAGAAGAGGAAGAGGCGATTTTGGAGAAGTTGAGGGCTTTTGGTGAGTTTTGTGGAGTTTCTGGAGCTTTTGGGTGTTGATTCTTCCTTGTTCTTCATCTCTTTCTCCCTTTCAATCCAAATTCAAGGTGAGTGCGTGACTGTGGGCTCGTGGTTGCTAGATCTAGATTTCGAATTTGATAGATTGATGAGTTTTGTTGATGTTCTTGAGTTATGTGTTGATTTTCGTGTTGATAAGCGTGTTGAATCGTGTTCTGTGTTGATTGGGTTATGTTTCGGTGTTATGATGTTGATCTGCAAACTCGCTGTTGACCCCAGAAGAGGGTGTCGATTGACACCAAGTTTGGTGTCGGTCGACACCACCATCTGGTTTGGTCTGTTTTGGTGTAAAATTGAATTAAACTGGGAAAATTGGTTTAACATGGTATAAATCAATTTTAATTGGTTATTTTCGGTCAAATGATTTAATTAAATTAATTGGTTAATTTAAATGGTTTAATTAATTATTTTCGGATTAATATTTAATTAATATTATTATTTAATTTTTGGAAATTATTTACTAATTATTTGGAGATATTTATTTATTTATGGAAAATGCTTAATAATTTGTGGAAATTACTTAAAAGGCTTTAATTGTCTAGAATCGCGTAATTGGCCTGTAGACGGGATGATCGTCTCACTGGGTATTTATGAAATACTCACGCATCTCTTTTAACCATGTGATGCAGGTAAAGAAAAAGTGTGATCGCGGAATCAAGCCCGGGGAAGAGGATGATAGGATTTACGGTTTTAATTGTTTTATTGAATTCATTTAAGTTGTTAGAATTATTTGTTTAATTTATTTGCTTCCGCTGGATATTAATTGTTGAATTGGTTTATTTAATTAAAAAAAAAAAGAAAAAGAAAAGGGTGTTGGTTGTTTCATTTTGGTATCAGAGCCTAGACGGTTTTAGGACGTGCTAGGTTGATAGTGTAGTATCATCCTCTTCGGGCTTCAGGCGATTCCGCGGTGAGTTGTTTGTGTGGTTTTCGGTTTGTGTTTAGTATCTCACTTCTTTTCTGTTGTCAGTGAGATGGATGGCGTTGCTAGAGGTCGCGGTGCTAGAGGCCGTGGTGGTCGTGTTGGTGGCCGTGGTGACGGTCCAGCCGCTCGTGGGGGCAGAGGAGCCGCCCGGGGTGGCAGAGGTGTGGCCCGTGGGGGCAGAGTTGGGGGCCGTGGAGGCCGGGGTCGTGGTCGTGGAGAGCAGGCGGAGTCAGACGGGAGTGCAGTTCCGAGTGTGAACACTGCGTCAGTGACCCAGTCAGTTCCTTTGGCGGGTGATGCCAGTGTGAGTGTCAGTGGGAGCGCCGGTGGCGGTGCGGGAGCGGGAGCGGCTCCAGGTGGGGGCGCGGCTCCAGCTCCGGGTCTTGGTGACCAGTTTATGGGCATTTTGACGCAGATTCTTGCACGTCTTCCGCAGGCGGCTCCAGAGCAGGCACCGGGTGTACCTCCGGTGGCCGGGGCACAGCAGGGTGCCGGGTTTGTTGGGCAGCAGCAGGCTGCGGGTTTTGCGGGGCAGCATGGCGCTGCAGTTGTTGGGCATCCACCTTATCTCGAGATGATGAGGGAGATGCAGAGGATTGGGACGCCTTTCTTTGAGGGCGGTGTTGGTCCGGAGCAGGCCGACGAGTGGAGGTCGAGAGTGGAGCGGAACTTCCAGTCGATTCGGTGTCCGGTGGAGTACCAGGTGGAGATAGCGGTCCACTATCTGAGTGGCGACGCGCATTTGTGGTGGCGGGCTATTGCGGGGAGGAGAGCGTTCTGGACTTGGGGCGACTTCGTGACAGAGTTTGACGGCCAGTACTTCCCGCAGGAGGCTCGGGATCGGTTTCGGTTGCGGTTTACGTCTTTGACTCAGGGTGACCGTTCGGTGCGCGATTACGCCGCGGAGTTTGGCAGACTGGTGGTGCATGCCGGTCTTGGCGCAGGTGGTGAGCGCGATGTGCTTCAGAGGTTCCTTCAGGGGCTTCGTCCGAGTATTCGGCAGCAGTGTCGGGGTCGGGAGTACGTCACGAGGGCGGACTTAGTGGAGTTGGCGTCTTCGATTGAGGAGGATCAGCGTGAGCAGGCGGGCTCCGCAGTTGTGCCGTCTGCAGTTGTGCCAGCTGCAGTTGCTCCTGCTATCCAGCCGCGGAGTCAGCAGCAGCAGCCGCAGCAGCGCCGAGGTTCGAGTTACGGTCCTGGCTTTGGCAGGGGCGGCAAGCCTGCACAGGGCCAGAAGAGGAGTCGGGAGGAGGCTTCAGTAGTTAGCCGTTTCCCGCGTGGTTCGTGTTTTGGGTGTGGGAGCATGGAGCACCGTCTTGCTAGTTGTCCCAAGAGGGAGGTGCCTCGGGAGGTGCCTCGGGATAGAGTGTGTTTCCAGTGTGGAGAGCCGGGGCATATCAGGCCGATGTGTCCCAAGTTGCAGAGTCTGACGGTTGCAGCATTTCAGCCAGTGGCGGCTCGACCAGTGAGGCAGATTGCGGGTGCGCAGACAGTGATGCAGAGTGGAGCTGCACCGCGTGTTTACTCTACGGTGGAGACGGGCCAGACGAGTCAGGCCGGTTCGATCACAGGTACACTTATCGACTCAGACTTCGTAATTACTTAAAGTTTCATTCATTGTTGTTGTTTGTTTGCGATAGTTGCCTGTGATAGGATTAGCAGGGTTCTCATTGGAATAGAGATGCGTAAGTATTATCATAAATACTTAGTGAGTGGATCATCCTGCCTATAGGCCAAGTACGTCAAACACTAGACAATACATCAACAATAATCAACAACAAGAACAATAATCAACAACTGAAACTTCCCTGTCAGGAAACACCCACGTTTCCTGACCACCCAGGTCGGTGTCGACCGACACCTCTATGCTGTCGCTCGACGCCAGCCTCCTGAGTGTCGATCGACACTCATCGAATGTCGGTCGACACCAGCTCGACGCCCAGACACCAGAAGCTACGAAAAATCGCATAAACACACAAAAACGTGGGATTCAACCCCCACATCGATCAAACAACAATATAACTCAACCAAACCTCAAGAACAACTCAAAACTCATCAACAAACTCGAAATCAAACAATCTCTAACGATTAACGGACCTACAGTCACGCACTCACCTTGAAAAGGATTGAAAGGAAGGAAAGGAGATGGAACAATGAAGAACAGCAACAGATTCAACCCAGAAACTCAGAAATCAGATTCCTCACTCAGAAAATCGCCTCCCTTCTTCTCTGCCTCGAAACTTGTGCCTCTCTCGCGGCCACAAGGTTTTTTAAATCGCGGAATAGGGTTTCCATCGCCTAAACCGGACAAAACCAGCCGACTTAAATCAAACCGGTCGATTTTCCAATAACTGGTGTCGATCGACACCCTTCCTTGGTGTCGGTCGACACCCCTCGACCAAAACCAAACCAACCTCAATTCGATCGACTAAACCCGGAATCGCTCACGATAACCGGTGTCGATCGACACACCCCTTTGGTGTCGATCGACACTAGGTATTCAAGAGTTTTTTACACATTTTTTCTTCGAGATGATTGAACCTTAAACCGACTGTACAACAATCAAACAAGAACATGTACAATCAATCCTCAATTCGCACCTCAAAGAGCGTATGTAATCGACTCCCGAATCCCTAATGTCGTCCGATACCACTTCTAGAACAACTTTCTGGTTCGCGGATGTTACAACGGATGTTACAAATATAATCATATTTTACTAAATTGCTTTATACATTTTGTAACATTCCAATTTATGGTATATCTTGAAAGGCTTAAGAGAATTAATTTAACTATTTATGAAACAACCAAGCTTTTTTTTTTTTTATCAAGTGCGGAAATTCTCAATAAAAATAAATTCATTAAATAATTAATTCAAACAACCAAATTCAATTCCAGAAATATTATTAAAAAAATAACTAGCAACCTAAACACCAGGTTTGCAAATATTCAAATAACTCAGCAAATAAAACAATTCCTATCATCCTCTCCTCGGCCCGATTCCGCGATCACACTTTCTTTTTACCTGCATCACATTAGGGAAAAATAGATGCATAAGTATTTAATAAATACTTAGTGAGGCAATCACCCCGCCTATTTCAACAATTTTCATTAATATTAATAATTACCACAATTATTAAATCCTTCGCTTTAATTATTACATAATTACCACAATTAACTAATAATTTTTAAACACTTAAATAAATTGCACAATTATTCTTAAATCATTTCATTAATTAATTTCACCAATTATTAAATAATTCTCGTATTAAACCATTTAAATTCAATTAAACCGTGTTAAACCGGATTAAGCCACTTAATCCAATTAACTCCTTTAATTCGCCAGATAACCGGATTAAACCGGACGGTGTCGATCGACACACACTTGTGTCGGTCGACGTCTTGCCCGTTTGGTGTCGATCGACACCGATCCAGGAGATCGACGCCCAATTCGATTTTTGACACAAAAACACCCAAACACACAATTATCACAATATTCTCGATCTACGCCACGATTATCACAAGTATAAACACGAAAATCACTTAAACTCACTCAATCCACAATTCACTTTCACAATCTAATTCTCTTGCGAGCCTACGGTCATGCAGTCACCTTGAAAACGGATTAAAAGGAAGGAAGAGATGAAGAACAACAACCACAGCCTCTGAATCCTCATAAATCACCCAGAAATCTCAAGAATCTTCCAAAAAGCTCTCAGCCTCCTTTTCTCTTTGTTTTTCTCGAAAACAACAAAATAATGCGGCTGTAACACTTTATATCGCGACCTAGGGCTTTTTCCCACAAAACCAGCCCAAACCGGAACTCAAATCGAACCGAAATCGATTTAACCGCTGGTGTCGAGCGACACACCCCTGGTGTCGATCGACACCCTTCCTCAGAAACGACAGATTGGTTTACGGATGTTACAATTTATCTCACTAAAATGTACTTATATTTTCAGTCAAGTGTCCAAAGAGAAATCCAGAGTTAAGCGTATTTATGTTGGAATAGTGGAATGATGAATAACATTCTGGGAAATAATTTGCAGAACTACGTGACTAAATACAAAACACGGGACACGTTATAATTTAGTAGCATAGCCAAATTCATACAAAAGTGTGGCGTCAAGTGAACTCACATCATCGGGAGTGACGATCATGGTGCGTAGCGAGAGCGTTGCGCATAATGAGTGGAGGTGAATTGTAACATCTCAATTTGTGGTATATGTGGAGATATTTAAGAGAAATGATTGACTACCTATGTCACCAAGTTGCGCTTATCTTTTTGGTCAAGTGTTTAAAGAGAACTCCATAGTTAAACATGTTCATGCTGCAATAGTAGAAGGATTGACGACTTTTTGGGAAGTGATTTGCGGAACTGTGTGAATGAGCACAAAACACGGGAAAATATCATGTGGTGATTGTAAGGACAGTAAACAGGTCTACCATACCTCTAAAACATAATGCACTGACACTCGGATAAGAATGGGGCCAATATGCCGAGAGATGACATTGAGACCCACCTAATAGAAACAGTTGGGACGTTATATATTTAATATATGATTATATTTATAATTATTAATTTATCTAATCATTGGAACAATATACTTTTAATTTCAAAATATTATTATTTTATATTTTATCAAATTTTGTTCATTTACCAGCAAAATTTATTAATCCATAAAAATTATTAATTTATATATTAATTTATAGAAGTGATATTGTAGATGCTTTCCGTCAGGTTTAACCGTTTAAGCACTTGCGTATAAATGCAAGTTGTGGCTGTCTTAATTAATTAACATAATTGTTTTTTTAACATTTCGATTTATGAGAGATGGGGTGTTACAGTTTTCTTATGAAAGATCAGATAAATGGAAAAGGGGCGCCAGAGATTGATTCCTAACCATATTACTTAACTGGAAAGGTTGAATTAGTGGATTGTTAGTGACATAATTAACAATTATTTTGTTGAGTAATCAAGCATGTGCCACTCTCTTTGCTTTCTCGTGGAATGACCAATCCTTTTTCGCTTCTTTCTCTTTCTTTACCATGATTTTTCCGTTAGGCTGATTTTATCATTGTCATAAGTCATAACCACCAACTTCACTAATTCATTAGTCATCCATCACATCTATCCCTCATATATAGAAATTTTCTTTATTCTTTTTCCAACAAAATAGTTATGTTCATCTTTTCTTTCTTACCAAACTATTGGATAAAGTTTGAAAAAGAATGGTAAGAAAGCTTTTTTTTTTTTTTTTGGGTGTCGTCAAAGTTAAGAAACCCCAAGTTTTTAATTCTGTAAGAGAAATTGATGATTTTTCTTCTTACTTAAGAAAAATAACTGAATGTAAGAGGTTAAAAGTTATATATGATACATGTTGTATTCATAGAATATAAATTATAAGTATCGTGATTAAAAATAGTTTTTTTTTTTGACGACGATTAAAAATAGTTAAAACTTGCAAAATTCATGCATAATAAAGATATAAAGTCATGATCCCAACCGATTAAATAACAACCACGAATTAATTTCTCTAAGTCAACTGAAAAATATTAATGAACTAATAACCAGTTAAGAGAACCAAAGATTAGGTGTTAGTCCGAGAAAGTTATGATCCACTAGATTTAGGTGTATCTCTTTGTTTCAATGGTTACATGTGTTTTGTGCATGTGAGTCTGTTAGCTGATTGGTTGCTGGAACTTTTATCTAAGAGAATATCTCTCGTCTTTCTCATTTTGAATTCTTTTTTTTTTTTAGGTAAAACATTTTTTTTTTTTTAAGTTCTTGTTATGAAAGAAGAGAGAAAAAATGTAAACGAGAGTTTGAAAGAGAGAAATAGATCATCTCTGTAATCGAAGCTCGGTTTGAGCTGATTAGTGGATCGTCGGAGATATCCGACCTCGGAACGTATCTTGTATGTTCTTATTATATTTTCTCGATATTCAAATTTTTTTGATTCAAATAAAAGGGAGTTTTGTTCTTGATAAATCTATCACATAAATATTCGATTAGCTACAAGATTGAACAGCCTATGTTACTTAGAATATATAACCTCTATTTCATTAGAAATATCTATCTCACTCAGGTCAAGATTAAGGAAAACAGAGATTGGCGGATAAACCCGATCGGAGGAATCAAAGATGTCATAAAGTGCACCACTTGCATCAGCTTATTTGTCTTATTCCAAAACAAGTATACACGCATATTCATATGTTTATATAAATTAATGTGGATTTATGTTTATATATGTAAGGTGTAACAAATAAACAAGTATGGTTAGTGTTATTCATCCTCTTCCAAAAGTTACAAGATTCTTGCCTCTTGGGATATTTACGTAAAGATAAAAATAGGGTCACTTTGTTGCATCATTCCATAAAGCTACTTTATATTGTGTTTTTCAGATCTCTAATCCATTAAATAAATATTTTTGAAAAATCATAAATTAATCAAAATCCGATATAGTAACCCGAACTTCCAAAATCTCGTAATATATTGTTTTCAACCTGTAGTCTTTTTTTTTTTTTTTTTTTTTTGGAACAACTAATTTTTCAACATGTAGTCATATGAACAAAATGAAGTTGGATTACAATCATCACCTGGTGCATAGTTAGAGTTATGGCTGTTTTCAAAGTTTTAGTACAGAACTAAAAAATAAAATGCATTACTTTTTTAAAATGCATTTTATTATTTCTGACAACTAAATTATGTGCTTGGACCAATTAGGCTGTAAATATATATGTACCGAAGATAAGAGCTCTATCCCCCTTATCATTATGATTGTGTGATTTCTATTTTCTCCGTTTACCCAACACCCAAATATGGGATCTCCTCCAACTTATATTGCCAAAGCCAAAGACATGTTGTTAAGATTAAAAAACCCATTATAGTGGGCAATTCAATTTCGCTCACCTTTGCCTTTGTCTGAAGAAAGTGTCCTCTTTAGGCCACTTTTTTCATTTTTATTTTTATTTTTGGACTGACATAGTTGGCAATGTGTTGGAAAGAGACAATCTAAGATGTCACATTTTTTTTTGCTTGGGGCCAAAATTTTATGAAACCCATGTTGCCTCACAAGAATGTTTTTGACAAACACTATCTGTTTTTACAATAGACTTTCATAGCATAAACCTATTGCTAAACCTACCCCCATTACTAAAATAACAAATAAAACTTCAAATAATGTATTAATAATTGCTATAATGAATCAGTATAATCACTTTTTGTTTGAGAAGACCTTATGTCTCACAACAATATAAAATTAGGCAGGCAAAGCAAAGTATTCTTATCTCTAACTATATCATAAATTTATAATTATTCTTCCCCTACTTGGTCCCATCTCATTCATCATCTATATCTATCCCCACATTTTATTGCATTACTTCTCTTACAAACACTCTCTCTCTCTCTCTCTGCCTCCATGTCTAAAATGTTAAGCAGAATTGCCATGACCAACTCTATTGTTCTTCTTCTATTTTCCTTCACATTCTTAGGTATTTTACTTTTTTAATTATAGTTGCTTATTTCTGTCTAACCAAAAAAAACCTCATTACCTCAATTTCAATTTGTCATACATTACACTTAATTTAATTTCCATCCCATACTTTTCACAGAACATGGATTGTTGTTTCAAAGGGTCTCCTCTCTTGGCATAAACTACGGTCAAGTCGGGGACAATCTTCCTCCACCGGACAAAGTTCTACAACTCTTGAGCTCACTCCATATCAACAAGACAAGAATCTACGACACAAACCCTCAAATCTTAACCTCATTCGCCAATTCCAACATTGAGCTCTTCGTCACCATCGAAAATCAAATGCTTCCCAGCTTAGTCGACCCTCAACAAGCTCTCCAATGGGTCACTTCCCGTATCAAACCCTACTTTCCGGCCACCAAGATCGGCGGTATTGCTGTCGGCAACGAACTGTACACCGACGACGACTCAAGCCTCATAGGGTTTGTTACATCACCACATTCCTCAAAATTGTTATCTTTTGAAATCTTGGCGCATTAAAACTTACATCTTATTAACTAAATCATGGTAATCCAGTGGTTATCGTCATTCCCTGGACACACCTTATTATACTATGGGATTTAATATGTGATTTGTATTGAGATACTCCACTCAAAAAGAAAACTCTATTGCTATTTTTTGCAGGTATCTTGTGCCTGCAATGATAAGCATTCATGGTGCTCTGGTCCAAACCGGACTAGACAAATACATTCAAGTATCGACTCCGAATTCACTATCGATCCTTCAAGAATCTTACCCTCCATCCGCCGGATGTTTCAGGCCGGAAGTAGCCGGCGTAATGACGCAGCTCCTAAGTTTCTTGCGTAGCACGAAATCTCCCTTTTGGATCAACGCTTACCCTTACTTCGCTTACAAGGATTCCCCAACCAAGATCCCATTAGACTACGTACTCTTCAACCCTAACCCTGGAATGGTTGATCCCTACACCAAGTATCACTACGACAACATGCTCTACGCTCAAGTAGATGCAGTGATCTTTGCCATGGCAAGGCTTGGGTTCAAAGATATCGAAGTAGGGGTTTCGGAAACTGGGTGGCCGTCTAAAGGCGACGGAGATGAGGTCGGAGCCACTGTGGCCAACGCGGCGGTTTATAACAAGAATCTTCTAAGGAGACAACTTCAGAGTGAAGGAACGCCATTGAGACCAAACATGAGGCTTGATGTTTATCTCTTTGCTCTCTTCAATGAAGACCTTAAACCAGGACCAACCTCTGAGAGAAACTATGGATTGTATCAGCCTGATGAGACCATGGCTTACAATGTAGGTTTACTATCATCATCATCATCAACAACAACAACAACAACATCAACTTCTTCAACTTCAATTATTTCCCTCACTTCCTCTGCCTCCACGGTATGTACCAACATTTGACTTAACTTACTCTGTTTCCAGTAGATCCCTACTTATATTTTTCTATTATTTTTCTCTATAAAGTGTCACATTCCCCTAACAAAAAGCTTTGATTGAGAAATGTTATTAAAATAAATATTGACGTGCTGTTAAACAAAATAAAACTGGTGACGTTTTTTCTTCTAATTGTGACGTTTAATACTAGAAAAATTCGGCTTCTCTAGAAACTTTTTTTTTAACAAACATATTTCTAAATTATTAACGACAAGGTTTCAATTTTTTTTGAGCGACATGATTAGTACTTGTTTTCTGTTTTTTTTCCTAACATTTATTTTATTGAAAATGTGTGGTCTTGATTATTACTTATTTGTGTTATATAATTTAAACAGGCTATAAAGAAGGGAACGCAACGGTCGATTTATTCGACATGCGTTTATTTGTTGGCCATTCAAATGCTAATTAGAAGACCGTACTAGAAGCAAAAACAAATTCGATAGAGCTTCTACGTGTAAATAGAGAGAGTCCACTTATGCGGTTCATTTTTTCAAGGAGAAGAATTACAGTATTATTGTCAAAAGTGTCTCAGATGATTCTTAGAAGAAAAGAATTACAATCAGAAAATTTGTTCCTAGTAATTAATTAATTAGCTTGAGAAAGCGAACCCAATGTATACAAAAACTGACGAATCATATTATAAAACTGTAATATTGTCAAAAGTATATCCAGTGTAATACTATGTCATTTGAGACCTAAGAAATTAAATAACTTTCATTACAATTTTCATGTAAAAATTGTTAAATTCATATTATATACTACATCTGAATCACTTCTTTTTTTGTTAATACTATTTTAGAAAGTAACTAGAGCAAATAATCTATATATGAAAAATCCCATATATTACTGCGGTTACATGAAGCAACAAATCTATTGTTACTAAATTACAAATATTACCACTTTTGTCGACAAAGATATTACTTAAAGTAGGAATTATATAATGACTATATATATTGGTTGGTTACAGTAAGGTGAAGTCTTTTTAATCTTTTATCTTTTGGACGTGGAATCCATAAACCCTAAGACATACGATACCTCCCTTTTTCATCTCACCGTCAACATACGATATATTAATATATTATCTGCTCTAACACAAACATGCATTATGCATACACATGACTACTCATAGATGCACACATAACATGAATTTGAGCACAGTGTTAATGTGCGACATTCATCAATCAACCAATTGATTTATCTAAATAGTAGTTTTATTTTTAGTTGGACGGTAAATGAGCAACGCTTCCTTTTTTCTAACGGAATTAAAGGAACAAGTTAAAATTATTTTATTAGGAAGCATATAAAATAGATATGGACGGTCCAAACTTTATTCCATGACCATGTTTTAGACTTTTAGTCGTCAGCATTTTGACAATAGTCATTGGCCGTCCCTTTTCAAAGGAGCTTTCTCTCTTTATTTTTATTTTTTATTATCTGCTGTTTTTTCTCCCGACTCATTTGTCTTTTTTTTTTTTTTTTAAACAACACTCATTTGTCGTTTTAACATGCTTATTAAATAATGAATATCTTCGTCGCTTTTCCTATTCCTTTCCAGGTTCGTATATTCCATCACGGTTTAACTTAAAAACGCCACCATATATATGAATGAAGTTTTCATTTGGAAAACCCCAATAACTAATTCTGTAAATAACTCCAGTACTCCACTAAAGTTAGGGACGAACGATTATATTTTTCAAATAAAATGCTATAAATGTAAAAATATGAGAGATAATTTTATTTTATTTTTTTTAAAAACATACATAAATCATTCAAATAGTAGTTAGAAATGAAAGATCATATATGTTACACTTTGTCAATTTTTCTTCATACTGATCTTGTGACTACCTCTTAATAAATGACAAATCACGCCAGATATATGTGGTAGAGTTGGTAGTATCCAGTTCATAAATATTTCCAATAGAGAAAAATGAGAATTTTTGTGCACACATGATTGAACGAATTATTCATGAGGGACTAGTAAAGCTCATATTAGTCACAAGATGTCAATCACAGTCCATGTTGGCACATGCATACGGCATACCTTTGGCTCAAATACGATATCAATTATCATACCCTTTATTTCTTTTATCATAACTTTTTTATAAGGGAAGAATAAAAATCGTTAGTTTTTTTAGTTCATGAATATATCCTACTTGAAAACAAAGCTAAAACTAATAAACGTATATAGTAATTTAAACACGTATTGATTTTCTAGTCCGGCAATTTTGTTTTTCTCTCCTTCTTTGTCGGGCTCGCTATTTTACCAATCCAAAAAAGGGGATACCAATTGTCTCTTCTTTTTGGGGGCTCGAGGAATCAGGTGAAAATTCACGACAAAAAAAACTGTTATTTATTTAAAGCCATGGTACTAGTAAACGTATTTTGAGGAGCAAAAATTTGGCACATATAATGTCGAATGTACAATAGTCATTATGTCCTTTTCAAACCCATTTAATTTTACAATAATATGTTTATAAGAGGAAACTAGGAGTTAAATATGATCTAATGATTGACGATAGCCAATACTCAGTCCGTTTTATAATAAATGTAGTTTAAAATTTTTTCACACATATTAATAAAACATCTTAAAATTTCTACAATACTCTTAATGAATACATTACATAATTTAATTCATTTGTTAATTCAATAGATGAATGATGTTAAAACTGTAAATTTATATATAATTATGCATTAAAAATCTAAAATGACACTTATTTTAAAATAAAAAATTAACTCTAAAATGACATTTATTATGAAAATAATTTATTTATAGAGAAAAATACATTAGACATCTTATTTTTGTACTTACAGTGTAACTATAAGTATTTGTTGTGGCTTCGTCTATTAAAAGTAAAGCTGTTTTAAAACCAAAAAAAAAAGTAAAGCTGTTTATCGCTATCATGAAGATAATGCAAACAGCGTAATATATCATAGATCTCTACATGAGGTGGAAAAAATTATACGTTTGTTTGAAGTCGTCTAAACTATTTTTTCAAAGTGATGTAATAAATGACAAAAAAATAAAAAAATAATAATAAACGATGGAGTTTACTTGTGGAATTAAAACTTTAAACTTTTTTTTTTTTAAGTGATGGAATAAGCGTTGAATGGTTTGGGCCCAGTCAAACTTACTTACGTTACAGAGCAAAATGGGTCTGAATGGGCGTGGCTTGGTATCAAGGAATGGAGCCCAAGAAGCTAGAAAGTAAAAATGATGATGAATGATAAAAAATTAAAGCCTTCTAGTGCTTTCCAGATTCCACAAGACACTCTCTCTCTGTATATATACAAAATCTGCAACCTCGTCTGTGCAGATTCTACGTTTCGTTTGCTTGAAAAAGGCTTCTTAATTGTATCCATGGCGGAAGAAGTTGCGCTCGATTTGGACGAACTCAGGCAACTCCAGAGCATCGCCAAGAGACCTCGTGTTCTTAATCTCATCAACTCCGGGATTTCCAACTTGGAAAAGGTACCAAATCCTTTTGTTTCCTTCGAATGTTAGGTTATGTTCTCTTTCGAGAAGAAGTATTTCGCTCTACGTGCTTGTGTGTGTGTGTCAATTTCTGGAACAAGCTTTGAGTTTTACTGGTGAAATGATTATGAATCGATCTCTTGGATTTAAGTTGGAAACGCTCCACATTGATTTCTGATTAGATTTGAAAACCTTGTTTCATTAGCTGAGGAGAGACTCTGAAGCCGGTTCAAGTGCAAAACCAGAGGTACCGGTTCCGGTTTCTACTCCGGCTAAACCAATTTCTCCGGCAGGGAGCTACGTAACTCTGGGAACATTCAGCTGGGAACAAGACAATGAAAAAGTGAAGGTAAACCAATCAAAAAAAAAAAAAGGTGATGAAGTTGTAGCAATCATGCTTCTGAGTGGTTATGTAACGAGGTTTTGTCTTCTTGCAGATGTACATATCTCTGGAAGGTGTTGATGAGGACAATGTTGATGCGGAGTTTAAGCCAATGGCTTTGGACGTGAAAATCCATCAAGTCCAAGGGAAGAACTACCGTTGTGCCATCCCAAAGCTGCACGGAGAGATTGTGCCTGAGAAATGCAAAGTGCTTGTGAAGCCGAAGAGGATAGTTATCACAATGGTCAAGTCTTCCAGAGGAAACTGGCTTGACATTCATCACAAAGAAGACAAGGTAAAACTCAGGAACACCATCTTGTAACGCCAAACGGTGGAGCTTGGTGAAAGTAGTAATAATGTTATTTGTTGTTTGTTCAGATTAAGCCTAGTTTCGAGAAAGAGAAAGACCCAATGGCTGGAATCATGGACTTAATGAAGGTGAGGAAATCTTTCCTTACTCCTTGAGGTTGCATATTCATTCAGGTTGCTTATGGTTTGTTTGTTTATTTTTCTGTAAACATAAAAACTGCAGAACATGTATGAGGGAGGAGATGAAGAGATGAAGAAAACCATAGCCAAAGCTTGGACTGATGCAAGGTCTGGCAAAGCAGGAGATCCTTTAAAAGGACTGTGAACCGAGCACGAGCACGAGCACGTGTGGGTTTAGGTTTTAGTGATCGTATATGTGAAAATGTACTTGGCAAAACCAGAAGATCCTTTTTTTTGGCTTGAATGCTTGTGCTGTTTTGGATTGGATATTACATCGGTTGTTTCGTTTCTCGAGTATTTAAAAACTTGTTTTTTAATGTTCCCAAGTGAGTAAGAAGGTTTTCTTTTTGAAATCGAGTTAAAGATAAGATCATATAGACTTGCGCAAATTATTCAAATCTCGAGTCCATGGTTTTGGAAATTTGAATTCTTCTCTAACCTTTGGAAATATTACAGCCTAAGAACCATCCAATTTCTTCAGTGATATCAAACTCAAAGATTGTTTTAGACTCGTGCAGTACCTACAAAACTTTTCATTAACATGGATGGAGAGTTTTGGGTGAAACAGGATCCACTAGCCCACGTAAATACTCCTAGTTGACCTATGTGATATTATGATCTGTTTTTCTGATTTTTAAAATACGCAAAGACGTGGTTTTTTTAATTTTTGGTGCAAATTCTGAAATACGTAAAGACGTGGTTACTTGTAACTTGTAAGTTCTAAAAGAGTCCGTTACGCCTTAAAATTCGAAGATACTTTGCCTCATTTCCGAGTGCCAAAAAGAACACAATTTAGTCAAATTCTAAAATACCGAAAAAAAGAAATTGAAAACTCAATATAGCTTCCCTTGTGAAAAAAAAATCGATTTACATGGATGTAGAGGGCAAAAATGTTCATCAATCAAAAGGGCAAGTGAAACACTAATACAATAAGATTACGCCAAAATGAAGTCAAGTTATTAAAAGAACACAATTCTACTAAACAAACAAACACTGTTAAACCAGACACAAATTAAAAAAATGGTAGTAATTAATTAACTCTTCGATTCTAAACAGAGAGCTGCGAAGACGGTCTCTTACCATCATCCGTGTAACCCAAAGAAGGTGGTCGAACCGGTTTAGGACTCTCAACCACATTAGCAGCAGCAGCAGCAACATCACTAGCCGAACTCTGATGAACCAAAACCGGATAAATATCCGTCGAAACCGAAAGCCGAGAAGGCGAAGCCGGAGACGAAGGAGAAGGCGAGATCGACGGCAATTCAGAAGCCGCATACGACGCCATCGAAAGCGTCCTAGTGATCGATGGATTAACCTCGGCGACTTCTTCGATCCCTTCGTCGATGTAAACAACATCTTGCATTGTTAATTGATGATATTCAACGATTTCTCTCAAGAATCTGTTTTCTCTCGCGTAAATCGAGTTTTCGTGCGCCAATCTCGCTTTCTCCGCAAGCAATGTCTCTAGCTGAAGCCTGATCAGGTCGTCATCGGCTGGGTTGTTGTTTCCCTTTTCCCGGTTATCTCTTAACCGTTTGTTTTCTTCTTCCAATTGCGCGCATCGTTCCTTGGCGAAGGCTAAATCGGCTTTAACCGTTTTCAATTCCCGGAGGAGAAGCTTGGCTTTCGCCGCAGTAGCCATGGCTACGTCGCGAGAAGCTTTGAGCTGAGATTCGTGTGGGTTTGGTAGCGTTAATGGTTGCCATGGACTGTTGGAGCCAGAGGATTGGTGATTACTCTCTGAATCGATTAGATCGGATCCTTTTCGTCTGATCTGAGAAGCTACGATCGTGCGGCCTTCTTCGAATGCTTTCTCGAAGCTGTCTCCGATCTGATTCAGCGACGTCGTGATTTTGTCTATGCTTTTGCGTATCGTCGGGTTATTATTCGAGGATTCGGAAACGACGACGTTTTGCTGCTGCTCTTCTTCGTCCTCGAGGATTGATTTCGCTTTCTGTGCTAGAATTCCCCAGAATCCGCGACTCTCGTTCCTATCCTCGTAAGCCGTAAATCCTCGCACCTGAAATTGATGGATTTAGGTTTTTTTCTTCTTGCAGGAAAAGCAATTTTCATGAGAAAGAGAGAGAGAGAGAGAGAAAGACCTGAGAAATGGAATCGGGGTTAAGAGCAGAGGAAGCGCGGATTGCTTGAGCAGCAAGGGAGGAATGAGAAGAGAACGATTGAGAAGATCTGAATGATCCGCCATTGGAGTGACCTTTGAGATCGCCGTGATCGTGATCAGGTGGTTGATTATAGATATCTTCCTTGAATGTGGCCGCTCTCGTGATCCCTTGTCTTCTCCGATACGCCATTCTATTTTTTTTCTCTTCTTCCTTGTTTGATTCTTATTTCTCTGTGTTTCTTACTTTTTTTTTCTTTTTTTTGTTATTGTTATTATGAAATTTTGCTTATCACAATTACAATCTTTGATCCTCTGGTATTACGTAATTCACGTTCTTAAAAAAATGGTGTATATTTTTGATTAATTAGATTCTTTTTTTTTTTTTTAAACACCATTAAACGTGGCTTCTATGTTAATGGGTTAACTAGTATGTTAATGGGTTAACTAGTGAGCTATATAATAATGATGGGCCTTTCACTCACGACTCGATCCAGAAAAGAGATTCGGTTGTTTCACGCGCATAATACATTTTTTCGTAACATTTTTACCATACAATATGATAATTCCCATATTAATAGTTAATATAAAAAAATAATAGTTTAACTTTTTAATTTCTGATAATAAAAAATAGAAAACAAATATTAGTTTAACTTTATATTGATTCAGAAAAAGTCATATATATTAAAAAGAATACATCTAAATCTAATATAACTAAGAAATCAATTCATTAAGGTTTCACGTGTCAATATGTCAATTATATTTAGACATATGTAATTATTATTATTCTTATTTTTTTTAAAAACAATATGTGGGTTAAAAATAACTAAAGGAAATAAAAGGTTTAAAAAGAATATAAAAAATAATTATTTGTAAATGGAACAAAGTTTAACTAGAAACCAAATAATATGGAAAACAAATGAGAGAATCTAAATAAATAAATAACACATACTTCTTCTGTTCTTGAATAAGTGATGGTTAAGGTTTTTGCACACATATTAAGAAGTTATTGATTTTTTTATTTTTTTAAAACATGTTTTATCATCAACTCTAACACAATTCAACCAATAAAAAAAGAATATAATAAGCATAATTCAAACAATCAAAACAACAAAAATTACAATTAACTTATACTTTGAATTGTGAGAACATCACTTATTTGTGAATAAACAAACTCTCTAAACATTACTTATTAGAGTACGATTGAATACTTTGTTTCTATGATAGGTTTCTCAATGTGGGTGATTTCTTATCATTGTTTTAGTTTTATTTTATTTATTTTTACGAATTATTGAATTTTTTTTTTTTTTTTTTTGGTACTCCTTCACATGCTGTGAAATATTAAATTATAAACTCCCTTTATATGAAGGACTTATTCTAGTCAATTATAAATTAAGATTTATAATGGGTTACAAAATCAAGAGGTTAACTGGAACCCACAAAAAAGATTGATTTTGGGTGAAGTCTAAACTCAAACGCTCCCAACTTACTATGCAAAGAATGTGAAAAGGTTTCGATAAATAGGAAAAACATTAGGCAAGAATGTCAAAAAGCTATCTTTCCTTTTCCATGAGTTTTAAAGAAAATTGAGGAGTTGTTAGATATAGGGGTTGCCGGTTTATATTTTAAATTTAGAAGTTTTGTATAAATAATTTATTTTAATCAAAGAGATTCAGTCTTAAATATAGTTTCCTCTGACCATTTCTAAGGAAACACAGCTCAAAAAGAGTAATCCATAGTAATCTTTTTATTGCGATTCAAAAATGTATGCACGGACTTTAACAAAAAAAAAAAAAAATGTATGCACGGAGTCGCAGACTCGCATTAAGCGAAATTCTATATTTGATTTGGACCAGTATTCACCAATCCCCATATTAACAAGATTAGTTGTTTTTCTTTTAAGTATGATTACTTTTTTAGCTAATTCAGTATATTTTATGCGAAACTCTATATATTTTTCTTTTTACTTTATGAGTTTTCATCACCACATACTATTTAGATTTCTAACCTAAAAAATCATTTTTTTTAAGTAACTTTGTGGTTTAATTGCAAAGTATGAGTGATAAAAAATTTATTCATGGGTATAAGAAGTTAAGGATCAAGTCTTACTTTGCTAAAATAAAAAAGGATCAAGTCTTACCAAATTTGTATCAAGCATTTTGCCAGTGTATTTGTAGATATCTCTCTAGTAGCCAAAAAAAAAAGTCGACTCCAATTTTTTCAAGTTTCAATGCTGTTATAGATTTCTTATAGGAATTTAGAATCTAATATAAGAAAAATATTTCTTAGACAAGTAAACATGTCACATCAGCTGTGTAGTGAAAATCATACTTCAAATATATAAACATTTTTTACATACCCTATTATATAAGAGCATCTCCAACCCTATCACATATTTGACACTTTATTCCATTTTTCAATAAAATATGCTCCAACATAGTTGGATTTTCAATTGTAAAATGCTATGATGCTATTTTTGCTCCAAATATGGAATCATCTTATTTTCTATTCTATTTTACAAATATTTTTTATTTATTTATAAAGTAGTCCTTTAAATTTTAAATAGTTTTAATTTAACAGTTATATTTTTTATGATGATTAATTTATATAAATATTAAAATAATTTTATTTCTACAATTAAAATATAAATAACATATATTTAATAGAAATGTAATGACATGAATCATAATAAAGGTTTATAAAGTTACTGAAATTAAAATAACATAAAATAAATTTAGTACGATAAGTGATTTAATGAGTTAATACACTGGTAAATAACTTCTGAATCCGCATAAATAACCAAAAATATTATCCAAATGAAGCAAGTTGAGGCGGATCTTTTTAATATTTTTGCTGTGCGGTTCTTTTATCGTAAAATCCATGTTTATTTAGTTTTAACATACACACGAAGATTCATATCTTTTAACAAATTCATGTTTTGGAACAAAAATCTGTTTTTTTCTTCAATTCTTAGTTTGCATCTCCAAATGGTGTTCGTTTTTGTGCACTTGTCTTTTTTACTTGCTCCAAATTTAGCTTATTTTCTTCTTCTAAAGTGTTGATAACAGCTAATGTTCCCTCATCATTTTTTTTATGTCATGTGATGTATTTTTCAATATTATAATAGTTAAAATTTTGAAAATATCAAAATGTTGATGTTTTTGAAAGAAATAAATAAAATCTGTTTGTAAATTTTGAAGAGAATATTTATATGTAGCAATTAATATTAAAATTGAAAAAGAAAAATATACTTAAAAATATGTTTTGGGAATGAAAAATGCAGTTAATCATTGGAGAAAAATATTGATGTTCTAAGGAATGTCCCTCTTTCCATTTTTTTAAATTGAATTAATTTTTTGTTACTAGTTATTTTACTACAATGTAAGGACCCAGCATGAGCTGGCTTTTGGACCCATAGAAGATGCACTAGAAAAAGCTGCATTCAATCACTTCTTGCTCTTTTCCATATAATGAAAATTATTTCACATGGAATATTTGGGTAAATATTTGTTTTAAAAATTTAGTAAGAAGAGGAGAATTCACTATAATGATGCATTAATATGCATCATTTACGAATTGCTAAAAATGATATGTTCAGTGACTCGAAGTAATTAATTGTGTCATATGCTTTCCATGCAGTCAATAACTTATTTATTAATTGGACGGTATTAGTACGATTTTTTTTAGTATGATTTCTCCTATTTATTTTGAGGATTTAAATGGTGGAGGTGCAAATGTGTGCATATGGTAGTTGAAAAGTGTGCTAATCTAAATGATTAATGTTCAAAAATTAAAATACTTGATAAATGTATATATTTATAAATACTTTAAGGGTTTTCAAAGTTTATAAATACTTTATACATGTTCAATATGTATTTATGGTGTTGAAAAGTGTGGTAATCTAAGCACATGATCAAAAAATTAAGTAAGGTTTTTAAAGTTTATATATACTTTATACAAATCAAATGTTGTATTTTTGAAACAAATATGTTTTTTGGTATTTGAAGTATTCCTTTTTTCTACTTACATTTTTTTTTCACATATACACATCAAAATATCCAAACACTTCAAAATATCCAGTTTTGTGACCATCTATAGTTGTCAAATGGGAGTACAAAAGCTACCTGTCTTGGATATATTATCAGTAGCACAGTCGACCCATCAAACTTACCATTGTACAACCACAACTTCATATAGGACATAAAATATAGCTAAGTAACAACATTAGTTAATTAATGTATTTTAGCAAACAAAAAAAATTAATGCACCATGTAGTGTAACGAATTTACATTTTTACATTTACTTTTACAATTTAGGGTAGGTGGATACCGCAGATTTTAACTACTATGAAGTAATAAAAGTAAAATAAAAATAAAAATAAATATGTATCACGCTTCGCTTGATATATAATACTCTACCTGAAAGTCTAACAAGAGACGACCAAAACTGTTTTCATACTATATTTACTGCTCCATGTAAATTCATTTAAATTGACCTTTAGGTTTTTTTCTTTTTGTTGGTAAACGATGACCTTTAGTTTGAAATCAACAAAATTCAACGGTTTCCAAACCTTGTTCAAACCAATCTTCTTTTAAAATTAAACTAGTATGTAAACTCAAATAAATCACGAAAATTCCAAACGTCAATGAGAATATACGTATGTATTATATGACTACTTTTAAAAAAATAAATAAATTAAGATATACTTTGGTAATGAAGAAACAAGCGAAATGAAAACGGGTTATTGGTGTTTAAAATGGAAGGCCTAACCAGCGACATTACAACACTAACTGTACAGTTCTAAAAGCTGTAAGAACCCTAGCACCTGTCTCCCTTTTTACTTGTGGACTCCACTTATCATTCCCCAATTATATTAATTTGTAACAACTCTTGGTTTTTTTTGTTATCACCTTGCATAAACATTTTCTACTTTTCAATGTTTTAAGTATGTATTAAAGAATTAATGTCACTGGTTAATTTATATTTTTTTTGATAAAGATGTCACCGGTAAATTTACGGACGTTAGTGACGACATATTGTAGTTTAATTTTTCGTTTCATAAATTCAGAAAACTATCAGTTATTACGTGTTACCTGAGTATTACACGGTGGATAATGATGTGTTTTTTCCTATTGTTAACTGAAGCAAAGGATATGATATGCCATTACTCTGAAATTTTGTTTATTTTATTATCTTGTTTAAAGTAAAGTTAGTTTCTTAACCTCCTCAGTTGGATATTTCTGTCTTTCTATGCATGAGAAACCTTTTGTCAAAAAAAAAAAAAAAAAAAAAAATACTGCATGAGGAGGACATACATTGATACATAAAGTGGAATACTTTTGTTTTTTTTTAAACGTAAATTTTAGTATGACACTCGCTAGTCGTTACTCGGTAGCTCATTTGTAAAAACTCCAAAAGTAATAATAAAATTGAAATAATAAAGTTTTTTTTTTTAAATTAATTAACCCGAATTAATATTCTCATAAATATTAATTTTTAATAGTTAATAGAACATCAAACAATGCGGAAGATAATAACTCAAATAATTCAATACATCAAATAATTCAACTCAACAATATTTAATTCTAGAAATATAATAAAGATAAACTAACAAGTTTAGGTTCTGCTAATAACTCAAACAACAAACTCAAATTCTATCATCTTCTTCATCACCCTTGATTCTGCGATCACACTTTTCTTTTATCGCATCACAGAAAAAGAAATGCGTAAATATTTAACAAATACTTAGTGAGGCGATCACCCCGCCTACAAGCCAATTACGCAATTTTCAGACAATTAACAATTTTAATTATTAAAATATTTTCCACAATTTTTAAAAAAATTCTCAAAATTATTTTCCGCCAATTAATTAATTGATTCCATTAAATAACTAATTCTCCAATTAAACCAAATAAACTGAATTAAACCATTAATTCAATTGAAATCACAACCGGTCAGAAGACCAGTGTCGACCGACACCCGCTTGGTATCGCAAGACACTCTGCACTTGGTGGTCGACCCACACCGATCTCACAGATCGAGAGTCAATTAATTAATTGATTCCATTAAATAATTAATTCTCCAATTAAACCATTAATTCAATTGAAATCACAACCGGTCAGAAGACCAGTGTCGACCGATACCCGCTTGGTGTCGCTCGACACTCTGCACTTGGTGTCGCTTGACACCGATCTCACAGATCGAGAGTCAAGATGAATGAACAGTGCGAAAAACACAAAATTAACAATCCAACACAGATTAACACGATTCAACGCACAATAGTAACACAGTTCATCACACAATCAACAATAAACATCACAACATCAACCACAAATCAACCCATCTCGAAATCACGAGCCTACGGTCTCGCATTCACTTCGATTCGGATTGAAACAAAAAGAGAAAGGAGAGAACGATGAACAGCAACGAAGAACACATCAAGAACACACCAAAACCTCAGAAAGCGCCCAAAATTTCACTTTTCTTCTTCTCTTCGTTTTCTCCTCCAAAAAAAAACGAGACAAAAATGGGGGTCCTCCTCTTTTATTCGCGAAACGAGGGTTTTCAACCCAAACCAGCCACTAAATCGGACAATTAAATTGAATCGGAAATCGATTTGCCAAGCCAGTGTCGACCAATATCCGGCTAGTGTCGTTCGATACCAATGGTCAAACTCGATAAAATGGGTTAGTTACAAAAAGGAAAATAAACTGAAGTGGGAAATGAAAAAAAAATATATATATATGAAACTTCAAACGTTAAATGAATCATAAACACAAAAATAAACAGTAATTGTTATTTTCAAGAAAGGCAAAACAAAATTAAGGCAAAAAGAAAAGAAAGAAGAAAAAGAAAGGATACAAAAGGGAGGTATGGTTGGGTCAAACTCTAGGCAAAGCCTAATGCTTTTGTGCCTAATGAAAAACATACCCCAAAAAAAAAAATTACTAATTCAAAACACTATCCATTTCCTTCTTTTTGTAATTATGACTCTTTTTTATCATACATAGGGTGATAAGGACGGATCATCGTGACTACTCTCGTATATTAGAATACGATCTATGAGCGTGAAGAGGTTGTTTCTCAAAAAGACCAAGTCTATAATCACCAAGCTTAGACTTGTAGGCAGAAGATTTGTACTGGGACCACGTGAACTCTTTGTAAAGCCAATCCTCTTGCTTAGGAACAAGGCATGGCAATGGTGCGATCTTCTCACTCAATGGTGGTCCTCCGAAATAAATCATCGAGACTCTCGATCTCCTTGTGTCGGCTAAGACCCTGTGTTTAACACTCTTGAACCTCCCGTTAGTCATAACCTGCAATCACCGGGTATTGTTAATATATGTTCTAGCCTTCTAGGAGTCAAAATTAGGATAAAACATTCTATGTTTTGTTTTGTTTATGAAAATGTCACTTGTAAAAGAATATATTGCATACGTGCCCATCATGTACTAGTAATTGTCACGTGAGTGTCTACACAGATTTTCTAGAAGTACACCAAAGAAAAAGGAACTCCAAAACCCATTATCTTATATTTTATTTTTATTTTCAACTAAAAAGAGAGAGAGAGAGAGAAGGGACTAGAAAATGGAATTTTTGTCTACCCTCTCGCACCGATCTCAATCACTCCATGAGTCCATTCCCTTGATATCCCAATTTAACATTTAAAATATACATTTTTTCATTTGAGATTTGACTAGCAATTTAAGCCGGAGGAATGTCTCAAACACAAACCATAAAATCTTAAGTACATTAAAAGATTACGGAAATACTACTAACAATCAGATTTTATAGAAAGGAAAGGAAAAGATAGAGAGGAAAAGGGACCTGAAGAGCATCTCCAACATTAATGAAGAAAGAAGAGTGATCAGGAGGGACAGCGACCCAACCTCCATCTTTCACACAGATTTGAAGACCCGCCGTGTTATTGGACCTAAGCACTGAAATTATCTGTGGGTCTGTGTGTTCCCCAAACCCCACTTTCACCATCTTCTCCGCCTCTTCCTCCGCCGCCGGATAATGGTTCAGTCTCAGGCACGAGTCACTCTTCTCGTCTCTCACCATCTTACTCAGACTGTCCCTTGCCTCTATCCCTAATCCCTCAGCCATCATCTCCAACACCTTGCACGACACTTCCTTCACCTCTTTCATGTACTCCTCTACCGCCTCTCTGTTTTGTCACTCACAATGGTCAGATTGAGAAACAGAGTACCACAAGATTAAAAAATAAAGAAAACAGAGTGCTCTGTTTCTACATATATTAATATAATATTTTGCCACTTGCTCGTTGTTTCTATTACAAGTAAGGGACAAGATAATAAAACAGGGGATGTGTTAAACAGTGTAAAACAGAGATTTTGATGATAATTTCATCCATTTTTGCCAGGAAAATGCAATGGAATACGGTATTGAGTATTTTAACAGAAGAAGATATATAAAAGGCGACCGGTCTGGTTTGTGAAATGTAAAAAGAAAAACCGAGAGGTGTAATGTCTTTATGAAGATATGTGTTGTGATGTAATGTTTTTTGATGCTTTTACCGGAAAATTTGAGGGGTTTGACGGAAAACGGCGGAGGTTTTGGGACAGGAAAGCTGAGGATTAGCATTGAGGAGGATATACTCAATCCAGCCAACGTCACCGTTCGGTCCAATCCGTTTGCTACCATAACCATACGGTCCAGGCGGACCGGCCTGGTTTTTGAGAGACTGAGGCAAGGCGAAGAAGCCAACAGCCTCTTTCTCTAACCGGGTCATTAGGTCGTGTTGGACTCCGTGGTTTACGACCTTGAAGAACCCGAACTCTTCGCAAGCTTTTACGATTCGGGTTTTGGCTTTCGGGTCGGTTAGGTCTACGACCGGGATTGTTTGGAAAGGGAGAACCGGAACCGGTTTGTATGTTGGAAGTACGGAGATGTGGTTATCTAAAGTGACTGGCTGTGCTAAAACCACCATATTTGGTTTATTGTGAGTAAGTTTATTGAGAAAGGAAAAAATAAAAGGTTGTTGAAGATGGAAGAAGGAGAAAAAGATGTTGTTATGATTTAGGAACTACCAAGAAAGCTATTTTGCTTGGCATTTATAGGGAACGGGTTTTTTTTTTTTTTTTTTTTTTTGATATATAATTAAAGTTTTATACTGTATGATTTTTTATTCCGGCATGTTATATACTGTATGATTTTTAGACATATACTCATATTTTTACTTTTATTTAGTTTGCATGTCGAGTCTATTCTTGTATCTCAGCACACATGGAAATACAGCGTGGAATTTTTGTTTTTATTTTCTTATTTGGGTTCATGAAGTCGAAGTTGGCATAGTGAGAAAATGGTATTGGTATGTTCCTGTTTTATTTTTATTTTTTTTGCTTTTCCATTTTACTTTGACTTATCAGTAATCACTCACGCGTATGGGTTGTTGACAAAGGAAAAAAAGAATCACGCGTCGTAGTTTTTCTTAATTTTTTAATTTTTATAATTAATTATTACTGACTCAAATGTTTCAACGAATTCACCATTTTAAAACATATATAATACAGTATAAAATACTGATTTATCATTTATGTATGAAAAGCACCTTTTTTACTAAACATAAATTCCTAGAACGAACCGAAAGCATTTAGAAAAAATATATTTAAGTATATATTGTTGACAATAACCGAAAAACGTTAGTGAGACTTGAAAAATATATTTAAGTTAGGCGGTGAGTGAAATTCACAGGATAGAAGAAAATAAACTGCATCTAGCCAGTCTTTATTACATTTTCATTTTTTAATAGTTAAGTCAGGATATATGTCGGATAAACGGATTTCCAGTCCATATTTGATAAGTGTTTATGTCCGACCTTTTTCCATCAAACTAACTATTGTATGAACCAGAATATCACACTATGAAAAGAGAAGCAAATATAGGTCGGATAAACGGATATCCATTCCATATTTGATAAAATATAAGTATACTTGAGTACGAGTGGTTTTCTAACATATATTTTGAATTTTTAAAGGGAATTACAAACATTTTGGAATAAACACGCCTCAGCACCCATCTAAATATCTAATAACTACATTCATAAACACTTCTCAATAATACAATAAAGCACATATATTTTGGGATTTATGATGAGAATTTACGGGTATAATTAAGACGAGAATAAGATCATTGGATATTGAAAATCAATGACCTAAGATAATCCAATCACGGGTTCGAAAAATTATCTTAACTAAAATATCTTTTCAATTTTCTTAATAATTTAGATATATATATATGAGTGAAATCTATGTCTCTTTGTCTTTGAAATGTTTTTTTTTAATAACTGCAACGTTAATCATATATTTAAAAACGTGCTTTGTATTCGTTTGTGAAGTGCCTTGTATTATATATTAGGGATAGCAATAACAAAATATAGAGATAACAAAAAGCTAATTCTTGAGATTTAAAAAAAAAAATAGATGAGTGACATCTATCTTTTATTGTCTAGAGTTTTTTTAATATAATTATAACATCAATATAATAGTATATTTTTTTAATCTAAAATGTTTTTTTAATCCCGCACGAGACCTTACATCCTAATATATATTTGGAAATATTCTAAATTTAAAGCGCGATTACGTGGCAAAGGCGACTCGAATCCATAACTCTTCCATGGCAATAGTATGTTCATAAGGGAAAAAGAAATTAACAGTAGAGAGAGTAAAGAGACCTATGGATGAAAACGTTTGCATCTCTCGTCTACACCGACCAACAAAATCTTCACCACCTTTACATTTTAAAGAATATGTAGACTTAGAAGGAGTTTACACAAGTAAAAGGGAATATGTAAAAGGATAAATATCCTTCACGGACAGGTTAATTATGAGATCTAACTAAATGGCTTTAGCTCAATTGGAAAAAGATCATAAGCAAAACTTAAAAGTCACATAAGAATTTCCTAGTAATATTAAAAAATAAATAAATAAATAAACCTAAAATATAGGTAAGTCGTAGGAAGAAGATGAAGAAGTTGAAGAATAAAGCCTACCCATCGAAGAGGCCCAAGGCCAGCTTTTTTACACGTTTATTTTATTTTATTTTTGACATAAAACCATCCTTATCCTTACTTACTCTGTTCAATTCCACGTTCTCGTAGCATCGCAAATAATTGGTGCACCCATCTTTTACAATCATTAGGACATAATCAAGTTATATGAAAATCCACGAAAGTATTTATTATTATTATTTTTTTTTTTGGTAAAACCACGAAAGTATTTTTATAAAGTCTAATATCTATTTTAAAGCTAAAATACATCTCTTTTAAAGCTAAAATGCAGGGTCTTCTCCTAACCTCTATATAATTTTGATATTGCAATTTGCCAAATCTATAATCTACAGATAAGCTTTTTGAATTTTGAATTTATTGTTTCTATTATTTAGGCGAACGAGCCTATGTTGTTATAGTTTTGAGTTGATCGACATATTTATTCAGAGGAAAACATGTTAGTACTCCTAAAATAAATAAGATGAAACATTAAGTAACACATAAAGAAGGAGTCATTATACTTAATACCAAAAATTGGGAAAATCTTGATGTTCGTTATAATGCATTTTAATTATAAAGTTTGATCCCTAACAAAACAAAATTGGGAAAATCTTCAACTTGTATTAAATAATTTTTTAATATTTAACCTTAAGCATGATTGTAGTCTTAATCTTAAGCATGATTCTAGTTCAAAGTCATAAAATCTAGCCATAACTCATAAGTGAAAGATCGCAATTAGTTAGAGCTTAACTACATTATTGCAGTATACATATTAGATTATGTGAAGATTTTATTATAGTTTTGAAAAAATTAAGCTTAGAATTTTAACAATATTTTTGATTAAAACAATAATAGTATGTACGAAGTCACTAGATCATTTAATTACATTAGATGAAGATCAAACTCAACTGGAAATGTTTTGTTTTCTTTTATAAAATATCCATATTGAATTTCATTAAGGAAAAATATTACATCTTTCGTTCGTACTATGATAATACCCGTGTTATTGTACGGGTTTAATGTTAATCGTTAATTATTTTAAGAAGTGTTTCAGTATATTTATAAGCAGTGGCGGAGCGAGAAATATTTGTTACCGGGGTCATTACTAATATGATTATATTAAATATTAAATTATTTGTTTTAAACAAAAAAAATTAGATAGAAATTTAAACATTTCAGATATTAATATTAGTTATCATAATAGTCATTAGTTTTTCAAAGTAGAATTAAACTAAAAATAATATCACTAGTGTTGTAACCATGTAAATTATTAATGTTTTCGGATAAAATTTTTAAACATATTAGTTAAGAAAAATAATGACATATTTTCTCCAAAAAAAAATTAATGTATAAACTGGTCCACATTAGATAATTATTGTAATTATTTACAGTCAGTAAAGATGAAACACCCAAGCTTTTTTTTTTTTATATAATTACATCAATACTCAGCGGAAGTCTTAAACACATAATTAAATTATCCATTCCATTCAACATCAAATATCTCAATATCAATAACCAATTAAATAACCAATGAATAACCAATAATCCAATAAACAATATAATCAACTCCAGAATAATAAATAACTCTAGCAACCTAACATCAGGTTAGCTACCAATTCAAATAATAAAACAATAACCAATAAACCAACAAAAACCAATAACCCTATCATCCCCCTCTTCAGCCTCGATCCCGCGGTCACACATTCATGTTACCTGCATCACATTACGAAAGAGATGCGTGAGTATTATCATAAATACTCAGTGAGACGGTCATTCCGTCTACAGGCCAATTACGTCAAACACTAGACAATACATCACCATAATCAACAACAATAACCATACGCAACAACAACATAAACTCCCCGTCAGGAAACACCCACGTTTCCTGACACCCAGGTCGGTGTCGACCGACACCTCTATGGTGTCGATCGACACTCATCGAGTGTCGGTCGACACCAGCTCGACGCCCAGACACCAACAGCAACGAAACAGTGCATAAAATACAGCAAAACACGAATCCAATGGTTTTCAACGCCCCAATACAATCAAAACACGATTTTTCATCAAAAACAACTCAAGAACAACACAATAACTCAAGCACCACGAAATCTCTAGTGAATCACGGACCTACAGTCACGCACTCACCTTAGAAACGGATTGGAAGAAAAGAGAAGAGATGAAACAACGAAGAACAGCAACAATCAAGCCTCCAAACTCCAAAATCACCCCAGAAATCACCTCTTTCTCTCTGAAAACTCTCTACCTCGAAAACTGAGCCTTTTCCACGCGGCTACAGTGATTTATCGCGGACCTAGGGCTTCCCTCGCCCTAAACCGACAAAACCAGCCGACTTAAATCAAACCGGTCGAAATTCCAATAACCGGTGTCGAGCGACACCCTCCCTGGTGTCGGTCGACACCACTCGACCAACTCCACAAAACCGAACACAATCGATTTAAACCAGAAATCGATTCCCAAACCGGTGTCGATCGACACCCGAAAGCACACTTTCTTCGCGATGCTTGAACCTCAAACCGACTGCACAACAATCAAACAAGAACATGTACAGGCAATCCTCAATTCACACCTCTAAGAGCATGTGCAAACTACTCCCGAACCCCTAGCATCGTCCAACACCACTTCCAAAACAACTTTCTGGTTCACGGATGTTACAAAAGATATGCACTTCCCCGTAAATTAGTTTAGGCCCATCCATAGTTCTACGATTTACCTTGAGTTATTAAAAAAAAAAAAATCAAAAGCAGATGCAAAAATTTAGTCAAAATATGAAGAAATAGATAATAAAATTAAAAATATAAGAAAGCAAAGAAGAAAAAACAAATATGACAAAGGGTGCAAAAAACAGAACATGAACCAATGTCATGGGGTCATATTTATGTGTATTTAACCAAATCATCTATAAAACCTTAACTAAGTAGCTATGCAAAAAATTAAAAAAATTAAAATCACATGGGTCAATTGACCCACGTGCTAACACATTGGCTCCGCCACTGTTTATAAGCATATTTTTTTTGAACATTAGCATATATATATATACTTTTAGTTAAAAAGCCAATTGAAATTTTGAATTTATATAAAGTTTGAGATTTAATTGTGTATATTCAAATTTGTAATTGTTTTCTATAGAAATGTGTTTCACCCGTGAAATAATTAAGAAAACGGTTTTATAGTTTTAGTTGAAAAGTCAATTGAGTAATTATTATATGAAATAATCCTCTATATGAAATTTTATATAATAATTCAAATTTTCAGTTGGATTTTTAATTAGAAATATATTGATTTACTTTTATTTCACAAAAATTTATGAAACTACTATTATAGGATAAACTGCAAATTTGACTTTAACTATTTAACTCATAATAGAAGTTTACACTAATCAAATATTTAACTATATTATCACACTTTATCAAATAATTAATAACAAGTTACTAAATAATATTAAACCAACCAAAAACCATTAAAAAAAAAATTTACTTAGTCTAATGCATTTTTAAAAGTAAACATACAATATTCATCAATTCAACATATGTATATGCTTATAAATATACTAAAACACTTATTAAAATTAGTAACTATTAACATTGATCCGTGCATTAGCACGGTATTATTATTATATGAAAAATCAAATTTAATACGTCGGATTATATTTTCGAAATAAATATTTTTGATAAGTTTAAGAATATTCAAATATCTTTGGAAATAGAAATTAGAGTAATCAAAATTTGTAATAATGAAAATAATTATATTTGGCAATGAATATAAAAATAAAAATAAAACAAAAATAAAAATGCTAAGAAAAATTGTGGAAGTGACACCTCAGCAAAAATGGTATTCAATATTCCTTTTTAATATATAGGATTTACATAACACTTATAAAGTGATGTAGCAAATCAATTGGTGGCATTTAAGGTTATTTATGAGGACATTTATGTTTTGTTATTTATTTTGATAAGTATAAAATTATGAAATACTCCTTCCGTTTTCGTTTGTTGTTTCGACACTCTTCACACGAATTAGGAAAAAAGTTGAATGATCAATATTAACTTATCTGACTATTATAATTCTATAATATTTAATATTTTTTATTTAATTAGAAGCAAAAAGATATATATATATATTAGAAAAATACATTGGAATCATGAAACACATTTATTTTTTAACAGAAAAAAAACTTCCCAAACGACCTTTAAATTGAGAAGAATATTAAATGGGAACTCATTTGTTCATGAAGTGAACGAATCGTACAAAACGAAGTTAGCTGTGATGACAAAAGGAGCAAAAAACAAAAAGTCAGCTGAATAATTGAACCAGAATCGCATATCATTATGACGAGCATGACCTCTAATCAATTCTATCATTTCATAGATTTAGCAAATAAGATGATTAAGTTGAAGAAGGTGATATACACAAACTTTTTAGGTACTTCTTTTTTCAGTTGGCATATGTTAGATAAGAAAATCGTTCTCGCTTGACTTCAGATCTATCCTCTAAATTTTCTGTAGAATAAGGTATATTTAACTGACTTTACTTTATTCATAATCACAACTGAGGTATTTATACAAGAATGTGACCGACTTAAGGTAATATATGTGACCCACTTAGGATAATGGAAACTCCTAAATACTCTACCATAATATCTATGTTCTAAATATCCCTGATTTTTCCGATTAATCGTTCGATTAATCGCTCCAAGGGGGTAACCGTAGCGATTTCGATTTTGTCCGATTAATTACAATAATCGCCAATTAATTCTGTAAATCGTAGGTCAAATTTATACTTTTCTGAAATCTGATTGGCTCAGTTGATACTTGATTGTAAAATTCGATCCAAAAATAAAAGTTCATTCTGTTTAGAGTTATTTTAACCAAAAAAATATGTGATTAATCGTTTTCAACAAATCAATTTTGGGATTTATCTTCTAAACACAAACTTTGACTATTTTTGTCTTATGTAGTATATGTGAATTTGAAAAAATATTTAATCTAGGTTGGAAATATGTGATTTTCATACTAATGTGTTATTTTATATATTAAATGTTTAAAAATATATTAAAATAAACTTAAAATTCCGCCCCGGTTAATCCCCGTATTATTAACGATTTTATGAAAAATCGCTAATCGCTGCCCGACCGAATAATTAGCGAGAAGCGATATTCTGAACGTAGCATAATATACATGTCAACCTTATTCTTGAACACTGGATATATCCTAATATTTTCAGTGATGAAATGGAGAAATAAATGAAATGTTCAATTCACAGTTGGTCACAATGAGTGTTAAATGCTTGTCCACTTCTTTGCCGCCTTTATTTGTCGATGTGACATTTTGGTTGCAAAGTATTTTAAACACTGCTTACATCGGTATTCGAACCTCAAACGTAATGCTAAAGTACTTACTACAACAAAAGATTTGCACGATTTTACGTCATTATAATCGATAGAGTGGACGCATATTCAGCACAAGTAACAATATTTGGTCAATTTTCAAAATAAGTAAATGCATATATCTTGTTCTTTTTTTCGATCTTGATATTTTCTTAGTACTTTATATATATATATATATATATATATATATATATATATATATATAAGTTGTGCTCCATATTCTTCTAGTTTTCAGAATAAAATTTTGTTAGTACTTTATTTTTTGTTAAAGGGATTTCAATTTTGACAGTACTTGTAATAATTTCAAATGAGATTTTATTTGGTAATGATGAAAAATAATCAAACATAATTGAATTTAAACAATACTTATCAAACAGACTCAACTACCAAAATTCAGATGATCCTTTTATTTGATGGTAGCCATTTTCTCAATCATTTGATGGAGCCGACCCAGACACGTGATAATTCTAAATAGTTATTACATATATAAATGTAGCAACATGTATATATTTGTAAACAATAAGAGACAATAACTAATGAAGGTCCCTAAATTAAGAAAGGTTAGGTCGCCTTTAAATCTATATATATAAAGTTGAAAGACACTCTCTTTTCATACTGCCATTTCGGCTTCATTTAATTTATTATATATTTTTTTTTATTTTAATTTTCATAATAATTATCATTCATTATTATAATAGTTTTAACAAGAATATGAAAAATTATTTCTAAAAAAAATATGAAAACTTATGTATAGATCTACAAAAATTATTATTTAGTAATTTAGCTTTGTTAGATTATATAGTTTACGTTGATGTCAAGCTATTATAGAAATGATACTAATTTTTTTTTAAATATTTTGGGATAAAATAAATCAAGACCGGACATGACGGGAAAAAAAAACAGAATAGGAGAAAAGGAGAATTTTTTCTACTTCTTACGGGATGTAAAAGAACGAAAAGGACCTGATGGTACAGAACATGAATTTTGCCTATCCCTAATTATATATAGAGACGAGAAAGAACGAGAGGAACATGATGAGACAGGACAAAACAGAAAAAAACGAAATGGGATAGGATGGGACTGGACAGAACGAGACAGACAGGATGGACGGGACGAGATGGGACGGGATTGGACGAGATGGGACGAGATTAGACGGGACAGGATGAAAGTAGACAGGACTAGATATGATAAAACGGAAAGGAACATAATAGGATAGGATGAGACTGGACAGGGCAGACAGGACATGACAAACGGGGCGGAAAAGAACAGGACAAGATGAAAAGAAACGGATTGGGATGGGATGGGATTGGACGGGAATTTTGCCGACCCTAATTATATTTACGGACGGGACTGGAAGAAACAGAAGGAATGGGATGGGACATGACAAAACAGAAATGAACATAATGGGATAGGATGAGACTGACGGGACGGGACGGGACAGATAGGACAGACGGGATGGGAAAGAACGGACATGATAAAAAGGAACGAAGTGGGACGAGATGGGACAGGATGGTATGGAAATTTTTCTCATCCCTAATTATATTAGTTAATGTGTATAACATTTTTGAAACAATAATATACCATAGAAATAACAAACCATATAAATAAATTAAATTTGCCGAAAAACAATAAAATTAACACAAGAATATAAATTCTCGCGCGAAGCGTGGGTCACCCTTAGTATCTATATATATAAGCGCTAAATGTGCTCTCTTTTCATCCTGTCATATCATCAATAAGGGTAATTAAAAACTTGACATATGAGTATACACTAAAAAATAAAAAAAATTGTTAACTCATTGTTTCTTCATGGGCCATTGTTCGATCCACCTATTCCGAGAAAAATTAAACTTGATTTAAGATTATCATCATATTTCAAATCTTAAATCAATACAAACAGATTATCAGACCTCAAAACAAAAACGAAATATGATAGAATTAAATGAGACAAAAAAAGGACGGGGTGAAACGAAACAGGACATGATGGAATGAAATGGGAAGAGAAGACATAGGATGGAATATAATATGACATAATGGGATAGGACGTAACAAGACCGAAAGGATGAGACAGGACAGGACATGATGAAACGAGAATTATATCCACTTCTAATTTTATTTAATTACTATGAGCATGAACATGACATTTTATTTAATTACTATAATTTTTTCAAAAACATTTCTAACCAAATAGTAATAACAAAATGGTAATAACAAAGTAAAATTTTGCGCCAAGCGGATCATCCTCTAGTGATTTAATAAAGTTAACAAAACCATAAAAGTAATAATAAGCAAACAGTACATATGATTGATATAGAAGAGAAGATATAGTTTCACTCGTCATTTTCTTTTTTGTCAAACTTTCACTTGACATTTTCATCAATTTTTACAAATTCGTTTAAGTATTTTAATATTGAACTAATAAACTAATATATAATTTTTAATAATACTGGAATCATCGAGCTAGTCGCAACATATGATTAAACTGATCATATAACCTTATTCTGTTTTTTTTTTTGTCAAATAAAAGGCTCTATTTTATAACCTTTTTCTCTTTTTTTTTGTCAAATAAAAGGCTCTATTTTATAACCTTTTTCTCTTTTTTTTTTCAAATAAAAGGTTCTATTCTATAACTTTATTCTCATACATATTTTTTTTTATTTTTAGTGACTCTTGAGTATTGTTGGAGGTGGGCTTAGCATCCCTCCAAATGGGCCGGCTTACATCAGAGAAAGCTCACTAACTCTTTCCAGGCCCGCCGAACCGAACTGTCTTTTGCTATAAATAGCGTAATAACTCCACTTTTAGAGTTAGTTGGAAGTTGAGAGAATCACATATACTTTAATAAATTGCTTTGCCGAGCTCCATGTTCGTCATAAAGACCTGTCAATCGATTGACCGTCGAACTCACAACTCCTGTCGAGTTCGTCAATCAACCGATCGCCGAGCTCTTTACCTTCGTTAACATTCGTCTATCGATCGTTCGCCGAACTCGGAATCGAATCCCCTTGTCGAATTTGTTCGCTGACCGATTTCCGAACCCTTACTTAGCGATACGAAATTGTCTTCGACCGATCTTATACGTGTAATTCGCCGATCATCTTATTTCTCATAACGAAAGTCTTAGCCCTTAATCTCCAATCTCAAACAAACTTATCACCGTTATCTATACTCCAACAAGTATGAAATATATATGTGCCATAGGCCCATAGTCAGGGTTGAAGACCGTCTATGAATGATTACGGAACCAGAAACTAGTGTATACATAATGTATCATCACACTTTCATTTCGACCAAACAAAAAGGAAAAAAGATTGTATATGTAGAGAGTCTCGTATAAACACAAAGAGTGAATATTAAAGATAATTTTGAAAGCTACGGGCACTCAGTACAATCAAAGATCTATAGATCATTGGGGTAACTGATGTCGACTTATTATTCTCCATCGTTCTTTGTGATTGTCTTCCTCACATTGTCTTCATCAAATTTCTTCAAATGCATAAAAGACTCGAAAGCTGCATAAATAAAAAGAACAAACTATTCGGTGTAAAAAATAATACCACATCTATGTAATTCTATAAATCCATTAGTATAGGTCCCAAAATTTAACCGATCGTAATTACAAATCCAACTATAACACATGTCTATAAAAGTATTCTGGATATTTGGGTTTTTTTAACATATTCAATGTCTATATGATATACATTGTACTGATCAGTAAAGCATCCAAGTAATCGATTAACAACTATAATCAACGTCACGAAATCCACTTGATTCAAATGTTTTAAAGTATTGGAATTCCATCCGTTTGTTTTGAATGTCGTTTTATATTTTAAATTTTTATTTTAGAAAAAAGAATTCAGTTTAATTTCTCCTATTTTAATATTTTTTGGCAACTACTTTAATATATTATTATCGATTAAATTATCTAGAGCACTAAATAACGGTAAAATAAAGAATTTAATTATATTTTTATAATTTTTTTAACAGACATTTATGATAAAACGGAAGAAGTATGTAATATTTTGGTTTTGATTGATGATTGATCCATGTTAAATATCATGAAGGATTAGTTGAATGAACAATAATTGACATTAATTGTGAGCATGACAACTTCCTAACTGTATGATCTGATGTATCACACAACTGGAAATTAGGTTTAGGGTTCAAGAGAATCTCAAAGTGGAACTTGGCGATGACATGAAGTTAGGTCTTCAAATGATGAACGAAATAGGGTTTTTATTATTGTTATAGCTGCACCTTATAAAGGCTGCCTACGTACCAAAATCGGGATCAAGCCATTCGTAGTTTTCTTACAAGAAAGTGGTTTAGTCTTAGACTATTGTGAATAATAATCGTCTTCAATGTCGTACTCTTTATTATATACAGAGGGGAGGTCGGTTCCTTTGACCTCCTTCTCCTTTGGCGATTAGGAAAAGTTCATATTTATCTTCATATTTTCTTTATTTTCGGGATCTTTCCTTATCTCTCAGAAGTTTTTTTTTTTTTTTAAGTCGGTGATGAAGCGGAACCTAATCTTAATGAGCTGATCTTTAACGAGGAAAAAGCCATAATAGGAATGTGCTCATTCCACCCAATGAGGTATGCAAACAATTTACGTGGGCGCTTAATTATCTGGATTTAATTTGGAGAGCATGACAACTTCCTAAGCTATCATTCTTTTGTGTTTTATCTTATTCCACTATTTGTTTAAACAAAAACATTTCAATTACATAGAGAAAAGAAAAGCCTAGGTCTCAGCGTTAAGACAATGACGTATGCAGACATTGGGGCACTTGGTAATTTGGATTTCATTATGAGCGTTTTGCGAAAACTATTCACCCCATTATTAATTAGGCAGATCTTTCGACCATCAATATTTGTACTAAATCTTCAAAAACATAGGTTATCGAGTGTGTTCGTGTAACATCCGTAAACGTGAAGTGCTGTTTTAGAGATGGTGTCGGACGATACTAAGTGATCGGGAGTAGTTGCATATGCTCTATACGGTGTGAATCTCGGGTTGGCTGTGCATATTCTTGTTTGATTGTTGTGCAGTCAGTTTAAAGGTTTAAGCATTGTGTAGAAAAATGTGTAAATCGACTTCTGATTGGTTGGTGTCGAGCGACACCAGGAGGGTGACACCGGTTTGGGAATCGATTTTCGGTTTAAATCGATTGTGTTCGGTTTTGTGGAGTTGGTTGAGTGGTGTCTACCGACACCAAGGGTTGGTGTCGCTCGACACCGGTTATCGAAAAATCGACCGGTTCGATTCAAGTCGGCTGGTTTTGTCTGGTTTAGGGCGAGGAAACCATACTTTCGCGATTAAAAGCATTGTAGCCACGTTTGAGGCACAGTTTTCGAGGCAGAGAGTTCTAGAGGCGATTTTGGAGCTTTGGAGGTGATTTCTGGAGTTTTGGAGTGATTCGTAGCTGTTCTTCGTGGTTCCATCTTCCCTCTTCGTTTCTAATCCGTTCTAAGGTGAGTGCGTGACCGTAGGTCCGTGAATCACTAGAGATTTCGTGGTATTTGGGTTTATTGTTGTGTTTTTGAGCTGTTCTTGAGTTATTAGCTTGTTTGATCGTATATGGGGGTTGAATCTCATTGATTGGATGTTTTTATACTTGTTTCGCACTGTGTCGTCGCTGTTGGTTTCTGGGTTTCGGGAGGGTGTCGAGCGACACCGAGGATGCTAGTGTCGAGCGACATACTTTGTGTGTCGATCGACACCTAGCAGGGAGTGTCGAGCGACACGGTGGGGTGTCGGTCGACACTAGTGCTGTTGTGCGAGTTTTATTGCTGTTGTTTACTGTTGATGGTTATTATTGCTGGTATTGTTGAGGTTGTTGTTTATTATTGTTGATATTGTTGTATTGTTTAGTGGTTGGCGTAATTGACCTGTAGACGGAATGACCGTCTCACTGAGTATTTATGATAATACTCACGCATCTCTTTCGTAATGTGATGCAGGTAACAGAAATGTGTGACCGCGGGATCGAGGCTGGAGAGGGGGATGATAGGGTTATTGGTTTTTATTGGTTATTGGTTTATTGTTTCGTTGTTTAGGTTGGTAGCGAACCTGGTGTTTAGATTACTAGAGTCTATTTATGTTGCTAGAATTGTTTAAGTATTTATTTATTTATTGATAAAAAAAAAAAGTGTTGGTTTCAGTTCGTAGCTAAAAAAACGCAGGTGAAATCAAATAATACACATGCGGTGGCTGTCCATTTGCTACCAAACCAAATTTACTGAGTATAAACACTTGCTACCACAATAGAATCATGATCAACTACTAAGATTTTTCTATATATATAATTGGAGAATTCCATATCAAATCTTAGTATTGTAACTATTGTAAAATGTGATAGGAGTGGTAGGAGCAGTTTATTGTTACTATGGTAAAATGTGATATGTATTAATTTCTACGTAAACAAGGAGGTTGATTGATATCTCTACTTCACGTTTACACACAACGGAGCATATTGCCATTATTCTTATAAGGGCATTTAATCGTCTACAGATTAATGGATTTATGTCTAAAGACTAAATCATACGTGCGAGATTTACATGCACCGGTTTAAGGAGGAATGCTGGAATTTAAATTAAGATATATGTTATGGATACGATATCTTGTTAAGTCAGTGCTAAGAAGATATTCGGTACATAATCCTCGTTTATAGATACGTTCACGGTTCATCTCGTTACCAATGAATAAAGCAAACATGAACTGATCCATAAGCTTTTGACCAGATTACTTTCCAACTGATTTTAACTTAAGAAACAATATAAAAGGTTGGAACGTAGAGAACACAACTATTGAGTATTTGTGCGTCTAATGGTCCTCACTCCTTAAGCTAAGTGTCCCGTACCTCTGGAACTTGCCATTTGTCGATGGAAAGGTGGAGGAAAAGAATTCAGACCAATTACAATCTTTGCTCGTTTTTGACCATTAGATAATTTTAGGTCTCAATCATTTTATGATTTATGTAATAAATAAATTTAATTAGAAATACAATCATATTGCTTTGCTTGAGACCACCATGTTCTTTAATCCCTTTATTATAGAGAGAAAAAATACTTTTGCAGGATTAGATTTATGGTTTTAAATCTTATTATATCAAGGATCAGAGATGTATATGGCCAGAAAGAAACTCTTTTTCATGACTTAGAGTCTTATGAAACTGTAATTTATTCAACTTATTTAAATTGTAGTTGCGAATGAATCGATCGAGTATTAATCTTAATTTGATGCATGTTAACGTGTCTCTGAATGCGTAAGCATCGCACTCTAGAACACTAACATTTATAGTAAAAAAACTAAACTTCGCTGTCGTCAAGTCAAAGAGATGCAAATAACAAAAAAAAAAAAAAAAAAAAAAAAACCAAAATATAGAGTATCTCCAATTCAGCTTCAAATTAAAACTTCAAAAAATGAAGTTTCTTCAAAAATAAAGCCCAGAATGAAGAAAAAAAATGAAGCAAGGTTCTGTCCAACCCAACTTCATTTTTTCTTCTTCAAAACAATATTTTGAATAGATTAATCATCATGTTATCAATAATTGTTAAAATATCATTTACTTTCTATTTTTATAACTTTATATCCACTTATTTTGTTTTTAAGAATTATTTTATAAACTTAAATTTTTAGTGGATCTTGAAATTATTTACCAGATTATTAAGTAATGAGCATGTCATGTTATGTTAATTTTTTATTGGTTTTTCATTTTATTATTAATTATGGGCGGCTTATTGTATCAATGATTTGGAGTTATTTGGATAAATCCAAATCTATGAAGTTTTAAGAGGATTTGGAAAATCTCACCTCATAAGGTGGTATTTGGATTCTTTTGTTTTTAACTAGAAAATCTCTCACAAATCCCTCAAAACAGTTTTTATTAGTGAAATCCTAATTTTCCAATAAGAGGAGATTTTAAGGAATTTGTACAAATGATTAGTTCAATAACCTTGGATTGTTAGTGATTTTTATAAATACTAGATTCAATAAGAGGTGATTTGGAAAAGAAAAACAAATCCTCTTAAATCATCAATCCAATAACCCCCCTATGTATTTTGTTTTTACATTATGTATTCTAAATTTTATGTTGGTTATGTTGTTATCATTTTTATTGAATATATATTATTATTGCATTTTAATTTATAAGTTAATTGAATAAAATAATAACATCAAATTTATTAATTTATTGGTTCAAAAAATAATATTTAATTATATTAGGGTATAAAATAAAAAGATATAAAATTTGAGGACTTATTTTGTAAAGAAAAAGTTCAGCTTCAAAATATGAAGAAATGAATAGTATATATTCATATTTGAAGCTACAATCTTCACTTCTTCATTTTGAAGAAAAAAATGAAGCTGGGCTGGAGAATATTTCTTAAAAAAATGAAGCAAAAAGTGAAATATGAAGTTAGGTTGGAGATGGTCTAATCATATATATGAAAAGAAACCAACCCTCTCCAATTTTAGGACATGTGGACACTCTATTGATTGACATGTGGCATGACTTTTAATCTTCTTTCTAATTGACAAATCTAACTCTTATTTATTTGCTACACATTTAGTTGTAACGAAAACCACTCTATGTTGTGAAGGCTGTTATCCTTCAGCTTCCCTCTTTAATCACTATTCAACATCTGAATTCTCATAATATATGGAGAAACGGATCCAGCGAACAACGATGGTGAATAATCAGAGTTTGTTCCATGTGGTGGTGACTAAACAAAGAGATTTGAGGGCATAGAAAAGTGTGATATGATGCAAAAATATATATTTAAAAGTCAGTCGCTAACCAACTTGCTAACCAACTTGGAATTAAAATACGGGTGTTATTTGGGTTAGAGTTTATATTATTACGTTTCACAAATCTATAATTGTTTTATACGATTTTTTATAAATTATAACAACAAAAAAACATGCGCGTATGCACGGGCATTAATCTAGTTATATATATGAATTGTGATCAGCTCTCTCCATATTGTGGACACGTAGACACATGAGAAGATGACACGTGACATATAATTTTCAGTTTTAAAAAAAAAATCCAAAAATTTAATGGAACATCAATGCAACTTTTGGTCTTCTTTTGTGCTCATTGTAACTTACAAAATAAATCTTCATATAATTTTCACTTTAAAGGAAAAAAACTAAAAGTTTATTGGAACTTCAATGCAACTTTTAGTATTCTTTTGTGTTCATTGTAACTTACAAAATAAAGAAAATTATTATATTACTCCAAAACTATTACTCTTCGGCTTCCATCTTAAATCACTATTAAACATCTAAATTCTCTTAATATACAAAGAATTAGATCCAGCAAAAAACGATGGCTGGGAAGCAGAGTCCGTTCCATATAGCGGTGAATAATTAAAGAAAGTCAAAGGCATAGAGACATCTGGTATTATGCAAAACAATATATTTGAAAGTCAGTCTAACCAAGCAAATGAGAATTAAAATGCGAATGTTATTTGGGTTAAAGTATTAATCACAAATTTATAAATATTTTATAGAATTCTTATTAAACTATAACAATAGAAAAATCCGTACATATCCGCGAACATTAGTCTTGTATAGAATAAATCATCTAACCAATCACTCAATTTCAACCAAGAAAACATTATATAAAATACATCTCTCCAGTTATAAAGAATGCTAATCTCATCATGCCGTATATATGTAACAAATGCTCATATATTTACATATCTGCTAGTGTTATGAACGCATAAATGAAGTGAAAATGTTGGAATGCAGAGAGGACTGGAGGATGCATGAGCATGAACATGTGCATTGTATTTTCATTACCTTTTGAAAATAGCAATAAATAGACGACTCGATGGATGGACCGTTATTTGTGTGGGGCGAGTATATAATAAATATGTACATTTTCAATAAATAAGAGAGAGTGTTTCATTGAATTGAGGAGTCAAACTGGAAGAGGCAACCAACTTGCACAAAAGGTAGATAACGTGAAAATGTGACCGGTCAGCTTTCAGCTAAAATCAATCCCTTCACGAAAACTATATATATATATATATTTTTTTTTTTTTGAGAAAAGGGTTGAATATTATCAAATCTTAATGTTCAACCACCTGTTTGTGTGCGTCGCTACTAATAATCAGGCGAGCAAAGTTTTTAGAAAACAATTCCTGGCAAACCAATCTTGTAGTAAACAATAAAAACAATTTCTATACCTTTTTAAGTAACTCAATCTATTTAAAGCACGTTTAAACTCTAACCAGATGGTTTTATCAACTCTTGATTCACCTAGACTGATCTTAAAAACGTAAGTTTTTTTTGGTAGGCAGTTATTTCTGCAGGTAAGTGTTTGTCTACTTGAAAAAAAAAAAAAAAAAGACTACAAAAATTTGAATTGGGAAACTATTTTAAAAATGTATTTCTGAATTTGAAATTATATGTATTTTATATCTTTGTAACAAGTAAGCGACATAAAATAGAGTCCATCTTATGCATTTGAAGACGTGACTAAGAGCATCTCCAATCCAGCCTTATTTTTCACCTTTATTGCCATTTTTTCAGTTAATTTTATTCCAACCCAACTTCATTTTCAATTTCAAAATAGAAAAATGCCATATTTTTCTCCAAATATGGGATAATCCCATTTTCATTTCTATTTTGGAGTTGAAGTTTTTTTATTTATATAAGAGTTCTTAAATTTTTTAATTAATTCACATTAAGATTTATAATTAATTATTTTGTTGTTTATTTTTACTCTTATATATAAATGACACATATTTAATAGGATAAATAATAATTTAAGCTAATAATAAATTTAAAAATACAGGAAAAATACTTAAATTAAAAATAACATCCAAGAAATTTATTAAAAAAATGATTAATATTTTAATGATTAATTTTAAATAAAAATAATAAATTGTGAAAGTTTTGAAGAAAAACATTATGGGCAATTTGTAATTTATCTATATAAAACATAAATTTAGTAATTAATAAAAAGTTTTTTAAAAAGAATATATTTTCAAATATTCTTTTTGAAGTAAAAAATAAGACAATACATTAGAGAAAAAACTAACTCTATTTTGAGATTACTTCATTTTGAGATAAAATATGGGGTAATACATTGGAAATGCCCTAACTAGGTTTATAAGAAAGAGAAAAAAACTTTTATCAGTTTTTTGTTACATTATGATGAGCTGGAAATATTTATGTCCCCGTATTCGAAATGCACGTTTTAAAGCAATAATGCAGTGATCATTGTGTAGGCCAACTTGCATTGCATATATGTTCAGTAGCTAGATTTGCAAAATAAGTACTTATTCCGTTTAAATAAAGGGAAATTTGGCAAAAAAAGGATAAAAATCTTTTTTTTTTCCATATAAACTTTTTGATTAATTATTGTTTTAATACACTTTCTGAAATATCACATTTTATCTCTCAAAATAGAATTAAGATTTTTTAGTTAAAATTTTTAATTCTATTTTAAAAACAAATAAAACTGCAAAATTCCGATAAGGAAAATGGAAAAAGATGGAAAAAGAAACCACAAAACAAACGATGAAAATGATTTAGAGGAACATCAACATAAACCTTAAAAAAAAAAAAAAGAAGAAGAAGAAGAAAATGTGTCTTATACGGTTAGGGGTGTCAAAATGGGTTGAAATTTATGGGTTGACCCAACCCAACCAACCCATTAACCCTAATGGATCAAATTTTTTGGTTCTAATGGATTAATGGATCAAATGGATTATGGATCAAATGGGTTGTGGATTAAATGGGTCAAATTGAAATGGATTGATGGATAAAATGGTTAACTATCACCTTCTCATCATACATTAATTTATTTTTCAAATTAGTCCTTCCACAATTATGATTTCACTTTTTGTCTACAAAAAACATGATTTTGCAAATTACCCCGTCCCAATTTTTTTCTTTTTTCAAAATTATACCCAACAAAATATGAAATTTAGAATTTTTTCCCCAAATATATAATTTTAGCAAAAAAAATTCGCAAAAAATGCAGGTTTCACAATTTTTCACCAAAACTTACGACTTCACTATTTTTCCGCCCAAAACGCGTTTTGACAAATTTTCCCGCCCAAAACGCGTTTCACAAATTTTCCGTCCGAAATCGCGTTTTCACAAATTTTCCGTCCAAAATCAAGTTTTGATAAATTTTTCCTCCCAAAATGCGTTTTCACAATTTTTTCACCCAAAATCGTGATTTGACAAATTTTCCGTCCAAAAAGGCGTTTTGACAAATTTTTCCGCCTAAAACACGTTTTGATATTTTCCTGCCAAAACGCGTTTTGACAAACTTTCCCGCCAAAATCGTGTTTTGACAAATTTTCGGTCCAAAATGGCGTTTTGACAAATTTTCCCGCCTAAACCGCGTTTTGATATTTTCCCGCCAAAACGCGTTTTGACAATTTTTCCCGCCAAAATCGTGTTTTGACAAATTTTCCGTCCAAAATGGCGTTTTGACAAATTTTCCCGCCTAAAACGCGTTTTGATATTTTCCCGCCAAAACACGTTTTGACAAATTTTCCCGCCAAAATCGTGTTTTGGCAAATTTTCCGTCCAAAATGGCGTTTTGACAAATTTTCCCGCCTAAAACGCGTTTTGATATTTTCCCGCCAAAACGCGTTTCACAAATTTTCTGTCTGAAACCGCGTATTCACAAATTTTCCGTCCAAAATCGCGTTTTGACAAATTTTCCCGCATAAAATGTGTTTTGATAAAATTTTCCGGCCAAAACGCGTTTTCATAAATTTTTCGTCCAAAATCGTGTTTTGGCAAATTTTCCCGCCCAAAACGCGTTTTCACAAATTTTCCAGTTTAAAATGCATTTTGATAAAATTATTAGAAAATTATTTATGTTTATTGTTTATGGATCATGGGTTAACCATTTAACCAATTAAACCATATAATTAGATGGGTTATGGATCAACCTAATCTATTTACTAATTGGGTTGCATTAACTCATGACCCATTAACTCTCAACCCATTTGAATAATGGGTTGGATGGGTTGGATTACCCATTTTGACACCCCTATATACGGTCTATACCATTTTTTTCATAGCAATATATGTGTTTTTAGGTTCTATAACTAGCTATATTGTGATTATAAATAAATAAGTATGATGTTAGATATCTTGAGAACTAATTATGTTGTGATTATAAATAGATAAATATGATGTTAGATATCTAGAAATTTTTTGGATTGAATACGCTCAGTCTTTTTTTCCCTTAATTCAACAAGTTATGTATAATCTACTCTAAACTTTATATCTCTGCATATTTCCCCCCAAACAATTTGATTTATGTAGATTTTTTCCCAAAACGCGATATGCCTAAAACGCGATTTAGTGAATTGATCGTAATTTCAATTTTTAACTGAATTTGGGGGAACCGACAGAAATGGTTAAGATTGGGGAGAAATAGGCAGATGTTAAAAGAATGGATGAATCCCAACAGAAATCCGATTAGTTTGGGGGACCGAAAACCAGCAGCCCTGGAGATAATTTCTTCAAAAAATTTCAACGACGACAACAACAAAAAAATCTTGACTTTATCGGCTCACTATCAAAACTTTTTCTGCATTAAAGAGAAAGTAGCTGAAGTAAGAGAAAATAGCTGATGAAAAAAGACGACACGTGGAGAGCTAGGGTGCGTGAAGTAAAAGGCGATGACGTGGCTTTCCATATATCGTCTCATTTTTTGGTAACTTTGGACAGAACTGATTATCTACAGAGATTTTTGTCGCTCTCCCAATTTCCAAAAGCTGCACTCATTAAAAGATTTAGGGCAGGGTAAATGATCCGGAATCCATGATCCGATCTATCCCAAAAAAATTGAATATCCGAGGTCGGATTTAGATTCGGATATTAAAATCATGGATCCGACGGATCCTGATCCAGATGTAGATAATAAAAATTTTCAAAACGAATATTCGGATTTTGGATAATACTCCCTCCATTTCCTTAAGATGAATTTTTTAGCTATTTTTTGTTGTTTCTTAAAGATAAATTTTATAGGTTTTCAATGTACATTTTCTTGATTAAAGTAAAAAAAAAACAGATTCCAATGTATTTCTTGCATTACTATTGGTTTAAAGTTGTTTTGTTTAGAAAATTTATTGAACTTTTACTTTTTCTTAATATGTGTGAAAAACCTAGAAAATTTATCTTAAAGAAACGGAGGGAGTATATTATATTAATAATTTTAGTATTAGTCATAATAAGATTTTATGTTGATTTTAAAATTTAACATATAAATCTATAAAATTGATAAATATATCTTCTAAACCTTTTAATATTCAATTCACAAATGTCTTTCCATTAAATATTTTCAACATTATAGGTAAAAATTACAAAATTGACATTTTTATCTTTAATTTCGGTCAAATTTAGATATCTAAAAATGTTTTGCATAATTTAACCATTTTATCTTTTTATTTTATATAAAAAAATATTTATAAATATAAAATTTGATCCGGATCGAATTCGGATATCCGATTTTTTCACGGATACCTTATACCTAAATATTCAGAATTTTCGAATCCAGATCTGGATAGTAAATTCATGGATGATCTCCTGAAAAAGCGGGATATCTGATCCACGTCGATTCCATGCCCTTCTTCTTTTTTGCTATGCGCCTACACATACACGTAACACTATTCAACTTCTCATTTTTTTCCCCAATAACATTTAGATAATAACACTAAATTTTAAACTATTTATTTCTGACTTATATCCAAAAAGCCTCATTTCATTATCCTTTATCCAAAATAATAATAATAAAAAAAAATTCTAAAACACAAGTTTGTGAGAGTTTCAGAGTTTTTTCTTAACACTTTGTCGGATGTTTGAAAAAAAATATAATTTATAGAATTTTCCAGAAAAAAATACCTGGACTGTATACTTTTTATTTGATATGGGTGTCGAAATATCTTTTAGTTTTAGTAAATGTACGTGTAGCTATAACTGTGAGTATCTATTCGTCACCATCCATAGTAGATTAGTAGTGTACTCTACAATTCGAGACGGACCAGGAAGAATAATCATTCATATTGAGAATCATAGATAATGCAACCGCTATTTACATCTGTACATACATTGAAATTTTTATTCGATTGAATTTACGTATACAGTTTTGTTCAGTTCGCTTAACGTTCATGAAATTACAATTTTTAGATATCAATTTGATTATGGTATAAATAATGGTTTTAATTTACGTGAAAATTGGTTTAAATATATATTGGACAGAATGCATTATATAGAGTAAAAACTAGAAAACTAAAAAATATCCGATCATCAAGATCATCTATGCATTCAAATAAGAACTCCGTTTTTTAAAAATCTTATTTGTACGTATATTAATCAGAACTACATATAGTTTGAAATTTCCTCTTTTTTGTGTGTGGGATTTGCTTGTACTCTTGCCTCAAATGCTTAGATTATGTATCATAAAAAAATGAAAAAATAAAAATACTGCACTTATTTTTTAGGCTAGTTGGTTGAAAGACCTCGAAAATGCGGTTATTCGATTGAGAGTAGTGATATACATTAGTATTAATTAATTATGTGGTTATTCAAATTGAGAACACGCGTTGTAACGTCTTATAAGCGATTGTGTATTGTGTTGGTTGTGTTTTTACAGGAAGCGTAAAGCAAGGGAGATTGAGAAGAAGAGAGCTGTTCAGAATAATAAGAGATGGAAGAGAAAGGGAAACGAATCCAAGAACACAAAACAAAGATGGAACTGAATTAATTACATTTACTTTAGTAGAATATGATCCTAGTTTTGGAACACAACAAATTCACTTCACCTTGTATTATTGAATGGTAATCACAAGATTATGATGCAGCCAAAAATAGGCCTGAAAATGCTCATCACACAACTATCATGAAAATGCTCATCACACAACTATCATGTTCCATTTTACGTACTCAAACACATGATAAGACCCATTAGAAACATTACTATATAGCAAAGAAACCAAAACTCGAGTAGAAGAAGCATTCGACAATCAAAGAAAGAGATTTTTTTTTTTTTTTTTTTTAATGTATTATGGCGTTAAGAGGGATGATAATAGATGAGAGTGATGATATAGAGAGCTATATGGAGCCATCTCTTTGTCTGGATAAAGCTAAAGAGCTTCTTGCTCTCATCAACCTACCCACGGGGTTGTTGCCACTGAAGGATATGACAGAAGTTGGGTACAACAAAACAAAAGGGTTTGTGTGGATGAGGATGAGAAACAAGATTGAGCATACATTCCCTGCGATAGGTCGTAAAGTGACATATGACACGGTGATTACTGCGTTTGTTGAGGACCGGAGGATGAGGAGACTTACCGGAGTCAAAAGCAAGGAGCTCATGATATGGGTTCCTGTGAATGATATCTTCATCAAAGAGAAAGATCCTGAGAAGATCACCTTTGCTAATACCACCGGTCTGTCACGGACATTTAAAGTTTCAGCATTTCATAGCGAGGATTGATAAATCACAGAAGAAGAGAAGAGAAAATAAACGCAAGAAACCAATAAAGAACAGAAGTGCAGAACACAGTTTAATTAAGTAGCTTAAAAACGAGCCTTTCTTACATAGGTTTGTTTATGGATCTTAACAGCAAGCAAACAAGTTCCCAAAATCATGTTTTCAAGTATAACAGTGAGTTTCCTGTCAACATATATAAGAATCGATTCATTGGCTAAACGTATGGGAAGATGCATTTCATGTTCTCTATCTATAAGCAAATCTATCATTTCATAAAAATTAGGAGAGACACGATTGTCTATACATCTGAACTAAAAAAACTAATGAGATGCAACGATTACATATGAAAAAAGAGATGTTAGGTCCAGATCTGGATATAATGAAAAATTGGTACATAACCAACGTTAGTTAAATACTAACATTTGGGAACACATTTATGAAGTGAGTCATGTATAGAGTTAGATTACCAAGTTCACTGTTTTGCTGTGTAAGGGAAGCCAGAATCCAAAATCAGGGTCTCTTGCGAAGAGGACAGCAAAAGGATCGCCAAGAAACTGCCTGCCAAAGCTCTCAGTCTCTCTCTCTCTCTCTGGTGTATCAAGATCCTTGTACCGAAACCAGCAGATCTTTAAAAGAGGTAATGATAAATGATCATGGTGGTGAGTCTAATTTCTCTAACCCATCATCTGCCTCTCCTTTACTCCCATACTTTGATCTCCAAGCACCAACAGTCTTGAAATCCCACACAAACTCTGAGATCTCATCCTGAGGCACAGTTAGACCCTCGCGTTTTATTGACCTATGCAACTCACAGAAGAATTTAGGGTCTTGTAACCTGATGTACTCCTGCAAAACTTGCTCATGATTTGGGATCCAATTCCTGGGGAACGGAGTATAGTCACAGGACGGAATCAAAGACATGCGAGAAAACTGGACTCCTTCTATGGCATCGACAAGTCCCATTCTCAGAAGATCAGAGTATTCAGGCGCAGAGTTATTGCTACTCTCGCTTAATGGATGGCTAAGATCCCGTGAGGCTATGTTGTACACTTTGGCACGAGATTTAAGTCTATACCTTGCAGCGTATAGTTTAGCCAAAGAGCTTCTAATCACATAAGCACAGAATCCAACAGCCTTCTTGCGATTGTCTGCATATTTGTACCAATCAGCCATTGTTTCAAGAAACTTGTTCATCTGAGAGTTACTATGAGACTGGCTTGAATAAAGCATTGGGTTGCAAGGTAAAGGCTCAGGGTCTTTGTCACCTTTAACAAAAGCAAGCCGCCTAAATTGACGGATACACTGTTCTAAACTAGCAGACACAGAGAGCAACGTTCCCACGCCCTTTTTGCTCACGATGCTGCCTCCACTTCCTGTGTAACGGAGGGTAGGGTAAATAACTCTTCTGCAAATGATGTGGTCAAGAAACTGAATACCCCTGCTTATATGCTCGATCTCTAACTTTGAATTATCCAATCTCAAACCGAAAACTCTGTCGCAAAACTCAATTACTTCCTTGCGGATCTTTACTGCATCCTCTCTAGGCCCTCTAATCCCAATCAGAAAATGTCCACCGTACCTAATGTAATCCATTTTCCTAGTTTTCTCCTTCCCACTTGATGGAACAAACTCCGGCCAGGCTGGGTTATGACAACCATCTTCAATAGACTCCTTCCATATTGAATCGTCTTTACAAGGTCTAAAGTAGTCAACTATCTTCTCTTCCATAAACCGATCCAACTCATTAAGACATATATTAGCAAGCAAAGGGCTCAATATGCCACAGTGGCCATAAGAAGGCACCTTCGCAGCTTCCTTAGGAGCAAAACTGTAGAAAGTCCTCAGCCAATAAGGATCCGGTTTTGGCTCATCGTCACTCAAAATCTTCTTTTTCGTCCTCATCCTCTTTTCACGCTCGATCCTCCTTTTCGTCCCCAATCCATCGTCGCCGCCATTTCTCTGGACGACACGCTTTAACACTCTCTTATCACCATCAGGCATTTTCAAAGAAGATTCGATCAAGCCAAGAAATTTCCTATCCTTGACTACTTTTTGAAGAAAATTCATCACCACATCGACATCAACATGATCCAACATTTCACTAACATCACCTTTCATGAACCACAAGTAGCCAGCGAAGTTACTTCTGATAGTTCGAATCACAGTGTGTGGATTTCTACCTGGTCGAAACCCATGACTCTTGCTCGAAAACCGAGCCTCGAAGAACGGTTCGAGAATCATCAGTAGAACCTCGTGGACAAGACGATCCTGGAAAATCGGTTCTTCCGACTCCATAATCTTTCTTAGCTTCCCTTTCGACATCGCTTCTCCTCCATTGGCCGAGACTTTATCGCTAGGACTCCTCACGAACTGATTCATCTTGTCGTTCCACCGGAATTTGCCACCGGGAAGCGCGACGGCGTGTTGGAGGGAGAGAAGCGAGCGGAGGGCATTGGCATGAATGGCATTTCGCGGCGGGAAAGTTCCGGTTACGTGAGCGCAAGTGCGTTGATAAGCTAGGATCCATAAGTCGAACTTTAAGAGGAAACCGGTGAGGTTCGAAAAAGTCGCAGAAGGAGGAGAAGAGAAGGATTTGACCCAGAGGGAGAGGCAGATATCAACGGGATCTTGCTTGAGAAGTGAATATGGGTCCTGGGTCGATGAAGCTTCTCGTGATTCAGATTGGCGATTTGGTTGGATTGAAAGGGAAGAGATTGGCTTGAGGAAGGAGTTGCAGCGGAAGTGCTCGACGATATTCCTCACCGAACTTAAAGAATATGTCAGTCTTCTCATTCTCTCTCTCTACCGGATTACCAGAAGGAAGGCGGGCACGTGTGAATACTAAAATGGATCCGTAAAAACAATTGTTTCTAATTCAACCCCAAAACTTTAATAATACTACGGATAAAGCCTTACGTTTTAAAATTAAGAACTACGCCCTATATGAGACCCAAATTTATGTGAATCTTTATATATATATATATATATTAATATTAATTGAGAAGTACTTTGTAGTGTTTAGATATAAGAATATGAGAGAAAAATTGTTTGGATACAGAGAAAAATTGTTTGAATACAAGAATAATAACTTAAAACAAATTGACAAATGGTTCAGTTATACCAAAAATCAAATCTATTAATTGATCGGGTCTTAAACTTTAAATAAACCGGCAAATGGTTCAGTTAAATCTAAAATTGAATTTGTTAATTGATCGAGTCATGTACCAAAACAAAACTAAACTGAAAAGATAAAACGTAACTCCGTGCTGTCAAATCAGAAATCGAATATGTTAATTGATCGGGTCGGGTACCAAAACAAAACAAAACTGAAAAGAAAAAAACCCGTACAATCAAATCAAAAATCGAATCTGTTAATTAATCGGGTCGGGTACCAAAACAAAACTAAACTGAAAAGATTAAAAATATAACCCTAGTACATTATATATTTTCAATGTTATTATTATCCAGTGTTCTAAAAGGCGGTCTAGGCGGCCGCCTAGGCAGTGCCTAGGCGCTAGGCGGTCATAAACTGTAGCGATTATCTTCTCGGCGCCTAGGCATTTATAAACCATGATTTGATCTAAACTTTTATTTATAGTTTAACAAAATTCATTTTTTTATGGATATTTTATCTAATATGAAAATATTATACTTTTTATAGTTTAGTTTTAGTACTTTTTTAATTTTTTAGTGTATTTTGAACTTAATATATTTAAAATATGTATAATATATAAGTTTATTTAGTAAATTTTAAAAACGTCTAAAATTCGCCTAGACTCCGATTAGGGCGCTAGGCACTGACCCACCGCCCGCTTAGCGCCTAGCGCTTTCTTGAACACTGTTATTATCTAACCTTACATCATAACATCATCAATTTCTCGTCTAAAATTGTGACACTAATCAATTAATTTGTTTATTTTAATTAGAAAATTTGATTTATTATTTTTTGTATTTCTATATTTTAATTATCACGACAACTAGCATTAATATAATAATGTTGTTATCAACAACAACAAAAAAAAACATAATCATATTAACTAGTATTAATTCTCACAACAACTAAGCATACACACTAATAGCATGTTTTTTTTTTTGTTTTAAAAAAATCAACAAGAGGAAAGAAATTGGAAGGAAGCTTGTGTCGGGTCAATGCTTCTTAGAGCATGTGCAATGCAAGCATCTATCATGTGACGCTTAGCTATTATTTTAATATAAATATTGTTTTAATTTTTTTTGTTAACAACACTTTGTTTTCTTGCTCCAATGGGGAGTGCTTAAAAAAACATACTATATAGAAATTGGTCGACACTGAAACAAAAACATACTACACTTGGTTAAATCAGTTATCATTCTTCCCACTTGTTTATAAAGTCATCCCATATAATGAAAGCAATGGAGTCTCTTAGAGAATCAGCAACATGTTCCATAGACATAGAATCCAAGTGCAGCAACTCTACTTCTTTTTCCGCTTGTCCATCCGATTCCTCCACCACTGGAACAACATTTTCAGCATCGGCGGCAAAGAGCCAGTCGTGAATCCCGTCTTCTCTCTTGACGAAGTTACGCAGAGCACAAAGAACAGAGTAGTCTATGACCATAACTCTTTGCTAAACTAACACTAATTTAGAGGTTATGATATGTAGTTATAAAAACTGCATCTAGAGAACTTTGAAACAGAAACGAGACGGTAGCAAAGAGATCATCGAACGCTTTTACAAACACAGAGATTCAGATTCACATTTCAATCTCATGGTAAGAATAAACTAGGAGAATGCCAAGAACTAACCACTTGAATCATATAAAACATCAGCACCAAGTATAATGTTAGGCCGCAAGTCAAATATCGACGCATCCCATACTCCCCAAGTGAGACCCATTACCTGCTAATATAGAACCAAGCAAACACCATGAAACAAGTATCTTGGAGACAGAAACACATATGCTATATATGGTGATCTTGTGGTATACATTAAATTGCAGCTGAGATTGTTAAGCTCACAAACACTTCTCATATTCTCCAAAACCTGCAAATGTACAGTCGAAACACTTATAATCAACATGTTTTCACTATACCTCTGCTTTACTTGAATCATCGGTAAGATTAGCTCCAACTTTTGTATCTACTAAACCAGGCAAGGAAGTCTCAGCTCCTAACTGCAAATTTCAATCAATACACAATTCTAAGAAAATGATAACATCTAAGGAATCTACATAAACACACAACACAATTACACATAATCCCAATTTTGTAATCAACAAAATCAGAATCGAAATCAAAATCAAGAGTGAGCAGGAGTCGTTGGCTTACCTCGAGAATCGCAGAGCCGCGAAATCGAGATCGCTGCTGCCAAACATACTCAGCGAGGATAACGCTACAAGGCCAAACAAACAAACCATACTCTTCCTTCATATTCTACACACACAAAGAACCACAAAGAAGAAGAAGAAGAAGAGACGTGCTTTCCGACTGATTTCGTCTGCAAAATCGATTCAAGCTTTCAATCGCCATGGGGAAGCAAAGAGAGAGAAGAGAAAGACGGAATGAAGAAAAGGAACGCGTGTTTTTTCTCAAACACCTCACACGCTGCCACATGCCCCATAAACTCCGACGCTTAAATCACCTAATTAGGCGTCGAAGCTTAGTTAAAAATATATTTTTCATTTATTTTAATTACAATATTCCCTAAGCAGCGTATTAAGATACCTGCGTTGATCATGCTCTTAACAAGTTGCCGTAAAATTGATTTCACAGAGACTTGTGCCTTTGGCTGCTATGGGAGCGCCTGTGAAAATTATATCATTCTGATCCAGAGGAAATCGCATCTTGCTCTCCGGTCGCTTGCTCCGCGTTTTAGATCGGCGGTGTAAATAGCCTTCAATTTTACGGGGATCTGAGCATGTCGAAATCTCTACCATACTCAGTGAAAGATGTTCATTACGACAATGCCAAGTTCAAACATCGATCTCCTCTGCAGGTTGGAGCTTCTTTTCCGATCATCGTTTAGATCTTGATCTGTAACATGGGCTCTGTCAAAGTTTACTCCTTTTTAGATGGAATTGATGTCTCTAGTTATTGCTTCTGGCTTCACATGAATTGTGTTTGTTTTTTCGTCAAAGCAATTAGCAAAGCTGTTAATTTAGGCCAATTTTGACAGGATTCTGAGTTATTCAAAAAGCTAGATTCCGAAATGCCGGAAAAGCTTCAGTTTTTAGATATAAGTTGTATGAATAGAGAATTTTTATCATGTCGTCTTTTAGTTTCTCTTGACAAGTCTGTAAGTAAAAATCTTTCTCCTTTTTCTTTCCCTTAATTTTCGACTGTTTGACCAAAACCATTCTCATTTTGATCCAACTCCAGTCTTTTGATTCATCTTCTGTTTGTTTTTATAGTATACACACTCTCTAGTTTTAGAATATCTTCAATCAAAGTGTTAGGCTTCTTGGTGTAAGACTCCTGAAATCATGTTATAAGGGAGCAATAAACGAGTAGCAGTAAGTGGACACGCTATGAATCTAGTAATGGGATGACTTGAAGCTTGTGGTTGAATGTGCTTGTGAAATGTGATCCAGATTATCTCTCTGTTGCTCTTCTTTTCACCTGAATTTTTTGTTTGCATTGGCTCCTTTGTTGTTGGGTTTCAGGTTCTTTCTCAAAGTTTGCTCACTCTTAGCACAAAACGCAACTACGCAAGCTGTAGCACTGGGAAGTTCCTGTTACTAATATTGTTCTTTGGATTAGCATGTCTATTGCTGATGAGTAGGAGTCCAAATGATTCTGCTCTTAATGAAAAAGGAAAGGTCACTTTCGTTGGGGGACTTAGGCTAGGGAGACTTTTGAGAAAGCCGCCTAGGATTCCGCCTCGATTATCACCTGACGAAGGACAGCTAAGAGGTAGTAATGGCTCAAATTCTGACCCAAAATGGGCAGCAAGACAGCAAAGTGTGAAGGATGCTTTTGACTATGCATGGTCTGGCTACAGAAAGTTCGCCATGGGTTATGACGAGCTCATGCCTATTAGCCAGAAAGGCGTGGACGGCTTAGGAGGACTGGGAGCCACTGTGGTGGATGCTCTTGATACAGCCATGATAATGGGTCTTGATAATGTCGTTTCTGAAGCAGGATCATGGATTGAGGCTCATCTCTTGGAGAGAATCAGTCAAAAGGGTCAAGTTAATTTGTTTGAAACCACAATACGTGTTTTGGGTGGGCTTCTAAGTGCTTACCATCTGAGTGGAGGAGAGCAGGGTACGATGATGAACGTGACCCATAATGGACCTAAACCAGCTATCTATCTAAACGTTGCCAAGGATTTGGCTGACCGTCTACTTTCAGCTTTTAGTTCAAGCCCTACTCCAGTCCCATATAGTGATGTCATTCTGCGTGACTCAACCGCTCATCCAGCTCCAGGAGGAATGAGCAGTACAGCAGAAGTTGCCTCTGTACAGCTTGAATTTAACTACCTCAGTGAACTCTCTGGGGATCCAAAGTATAGCACAGAGGCCATGAAGGTCTTAGCTCATATAAAAACTCTTCCGAAGACAGAAGGTCTTGTTCCAATCTACATCAGGTGATTATTATTATTAGTTTTGCTCTTTCAGGTATTAATACTGCGGACTCTATTGATCTGACTTGTTGTTTCTACCCGGTGCAGCCCTGAAACAGGTGAATTTGGTAGTGAGAATATCAGGTTGGGGTCCCGTGGGGATAGCTACTATGAGTATTTGATTAAGGTGTGGCTTCAGCAAGGAGGCAAGCTGAACAGTAACTTCACATATTTGCATGATATGTACATGGAGGCTATGAAAGGAGTCAGGCATTTACTTGTGCGCAAATCAATTCCAAAAGGTCTGGTCTTTGTAGGGGAGTTACCTTACGGCTCTAAAGGAGAATTCAGTCCAAAAATGGATCATCTGGTAAGTGTCACTCGCTAACCCCCATTTACGCTGTTTCCAATTGTTGAGGACTTTTGATTCATTTTTTTTTTTTGGTCTAGGTATGCTTCTTGCCTGGGACTCTTGCTCTTGGTGCTACCAAGGGACTCACAAAGGAAAAGGCCCTGAAGGAGAATCTTTTATCCTTTGAGGACCTTGAAAATTTGAAACTTGCAGAAGATTTAGCGAAAACTTGCTTTGAGATGTATGAAGTAACTGCCACTGGCCTTGCTCCAGAAATTGCGTACTTTCACACAGAGGTAAGCTTTTACAAAAACAATAGTCATCTTGCTTTTGCTCGTTACCTTTTTCTCTCTTGTTGGTTTATAAATTCTTGGATTATGTTAAAACAGGATTACTCTGAGGAAGGTCTTGAAGGAGGGAATAAGAGTTCGATGTATGCAAAAGACATAATCATAAAGCACGCTGATCGACATAATCTACTTCGCCCTGAAACTGTTGAATCACTCTTCGTCCTCTATCGTATCACAAAAGATACAAAGTATGGAAGCTATTCACATAATTTTCTACTCATTGTTTGAGTTCTTCTTAAAAGCTAACACATTTCTACAAACTGCAGATACAGAGATCAAGGTTGGCAGATCTTTGAAGCATTTGAAAAGTACACAAAGGTGAAATCAGGTGGATACACGTCATTGGATGATGTAACTGAAGTGCCTCCTCGTAGGAGAGACAAGATGGAGACATTTTTCCTTGGTGAAACATTGAAGTACTTATACTTGCTCTTTGGAGACGACTCAGTGATACCATTGGATAAGTTTGTTTTCAACACTGAAGCTCATCCATTGCCAATAAGAAACACATGAGAAGGTTACTTGTGCGGACTGCTCCAGAAAATACACACACACAGATACACAAACTGAAGATAAAAGGTTTGGAGAAAAGTGATGTATAGTAACAAGACCGATCGGAGATGACGTTAGTCCGTTGAGAAAGAGAGAAAAACTTCACTTTTCGAAGATAAGTTTCAGCATCCAAATCATAATTTAACTCAAAAAGTTTTGGAATTTGTGATTTGGAATTTTAGGTTTCTTACGGATAATAGTACCTTTCTCTTCTCTTTGAGCGTAAATTGTAACCAGATGGAGACGAATTATGTTATAATATTTTATACATTATCCTTAAACTGTAAAAGAGTGTTGCTTAGAACTATAATCCCTTAATATTTTGAGATGGTTTGGTCGTTCACTCGTTCTAGCTCTATTTGCATAGAATTATAATCGATTCAACGTATACATCTCACAACAAGATATTTGTATAAATCTCCAAATTCTTAACTTGAGAAAGGGCGATAAGATTTGTATAAGTTACACATTCAAGTAAAGTTGTCAACATAAAAGGTGGACACAAGTGTCATGAGTCATTACAAAACCAAAACCACAAGAACCCTTAAATAACTGAATATGGCACCAAAGAGATAGGGCCCGTCACAAGTGAAGACTTTGAACAAATGTGGTTGCAACTCGACTAGCTCTATCAAGCTTTTGCTTTCCCTGCCTGGATAGATTGTATCTTTTGCTGTACCTTCATTATCTGCATAGTTTTGATACCATGAATCGAAACCATAGGATCATCATCACCAGTTTAAGCTAAGAAAGACGTTTCATTTGTGTTCATATGTCCCTATTCTTTCAAAACAACAGATTCTCATACGGTGCCAATGCTACTCGACAAGAAAGACGAAGGAACCCAATTCAAGTAAAGTGAGCATCACTGTTTGGAGCGTTACTTATTCATGCTTAAATGCATTCAAATAAGTATATAATGAATGAGAGAGATGTCTTACCGCTTCTCTCTTGTTGTTTTGTTTATCTTCCATATCTTGAAGGGTTGCATCAAGCCGTTTCCTGCAAAGAATATACATAACATCCTCATTGGCTACCTTGCATATCCATATTCTACAAGCATGTACCCGTCTAAAAAGAGCAAGGACAATTTTCCAATACTCTCATTAGCTACTTATACCATATTCTTTACCCTAATCAGCAGAATTCAATACTAGGCTAGAGTGAAAGGTTTGTTATTCTCAAACTGAGATGGCAATCCAAAAGGTTCTTTGTTTTTAATTACTAAACCAAGATTCAGAGACGAGAATTAGCTACACTTGCTTCAATTAAAGTAAAAGAAAGAAACTTACAATTCAGCAGAGATGTACTCAATTCTTTTGCGAACATTTGCATTTGCTTCCGCTAAATCTTGCTTCACTAGCACTGGACCAATCAACTTGTAGACGTTAGCGTCTTCTTCTAGCAAATCCAACTCCTGCAGAAACAAAGACAACACACCAAAAGCTTAAAGTGTAAACGAAATCAATCCTCTTTAACTTCCACCATCGTCACAGAGCCTCAGTTCAAAAATTAGGTAGACGAATTGGATACCTTAAGCACGAGCTCATTCTCACCGAGTTGGATCGTATACTTCTTCCTCAGCTGATGATTCTTCGCCATATCTGAGAAATTAAACATAACGAACTTAATTTAGAAACCGAACAAAATGCAAAAAAGGTTTTTCGACTCTCCAATCTTCATCACGGCTAACTAGGGTTTCCCGCCTCAACATCGAGAAAAGAGTTTCGGAAACATGCCTTTCTGATATTTTCCGAGGTCATTGGCCTTGTTCTCTAGGTCTCTCTGTAAATCTCGATAAGCCATCGATGAACTCATACTCGTCCGTCGTCGTCGTCGTCGTCACTCCGGTGGCTTATTGAAAACTCGCAGATCCACCAAAGAAGAACAAAACGCCGTGTCGTAGTGACGTTTAAGTCCCAGTGTTTTTAAAAGGCCAGAGCCCAGCCTTTTAAGTTTTAACGGCCCAATATGTTTCTTTGAATCAAAACAGATTAGACTAAAACCGATCTTGGGTTCCGCTATATTTTTCCTAAACCAAATCGAAACAGATATTTAAATTTATAATTGACCAACCTTTTCAAAATTACTAGGTTTTTATCCGCGCGTAATTAATAATTTAATTAACTATTTTTATTTATAAGTTTTTTTCGTCTGTAGCATGATTGATTGTAGTGAATCAATGTTCTTATTTCTCTTCATTTGTTTCATGTTTTTTAGTTTTTTTTCCTTTATTTTTGCTCTTTATTCGATTTTTTTTTCTGCCAATGTTTTATTTCACTAAGATTAAGATCGGTATATTGATCTAGTATATATACTACGATCCATTGGTTAATTTTATTGTTAATTACATGTTTGTCATTTAACATTGATTAGTTTATTGATATGATACTAATGAACTAGTGAATGGACTGATTAAATTATCTTATGATATTAATATTTTATATTATATATATAGATCATATATTTTATGAATGTGTTTATCAATTATCACATCTCTGATGATATTAAAATCAAATAGTTGATCATAGAGTTATCTAAGGAAAAGGCAAAGAAAAGGCATGATCAATAATGTAACATGACCTAAATTATAGATGATGGTATCTAATACCACATGACCTGAAGTTCTGTAGGTAGAAACAATACTATTAAGATGTTAAAATACATCAAGAAATTAATATTGTTGTCTTGCAGACACAACAAACACAATAGCATTATCACCTGAAATGATAATATAACTCAAGAAGTTATCCAAATTAACATTTTATCTTTTTGATTCACTTTCAAACTAAAATTATCACCAGAAGTGATAATAAAAGGTGTATGTTATCAATATAAATTATTTTAATGATGTTTTGTTTATACATATATATGATACCTTAATATTTATTTATTAATATTTTTCTATTATCCTTTATATGAATATCTTCTATTTGCATCAAAGATTACAAGACCTGAAGTCTGTAAATAATTTTTAATTATCCAGAAGATAATGTGTATCAATGATGTATAAAATACATATTCTAATCTTAGATAAATAATATTGTCCTAGTAGACAAAAGATTACTAAAGAAAATATAAGAAATTATTTTGATAAAATAATGAGTTACTGATGAGAATCTTGAATCTTGTCTAATTGGTTATGATTCATTCCCTGAAGTGAATGTGATATGAGAATAAATGATTAAATATATGATCATATAGACATATGACGGTTAATGTCAAAGTCAAGATCAAAGAGTTTTATTTCAAAAACTCAAATTCTCATAAAAAGTGAGAAAATAAAGATAGTAGCAAATAAAATATATATATATCTCTAGAAGAATATACAATCATTGATGCATTATATCTCTAAAGTCCCAGAAGTGAAAGAATTAAAGATATAATACAAATATCAAAAGTTTAAAGAATCAAAGATATAAGACATAATTCAAGATGGATATGTTATTGATTTTATACTATGATTCAATTCGATATAGATGAACCATAAGTATCATCATCTCGAGGGGGAGAATGGATGAATCCCACAATCAATAATAAGTGGAACATCTAGAAGATTATGTTCACACTCAAGATAAACTTGATCAAGAAAAATCTAACAATCCCTATATCATAGTCCGGAAGATTATATTCAAAGATAAATGATTTTAATGAATCATATATAAAGTAACTCCAAAGGATTTTAAAGTTAATCAAGTTAAGACAATATATGAAGAAAAGTTAAATAGATGTTATATAGTAAACCAGAAGTTTACCGAATATAACATACTTTGGCATGAACTGGTTAGACCTTTCCGGTTCAAGAATTATGCGAAGTAAAATACAACATGTAGACATTTATTGAAGAACTAGAAGATTCTTCTTTTATAGTCTTATTCATTTTCTAGAGAGTATACAAGAAACATATGTGGTTTAATAACCCATTTCGTGGACTAATCATCCTCTAGAAGAATTTTTATTGTGTTTCTTAATGCATCAACAAAATGGTTGTATGTATCAATGCTATAAATCTGCAACCTGAAGTTTGCGAGATTACTTGGTAGTGCTAGTGAATTCACATCTTAAGTCTTTGATGAGAAAATCATGTTTGTAAGAATAAATGTCGAACATCCAGTAGCAAATGTTCATACACATAATGCAGAAGCATTAATTCGCATAAAGCCAACGAGTAACTACTAGTTATCCCCATCGAAATTGGTTTTGGGTCAGAAACCTAATAAATTCCATCTCTAAAGTCTTTGGATGTGCAGTATACATCTACATTGCTCCACCACATCACTATAAGATGGATCCTCAAAGGAGGTTGTTGATGTTGGATAATATCGAGAGCTGTCCCTGAAGGATTTAAGTAAAACTCGATTTGTAGACTGTCATTTTAGTGAGCCAGTCTTTCCAACATCAGGGGGAGAAAACAAACAGTTGGAGAAGGATTAAAGTTGGAATGAATTATCATTGATCCTCGGACTATAGAATGTGAAATAGATGTCCTAAAGATAATTCATTCACAAAACTTACTGTATCAGTTGCCAGATACATTTACTGACCCCAAATATAGTGATTGAGTCACTTACCAGCTGTAAATGCTCTAATAAGAATTGATGTCCCAGAAGGATGATATCAAGCTGCTAGTAAGTCTAAAGAACGCATGAAGCGTGATAGACTGGTTGGTTCCGAATATTAGAATCCTCAGAAAAGTAAAAAGAGCATAAATTGATAATGGTCAAACCGAGGAAACAAAGAATTTTATATGATCTCCAGAAGAGACATAAACATGACAAAGAAAGAAATTCAGGTAACTGAGAAAATGAAGAGATCTCGAGAATTAGTTATGTCATGTCTGGAATAAAATGGAACCAGATAAGCAAATCGACGTCGTAAATAAAATATTTGCACAGTTGATGTTATGAATGAGAAAGAGGATCAAGAAACAAAGTCTATTGCATTGTGTACACAAAGTAATGATTTGGCCAAATCGAAAAGAAGCAATAGACGCACAACTAAAAGCTCTTAGAAAGAGAAAAGTATTTGGACCAGAAGTCCTTATACCTAAGTGTAAAATGAGTGGGTTATAAATAGGCCTTTGTGTCTAAGAAAAATGATATGAAGAGATATAATCTCATGTGGTGGATGCAACTTTCAAGTTACTTAAGTTTGGCAACAAAAGAAGAACTTGATATATATGACCCACTAAACAATGACATTTATATAAAAGTCCCTGAAGGATATAATCATTGAGGAATTAATAATTTAATCGTTATGTTCCTGGAGAACACTAGCTATTCAATCAAATGAAAAGAAATATGTTTCATGGGTATAATCACGAAAGTGAATATAGAAGGCTAACTAATACCCATGTATATTTACCAAAGTATTATGGATCAAAAGAGATCTTTAATACGAATATCAAACTCTTGAAGAGTTATCGACATAGTATGATGCAAAGAATATGAGATAAAAGATCTTGGAAGACAAAGTTGTCTTCGGTTATCTCAAATAGACAATTTAGCAAAATATATGTTATCTTAAAAGATCTTTATAGTATATACATAAAGAATGCTCATATATATTTGGTCCCGAAGTACCATATTTAAAATGTTAATTGAGCAATATATTGATCTTTTCATGTGAAATAAAGTTTGGACCCGAAGTTCAAAAGATCAAGAAGTGATTGTTTTTGTGAAAAGTTGTTATGGACAAGAAGTCCAATAACCTAAGAGATTATAAGATAATCACATGAATTTAATCATTAAGCTTATACTTATAATGATTGCCAAAATATGGTATAGATGATTGGAATGCATCTCCTGAAGAAGATGCTTCCAAGGGGGAGATATATGACGATGTGTATGGTTGTACTCTTTTTCCTTATCATGGTTTTTATCCCATTGGATTTTTCCATGAAAGGTTTTAATGAGGTAACAAAGAACACACAAATGAGAAACACGAAGGTCTATTTCCTTTCCAAAGTCCTTGTCTTTCACTTATGAGATCAATGTTCTAAAGTTGCTCAAGTGAAGATTTTAAAGGAGTTTCTATCTGCTACTTTCAAGAAGTTAGTTCACCTTATTGGATTATATCACGTCAAAGATCTACACGAATGTCCTCATGAGGGGGAGTAGTTGCGCGCTGTACTCTTTTTCCTTAACTAAGGTTTTTCCCAATTGGGTTTTCCTGGTAAGGTTTTAACGAGGCAGCATACTACGCACTTTGAATATATTTTTAGATAATGGACTTCCAAGGGGGAGTGTTATAAATAGTTTATGTGGAAGCCCATTATCGGCCCATATTCTCGAATGTTCTAGCTTGTTCTCCAAGTGTATTCATCTCTAAGGAAAACCCTATATTGTAATCCTATATAAGGAGTTCATTATTGATGGAATAATATACAACCAATTCCTCTCTTCTCTTGTTCTCTCTTCTTCTATAACAATTAACTATTTTTATTTATAAGTTTTTTTCGTCTGTAGCATGATTGATTGTAGTGAATCAATGTTCTTATTTCTCTTCATTTGTTTCATGTTTTTTAGTTTTTTTTTCCTTTATTTTTGCTCTTTATTCGATTTTTTTTTCTTCATCTTTACTATTCCTCGTCTTTCTTCATCTTCAGTTTTTTGTCCTTACAATTTCTTATTCGGTCTCATTCTTCATCTTTGTTATTTTTCTGTTTATCTTTTGTGTTCGTTCTTTAATATCATTGTCTTCGCTTTTTTCTATTGTTTATTCTTATTTTTTTCCTCGTCTTGGTTCTTATTCTTCCTTTTTTCTATAATTAGTTCATACGGTCGAAATTGTTAGGAGTTTGTTATATTTCTTTTGTTTAGCTTCTTCTCTTTATTTTTCTTGATTATTTTTCAGGACTTGATACCTTTTATAAATAGTTTTATTGTAGTTCTCTTTGATTTAATATTATGTAGAGTAAAAATTTAATTATCTGATACACCCAACCAAATTTAAAAATGAAAAAGATTCACGGAACCAAAATTAAGCTAGAGATGGTACAATTACATATTCACACATGTAATAAGCAATGTCTAATAATAATATAAATAATTTAATTTATAGTTACGCATATCTGTCAGTTTCTTATTTTTCGGTTTCATTTTTTCATTTGGTTTCCTTCTCTAGCCTTAGCTTTTTGGTTTTTTTTTATGGCTTTGTTCTTTGCTATCTTCGTCCTCCCTTTTCTTCATTTACTTCATTTTCTTTTTGTCTTCTTGGTTCTTATTCTTATGTTTCTTCTATGATAAATTATTTCCATTGAAAATGCTAATGTTTTGCTAGATTTGTTATTCTCCTTTCTAATTTTTTCCTCACTCTATTGTTTTTGTACATATTTTAGCATAAGTCTCTTTAATCCTATGTAGAACATATTTTCATTATCTGATATACCAAACCAAACTTAAAAATGAAAATGTACGCATAAACAAATTTAAGCTAGAAGATAAAAAATATTTTGGTAGGTTTTCTAGGGTTATAAAACCAAAATGAAGAAAAGCTAATCGACATATATTATTGTTTTTCATGTTCTTCTTCGTTCTTGTTTTTATGTTTTTTAATTTTCTTTGATTCATTCTTATTCAGTCTCTTCTGTTTTGATTTCTTCTTTGTTTTTTCTCTTATATGGTTTCTTCTTCATTTTCACTCATCTTTGCGTTTGCTTTTCTTCGTCTTCGCGCTTCTTTTTTTTATTTTTATTTTTTTTGTTCTTGTTTGGTTTCGTCTCATTCGTTCTTATTCGCTTTCCTCTTTAGATTGGTCTTTGCAAATTTTTCGTTTTTGTTTGGTCTCTTCTCCTTCGTTTTTATTCGATTTCCTCTTCAAATTTTTCTTCGCAAGTTTTTTCTTATTCATCTTTGCCTTCTTTTTCTATTTTGTCTTCGCAATTCAATATATTCGTTTTCGCTCTTCTTCGGTTTTATCTTCTTACTCTTTTTCTTTGTGTCTGTTATTTTCTTCAACTTTTTTTCTTTCTTACTTGTCTAGGTTAATCTCCACCATTAAAATTCTACATGGCCCCATTCCTCTTGTAAAATATTAATTTTATGTTGAAATTTGTAAACTAATTTTAACATAAGCTTTTTTTATTTTGATATCGATCCATAAGTTATTTAGAGTGTCCACATATAAAATATATATATGCTTTATAAATTTATTATTTCTTATTTGTCAAAAAATTTCAGTGATTATTTATATAATTAAAACGATTATCTTAAATTAAGAAATTTTTCTACTATAAATCTAAGTAGATTTTTGGTGTTACTAAAAACTTATACATGTTTTTCTTATATCTATCGATATTCCAAATCTAAAATTTGGAAAAATTCTTAATTTTTGATGATGATATAGAAAAATATTATTGATTGTTTAAAATTTGGAAAATTTCTTAATTTTAGAGATGCTGATTTGGCATAATTTAATTGGTTAAAAAAAACTAAAAGCTGATGTGGACACCTTTAGAGGCATTTAGCCTCAACTTTTATATAGTATAGATTAATAAATACATTCATTTCAAGTTTAGGGTTTACAGTGAGTTAGAAACTGTGGTTTAAACGTTCTTGGTTAGATACAGATAGTTCTTCTCATAAACACATTTTTTTTTGTTTTACTCCTTCCATAGCTCAATCTAAAATAGTGAAAAGGTAAAGATTTTTAAAGAGGCCTCTCTTTTTTTTTGTCAAACTAATAATTCACTCCACAGCCTAAAAGAAATAGAGTTAGATCAAAAGTAAAGTCTCCACTTTTATCACACATCTTGTACGCATCCAATGACTAAAAAACAAAAGCAAATGTTTTTTTTTTTTGCTAAAGAAAAGCAAATGTTTGATATAGATATATAAATAAACTTACTCCATCGTGTTTCTTCTATATATAACAATTAAATATGTTAATTCGACTAGTAACTAACGAGTTAAAGAAAAAAAGAACATTTCTTACCCAGTTACCCTATTCTTTTACTTTTTCTTTGTTATGTGTGCATGGAGTTTGTCCAATAAATATCTGTAAACAGCTTTTAATATAGGAATTTAAATGTGAAATAAAAAATAATTGAAACAAAGACAACGAGTGCGGAATCTTGGATAAAAAGGACACTACCCTTCCCTGTCTTTGCTCGCTGCCCGAAAAGAACATACAGAAAACACTTTCACATTAAACACTTACAGAGAGAGAAGAGAGAGAGAACATTGGTAGTGAGGAAGAAGAAGAAGAGGAGATAATGGCTCCCAGAAGATGCAAATGGGGTTCGATTTACGTGTTTCTGTTTGGTCTCTCCGTTGCCGCCTCAGTCGCCGTCGCCGCCGACGACAAGGCTCCGCCGGTTGAGGATGGTACGCTTTTCTCTAAATCTTTTTCTTTGGTCGTTTTCTCTGGTATCTTCGTGATGGGTTTTTCTTACATCGTTAATGGATTGTCGAAGAATGACTTAACTAGATAAAATCTTGAGTTAATAATATTTGATTTCTCGAATCCAATCCATCTCTCTGTTCCAAGAACAGAGGATTTAAGCTAAAAGAAATTACTTCCAGAGTATTGATTTACGGGAAAACCAGTTATTGGAGCTAAAGAACTAAAAGTTATATGTAATCTGGATTTTGAGAGTAGGTCTTAGGGTTTAGTCCCAAATGTTTATTTTACTGTCGCTGAGCCTTTTAAAAGTCAAATATGACTTATGATGATGTATAAGCAGTAAACATGTTTTATTCTATCTAGAGTATCATCATCAGTTTTAATTTTTTAGGACGTAGGGAAAATCTGGCAATTTCAATTTAATCCATGACAATAAAAAGAAAACGAAAGTTGATGGGTCTCTTTGTCAACTAATAATAAAGTAATCCCTTCATGCTTTCGGCGGTGGCAAAATTTAGAAAGGAAGCCCTTGGAGCTTCAACTAATTCTCATCTCCATTTTTAGTTTATAGAAAAATAGTGCATTTTAACTCACATACACAAATAAGTTCTCTTGGAAATTCTTTCTTCTGCGGGTGTATGATTTTAACTTTTAAGATATCATTTATCGGAAAAAAATTGTTTAGGTAATTGATTTATACGTATTTATTTTCCTGGTAATTTTGATGAATAATAAGTTCTACTCAAAATGCAAACTTGATGTAAAAAAAAAATATTGATAATAAAGAATATATAAAAACTGGAAAGGGTTCCCGCCAAATTTTTAGATTGAAGTGAAGAAGAGTCCCCGATAAAACGACATCGAAATGACCTAACACTTGTTCTGACTTGTGAGTTTTTCAACACGCTTTCCATTTTTCCACCGAAACGACCTACAATTGTCTCTGCTTTCCCTATTAGAATAGCAAATTTTGTAAGTTGTAAAATTGGGACTGTAGAGTGTAGACGTAAAAATACTGGTAATAATAGTCAAAATGAGTCCTGCAAAAAAGTGGGCCCATATCAACATATGTGGTCCCATTAAGTCAAGCATTTAGTGAAAACGTATGGGGTCGTATGGCTGGGCCCAAATATAAGACGTATGTGTGTCCTTCTTCTAATTTTTGTTTTTTTCACCTTTCCATTATCAACTATCAAGTAAACTACATGTCGAATCAAATGAGAAAGATTTAAAATGTCTCTTTTCACACAGCTAGCTTATTAAAAAACCAACTTGAACGTGATAATTTGGCGTTTCTGCAGATTTTGTCTATCTAGATATTACAATTTCACACTTGAATTTAACTCTAGAATTTTCTGTAAATAGTTCAAATTTGCTTCAACTTATCTTTTGTTTTATTAATTAATTAATGCAGGTTTGGTGATAAACGGCAACTTCGAGACGTCACCGTCGAATGGCTTCCCTGACGACGGAGTGGTTGACGGACCCAGCGAAATCCCAAGCTGGAAATCCAACGGCACGGTGGAGCTAGTCAATTCCGGTCAGAAACAAGGCGGGATGATCCTCATCGTCCCACAAGGCCGACACGCCGTCCGATTAGGCAACGACGCAGAGATCAGCCAGGATCTGACGGTGGAGAAAGGGTTTGTCTACTCGGTCACGTTCAGCGCCGCTCGCACGTGCGCCCAGCTCGAATCGATAAACGTGTCGGTGGCGTTTGTGAACAAAGACGCGGAAGACACAGTGGCGTCGAGAAACGTGGATTTGCAGACGCTATACAGCGTTCAGGGGTGGGACCCATACGCGTGGGCGTTTGAAGCGGAAGAGGATCATATTCGGTTGGTTTTCAAGAACCCTGGCATGGAGGATGACCCCACTTGTGGGCCCATCATTGACGACATCGCTATCAAGAAGCTCTTCACTCCTGATAAACCCAAAGGTTACTCTTTCTTTCACCCAACAAGCCCTTAATAGTTTCGCTTTTTCGTATTCTTAACCCTAAAGTTCTTACATTTTCAAATTTCACCCTGAATTGTTATCTGTTTCTATTATTCCTAATCCTCAAGTTCGATAATCGTTCAATTTCACCCTAATGTTTTGCATTTGCAGATAACGCGGTGATAAATGGAGATTTCGAAGAAGGTCCATGGATGTTTAGGAACACGTCACTTGGTGTCTTGCTTCCGACGAATCTCGACGAAGAAACCTCGTCTCTTCCGGGTTGGACTGTTGAATCTAACCGGGCGGTCCGGTTCGTGGACTCTGATCACTTCTCGGTTCCTGGGGGAAAACGAGCGGTCGAGCTTCTCTCGGGCAAAGAAGGGATTATTTCCCAAATGGTCGAGACCAAAGCAGACCGTCCGTACACATTGTCTTTCTCGCTCGGCCACGCAGGTGATAAATGTAAAGAACCGTTGGCTATAATGGCATTCGCAGGCGATCAGGCCCAGAACTTTCATTACATGGCGCAAGCGAACTCCAGTTTCGAGAAGGCCGGTTTGAATTTCACGGCCAAGGCCGATCGAACCAGAGTCGCGTTCTACAGTGTTTATTACAACACGAGGACGGATGATATGAGCTCCTTGTGTGGACCTGTGATCGATGACGTTAGAGTTTGGTTTTCCGGGTCGAAGAGAATCGGAGCTGGTGTTGGGTTTGGGCTTTCGGTTTTTGTTCTTCTTGCTATCGGTTTGGTTTAGTAATTCATGATTTAGATGTACCGGGAAAATGTTATTGCAAAGTGCAAACCAAGAATTCTTCCGGATTAAGCTACTTGAAATTGGAAAACATTTGTCGTTTATGCAAAAGCAATATTTTAAGTTTTAAATATTTTGAAAATCAATCGTTAACAAAATCATAATTTAGAAAATTTAAAATTAATACTTTTGTGTAAACCAGGTAACCAATGTCGATTCGGAAAAGCGTACCGGAGATCACAATCACAAACATTTCGGTCAGGTTTTTTAGAGATGTAGTAGGGTTTATAAAACTGTCAGCTCCTTTTAAAAAACTGAAATTTCGCTCAGCTTGTCTTTTCTCAGCCGTCGTCTCCAATTCCTAAATGGACGTCTTAATTGTTTAATCCGGCGAACTCATGACTAGATCCAGAAGCTGATAGACTCGCATACCTCGCTCTATCGATTCTTTGCTTCATGACCGTTTCAGATTTTTGGATCTATGATTTTACGGTGTAGAGAATTAGAGATTAGAATTAGGGCTTACCTTTTTGTTTTCATTCTGGGAATATTATGAGATGATGAAGATGATGAGATATAGCAGGTACTTAAGACGAGTCTGTGGTATCCTTTGGAATGTTTCTTGGTGCAGCAATAACTCTGCTATGCCGAATCTTCCGGATACTCAGTCTGACTGACTTTACAAAGCTTCTTTCTGATTCAATCATCTTATACTTCCCTTTGATACACTTGTTTGTTTCTCGGCTACTCTTTTGATTTTCGCACCAAAAAACAAAAAAAAATCTTTCTTCTCTGTTATGCTGTAACATCTGGTTTGAGGTTTGACTCTGTGGTGTTTATAAACGAATGTTGTTATTGCAAACTTCTTTGTTGGTTGTCTGATTGATTAGATTTTGAGTTTCTTTTATTGATGATGAGTTGCAATTTGCAAAAACATTACCACTCCAGCCTTGTAGAGAGAAAGAATATTTGGTTTTTTAGATGTTGTGAACTACTTTTAGAGATATTGGCTTCGTAGGTCTTAGACATTGAACGAAGTGATGTAGATGAGACAAAGACTAGTTCAGTTATCAATTATCAGCAAGGAGAAGAAGCTAAAGGAAGAAAAGCTGTCATGACGGTTGCAGTTAATGCCGTGGCCCTTAACATTACAAGGAAGTGATTAAGGCAGAGACGCCTAGACAGTTGAAGGATCAGCTTCAACCAGCAGAGAATCTGCAAGCTTAATAGATTAGATTAGCATATAATAATTGTAATGACACACCACTTTCACCTAGCCATATTCTCTTCGTTGTCTCTTAGAGCTATTGTTTGTTAAGACTTGAAAGACGATGATAGTTGAGATTTGGTTTTCCAGAAATCGTGTCGTTATCAAAAATATCACTACCATTTTGCCAAGAACTTGCACAATCGTTTTATCTAATTTTTTATTTGGTTTGATTTGGATAAGCAGTCTAATACCCGGTCTGGACTCGGATTGGTGAATTTCAGTTTGGTTTAGTTCGGTTCATAAAATTCGCCCACTTGTACGCGGGCCTTTGCCTTGTGAGTCCTTCCTTGTCGGTGTCTCCATTAACGCGTCTCGTCTCTTCTCTTCTCTTCTCTTCTCTTCGTCTTTCCATCGCCCGAAAAAAACCCGCCGTTAGCCAATCGGTAAACGCGGCGGAGAAATTTGATAATTCTTAGATCTCTGTGTCGCGCCGGTGTGGGGGAGGAATTTAGATTAATTGGATCTCAATAATGGACGAGGAAGCAGCCAAACCTAGAGACACCACCACGAATCAGCAGCATCAATACTATTACGGAACGTTTCAAGGCGTAGCGAATTATCACCCTCCGGCTCCGCCACCGCAATTGCTACCGCTCCCGCAGCATCCGATTGCTGCGAATTCCGTGTTTCCCGGACATGTTTATCAGAATCTCCAAGGTTTTAATCAATCTCTCTCTCTCTCTTTCATCTTGGATAATTGCAACGTATTCTGTTTTTTTTTTATTGTTCCGTGTTTGAGATTGTTAGGTCCTCCTGGTGGATTCGTGAATTACGCTCAAGGATTCCCAGTTGTTCCTGGTACTTTGATTTCTTATCTTCAATTTTGGTGGAAAGATCTATTACACATTTCTCATTAGGATTGAATTTGTTTTTTGTTGTTCTGTTTGTTCAACGTTACGGTGTTGATTCTGGGTTTTGCTGTTTTTAGAATATACAGTGATTGAAGTGAGACCGATGAGAGAGCATGAGCTTCCTTGCTGTGGCTTTGGCATGGGCTGGTTCTTGTGAGTAAAACTTAAAAAAAAAAACATATACATCTTGTGACTTGAAAATCTTGTTCTTGTTTTGCTAATTAAAGGTTTGTGTCTTTTGGTTTCAGGTTTATCATGGGCTTCTTGTTCGGTGGGATCCCTTGGTACCTCGGTGCTATTATCGTTCTATGCACATCTGTTGATAACCGCGAGAAAGCAGGTTACGTTGCCTGTGCAATCGCCGTGAGTATCTTTCTCTTTCCCTCTTTCGTTGTAGAGCCACTGTGTGTAATCATAGTGTGTAATCTCATTTTGGTTGTTTGAAATCTTGCAGTCCGTTGTCTATTTGATTGCGTTCACGCTTGGGATGGCTGGGAATGTTAGCATCTGGTGAAACTCCCGAATCCTGTATATATCTCTACATTTGTACACGTTACATGTTGATATGTCTATATTATTATTACCAGTCATGGAAGCTATATATATTTTAACAACTTATGTTACTATGTACATGTTGTTGATTACCTTGGTGGCATCTTCATATAATATATTTAGTTGTTTGCTTTGATGATGGCTACGATTAGAACTTTCAACATATGTACCAATGAAGCTGAACTCGTTTCAAGTCTTTTGAAATTTTACACATTATCTCTCTAATTCTGTAACTTTGAAAAACATATTCGTTATCCTAATTATCCACACAAAAAAGGTTGTGATTAAATGTATGTTAAAAAAAAAAAAAAGGAGAATTGGGATCGACGATATCGTTTGATCCACAATCTCTCTTCTCCGATCTCGATTCGGCACTCGAAACGGCCATCGACTGGGCATGTGGTCCAGGAAGCGCCGATTGCGCCGGGATCCAGCAAGACGGACCTTGCTACGATCCGTCGGATATCCTGAAGATGGCGTCGTATGTTTTCAACAATTAGTTTGCAGCAATTTTGATCGATCTGAGGTTTTCTTTGAAATTTAGAAAATGATTCTTAGTTTGATGGGTTTTGAGTGAAATCTTTGAGTAGCTCTGCTTCATTAGTTTCTGGCATTAGAAGGGTAAAGTTACTTCATTTTTTCTTTTGATCTTGGTAAGCCCTTTATTGTTCATATATCAATCCATTGCAGTTTCTGCATAACACAGAATAACACAAAAGCTATTAAAGCAAATAATCTGAAATGTTCTCATCAACAATAGAGCTTGGTTTCGTTAAGCTTATTAATAGTTACACACACTCATGCGCTTGAAGTCTGTTGTGCAGTAAGAGAGTGAGCAATGGCGGTATCGTTGATGCCACTTCGACGCAGGGAACAAGTGCACAAGAATACTCGCATCTTAGCCGAACAAGACGGATCTTTAGCAGCTGGTCGTTGCCCTTCATCATTGTGACAGTGACACTTGGTGATTGAAGGTAAACCTATTTTGATCTCTCCTTTTCCTCAATCCTCAATTTTACGTAATTAAAATGGTTCTGCTTCTTTAATGAAGCCCTGCTATTTAGTTCTTTACTGTCTTATATTACCACTATTGAAAAGTTAACTAGAAAGGCACCAACATTAGCTTTTGTATCAGAATGTATCTTTTGACCAAACTTATACACCAACTTACAATAGGTTATAGCAGATGCATTTTACTTATTTCCACGAGCTCTTTTTGTTCGTTTTACAGGCTGCTGATTCTCAGGTTGTCTCGGACTATGTTTTATGTACGCTGAATCATAGTCATGTTGTTTAACAGAGATGCATATCCAGTGGCTTATTGGGCTATTTTTCCTTGTTTTGATTAGATGGATTGTTGACTGAAGCATTGTATGAGCAGAACATGCTTCAGAACATGCTTCACACTGGCCTCATTGTTGGAGTCTCTTGTTTTATGTTCTGCTATAAATCATATAAAACTTATGTCTTCTTTTGCTTTCTCTTGATAACATGTTTGCATCTCTATGACATTGGATTAGTGAGGCACCAAGTATTTTGTTTTTATCTTGTTGTTCGTTTTTTTAGTTAATGAAGTCTCGGAATTCAGTAAAATTTGTTTTTGTTGAAACTGACATTAGTTAACACGGAATAAAGCCCAATGGGCTTTAAGATTTCGGATCCAGTTGAAGCCATTGTGGACGAAACTTTGAGATTAGGGTTTTAATGTTTCCTTTGTCTCTTATTAGGTCATCCTATATAAGAGCTGCGAGAAGAGTGGGCGTGTCTTTTGTAGAAATCAGTCATCGGCGGACACAAGTCTTTCAACGGCGTTGCTCTCTCCTCTCCTGACGAAAATGGGTGTTTTCAGGGTAAAAGCTCGGGACATCTCTGGTTCCAGTTTAGCAATTGATGTTGTTGAGTTCTGGATTCGGAAAAATCTGATAATCCGTGAGTTTCTTGTTGCAGTTTCACCAATACCAGGTTGTGGGAAGAGCTCTCCCTACGGAGAAGGATGAGCATCCCAAGATTTACAGGATGAAGCTCTGGGCCACTAACGAGGTTCGTGCCAAATCCAAGTTCTGGTTAGTACATTTTTCTTTTCTCTATTATTCGTAACTATTGCAGGGTCGTGTTGCTGAATCGATATTTGAAGGAATTTGTATTGTATGTGCTGGATTCAGGTACTTTTTGAGGAAGCTGAAGAAGGTTAAGAAGAGCAATGGGCAAATGCTGGCCATCAACGAGGTACTTAATCATTTACTCTTTTCTCATTCATCAGAAAAATGGCATTAGTCTTGTTTTACAGTGTTAGAGATGTCATGTTTGAATCTTTGTTGATATTTGTCATGCGACACTTTGTCAGCTTGTTCACAGCTTCAACCAGTTTCTCTGATAATGCGCCAAATCTTTGTTACTGTGTATGCCATTTCTATTTGTTCTCTTTATCATTTGGTGTTGTGACAGATCTTTGAGAAGAACCCAACAAAGATCAAGAACTTCGGAATCTGGCTGAGGTACCAGAGCCGTACAGGTTACCACAACATGTACAAGGAGTTCCGTGACACAACACTGAACGGAGCAGTGGAGCAAATGTACACGGAGATGGCATCAAGACACAGAGTGAGATTCCCTTGCATCCAGATCATCAAGACCGCCACAGTCCCAGCCAAGCTCTGCAAGAGAGAGAGCACCAAGCAGTTTCACAACAGCAAGATCAAGTTCCCGTTGGTTTTCAGGAAGGTTAGACCTCCCACCAGAAAGCTCAAGACTACCTTCAAGGCCTCCAAGCCCAACTTGTTCATGTAAAACCTCTCCTCTTGTTGTTGAGGGATGAGGTTGCTGTTTTCTTTTTTTGGGGTAGAATCTTGAATAACTATTATGCTTTTTGATGTTTTCGTTGCTGGATATCTTTCTTTTTTTTTGGCACTACAATATTCAGATTTTCTTCTTCTTAAAAGACCTTTATGAGTTAATTGTATCCTAATCTCATTATTCGACAAACTAAACAAGTGTCCAACTTCCTAGTTTTAAAAACGAACGTACCCAACACGTTTCCAAATAGCCTAATTCAAGAAACTTATCGAAACGTGAAACGCAAAGTGAATAGAGTTTCCGTGCAACGTAGGTTTTAAGCAAATCAGAATCGAGTTTTAAAAGTTAAGAAATGTATAATTAATTATCTGAGGGCATACAAGTAACAGTAAAAATCTAATGATACAACCCAAAAAAATCATATAGCCAACATTAATAGCGATAATTTCGAGCTAACGACGTCGACGCATCTCCTCCATGGCTCCTTCCACCAGCAAGATCACACAGTTTGTCATAGAGTGACTCATACGTCCGCAACAACTGTTTCGCATCTTCGTCTTCCTTGGGATCATCAACTTTCCACCACGCGTCACTCTCCACCTGCAACGAATGCGCCGCCATAGCCGCCGCAGCTGTCTTCCTTCTTTCTTCCTCCGCATTTGATTCCTCCATCACACTATTGTACTTTTTGCAGAGCTCGTCCAGTTTCATTTTCTTGTGTGCTTCCACGATCGACGAAGACGACGAGCGTTCCTGGCCGTTGATCATCACTGGGTTATCTCCGTTGAGAAACCGCTCCGCCACGGCTTCGAAGGACGGGCTACCGAACGTGTACGGTTTCCCTGCGCCGGAATACACAAGGAATCCGACTTCAGCGCCGCAGAGAATGGAGATCTCACTGAGCTTAGTGTAGATTCCAGATCTACGCTTGGAGAATGTGACCATTCTGTCTTCGTCTTTTTCTACTTTTTTTATGTTAATCTTTTGTTTCCCTCTGGTTTTCTTTCCTCTCATTTTTCTTTGGCAAAGATTAAGTATATCGAAATTAAGAATGTGTTTTTTGTTTTAGTTAAAGGAATATGTTTTTTGGTGAATGTGAGATGGGGTTTTTATAAATGAAAATGTTGTAGTAACAAAAAAAAAAAAAATGTAGTAATAATTATGTTGCATGAAAATGAGTCAATACTTTTAAATGTTTTTGGAAAGGTCCAAATAACAATTTAAACTATTGACTCATTTTTATGCAACATAATTTCGATAACTTTGTTACTACAAATAATTTCATCTATAAAAATCCTATCCCACATCCACTAATTAATAAGCATACATACTGCTAATACAAAAACATATTCTTATTTCATGAACTATTTTTATTCTAATAAAACTTTAACTAATAAAAACATTGTCTCTCTAGAGCAATAAAACTTTAACTAATAAAAACATTGTCTCTCTAGAGCAATGACACACATAAATCGAAAATCATATAAATTTTTAAAGGTGACAAAATATAAAAATAAAAAGTTTGTCCAACAGAAGCTATAAAAATGATATTATCGAGTAAAAATAAGTACCTAATAAATAAAAAAAATGGTCTATGCGCAAAGATTACGCAAAGATGATACACATAAATCGAAAATTGGTAGAAAATTTTAAATGTGACAAAAATAGAAAAGAAAAGTTTGACTAATATAGTTTTTGCTACCAAAATGATACTACGAAAAAAATAGTACCTAATATATCGAAAATGGTTCTTACGCAAGAATGACACGCATAAGTAGAAAAATAGTATAAAGTTTTAAAGGTGATACAAAAGAAAAGAAAAGTTTGACCAATATAGTTTATGCTATGGAAATGATACTAACCAGTCAACAAGAAATATAGTAGCTAATAAATCGAAAATAGTATTTCCGCAAAAATGATAAATCGAGAAATGGTATAAAACTTTAAAGGAGACACAAAAAGAAAAGAAAAGTTTGACTAATATAGTTTATGCTATGGAAAGGATAGTAACCAGTAAAAAAGAGAGTACATAATAAATCGAAAATAGTCTTTGCGCAAAAATACATAAATCGAAAAATGATTAATTTTTTTTTTAAATGACCATAAAATAAAGTTTGATTTTACCAATACTTAACATTATACGGTTTAGTTACATAATTCAACCAGTAATAATAAGACTCCAAAATATAAATGGTCACAAAAACTAAACTAAAAACTTAACTCTACACTAAAAATATAAAACATCACTTATTACATTTTCATTCTTTATAATTATATGTGTGTGGATGCTGAAAACCACACTCGAAATTTGTATGTTTTGCAAAGAAGAAACTTAGAAGAATTTAGGGTTAGATTCTGTAAGTCGAATGAATCGTAAATAATGATTTAACAAAAGAGATTTGTATTAATCAAATGATAAATGTTATAAGAAATCTGAAGAGAGAAAGAACTATTCTCAAAGGAAAAAAAAGCTGAATCAGAAAGAAGAATATATTTTATAAGTATAGAATCAGGTAAAAATTGATTAGAAAGAAGGTCCCGATCCGAATTGGCCTCTTGCTCCTTTTATAACTCCATAAGCAGCTACGAACCTCCTCTGCGCATCTCGCCACGTGCAGCTAACGATCTCGGTGATCTCGGACTTGACCGGATTTGAATAAGATCCTCTTTGACTCGTTCTATTTCATCACGACGACCTGGTCTTTGATCGAGTTAGAGCTCGTCTTAAGTCATCCGGAATAGCTCGAATGACATTTAGCTAGGATTCGACGGGTATACTTGATGGGCTCGAGGTCTTCCGTTTGGGTTTGAGTAGGCTTGGCCTTTAGTTATAGATCGGATTAATGGGCCCTTATGGGCTGGATTCCAGGTGTGGAATCCGGGTCCAACAATGTGCTCTTTTATTATGTAGATTGTGTCGATTTTCATTATGCATATTCAAGTTATTTTCAAAGAGATTTTCTTCATTCACTTCAGTAACTTATCTTTCATTTAGCTGATTCTATGTAAGTAAATCATAAAGATCTAGAAAGGCATTTAAATATATCATATCCATTTAAATATAAATATGGGATTTTGTCCAAATGGATATGACAAATCTCAAAATGTATTTTGTTTCATAATATATGGACTAACGAGTTTTTATAAATTTTGAAAACAAAATGAAAATTATGTTATTAGGCTTTCTTAGATACTCTTTTAAAATGAAAAAAAAATAGTCGGATCAGTTTATTTTTACTTAAGACACATTTCATTCATCAAATTTATAAAAATCTCAAAATGTATCAATTTTTTTCAAAATTTATGAACCCGGCCCTACGAGATTTTACAGATTTTGAAAAAAATTGAAAAATTATGTTATAAGGTTTTCTTTGATACTCTTATACAACAAAAATAGTATAATCAATTTATATTCACTTTAGACACATTTCATTCATTAATTTAGAAAAAATTCAAATTGAATGATTTTGTTTCATAATATGTGGACTAACCCCTACGTGTTTTTACAAATTTTGAAAAAACTTGAAAAATTATGTTATAATTAGTCATTTTTAGATACACTTTAACAATGAAAAAATAACAGAATCAGTTTATTTTTACTTTAGACACAATTTATTAATTAATTTATAAAAAACTCAAAATGTACCAATTATTTTCAAAATTTATAAACCCGGCCCAACGAGCTTTTTGCACATTTTGAAAAAATAGAAATAACATGTTATTAAGCTTTCTTAGATACTCTTTTACAATAAAAAAAACCTATATCATTTTATTTTCACTTTAGGCACATTTTATTCTTTAATTTAGAAAAACCTCAAAATGTATGAATCTTTTCATAATATGTTGGCTATGCCCTACAAGTGTTTACAATTTTTTTAAAATTTGAAAAATTATGTTATTTGGCTTTCTTAGATATTCTTTTACAATGAAAAATAGCTTGATTAGTTTATTTTCACTTAGACACATTTCATTCATTAATTTATAAAAACCTCAAAATGTACCATTTTTTTCAAAATTTATGAACCCGGCCCTACGATATTTTTCAGATTTTGAAAAAAAATTTAAATAACATGTTATTAAACTTTCTTATATACTCTTTTACAATGAAAAAAATATATGGATCAATTTACTTATAATTTAGGCACAATTCATTCATCGATTTATAAAAACCTCAAAATGTATGAATTTTTTTTATATATTTTTTTCATTGTAAAAGAGTATATAAATTTTGAAATTGATCCATATATTTTTTTCATTTTGAGGTATTTACAAATTTTGAAAAAAAATTGAAAAATTATGTTATTAGGCTTTTTTAGATACTTTTTTACAATTAAAAAATATTTGGATCAGTTTATTTTTACTTTAAACACATTTCATTCATTAATTTATCAAAAATTCAAAATTTACCAATTTTTCTAAATTTATGAACTTGGCCCTACGAGATTTTGCAGATTTTGAAAAAAAATAAAATAACATGTTATTAAGCTTTCTTATATACTCTTTTACAATGAAAAAAAATACTTGGATCAATTTTTTTTCACTTTGGACACATTTCATTCATTAATTTATCAAAACCTCAAAATTTATGAATTTTTTCATAATATGTGGTTAACCCCTACGAGTTTTTACAAATTTTGAAAAAATTGAAAAAATTTGTTATAAGGTTTTTTTAGATACTATTTTACAATGAAAAAAGAGTGGGATCAGTTTATTTTCACTGTAGACACATTTAATTCATTAATTTATAAAAACCTCAAAATGTACTAATTTTTTCAAAATTTATGAACCATCCCTATGAGATTTTGCAGATTTTGAAAAAATTGAAATAACATGTGATTAAGCTTTCTTAGATACTCTTTTACAATAAAAAATATATGGATCACTTTATTTTCACTTTAGGCACATTTCATTCTTTAATTTAGAAAAACCTCAAAATGTATGAATCTTTTTATAAAATGTGGGTTAACCCATGCGAGTGTTTACGAATTTTGAAAAAAATTGAAAAATTATGTTATTAGGCAAATTTCATTCATTAATTTATGAAAACCTCAAAACGTATGAATTTTTTCATAATATATGGGTTGCTAACACTTACGAGTTTTAACAAATTTCAAAAAAAATTGAAAAATTATGTTATTAGGCTTTCTTAGATACTCTTTTACAATGAAAAAAATATTTGGATCAGTTTATTTTCACTTTAGACATATTGCATTTATTAATTTATAAAAACCTCAAAATGTACCAATTTTTTCAAAATTATGAACTTGGCCCTATGAGATTTTGCAGATTTTGAACAAAAATTAAAATAACATGTTATTAAACTTTGTTATATACTCCTTTACAATGAAAAAAAATAGGCACATTTCATTCTATAATTTAGAAAACCCTCTAAATGTATGAATTATTTCATAATATGTGGGCTAACTCCTACGAATTTTTACATATTATGAAAAAATAAAAATTTATGTTATTAGGTTTTCTTAGATATTTTTTTACAATGAAAAAAAGAGTGGGAACAGTTTATTTTCACTGTAGACACATTTAATTCATTAATTTATAAAAACCTCAAAATATACCAATTTTTTCAAAATTTATTAACCCGTTCCTAGGAGATTTTGCAGATTTTGCAGATTTTTTAAAAAATGAAATAACATGTTATTAAGCTTTCTTATATACTCTTTTACAATGAAAAAATATTTGGATCACTTTATTTTCACTTTAGGCACATTTCATTCTTTAATTTAGAAAAACCTCTAATGTATGAATTTTTTTCATAATTTGTGGGCTAACCCCTACGACTTTTACATATTTTGAAAAAATTGATAAATTATGTTATTAGGTTTTCTTACTCTTTTACAATAAAAAAAAATAGCCGGATCAGTTTATTTTCACATTAGACACATTTCATTAATTAATTTATAAAAACATCAAAATGTATCAATTTTTTTCAAAATTTGTAAACCCGGTTCTACGAGATTTTACAGATTTTGAAAAAACTGAAATAACATGTTACTACAACACAGTTTTATCCTCACGATTTGGATTAGCATTATCGACTTGTGTTCTTAATTTATTATCTACTGTCGAGTTGTACTAATTGAGGTTCTTCCGAAGTGTTGGGTTTATTACATCAATAAACCATTAACCATTCACTTACAATATAAAAAATGTCTGAGTTCATAGAAAACATACAATGTAGGTTTTCGATTGATCAGCATTTTTATCAAAATTAATAATTTACTTGTAGTTTCATATTGTTTTCTAACAAATCTCTAGTAGACTTACTACAAGAGTACAAGGTATCAAATCGCCAACTAGTTACCACCACTATTCTACACGGATCTCATACGGTGTTTGCTTATTAACCGGACTCACTCGGCTTAACGTCTAAAAACCAGACTAACAAAACTCGGCTTACTCGGCATCAGCCATCGGCCTAAGGACCAAGCTAACTCCTGCCACTAACCATACTTGTCAAGTTGGGGTCGGTCGGTGGGTCCAAGCGGTCCAAAATCTTGAAATGGCCAGACCTACACATCATTTGATACCACAGTTTAGCCCATATTGATAACCAAAACAAATGCAAACTAACACTTTTGAAATGCGAGTAATCTTATATCATAACAGCGTATTTAGTGTTATGGAGATAGATAGAGACAGAGAGAAGAAAACAAGCTCATATACCCTCCAAAGCACTTTGCCTTGAATAAGACCGTAAGGTATAGGACCAAACATTCTCGAGTCTCTCGAGTTATGAACATAGTCACCTTGCACCCATACATGTCCTTTAGGAACCTAAAACCAAAGGAAATGTCAACAGATCAAAATCGCCATATACAACATCTTTTCTCATTCAAAAGGAAAATCGTTTCTGCAAAAATAGCATTAACATTGCTAAATATCAATTTAACAAGATTCAACCTTCCAAGACTCTTTAACTTGGAAATCAAATCTCTGAATTGGAAAATAGTTAAATCGAACGCGATACTCATCTACACCAACATTTCGAAATGAAACAACTTGTGGTCACCCACTCTCCCAACAATGTAGCAAATAGAACATTCAAATCTGATTCAGAAGCAAGATAAAAGGACAAGAGGTTGATAGCAACATACCACGATGGTTTTGGAGTGATCGTTCTTCCCTGGATCAACCACAAAGCTTATACAATCTCCTTCAATTCCAACCACTCTCTTGGTCGGAGTCTTTTTAGGGTCTTCTGGAGATTGAAACACAACGATATCTCCACGGCTCAGTTTCTCCGACCTCGTTGTGATTCGTTCCGCCAGTAAGACATTTCCCCAAGGATGAAGCGTCGGGATCATGCTCGGACCAAAAGACTGCTCCAAAATTAAAATAGCTGAGCAAGAGATAAACCTCCATGGAAAATCAACACCAAGGTGACTTAGATTAAGGCGTGACTCACGTATATAGGGAAGCCGACATAGTTTGTGGTTACATGGAGGAAGCAGTAGATTTTCCCGAGAAACACGCCGCTTTTCATCGCTTGTCGTGAAGCTATGTTCCAGAACGAAGACGAAGACCCCATAGCCTGATTCTGCAATTCAATCCAACGAATCCAGATTCAACCTAACCTCACTCCATCTCCGAAACTATGCATCTTGTATAAATCGTGGAAGCTCGCTCAAACCCGGTTAACCAATAAAAAAATCGTCTTAAATTTCTCAAATCCGGTTTACATAAAATTTTGTTAAATTCTCGTCCAAAACTGGTACGTATAGATCCCGGTTTATGCGTTGTACTTAACGTGATGTCCCTTGCAAGTTACAATGATCAATATACATAATGTATTGTGTAAACATCGAAAGACGAGAAGAGATGTATCAAAACAAGAAGCAAGTTACGAAGCAAATCACAGACCATAATAATAGTTACTGGTTACAAATGACTACACTGAAAGTGTTTAACCATACAAGTAAAAGCTCAAATCAAACCCCATTAACACACAAAACGCAAAACATAGAGAGATAGAGAGATTCAAGAACATACTATATATATAAGTAGATCCCATCCTGCAAAAGGAAGAGAGGAGAGGGAGAGAGAGAGAGAGAGAGAGAGAGAGAGAGAGAGAGAGAGAGAGAGAGAGAGAGAGAGAGAGAGAGAGAGAGAGAGAGAGAGAGAGAGAGAGAGAGAGAGATGTCCAGATAGCGCTGGACCGGTTTACCTCTCCAAGAACCACAGTGATGGAAGAAAGCAATTCAAGATTGGTGGTTTGAGAAATGCCCAACGCCAAGTTTCTGCGCCTCGATCTTAAGCGATTTGAGGTACTGAACAGCTTCATCAAGAACGCAAGCTGTATTCATCTCTTCTCCTCCAGGGACAATTCTCCTCAACACTCCCATCATCTTCTTCATCTTCATCTTCTTCCTTCCTTTCCCATCATTGTTGTTACAACTCGCGCTCCCCGACAAACTCTTGCTCTGCTTCTTCGAGTTGTTGTTGTTATACCCGTAGCTGGAGCAACAAGACTCAGCTGATGTGTTCCCATAGTCCCTGGAAGCGTTACGAGCTGTGCTTACCTCTTCCGAATCACCACCATCCTCATCCTCGTCATCACCATCTTCGTAATCTTCATCGGTGCTCAAGAGGGCATCGATCTCATTCGGATCCTCTTGATGGGAAGTGGATACTCCTTGCTCATAGTTACCGTAACTCTCCCCGACATACTCGTTCTGGAATGTCGTAGCTAACCCGTTCAACGATGGGGAGTTCATGAGCTTATGAGTCAGCTCAGGATGGTACATCACTTGGCTACGGTGGTCGTATGTTTGATCGAAAATGACAAAGTTCTTCGGACAGACCGCAGAAGGCTGAAGCTCAACACCATGGAATGGCAACTTCGCGCATGGTGGGAACAAACCATCAAAGGATGACCCTGACGCGTAAGGAAAGTTCCTATTTCCGTCACCCATTTCGTCGGACAAGTAAGGAAACTGATTGTTCTGCATCAGAAACCCGTGCAAAGTGAAACACAAAAGGAAACAAAAAAAAAAAAAAAAACAAAGTCCTAAAACTGCGAGCTGCTTTAATTTCTCTACTACCAAATTTGCCTCTGTAAGCTTCGAGCTGCTCGGTTACTACTACGCTAAAGTTGACAAGCGAACCAAATGCTAAAATCAAGTTATGGCCATCGTACTCAAGATATCACGAATATTCCACCAGAGACGTTACCCCCCACCCAAACCAGAATCTCTCCCAACCCACAGAGTTCAGATGTCAACACAGCTCTCCAGGACACCAGACTCTTAATATCTCAACAAACTTCTTTCGAAAATCAAAAGTAGATAGCCGCCCAAAAAACCCCAATTTCCGGAAACTCCAGACGCCAGACTACGTTACAGGCTTAAGCAACTGTCTGAAATACTCTGCCTGCAAAGTTGATTAAAAGAAAAGTTGAATATGAGACAAACTTTATGCTATTTTACTTGAATCTATTAGACTATTCACCTACCACTTTTTTTTTTTAATGTAGCTATGACATTCTTAAACATTTGAAAAGGTTGGTTAGGGAATGCAGTACCTGACAAACTTGAACGGATTGGTAATTAGCAATGAAACATGTAGTCATCATAAAGGTTCCTATCTCCTTCAATGCTCGGTTTCCCTTCTTGTTTCCAACAATGCACATTCTCACACTAACCAAAGTTATATAGGCACAACGACAAAGAGCTACTCCGACTACCGGAAACCAACGCCTGCAAACACAAGAGAGGGATGTTGCCAAATAAGAAAATTTCGTGGAGTCACCCAATGCAAGGCCAAAGCATAACGTTATATTTGTTAAATGTAAGATATGAAGGCAAAAACTAAATTAAAAGAAATTACCAACTTCCAAGACTTAGACATGAATGGGTTAGTAGTTGGGGAACAGAAGAAAAGATGTAGAATAATGAAGCTGGAGAGCAAAAGATTCTTACCTGAAAGGATCAAATTTACAGAATCACGAGGAAAAAGACAACCAGACGAGTGCAAGTCCTGTTGAAAAACATGAAGAAAGACGTCCACGGCATCTTGATTCTTCTTCCACTGTTAACTTCAGTTTTATATGTATTTAAAGTCCGTTCCTTTTTCTCACTAACTGCACAAGCAAACAAAATTAGGACCAATAAATATATTGAAGTTGAAAGGCACTGAAATCGAGGTGGAAAACCAAGACACAGGAGATATTTCAATTCATGGTTCAGAAATGAAAAGAGTATCAGCGAACAATAAACAGAGAGCTAAGCCAAACAGAGCACCATGACCAAAGCCATTAACATCGGATCTACTACGAGGAATGTTTTTTTTTTTGGGTTTTACTCTAAATGCGATAGTGATCATCACCAAGCAATTTCAAGATAGCTTAAAAAACAGAGCACACAAAAAAGGGATCTCTGCGTGATCATGAATGGTTTATTCACAAGGATAGCAAAATTTATTTATAAACCATATCAGAGAAAAAAACAGAATTCAGTCGGGGGGGGGAATAATACAGCGATCATCTGAGCAAAAAATATGCAATAGCGTAGCTAGTAAAGTAATCAAACGAGCGAAAATTACCATCAAAGTAATAAGAGATTAAAACACATTAATAAAGAAAAAATGAAAAACCCTAAGTCAGAAATTGCGGCGGAACAAAGAAGCAACAACATACCGTAGAAATCAAAAGCCTTTATTTGAGTAAAGAAGATGAAATCGAAATGAATCTCTCCTGCGTAAAACTTAAGCTCAAGCTTGATCAAAATTCGGAAGAGGAAGAGGTTGCTGTTGTTGTTGCAGGGGGAAGATCTAGAGAGAGAGAATCAGGTAAAAGGGAGGAGAAATAGGAGTAAGTGACAGAGAGCGTGGCTTTCTTTTTCTGGTGCGGTTTGTTTGTTTTCGTTTGGTTTGTCCATTTTCATTTTTAATCACCAACATTGTTTAAAGTTTTTTTTTTCTTTTTCGAAATAAAAATTTCCTTGCACGCTTTTTCTGCACTTGTGTTTTTAAATTATAAGCAAGCAAAAAGAGGTTAAACTTTAGTGGAATTTTTGGAAATATCCGTGTTTTTGCACTCCTATTAATTTGATTCATCCAAGAGAGAAAATCTTGGACAAAATATGTCTTTTTACGAGTTAGATTAGATAAAAAAAATCTTGCAGTAGATGGATGGCCTGCATACTAGTGGTAATTAAAATAATAAATTTAATTATTTCATCCCTCAAAAATGAACTAAAAAGAGTGTCCGTCCAATTAGAGAAATAAGTACATTAGTACAAATTTCTGTAAGATAATTATAGCATAACTGATATACACATTATGTAAAATGGAATACATTAGGATGACAACACTATTTTTAAAAGCGTAACACATGTATATTACTACATGTAGAGATAAAAAATTTTGAAACGGAGAAAATACAAAAGTTTTTTAAAACAATAATATATAGTGGTATAAAATAAAAATAAATAGTGGTAATGGGAAGGAAAAAAAGGAGGGAGCACGCGTGAGAGGATGGACAGAAGAGAGTCAAACACGGGGAGTGTGAGCCGTTGGATGAAACAATCTGAGTGGTTTCCGTTTAATGCGGGCATGATGGTGACCGTAGGATTGCGAGAGCACGCGTGAAAAGCTTTGTGGGCCCCTACCAAATTCTTCTTTGACAATTAATTTTGTTTGTCACAACAACAAATAATCGACAATACTCTCACTCACTCATCTCGGGCTCTTGCCCCAACCCATACTTCTTCCAAAGAATCATACTTATTTCGAAACCAAACTCATGATTTTTTTTTTCTGTACAATTGAGCTGTAATAATTATAGGTTTCTTAAAAAACAAAACAAAAGAATTGAGAGTTCTCTGACTCATTGTTGGCATGCGGATTTTTTTTTTTTCACTAATTTGATTTGATTGGTAGCCATAAACAATTACAGACATGGTTTAAAATTCACTGTTTGTTTTGCTACTAATCACGCAAACAGTAGGTAAGGATAGAATATTCGGTTGAAAAGTAAACATTTGGCAATAAGTAATAACAACGAATAAAATAACCGCGTCCACATATGAACCGTGTGGTTTAATTCAAATCATAATTTGGAATACTAGTTTCTAAGGAAACGATGCCACATTTGTTTGAACTGAAGCAATAGATCCAAACATTTTACCTTAAGCAATAGATGCAATCATCCAACATAATTTGAGTGGCAATAGATCCACCTTAAACCATGTCTCTTAAGTAATATAGACAAAAATTAGTGATTCTGAATAATTTTTCATACATTATTAAATACATAAACCTAAAAATATAAAAATATTAATATTATTAGGTGAAATAGCATATTAACTTTGCGAAGAACCCAAATTGTAAGAACAAGAGATTTACTGATGTCATAATGATCTTAAGTATTGGCATGAAAACAATTTAGTGACAAATTATCAAATACTAGTAAAAGAAAGCAGCGTTAAGATCTTGTGTTGAGTTGAACCAACATAAACCTCTAAACTTCGAAGTATTGTGGCACCAACTGTTGTTCATGTCGTGGAATCTAGATATTTAGTTGAAGCGATGAACAAAAAATCAGAAAAGACATTTTATACGAAAGGTGATAGTTGTTTAGCTAAGAAGAAAGGTGTGGTCCATCCATGGATAATCGTTCCATGCTGATCCGCTAACAACTACTACATCTTTTGAATGTCTTTTGAATCAAGAATGCTACAATGGTTATGATACCCATAACTCGAGCTTGGGGACAAGTTCTAAGTATAAGAGGTGAATAAATGATACATGACTATGGTTAGATTGGTTTAAGCATAGTTAGAGTATTTGAACCAAGACGATCTATCACAACAACCTGACCAAATGACCTATCATGATGACCTATTACGACGAACCGTCACTTAGTCAAATTCACAGAGATGAACTACAAATGGTTTGATCTCTCTTAAAAGGGTATGTAGGCAACCTTCCATGAGCTGCAACTATAAATATGAAATATGTTGATATCCTATCAACATGTCATCGCCCATCTATCATTAACTGGCTACGACTTCATCTATAACGGGATTCTCCGAGCTCCACATCTCACATTGACAATCTAAGTCTTTGTTTGACTATTCAGCTGAAATCTACGTTCAACAGTTTTTACATTCTTATAAAATGGATTTCACATTTTCACTATACTATAATCATTCCGCTTAACGATAGTTTGATGTATTGGTACATTTATCTAAACTAGTATTTGTGTATAATGTGAGAGCTATAAAAAAATAAGGTACTAGTTTAATAGCATATAAGTGATTTAGATGAGTATAATTATGTGATATTGCTTTGATTAACATTGACTTGCAATTGCTATGAATGAACATTAAAATCATGTTAACATTTAGATAAAGCCATGATTTGAAAAAGTGTGGTATTTGAAATTTTGATCATCTCTATCTCTACATGGTATGAGACGCAGTGGCGGATCCACGTTGTAGGGAGGTGTGGCAAGTGTCCCATGCTAAATTTTATAAATTTCATTTTCATGTATAGATAAATATAACAGATAAAACTCATCTAGCTCAAGTGGTTTCATATTTTACTTTTGCTCTTTATAACCCAAGTTAAATTATAATTAGTATTTATATATTTGTACCCCATATACAATTATCTTTTGGATCCGTCCCTGGTTGTACATCATAACAAGATTGGTTTCTGGTTGATGTGAAGTCAGGTCAAACCTAATTAAGACAGCTAGACAAGAAGACGACTTATTACTTATTACTTTATTAGCGTCACAAAACCTTTTTTTTGAGAAAACTGTCAATATAACACATACTTTTATACCTTTGCTTTGATAACTACAATCATTCTTGCTCTATTTTAAAAGTCAACGGTTGAAAATGTGCAATGCTAGTTTTACAAAATAAACGATTCGATAAACATAGTTTGTTTTATAATTTTTGTTTCTGGACAAAGTTAATCGCTTCGAACTTTGATTCACGTTGTTCCATTGAGTTCAGAAGCTACCAAAAGTCTTAAATTCGCCAAAAATGGTAAGTATGTACGTAATATCATAATTTCCATAGTATCGAATTATAAAGAAAAAAACGTTAAGGCGCAATATTACATAATTCAAAAGATGAGAGTTTTATCTGCAATAAACTTGAAAATTACAACACCAGTTAAACTTAAACCCAGCTCGATATAGTCATAAACCCTTCCACTTTTCTCGCGCCGCCTTCTGCGTGTCCATCTCTCTCAAACTTCTCGTACTCCCTCCATCAATTCCGGCCTCAGGCAAGCTTCTTCGAGATACTATTATTAAGTTGTTGTTGTGTAGAGTCGATCCTTGTGGCGTACAAACCCTAATTTCAGTGTTCCCTGTGCAGTGACACAGGTTCCACAACCTCAGAACCCTAAACCCAACCATGGTTGTCAAAGGGGTAGATACGGTTCCGAAAATCGAAGACTTTAAGGAGCTTCACAATCTCGTCACGCATCATATACAGTCGTTCGATTACATGAAGGAGAAAGGGCTCGAAGTTATGTTCAATCGAATCCAACCCGTTTCGATTTTTGATCCAGACACCGAGAATAAGCTGACCAATATCCTTTTTTCACATACCGTTTATAGTTACTCCATGGCTCGTATTGGCAAAATCGTTTGCACTTTGGTTTTCGTCTTGCTTTAGATTTTTAGAATTTGTACTCTGTGTGATTCCTTGACAAAATGTGATACTTTGGTTAGAAAATCCAGCACTATACCCTCCTCAAAAGGAGAGTTTTAGCTCAACATCAAGGAAAGACTCTTTGTTTCCCTTTGAGGTGAAGTTTTGCATTTGTTTAAAATTGTATACATTACTAAAGATTAGATTTTGGTGGAGTAATATCTTTTTTTTTTTTTTTTTTGGCTTCTCTAACAGTGTCGGCAGGCGAAGATTTCTTACACAGGAATGCTCATGGCTGATGTGAACTTGCAGTATAACGATGGAGCTCCTGTCAGAGAGAAAATTGACTTTGGGCAATTGCCTATTATGCTGATGGTGCGTAATCATGTTCATTTGGTTTTTCTACTATATACTATTTCCTGAAGATATGGTTATTTACAAGTGTATGTGAGATAGCGTAATGTTGAAATATAAACCAAAGCCATGGTGTGGTGCCAAGAAGCGAGAGTAACTTCTCTGGCTGGATGCTTTAATATGTAAATTTGGCTCTGATAACTAAAAATGGAAGCTCGATGATTTCTGTAATATTCACAGTTTTCTTTTGTACTTGTCTTGTGATGTGACAAGACAACTCTTGATTTATGTGACGATGGAAATTGAACTCCGTACTTTTGTGCAGTCAAAGCTTTGCCACTTACGGGGTGCTGATTGCCGGAAACTGTTAAAGTGTAAAGAGTCAACTTCTGAAATGGGAGGGTAAATGCTCTTCTTTCTCTTATGCCTTATGATCTAAACCGCTTCAAGGCACGTGGATAATATATATTGTTTGTGGGTTTTCTCTTCTAAAGTGTTATTTTGTATACATGAAAACTTTTTTTAATTCATATAGCTCTTGGTATACCTTTCTTTCTATAAATCCAATGATTATATTAATTTTTAGCTTTCGTTTAAATAGGTACTTTGTTTTGAATGGGATCGAGAGGGTGTTTCGATGTGTTATTGCACCAAAGCGGAACCATGTAAGCTACCTCTGCCTTGAATGTCTGCTTCTTTTTCAACTTTCAGTCGTTGCTTATAAAGTTTATGAATATTTTTTTCCAATGAACTTCCTAGTGTCATATATTTCTCTCGTAATTGAACTGACGAAGAATCTTATGTAGCCAATGGGTATGACCCGGAACTCATTCATTGGAAAACGGGAAGGATTCAGTCATATTGCAGTTGCCATAAGGTATGTGGAGTTCGTCTCTTCCGTATATAATAATGCCAATTTTCACCCGAAGCAGCAATATATGCTAAGGAGTTTTCTGCTTCTTTCAACTCGTAGGTGTGTTAGAGACGACCAGTCATCTGTCACTATTAAAGTGTATTATCTTCGCAATGGAAGTGCGAGAGTTGGATTTTGGTGAGTGTTAACTAGACGTGTGGAATATGGAAGACATTACCTACAACTTTAGCTACATACTAACCTACTTCTAATGCACACAGGATAGGGGGAAGGGAATATTTACTTCCTGTTGGGCTTGTTCTCAAGGTATGGTCTTAGTGACTCTAAAAGTTTCTGTCTTCTACATCATGAATTGAGAAAATAACTTTACATTATGGCCAAGTATATTCTTACAAACGACATCTTTTCGGGGTTCTCATTTCTGTTAATCAATTTTTTTATTTTATATATGTTCCTAGGCTCTCACTGAAACCAATGATGAGGAAATATACGAAAGCATTAAATGTTGCTACGATGAGCGTTACGGAAAAAGCGATGGAGGTATTGGAACCCAACTCGTTCGTGAGAGAGCTAAAATTATTCTTGATGAAGTGAGAAGCATGAATCTTTATACACGGAAAGATTGTCGGAAGCACTTAGGTGATTTACCTGTCTCAGTGTTTACTTACGCATTTCTCGAACTTATAAGCTAATGTTTTGCTTTTTAAACCAACAGGAGAGCATTTTCAACCTGCTCTTGATGGGCTAGAAAAAGAAAGTTATACTACTGTAAGTTTGCTTGATCATCTTAACTTCCCCACTTGGTTTCATTACTACAAAAGAAATTTTTGTTTGCAAAACAGTTTCTTTCGGTTGTCATTTACATACGAGTTAAAAAAATTAACCAACTTTTTCAAGATAGCTTCTTGAATTTCTAACAGGGTTCTAATTTATGTTATCTGTTTCTACAACTGCTTACATTAGTCCTTTTTGTTTATATTTTTGTTTCTTCATTCTTATATATATATATATATATAGGTTGCTGACGCCGTGCTCAGGAGATATATTTTTGTTCACCTTGACAACGATGACGACAAGTTCAATTTGCTCATGTAATTTCTAGCTTTTGCCTCATGAAGGGTTTCAGGTTGAGTTTTAAAAGTTATTGTGGTTAACATGTTCTTTTTGGTTTCCCAGCTTCATCATTCAGAAGCTCTTCTCTCTAGTGGATCAGACTTCTATACCTGACAATCCCGACGCTTTGCATAATCAGGAAATTTTGGTCCCGGGTCACCTCATAACAATTTACCTCAAGGTATATAATTATTTTCCCATATAGTAGAAACCTCTATCTTGAAGTCCATGTGAGAGCATGTCATTCCATCATTATACATGTTTCTGAAATTGTATGTTTTAAAGTTGCATAATCAGCAAGTTTGTGTTTACTAGAGAAATGTTTTTGCTCATAAAAACGAGTTACTTTACACCGCATGCAATGGTTTTCTAGGAAAAACTTGAAGAATGGCTGCGGAAGAGCAAAAGTCTTATTGAAGATGAATTGCGTAGCAAGAGCAAAAAGTTTTCCTTTGAAAGCAGTAAGTCGCTTTCATTTTGTTTTCCCTGTTCAATGTTCCTATCTTCCGCGTTTCTTGATACTCTCTATATCCCACATTTATTTCTGCATGAAGTTATCCTTGTTCACTTCCACAGATAACTTGTTAACTAAATGTCATGTGCTCTGTGATGATTCCTTAATTAAATGCAGCTGCTGATATCAAGAAGGTTATGAATAGGAATCCTCCCAGGAGTATTGGTACGTCAATTGAGGCATTGTTGAAATCAGGATGCTTTAAGATACAGTCTAGTTTAGATTTACATGAGGTAAGTACTTGAGATGATAAGCTATAATCTTATGCAGCCAAGTCCTTTAAATATGATGCGTATTGATAGAACCAATACTCATATCTAGTTTCTCAATTCCTTGCCAGAGAGCAGGTTACACTGTTCAGGCTGAGAGATTGAACTTTCTCCGTTTCCTTTCATTTTTCCGAGCGGTTCATCGAGGTGCGTCTTTTGCTGGACTTCGAACAACTACTGTGAGGAAGCTGCTTCCTGAGTAAGTTCTGTCACGTTGTACATACCAAACTCCACATGTGATGCTGCGGTCACCAAAACAGTTTTTTTTCTTCACATTTTCCTGTTTTATTGCGATCTTGTAGATCTTGGGGTTTTCTTTGCCCTGTTAACACTCCTGATGGGGAACCCTGTGGGTTACTGAATCATATGACTCGTATTTGCCGTGAGTTTCTCTAGCTCTCTTTTTTCAATTATCATTGTTTCTTCCTATGAAGCACAGTACGAAATCTTGAATTTAGCAACACTATTCTCTTTAACTTGAAAATCTGATAGACCAAGTCGGAGTTTACATAGTTTAACTAAGCTTTTTGAAAAATGAGAGATTTACATGGAATCATGTTTAGTTAGAGTTTGCTATATTACTCAATGTTAAAAATATGTAGATCATGTTTCTGTTTCATTTTTCTTTTATCTATAGGTCTTTTGTGAACAATATGCATTATTTTCTAGATCTGGGCTATTTTTACCACTATAAGATTGCGTACACTCGTCACACCATACATTATGTGACTTAATTGTGGTAACATCTTTGCTTATCATGTTATGATTGGTCATGGTATTTGTAGGAATCAGTTCTCAATTCGATTCCAACGGAAACATCAGAGATTTTCTGAAAATAAGAAAGTCAGTTGTTGATGTTCTTGTTGGGGTTGGGATGGTACCTTCGTTGCCAAAACTCGTACGAGCTGCACCACCAAAAGTCATCCCTGTTCTTTTAGATGGTCAAGTTGTAGGCTCGCTGTCTTCTAGCCTAGTCACGGAGGTTGTCACGTACTTGCGGAGACTGAAAGTGGAGGCTCCTTCAGTGGTAAGGCTTTTGTTTTTTCTAACAGTATGTGTTGACTGGAATTTTTTTCATTAGAAGAGAATTATTTATGTTAAAGCTTCTCTTCAGATTCCTGAAGACCTAGAAGTGGGATATGTACCTACAAGCATGGGTGGATCGTATCCTGGATTGTATCTGGCATCGTGTCCCGCAAGATTCATTAGGCCTGTTAAAAATACATCTGTTCCGTCTGACAATATTGAACTGATTGGACCATTTGAGCAGGTAGCAAATCCCAGGGATATGATATTCATGTCAAGCTTTTTCTGGTCTACAACCAAATTAAAAGTTATATTCTTTTCTCCCGAACCAGGTTTTTATGGAAATAAGCTGTCCTGATGGTGGAAATGGAGGAAGGAATAACTCTTTTACAGCAACTCATGAGGAAATTCATCCGACTGGGATGTTAAGTGTGCTTGCTAATCTTACACCTTGGTCGGATCATAACCAAAGTCCACGTAACATGTATCAGTGTCAGGTAATTACTAGAATATTCAATGAAAGTTGTATGGAACCATTATGCCTACTGGAATATATAGTTTAAGATTTAATGTAATGCAGATGGCGAAACAAACCATGGCATACTCTACTCAAGCACTCCGATTTCGTGCTGACCAGAAGATTTACCACTTGCAGGTCATTTCTAATTTACTCTTTAGAAAGCAGAAACTACATGGTGCAATTTTCATATGATCATTTTCCTTTTTTGGTCTCATGTTTGTAAAATTCGTTTTGTATGCGGCAGACTCCTCAATCCCCTGTGGTGCGCACGAAAGCATACACAATGTACAATATTGATGAGAATCCAACAGGGACTAATGCAATAGTTGCCGTCCTGTCTAATACTGGGTAAGAAGCTGCTTATGCGTGTAAGAGCTTGTTAAGGATGTGCTTCGTTCATCAGTGTTTCTCTTATGCTTTTTCTCTACCTATCTGTCTCACAGATTTGATATGGAAGATGCTATGATTTTGAACAAATCATCTGTGGAGCGGGGAATGTGCCATGGGCAAATATACCAGGTTTGAGTTCCTACCTAATTTTGTAACCAAGCATTTGTAAGAAATAGCTGAATTTGATGCTTAAGTTTAGTTGCAATGAGTTTCCTTTCATGTGGAACTTCAAAGCAAGCCTGGCCAGTCTCCCCTCAAGTTTTAATTATCATCATACAAATTACTCAGCATTTCCCATCTATAATGCTCTTGTCCTCCTGATTGTGCAGACGGAATCTATTGATCTGTCAGACCAGAAAAACCGATCGGGTGGTAGTAGTAGAAGTTTTAGAAGGAGTGCAGCTGACAAATCAGCTCATTCTCATATTGATGCTGATGGTTTACCATATGTTGGACAGGTAAATCATTGCTTTCTATCCTCTCTACGTACTGTCGATTCATTCTTGAATTTTAGTTCAGAAACTCACTAATTTTTTTGGATCTGGTACGCAGAAAATATATCCAGATGAGCCGTATTGTAGTATCTATGATTCGGTAACTAACTCGACAAAGTCCCTGAAGCGAAAAGGCACCGACCCTGTCATAGTTGACTTTGTCTCTCTTGACATGAAATCCAAGAACCATCCTCAAAAGGTGATGTTAACTCCTTTAACTGTTGCATGGACATAGTCCGATTTTTCTTAAAACTGATCTTTTTAAGTTTCATGGCAGGCGTATGTTCGATTTCGGCATGCCAGAAACCCCATAATTGGTGACAAATTCAGTAGTAGACATGGGCAAAAGGGTGTTTGCTCGCAGTTGTGGCCTGATATTGATATGCCTTTTAATGGAGTTACTGGAATGCGCCCAGATCTCATAATTAACCCGCATGCTTTCCCATCAAGAATGACAATCGCTATGCTTTTGGAATCTATTGCTGCTAAGGTATCCTTAGAAATTTGCCTGATTCTTAGGTTCCTCTGCGCTTCTTCTTTTCGCTCATCATATTTTTTTTACCGGAAAGAATTTGTGATGTTTATATAACCTGGGGGGGTTTTACAGGGAGGTAGTTTGCGTGGAGAGTTTGTAGATGCAACGCCGTTTCGTGATGCAGTAAAAAAAGCAAAGGGAGAAGAGGAGGGCAAGTCCAGTTTGCTTGTTGATGAACTTGGTTCCATGCTGAAGGAAAAAGGATTCAACTACTATGGGACCGAGACATTGTACAGTGGGCATTTAGGAATAGAGCTTCCATGTGAGATATTTATGGGGCCTGTTTACTACCAAAGACTGCGTCACATGGTCTCAGATAAATTCCAGGTTCTTGGATCCCTCTCTTTTCATCATCCTGACATGATATATAATCTCGAACTTGCACTTGTCTTTCTCATCTTTGAGCTTTGTTTCTGAATGATATATATATTCTGGGCTTGCAGGTGAGATCCACAGGACTAGTGGATCAGCTAACTCGTCAGCCAATCAAGGGAAGGAAACGAGGTGGAGGGATTCGGTTTGGTGAAATGGAACGTGACGCGATGCTTGCTCATGGAGCTTCCTATCTGTTACACGACAGGCTCCACACTTCTTCAGACCACCACATTGCAGATGTGTGTTCGTTTTGTGGAAGCTTGCTCTCTTCTTCGGTTGTGACCCTTCCACAGAAGAAGCTGATTCAAGAAATTGGAAACTTACCTCCTGGTAGGACTCCGAAGAAGGTTTCTTGCTATGCTTGCAAGACAAGCAAAGGGATGGAAACAGTTGCAATGCCATATGTGTTCAGGTACTTAGCTGCAGAGTTGGCTTCAATGAATATTAAGTTGACTCTTCAGTTAAGCGATAGGGAAGGAAGCAGCAGCAACAGACGAGGAGTCTAAATTCGATTTCAATTCACCCGGCACATGTTTGTATGTACATCAAAAGTTTTCAGACTTTTGAAACACGGGGGAAAAATTGTCTGAAAATTTTGACGGATGAAGATTTAGCACCAGAGCAAGAACAAGGAATTATATCTCACAATGTAATCGAGTTGTGTAGAAATCAGTTTTGGTTTTTCTTCGATCTTGAACATTAGTTTATGATGGGTATGGACAAAAACAATGGGTTTTTGATTCTTCAATATCTTTAACTTGATTAGTGGCATGTTCAATCAATTTGCTCAGTTTGTAGAAATAACCTTTGCAATTGTCAATTCAGTGTACGCAAGAAGAGAAATCCAAGTCCATTTACGAGTTGAGAGAGAAAAGAGTTATTGATTATCTGACAAATCATACAAAAGTCTTGCAAATTTTACATCTAAACAACCTCTCTTTCTCCTCTAGCACTCACACGAAGCAAAAAAACTGAAGCAAAAGACAGATAAAAACTTGGCTCACTTTCCGGGAACGAAGTTGGTGGCGAAGGCCCAAGCGTTGTTGTTGACTGGATCGGCCAAATGGTCAGCAAGATTCTCGATTGGTCCCTTACCGGTGACGATGGCTTGAACGAAGAATCCGAACATAGAGAACATAGCCAATCTTCCGTTCTTGAGCTCCTTGACCTTCAACTCCGCGAAGGCCTCTGGGTCGGTAGCGAGGCCCAATGGGTCGAAGCTGCCACCTGGGTAAAGCAAGTCCTCGGCCTCTCCCAACGGCCCGTTTCCTGCGACTCTGTAACCTTCAACAGCTCCCATCAAGATCACCTGAGTGGCCCATATCGCCAAAATGCTCTGAGCGTGAACCAAGCTTGGGTTTCCCAAGTAATCGAGCCCTCCTTCGCTGAAGATCTGCGAACCGGCCTTGAACCACACCGCCTCTCCGAACTTGACTCCGTTCCTGGCCAACAACTCCGGGAAGACGCAGCCTAGGGCTCCGAGCATGGCCCACCTTGAGTGGATAACTTCTAGCTCACGGTTCCTTGCGAATGTCTCCGGATCGGCGGAGAGACCGGCGGTGTCCCATCCGTAGTCACCGGGGAACTCTCCGGTCAGGTAGCTCGGTGGCTCGCCGGAGAATGGACCCAAGTACTTGACTCTTTCGGATCCGTACCATGGGCTTCCTGATGGGCCCTTTGGCTTGGCTACAGTCTTCCTCATCGTCACACGGCCGCTTCCGAGGACTTCTGATGCCGCTGGGGAAAGCTTCACGGCCTTTCCGGCGAAGGCAGGGGAGGAGAGAGCCATTGTTGAGGCAGCCATTGCAGTTGAGTGCGGCGTAAAATAAAACGTTTATTAGTTCTTGTTGTGAGCCAAGAAATGGGTGGTTGGGCTTTGATGGGATTTTTCGGTATTTATAATATAAAATCGGAAATAATGTCTTATCTTAGAATATCAGTTTCTGGAGTTTCTATTGGCTGTTGACATATTTTTTGGGGTTAGATTTTTTTTCTGATTTGCTTACGTGGTAACTGTGGGTCCTACTTTGTAGCTCGCAGTTCATTTGATATCTTGTAGCGTTTCATGAGATGGGGGAAGCGTCCACTCATCAAGTGCCACGTATAAGACTCGATCTCTCTATCCTTTTGAAATCCCGAGAACATCAATCAAAACCCTTTGAAACTCTTCTTATGAAATTTTACAAGATTTAAAATGACACTCGGCTACAGAAAATTAAGTTTTTAAATTAAGTTTTTAACATATTTCTTATAATATGGATACTGTTGGAGTGGGCTTAGCACCCCTCAAAATGGGTCGGTCCACATCAAAGGAAATCCATTAACTCTTTCAGGCCCGCCGAACCGAACTACCTTTTGCTATAAATAACGCAATAACTCCGTTTCGAAAAGGTCGTTGGGAACCAAGAGAACTACACTTTAGTAAAATACTTTGCCGAGCTCCCTGTTCGCCATATAAAGACTTGTCAATCGATTGACCGCCGAACTCACAGTTCCTGTCGAGTTCGTCAATCAACCGATCGCCGAGCTCTTTGCTTATTAATTCAGTCTGCTGATCAATCCACCGGCTCGGAATCGAGCCCTCGTCAAGAGTGTCCATCGACTAATTGCCGAACTCCTTATTTAGCAATACGAGATCGTCTTCGACCGATCTTATCCGTGTAATTCGCCGATCATCTTACTTCTTATAATGAAAGTCTTAGCCCTCTATCTCCGACCCTAAACGAACTTATTATCGCTGTTATCTATAATCCAACAGATACAATGGAAATAAACATCTCAACTGATGCAGATATGTAATCTTTTTTTTTTCTTTTTCTTTTCGATGCAGATATGTAATCAAACATTTAAAACTAACCTCAAAAACATACACTCTAAGAAGAAATTATAAAATCCTCAGAACCAGTCCTGATTGTTGAGCATAATATTCATAGAAAAAAAAGACGAAAACAGTTGACAAAAAAAAAGACGAAAACAATAAATGTAGTTCTAGTTAAAAAAAAAACAATGAATGTGATATGTTTTATCATCCCCTTTTGGAAAAGATATTTTACACCATGGTATCAGCAAAAGTTGGTCTCGGCCCAGGATGGATTAAAACCTACGTCCAAACAATTCATAGTTAACAAAAAAAAAGAGATATTTTTTTTTTTGGGTATAATATAACTAATATAGATTTTATTAGTATCTTTCTATAATATTAAAAGAAATTTTAAGAAATACAGCTTTTGGAATGTCAATTTTCAAAAATACACTTCTAATGTGTTAATTTTTAAAACTATATGTTTTCTAAATTTTAATATATAAATTTGGGTTCACTAATCCTTAACTAGTGTTTAAATTTTGGGGTTTAGGGTTTAGATTTAAGGATTAAAGGTTAGATTTTTGGGTTTAAAATTTATATTTTAGGGTTTAGAGTTCTTTTACTTAATAAAAAATGTAATTTTAAAAATGGACATCCTAGAGGTGTAATTTTGAAAATTGACAACCAAAAATGTGTAATTTTGAAATTTATCCAAATATTAATGCATGAATCACAGTGCCATCATAACATTCAACTCCAGATAATGGCCAAGCCCTCGATCGTGGTCATGGTCATAAGGCAAACTCATAACCACGAGACATGGCCATAGACACAAGTCGGCTCTTCCCTCACACTCTTCCAGAGGTTACACTAAGCCAATCACATTTCCATCTAAACGTGTAAACTTATATGTGGTAATATGTATGAGATTGGACAAATCTTCAGCCGTCGAGTAATCGACGTTTATACCCGATCATAGGATTTTTCAGCAGCATATATACCTGACTTTGGTCAATCGGCTACAAACCACCTAGTTTAGTGTAATAAAATATGGGATTTTCTGGATTAATATTTTAGATGTTTTGAAATGCAAGAATGAAAGTTTTATAAATGATTCGTTGTATGATTTGAGGGATGGGTGAATCTCAACAACTACAAACAAGAACGCACATCCATTAGCTTCATTAAGACATATACTGAAACACAATTTAGCTTTTGTATTTGACAGCGTTTTTACAAGATTTACTTTTTCAGATATTTGAGTTTTCAATAAGCTTTCACCAAGCATTAGAATCCTTAAACAACCAATGTTTAGAAACCCACATGCATATATGAACATTTTTTTTGGTCGAAAAATATATGAACATTTTTGTCTATTATTTTGTATTGAACATAACTTAACATGTTTTGCAATACAGATTTTCCAGAGGAACTTGCCATAAGCTTTTTAAACTACATAGTCAAGGGGTTATGACTTATGAGGTTTGAGCAGACATATACAAATGGCACTAGCAAATTATTGATGATTACACATTTAAAAAAAAATGTATTTTACTTTCATCAAAGTGACAGACAAGTAAATTTATGAGACATAAAAATTGATCCAAAGTTACAGTTGGTTTGTAATAGGGAGGGTGTCCATTTTGTCGTTGCTACTATATCATAGATATTGATATTGATATATTCATTTTGTTTATTAATCTAAGATATTGATATATCATACTTTCTATATCTTTCTTGATTTTCATATATCAGATATGATCAATCTCGTTTATCTTTCGATAAAAACTTCAAAGATTGTATGCAAAAATTTCAATACTTAAGAGTTGATAAACGTAATTGTAATATTGGTACAACATATATTTTAGCTAAGAAGGATTCATATAATCATGTATTTTAATCGGGTTGTATTTATCCTCCAAATTGGTTTACACCAACATTATATTGTATCATTTCATCATGAATATAAATTATGTTTCGTCGGGGAAAAAAAAAAAAAAAAAAAAAAAAGAGTTAAGTCTCAAGGTAAAAAAGGATTTGGCTGCAATGAAAAAATCAAAGTAAAAGCTGGTGGACGAGATATTGCCAAGTAAGACCAAGAAACGATAAAACCAAAATCTCAAAACCCAATGAGTAAAGAGCTAAAGATTACTTCACGGATAACAAACCATACTCACACTATCCCTATTTAATCCAAACCTATCTATCCATTATCACTCACTCTCACTCACAAGTTAGTCACCGCAAAAAAAAAAAAAAAAAAAAAAAAACCAAAAAAAGAAGAAGATTTCAATGGCTGCCTCAACAATGGCTCTCTCCTCCCCTGCCTTCGCCGGAAAGGCCGTGAAGCTTTCCCCAGCGGCATCAGAAGTCCTCGGAAGCGGCCGTGTGACGATGAGGAAGACTGTAGCCAAGCCAAAGGGCCCATCAGGAAGCCCATGGTACGGATCCGAAAGAGTCAAGTACTTGGGTCCATTCTCCGGCGAGCCACCGAGCTACCTGACCGGAGAGTTCCCCGGTGACTACGGATGGGACACCGCCGGTCTCTCCGCCGATCCGGAGACATTCGCAAGGAACCGTGAGCTAGAAGTTATCCACTCAAGGTGGGCCATGCTCGGAGCCCTAGGCTGCGTCTTCCCGGAGTTGTTGGCCAGGAACGGAGTCAAGTTCGGAGAGGCGGTGTGGTTCAAGGCCGGTTCGCAGATCTTCAGCGAAGGAGGGCTCGATTACTTGGGAAACCCAAGCTTGGTTCACGCTCAGAGCATTTTGGCGATATGGGCCACTCAGGTGATCTTGATGGGAGCTGTTGAAGGTTACAGAGTCGCAGGAAACGGGCCGTTGGGAGAGGCCGAGGACTTGCTTTACCCAGGTGGCAGCTTCGACCCATTGGGCCTCGCTACCGACCCAGAGGCCTTCGCGGAGTTGAAGGTCAAGGAGCTCAAGAACGGAAGATTGGCTATGTTCTCTATGTTCGGATTCTTCGTTCAAGCCATCGTCACCGGTAAGGGCCCCATTGAGAATCTTGCTGACCATTTGGCCGATCCAGTCAACAACAACGCTTGGGCCTTCGCCACCAACTTCGTTCCCGGAAAGTGAGCCAAGTTTTATCAGTTTGTAATTTGTTTTTCTTTGCTTCAGTCTTTTGAATTCGAGTGAGAGTGAGGTAAGAGGAGAAAGAGTAAAAGGTTTGTGTTGGTGATGATGGATGGTTGAGACTTTCAGATGTAAATTTGTAAGACCTTGTATGGCTTATCATTAATCAAATAACTCGTTTTTCTCTCATCGTGTATACTTTAATAACTGAAACTGATTTGGGTTTATGTTCTTGGGTTCACTCACTCAATTGCAAGATAACACAAGTTTACACCAATGGGAATGAAAATTCTGTTCCTTCAGAGAAAATGTGATTCGGGTTCACAACAAAGTATAACTTCTTGAATGCTTAACAAATTTCGCAGATTCAATGAAAATACTTCGTGCATTAATAAGAATCAATATTGAAATTGAGATGAATCTGATTACAAACAAAGACCTATATATTATTGGAATCACAGGAAAAATCACAAGTATGCTACATTTCGGAATTCGACCTTTTGAATATTATTCATAGAAATGCTTATGGGAAACCAAATCCGTTGAAATTAAATCAAAATCGTAAAAGTAGTTCCACACAAACGATCAAACATATAAAATAAAAAAAACACTAAACTCAGACGAGCAAAGAAGATGCATCCTTCACCACAAAGAAGTCCTGAAGAGCGGTCATTTTAATAGCACTTGACTTCAAGCTCTTGATTCCCTCAGCTGTGGCTAACGCTCCAGCCACAGTGGTTATAACCGGGACCTTGTAGGCTAGAGCCATTTGCCTCAGTTGTCTCCCATCTTTCTGATCAAGAGCATCTCCTGAGCTAGTGATCAACATCAAATGGATCTGACCATTAGCCACCATATCAGCAGCATGTGGTCTTCCTTCATGCAGCTTCAACACTCTCTCCACGGGAATGCCTTTCAGTTCCAGGAAATGAGCTGTTCCCGAGGTGGCTACGATCTTGAACCCGAGCTCGAGGAAGGACACTGCGATTTTCTCCAGGTGTGGTTTGGTCATATCGTTTAAGCTGAGGAAGACTGTCCCGGTTAAAGGTAGCTTTTGACCTGCAGCGATCTGAGCCATTGCGAAGGCGCTTGAGAACTCGGTACTGATGCTCATCACTTCTCCTGTGCTTCTCATCTCTGGCCCGAGTATCACATCGCACCCTTGGAACTTTTCAAAGGGGAAAACAGCTTCCTTCACAGAGATGTGTTTAGGGATGACTTCTTCTTCAAAGTTGAGATCTTTGAGAGACTTGCCCGACATGACCAGCGCTGCATACTTGGCAAGAGGGTGTCCAATGGCTTTTGAGACAAAAGGGACTGTACGGGAAGCTCGGGGATTGGCTTCAAGCAAGAAAACATCCCCGGATGTTGTGATTGCGTACTGACAGTTCATCAGCCCACAAACATTTAGCTTCTTCGCCAGCTTGGTGGTCCATGTCCTGATCGTCTGCAAACAAGAAGACGGGATGGTTTGTGTTGGAAGCATACAAGCCGAGTCACCAGAATGCACACCAGCTTGTTCGATATGCTCCATTATTCCGCCAATCACCACATTTCCATAAGAATCAGTAAGGGTATCAACGTCGATCTCAATGGCATCAGAGAGATATTTATCTACCAAAACAGGTCTCTCTGGATCCACTTCAACCGCATTCTCCAAATAGGTTATAAGTTTACTGTCCTCATAGACGATCTCCATTGCTCGTCCACCTAGAACGTAAGAGGGTCTTACCACAACCGGGTAGCCTATCTCCTTTGCGATGGCTAATGCGTCAGCTGCGCTCTTTGCAATGCCTCCTTTGGGCTGCTCAATTTCCAGCTCGTTGAGAATTGCATTGAACCTCTCTCTGTCTTCAGCAGCGTCAATGGAGTCAGGTGACGTACCCCAAATGCGAACAGGTCCCGCTCCACTCAAGGCCATGGGCATGTGCTTATCCAAATAATGTTTGATCGGGAGAGCAAGTTTCAGAGGAGTTTGACCACCAAACTGCACTATTATGCCATCAGGTTTCTCAAGCTCAATAACATTGAGAACATCCTCGATTGTGAGGGGTTCAAAGTAGAGCCTATCGCTTGTATCATAATCTGTTGATACTGTCTCAGGATTTGAGTTCAACATTATGGTCTCATATCCAGCATCCTGCAATTAAGTTTAAACAAATAGATAAGTTAGTTTAGCAAAAGGAAGCTAAAAACGGATGTTTACAGGCTTTGGATAAAGACGCGTAGATTGTCTAGAGACAGACCTGTAGGGCGAAAGATGTGTGGCAACAACAGTAATCAAATTCAATCCCTTGACCAATACGGTTTGGCCCTCCGCCCAAAATCAAAACCTTCTTCTTGGTGGTTGGAGCTGATTCACATTCGATATCATATGAAGAATACATGTATGGTGTATGCGCTTCAAACTCTGCTGCACATGTATCTACTCTCTTGTACGATGGGACAACTCCTAAAGAAATCCGCTTGGTACGGACTTCTTCCTCGGTCGTCTTTGTAGCAAAGGCGATTTGCTTGTCACTAAATCCCCGCTTTTTAACCTCGTAAAGGTCTTCTTTCGTAATCTCTGACAAGGGTCCGGACATAAGATACTGTTCCACGTCCACGAGCTCTTTAAGCTGGGTTAGGAACCACTTGTCGACCATGCTCAACTCGTGGATTTCATCTACTTTCATACCCTTTTTCATAGCAGCATATATCGCATGGATCCTGTCTGGATTTGGGACTCTAAGGCTGTATTTCAGTTGATCCCAGTCCCAGCTTAGTTCTTTGATTTTTGCACAACCCCAACCAGAGAACCCAGTTTCAAGAGACCTCAGAGCTTTCTGGAAAGATTCTTGGAATGTCCGGCCAAGAGCCATAGATTCCCCAACAGATTTCATCTGGGTCGTTAGCAAGGGCTGAGATCCTGGAAACTTCTCAAATGCAAATCGAGGGATCTGCATCATAAAGAAATAGATCGAATTAAGCATCAAAGTTTACTGCATTTCAAATAATGAACTCAGCACTGTTGATCTAGCATACACTTAATATATACCCTCAAGTAGATGTAAGTGTGTCAATCTTCAAAGTCACGAGCATCTCATCTCGCAACATAAACACAGCTAAAGGAATGCACAAGAGAGAGCAAACAAACCTTTGTCACAACATAATCGATGGAGGGCTCAAAGCTGGCCGGTGTTTTCTTGGTGATATCATTAGGAATCTGATCCAAGGTATACCCAACAGACAACTTGGCAGCCATTTTAGCAATGGGAAACCCTGTAGCCTTGGAAGCAAGAGCAGAAGATCTCGACACCCTAGGATTCATCTCAATGATCATAACTTCACCATCAACCGGATTCACTGCAAACTGCACATTCGATCCACCACACTCCACACCAATCTCCCGTATAATCGCAATGGAGTAATCCCTTAGCCGTTGGTACTCTCTATCCGTCAGTGTCTGCGCAGGAGCCACAGTGATTGAATCACCAGTGTGAACACCCATAGGATCGATATTCTCAATGGAACAGATGATGACGACATTGTCAGCTAAGTCTCTCATCACTTCAAGCTCATATTCTTTCCATCCCAACAAGGATTTCTCCACAAGAACCTGACTTGTAACACTCGCAGCCAAACCCGCTTTACATATCGACTCAAACTCTTCTTTGTTATACGCAATTCCACCACCAGTACCACCTAGAGTAAACGCAGGGCGGATAATCAAAGGGAACTCACCGATGCTCTCTGCAATGTCGAAACACTCGTCGAGAGTGTTTCCAATCCCTGAAGGTGGGGTCTTGAGCCCGATGTTCTTCATCGCCTCCTTGAACAGCTCACGATCTTCGGCTTTCTTGATCGCGTCAAGCTTAGCCCCGATCAATTCGACGCCGTATCTCTCCAGAGCGCCGCTCTCGGCGAGAGCAACCGCGAGGTTCAATGCGGTTTGGCCACCCATGGTTGGTAACAGAGCGTCAGGCCTCTCCTTCTCGATAACTTGCTCGACGAGCTCAGGAGTCATCGGAGCAATATAAGTCCGATTGGCGGTTTCTGGGTCGGTCATGATAGTGGCCGGATTCGAATTGATCAGAATAACCTCGTATCCCTCTTCCCTTAGGGCTTTACAAGCTTGAGTACCGGAGTAATCAAACTCGCAGGCTTGCCCGATCACAATCGGACCAGCGCCGAGAATCATAATCTTCTTCAGATCGGTTCTCTTCCCGACTATCTCCGGAGAAAAAGCTTTGGCTGTGTCGGCGGGCTCTGAGACCGAGTTTAGGACCGGTGTAACGGACCCTTTCCGATTCATACATGGCAAGAGGATGGAGGAAGAAGAAGAAGCAGAGCCTAGTCTCGATTTTCCTCTGTAATTGTTGGCAGAGCGGAAGAAGAATCTGAGATTGGAGAGCTTAGAAGGTGAGAAACGAGGATTGGAATTGGAAGAGGCGAAAATGGAAGAACAATTGGCAGAGAGTTCCAAGCAATGGTTGCTCATTTTCGCTTTCTTCTACTTTTGGTCTGTCGGCTTCTGCACTGGAGACTGCAACTGAGTGAGAGACGTGAGGGTTTTAGGGTTTCTCGATTTTTTATTTTTATTTATTTAAGTTTCGTGCTATTGATTATCCACGTTTTCGAAAATGGAACAATGGTCCATCATTTGATTTGATATTTATCAATCAGAACCTTATACTTTTCTTTTTTTTGTCGATACTGATTTTAAAGTTTAAAGAAAAAAATTAAAATACCAAAAGAAATCGGTGGAACCCAAACCCGCTGTCCCATCCCAAAGGTTTCCCATTATCTCTTAAACCCTAGGCTATTGTGTGTGTGTGTGTGTGAGTGGAACCAGCACTTTGAATGCGCCTTCTCTCTGCCTTTGTCTTTCCTCGCACACAAATCTCCAATCTCCGTCGATTCCAAACCATTCCGATCCCTCACGAATCCATCTCCCCGAACCAGATTCCAATGGATGTCACCGAACAATCTCTCCGTCAGTCCCTCTCGGAGAAATCCTCCTCCGTCGAAGCCCAGGGTAACGCCGTACGCGCTCTCAAGGCCTCCCGTGCAGCGAAGCCGGACATCGACGCCGCAATTGAGCTTCTCAACAAATTGAAGCTGGAGAAATCCGCCGTCGAGAAGCAGCTCCAATCCACCATCAGCGGCTCCGGAAACGGTTCAGTTAACCGTGAGGCTTTCCGACAAACCGTCGTCAATACCCTCGAGCGGCGCTTGTTCTACATCCCGTCTTTCAAGATCTACCGGGGCGTCGCTGGACTTTTCGATTACGGCCCACCTGGCTGCGCCGTCAAATCCAATGTTCTTAGCTTTTGGCGTCAAGTAAGGATCAATTCACATCTTAGGGAGTAGAAATTGTTTTTAGCTCTGTTATGAAATTGGATTGATTTTGCTCTGCTTGCAGCATTTCATCCTTGAGGAGAACATGCTCGAGGTTGATTGTCCTTGCGTGACTCCAGAAGTTGTTCTCAAGGCATCTGGTCATGTGGATAAGTTCACTGATCTTATGGTCAAGGACGAGAAAACTGGAACATGTTACCGTGCGGACCATTTGCTCAAGGACTATTGCAGCGAGAAGCTTGAGAAAGATCTTACCATATCTGCTGAGAAAGCTGCTGAATTGAAGGATGTTCTTGCTGTTATGGAGGATTTTTCCAGTGAAGAGCTTGGTGCCAAGATCAAAGAGTACGGGATCACTGCTCCAGACACCAAAAACCCACTCTCTGATCCTTACCCGTTTAATTTGATGTTTCAAACATCCATTGGCCCATCTGGTTTGATCCCCGGGTGAGTAATTCTTTTTCATCTTATAATCTTTCCTGAGCTAGTTTCTTTCCTGAGTGTTTATCAAGTTTCTTTTTTTATTTGTGGTTCAGTTACATGCGCCCTGAAACTGCACAAGGCATTTTTGTGAACTTTAAGGACTTGTATTATTACAATGGAAGAAAACTTCCCTTTGCCGCGGCTCAAATTGGCCAAGCCTTTAGAAATGAGGTTCTCATCCATCAAGTTTCTACTGCTTTGCTTGATAAGTATATTACATGTGTTTATCTCAATCTTCTTTAAGAGGATCTTGTTTTCTATTATGTCTGGCTTTTAATTAATAACGTCTTACTCGCAGATATCTCCTCGTCAAGGGCTTCTTAGAGTTCGTGAATTTACGCTGGCAGAAATCGAGCACTTTGTTGATCCGGAGAATAAGTCGCATCCTAAATTCTCTGATGTAGCAAAACTGGAGTTCCTTATGTTTCCAAGAGAGGAACAAATGTCTGGCCAATCCGCAAAAAAACTTTGCATTGGCGAAGCTGTTGCCAAGGTCAGTACTTGTAATCATATTCGCCTACTTAATTCCACTACACACACTTGAATAGACCCCTGCTTTCTAATTGTATATGTTGATGCCTGCAACTTAAAATGTATTTGAACAGGGGACTGTGAACAATGAAACTCTAGGTTACTTCATTGGGAGAGTTTATCTCTTCCTTACCCGCCTTGGCATAGACAAGGAACGGCTCCGTTTCCGCCAGCATCTAGCAAATGAAATGGCCCATTATGCAGCAGATTGTTGGGATGCTGAGATTGAGAGTTCATATGGGTGGATTGAATGTGTTGGGATCGCAGATAGGTCTGCTTATGACCTACGTGCTCACTCAGTATGAAACTTACCTCTTTACTTCATTTTCATTATTTAGTTTGGAATCTATTTGAACTTGCTTAAGTAGATTGTGGATGCATTGTTGTACGGCAGGAAAAAAGTGGCGTTGCTCTTGTGGCTGAAGAGAAATATGCAGAACCTAAAGAAGTAGAGGTATTTAATTATTCAACGCATCAAACATTTTCATATCTGTCTTTATAACTTGTTGTTAATATGTTTGTTTATCTGCTCTTTCAGAAACTTGTTATCAATCCTGTGAAGAAAGAACTTGGTCTTGCATTCAAGGGAAATCAAAAGAATGTGATTGAAGCTATGGAGGTATAATACTGACTGAAATGTATCGTTTTACTGAAAAGCTTCTTTGTCTCATGATGCGGGTTTACAACAAACAAGATACTTTGTGTGATGTCTTGTTAGGCGATGAATGAGCAAGAAGCAATGGAGATGAAAGCAACCCTGGAATCCAAAGGAGAAGTGGAATTCTACGTGTGTACACTGGGGAAAAACGTGAGCATCAAGAAGAACATGGTGTCAATCTCAAAGGAGAAGAAGAAAGAGCACCAGCGGGTGTTCACTCCGTCGGTGATTGAACCGTCGTTCGGGATTGGTCGAATCATATACTGTATGTACGAGCACTGTTTCAGCACAAGGCCAAGCAAAGCAGGGGACGAGCAGTTGAACGTGTTCCGTTTCCCTCCTCTTGTAGCTCCCATCAAATGCACGGTCTTCCCGCTTGTTCAGAACCAACAGTTCGAGGAAGCAACCAAAGTCATCTCCAAGGAACTCACTTCTGTTGGTATCTCACATAAGATTGACATCACTGGTACGTACAAAACAATTTGAAGAAAATGGAAGTTAATTTAGAAATGTAGCATACCGAGTTGAGAAGATTTGTGCGTGTGAATGAACGAACAGGTACGTCGATCGGGAAGAGATATGCGAGAACCGATGAGCTTGGAGTGCCATTTGCAATAACAGTGGACTCGGAGACATCAGTGACTATCAGAGAAAGAGACAGCAAAGACCAAGTCCGAGTCAGCCTGAAGGAGGCAGCCTCTGTGGTGGGCTCAGTCGCCAACGGGAAGATGACGTGGCAAGACGTGTGGGCAAGCTTCCCTCACCACTCTTCTGCTGCTGCAGACGAGTAGCTCTATAGCTCCTCCAATTATCATCCATAAATTAAGAATAAACCATTGTTTCTTAGTACTTTTTTTTTTTTTTTTTTTTGTGAAAGTCGTTCGTCTAAAAAAAAATCTCGATACCAGATTTGTAAAACATTACTGGTTACACTTTGGGTATAAATGTTTTCTCCACAACTACAATTGCGATTATTTAATTATTTTTTTGTCATGCAAACGCAAACATATCGTCGAAATTGCGTTCCAAACAATCAATAACAAAAATGTAGTATAGGGGTGTATAAAAAAGTCTTGTATATATTATTTTAATTCGGGGTTTGCACTTTGAACAATTTAACTCACTCAAAGTGCTTGTACATGGTTTCAAACATCATCATGCTATAAACCGCATAATAAAACCTAATCATACAAATTATCCAGATTCGGAGAAGGAAATAAATGTAAACACAGTGATCTTGACAAAAGCATAACTCTTTATAAGAACCAAAATTCCAAATAATTAGCAGTACGATGTTCGTGAATATATACACACACGGTACCTACTTAATTATATAAATCATAAATGCATTATATATACACGTAACCAAGATCAGAATGATTCGGATCTCTAGTACTCTCTCTGTCTTTCTCAAGATTCGTGCTTCAAAAACATTGAAGGAACAATGTCCTGAAGAAGACCATAGTCGACAACTTGTTGATGATTACTAATATTATAACCAGAGTTAAGATGACTGTGTTCGTACGATACAGATCCCACCGACTGATAATTGACCGGAGGATGACTCATCATGAGAAACTCTTGATGGTGGCGTGGGAAGCTGTGGAGGAGACCGCTTCCACGGTGGCCTAATAGATGTTCTGCGGCCATGGGACCTCTCAACGTCGTTGGGATCGGATGGTTGTGTTTTCCTTCGTAGGTTGTTATTACGATCGACGGATCTTGAAACGATCTCTCAACGCGTTTCTTGACGTTACACTTCTGCGTTGTGCACCTATAGTAACTCCTGAAAACGCATAAATAACATATTATGATATATATACATGGACAAGTTAAATATTACACTTGGAGTACTGTAGTGATATCGGATCGTGAACCTTGGATAAGGGCTGTTCTTGACGGCTTTTTGTCCATATTTTCTCCATCTATAACCATCTTCAAGATGATCGACCTCGCTCTTGGTCATAAAGGCAACCCTAGCTTCTCTTTCTTTCTTCTCTCCTTTCCCTTTACCTTGTTTTGTCCTAATTTATTATTAACCATATATATTCATCCACAAAGCATGTTAATCTTTAGGGTTTCAAGTGGTTGTAGATTTCTTGTAATTTCACGTGATGGCTGAAGAGTGAAGACCGAATATGTTCGTTCAAGTTTTGATTCATGCGATCTACTTACCCGAACATAGATCAAACATTTATCAAACAAAAATCTACTAGAAAAAAAAACGAGGAACTCTGAAATAATTTTTTGGACACATCATTATCCACCTTCACATTTTGATAAGGGAAATGAAAGACGAAAAAAACTCACAATTTCTTGGAGCTTTCACCAAGGTCTCCTTCCTTATCCTCCATTTTGCCACTCTTTTCGCCGAGGTTCTCTTTAAGGTCGGCTTCATTGGAGGAAGAAGAGACTATTGGAGAATTCGGATTGAGATTTAAGTAAGGGTAATTCACTATCTGGCCCATATTGGACGATGAAATCGGCTGGAAAGGAGGTGATGGTAATTTGAAGGCCTTCTCTAGTGAGTTATAATCCATCACCAATGAGCTTTGTAAGCAATCGGTTAAGCTCGTGAAGGATACTTCATCTAAAGAAGTGTTCTTGTGCTCAACATGATCATCCATTGAAGAAAAGAACAAGAAAAAGAAGAGGAGAATTGGTTCTTCAAACTTAGGTGTTAGGTTCTATGTGGACTTTGGGTGATCAAGTCTTATAAATACAAGTCCACATAACTTTTCTTTATTTGCTTCGATGGTCTTTGGTTTCAATTCAGATTTATTTAAATATTTTTGGAGCGATAGCTTTTTGGAGAAAATAAGTATATGGTCATTAATAATGTTTGGCCTGTACAACCAATGAATATTCATATCAAAATTAACCAATAGAATATAGTGTTTGGCTTGTTAGCTTTTGTTGTAACTTTTTATATACAAAGTTACACTGCAACGTTCACTCATTTTAAACCAATCGAATATAGTGTTTGGATCTACATATTCATTTGGGGTTACAGAGTGGTACACCATATGAAAATTGATAAATTATCCATCTATAAACATTTTAAAAGACTGTAACCTTTATATTTTCAGTTAGAGATTCCTAATATTATCTACTTCTATATATGTGATTCAATGTTTTACCAAATCTTTTATAGAAGTCATTTGAAAGACCATGTTTCTTAGTTTTCTTGTTCTTGTAGATATTCTTGGAAAAGTGCTACTCTGTTTAAGTATTTTTTTATATTTCAAAGTGATTTTAAAATGATTTCGCCCACCAATCATCGTACTCATTTCTATACATCTGTTAAATGATTACATGTACAAAAGCTACTAGTGTAATTCTTGTCGTAGATCAAATTTAATTGTTAAACAGACTAATGTTTTTGAGTGATGGCCGAATTTTAATAGACCAAAATATACTACTTGTAAAAGTTGTAAACCCGGCCAGATTTTTCCTTTAAATGGTATACAGAATAATAATCCAAATTTTGTACATGGCCTCAGAAATTTTACTTTACGAAAAACAATTTTTAACTAGGTATATCGGACTTACTTTCCGCAACAAATAATTCTTATAAAAAAAAAATTAGAGGATGTGCCTACCGAAATATCAAATATATATCCATGATATGTAATGTGAAATTATAGTTTCTCTAACATGTGAAATCAAACAAATTTGAAAGAACTCACGAGGGAGAAACTGGAAAGTTTTCTATAGGGGTCATAATCTTTGAAAATTTTGATGGGTATAATATTCTTAAAATATTTTTATATATGTATGAAAAAGATAGGTTTGACAATTTCAACTTCAAATTAATTAGCCAGAGAACAAAAAGTGGTTTCTATAAAGGAAACATTTAACTATCTTTTCTCTCCAATTCTATCTACCACACTATGTGTAGCCATTTTTCTTTTCCAGTTTGTAATCTTATGGTATAAAATTAAAAATAGATAAAATGATTTACTTACAATTTTTTTTTTTTGTAAATGGATAGTATTTTGATCTTTCGAAAAAAAAAATGAAATAAACATATAAGATTAAGTAAAATCACATGCAGCGTATTTATATATGAGGATATACAGTTACAATTATAAAATATTGATTTGTTAACCTTTTTTAGTTCATGTGAAGATACATTTTGGTTAAGAGTTAAGACAATGAAAAGTTTTTCTTAGATTACATTACAAAATTCACATGATGATTGGTGCTATCCCAACAAGAAAATAGCCAAATTTCGACGTTCATATTGGTTGGAAAATAGTCGGAAACACCAAAATTCGTCAGAAATTGTTCGTCGAAAATTTTTTTGGTCGGAAATTGGTCAGAAATTTATGACTAATTTATTCGTCAACAGTAGAAAATCGGTCAGAAATTCCTAACCGATATCCGACCAGTTTTTGACCGTTTTTCGATATAAATAATTATTTAAAATTAATTAATTTATTTATTTTTGTCTGACAATTTTTATTAATCTAAATTATTGAAATAAATAAATAAATAAATACATAAAAATGTTTTTAAATGAGAATTTTATATAAAACATATAACTTGTTCTTTACATAAAACAAACATTAGAGATCTAAGCATACAACATTGAAACTGAAAGTCTAAACATTACAATCTGAGGATGAATTTGCAGAGTGTTATTCGAGATCGAAAAGAGGTAAAATCTGAATCGTTGATGTTGCTCCACGTGCTTTTGGATAAAAAATTGTGAACAACACTGCAGAAATTCCAAAGGTAAATCCCGTGTTGAACTGCTAAAACCAGTGCATAGTTGTGAACAATAACACCATTCATGGCCACAGATGATAACAAAAGATAACAGAGTGAAAATAGAAGAGAGTGTTAGTTTGTGGACCAAAGCAACACCACAAAAACAAATCGAACAAGTGAGTTACATAATCTGATCTGAAGGGAACAATAACATAAATTAGGGGGAGGAAAAATCACGCAATAATAAAGCTAAGAAATCGGAATCAGAGATCCAAAAAGAAGAAGAGGAAGTTGAGACAAGCAAAAGAAGGAGACGAATCTGACCGATTGGGGTTTTGACATTGCTAGATCTGAGATGTATAAGAGGAGCATGGAAGAAGAAATGGAAGATGATTACTAGCAAATCGGAAAAGAGGAGTGAGGACTTTTCTACAAGGAGGAGACGTTGATCGGAGGAGACAATATTCTTTTAAATTTGAAAAGGTTTGAGGCGGCGACACATTGTTAGGACAAGGAAGATAAACAAAACTAGGTTAAATAATCATTTTACATTAAATAAATACAAAATTAGATTAAAACAAATACAAAAATTTATAACTACGTAAATCAATAAATAGGATCATAAATTTAAAACCATGGACCGATTTCCGACCACATTTCCAACCATCTTGTAAAACGGTTAGAAATCCATCAGACATTTGTGACCATTTTTCGACCAATGTTTGTCAGAAATTTCCGACCGTTTCGAGGCCAATTCAATTTTTTGTCATAAATTCGGAAATCCATCAGAAATATTTCCGACGGATTTTGGGGTCGGAATTTGCCATATTTTCTTGCAGGGTATGAATGTGTCATTGGCTTTAAAAGTAGAAATTAAATAGAAAACTCGGTTGAAAATCATACGTACATCTTCTTAGATATGTCATAACATGGTCACAAATAAATGTACGTTTGACACCATATGATGTTATGTAACAAATAAATAAATGGTCCGAGAGTGAAGACAATATATAAATTCTGTTTATATCTAACAAATTAATTTAAACAAAAAAAATTTAAACAGTCAGTGTCCTTCAAGCCTATTAGACAATATCAGAAATTGAAAAGTCTATGAATGCAAGATGATAAGGTATTTGAAAAGTCTATAAACGTAGAAGCCTGCTAAGGAAAATTAAAATAAAGATAATATAGAGGTCAAACGTATAAAGCAATGTAGACATGGCTACTTTCCAACATATTTGCACTCGTCAAAAGATAACTTTCTTTGGTGAATCAATCATAACGAATTATATAACTCAATTTTATATGCATATACGCAAATAGAGTGAATGATTATCTAAACTCTATCCGGAACCTTATTTGTATACATTTTTGGTTTATTAATACAAATAACTACCTCCATACAAAATTAACTAATTTCGCTATTGTTTAAATAAGCTTTGGAGCTGAGCTACAATCTGCTACATTATTGGCGTCGATCCAAAGTCAACGAAGACCACTAGTTTTGTGAACAGTCAACATCCCTCAAAGTAATGGACCATTAGCTTTATATTTACTTCAATAAGACAAGTGTCTAGACTTCTCTTGAGACGTAGAATAGATATCGTATTTAAAAGATACTAATACACAAAAGTGTTATACTATATAATATATTTGTAATTATTATTTGAAATTCCGGACACATAGATATTATGGATGAATCGAGTTTGGGTATTTGAAGTAATTGGTGTGAACCTAAATTAATTATACTGTCTGTATATGACCGCATGTTTAATGTTAGAAACATAAAAGGGAGGTGAAGAAACCTTTTATCAAAAAAAACAAAAAACATAAAAGGTGAAGAAGAGACGTGGAGGAAACCGTCTTTGACCGTTAGGGTCAGCGAAGTCGTGCATGCCACGTGCTGTTCCTTTCTTTGTTTCTTTTTTTCCTTTTCTTTTTAGGATTCGATGACCCAAGCCCTATGTCATTTTATGATTTTTAAACTACAAAACTGCAAGTTATACAGTAATATGCACACTATTTGCATATCACAAAAAGTGTTAGTGGAAGCTCGACTGCCTATCAACTCGTTCTTTCAAACCCAGTTTCATATTATCTCGGTTCAAAGTTTTCGGTTCATCTTCTTGTCGGTTTCGAAAACAGTAACAGTTTCTAGTTTAAATTAAATAACAAAAACTGAAAAAACGTGAAAGTATGACTTTGAAGTAGTTTGAACTGCTCCTGTCAATTCTAACTTCTAGTTGAGTGTGACTGTGTGACACAGTCATGACACTAAGCTTATGAATGCATTTTATTTTTTCTACTATTTTGTCGGAAAAAAAGATTTAGAAGACTTCGGCGTCGGTTAAGTCATGTTCAGAGCAGCTGAGCAGGTATTGTGTTTGCGTTAATTGGTAAATGGCAATATTTTAGATGTGATTAATTATAAGAATAAATTATTTATTTAACCAGTTCCAATGACGTCAAAAACAATGAAACTCTGTCCCAATTGGTTTAGGGCTACTGGTCTCAGACCCTTCAAACTAAACGATTTCTACGTAAATACATCCAAACTTTTGATATCTATCTATTTCTTCATAATCTTAACAATTTCTGTCGGTTCTCCCAAATTTAATTAAAAATTAAAATTCCAATCAGTTCACTAAACCGCGTTTTGGAGAGAAATATACAGAAATTAATTTGTTTGGGGGAAAATATGCGAAGGTATAAAGTTTAGAGTAGATTAGACATAACTTGTTGAGTTAAGGGGAAAAGAGGCTGAACATATTCAACCCAAATTTTTTCTAGATATCTAACATCATATTTATCTACTTATAATCACAATATAGCTACCTTTCTAGATATCTAACATCATACTTATCTATTTATAATCACAACATAGCTAATTATAGAACCGAAAAACACATATATTGCTATGAAAAAATGGTATAGACCATAAAAGACGCATTTTCAAGTTTAGCTTTAGGATTTTAAAATTATGTCAAGTTTGCGTTTCAATAAAATCATTTTCGCATTTGAATCAAAATAATTGATTAGTGCATTAATGAGACCACCAACTTAGCCTTCTTTCATAACACATTTTTTTTTTTTGTTTTAAAGTCTGCTTTTGCACTACAACAAAACAGGCAATTTCCATCGACATGTTGCGTCGACCCAAAAAAGAGTCGTTAAAAACCTCTAATTTGCAACTAATTTACGACGAAAATTAATTTCATCTTATAATCGTCGTAAACTACGACCAAAAACAGTCGTCGTAAAATTGTCGTAAAATGCGAGGATTTTACGACGAATTGACCACTGTCGTCGTATAATCGTTGTAAATTGGGGACGAAAATAACTCGTTGTAAAATCGTCGTCCATTTACAACGGTTTTACGACGAATTAAACACTTTGACTTTCATCGACGTTAAATCGTGGTAAAGTTACGACGATTTCACAACGAATACAATATGTAGGTAATGAACATCGAATTTACAACGATTTAAAGTGTAAATTTTTTTTCGAAGGGAAATCGTTGCAAACTTGCGACATTTTTACATCAACCGAATTAGGTGAGCACATGGTTTAAAACGATTCTTACCGGTTTTTAACATCAGTTAAAGTCGATGGTAAGTGGTTGTAAAAGAAATTCCGTCGTTGGAAATTGGTTGGAAATTGGTTGGAATGGTCGTTGCAAATTCGTTGTTAATGTCCAAAAGTTTTCTATATATACCGTGACCTCCAATAACCATCATTTCACTCTCAACTACTTAAACTTCTATCTCTCTAAAAAAACAGAAAAAAACAACTACTTCAAAAAATATGTCAATTTATCAGCTACGAGAATGGATGTACAATCGTCAAGATTCCGACGGGTTGCTGAGGAAAGAGTTCAGAGATGGGCTTGAGGGATTCATGTACCAGGCCAGCACATTGCAAATTACGATCGAAAGCGGTAATAAGTACATGTATTGTCCTTGTCCAAAATGCAAGAATAGGAAATTTGTGCTTATCTCAAAAGTGTGGTCGCATCTGTTGAATAGAGGATTTATGCAGAATTATTATATTTGGTATTGTCATGGGGAAGGTCATGGGGGAAATGCAGCTAGTAGTAGCAGTAGTAATTATATTAATGAAGGAATGCGTTTTGACGAAAATGTGGATCCCGTACTTGAACATCCTCCTGTTAATTACGGTAGAAGTGAAGTTCATAGAATGCATGAAATGGTAACATATGCATTTCCGGAAACCGCAAGTACATATGGAGATCCTCATAATGTAGCGTATGAGCAGCAGATCAGCCTTTGTACGATGGATGTACAAAAGGGCACACAAAATTGTCAGTTGCAGCAAGGATGATGACTCTTAAAACTGATGGTAATATAAGTCAGTTTATCATGGATGGTTGGGCTGATCTAATTAAGGATATCTTACCAGATGACAATGTAGCTGCTGATTCGTATTACGAGATACAAAAGTTGGTGTTTAGCCTTGGGTTGCCTTCTCAGATGATAGATGTTTGTGTTGATAATTGCATGATATACTGGAAAGATGATGATAAGTTGCAGGAGTGTCGATTTTGTCAGAAGCCACGATACAAGCCACAAGGTAGTGGTCGAAACAAGGTACCGTACCAACGGATGTGGTACCTACCAATAAAAGATAGATTGCGAAGACTGTATCAGTCTGAGAGGACGGCAAGATTGATGAGATGGCATGCCGATCATTTGCAAACAGAAGGAGAGATTAGGCATCCATCTGACGCTAAAGCGTGGAAACACTTTCAGGCGGTTCATCCAGATTTCGCTAGCGAGAAAATAAATGTCTACTTGGGTCTTTGCACGGACGGATTTTGTCCTTTCGGCATGTCTGGTAGGCAATACTCTCTATGGCCGATAATACTAACGCCGTACAATCTTCCTCCTGATATGTGCATGCAGAGAGAATTTCTATTTATGAGTATCTTGATCCCTGGCCCGAAGCATCCCCGGCGTTCCCTTGACGTTTTTTTGCAGCCTTTGATAGAGGAATTGAAAGAGTTGTGGTATACCGGAGCTCGGACGTATGATATTTCGTGCAAGAGGAACTTTACGATGCGGGCAGTGCTTATGTGGACAATAAGCGACTTTCCTGCATACGAAATGCTTTCTGGGTGGACTACGCATGGGCGGTTATCTTGTCCGTACTGCCTCGATCGAACAGATGCATTTCAGCTTAAAAACGGGAGAAAGACAAGCTGGTTTGACTGTCACCGCCGATTCTTACCGTTGAATCATAGATACCGGAGAAACAAGAAACTGTTTAGGAAGAACAAAGCTGTTCGTGCTCCTCCACCGGTGATTTTATCTGGAGAGTCTATAGAAGCGCAAATTGATCATTATGGCGCAGAGAGTACAGTTAAACGTGGTGGGAACTGGCACACCCCGGGGAATATGCCTGACGGATACGGGGAACAGCACAATTGGCATAAGAAGAGTATTTTTTGGGACCTTCCATACTGGAGCTCTCATCTTCTCAGACACAACCTCGATGTTATGCACATTGAAAAGAATTTCTTCGATAATATCATGCATACGGTGTTGAACGTAAAAGGCAGAACGAAAGACAGTGTAAAGTCAAGATTGGACTTGCCTGAAATTTGTTCACGGAGTGAATTGCATATTTCTAACCAGGGAGAAGTACCAGTTGCTATATTTCAGTTAGGGGCTGCGGAAAAGTTGTCCTTGTTCAAATGGGCAACGTCCGACGTGAAGTTCCCCGACGGGTATGTTTCTAATCTATCTAAATGTGTTGAAGGACGAAACTTTTCTGGGATGAAAAGCCACGACTGTCATGTGTTTATGGAACGGTTATTTCCGTTTGTATTTGCGGAACTTCTACACCCAGAAACAATATATTATATATATGCATGCATTTATTAAATAATCTATATATGAAATAACAAAATCTCTTATGTTATATACAGCGATTGGAGCGTTCTTCCGAGATCTTTGTACCCGTACTCTTACCGTAGATGTTATTGGTAAACTCCAGCAAAATATTCCTATGTATTTGTGTAATTTGGAGCAGATATTTCCACCAGCCTTTTTTGATGTTATGGAACATCTAGCTGTACATCTTCCTTACGAAGCAGAGCTTGGTGGGCCAGTTCATTATCGGTGGATGTACCCGTTTGAGCGATTTATGGGGTACCTAAAAGGAAAAGCCAAAAATATTGCAAGGGTTGAAGGATCGATCGTTTCTGGAAGTTTGTCTCAATAAACTTCTCATTTCACTGACTTCTATTTTCCATCAAAAGTGCGCACACGTAAAAGGGTTACAAAACGATATGACGATGGTGGTGTTGGTCGGTCATATCCAGTGGAAGGTGTACCAGATATGTTCACGTCAGTCGGCCGATTAGGTGGATGTATTAAAGAAGTATGGTGGGCAAACGAGAACGATCGTCATAGTGCACATACGTATGTCTTACTCAATTGCGAGGAAGTTACTCCGTTTGAGACGTAAGTCATTTATGTTATATATATATATGATGATTATGATGGTTGTATTTGATTTAACAAATATATTCTATACATTAATTCCTTGAATTTTGCAGGGAATTTTGTAGACAGGTCCGGGAGTGTATCGACGGGGTTACAGATACGGAACTCAACAAACGGAAAGATCAGCACTTTGCGGAGTGGATTAAATCATCGGTTAGTTTGAATTACTTACCTCAATTACGTTTGTATAATTAATATGACCCTATTACATATAGTAATTGAGTTTGTCAACGATTTGTTTATTAATATATATAAGTTAATCCTGGTGACGAAGCATATCCGCAGTGGTTTCACGAGTTAATCAAAGGGCCAATATGGAGGATCAATTCTGCTCCTATGTATTGTACACGCGGATACGTGTTCCATACGTTCAACTATGGAAACGAAAGGGCTACTGCGAATTACGGTGTTTGCGTTAGGGGTGATGTTAATTTCTATGGCGTGTTGCAAGATATTATTGAAGTGCAATACCCCGGATTGCTTGGTTTAAGATGTGTTCTCTTCAAATGTGATTGGTTTGACCCAACACTCGGCAGAGGCGTTCGAGAGAACACATATGGAGTTGACGTAAACCAATCTCGGCGTTACAACAAATTCGAGCCGTTTATCTTGGCGTCGCAAGCTGAACAAGTAACATTCGTACCATATCCGCGTGTTCGAACATCAGGAATTACTTGGTTATCTGTTGTTAAGGTATCTCCTAGGGGCACAATCGTTGGAGATCAGGATGAAATTCCGCCAATGCAGCAAGATCATTGTTCGGTTATACCAGATCCGGCAGAGAACACGACAGGGTCTATCTTCTTAATAGATCCTCAAAACCCACAAAGTGTAAATGTGGCTGACGATACCAGTGATGATGATGAAGAGGAGAGTGTTCCGGATGAATTCTCCGAAAGCGATGAACCGGATGATGATGAGTTCAGCGACCGAAATGACTCGGACGAGTATTGACAGAAGATATATTGTATTCTGAGATATTGTATCATATTGTATCATATTTGATATTTCTGTTAATTTGCACCTTATGTTATGAACTTCCCGTTTTGTTACTAATGATGAATAATTAAGTACTAAATATCATTTCCCGTTTTAGACATATATAACTCTATTTATTACTTGTAACTATGTTACGTTGTGATGGACAAAAACTATCGGAAAACAAATTTCCGTAACTTATTCAACGATCATCCCGTATGAAACAGACTTAGAAAATCAAATTTCCATAACTTTTTCCAACATACCCACTAAGATGTAAACTAGATGTAATTCATGACGATTTCCCAGGCTACTTCACCATCGATGGAAAATCGTTGGCAATTGCGTCGACATTACGACGATTCGATGTTAAACAGATGCATTGTGCATCGATATCCCTACGAGAATAAAAACACTGTTCCAAATTCGTGGTAATTTCGTTGCAATTGTCAAAAAAAAATAAAAAAAATTCTTCATCACTTGTCGAGATCAGATGATCCCGTATAACAATGTTTAGGAAAGCCTAAACATTTTGCATGGGATACTCTGACCTCAACAAGAGATGAGGAAGATTTATGATGTGTGTGAAAGAATATGGAGGGGGTGTTGGTCATTTTATAGGAAAATATGGTCATTTTCCAACATACCAGGAAAGTAGCAATCTTGTTGCACATAACGACGATCAAGAGACGGGTCGTCGTAAATTGGATGTAAGTTACAACGATTTTCCAACTATCCCAACAAAATTAGTCGTAAATGCGACGTAACTTGCAACGATTTCCCGACTAATCAAAAATACATACCAAATTCGATGGTAAAACGTTTGTAATTTTGTTATAAAAAATTTTCCAACATCTAGGCCAGAGATCGTCCTTCCGGAAAATGTTCCCGACAACGATTTCCATTTTCCGAAGGACGATCTCCGGATCTAGATGATAGAAAAAGTCTTTTTTTTTTCAAATGTTGTGTGTGGTTGTGAACCAGGGGATGTTGGTCCTTATATAGAAAAAATATTACACTGAACGACGATTTTCCAACGAATACTATACTTTAGATGGCAAATCGTCGTAAATACCGACGATTTGCAATCGACTACTGTACGGGCGATGGAAAATCGTCGTAAATTGCGACGATATTAGGACGACTAAACCCTAAAATGAAACCCTAAACCCTAAAATGCCTTCAAAGACACCTCATATCGATTATAAGGCTAACCAAGCAACAAAAATTGACTATATGACATTGAAACTAAGTTTGTAGATGAAAAATCATTGAAAATATGTTTTCATAAACATTTTACGTAGTATAAGGTTTACTTACATGTATTATAACAAGATATTGTCAAAATGAGGTTTTGAAATTTTTTTTATGTTTTCATTTCAATTTATAACTTCTTATTCACAGTTTTTAAGCTTTTCATACTTCCATTCAAGCAATTAAGAGTTTGGGGCGAGTTTAGGGTTTAGGGTAAAATTTAGCGACGATTTTGCGACGAGTCGTTGGCAAGTCGTTGTTAAACGGAAAATAAAAAATTATTTCATCGTACCAAATCGAAAAGTGATAGTAGGCGCCGTAATATTGGATTCTAGTTGACCATCGATTTTACGACGATTATCGTGGGACCGACGTAAATGCGATGGTAAGTTTTATTTTTTTCCCAATTAATTTTTATAAAACAAATTGAAAACGCTTACCGTCGAGTTTAAGACGATTCTGTGGGACCGACGTAAAAACGATGGAACGTTGTAACGATTTAGCGACGACACTAATTATTTTCCCCCCTTAATATTTCCGCTTCCCGCGTGCGGGAATATAAAACAAATTGAAAATGCGTACCATCGATTTTACGACGACTCTTGTGGGACCGACGTAAAATCGATGGTAAGTTGCGACGATTTAGCAACGACCCCACTTTCTCCGTTTCCCGTGCGGGAATATTAATTTAATGGGAAATATAAATTTTCTTTTGGTTGGAAAATCGTCGTAATTGGCGACGACTTAACGACGACACTATTCATGTCGTCGGTATATCGTCGTAAATTGCGACGATGTAGCGACGACAACAAATTCTATATATATCAGCCTCGCCTCAGATTTGCATCGCCACAACTTCTTCCTCTCTCTAAAAAAACCCTTTCTCACGAAAAAAAAAAAAATTTCGGTTTTCAATTGCTTTCGGCTTTCCGTTATCATTCCAAACAACGGTTAGTTTTTTATTTATTTGATTTTTCATTTATATTTGTTTAATTTACTGTATTTTTCATTAGAAACGGTTTAGAAATGGGTATTTAGATTTGTTAGAAATAAATAGTTATAGAATTTTCATTATATTGTTTAGGAAATTAGGTTAAATTAATATATATGTTTGTTTTTATTAATTAGCAGATGATTCCTCCATCCGGCCACAACCAGTATTGTCATCAGTTCATGCCGGGCACAGGTGTTTCTGGTGGTTCTACTTCTACCTCGGGGGATACGAGGGTTCCGCCGACTCAGTCGCAGTCGCAGTCTCAGGGATTCCCCCCCCCCCCCCCCCCCCCCCCCCCGCCACCACCGCACCACGATCAACCCCCACCGCAATTCCATCAACTCCCCACCACAACACCAACACCCGCCACCGCCCCAACATGTACAACTGCCTCGGCCCTATGCACATATGACCATTGAAGAGTTGCTAGCTTTACCCGGACGGGTAAATCTAACTAGACTCCATCCAGAGAAGGAAGATGGAGCATTGTGGTACGTTAAAACGTTTAAAATTTTTAAAATTTTATGTATTAATTTCATATTTATATAATCTCTTAAATATATTAATTAACAATTAACATTTTTATAGGTTTGGTGTCGAAAATTCGGTTTCGCGCACCATCAGCGACATCATCAAGTCCTATTTTTCCGAGGCTCATCCAAATTGGTCGGCAGTCAGTCAAGATATCAGAGATACTTGGTTTAAGATGTTTGCGGTGATAATTTTTGAACTTTTTTAATTTTTAATATTTTATATTTAGTTAATTACTTATATTTGATATAAATAATTTAATTATAAATTCGTTTTTTTCAGCAACGGTACACCTGGGATCAAGCTCATAATGAGGAGGTGAAGGCACAATGGAAGGAGAAAGCCAAGTTGCGTACAAACAACACCGTCTGCGACTGGAAAAAGATATGGCGGGCAAAGGGCAACGACGCAAAGCCGATAGGCGTCAGCCAAACGGTGTGGGACGGATTGGTTCAATTCTGGATGAAGCCAGATTCCGTAGAGACCTCTATGAAGTGCTCTGCTTCCCGTTTATCGGTTGGTCCTGATGGCCAACCGAAGGTCGTCCCTCACTGCTCCGGTCAGACGTCTTTCGCCGGAAGACGTTTAAAGATGGTAATATCGCACTTTCATTTTTTTTTAATTATTTATATATACAAATAATATAAATTATAAGATAATTAAAGTATAAATTAATTAAATTCATTTTTAGGCTGCGGAGAGAGGAGGTGTGCTCCCTCCATTGACGGATGTTTGGGAGAAGACCCACAAGAAGAAAGACGGCACTTTTGTATCTCCGAGAGCAGAAGAGATATGGAACGACGTGAACGCAAGGGTCGTTGAGGAACAAACGCAACGCTCCCAGCAGCTATCTCCCGGGGGATCCACTCAGGTGCAGTTGAGCACCCCCGAGATTGATCGCATATTCGTACAGGTAAATATTAATTTATTGTTAATTAATTAAATTTTATTATATTTAAACTCTATTATTTAATATCAATTCAATGTTTAAAATGGCAGGTCGCCCCTCAGAATAGGGGTAAAACTATTGGGATGGGATCAATTGCCAAGGTTCCTGTTGCTTCGGCACTTGCTCCGCCCCGCCGACGATCCGACGATGAAGAGCAGACCCAACTGCGGGCCAAGATTGCATGTCTTGAGCGGGAAATCCAAGATGAGCGTTCAGAACGTTCAGATAACGACGCCATTTTCGAGCTCATGGCTAGGGATAACCCGCAGATTGCTGCAATCTTGCAAGAAAAAAGGCGTAAACGAGAAGCGCTAGCTGCAGCAAGAGCGCTAGAGGAGACTGACGAGCAACGGGCAACGACGAGCGGGACGGCTGGTGATCTGTCCCCGTCAGAATTTGAATTTGTTTAAATATTTTTTTTAAATTTAGTGAAATATATTTTATTTTATTTTATTTCGTTTTATAATTTTTATTTTATTTCTTTTTATATTTTTTTTATTATTTTTATATTAAATCGTCGTAAATACGACGTAGACGTTCGAATATTAATAAATAAAAAATTCGATGTTTCGTCGTTAAATCGTTGCAAGTTTACGACGATTTAACAACATTATCTTTGTTAAATCGTCGTAAACTTGCATCGGTTTTACAACGTAGTTTTGCCTCGCCTTAACGACGATAAGCATAACATCTGGTTAACAACGTTATCGTTGTAAACGCGTCGTAGAATGGCATCGGTTTAACAACATTTGGTTTTCCGATTTTGTAATTGACCTGGTATATTTAACCGGTGTTTTACGACGATTTTGTTTGGTCGTAAATAGAAATGGCAAATATGTCGTTAATCGATCGTAAAGTTTACATCGATCTAACGACTAAACTAGTATTTCGTTGTAAATCAGTTGTTAATGTTACATCGACTTTACGTCGACTAAAAACAACGAGTTAACAACGAAAATTATTTCGTCACAATGTACGACGATTTTACGACGATTTCGAATTTACGTCGATCGATTACCGTCGATTTGAAAATCGATGGAAATTCGATGTAATGGCTAATTCCCGTCGATTTTACAACGATTCATGCCGATGGAAAAGGCCTGTTTTGTTGTAGTGTTTGGGGTTGTTTTGAGATTATAAATTAGTTAAGATAAACACTAATATGTGCATTTTTTATTTTGCTCAGCGTCACAAATGATGATTTTTTTTAATACAAAATTTTATTAATTTTTAAAAATTTCGAAACAAAAACAGAAGGGATGAGAGCAGAGATACCAATAAATACCATAGAACAACACATAAAAAACGTTAGTAAACAAGTCCTAAAGCAATCTAGAAAGGAGAGGCAAGATCATAATTGTAATTTTTTGCTTGAGGTTATATTATTCTTCATAATCAATATATACATATACATTTCATCCTATTATTTCAACTTGATTAATATAATAAACTTAAACTTATACATATCATTCTATTAAATTACAAAGGAGGGCTGCTTATATTTTGAGACAGAGGGAGTATTAATTAATTAAGTCATGTATCATCAAGTAAATAAGTCGTATAGTGTGAAGTAAATCCAAAAAGATAGTCGGGTTTATACCAAACTATGTTTTGAATATAAAGAAGCTATTCATGTGTTAAATATTTTTGAAAAACTTTGGTTTGTACTATGTTTTAAATATAAAGAGGCTATTCGTGTGTTAAATATTTTTTAAAAACTTTGGCATATTTTTCTCCAAACAAATTGATTTCTGTATATTTTCCTCCAAAACACGATATACCTATAACGCGGTTTAGTGAATTCATCGCAATTTCAGTTTTTAATTGAATTTGGGGGAACCGACATAATTTGTTAAGATTGAGGGAAAATAGACAATATCAAAAGTTTGGGTGGATTTAGACAGAAATCGTTTAGTTTGGGGGATAAAAAACCGACAGCCCATTTGTTTATGAAGTTAATGATATCAATGACTTGGAAATTCTGTAAGTCAAAAGTCAACGTTTAGCCTCAATTGAATTCGAGATTTCATGTTCAGTATCCACTCCACTAATGACATTTTATAATACTAGAGCAAATCTTTAACTTTTTTAATTATTATAAATGAATTATCATTGTACGGAAGTAGCAGACTTTGCTAGCTAAAGTCTTAAACTGTTGTTTAATTGTCAATTTTTTTTTTAAACTACCAAGAGGATTTGGACCGAAACTCGTACGTTCTCCAGGTTCGAAATCATATCATGTAATATTGATTCTATCCCAAATGTCACTTAATCTTGTGGCCTCTAAGCTTTGTCTAGAGTTCTTTACCAGTCGAGATAAAGCCATTTGGTGTTTAATTGTCATTTGAAAATAGTCATCATTTGTATAAATCCGTCATAATTTAATTGCATAATCTACGTGAACGATGGATACCGAATGATAAGGACTAATATAGTCAAACGATGTGCGGAGCAAAATGAACATTGGGATAAATATGTTGAGTTTGTAGCTGAATGTTGAGGAATACATACAAAACTGTGATTGAGCTAGACGAAGAAATTTGAAACTATCAAAATAAAAATATATTTTTTTTAGAAATTTTTTTTTTTTTTTAAAAAGATTTGGAGTAATCAACAAAGTGCAAACTCTAGTTATGGTTTTTGAGCATGTCTATTATATATAAACAGAATGCGGCAACCTTTTGTATACAAATGTATTCATCATAAATACTGAGAGCTTTAACATTTGGGTTTAGCTTTCTTATAAAAAGAATAGGACAAGGGGCTTTAGTACTTCTTAGATCGCGTATAGATTTAAGAATGTGTAAGTTATTAGATACAAGTCAAAGTTGTCTTGTACTTTGTTGTGTCTCGTTTGAAAAACACATCTAATAATATTTTTTGTGTGGAAAAATATCTTATGTTGATTTATGTTTTATATCCGCATCCAGTGTCTCTTGCATTGTCAAACGGTTTCAGTTATTATCACTCCAATAAATTCGTCACTATCAATTCCATAGTAGTTGTATGAAAATCTTATTGCGAAAGTTTCGGTTATTGCCCCTTTAAAAAAGTTACTGCTTAATCAAATGAGTCGCAAGCACTTACGAGAGGAATTAGGGTGGTGTGATTATTCTTTAACCTCAAAACGATTTGTAAGTTTTAAACTTCGTTAAGACTTTTTTGATCCGAAATACTTTGACCATTTGACTGAATCCCACACTTGCCCATTGCCCAATGCACATTACATTATCCATATATTTATTAAACAGAATCATAAACTAATGATAAAGTTGGAAGTAAGGCGTCACTTATTTGACAAATGATTGCGTTAGTATTGCGTCTGACCTTATTTTTTATTCCTTCGCCATAAAGATGGAGTAGGTTCAATCCCTTCTTCACAACCAAGAGAAGTTGAGATATATATTTGAATCATTCAACGTATTAAGATTGCATTGATTAATTATCAAGAAGGATTCAAATACAATATTGGTCAGAAAAGAAGCAAATGACTTGAGCATAATGTTAGAACAGAGAATCATTTCGTCTTTATAATAAATATTCAAATCTCAAAAGACAATGCGAGGATGAGAAGATGGGAGATGGTTCGCCAAAATATATAAAATGCAGAGTTTCAGTGTCAGATTACTCATCTCGTCTCCAAACATTTGGAAGATAATCAAGATTCATTCACGAAAAACATATTCCACAGTAACATTTAAGAACATATTAGTGAACTCACAAACTCAAGAGTGAGATCTCCATAGATATACAAAGCACACCAAAATGTTCTTCCTCCTAATCGTCGTCCACCCCACGGCGCCTCTGGATCTGTAAACGCAGCCATTATAAACTTAACACTCAATGATATTGACGGCTAAGACAAATAGCTTGTGTTCTGAGGATTGTGTGTCCATACCGTGACTTTCGTCTGTTTGGTAGTTTGGCTGTTTATCTGTTCCAAAAGCGTTATAAGCCGCTCCTCAGAAACCTGTTAAAAACAAAAAAAAAAGGTATTTCAAGAACCTCTTAGATGTGGAACATTCGTGTAGTGTCAAGCGAAACTGAGTAGAAACTTGATGATATGTAAGGAATTATGAACTATGACAAGGAAACAATGACTGGATTCTTTACCTTCTCAACTATCTGCCCCATTTGAGCAGCCCTCAAAATAACATCCTCTACACCTCTCGCTTTCTCAGGTTTCACCAGGGCAATTCGAGCAACTGTAGAAATAAGAAGAAGAAAGAGATGCATAAGAAATACATTAACACAATATTGTTACAGTAAAAAATCATCATATCGATGACAGTCACGTAGAAACAAGGGAGAACAGCTAGATGAACATACTTCTCTCTCGGGCTTGGGAAGACAATATTTGACTAAGCATCATTTGTCTACGTTCATCAGCTTCCCTAAACGAATGTTCCGATCAGAGAATAGGTTATTTCAAAAAAATCCAATTTCTTTTTAACTAGTAGACAAGGACGAGACACACACCTTTTAGCATCTTCTTGTGCACTCTCTTGATCTGGATTCTGCTGATTGCCTGGCTTCCCCTGCTACTTAGGTTGGTGTACAAATGAGCCACAAAGTGCAATTTTTTCTTTTTCTTTTTTCAAAAAAAAAACAAATCAAGACATAAGAGAAGGTATTAAAAGTTACTGTGCCATGTCGAGCCATGAGCTCTTGCATTCTCCTCTGTCTAATAGCTTCTAGCTCAGGATCAGCCTACACAGGAGGAAGTAAAAAAGAAGAGATATATAAGCAAAACATTGCAATATATTTAATTAATCTTTTGTAGAACAAACAATCGACTGACAACACCCATTTGTCCTACTAGATCGAAGCACATATAATTCATAGTATGCCAAAGTGCGATGAAAGTAGACATATAGAAATGAGCGTACTGATTCATCAGCGATTAGATCAAAGCTATCACAACTCAAGAACCCCGGAAAGAATCATTTGGAGAAAAACAAACAAGTAGATCACTAAAAGCAGAGAGATCAGTGAAAAAGCAACACAATCCAATATAATTTTTTACAAAGTGAAAATGTCTTTAAAACAATTTACAAATATAGATGACGAAGGGAATCACAAAAAAGGCACCTAGATTTAAACAGATCCACCCAGATTTTAAATCCTAAGTAACAATCACAAAATTTCAAAAGTATAAGCTATCTAACTAACCACTGATACTTTTTAATCTGTTTCCCATGACATATACTTTCTGGTTTTCTCGAGATAAACACTGAATCTCATTCAAAGGAACCCAGCTTATATCATGAACAGAATCAATCATACACAATCCGTTCAAATTCACGTTCAAGTCCAGAAAAGAAGAGATGAGAGATTATTGTTACGAAGGAACGAAAGCAACTGAAGGAGACTCTAATCTCGATGTAAAAGTGCCTAAAACCCTAACAAAATTCGAGAACCCAAAGAGAGAGAGCAAAAAAATGGGGGAAAACAAAAGAAAATTGAATCAAGCGTAACAATTTTCGAGAAGAAATCTCACCATCGGAGCAGTCTTCTCCTCTTTCCTGTGGATGCTAAATCGATATTGCCTCACACCTCAAAAACCAACACAGAGCCAGCTCCAAAGGAGAAAATGATTTAAAACCGAACGTAGCTTTTTTAAGACGCGCTTCATCATTTTTACATATTCCCTCCATAAGTTTTAGACTTTTTACAAATGTAACCGTAAAGTTATGATTTTTAACATTGACCCCTACATATTAAATTTTCGCCCTAAATCTTCGAGGACACACCACAAGTCAGATCTTGCACTAGATACAAACAGAGATCTTAGCACATATTTAGCAAGGAAAACAAAAAACAAACACCGAACCCGATTTCACTATCAGTTCCACAAATCTTACATGTAAGAGTAATGATCTTGGCTAAAAGTTGTTGGCACATGGAAATTTTAACAGATTATGTTAAAAAGATCTCGTCCTTTTTGTTCTCTCAGAGTGACTACTGTATATGCCTTTTTAGGAAACAAGATGACTCTTTGATATGTGTATCTAAAACATGAAATATCTGACTCAAGAAGTTTGTTTATTGGATGAGTATATACTCAGTATCAAACACATCTCCAGCTGTAGGAGAGAGGTTGTTTCTCCGGACTTGGGCATGAGTCTCTGCTTCGTGTTGAAATATCTTGACCACACCTTGTAGCTCCAGCTTTCTAACTTTCACCTGTTCTTCTGTGATGGGCTTTTTGAGCCCCAAGTATACCAGACCGACGGCAATCAGAACCGCTCCAAGGAGAACCATGAGCAGAGTGAACAGACCAAACGCATACGGCGTGTTCTGAGCACCTGGGATACCATCCACGTTGATACCAAACAGTCCTACAATTATGGTTAGCACTAGACCACATCCTCCAAAGACGGCTAAGTTATGGCTCACTCTAAGGCTTTTGTCCTGAAAGTACAGATTGGGGTTTCATCAGCCGAAGTTATGAGTTAGTCATATGTTAATTTCGTTTAGTAGGGACGAAACCTGTAACCAAGCACGGACAGTGCTTTGTATGACATCTTGGATTGTGAAGAGACGTCCACGGACTGCTTCTTGTTCCTCAAGCATCTCCCTTGTGTTCTTCCTCAAACCTTCTAACAGATGCCGAACTATGTTTCCCCTCAGATGCTGGAGAAGCTCAAAGATTATCTCCTCTCTTGCGTGTAGTGACCACTTCACTCGGATGACCTGCCACGATGAAAGGAAGACTTCATGTTCATTAGCCATGACTATTGTTCGATTTGTCTCACAAGCAAACATCAACCAAGGCCATACAAAACACAAGATCAGTCATTTCCATTTAATTCAAATTGAGGCTTAGCTGCAATCAAGAGAAGCTGACCTGTCTTGATAATTTTCTGATCTCTTGGTTGAGAATGATACTGAAGAGATTTACATCCTCATGGGTTCTCCTAATAACAAGAAAATATCTCTCTGTTAGCTAAACATAAAAATTGCGAGTTATCCTTTACAAACGGATACTGTACGTATCTGAGAGAACCTGTTCATAAACTTCAGTTCGATTTCATCAGCGGCGCCAAATATGGATTTACGGAATAACCTAGGACATCAATCAAGGACAACAAAAAGCAACTGTTAGAAACTTTCCAGACAATACCAGAAAATTAACTAGAACTCGAGTCATTTTAATCCAGTAAAACTAGACAAGCGTTACCAAGAGAAAAGCTAAACCAGAAAACTGTAGTCACCTATCATCCCATCGAGAAAGACGGCAAGCCAAGTGTGCTATGACTTCATGAACTGTTCTTGGTACATTATAACCTCCTGCATAAAGCAGCTCCTATAAGGAAAAGCAGAAGGAAAATTAACGCAGGTCAGTATCCATTTTGAAGGCATGTGTTATATCTTAGTAAGTAGAATATTTTGACAGTTTGAGAACGAACCTCTACTTCAGTGACACCCAAGACATTGGTGTTAGATACATTTCCTTTTACGTGCATCACAGTTACCAAGAAGTTTTTAGCTTGCCAAGACCGGAAAACAACGGGGACATCGTCCTCACTGATTAATGGATCACCAACTGATTGTCCTAAAAGCTCAAACAATAAACCTCCAGCAACCCTCACTGGAACCTAAGGATATACACCAGGAGTAAAAGGTTAGACAACAACATCCAAGAAAGCCATCTCAAATTAAACTAAATGGAAAAAACTTTACTATGCTAAGAAACTATCATACATCATTAATCCTACCCAAAAACAACTATGCTCCATGTGGAAGTATTTTAATGGCAGTCAAAATCACCTAATACTTAAGGTGTATACCTCGTATAGAAGGTGTCTCATCCGTTCACTTATTAGCTTACTTTCATCCCTCAACGCAAGACTTATAGCAGGATGCAACCATGTAGCATTTCTGAGCCATGTTTCAACAGAAGAGTGTCCACCAGCCATATGGCACCACCATGTAGGGCCGCCTGGTCTTTCCCAATAGGGAGCCGCTAAATCTGTAACAGGTACATCCTCTTCATCATCCATTAACTCCAAATTAGGCCACTCCGCGTTTACTTGCACCATTTGAACTAGTTCAGATATTCTAGCCCACCCAATAGGCACCCAACGACTTCCGTCATATCTCTCAGCTTGTGCTGTTGGAAGCACATGTTCATCTTTAAGATCCAAAGAAGATACCGACCTTGACCTTAAACCATTGACTGGAGCGGAATCAACAAATGGGTTATAACCAAATCCGGGGGAAGGAACTCTGGTTGGTCCATGTTCTTGCTTCAAGTGAACAGTCTTTGAATCAGTATGCTTCTTTGCGCCTCGAATGAATTCAAAGGCGCAGATAAGCCCATCAGTCCAAAGATCACTCTTGGGGACGCCTGACTGATTTTTACCCTCTTGCGACAGCGACACTGAATGATTCTCCCTATTCTCGCCCATGGTCATTCAGTAGTAAGAAACAACAAGCTTGCTCTACTTCCCTGTATCACTAATAAGACAGTGAAAATCATTCACATGAGCATCAATGTTACTTTTCTGAAGACTCTATACAGGTACTTGAGAGAATCAAAGCTCATTGTATGAAACCAATATCTGCAAAATTCACGAGGAAACCAAAAACGAGACACCTAATTAATGCAGCGAACAGACTCCTTTTCATCATCAACAACAACAGAAGTGCAAAATCATACGCAACCAATAGTAGAAATTGCATGCAAGAAACAAAATTACTGTACAATATAGCGTCAATTCCAAAAAGTGAGGGTCAAGAACGAGGATCATCAATTTCAAAATGAGACTTCAATTAAAGCATTATTGGTAGGGGCAGAAACCAAAGATTGATATAAAACTAGAAATAGCAAGTTCAGAAGAAAGGATTCATAATCCAAAGAAGAAGAAGATGATGATTGAGTGAAGTTTATTGAGATAAGGAGAGACACAAATCCCGACTGATAATAAGATGATCGATTTCGATAAGTTTCTACACTGGTTTGTAGGAGATTACTCTCGACTAATTCGGGAAGAAACGAAAGGAGATCGAAAGAAGCTGGAGAAGAATATCTCACCATAGAGACGGTTTGCTCTTTGCTCTAGCCTGTAGATGCCAAATCTCAAAACACTGAGAGTTAGCAACGACAAGGAAGAAGAATGCTTTTTAAAAAAAAACAAATACAATTGTATTAGCTTTTGAGAGACGCGCTTCATCGCTTTTACATATAAGCCCCCATATTTTTCACAGTGTTACAAATTTAACCGTGAACGCTCGATTTGCGTCATATACCCCCCTCACCGGTCACCGCCACCATTGATATAACAAAATTGAAAATTCTCACCCAAAATCTCTCTGTTCCGCAACCGCTGCGCCACCGATGACTCGGCTCTTGCTGCCTACACTTTACTCAATCTCTAGAAAACAGGTTAATTAAAATGATCTCTCTGTCTTCGTGTGCATGTTCTATCTGGACTTTCGTGTGTTTACCTCTCGTTTTCTTTGCGACACTTTCAGGTTCCAGCTGCATCATTGTTCCACAATCTGTACGGACGTCACAAGCGGTAATGATTTTCAAAGACCATTGTGTCAAAGATTTGAATTTCAGTAAACTCTCGTTTGGGTCTAAATTTACAGTTTCCATTGGTAAAAAACAGGGGCAAAGGATGGATTTTGATGCTTGGTTTGTGATTATAATCTGGGTTTAATATGTTTTCTTGTTCAAGATTGTTCTTATTGTTGTGGTTGAATCTCAAGATGTGAAATTGAATTCCCTGATTTTGCTAATATCTAATCAATTCCAAATGATCTAGTTCCTACTTTTGGTGTTATTCTCCATTATATGGACTTCAATAGAGGATAAGTTTCTCTTGGATGTAAAGATGAAAGATTTTTTTGCAATTTCCTTGCAGCTTTATTCATTGGATTGGTGAAATGTCAGAAGATAGTGTGAGATCATCCGTAAGTGGTGGCTCTGCTTCTGGAGCTAGAACATTTTGCTCCCTACAAGGTACGACTAATTAATTAGTCGCTCTACGTTTCTGATTTTTGTTTAAACTGAATCATGACACGAACAGCCTTGTAAAGATATGCGTCATTTGTTTAGTACTTTTGTTTTGATGATGAACATACAACTGAGTAAGTTTTGAGCGTAGCAAGATGATGATAATTCAAGAAGAAAGCAATTTAGAAAGTTATGCCGGTATTCATCATTTTCAGATACTAGCTAAAGTAGTTTTCTGCCGTCTTTTTTTCGTAATGTCGTTTCTTTTTAATGGTTTGAAATCTTGGTTATTATTAGACGACTACTCTTTTTGCTTTTTTTTTCTTAAGATTTATCAGCCAAAAAGTGTGTGCCATGCAACTCTAAGGATCTGCGCCCCATGACGGAACAGAGTGCTCAAGAACTACTTCAAAAGGTAAATGATATTTGCACTTTGTATTATGGCAGGTGCGGTCTATAGTCTCTTTTTTTTTTCCTCTCAAATTATTTCCTTTTAACACAGGTTGCTGGATGGGATTTGGCTAATGACAATGGTACATTAAAGCTGCATCAGTCGTGGATTGTGAAAAGTTTCACAAAAGGACTAGATTTCTTCAAACGTGTAGCTGATATTGCTGAATCAGAACGTATATATCTATATCATCAGCAATAACCATTCTCGTAAAAAAAGATTAAACAAAAGGTAGCGCGAGGAAAGATCTGTTACTATTTTGTCTGAAGCATGGACCTATTTGATGCAGGTCATCACCCAGATTTGCATCTAGTCGGTTGGAATAATGTAAAAATCGAGATATGGACACATGCAATAGGTGAGAATTATGGTCTGTATTGTTGATATGAAGATATGAATCTTATTAAATGCCTGAACCTGAAACATCTTCCTGATTCTGGTCATACCTTTGCACTCAGGTGGTTTGACGGAAAACGACTTCATTCTAGCTGCTAAGATCAACGAGCTCCAAGTGGAAGACCTTTTGAGGAAGAAGAAAGTTGCCAAGTGAAATGGCATAAACATGAAATTACGCAAGCTAATTGTGGCTCAGAGTCCGCCATTAATAAGCATCTTGAGCTCAGAGCTCACAACTGGTATATGTTGGTCTACAAACTCTGTCAAGCATGTCTAAAAAGCTTTAGATCTATTCAAGATGATAGCAAAATGAGCTAGAGAGATTTTGATGTTTCTTCTGCGCTATGGTTCATGTAAAGCTGTTTCTTGTCTTACAACCAAGAATTTACATTCCAGAACAAATTAATAATTTCAGATATACCATAACGTATGTTTATTTACAACCACAAACTAACCAAACTTCCATAAACTATTTACATCCAAGAATTTGCATGAATCTATACAAAGATTATTGTCATTTTTCCAGAGAGAGAGAGAGAGAGAAGCCAGTTCAACGAGATCAGTCTTCAGAAATTGTTGGATACCGAATAGTTTCACTGCACATCAACAAGAAAATTTTCCATGTCAACTTCATTTCCATCCATTTAAGCAAGAATTACAAATAACCCATTCAACTGTGTTAACATCACCTCCCCATCTTGTGAAACAAATCACCAAGCGCACGGTAGAGTGGAGCAGCAGCGGGTGGTCTAGGCAAAGAGCCAAGGAGGATGTCAGGCGCAGCTAAGGACTGGCTCCCGTAGAACCGTGAGTTCTCACTTGTACGTGTTGTGAAGATGCTTCCTTCAAGCGAGCATCCAACAAACGCACCTGTTCATTTAATTAGTGGCGGTTAAACAATCTACTAGAAACTCTTCCGGCTAGAGACACATGAATGAAACGGATACCTTTGCTGCAGCTGTATGTATAGCAAGCGGCATAACCACCACTACCTGCTCGGATATCTGCTTCAACAGCTCGTCCAGTCACACCAACCGCAGCGCTTAAACCAGCTCCAACAACAAAATGGGTGTTACTCCCAAACGTCTGGATGGCATCACGAGTTCTTAGAACGATAATAAAGTCTATGAACTCTCCTCCTGCCTGCAAGTAAGCGATGAGAAAATAGACCAAGCACTGTTTCAATATCTAAGAATGCATTAAAAATAGCAACTTTACTTGAGCACCCCATCCCAAACCAAAAGAAGAGATGGCTGAAGGTGGAGACCAGGAGCCATCATCTCTACGAGCAACCACAAGTCCAGTCCCGATTTTATATGTAACCATAACTCCAACTCTAGCAACAGTGATTACCGCAAGACCTTTCGCTTGTCTTAGAATGGCATCTGGAATGGACCTCTCTGCTCTCGAAGAACCGACCTGATGAAGAGATTATAAATCTAAACCAGTAACAAAAGTGATATAGTTAACACTAAGAGTGAACTAAAGGACCAAAAATCTCACATTGGATATATAACCTCGAATAGTGTTTGTTGCCTTATAAATCTCATACTCCATTGATTGTCCCCATGGAAAATTCACCCAAGACCTCAACGTACTAAGATCTGTCAAGTCATGGGTTGGCAACTGAGCAGCAGGACTCACTTGGTCCATCAAATAAGGCTGCACAGACTCCAATCTCACACAACACACATCACAAACCCTCTGGGGATCTGAAACGCGAAACTTCACTGGAAGCAAGCTCCTTCCTTTAGAACAGTCCCTACAGAACAATCCTCCACAATACCGACAGTGATGACGAGAACACATTATCGGATGAAATCTCACACTACAAAGCATACACGCAGAAGCAGCACTGTCCGGTAACCACTTAGGCGGCTCTGTTTCAAGAATCTCTCTTGCGTTACCAAAGTTGGCTTCAGTGAGAGTCTGAGCCATATCTTGCCAAGCTTGCTCAAGAACATGTCCCGACAGAAACGAAATGCCACATCTCTCGAGGTTTCCGGAAGTAAGAGCATTAGCTTTACCACGAGCTGCGAGTAACATATCCACTATCACATCCCACATCGTTAACTCCTTGTCTTCATCGACGAACTCGTTCCATCCCATATCTCCCTCCGGGAAGTAACCACCGTTGAAACTTAGCCCTCTTGACCATTCCTCATGATCAGGCTCTAACATTGGTGGGACTGAAACAGGTATCCAAGCCCCGGTTTCCTCAGAAAGCGGTGTGTCGTAGAAAAAGTATTTGCCACGCTTTTGTTCTTCTGCTTCAAGATTTTTCCTCTCGTCTACATAGTCATCACATAAGCTAGAATCTTCTTCTCTCTTCTCCCTGATGCTTTGACTCACGACGTTACCAGCATCGGAATCACCATCAGAACCAACTCGAACTCTTTCATCCTACCATCACCATTAAGCGAGATACAAAATTAAAACCATTTCGAGCTTCAAATTCAGACTTTTTAACTTGACCTAGTCTAGCTTAGATTTCGTTTGATCCAGAGAGCCAAAAAAACAGAATTAAAACACTAAACACATGTGAGTTTTTCTATCAGCTGATGATCATTTCTAATAAAAAAAACTCCAATGAAGAAACGAAAATTCGGAACTTAGCAGGAAAAAACTCGAAGAACTCTAAGAAAGTAATAGAAAATTCGCTGCAATCACGGAAGAATTTTGAATAAAAGCGAAAACCCTAGAAATTTTGTATGATCGGGGAGGAATGAATTAAATGTAAAATTGAGAAAATTGTGAGTAGAATCAAAATCTGTAAGCGTAAATCTAACCATTTTCTAGACTTGTTCCTTGTCTCGATTGCGAAGCCAGAATTCGATTCTAACAATTTCACTTCTTTGGAGAAGCTCAGAAACACGACTTTATCCAGGAAAACGATTACAAGTTAACACCTTCGCTAACCTTTTTGAGACGCGATCATCATCATATCCGTTTTACATTTTAGTCCTCATATTTTAAAACTGTTATAAATTTGACACCAAACTTTTGTTAGTACTTTTCTTAGTGAAAACACCATATTTTAGAAAGGAGAGTGCAACAAGTTCAAGGCATCAATCTTTGTTCATGGAGCACCTATTCACAATCGTTCGTTTGTTTATGATTTGTACACAGTAAATTAGCAGGCAAATGGAGAGTGTGAGCTCATCTTGATTGAGCATTCAGGTGGAAAAAAAAGAAGTAAAAAAAGGTGAAAGCAAGTCAGTCTTAGATTCAGATTTGGGCTCAGTCTCAGGCCAGATCTTGTGGGCTTGGCTACGGTTTGGAAACAGACAGGAACATACAATGAATTAACTTTCAGAAGCTTCATTCAACTTAATCCTAAAAACTTGATAACCATTCTAGTCTGCATCTGCCTTTGTCTTACGAATAATATGAATGCATATAAGCTATGACAGAAGCAACCAGAAGAAGCCATAAGTACGTCGTATACCACCATTTATCAGTCTCTCTAACAAGTAACAACAATAGATTAAATCCCTACTTCTTGTTCTGCAGAAATAACACACTGTTGCTTGTGTGCTGCTTACAGCTGGAAAAAGCTTTATATCTGGAATTTTTCCAAGAATCTTGTCTTCCAAAAATCTTCTACAACAGTAAGGTGTTTGCTACAAACATACACGTTCTGAAACTCCAAGGAAAGTGCTGATGCCCTGCAAAACAACCCACAACTTTGGATCAGATGTGAAACCAGAAACAAAGACGCAATGACTGTGTCACTGACAACTTCCTTCTGCCATTGGAACACTGCAGAAACATGCTTCAGAACCCATAAGGGTATACAACTAGTGCAATATATTGATTCGGAGTAGGAGCTAAAAGTTCTTTGATTGACTCTTCTTACTTCTTAGAGAACCAATGTAACAATTCCGCATCTCTAGTTTAGAAGAAACCTTATAAAAAAAGTTCTACAAAGTCTCAAAGCAACATATCAATGAAAGCATACATGCACACTAAAGTCAAGTCACTTTTATAGATTGTGAAGCAGTGATTACGTAACTCTCCAAAGCTAGAGCATACTTTGAGAATTGTACCAAATTCCAAAAGATGAACTTTTTTTTTTTTTACCTCGGAAAGATTGATATCATCTTGCAACAGGTTTTTGAAGCAGAGCCGTCAAGAAAACTTCACCATGTTTGGAATCCATTTTGTTGGCCACCGCCCATTTCACCTTCTTATAACCCAATTTCCCGATCATCGGCGCATAGACGTTTTCAAGATCGACTTTTTTGCTGAAGAACCGATCCAACCAGAGATACCCACCGCCGCGGAGAATCCGATCCAAATCGAAGAAGAAGAACTCCATCACCGTCACCGGGATCCACCGGTTCACCGCTCGTCCACACCTGACCAAATCCACCACGCCGTCGAACACCGGAAGCCGCTGCTGGAGAGGCACGTGAAGCGGCACAAGGCCTCTCAGCGCCACCGCCTCGCTGTACGGCGCGTTGAAATTCATCGTCGTGGTCAGGACGGTGACGTTGCGAGCCTTCATAGCTGCGGCGAACGATCCTGTCCCACCGCCGATGTCGATCCCGAGCCGGAGCACGGAATTGGCGGATTTGGCGATCTGGAGGAGCTGCGAGATGGGGAGATCGAGCTCCGATTTGTAGGAAGAGAATTGAGATTTGGATTTCTCGAGGGAGAGATCGAAACCCAGATCGGGGAATTTAGTAGCCAGGCAATCGAACGTCTTGCAGGAGTAGTAAGACCAGATGACATTGGATTCAGGCTTCGAATCCGTCGGATTTCGCGGCGTGCGGGAGAAGCAACGACGGCGAGGGAGTGGGTGGCAGCCACGGAGGATGAGCTTCTCGACGAGATCGGTGTCGGGAGGGCAAAGAGAGTAAGGAGTGTAGCTCATATACTCGTGGAGAAGGTCAGGGTAGTTATGGCAAGCGGAAGCTATGGGTGAGAGCTTAGAGTAGAGGAGGAGATCTCTGGGCGCGGAGGAAGAGACGGCGGCCACGGCCGATGCGATTGAAGTGGATTTGTCTGGTTGGTGGCTGGTGAGGTGGTTGATGGCGGCGCGGATTGTGTGGAGCTGGCGGAGGAGGTGGTCGGGAACAGTGGGAATAGATGACTGTGAGGATTTGACGGTGGATTGGAAGAAATTGGTGTTGGAGGAGAGATGGTATAGCGAGAGGATGTTTGTAGCTACCATTGCTACTAGCAGCAGCAGATTCAAGCTCATAGTGAATCCCGCCATTTCCTCAAAGAGCTTCCCAGCTCGGATCCAGTTTCTTGAATCTCGAAAGTTGCCTGTTTCCTCTTAAAGAACCTGATTCTTTGGGATTTAATGGTGTCTTAAAGCCATGATTTAAGGGTTTTTTCAGGTTAGAAGATTCTTGGAGCTAGTGACACTTAGAGAACTGCAAGATAAGCTTTCATCTGCAAGTCAAATCTTGTAGAGATACAAAGAGAGATCTGAGTTTATATTTCTAATCTTCCCTATAATTTACAGTGGAAAAGGCAAAGTAACGAATCCAATGTCATTATTAGTTTCCCAGATTAATGCATGGAAAAGTAATAATCCGGGTGAAAAGTTGTTGGCAATAGTAAAATAAAATCTCTTTCTTGTTTTTTTTTTTTTTTTTTTTTTTTTTAAGAGGCACGTAGAAATTGAACACATCTGGTTGTCTGTTCACATGTCTTGTCTTTTTCAGACTAGTAATGTCTTTTTATTGCAATTAAACGGCAATTGATGATATGCATCTAAAATTAGTAACTATCACAAAGATAGAAAACTTATTCGAGTTTGATCAAAAAAGAAGAGAATTTATTCGAGTTTTGTTTTGGTGGGTGAGAGAACATAATCAGCATCCAACACATCTCCAACATATTGCTAATTTGGAAGACTGAATGATTCTCCCTATTGTCAATCAATTGAAGCACCAATGCTCTTTTTGGCAAACTCTAAGACATATGTTTAAACTCTCAAATCAAATGGACATGCACATGCCAATAAGGATTTGATTCAACAGAATTATCAATCACAAAATTGACTTATCACCGGAGATGAAAAAAGAGAACCAGAGGTTAGTTAATCAACATGTTCTACTTTAAATGTTTCCAGCCAAATAATAACTTAGAAAGCATAGTCCACATAACTCCAGTGTTTCTGATTTTAGGATAATGTTTTGCTTTTTGTTAATGGTAAGAGATGATGATTCATGATTTGTCGATTGGCGATGTGTCACAAAGTGACTGCCTTTGTTAATGGTAACAGCTAACTTGCGCGCACACACGCGTGAATATATTCTCACACGTTCAGTTTTGTAGACCGACACGAGAAGGGATCTTGACAACCTTTCCCTTTTCTCGAGTTTATTTATTACAGGAAGAAAAAGAAAAAGAAAAAGACAAACTTTCCAAAAATATCCAAGAAAAAAAAAGAGCCTTTTTTTTTTTTGTTTGCTTGGTTTGTGTCAATGCCGGAATCGAGCTCAAGCTTCGCGTCTCTCACTCTCCTACTCATCATCTTCCTCCTCCTTGTACCATGTCCATCGCTATCGTCTTCTGAAACTGAGGTTCGTGTTTTGGATCGGGAGCTATTAGAGATCCGGACGAATCCGAAGCTGGGCAAGACTATTAGAAAACCCAAGTGCTGCCAGATGCGGAGCAGATCTCAGTGTTCGGAGAACCCAAGATGCAAATGGTGTCGTAGCGAAGCTCTCGACGACTTGTGCTTCAGTAAAGCCGAAGCCTTGCGACTTCCAAGTCAAGTCTTCCTCTGTGAGTTATGAGTTTAACAGAGTAATCTTCATTAGGTTGGAGTTTTTGGTGGACATGGATTGAGAGAGAGTTGTCTTCTTTTCAAATTTTGACTTGTATTGAATCGCTAGTCATCATATTTGTAACGTATCTGGTGTTGTTGTATAATTGATTGGAGTCTCACTAGTTTTGATTGTACTGGATCTTAATCCTCATATATCTACTGGAAGGTGCTTCTTTATTGTTTCTTTCCTTTTTTGCTTTAATTTTGAGCTATTTCCTATTAAACTCAGGTGAATTTTGTTTTTCAATTGCGAAAGAAGCTGAATATAGATATCAAGTTCTTTACTTTCTCTCATCTTTGTATGAGTTGTATTGTACTCAGGACTTAAATTGTTTCCAAAACTAAAGTAATGTTGTGTTTTCAATTTTCATCTAGATGTAAACACAATGTTCTAAAATGCAAACAACAACATAACCACAAAGAAACAATCAAAACAATCAAGCCCTCTCAGTCTCAGTGCCATTCAATAGATTTTTTTAGTATTTAAATGGTTCATTAATTGATAACTTGGTATGTGTCTTTTCTTTTTGTGTGATATGTTTGTGTTAGAAAAGGTTATGCCCTGTTTGCTTTAATGGCATTTACAATGCGTTTGGGGATTGTTCTTTTCGTCACTGCCGAGTTTGGAAGTTAGGAGCAGTTTCATGAAAATATCATAAGGTCCCGATTGGTAACGACTGTGACTTTAGGCTGTGACTGTTGGCTTTTGGCTGTAGAGATTTTGGCTGTTAAAACTAAAGCTTTTTTCATTCCACAATCATCTGCTTATACTAAACCTTAGTAAACTTTGTAAAGGCTAAAGAAATGCTTCAGCTCAAGAACATAAACCATATTATTTGCAAAAGTAACTCTTCCTGTAAAGTTGTTTGGCATATCATTTTGTGACATTATCAGTTAGTTGAGAAGTTTCTTAGAGCAACTCCATCGGTGGTTTATAGGTGAGTTTTAAAGAAGTTTTTAACAATTGGATATAAGAAAAGATAAAAAAAAATCATTTTGTGAAACCAGGTTTTTAGCAATATATTTCTTGTTGGATTTTAAACCCACCACGTGTCTTAACAGTATTAATTCAACTTTTAAAAATAAAAATGAAAAGAGAAAATTCATTATTTTCTCTCTTTCTCGCTTTTTCCGTCGATTCATCGCTTTCATTCCTTTCTCTCTTTCTCTCCGTCGTTCTTTCCGTCGATTCATCGCCTTTCTTCCGCGATCAGGCTCCATCCGAGCTATGATCGGAAAAGATTAATCTTGGTGTCTCTCTTTCTCACCCTGTTTTGCTAATTTATGTGTCCTTGTCCCTGTTTCTCACTCTCTCTAGCCATATCTCTTTTCATCTCCCTCCGATTTCCGGTCACGATATCCCCCTTTTTCGATTCTACACCATCGACGAGCAAGGCGTCGCTTCTTCTGCGCTTGTGGATCTCACTGGACGCCGATCGGAAAGCTAAGTCTCTTCTCTCTTCTCTTATCGATGGTTTTTGTTTTGCATGTATGTGATTTCATTTTGGACTGTCTGTGATTTTAACTCTTGAGATTTTGACTTGAAAATATATGCAATTGATTGTGTTTTGTCCCCTTTGGACCTTGAAAATATAGCTGCTGTTTGTGTTTGGTAGAGATTGTTTGATGCAAATGATGATTTGTGTTTTAATTTCTATGCGTTCGGTTGAGATTTGCTTGGGTGTATGTGTTTTCGATATGGGAAGATTTTAGAGACTGAGAACGAGCTTAATTATGCATGATTTCCGAAAGTGTCTTGTTTCTGTAAAATGGTTTCCGAAGTGTTCTATATTTCTCTTGCTTGTGTGCAAGTTTAGGTTTAAACCCACCACTAGGATGTTTGTTTACTTTGATTTATGTGAGTAACTGATGTGTGATCTTTTGGCTGATCTCGGATAGAATCTTTCAACTTGCTACATTGTTGAGGGTTATTATTTGCTGATATAAGTTGCCTTACTATCTCACAGATGGTATTTATCATAAATGGGCAACTTTTATGCCAACAATCAAAATTCCACAAGATCCCAAAGTATCGTTATATGCTGAGTATCAAGATACATTTCCGGAAAGATGTCGAACGAGCTTTTGGAGTCTTACAAGCTCGATTTGCCATCGTGAAAAACCCGGCTCTTTTTTGGGATCATGCAAAGGTTGGAAAGATTATGAGAGCATGTATTATACTGCATAATATGATAGTTGAAGACGAACGGGATAGATACAATCTTATCAATGTATCTGAATTCGAGCAAGGAGGAGGAAGCACTTCACAAGTGGAGAATCCAATCTTCACCGATATGGATACAATTCTAGATATCGACAGTATGATGGCCAATCGAAATCAAATTCGTGATTTAATAAAGCACGAACAATTGAAAGCGGATTTGATTGAGCATGTATGGGATAAACATCGCCCGAATGTAAACTAGTTATTCTCTGTATGTTTTCTATGTTTAATTAGCAAATTTTTAATTGTATATCTTTCTATGTTTCAAAATTAATTAAATGTATTATATTTAATTTTTTTTGTTAAGAACCAAAAAAAAGTTTTAGGAATGGAAGAAGAAATAATTAAGAAACCACACAAAATTTGTTAGCATTTATTTATATAAAAATTAGTAATAAAAAATGTTTAGAACCAAAAACATGGTTTTTAGGGAGGGAGATGGTCTTACTAAAACTAAACCTTTTTTTTATTCCACAAATATATGCTTGTACAAGAGTTTTTATTGTCATCTTTTCGTTTTTGTTTTCAGGAAAAGCTCCACATATATAAGTGAAACATTGAAGAAGGAATCATCCCTTTTCAACGCAAAAAAACCTATCACCTATAATCATTTTTCCCCCATACAAAGAACATATAAACCCAAAAAGACGCCCAAGAAAAGGAAATAAAGATATATATATATATATATATATATATATATATATATATATATATATATATATATATATATGCACACTATATCAGCTAGTTTACCAGCAAATCCTGGACTGCATCCCTCATATCCTCATACACATAACAGCTTTCGAGGAATCCCGCAAGCTTCAATAGTTCTTGATCTCTCAGGTCATCTACAAAAGCCTTTATAGGCACTCCATTCTCTGGATGTAACGAGTACGAAGACGGATTGTCATCAACAATCAAAGCACTTCCGAGGTCATTCCCCACTACCAAAGATAAGTCCTTTACATATTTTCCATTTACCTCGGTGCATGAGTCTCGGTATAGCCGCTGTGAGATCACACCGTTCTTGTCTAGCTTGTCCAAAACCTGTGAAGCGTAATCTTCAAGACCAGCTGTGAAAACTGCGACTTTGTAGTTTTCACCAAGTCTTTCCAAGAACTCAGTCACACCGGGACGTTGCACCACAAAGATTGGCATAATCGCCCTTTCCATTTTCACCATCACCATGAAATCATATCTAACTCCCGGAAGATGCGTGGTGGAGTGGACCAATGTTTCATCAAGATCGAGGATGATTGTCCTTTTCTTGTTGGTGTATTCTGTCTGAGGGTCCTCGAGTTTTGTATAGTCGGGTCTTGTGGCTGGACAGCTGATGGTGGTGGCCGTAAAGCACCTGGAAACGCAACGCAGAAGGCGACAATGGAACTTCAAGATAGTCATGAGAGAGTAATCTTTCTTTTGGTGTTTGTGGAACTTTGGATTTTCTGGGGTTTTCTCGATGATTCTTTCAGATACCATTGATTTCTTCCGGCTGCTTGCTTCCCCAATGATGAAAACAGGTTCTTATGAACAAAAATAATCTTGCAGCTTCGGATATGGAAGGCTTGGTAGTGGTAAGATGTTTCTGAATTAATCCTCTGCTTACTTTTATACAATAATATCTAGATTCGAATTGCTACATTTCGTTTAGTTTTTTGTTTGTTTATGGGAATTATTTTAGAGATGAAGTAGAGCAGATGCCTAATTTTAGAAAATTTCAGTTTGGACAATTAGAGAGCATAGTTTTTGCTGTTTCATGTGCTCATGGACAACAATGCACATACAACATGAACCAGCATGAATCAACATTATAACTTAAGTTAAGATTTAGAGGTTTGGAGGTTATAATGACATTATAGTTAAAAAGAATATTTCTGCTGCTGTTATTGCTGCTTCACAAATGTGGCTTTGGTGTGCTGGTGAACTAGTTAAACTAAAAAACCTGTTGGAATCTCTGTTTCTAACATAAAGTTGTTTCAGCTTTAACATAATTTTTACGATAACAATAAAAAATGAATTTAGAAAGGGTTTATCCAATATGAATCACTTATTGATATTTTATCAAGTATGATGGGTTTTAGGTTTCATTTATTGAAACCAATCTTCTTTAGTGTTAAGTCCAAAAGACTAAAGCCAAGATTAGCATTATTCATATATATGAGTTTTTTTTTTTATCTTAGGTGAGTTTTATTGGTCAAGCATGGACAACTCCATAGCTTCAAGGGTGATTGCTCTGTCAAATGTCTCAAACACAGAAAGTTAGTAGCTAGCTAGTATCAGAGTGAAAGTTGACCCTAGTACTTTGCTTGCAGTCAATTCTTGGTTCACTGTTCTTGTTTTCTTTGGATTTTATCCACTAAAATTTCCGTGGATGTTTCGAAACCAGTTAAGCCACTGGTAAGACTACATTCTCATAGTATTATTTCATTTTCTTGTAGTCAATATCTTAAGAGTGTGTGGGGACTTATTCTTTGATATCCTACTGAATCATGTCAAATTTCTTTGGAATAAGATGATGTTAAATAATAAATATCATTTCTTGTTATTAAGAATCTGATAGGCCCAAAACTTATTTTTCCTTTTTTTATTCCCGAATTTTCTTGGTTACAAGTTACAACCCACTTTCCAATCACATTGTGTAGGTGAAAACGCTGAGAAAAGATGTAAAAACATGCTTTTTCAACGCAAAAAAAACCCATTAGACTGTTTCATGATTTCATCCCTCCCCAAAGAAAATTAACCAAAAAAAAAAAAAAAAATCCCAAAAAAAAAAAAGAAAAATTGAAAACATGCTCTGCAAATAAAAAACCATATGTAGATGTGCATCAAATCAGTTTTTTGTTGGATAGAAATTCTGATGCTGCATCCCTTAAATCTTCGTACTGATAACATTTATCGAAGAACTCAGCAAGCTTCATCAGTTCTTGATCTTCCAAGTCATCCACAAAAGGCTTAATGTGAACTCCATTATCAGGCTGCAACAAGTAGGAGAAAGGGTTATCGTCGACTAGCAAAACACTCCCGAGGTCTGTCCTCGCAAACAAAGATAAGTCTTTAGCATATCTCCCATTCATCTCCGTGCAAGAATCTCGATACAGCCGCTGCGAGATCACACGGTTCTTGTCAAGTTTATCCAAAACCTGTGAAGCATATTCAGGCAACCCGGCCGTGAAAACCGCCACTCGGAAATTCTTACCGATCTTGTCAAGAAACTCTGTAACTCCTGGTCGTTTCACCACAAACATCGGTATAACCGCTCCTTCGATCTTTATCCTCACCATGAAATCAACATTGACCCGGACTGGTGGTTCCATCGATGCGTGCACCAATGTTTCATCGAGATCAAGAAAGATGGTCCTCTTCTTGTCATTACATTTTCTCAGAGGCTTCTCGAGCTTTTTGTAGCCTTGTTTCATGGTGGCTCGACGGCTAGGAGTAGCGCTAGCTAGGCGGAAAAACCTGGAGACGCAACGCAAGAGGCGGTTGTGGAAGGTAAAGATAGACATGTTGAGGGATGTGAAGATGGAGCCAGCTGCAGCAGAACATCCGGGCTGATGATGTTGATGCCGGTTTCTCCTTCCATGTTTGTAACGTCCAAATGATCTCGGCTTCGGTTTCTTAATAAATCCATGGCACACCATACTATCAAGAAATCAGAGTTTTAAACGGTGAGGAGAGTCCCGGTTTTTTTTATTTTTTTCCAGCAGCTGGCTCAGATGGGAACCTGGAGAAATGGTGAAATGTATATAAAGCTTGAAGATACAAACTTCCATGCCATTGTGTTTGGAACTGAAAGGCACTGGATTTGGGATAGTTTAGTTTATTCAGGTTTGTGATTAGTAAGCTCTGAGTTATTTTTAGCAAAAATAACAGTTTTTGGTAATCGACACATATATTTGGGTTATGATTGTTTCTTTATGTGTAATCTTAATGGACAGAGATTTTCATGGGATTACAGTTTTAGTACATGACTCCTGCTTTGGAGTGCTTATTAAAACTATAGTGTTATTGTGTAATATTAGACCATCTTTCAGTAAATGTTACTATATTTTTTGCTAAATTAGGCACTACAATAACAAATTCAAAACTAAATTTTTTTTAAATGAAAATTTGTTCTCTGCTCCTCTCTCTCATACTAATCATTATCAGCACAGTGGTTGTGAAGAGAGACTGAACGTAAACGTTATATTACTTGACTCCAAACCGTATATAAGATTTACAATTTAATAAAAGAACATTTTAGGAACTAAAGTTAACAGGAACTGAAAATACCGATTTCAGAGTGTTACAAAACATGATGTACATCAACTGTTGATCCAGCTACTTCCAGTTCCAGCCAGGCTTAAGGGCTGTGATCTGTCTCTACGCTGTGTTCTTGGGATGATAAGTGGTCTGCAGCAAACCAACGTCAAAAGCAATTCCGTAATGAACAGGCTCATGCTGATCCAGACGAACAAAGTTTTCCGCCATTTCCATATAATTTTTCTGAAGAAAGCAAGATCGGATTCAACCGACAGGGACGCGTCGTACAGCTCTGGAATACCTGCTCCGGGTCGAAACTCCGCCCGCTGTTCGATCATTATCTTTAAGCAAGCAGTGGGAATCTCCTTTTCTACAAAGCCGTTCAACTTCAAGCTCAAGGTTTGGATCTCAGAGACGTATCCCGTCACTAAAGGAACCACTTTGAAGAACGTCTGAACAAGACGGATAGGCTCGCTTCTGAATCTTAACATGCACGGACGCCTTATGCTAGCAAGTGTCTGACCATCCGCAGATAAGAAATCAACCCGAACCTTGCAACAAACACATGACCCGAGAAAAATGAATATGCTGCATTTTGTGGAAACAAGTCTCAAGCATGACTATATGCCTAGAATGTTAGATAATAGCTTATGACAAATACCTGAAACATGCCGAGATTTTTATTGTAGACAGACTCAGGTAATGTCATTGAAAGAGTGATGTCTAACTTGTGGTCTCGAGGGATAGCTCGCAATCCCCTGATCTTCCACATTTGGTTACTTTCCTTGCAACTTCCATCACAAGCAACACCAGCACAGGAGGTAATGGGCACATATGCTTCTGGACTGTTCTTGGTGTAGTCGAAATTCAAGATCTCCTTTAACCACAAAGGGTTTATGGGCGATACGGTTTATCATAAACCCACCAAGCATAAGCGCAGTGACCAACAAGCCAAACAACACAATGCCTACATAAGCAGCCCAACACAAACCCCATCCAAACTTGCACGCAACGCTCAACATTCGTTTTGTATCTTTTAACCAGCTTAGCTTAAAGGTTCCCAATATCTTATCACTTACCACAGAAACTCTCTTCGTTAAAAAGCGTCTGCCAAGCCTAATTGTGAAAAAGGGATCGAAGACGAAGCGAAAGCACCAGCTGAGCAACAATGGAGGATATTTGACAAAGGTGATCATCAAATTGACTTGAAATTCGATTGCTTTGAACACTAGCCCAGCCAAAGACACAAGGAGAGACGAATCTGCTGAATTAGGTTCTGGAAGCTGCGGTGGTTCAGATCCGGAATAGTCGTCTTCTCCATCATCGCTCACCGTTGACTCTTCGGTTTTATCTTCGCTCATGCATATCCCTTCCTGAATCGGGTCAACCCGGTCCCGACCCAAATCAGCTACTTCCATATCCGTAATTACCACCAAGTCCTTCTCTTTTTCCGGAGAAATGTCAATTAGGTCCATTGTTGATTCGATTACGTCGCTAACATCCTCGCTTGTCTCGAAATCCCCCTTTTCCGCAAAGCTCGGCTTCCCATCGATTTCAAATCCATTGGAATTGGAAGAAGACGGCTCCGAATCTACATCAGAAGAAATCAAATTCCGGATAGGTGCCGCCTTTCGACGCCGGAGACTCGCGGCGGAGGGATTAGCCGAATGCTCACGGTGGGAACGGGAACGGATCGGGAAGCAATCGTAGTAAAATTCTTCAGGTGCGTCGAGGAATCGATCGAATTCCTCGTCGGTGATGGTAGGGTTTGATGAGCAATCCATTGATTATTGAATCATAAACCAGAAGAAGAGATTGCGGAAGTTGAGGGTTTCAAAGTTTCGGTGATGAGAAGCATGATAGCTGACAAATGGCGTGACCGAATTTTTTTTTTTTTTTCTTTTAATATTAAAATTATTAATAATCAGCGGGATCCTTTAATACTACTGTACTTCTTTCAGACGAAACACTGTTAATCGAACCTTCTAAACGTTATTGGTTTTAGGAAAAAAAAACCCTGAAAAAATACACAATTTCAATTAATTTGAAAAAAAATTACACAGATTAATTTTGGAATCTATAAAAATACACAGATTAATTTTGGAATCTATATTAATATTCAAACTTTTGAAAATTATAAATTTTCAACCTCGATTAGCTATCTCGTTAAACAGAAGTCTAAAAATGCCATTTACTCTTTAAAAATGTGGATTTAAGTAGATTAAAAAGACTTGATGTTAAAAAAAACAAAAAGTAGATTAAAAAGACTAATTTGCCCATTTCACTTGTTTTTCAGAAAACGGAAAATTCTTGTAACGTGTATTATAATGCTATTGCGGTGAGGGATTTAGACAATGTAGTTGGTGATGGTAACGGTAACGGAAACGAAAACAGAGATAGTGTTGAGAGGTCACCACCTGCGGTTGGACACTCTGCATCTGTTGTATCATCCTCTGAGCACTTGACCGCAGTTGGAAGCAGAGGGGATGTCGAAAACAGAGAAACAGTTGCAGACGAAGAAATGTCTGCTCTGGTTAAGTGGGAAGATAACAGGGAAGAAGCGAGAGACTTGGAGGAGAGAATAGAGAAAGGTTGGGTGTGGTCTTTTTATTCTTAGTAGGGCAGCGATGTATGATCTGATGACGGTGTATGCGTGTAGTTGCTGTACGTATTAAACTGATTACTATATGGCGTCATTCAATTATTGTGTTTGGTAATGGTAATCAATACAGCAAAAAACCTTTATGGTAATGGTAATTATCATATTACAAAGTATTTTGATAGACTAAGAACTGAACATGTGGTGTAAGTATTTTCTTTTGTGTATTTTTGCATAATTATCATATTATATATAGCCATATTGTTGGGATATCTAATCTAATTGTTTGTTATACAGTTACTGCTTCCTGATAACCATGAGCTTCTGCATGATGTAAGTCTTATGCTCTATAGTATTTAAAATTTTGCAATTCTTTTCGTATGACTTCTTAGCAAAATGTCTTTTTTTTGTTTTATAGTTTGAGAAAAGAGAATATGCTGATCCTAATCCATATCTTCTTGCCATTTGGCCTCAAGCAAAACATCATTATATCACCCTTGACATAGATATAAACTATATTTTTTTTATCTCATACTTTCTAGGTGAAATGTCATACTCGTTTACACCACCAAAACAGAAGTGTAACTCAGACGGATCAATACTCTGCAAGATTAAGACTTGTTCTTATTGTTGGACTATAAGGGAGCAAAAATCCAACATTTATTGTAGAACAATCCTCGTAAATTCAATTTCAGATTTAGCATTCTACCGCTGTCAAGTTGAACTTGCATAAATGAGTGCAATTGAACAGCAAGGTGAGCGGGCTTCCCACTCAATGGAACATATTTCCAAACCAATGAGGCAAGTGTTTGTTTTCTTTTCTTTCTGGAGAATAAATTGTAAGAATTTCCATTGAGCAGCAAGGTGTTTTTCAGGTCTTTGCTCATCATGAGACCAGTGGGAAACCTATTGTCTTTTCTAGACAATTGTGTGATGGACTAGAGAAGGTGCACTATATTGTGGTTCATCGGTGACTTCCATTTTTTTTTTTAGACGAAAGAAGGATTCAACTATGCTTTTGGACTGGTAACAAACTCGCTAATATTTAATATATATATATATATTTTTTTTGAATTATTAATTAAGCTGAAATATTCGAATAACGATATAATGATGCTGTGCAGGTTTTGTATGTATGAGAGGATTTAATCGAAAACTACACTCCCCCACCTGACAAGAGAGGAGCAAAGTACATGAGAGACGAGTAATTTGTTTATCTACTATTTTGGTTTTAAGATAACAAAGACTTATTGTATGATCCGTGAATCACACAACCTAATTATAGTAATTTAGGTTTAGGGTTCGACAGAATAATCTTTCTTATTGATCAAGTCAAAGCTCAAAGAAGGTTACAACTAGGGTTTTACCGAAGCGGCTTTAAGTAAGAACAATTAAAGAAGGAAACTAAGGAGGAGAGTTGTCTAGCTCTCTCCGGGGGTTGAATGAATTCGAGATGTCTTTTTGGTCGAGAGAAGACTCCTTTATATAGGTGAATGTAAGTCGGCTATTTCCTAATTCTCACTCCTCGTGGAATTAGGAAATCTTCCTCTTTGTTGTTATCCTTTCCTTATTCTTCGGCATTCTTCCTTATTCTTTGAGCTTTCCCTTTCCTTCGAGTCGGCGAGTCGGTGGGCCTTTATTTTGACGGGCTGCTCTTTCACGTGGGAAGGGCCATAATAGGAATGTGCTCATTCCAGCCCATACAATAAGTCCCCCCCCCCAGTTTCGTCGGGTTAATGGAATTCACCTCGGCAAACTTCATGACGCGAAGCCTGGTTCTTCAAACGTGAAAGACAGACTTTGCCGAAGTTCTATATTCTGACGAGACATGATGATTTTTTTTTAAAATTCCCGTCAGAGGATGCCGAAGCTGTGTACTTATCGAATTTCTTCTATCTCGTTAATGGGCATGTCGATTCGATTTCTCGGCCCGAAAGCCCAAGTTCCTTTAGGGTTTCGCGAGCGGGGAAAACGAAAGGTCCCCTTTAACGGGACTTCGCGACACGTTTCCACAAAATCTTTTAAGTATCTTTCGCCGATTGAGTTTCCCCACTTCTCTCAAACGAAAAAGGCGATTCTCGAGCTCTTTCTCTCCTTTTTGGTTTCTCTTGTTCCCGGTTAGATTACTCTGTTTTCTGTCGTCTCACCTTAATCCATTCCTCATCTCGAGTTTTGAATTGCCGATTCGTTGGTTCAAACTTAGGGTTTTGCAATCCCCGTCTTCCGATAAATCCAGTTCCTTCGGATTTATCGAATTTACTTTTTAATTGCTGCCCTCGAAATAGTATTTCGCAAGAGATGGTGAAGAGACGAATTCTTGGCGCTGATAGGATTGATATCACAATCACAGAATCCGGCCCGTCGAAAAGACTCAAGGCGTTGACCTCGATCGCGCCCCCTCCAGTCATAAACGCGCCGGATCCGTCCACTTTTGCTTCAGGAGAGAACAATTTGGTCCATGTACCAGCTTCGTCCGAAGGACGTGGTAATGAGAATGCTCCTTTAGACGGAGTCATCCGCCAGGTTGTTTTCAATGAAGTTGCTCAGGCTGGCAGCCCTTCATTCGAGGTGGCCGACGACTCCTCGGATGGCGAGGAAATTAGGTTTGAAGCCGGCTCGTCGGCGAGCCAATCCAGCAGTGAAGACGAGGGGGAAGATCATGCCCCGGAACAGGACGCTCCGAAGGAAGATCATTCCGGTGGCCTCCGCTCCGTGAGATTTGAATGGACTAACAACAGTTCATCCGCCGAGGTTGATCGCTTCGACAACTATCTGACAAGTGTTACCACGGTAATTGCCTTAACAAACCTGTTTCGTCGTTGTTTTCGGCGTTAATACTCACTTGCGTGTAATTATCCTTTAGGGGTTAAGTGGTGTCGCGGAAATGTTTTCGTCTTTCATGACTAGCATTGAAGCCTTGAGGGCCGAAGTCGAACGGCTCAGACGTGATAAGGCGGCGTTGGTCAGATCTGAACAATCATGGTTGACGCTTCAAAATGAATTAGCTACGTTAAAGAAAGAGAATGCGCTGCTGTCGCGTATGGCGACGAGATCGGAGAATCTCAGAGCCGAAATTAAAGAGTTGAAGAAGAAACAGGCTGATGACGCAGAGAAGGTTATGCTCGAGGCCGAGATCTCGGAGTTAAGAAAGTTGATCGATTCTCGTGCCGAGGAGCAGGAGATTGCGTTAGCTAGATCCCGCGAATGCCACGAAGAAGAACTTTATTCTTTCGCCAGGGAAATTTTTAAGAGGACGAAGGCGTTTTACGTTCCATTGATCGAAAAGGTCAGGGCTTATCTCGCGGAGAGGAGTCCTATGGTAAGTACATTACTTAGCGTTGCCAGAACTGAGAGTCTTTTGGCATCTCTGAATACCCTCGAGCAGGTCGGCGTTAAGCTCCCTGAAAACTTCAAAGAGCAAGCTGAAGCCTCTTATGACCAGGCAAAAACGGATCTTGTCACGGATCCTCATACTGAGATTACGGAGCGTGATCTCGCCGAACCTCACAGGTTGGAGATCCTTCGATTCCTTAGCAAACTTGTTTCTAAACACGTCCGGATTCCTTTAGTCGGTTCTGACGGTTTTAGGTTGATATGGGATTTTGCCAGGTTCGTTTTTCAGAAGATTTTTGATGACGTAAAGCGATCGTCTCGGGGAGGTGCTGCCGAAAAGATGGCGCCGATAAGTATCTGAAGGGGGCGAGAGAGCGGGGCCCAAATGATTTTTGCGCAATTCCTTGTAATGTCGTTACCCGGGAGGGTTTTTATCCAAAATATATTTTCTGTTGAGGATAATATTTTCAAAAAGTTTCGATCATCGTCATGATTTATGTTTATGAAAATATGTTCAACGTACTTGCTTTCAACGCTCAAATTATTTGCCGAATGCGATCGGAATAAAGTGATGTTTAAACAAAAAGTTTCGTCTAGCTCAGACGCTTCGACCAATTCGGGTCAAAGTGCTTCGGCCATGCGGCGGCCGAAGTGAACGCGAAGTTTGGCGCTTCGTCTTACTTCATCAGATACGAGTTGAGGTTGACGCTTCGAGCTATGTCGAACGAAACGAGTCTACAACTTATAAATGAGCGAGTTTGTTCTCTTGGCTTTATCCTTTCGGCTATGAGCTTTTATTTGAACATAGTTTCGAGGTGGATGATCAGTCCAAAATTTTCTTTTCATCTCGAGGTCAAAGTCGTTGAGCTCGGTAACTTGGTTCTCTGAGATAGTATCAGGACAGAAATCAAAAACTAAAAGAGAAAAGTTTTAGAAGTTCGACGTCCAGCCGAGGGGGGTACTAAGCCGAAGCCACAGCACTACAAGAAATATAGGCAATTTGCGATGGAAACTTACGTCGCAATTCCGTCGCAAATGGCCTTTTGCGACGGAATTGCGAGGATTGCATTTCCGTCGCAATTTGTTCGTCGCAATGAAGATTCCGTCGCAAATCCCTCGCAAAATTGCGACGGAGTAAGTTCCGTCGCAAGATTGCGAGGGAATGTATTCCGTCGCAAATTTGCGACGGATTTGCGACAATCACTATTCCGTCGCAATTTTGCGAGGGAGTTGCGATGGAATTAATTCCGTCGCAAATTTGCGAGGGAATATATTACGTCGCAAATTTGCGAGGGAATATAATCCTTCGCAACCTTGCGAGGGAATTAATTCCGTCGCAACTTTGCGAGGGAATATAATCCTTCGCAACCTTGTGAGGGAATTAAGTCCGTCGCAAATTTGCGAGGGAATATAATCCGTCGCAAGGTTGCGAGGGAAAATTCTCCGTCGCAATTTTGCGACGCCGGGAATTCCGTCGCAGGTTGCGACGGAGCATTTTCCATCGCAACTAAAAATATTTAAATTTTTTTTAAATTTTTCAGATATTAAATTGTATTTAAAATTTTTTTTTTAATAATAAAAAATTATAATTAAAAAAACGAAAATCAGATTAAAATTTTTTTGTTCAAATATCAATAAAAAACATTAAAAATATTCATAAATAACATTAAAAATAACTAAAAATCCGGAGATTGTCCGCTGGTCTGATCCGGTCCGCTCGGTTCTCCCCCGGGTTGCTGCTGGTTTGGACGCATCCGGGCCAAAATCTCCCTGAGCTTGGGATCCGAGGCGCCCAAGTAATCGAACACCTCCTCGAACGACTCAACCTTCGACTTTGTTGCTTCCAATTCTGACTGTGTTGCAATCAATTTATCCTGCAACTGAGCAACCTCGAGGGAATCTTGGAGCCGACTTGAAGCGGAACCGCTGGCAGTATCGATTTGAGAGGTTAGAGAACCCCCCAAATCTTCCCCTTTCTACGGGGAGCGGACTGAAAAACAAAAAAAAAAACAATAGAATTAAAAAACCAACAAAATACATAAGAATGAAAATAATTTAAACAATATTATACAAATATACCTGAATAAAAATCTGGTTCTTCGTGGCCACAGAAGAAGCGGAAGCGATACTCGCCGGATCATCATTCTGAGTCAACTCTTGTAGTTTCGAGTTGACATCATTGTAGAGCTCCTCAGACTCAACATCGAGGAAAGTGCCATCCGGTTTCCGCTTCACCTCCTCGAGAACTGCCAGCCAATCCATCTTGGAATCCCCTCGTTGCTCGGCCTATAAAATAAAAATAATTTTGATTTGATAAAAATAATTAAATATTAAAAAAAAAAATAATTTTAAAAAATAATTTAAAAAAACTTACAAGGATTTCGCCGCGACGAAGGAATGAAGTTCGGCCGGATCGATGTGTAGATTTGCTGCTGCTCTTCGCCCGAGCGGATTTGCTGCTGTCACTCCGTCTCAGGTGATCAGGATCCTTCCAATATGCAACCAAGCCCTTCCACACGTCAGGGCTAAAGTGTAGTGGCTTGGCAGCATCTCCCTTGGCGAGCCACAACTTCTTCCACCGAGACACCATGTCGGGCAACCGATCATGGACTTTGGCCATAAACTCCTTGAAAACCGTAGCGGTGATGGCAGGATCCCAATGATACGTGTGCTTAAACCAAAAAAAAAAAAACAATAATAAAATGTTAGAAATCAGCAATAAGAAAATATTTTTAAAAAGTAAATAGAAATTAACATTATACTTACAGCAAAAGTACAAAACCAGCGTTGGAGAGCGGATTCCTTCACATCCCTCCACCGGCCAAAAGCATCTTGGTAATATTTTTCAAAGATTTCCGTAACTGCTGAGGCGACGGATGAATCATGAGTGAACCTGAAAAAGAAAACAATACACTTTAACGTTAGAAAATATACAATATAAAATAAAACAAAAACTAACAAAAATTAAAAAATATATACCAAAATGTTCTCGGTGGGCGGTGTGGATGAAGACGAGGGAGGAGCTCATGACCGGGCTCATCCAAAATTTCCCGAATAGCCGCATAAAATGGGGCTCTACCGGCCTCAATCGCGGCCTCAAGTTGGGCTGCAGGACGAGGTGGGGACGGAGACCGAGACCGTGTCGGCTGGTGCTGCTCCTGTCCCGTAGAACCATGGGAACTACTAGTTCGGGCCCTGGAACCCCCGGAACCTCCCGTAGGCCGACTGCTGTGGGCCCGGAAACCAACACGGGGGGTTCCTCCCTGACCCCCGGATCCGCCCCTACCCCCGGATCCGCCGGAACCCTCGGATCCACTCCGATTCAGAAACTCTCTGTAACTGTTTTCTTGATCCATCTGCAACAAATCCTCTAACTAAAAATCCTCTAACTAAAAATCCTCTAACCAAAATCTAAAAATCCTCTAACCAATAATTGCACACCTAATTTAATCACATAATTTTAACAATCATTTCAATAATTTATTCATCTAATAATGATAATTAAATAATTTATAATAATTAAAAAATTAATACCTAAAAAAATGGTTTGGAGGCCGGGATGAAGAAGGGAGGCGGTCGGCGTGCCGGGAAGGGAGGCGGTCGGCGTGCCGGGATGAAGAACGGAGGCCGGGAATCGGGAGGGGTCGCGAATCGGGAGGCGGTCGGCGTGCCGGGAAGGGAGGCTGTCGGCGTGCCGGGAAGAAGAACGGTCGGCGTGCCGGGAAGGGAGGCGGTCGGCGTGCCGGGATGAACGGAGGCCGGGAATCGGGAGGGGTCGGCGTTTTTTTGCGAAAGGGGGAGTTGGGTTTGAGCTTCGCTCAAACCGATGCTCGCGCATATATAGGAAATATATTCCGTCGCAAATCCTTCGCAAATTTGCGACGGAATTGCGACGGAAATGCCCCGTTCCATCGCAATTCCGTCGTAAGATGGAAGCCCTAATTTTTGCGACGGAATTGCGATGGAACGGGGCATTTCCGTCGCAAATCCGTCGCACATTTGCGATGGATTTGCGACGGAAATGGCCCGTTCCATCGCAATTCCGTTGCAAGACGGAAGCCCTAATTTTTGCGACTGAATTGCGACGGAACGGGCCATTTCCGTCGCAAATCCATCGCAAATGTGCGACGGATTTGCGAGAAAACTCTTGGAGAGTCAAATCCGAACACGGTTAGGGTTTAGGCCATATTCGTCGCAAATCCATCGCAACATTGCGACGGATTTGCGACGGAAGTTGAACATTCCTTCGCAATTCCGTCGCAACTTTGCGACGGAATTGCGAGGGAAACTTGTTTAGGGTTTACGGTTTAGGGATTTGACTACGGGGGGTTTAGAGTTTGTAGATAATGAATATATATGCTTATTAGTGAATGAATTTGAATATTCCTATAGAAATTGAACATTCATACGTATATATATATATAGTCGATGTTTCAACAAAACCGTTTGTTATGTTATATACGTCGTAAGCTTCAATGAGCTTGATATGTACGGGGTTCAAGAGAAACCTATTTTATTTAGTAAAAAGCTTTTTTCATCGCAATTATACAGTACAAAATAAGATTATAATACCCTTGGTATACGAAAACCCTAAACCCTAAACCCTAAAACTGAAATTTTTGGGTTTCCATCGCAATTCCGTCGCAAACTTGCGATGGAATTGCGATGGAAACCCAAAAATTTCATAATCCATCGCAATTCCATCGCAAGTTTGCGACGGAATTGCGATGGAAACCCAAAAATTACATAATCCATCGCAATTCCATCGCAAGTTTGCGAGGGAATTGCGATAGACGGCCAAAAATTGTATATTCCATCGCAATTCCATCGCAAGTTTGCGAGGGAATTGCGATGGAAACCCATAAATTACATAATCAATCGCAATTCCATCGCAATTCCTTCGCAAAATTATCATTGTCACTTGATGACGGCGCTTCTGTTAACCGTACACTCTTTCACCGACTTCTTAAGAAACCCCAATTCCTCTCCTTTTCCATCGATTTGCCTCTTAAATTCATCAACTTTCATCACTAACTCACAAACCCGAGCTTCAGCTGCTTCAACCACTTGAAGAAAGGGCTAAAGTGGTTGAAGCAGCGGAAGCTCGGGTTTGTGATTTAGTGATGAAAGCTGAAGAATTTAAGAGGCAAATTGAAGAAACAGGAGAGGAATTGGGGTTTCTTAGGAAGTCGGTGGAAGAGTGTACGGTGAACAGAAACGCCGTCATCAAGTGACAATGATAATTTCGCGACGGAAATACAAATTCATCACAATTCAAAATACAAAGAAAAACCTCAAAATTAATCAAAGTCATTTTCATCGTCATTGTCATCGTCTTTTTCAGATACGTAAGAGTTTTCACTGTGCTCCCGTTCTTCTTCATCAGTCGCAGACTCTTCGAATTCATCGGCTTCTCCATCTTCACTGGAATCGTCAACGATGTCTTCAACTTCTCTGTTCTCGGGGTCAACGTGTATGATATTTTCAGTGGATTCGATCGGGTTTGAAACTCCTGCAACTATGTCATGCTGCATGGCCACTTCATCGTCTAAACCAAATACATAACCTCTTGGATTGACCTTGATGACCGATAACCAAGTCTCCCGTCTTTGCCTGAGTCGAGGATAAGGAATGAAACACACTTGCTCTGCCTGCGATGCAAGGATGAAGGGTTCGAACTTGGAATATTTACGGTTTGCATTTACATCGGTGACACCTACCGTCTCATTTATGCGAACACCTCGACCAGGTGTCGGATCATACCAATCACATTTAAACATAATACATTTCAAGTTGATGATTCCTGGGTATGTGACCTCGATGATCTCTTGCAAAACTCCATAGAATTCTGTTTCGCCCGGGACATGAATACCATAATTTGCGGTCGACTTCCTCATGCCATGCTTGTACGTATGGAAAATGTACCCGCGGGTACAATACATTGGTGCTGTAGTGATCTTTCCTATTGGAGAGTTCACAATCTCATGCAGCCACAACGGTATTTGTCCCCGATGATAGCCGTTTCTCACCTATATAAAAACGAATGGTACACTCACACACATTAAATATATATAGTGTTAGGTTTTAGTTTATATATATATATCACTAAATTGAATAGCACTTACATATAATTTTAACCATCCAGCTAAGTCACGTTCTTTAAGAAACTCATACTCATGCTCTTGTAAATCAGGGTATTCCTGGCGCATCAGATTATCAAATATGCTGCACAAAAATCTCGAGTTATATATATATATGTATATCTATATATATACAAATATTATATATATACATGCATATGATCAAATTAGGTTACCTCTCAAATTGGTTCACTTCATCCAGATTACGTAATATGTATTTGTGAGCCGCACTCAAATCTTCATGGTCCCACGATTTTTCCTTCAACTTTCCAGCAAGTCTGCCTATTTCTTTGAAGATGCTGGGGACAACATGCCTATAAACAGGTGCAACGCCTCCATCATCGTATCGTCTCGTCGTTGTTCTTCTCGTTCTTACATTTGGACTAAAATAGTAAGACGCGAAGTTAGATGTTTCCTCTGTCAAACTTCCTTGTACGATGGATCCCTCAACTTTTGCAAGGTTTTTAGCCTTTCCCTTCAAGTGTCCCACAAAACGCTCGAATGGATACATCCACCTGAATTGCACAGGCCCCCCGAGATCCGCCTCATATGGCAAATGTACCGTTAGGTGTTCCATCACGTCGAAGAATGAAGGAGGGAAGATCATTTCCATGTTACATAACAAGACATCAATGTTTTTTGTTAACTTCTCTACCCCGTCTTCAGTCAGTGTTCGCGTGCAAAGATCTCGGAAAAACGCCCCAATACCTATAATATAATATATTCATATACAACAAATTAATAAAAACACATATATTTAATTATATATATGTACATATATAAACTCAATTAAAAGAAATGTAAATACTTGTTTACCAGCAATTGCTTCGTGGACATGAGACGGCAATAGTTCTTGTAATGCAAACGGTAGTAGTCTCTGCATAAAAACATGGCAATCGTGGCTCTTCATACCAGAAATTTTTTGTCCTTGCTCTATACATCGTGAGAATTTGGAAACATATCCATCCGGAAATTTGACATCTGAGGCCACCCAATCAAATAGAGCTCTCTTCGCATCTGCAGACAATCGAAAACTCGGAATTGGCTGTTTGCCGTCTCTAGTAATCTCCAACTCGCTTCTTTTGCATATTTCTGCTAAGTCCAGCCTCGATTTCGTATTGTCTTTACTTCTCCCTTGGACATTCAAAATGGTATGCATGATGTTATCAAAAAAATTCTTTTCGATATGCATAACGTCAAGATTATGTCGCAAAAGGTGATCCTTCCAATATGGGAGTTCCCAGAATATACTTTTTTTGTGCCAATTGTGTGCTTGTCCATATCCGTCAGGCATGTTTGCAGTACAATGCCAATTGCCCCCACGTATGCATGTCTCCTCACCACCGTAATGATCGATCTGATCAAGTAAATCCTGTCCCGTAAGATAATCCGGAGGGGGACCGCGGACAACTTTATTCTTCGTAAATAGAACCCTGTTCTTTCTGTACCTGTGATTGATAGGAAGAAACCGACGGTGACAATCAAACCAACAGGGTTTTCTTCCACGCCTCAGCTGAAATGCTTTTGTCCTACCCAAACAGTGTGGACACGATAGTCTTCCGTGCGTAGTCCACCCTGACAACATTCCATACGCTGGAAAGTCGCTAATCGTCCACAATAATACTGCGCGCATGATGAAGTTTTGTTGCTGCGAGTAATCAAATGTGCAGACTCCAGAATACCACAGTTGTTTCAGCTCGTCAATCAGAGGTTGCAGAAATATATCTAGGGATCGCTTCGGATGCTTAGGACCTGGCACTAAAATAGTTAAGAACAAAAATTCTCGCTGCATGCACATTGTCGGCGGAAGATTGTATGGCGTCAGTATGACGGGCCATAGCGAATATTGTCTCCCTGACATACCAAATGGACTAAATCCGTCTGTGCATAATCCTAGATAAACATTCCTCGTTTCATGAGCAAAGTTTGAATGTACCGTCTGAAAGTGTTTCCACGCCTTTGCATCTGAGGGATGTGTTATCTCTCCATCATGTGAGGAATGTTCTGCGTGCCATCTCATTGACGCTGACGTCATTTCCGATTGGTATAACCGTTTCAATCTTTCAGTGATTGGCAAGTACCACATACGTTGGCAAGGGACCCGCCTCCTTCCTGTACTGGGTTTGTATCTCGGCTTCCCACAAAATCGACATTCCTGCAGCTTATCATCATCTTTCCAGAAAATCATGCAATTGTCAATGCATACATCAATCATTTCATAAGGCAACCCAAGACCCGCAACCAACTTCTGTATTTCATAGTAATTACCAGCAGAAAGATTATCTTCCGGTAAATACTCTTGAAATAGTGCAGCCCACTTATCCATGTTACTTTCGCTGCTGTTATCTTCACTTTTAATTGTCATCATCCTAGCTGCTAGTGACAATCTAGAAATTCCCTCTCTACACCATCGTAAAGTGGTTGATTTGCAGCATCTAACATATCATAAAACTTTTGTGCTTCAATGTTGGGTTCTTCCAAAATTGCTTCCCCCGGATTATCAGCAGGAACAGGGGTAGTTTCATGAAATGCATCTGTAACCATATCATGAAACCTATTCCCTTGCTGATACCCAATATCATTTCCCAATATATCAGGTTGACCATAATCATAGCTAGCGTTATAATTATGTTCTTCAACCCCTTGGCCCGAAACACTATTTCCAGCTTCATAGTGAGTTGTATTATAATGATTTTCCCCATGATAGTACCACACATAATAGTTTGGTACAAATCCTCTATTAAATACATGTGTTTTCGCAGTATCAACAGCTATATATTTTTTGTTCTTACATTTCTCACAGGGACAAAATATTTTACCAGTTTGGAGCGCCTGTGGTTCGTTTCGTGCTTGGTTAAAGAATCCATGTAATCCTTCAACAAACTCTCTCGTCACTTCGCCGGTCCATGGATCCCTAGGATTGTACATCCAGCTCCGTAACTCATATATTCCGTAACTCATTTTTAGTGTTTAATTTTTTTTTTTCTTTCTTCGTGTTCTTTGTTCGTGAAAATGAATGAAATCAGGCTGGCTATTTATAGAAATCGAAAATCTTTTGCGATGGAATTGCGATGGATTTGCGATTGAAAAAAACTACGGGTTTGCGATGGCTTTGCGACGAAGAATAATTTGCGACGAAGAATAATTTGCGACGAAATTGCGACACATTTGCGACGGATTTGCGATGTTTTTGCGACGGAAATATTCCCTCGCAATAGGGTAGGTGAACTTATTTAACACGTTCTCACCTAACGGGTTACATGTCGGCCAACTACTTTTCCTCGCAAATCCATCGCCTTTTGCGACGGAATTGCGACGGAAATGCCCCATTCCTTCGCAATTCCATCGCAATATTGCGACGGAATTGCGACGGAATGGGGCATTTCCGTCGCAATTCCGTCGCAATAGGTTAGGTGAACTTATTTAACACGTTCTCACCTACCGGGTCGCATGTCGACCAACCATTTTCCATCGCAATTCCATCGCAATGTTGCGACGGAATTGCGACGGAAATGCCCCATTCCCTCGCAATTCCGTCGCAACATTGCGATGGAATTGCGATGGAATAGTTTATTGCGAGGGAACGTTTCCGTCGCAAATCCATCGCAAACAAATTTCTGATTCTATAAATAGCCGACGAACTCACGTCACAATTCACACCAAAACAAAGAGAAGAGAAAAAGAAGAAAAGAAGAGAGAGGAAAAAAAAAAACACCAAAAAAATGAGTTACGAAGCTAGCCGGGTGTACAATCATCTTCTTACACCACGGTGGATTTTCTTTTTTACCCTAAGAAAATCCACCTCCACCTTGTTTACCCCATGTTGAATCTCTGTGGACATGAGATAATTAAGAAGGATGACGGTACGTTGATCTCTTCCTCATTATCTAATTTCCACAGAGGATCAACAGGGGATAAATGGGATGGAGGTGAATCGTCTTAGGGTAAATCTATTGGAGGATTGTGATAGATAATGCTGAGCAAACTGATATTCCCTCCAATATGCTACTAAAGGTAATAATGATTGGGATTCCAAAATGGATCGTCGCTATATGATGTTGTTGGATAGTTGTAGAGAATATGGGGATTTATATCCGAGAGTGAGAGATAACCCACTGAGGTGTATTAGGTATGAAGTTGATAACGGAGGATACGATATATAAGCGCTTATATATCGTATCATCCGTTATCAACGTCATACCTAATACACCTCAGTGGATTATCTCTCACTCTCGGATATAAATCCACATCTTCTCTACTACTATCCAACAACATCATATTTTGCGACGGAATTGCGAGGGATTTGCGAAGGAATGTTTAATTTTTAGGTTTCCATCGCAATTCCGTCGCAACTTTGCGACGGTCTTGCGATGGAAATGCGAAGGAAACAGAAGTCATCGCAATTCTGCGACGGAATTGCGATGGCCTGTTTAATTTTTAGGTTTCCATCGCAAAATCGTCGCAAAGTTGCGATGGAATTGCGATGACTTCAGTTTCCATCGCATTTCCATCGCAAAACCGTCGCAAATTCGCGACGGAATAGTTTCCATCGCAAACTTGCAACGGATTTGCGATGGCTTCGTAGTCCGTCGCAAAACCGTCGCAAATCCGTCGCAAAGTCGTCGCAAGTTTGCGACGGAAAATTTCCATCGCAAATTTCCGTCGCAACATCGCTGTTTTCTTGTAGTGCAGGCTTGACTAAATTGTTTGGCCAGAACGCTTTAGTCAAGGACCCCGTCGATAATTAGAAGCATAAAAAATGTATTAAGTTCAAAGAACGAAATAAAGATTTTATTGAAAATCATAGCTGGACCTCGCGAGAGGTTGCCTACGTACCCAGAACCGGGATCAAGCCCGTCGTAGTTCGTTTTTTTTTTTTTTTTTTTTTGGAGCGCTCTCTGTCCGGAATGTGTTCCCTATGCTTCGTCGAACCGGTCTAAGCATAGAATTTCTTCAAGTGGATGGAGTTCCAAGGTGAGTTTTGTTTTGTACCGTCGGAAAGTTTCTGCAGCCTGTAGACACCAGGTTTGACTATTTCGTAGATGCGATATGGACCCTCCCAAGAAAAGCCGAATTTTCCTTTGTTCTCGGGTAGAGTAAAGTCGATGACCTTCTTGAGGACGAGATCGTTCAAGGAGAAAAGTCGGTTTCAGACCTTCTTATTATACTGGCGAGAAGCCATCTGCTGAAAGTTTTGCATTCAGAGAAGTGCTTGGTCTCGCAGTTCTTCGACGAAGTCAAGATTATTTCGAAGAGTTTTTTCGTTCTCTCCGGGATACTTGGTCATGTCGGTTTGACGAATGGTGGGAGTCCTTGTCTCGATGGGTGCGAGTGCTTCGCAGCCATGTGAAAGCGAGAATGGCGTTTCGCCAGTTGCTGCTTTAGGAGTGGTGCGATGAGCCCAAAGAACGCCGTTGAGCTCTTCGGCCCAAGCGCCTTTGTGTTCTTTCAGTTTCTTCTTTATTCCGTCGATGATTGTTTTATTAGTCGACTCGGCCTGCCCGTTACTCTGTGGGTATGCCGGGGTTGAGTAACTTAACCTGATGTTCCATTTAGCGCAAAAATCTTTGAAGCTTTTGGCGACGAAGGGTGTTGCGTTATCAGTGACTATTTCAAAGGGGATCCCGTGTCGGCATATCACTTGTTCCCAGATGAAATTCTCGGTGCGTTGTGCCGTGACCTGAGTTATAGGTCTTGCCTCGACCCATTTTGTGAAATAGTCTGTGACGAGGAGAACGTGCTGAAATTGCCGAGATGGTGTCATTGGGCCGATCGAATCCATGGCCCAACGCATGAACGGGTAGCCGGGGATGGATGACTGGAGCTCCTTCGTTGGTGCATGAATGATGGGGGCGTATTTTTGACAGGGAATGCATTTTAGCGTGTGTTCCTCGCAATCCCTTATCATGGTTGGCCAGAATACGCCGTGCTTTTTGAGTTTGAGTGCTAGAGATCGTCCTCCGGAGTGATTCCCGAGTTCTCCTTCATGCATATCGCTCATCGCTTGTTGAGCCTCGGCTTCATTACAGCAGCGAAGTATAGTCTTGTTGGCGGACCAACGGAAGAGGTCCCCATCGTTCAAAAAATAATAAGCCGCTTTCCGCCGTAGTCGCCGAGCCGCCCACCTGTTTGTTGGTACGGTTCCATGGATGAGGAATTCGCGGAATTGTTGTTGCCATGGTCGTTCCTCTGAAGTCGCGGGGCTTTCGGGGGCGGGAATTGGCTCGACGGTATCTCCTTGAACCATACTACAGTTTCCATGTTGAAGGGAAATGATTGGGGCGTCGATGATCTCGATTGGGATTGTCCTTCGTAGGGCTGAATCCGTTGTCGTGGCGAGGTTGGCGAGGGCGTCGGCCAAAGAATTCTCGGCGCGCGGGATTTTGGTGAGTTCGAATGAGGAAAAAGTTCTGGCGAGGGCTTGGACTTGTCTCAAGTAAGCATCCATTCGTTCGTTTTTTGCTTCGTATTCGCCGCTGAATTGGTTAGCGACGAGCTGAGAATCGCAGAAAGCTCGGATAATCTTAGCCCCCACCCCTTGTGCGAGGCGAAGTCCGGCAATGAGGGCTTCATATTCGGCCTCGTTATTCGACGCATGAAAGGTGAGTCTGATGGATTGCTCCAAGATTTTGCCTGTTGGTGATGTAAGTTGGATTCCAAGTCCAACCCCCTTTTTTGATGATCCTCCGTCGACGTGGAGGATCCATATTCCTTCGGGAGTTTCTCTAGTTTGATACGAATCGACTCGTCGACGTCTGCGCCGATGGAAACAACTCGCTTAGGGTTTTGCTTGTCGATGGATACTTCGATGGTCCGTTCAGGCCTTGGCCGTTCGTGGTAGGGAAGTCGGGGGTCTATTTCCTCGTTATTCAAACATGCCGAAGCAGTCCGCATTCGGCGTTCGTCTAGATTACAAGATCGCGCGCTTTGCTGGCTTCTGCGTAAGGTGAATATTCCAGCTCTAGCTGGGAATTTCATGCACTTGTGGTAGGTCGAGACGACGCCTTTCATCTCGTGAATCCAAGGCGTGCCGAGGACGGCGTTGTAGATTACCGGTCTGTTCATAACGACGAACTTGACGGTTTTGGAGATGCCTCCGGCGTGTACCACGAGGCGAATTGTTCCCGCACTGTATGAATGAGTTCCAGAGAAATCGGTCAAGGGTTTCGTCGAAGGTTTGACATCATCCTCGTCGAGTCCCATCTTTCTGAGGGTTTCTGTGAAGATGAGGTTGACGTTACTGCCGGTATCGATTAAGATTTTAGGTACGTTGAGGTTGTGGACATTAAGCTCAATCTATGTGGGGCATGTAATCCTTGGGCGTCTTTTGACTCGAAGTAGATGGTTGGACCGCAGGCGGCTGTGTCGAAATCTCGGGAGGTCGAGGGCTGCTTCTCTTCATGGGTTTGGATTGTGCAGACGGTATCGTCGTAGTTTGGTACTCCCCCCATAATCATGAAGGCTTTGGGCGGAAAGTCTTTGTTGTTGCGCGGTTCGCCGCTTTCTTTCGGTGCTCTGGACATGTTTTGTTTGAGCTTTGATCGAGTTTTGTGACGGAGATTTACTCTCTCGTCCCCACAGTCGGCGCCAATTGTATGATCCGTGAATCACACTACCTAATTATAGTAATTTAGGTTTAGGGTTCGAGAGAATAATCTTTCTTATTGATCAAGTCAAAGCTCAAAGAAGGTTACAACTAGGGTTTTGCCGAAGCGGCTTTAAGTAAGAACAATTAAAGAAGGAAACTAAGGAGGAGAGTTGTCTAGCTCTCTCCGGGGGTTGAATGAATTCGAGATGTCTTTTTGGTCGAGAGAAGACTCCTTTATATAGGTGAATGTAAGTCGGCTATTCCCTAATTCTCACTCCTCGTGGAATTAAGAAATCTTCCTCTTTGTTGTTATCCTTTCCTTATTCTTCAGCATTCTTCCTTATTCTTTGAGCTTTCCCTTTCCTTCAAGTCGGCGAGTCGGCGGGCCTTTATTTTGACGGGCTGCTCTTTCACGTGGGAAGGGCCATAATAGGAATGTGCTCATTCCAGCCCATACACTTATGTAATGTTCCATGGAAAATTCCTTTCTCATAGGAAGCATATGGTTTTTTAATACTATCATGTGGGATCTGTGAACAAAATGAATTTGGATATGTCGTGCAAGTGCAATCCAGCCTCTTCAAAGATTCAGACCAAGTTCCTTCATTAAATGCTAAATCCAGGAGAAAATTAAGCCACGACATCCAAAGCAACTTGGATTGAGCCTTTGCGTTTCTTCAAATCTTCATATTTTAAAAAACAAAATATATATGACAGTATATCGTTTGTTAGTTGTTAGTACCATCGCGATGGGTCTTCTCTTATTCTATTACATTATTGGAGAAGATTTTCTTATGACTGGTTGATCGTCCTTCTTTATGACCGGCAATGGAGCTTTCTTATCAATGATCAGCAGTTAGCTTTAAATATTTGGATAATATAGTCAAAGTGAATTCATGTCTTTCGTTACATTTTTGCTTAGATATATATTCTTGTATTGTTTCAAACTATAAAGGTTATACGAACACGTCGTAAGCTACAAAGTCGACGGCGGTTTAGAGATATCTATATATAATTGGACACTTCATCATATTTGTATCATCATAGATTAACGAAAACGACAAAAGCTTAACCTGTGACTTATTTTTGGCTATACGATGTCGATGTTTCGTATGTTATGCTGTTTCTTCAGCCGCAAGAAGAAAAAGTCTTCGTCGTCTCCGTCTTCTCTGCCGCGTGTTAAAAAGGTTCAACCGAGAAAGAAAGATGGAGGGTTTAGTGTGATGACGTCAGGTGCTAAGACCAAAGGCTGTTGTTGCGGTGGAGACGGCGGTTGTGGAGGAGGTTGCGGCGGTTGTGGTGGTTAATTAAAAGTTTCCGTGGCAACAATGTAATGGTTTCTTGTTCGTGCAGTGTGATCATAGAAGTAATGAATCACACTGAACTCTATTGTATAATGAATCATAGAAGTAAAATTACTATTATGCAAGTGAAATTTTATGATTTACAATTGGTTATTAGTTCAATATTTCTATAAGCTCGATGGTAAACTTTCACCATATCTACATTTTTATCAAGATATTATGACTATAACATGAAACGTTAAAATAGAAATATACACGATATTATAACATTTTATAATGTATATTCTTTCTAAGGACATCTATAATTGTAATACACTAAAGATTATGCTAACCTTTCCCAAACGCACTTCTAATACTATTTGACTCCCTGGTTTGAGCCGTTTCCTTCTGCAGCATCGGATAATTCAAGTCATATTAATCAGTTTTTTTTTTTTGGGTACTAGATCCATTTCTAATTAAAGTATCACTATCAAATTGGAAACATAGTATGCATGTTTTTTTTTTTTTAATTAAATTTTTTTTTTACCATGCATAATTATGCAATATAGCTAGTGTCATATATTTTGCAACGGTTATCATGAATTTGTAGTGGAATAATTTGGATAATGGATAAAAGAATTCCATCCAAAAATGCATTTTGTTTTGTAGTGTATATATAGTCTAGAGTGTTTCCAACAGAAGACAAGAAGAAGAATGCGTCCAACATTTCCCGCATGCATGATCCATATCATGTGTGTAAAATGAGTAAGTCACGCGCTATCTATTTTCCATGTAGTTTCATGGAAAAAGGTTGATTGGTCTTTGCTTTGTATATAAGCATCTAAATTCATTAAAATATTTCATTCAACAAAAAGAAAAAGAATGTACAGAATGTATAATATATATCCCAAATGTAGTTGTATTGCACACATGACATATCTAGTGGATATTTAATATAAAAATCTATAGTGTATTGTTTTCGTGGAATTTCAATTACTACTCAATCTCTTACTGAATTTCATTTTAGATTTGACCTTCTAATATATATATAGATTTTATATCTTCAAAAGTTAATCAACAAGAAAAATTCCATTTGTTTGCTAGTAGATTGAAATTTACACTCCAATTACTCGTGTACGTCTGAAAATAATAGGTTATGTTGTAAGCTTATATTCAAAGTCAACGAAAATATGGAGCTATATATATGAAATGACAATTGATCATATTTGTATCATCAAAAACTTTTAGAAACAGAGCCTTACAACTATTATAGCCGTTTGTTAACCATCGCGATGGGTCTTCAGTTATGCTGCTATTACATACATGTGTCGCAAGGAAGAGGAGGTCACGTCATCTCCGCCAAGAAATAAAGTCAAAAAGGGTGAAACAACGTTGGAAACTAAAGATGGAGGTCTTGTTGTCATGTCATCGTCGGGAAAGAGTAAGACCACCAAAAACTGTTTCGGCAGAGGAGGAGGTGGTGGATGTGGAGGCGGCGGAGGTTAAAATTTAAAAATCAGGGTACTCTATAATTTTATTAATGTAATGTTATGGTTTTTGGTGCATGTCGTTTATTAATTTATACGTGTAAGATATCAAGGTGTGAAGTGTGATGTATATGATCTCTCGTGAGAATGAAAGTTAAATGTATGTATATATCTGTTAAGAAATGGATCAAAAATGAAAATCTTTTAGCAAAAAAAAAAAAAAAAGGATCATAAAGGTTTTTAGAGAAAATTTGTAAAAATTAAATGTATATGTAGGGAATTCTTTTCATTAAAAATTTTCATGAAATAAAACATGAAAAAATGATCAAACATACATTTTTATTTACTTCCATTTAAAATTTCACCATATTATGTAATGAGTAATTTACTACATACGAGTAATTAAATTTGAAAATATCTTGTAAATTTATATACTGAAAAAAAACTTCAACTAATACGAAAAAGACAAAATGTCAATTATCAATGTTTCTGATACGGAGAGAAGTAGTAATAATTATCAAATATACCAATTGTGAGAGAACCAACCGCTAAAATGTTACGACCGACCTATGAGAAATTTTTTGGAAAACGCAGTCGTTTGGTTAAGTTACAAAACGACGACGTTTTGTTTGTTTTTCAAAGCAACGGCTATAATCTGAATTGAAGAAACAAGCCAAGGAAGATTCGGAATCAAATTCAATTTCAATTTCAGAGCTCTCTGTTTTCTCCGAATCGATCAACACCCAAATCGAAGAGATCGCTAATCTCTTGCTGAACCTCAACAAAAAGACGAAATAACTCACAGCACCAAGAACCTCCGCGTTTGGAATCGAACATCGTCTCCATCTCCCGAAAGGCCAACACAGTCAAAACCCTAATCGTAATCATCGTCTCCATTTCCAGAGAGTCAGTGGTTTCTTTGTAAAGTTTCTATCTTTTTGGCAACTATATTAACCTGATATATGTCTCTCTTCTTGTGGAACTTAATTTTTGTTTGACTTTGTTCTTGTGTTGGAAACTGCTTCAGGAGTGGTGATGGTGATTGAGGGTGATTGAGGGTGGTGATTGACTTTGTTCTCTGTTTTCTCCGAATCGATCAACACCCAAATCGAAGAGATCGCTAATCTCTTGCTGAACCTCAACGAAAAGACGAAATAACTCACAGCACCAAGAACCTCCGCGTTTGGAATCGAACATCGTCTCCATCTCCCGAAAGGCCAACACAGTCAAAACCCTAATCGTAATCATCGTCTCCATTTGCAGATATTCAGTGGTTTCTTTGTAAAGTTTCTATCTTTTTGGCAACTATATTAACCTGATATATGTCTCTCTTTTTGTAGAACTTAATTTTTGTTTGACTTTGTTCTTGTGTTGGAAACTGCTTCAGGAGTGGTGATGGTGGTGATTGAGGGCGTTATTCTCGAATCTATCGTACGGAGTCTGCACAGCTGGCGGAACTATCCCCTGTCTCTGAACGTGTGTGTTCGGTGCGTCACCGGCGCCAATGCATCGTGCTATCCTTGGGATTGGTACAGCGGGAGGGACACGATTGTGCGGATTCTGCGCGTTCTGACCCAACGGAGCCTGATTCTGCGGATTCTGACCCTCTGGAGCCTGATTCTGCGGATGCTGACCCTGCGGAGCCTGATTCTGCGGATGCTGACCCTGCGGAGGCTGATTCTGCGGATTCTGATCGTGTTGATTCATTTCAACTCGATCTTGCTGATTACCGGTTTTTCTTTTCCGTTGTAGCTTGTTGATGTTAGGGTTGAGCGGGATCAAAGTCTTATCCTTACACGATCGTGTAGTGTGCATGCAAGGTAAGAATCGATCAAGGGTACCTACAAGTATCAAAAACAAGCAAAGGAAAAAGATAATCAGTAATGATGAAAATAATTAAACGAACTTGATCTCAAGTTTTCTGAGATCTTGAATGTAACAATCAAACACCAGTTGGCAACGGCGCCAAATTGATACTAGGATTTTTCTATCAATTATCCTAAAGCAATGTATCTATCGCAGCAGTACTTTAGGTATCAATCCAATCAGGTGTGATGCTAGCAATCAAGATATGACAGAACTACTTAATTCAAGCCAAATCTATCAGTTGGTGTTGGTTTAGAAACAAAGAGATCGAGTCCAGTAGGGACTCGATCGAGCTAGTGCAGCAAAGCGAATCGATCGAGTTCGCTAAAGACTCGATCGAGTTATAACAAAACGAAACGTAAACGAACTTGATCAAGTCAGTATTGAGTACAATCAAATTCGAGCAATAGAATAACAGGTGTAACTATCAGAGAAAAGCAAAGCTCCTAAGGATGGGGCAATCGATCTGTAACTATCCTAACGTGGTCTCGTCGCTTAACAAACCCAAACACGGGCTAATCCCTCAACAACAAACTCGATAAACAAGATCAATTCACTTTCATGAAAGAGATCAACAACCTAGTGAAATCTCAAGACCTAATCATCATTAGCGAAGAAAACACAGGCAAGCATTAAGTTCAGGTTCGATAGAGTCGAAATACTCTCTAGACATCTAATCCCTTAGGCTAGAACAGTAAATCTCTGAATCAGCTAGTTCCGACTTCTCATCAAACACCTCGTGAGTGTGGAGACGTCTAGGATCCAGATAGAGCTGATCAGACAGAATCCGGTTTTAAGATCACTAATCCAGAAGGGATCTATCGGAAAATAAATCTTAAGCAACTCGATCACGCTAGGGTTCGTTACGGATCTATCCCATCCCTAAGAACTTAAAGGAAACTACTCGCTAGAATTCATAAGACAAAATTCAAAATCAAAAGAGATAAAATGCATAAAAAGATTAAAGCAGAGAGATAGATTCGAGAACACTCAAAATACTTAAAACGCAAAAGAAATCTGAATTACAACTTGGTTTCTCGAGGCGAAAGTGAAAAAACGAACGTGCCGGTAAAAGAGGTTCACAGCTCTATTTATAATACAACAGAAAAGAGAACCCTCATAAAAAGAAAATAGAAAACAAAGTAATGTGTCGGTCTCTGTCATGGGCTCGATCGCTCGGGTCGATAATTGCGCGATCAGGCCCACTCAACCTAGCCCAACTCGATCGCTCCAATTCCTTGTAACGCGATCACTCCGGTCCATCACTCGATAGATCCTGCTTGGTGCTGACTCGATCGATCCCCATTGAAGGCAACTCGATCGAGCCTGCATGTTGAGAGCTCGATCGAGTCGGGTATAGTGCAGCTCCAGCTCGATCTCGCCGCTCGATCCCTTGATCTGTAGCTCGACTCCTTCACTCCGTCATTCCGCTCCAGAAAACACCTAACACTGACACAAATGTACAAGATGCAAGAATGCTAGTCCTAAACATACTAAATGCGAAATATGAGTGAAAGTGGGTGAAAACAATGCTAATGAATGATTATGAATGCAAAATCATATGAAATCGAATGCTAAAGACATGCAAACTACGAACACATCAACACCCCCAAACTTAGTCTTTGCTTGCCCTCAAGCAAACAAGCGCGACCAGGTCATGGAAGTGAGGTTTGAAGGTGGGGACTCAGAACCAAAGCATGCACATAAAGAAGATAAAATCAATGTCCTAGTTACTAGTTCTAAGGTGCAATGTGATAGAGTCAATCATAAAACCTCAGTCAATCTCCTTAACATTCAATTACAAGTAACTGGTGAATCGAGCTGTGCACCTAAATCGAACTCATTTGGCTAAGGGTGAGGTTTTTTAGAGACAGAGTTCGTCCCTGTCAAGTGGTTTAGTTCTTCTTTTAGGACAACGGGGTTCTCTCAAAGAAAGGAGTGAGCTTTAGGAGAATGCTAAAGGTAAAGACCAACTGATGCGTACAAAAGATCAATCCCATCTATCTATAAGTATCCCAGAACTGTTCCTAGTTCTACCCTTTTTTTTTTCTTTGAGACATATTTGATTGAACTCATTCTCTCCTTTTCAATGTTCTAAGGGAATAGCTTTCTTTCTTTTACTCAATGGCTGCGGCTCTATCTAGACTCGGTTCCTAATCATATACATAGGCTAACTTTTTTTTTTTTTCTTTTTTTTTATTCTTCTTTTTTTTTTTTTTAGATTGGAACCGGTCTAGTTATACAAAGAGCTAGAGTTGCCATACAGTACAGTACACTGTTTCTAATTCCCTTAGACTCGAATTCCTTATCTTCCTTTCCGACTCTATCTCAACTTTCATCAACTGTCAAACATGAACTCGATCGAGCATAAAATTTAGCACCCCCAAACTTAGATCTAAATGACTCAGAAAGCGTGAATCAGACCTATATGGGATTTCACTCTTGTCGGTCCTAATCCTAACCCGTTCTCCCAAGCTCAAACCAGAAAATAGGCTTACCACTCAGTAAATAATCAAGGCTTGAAAGAAAGTGTGGTTAAAGGGCGTGGAACTGTTCCAAAAGTGGGAATCAGCTACCTGGATTAACAAGATTGGCAAACAGATAGAAGAAAATCCAGATATGTATAGAGTACCCATGAGCTCGACCGCAGTGCACAACAAGATAATTATAAATCAATTAAGTTCGGATAAATGGAGAATGACTTCAATTCACAGTATGCGTTCAGACTCAATCGGTTATGCACTCAAAGAACTAATAACGAGGGCACTGAAATTTTCCACTTCATTAACATGCTTGCAAGGTTATAATCATCCTAGCCCCCTATGCAAGTGCAAAGATGCTATATGAATGCCTAGACTCGATCCTAAAATGCAATGCGATCTAAAATTTTTTTATTTTTTTCATTTTTTTTTTATTATGATGCATGCGTCTTGAACCTTCCCCCCAAACTTGAATTACACGGTCCCTTGTGTAATAAAAGTCTAGAAAAGAAGATTCAAGAAAGAAAAATCAAAGAAAATGCAAGACACAAACGGATGGTACAATGAGGGGTAGAGTTAGAGTGGACCTTTAGTGGTGGAATTGAAAGAGCGAATCTATCGCTTCGTTCATGCTGTCTTGAGTGTACGGTGGAACGGTAGAGGAGCCAGCTGGTGCGGTGGTTTGTGGCACATGGAGATCAGGCATAGCACTCGATAGCGGTATCTCATAATCCGTTGGCGCGGTCGAGCGTGGAACAGAGGAAGATCGCCGGAAAGGTAGATCCGTATCTGCGCGTGCCTCTGACGGTCCTGCTGTTTGGTCCTCTCGGGTACGTCTCTTCCTTTGTCGTGGTTCGAACGAAGAGTAACGCGGTTGGTCGGTTGGCGATCAACGGCTATGGAGGGGTCGAGCTCGTTTTCAACGGTTTCGAGCGGTGAAGCGTTGACTGGTGCTGTGCTTCTCCGTACTCCTCCGGAGGTGCAACTCATCTTGTCCTGCAGTGTGCGGATTTGATCAGCCATCTTTTTGATCTTCTTCCTCAATTTGTTTGTGACCTTGTCTTGAGCCTTGTTCCATAGCTGGAGCATGCTGAAACGCTCGTGAGCTGCCTTCATTCCAGCGGATTGCCTTGTAGAGGTGGTGTACTCCTCGAAATGGAAGTGATCGAGCTCGTCCATAGGTTCGGTCTCGTCTCGCTGTGATTGGTGGCCGCGGTCTCTGTCTCTGGTAGTCGACGGGGTCGAGGAATCTCGAGCGGTCGAGTGCATTTGAAGAACTGATACAGAAGGGGCGAAATCAATGTTGGATCCTCCTCTGATGGCGGTCCAACCAGGGTTAGGGAGCAGCATCCGAGATTTTCCAAACTGCAGGTGAGTGAACTGGTAGATAAGGGCGCCACCCTCCGGTGTCTTCTGCAAGAAGTTGCAATTCTTCAAATAGTTGACGTTAATCTCTTCAGGCTGTGCGACTTCCTCGGTCATATCCAGAGTAAATCCGACGGCATACAAGAGAGGTGTAACGAGTCCACCCATCCGCAGCTCACACTTGTGTCGTATTTGAGCGTTTGTAAGAGCCCAACTCTGGTAAGAACGGAGTTGTTCGATCAATGCGAGCGTGATCCCACCGTTTGCTGTACTTCCTTTCAGCTTTCTCCCATTGTTCAACCTCGGTAAAATCCCTGTGAGTGCTACGTCGATCATGCTGAGCTCGGTTTCGATGACGTTACCGGTCGTGTGCCTTGAGAAGAGCGTGTTAGCGATGGCTTTGTGCATGTAGCGGATAGGCGGGCTTCTGATCCGAGCAGACTTGGCGCTCTTAGATTGGTAGTCTCCTGAAGCGATCGTTTTCCACAAAGCTAACATCTCGTCTTTGTCTACACCAAGTCCGTGACGGTTACCAGGTGATAGGCAGTGGGCTCGTTCGATCTCGCGGAAGGTGAGATGGTGTCTTTGTCCTATCGCCCAAAAACTGATATACCTGTCACTCCCATCTGGTGTGAATTGGCCTGAGGCGCAGAGATGGAGTTGGAGAGAAGCTAAGAAAAGGCAAGTTGCTTTCTTGTATGATTCGTGCCTTTTTAGCATAAAAGCACCGACTCCTAGATTGCTGAACATCTCATCCATATCATCAGTGATGCGTAGTTTTCCCATCGTGACTCGGTCCGGATACCGTGTCCCAAAGAGTTTCATGTCGAGGAGGATGCGAAAAATCTTCATCTCCTCGTCTGTTAATGCATCAACATCTTCCTCGTCTCTCATGTCTCTCGGTGATTCAACATCCTCCATCTCCTCGTCCTCCTCAAAATCATCATCGGACTCGACTCGACGTTTTCCCCGTGCAATCTCGTCTCTCATTCGTGAGTATCCATCACCGTCACCTCTGTTACTGAAATTTAATCAACAGAAAACAAGTTAGACAGCACAAGCTACTCGACCACTAGCGCTTACGGCACGATCCGATAGAATTCGATCGAGTGCCCTGTTAAGCGGTCGAGTCAAAGTGATCGAGTTAAGGTGATCGAGTCTGCAAATTTAAACAGTTTTTCAAAAAAAATCATAGCTCATCAAGATTCAGCCCAGGTTTTTTTTTTTTTCGATCAAGAACACTCAAGAACACAAAATATTAAACCCAGAAATTTCCAAGTTAAAATCGGCAATTGCAAGCAACGGACTCGATCGCTCGATCGACCAAGCGGGCTCTTTCATGGGTTAAGCAAATCAATCGAGTTCAAGCAGTTCTAGCACAAAGATTTTGTCATTTTCGATCAAGAACACTCAAGAACACATGTCCTTCAACCCAGAAATTTCCTAGCGAAAATCAACAATTGCAAGCAAAGGGGTCGATGGATTGATCGAGCAAGCGGTTTCAGTACAGCTAAAGAAATAGATCGAGTTCAATTTTAGCAAAGAATTTCGCGAAAATTAAAATAGATTAGGGCCCGAAATTCATACCTTGATCCGCTCCTCATGATAATCAAATGGGGTAAGGCAAACGATTAATTTAAGAAAAGAGTTTGTTCGATCGATTTGGTCGCAGTTCGATTGAGTGAGGCGGATAAGTGATTGTGTTAGAGTGACTTACCTTTTCCTTCAATGCCTTATCATGTCTCTGGTTGAAATTGAAATTCCTGGTGGGCCCTTTTTTTCGAAACCTGCGAAAAAACACTAGAAAAAATGTCAGAATCAAAAATATATACGGGATAGACATGGGACTTCCTCCTAAATGAGCTTGTTTAGAGTCTCTAAGCTTGACTTCATTCATTCATCAGGCTTGGGGTGGTTCACTGAGAGGAATCGATGTCCCCTCCGGGATTTGGTAGTCTGCAAGATAAAGTTTAACCCGTTGCCCGTTGACTGTGAAAGGATCTCCATCCTTGTTGATCAGAGTCACTGCTCCAAATGGTGAGACTTCTTTGACAGTGAAGGGTCCAGACCATCTTGACTTCAGTTTCCCAGGAAACAGCTTCAGGCGAGAGTTAAACAGCAGCACTCGATCGCCTTCCTTGAAGTTCTTTCTAATGATCTGCTTGTCGTGGAATGCTTTGGTTCGTTCCTTGTAGATCTTAGAGCTTTTGTAGGCGTCCAATCTGATCTCCTCTAGTTCATGCAGATCAACCTGTCTTTTTTCCTGAGCAGTCTTGAGATCAAAATTCAACAACTTGGTCGCCCAGATGGCTCTGTACTCCACTTCAACAGGGAGATGGCATGATTTTCCGTATAGCAACTGAAATGGTGTCCTCCCAATAGGTGTCTTGAAAGCTGTCCTATATGCCCACAGTGAGTCGTCGAGCTTGATTGCCCAGTCTCTGGTCGAACTGTTCACAGCTTTGTTCAATATCGCCTTGATCTGTTTGTTTGAGACTTCGACCTGTCCAGAAGTTTGGGGATGATAGGGCGTTGCAACCTTATGCTTTTCCCCGTATTTCTTCAATAGCCCTTCAAAAATCTTGTTGATGAAGTGGCTTCCCCCATCACTAATCACAACTTTTGGGATTCCATATCTAGGAAAAATGATGGACTTGAACAGCTTGAGCACTGGTTTGTGATCGTTAGAGGGGCACGCGATCGCTTCAACCCATTTAGACACGTAATCCACTGCTACCAGAATGTAGCTATTCCCGTGAGATGAAGGGTTGAACGGTCCCATGAAATCGATCCCCCAAACATCGAAGACTTCGACTTCTAAAATCGGGTTCGGTGGCATCTCGTTTCTCTTTGAGATATTTCCCATTCTCTGGCAAGGATCGCACTTGGAGATGAAGCTGTGTGCATCCTTGAATAGAGTCGGCCACCAGAGCCCAGATTGAAGAATTTTCTGCACTGTCTTAAACACAGCAAAGTGACCACCATAGGTAGAACCGTGACAATGCTCTAAAACTCCATTGACTTCCTCTTCTGCAATGCATCTTCTGAATAAACCATCGGATCCTCTCTTGTACAGATATGGCTCATCCCAGAAATACTGTGAAACGTCCCTGAGTAACTTCTTCTTCTTGTAAGCATCCAGATCCTTTGGAATTTGCTTGTTAACCAAGTAGTTTACTATGTCTGCGTACCAAGGAAGTTTCTCGTCGTTCAGTGACCAGACTCGATCGAGCTCAACCAGCATCAATTGTTCCTCAGGCATCGAGTCGTCTATTGGCACTAGATCATCTATTCTCATTCTGCTCAGATGATCTGCAACACCGTTTTCAATTCCCTTCTTATCTTTGATCTCGAGATCGAACTCCTGCAAGAGCAAAATCCACCGCAACAATCTTGGTTTAGCATCCTTCTTCGACATCAGATATCTCAAAGCAGCATGATCTGTATGCACAATTACTTTAGATCCGACCAAGTAGCTCCTAAATTTTTCAAATTCGAACACTACAGCAAGGAGCTCTTTCTCTGTTGTTGCATATCGGCTCTGAGCGTCATCCAAAGTCCTGCTAGCGTAGTAGATCACGTGATGCTTCTTATCAATTTTCTGTCCTAACACAGCTCCAACAGCATAATCGGATGCGTCGCACATGATCTCTAACGGATAATCCCGGTTAAGGGCTTGAACGACCGGTGCAGAAACGAGGGCGTCCTTGATGAGCTCGAACGCTTTCAAACAGTCATCGTCGAAGACAAACTCCGTCTCCTTACAGAGCAATCGTGTCAGAGGTCGCGCTATTTTTGAGAAGTCTTTGATGAACCTTCTGTAAAATCCAGCGTGACCGAGAAAGCTTATGATATCCTTCACCGTCTTAGGCGGTTGCAATTGCATCATGACCTCGATTTTGGCTTTGTCTACCTCGATCCCGTTCGCTGAAATCTTGTGACCTAACACTATTCCTTCCTTAACCATGAAGTGACACTTCTCCCAGTTTAGCACCAGATTGGTGTCTTCGCACCTAGATAGCACTCTGCACAAGTTAAACAAACATGAGGAGAAGGAGGAGCCATAGACTGAGAAATCGTCCATGAAAACTTCCACCATCTCCTCGATCAAATCCGAAAAAATGGAGGTCATACACCTCTGAAAAGTAGCAGGCGCATTACAAAGACCAAAAGGCATTCTCTTATAAGCAAATGTTCCGTAAGGACAAGTGAAGGTGGTTTTTTCTTGATCATTAGGATGGATTGGGATTTGAAAGAAACCAGAATAACCATCAAGAAAACAGTAGTAAGGATGATTAGCTAATCTTTCAAGCATTTGATCAATGAATGGCAGTGGGAAGTGATCTTTCCTAGATGCAGCATTCAATTTCCTGTAATCTATGCACATCCTATGTCCTGTTATAGTTCGAGTTGGTATTAATTCGTCCTTGTCATTTTTAATCACAGTGATGCCACCTTTCTTAGGAACACAATGTACTGGTGAGACCCAAGTACTATCAGAGATAGGGTAGATCACACCAGCGTCAAGCAATTTAAGGATCTCTTTTTTCACCACTTCTTTCAAGTTTGGGTTCAATCTCCTTTGTGGTTCGATACTAGAGTAAGATTCGTTTTCGATGTGAATCCTATGTGTGCATAAAGTAGGTGAAATTCCCTTAATATCATCAAGCGAATAACCTATAGCTTTCCTAAATTTCCTCAATTCGATCAGGAGCGAATCTAACTCATCAGAACTAAGTGAATCATTGACAATCACAGGATAAGTTGAGTTAGGGCCTAGAAAGGCGTACCTTAGCCCTTTCGGTAGTGGTTTGAGGTCGACTTTGGGGGCATTAAGCTCGGACCAATCGTCGGTTCTGTTTTGCATTGGCTCGATCGAGCTCTTGGATGGAGTGGTCGAGCTCATGTGCTGAGAAGTGCAGATAGAGCGGTGCTGTCGAACGCGAGCCGGATCTATTGTTTCCGCTGCCATGAGTTCTGTACTCGATCCATGCAAATCTTCAAAGACATCTGCTTCATTCACTGCTTTGTGAGAGTCCAGCAACTTCTCATAGCAGACAGTTTCTTTGTGAAGGTATCCATTTCCACTATTCTTAGTTAGAGCGGTCTGTAGGTGATCTTCCTCGACTAGCTCCGCCAACAACTCGTCAGCTAGTTGATCCATCAACTCAATGTAGAAAACTTGCCCATCGATCGTCGGCTTTCTCATCGAATCCTTAACATCGAACTTCATACTCAGATCTTTTCCCAAATTCAAATTTATCATGCCCTTCCTTACGTCAATGACTGCTCCAGCTGTAGCTAAAAAGGGCCTCCCCAGAATGAGAGGATCTTTTGGCTCTTCATCCATCTCTAAAACTACGAAATCCGTTGGAACATCAACATTACCAATTCGAACAGGCAGATCTTCTAAAAGACCATGGGGGATCCTAACGCTTCTGTCTGCCAGCACAAGTGAGATCCGACAAGCTTTGTACTTGGTAAACCCCAGTCTCTTCGCAACGGAAAGTGGCATCAAACTGACTGAGGCTCCTAAATCGCACAGACAATTTTTGAAACATAGAGGACCGATCGAGCAAGGCAGTGTGAACGATCCTGGGTCTCCCAACTTCTGCGGGATCGATCTCCGTTGAATTATAGCGCTGCATTCGTGACTCAGCACTACCATTCCCTGTACCTCCTTGGTTCTTTCCATAATTGCGTCCTTGAGGAATTTCTGATATGGTGGGACTAGCATGAAGGCGTCAAGCAACGGCATCTTCACCTCGATCTCTGACATCTGCTTATCGAACAAAGCTTTGTACTTTTCAGTCAACTGCTTCTTGAATCTAGCAGGAAAAGGCATCGGAGGCTTGTAAGGAGGCGGAACGAAGACAGTCTCCTTTTCTTTCGAAACAGATGGTTTTACAGCTTGCGTGTGTTGAGCGGTCTCGCTCGCAGGAACTCGATCGATCTCTTCTGCTGGCGTGCTGTGGTCGGCTGAACCATCATCTGAAACCAACTCCTCCCCTCCCTGGGCATTGCTGTCCTCAGCTATCTGAGAACGGCCTTTTGGTTCAGGTAGCGTTTTCCCATTCCTCAGCGTCACAGCGCTGATCGAGTGCGCATACTCCTTCGGGTTCTGAACGGATTTTCCAGGGAGCTGTCCAGAAGGTTTCACCGTAGAGGTAGAAGCTCGGTTGCTCTCGATGAATTGTACCCTACTGTTCAATGCTTCGATCTTCAAGTTTAGATCATTGTAGCTGCCGTCGAGCTTGTTGTTTATTTCGGCAAACTTTTTGCTGGATTCCATTGCGCCATTAGCTTGACCTTGGAGAAGTTGCTGAAGCATAGCCTTCAGATCGATCTCTGGTGTTGACTGAGTGGTCGCTTGCTGCTGAGGTTGAAATCCTGGTGGAGCTCCAAATGCCTGCTTTGGTTGGAATCCTCCTTGGAACTGCTGCTTGGGGACGAACACGTGGTGCTGTTGCTGAGGATACACTTGATCCTGGGGGTTGGCCACGTTAGTACTTCGGTATGATAGATTGGGGTGTTGTTTGAATGGGCCAAACCCCTTAGTGTAGCCTCCTTGGTTCTGGATATAGCATAACTCCTCAGTGGTGGAATCGTTCTCTCCGTCTTGAATCACGTAGTCGCCCTCTTCTGTGACGAAGTGAACTGGCTTTTGCTGAACGAGTAACAGTTTATCAATCTTCTCGTTCAAGGCCTTGATCTCCTTGCGGTGCTTCTCCTCGGACTCGCTCGATCCCCTCGGGGTACGGTCGTATTCTTCATTATAGTTCCCGTCCGATTGTGCCAGATTCTCAACCAATTCCCAACCTTCCTGAACATCTTTGTTGAGAAAGTTGCCATTGCTCGCTGTATCGAGCATCTGTCGAATTCGCGGTTGCGCAGCTCTGTAGAGAGTGCTGAGAAGAGACTCCATGCTGAAGCCATGGTGAGGACACTGAGTAGTGTAGCTCTTGAAGCGTTCCCAAGCTTCAGAGAACGTTTCCCCATTCTTTTGAACGAATCCAGAAATATCGTTCCTAAGCCTTGCAGTTCTTGAGTTAGAGAAGAACTTTGCTAGAAAGGCTTTCTTGCAGTCGTTCCAGGAAGTGATAGAGCCTTGAGGCAGATTCTTCTCCCACTGATGAGCTTTGTCCCCTAAAGAGAACGGGAACAGACGCAGCTTAAAACTGTCCTCACTGACTCCATTGATCTTAGTGAGACCGCAGAGACGATCAAACTCATCCAGATGGTCAAGTGGGTCTTCCATAGGGAGTCCATGAAACTTGTTGTTTTGAATCATGGAGATGAGACCGGACTTGATCTCAAAGTTGTTGTTCTGCACAGCTGGCGGAACTATCCCCTGTCTCTGAATGTGTGTGTTCGGTGCGTCACCGGCGCCAATGCATCGTGCTATCCTTGGGATTGGTACAGCGGGAGGGACACGATTGTGCGGATTCTGCGCGTTCTGACCCAACGGAGCCTGATTCTGTGGATTCTGACCCTCTGGAGCCTGATTCTGCGGATGCTGACCCTGCGGAGCCTGATTCTGCGGATGCTGACCCTGCGGAGGCTGATTCTGCGGATTCTGATCGTGTTGATTCATTTCAACTCGATCTTGCTGATTACCGGTTTTTCTTTTCCGTTGTAGCTTGTTGATGTTAGGGTTGAGCGGGATCAAAGTCTTATCCTTACACGATCGTGTAGTGTGCATGCAAGGTAAGAATCGATCAAGGGTACCTACAAGTATCAAAAACAAGCAAAGGAAAAAGATAATCAGTAATGATGAAAATAATTAAACGAACTTGATCTCAAGTTTTCTGAGATCTTGAATGTAACAATCAAACACCAGTTGGCAACGGCGCCAAATTGATACTATGATTTTTCTATCAATTATCCTAAAGCAATGTATCTATCGCAGCAGTACTTTAGGTATCAATCCAATCAGGTGTGATGCTAGCAATCAAGATATGACAGAACTACTTAATTCAAGCCAAATCTATCAGTTGGTGTTGGTTTAGAAACAAAGAGATCGAGTCCAGTAGGGACTCGATCGAGCTAGTGCAGCAAAGCGAATCGATCGAGTTCGCTAAAGACTCGATCGAGTTATAACAAAACGAAACGTAAACGAACTTGATCAAGTCAGTATTGAGTGCAATCAAATTCGAGCAATAGAATAACAGGTGTAACTATCAGAGAAAAGCAAAGCTCCTAAGGATGGGGCAATCGATCTGTAACTATCCTAACGTGGTCTCGTCGCTTAACAAACCCAAACACGGGCTAATCCCTCAACAACAAACTCGATAAACAAGATCAATTCACTTTCATGAAAGAGATCAACAACCTAGTGAAATCTCAAGACCTAATCATCATTAGCGAAGAAAACACAGGCAAGCATTAAGTTCAGGTTCGATAGAGTCGAAATACTCTCTAGACATCTAATCCCTTAGGCTAGAACAGTAAATCTCTGAATCAGCTAGTTCCGACTTCTCATCAAACACCTCGTGAGTGTGGAGACGTCTAGGATCCAGATAGAGCTGATCAGACAGAATCCGGTTTTAAGATCACTAATCCAGAAGGGATCTTTCGGAAAATAAATCTTAAGCAACTCGATCACGCTAGGGTTCGTTACGGATCTATCCCATCCCTAAGAACTTAAAGGAAACTACTCGCTAGAATTCATAAGACAAAATTCAAAATCAAAAGAGATAAAATGCATAAAAAGATTAAAGCAGAAAGATAGATTCGAGAACACTCAAAATACTTAAAACGCAAAAGAAATCTGAATTATAACTTGGTTTCTCGAGGCGAAAGTGAAAAAACGAACGTGCCGGTAAAAGAGGTTCACAGCTCTATTTATAATACAACAGAAAAGAAAACCCTCATAAAAAGAAAATAGAAAACAAAGTAATGTGTCGGTCTCCGTCATGGGCTCGATCGCTCGGGTCGATAATTGCGCGATCAGGCCCACTCAACCTAGCCCAACTCGATCGCTCCAATTCCTTGTAACGCGATCACTCCGGTCCATCACTCGATAGATCCTGCTTGGTGCTGACTCGATCGATCCCCATTGAAGGCAACTCGATCGAGCTTGCATGTTGAGAGCTCGATCGAGTCGGGTATAGTGCAGCTCCAGCTCGATCTCGCCGCTCGATCCCTTGATCTGTAGCTCGACTCCTTCACTCCGTCATTCCGCTCCAGAAAACACCTAACACTGACACAAATGTACAAGATGCAAGAATGCTAGTCCTAAACATACTAAATGCGAAATATGAGTGAAAGTGGGTGAAAACAATGCTAATGAATGATTATGAATGCAAAATCATATGAAATCGAATGCTAAAGACATGCAAACTACGAACACATCAAAGATATTAGCTATTGTGGGCATGGCAGGAGTTGGGAAGACTGTACTTGCACAGCTCTTGTTCAAGGAGGAGTTTTTTCACGATTTTACCAAGGCTTGGATATATATGTCAGAGGAGATTGATGTATTCAGCATCACCAAGACACTTTATCAATCGCTCACTTCAGGAGGAGTATGTGACTTTTGTGACTTGAATCTACTGCAAGATAACTTGAAGAACATGTTAGCAGGAAAGAAGCTTCTACTCGTGCTTGATGACATGTGGAGATGGAGTGACGCTTTTCAACAATGGAATTTTCTTTGCACACCATTTCCTAAAGGTAGCTGCATCATTGTAACAACAAGAAATTACATTGTCGTTACAAATGTGGATGCTAGCCACATACACACGGTTCAACCTCTAGCACTTGAACACTGCTGGAGGATTCTAATGGAGGAACAGCCATGTGTGATGGATCGAGATTTTGGAATTCTGGCAGATGATGTATTGAGCAAGTGTGAAGGTCTCCCTTTGGCAGCCAAAGGATATGGTAAACTCTTGTGGTCGAACATACAAATTGGTTACTGGAAGAAGATCATATCGAGCAAAATCTGGACTGCTCCAACCAATACAAGCAACATATTAGCTGTTTTACTACTGAGCTACCATTATCTTCCCACTCAGCTGAAGCGCTGTTTTGCTTATTGCTCGATTTTCCCAAATGGATATGCGTTTGATAAGAAGATGGTGATCCTTTTATGGATGGCAGAGGGACTGTTGCAGGAGGAAGCAAGCACTGATATGGATATGGAAGATGTGGGAGACATGTACTTTTCAGAACTGGTCTCAAACTCACTATTCCAACAAAGTGAGAGTGTGACAGATAAGTTCATTATGCATGGTCTTATCCACGAGTTAGCACAGTATGCAGCAGGCGAGTTCTGCTTGAATCAAATTGAAGGAATTACAGCAAGAACAAGACACTTATCCTACAAAGCGGAGGAATATATTGATAAGGCTGATCAGTTTGACCTAGTAAGACTGGTAAGACTCTTCAGCTCCCTTAAACGGCTGCTGGTGCTGAGCAATAGATTCGTGTAAAATTCTGAACTGATGATGGTGACTGACCTCATATGTGAAATGTAAAGCTTCCTCAGATTTCACATATGAGGTCAGTCACCATCATCAGTTCAGAATTTTACACGAGTAACCCCGAATCTATTGCTCAGCACCAGCAGCCGTTTAAGGCACTTCTGACTTTGAGGTTTAAGGATATGCCAAACTGGAAAACTTGGGCGAATGTAAAGGTGTATGGCGGATCTCTATTCCCTAAGCTGGAGGTACTTTCTATTGTAAACTGTCCCCAACTAGCCACTGAGCTACCCGGTTCTTTCCCCTCTCTGTCTTCTCTGAAAATGGATGAATCTGAAAGTTTAATTTTCAAGCCAGATTCTGATAAGTTTCCAAAGCTCCAACCATTGCCTGAGCCGTGATCATCAGGTTTCCAATGATTCCAGCTTCTTTTCTACTCTATCTCTTAACGGACACATGTTACTGATTGAGTTCTTAATTTTTTGTTTTGCAGTTTGCAGGAGAGCGAGTGACAGACAATAGGTTTTGTGCTCAGATAGATGTATTACACTTGTTTGTTATGTTTTAAATTTCTTACACTTAGCTGAATCTATCTTATAGATACAAGTGTTTTAAACCGGTTTAAAAAACTTCAAAAAGAGAGTCTGTATAAAAAGCGCCTTGATTTGGTTCTTGTACTCAGCACTGTCGTCTGTATAAACTTCCAACAGAACATCAATCATGTCTATCCTCGTTCTTGTTTGGATTCTCTTCGTGTTCCTTGATAAACTTCTCCAGCAATTCATCGTACCTTTGCGAGACCTCCATGATTTCCTTCTCAAACAGCGAGATCCCAAGCTTCTTGAGAAGTCGACCAACCGTGCTAGCTATAAGAAACTTCCTCACCAAACTAAGTGATTTGGTCACCAAGCCTCTGATTTTCTCTGCTTCACCGTTCTCCTCTGAACTACTTAAACGTGATTAGACATTGAAAGATTTTGGTGAAATATTGAAGATTAAGGGAACCTCTAGAGAAAGGATAGTTGATGCAAGTGACGTCCCTCCAGTTAACTCATTTACCCGTGCAAGTAAGAATGGAGTTTCTGCGCTTCCAGTAATGTTTTGTTCCCTGGCCAAAACCAAATTCAGATTTCAGACGATAAAATAAGAAAAAGAAGCTAAGCCCTTGAAGTATTCTAAGCTTTTTATCTTGCTTCTGTAAGAGCACGCTGTGTTGCTGATTCGATAAGATTTCCGGCGGCTGAATGCTGTTTTGGGAATCGGAACAGCAAATAGAATCTCTGCCTGGCGGTTTAGCTTCATGTTTGCATCTGACAAAAGCGGTTTTCTCAAGGTGGTAAGGGATCAAAGCGCTTAAACACTTAGAAAAAGAAAAAAAAAGAGAAATTCTGAGACAAAGTCTACACTTGCCTATTACTCGAGCACAGTCTTCAGGGCTATCTACACGGGAAGGTGCCTAAAGAAGTCAATAAACCCACATCAGAACTACATATCTACGCAGAAGCAAGAGATTGAGTTCAATGCTAATGGACGATTTTGCACCTTACAACCACTTTTTTCTGTGAAAAATGCCGGAAACTCATCTATGCAGCAACATACACTTCTTGAGTTTCCTGCATTGTCAACGAACGGCTGTTATGAAAAGTGAAAACTTAAACTCTTAATTATCGTGTATTAAATATGAATCCCACAACGGATTATATACCAAATATTCAAGAGTCTTTGGAATATCAAGTATTGATTTAACGCCTGCTGACATCACTACTGCTATAGGAGTCCTTCCAAGTTCAGTTAGATCAGATGATATGTCCATAGCTGCATCACAAACACAAAGTAGCAGCGCATGCAGAGCGCATATTGGCTTCAACGGTACTCAACACCATCATCTAAATACCGTTTCTAACCATGTGACTGAAAAACTAAAACAAAAGTACGAAATGGACACCTCCTATCCCACCTGTCACAAAAACTTTGATGCCAACCTACAACAACCAAAATCGAAATGCAAAGAATATGAATTTCACTGAAAATACTAGAGAAAGAATAGGAACAAAGCCAATCGATGCAGAGACAGTAGTTGCACCATTTCCTCTTCTAGCCACCTGAAGGGAAACATTAGGTAATAAATATGGAAGAACAAAACAGTCTGAACTGATTAATAGGAAATAAAGTCTTCGTGTATAAACTTTGGAGTAAGGAAGGCTAAAGAGCTAGGCTTAATTCAATTGATGACATTCGATTTTATGAACTAACGAGAGTATACTTTTCTACATGACTCAAGTAGGAAAACAAATCTTAAACCGAAGAAGAAACAAGTCAAGTTATATGTTCTCGTTTGTACACATGAACATTATGATGGTGCAATAAGTAGAGAGCAAGCAATAAGTAGAGAGCAACCAGAAGTGAGGAGCATAGAGTTTCAAAATCATGACTCACAACATGTGCTATGTCCCTGTCTGCAGTCTTTTGGACACTTTTTCCCAGAGATGCAAGCAGTTCTAGCTCTTCCTCATTCAGACCTGTTAACTACATATTAGCATCTATCGATCCTTTACACAAACGAGGTCTATAACGTGATAAAAAATGTTGAGACCAAGTTGGTTTTTCTAAAACATATTATGATTCACCAAAACTTAACTCCATTCAAGATAGCTATTGTTACAGGGATTGCTCCATTTTCTCTAACAATTGACTCAACCTCTTGTGCGGTTTGCAGATTTTGAGGGTAAGGCATCCCTAAATATAAACCATATTCAAATCAGAGCAAGATCTATGATTCCAGAAAATAACGATAGCAATCGGTTGGGAAAACAAACCATGGAGATTATGGTTGACTCAAAAGCGACCACGGCTCGTCCATTGGATAAGGCATCAAATACTTCAGGAGATATCTTGACTAGACTCCTGAGCTGTCACAAACCAGTTGCCAGAGAAATAAAATCAAGCAAGAATAATTGGAGAAATATGAAACTGAAAAACAAAAAAAGTGGATCTTCTTATACACAAAACCTTGTTGTTAGGCGAAAAATGATTCTGGAGAGTCGAGATTCTAGAATGAGCAGAAGAAGAAGCCATTTCTCTCTTTTGCTTATCTGATCAAATTGCTCGTCAAAATGCGCTCTTTCTGTGCTCTTGTTTATTCTTCACTGCCAAAGACAAGTGGAATACTAATACAATCAGATCTTTACTCAATCTACACAATATATTGACATGACAAGTATAGTAGATACGGAGAATGATAACAAAAAAAAATAATAATAAAATAAAATTACCAGCAAGAACTCGTCAAAATACAAAATTGCCCAAATCCGGTTTCTCTCACGAGGTTTAGTAAGTTTGCAAACAGAATCTGAAAGAGATCTTCTCTTAGGTACGAAATGAAGAAGACGAAGAGAAAAACTGAAGTATTATTACTGTTGTAGACGAAACAAAACCGAAACAAACCGAACTCAAATTATATATATGCTGGTGTTTCTAAACCGGTCCGGTTTGCATGATTTCGGTATTGTATAACAAACGTTGGAGAGAGAGATCTAATTTTACCCGAGTGTTTGGGTCCATTGGGAGCATACACGAAGGACCGACGATCCAATCTCAGTCGCCGGCATTCCTCGCCGCCGTTGTCTGTTCTTCATCGCTCTGCTCTGCGCACCGTTCTCTCTCTCTCTCTCTCTGATACAATTAAACGAAAGAAGACCGTAAAACTACAAAAAATATTCGTTGGAAAAACTTTAATTGATGAATTTAATATGCTTAAGTCTGTACATATGTAAATGACAGGTACACTGTGATTTGGAAGTGGAAGACACATGTACGATGTGAATCCATTTCGACGACTGACTGATCAAAGACTAAATCAATGTAGATTTTTTTTCCATATATAAAATTGATTTAAATATTTGGTATAAGTGAAAACCTTAAAAGCTTTGATAACTAATATTTAAATAAAAAGTACGACGCTTGAAAATGTCTAGAAAAAGTGAAAAACTGAGCAAACGTTGTTAGAGTTAATTGAGTTTAGTCTTAGTCTGTCTAAGTTAAAATATGTGTGTATCAAACGATGACTTGTAAAGTTGTGACTGTTTGTTTAGGTTAGTTACACAAGTAGAAAGGCACAACTCTTTGTTGTGTTGAGTTGTTGTGTTGTGTCGTAGTATTTAACACACTGTAACCGTGATGTAAAAACACAAGTTTGATATTAATAAAAACACAAGTTTCTGTTATTACTCTGTTTTTCTCTCTTTGTCGAATTCTTAAGAAAACAGAACAACAACACACAAACACTTGTGTGTTGAAACAGAAAAACTTTTGTTTCTAACAAACGTGTGTGGTGAGGATTATCTGAATATGTTGGCTATAATGCTTTTCAGCTCAAATCTCAGGTCAATGTTCAGAAGAATTGGTGTTCGAATGCAAAATTTAGGTAATAACACTCAATTTCACCAGATTGTATACAGTTTCTACTTTTTATCAACAAAAAATTGTATGTCTTTATAATATATTGGATCGACCAACTCTCCTAAGCTTGCACTAAGAATGTAAGATATCTGCAATGTGTCCAAAGATGATGTCATAATTTCTTTTGCGTTCGACTTTTTAAATATTACATAGCTTCACATTTACGTAATTTTATTTCTATATCGTCCTTTTGTACTCATAATAATCCATTGCAAAGCATGAACAAGTTTTGAGAGAAACTAAAGCTTTTGATTGCTGAGGATACAAGCTTTTGATGTCTCGGTGAACTTTTGTTATTTGTTTTTTCTACGCTTTTTGCTAACATTTTGAGATAGATTAACTAAAAGAAGAACATACATACTTTCCCACGAAAGATTTGAGCAGTTTGTATTAGTAGTTGGTTGCACTAGTAAGTTCCACTAGCAGTTACTGCAACACTAAGAAAGAATGCTAAAACTAACAGTTTGTATTAATAGTTGCACTAGCAGTAATACTATGCTAAGCGAATATAAAATCTAAACCTTCAAAAAGATGTTCCACATACTTGTATACAGGCCCGGCCCAGAACAAATTTGGGCCCTGTGATAAAGTAGGTTATATAGCAATTTTAAATATATGTGCCCTTTTTACAATTTGCAAACAAAATTAGGCCCTAAAATGTAAATAATTTTTTTAAAAAAAAATCTAGGCCCTGTGATGGATCCCAGGCAACACTGGCTACTAACCGGCCCTGCTTGTATAAACCACATGTATATTTTTATTTTCTTAAAAAACCTAGAGATCCAAACTATGGAGATCCATAATTGTTCGAGCTTACACGTAGGTCTTACTCAGTGCAAATCTCAACAATGAAGCCTTAATGTAATACAAACAGAAGCGAAGCTCGTTGTTGCTGTTCTGATAACATATTATCCTCTGATTACTTCTTCCACAAGCTAGCTTAGCTTCACCTTCATAACCATGCATTCTACATAGATATATAGACAAGTAAACCTCTTCATATGCTAAAAACTTAGTCCAAATATTTGCTCTGAGTTTATACATTTTTAAGTTAAGTATTTGCTCTGAGAACAAACAAAAACTATCCCCTCTTGTTATAGTCAAATACTTAACTTACACGATAATTAGAGTGGAACAATAGAAGATAGTTTTTTAAGTTCTTCTCTCTATTAAGGAAGAACAATAATATAAATGGTAACCTTGGTATCATATTAGTTTAGTGGTTGATCTGTATTATTGGAAATCAATCGGAAATATTATCATCTTGACTTTTTTGTTCTTGTATTTTGTTTTCTCATCTTTTTCTAGTAGGTGGTATAGGGCTTCAAGCTCTTTTTGAAATCATCCATGAAAAAATTCAACCGGCTGATTAAAAAAGAGAAACAAATATTGATTTATATATATACACACCACAAACTCAATTTACAACAATCATATTCACAAAAAATGAAAACAAAAATAGTGAAAAGCAAGCAAACAGTAGTTAAATGTGTTCAGGCCACGGTGGTAGCTTCCGCATCAACAGAGGTCTTCAATTTGGATATAAAGAATTATAGCAACTATAATGAGAAATACGACCATTGTAGCCCACTATGATGACGACCATATCTATCGTCTCGATCGATTTTTCTTTGAATGAATTTCTATAATATGATTCGATTCTTGGATAAAAACAGATGAATTTAATTTATATCTAATATATATACTGTTTCTGGTTATATACTGTAACATCCGTAAACCAAAGTTCTGAGTTTTTGAGGGGTGTCGAGCGACACCAAGGTGGTGTCGATCGACACCGGTCCGAAAATCGAATTTCCGGTTCGATTTGAGTCGCTGGTTTTGTTGGTTAAGGGCAAGTTAGCCCTAAGTCTCGAAATAAAAAGGAAGCAGCCGCTGGGTGGCTCATATTTCGAGGTTTTTCAAGGCAGAGGAGTTCTAGGGTGATTTTGTGGAGTTTTGTGGAGTTTCTGAGGTGTTTGCTGGTTGTTCTTCACTGTTCATCTTCCTTCCTCCCTTTTCAATCCAAATCCAAGGTGAGTGCGTGACTGTGGGCTCGGGATTTCCGGATTTAGGATGTTAGATGAATGAATCAGCTAGAGGACCTTTTGAGCAGAGTTGGCAGAGCTGAAGAAGCAGCTAGAGGACCTTTTGAGCAAAGGGTTCATTCGACCGAGTGTTTCACCGTGGGGAGCACCAGTTCTGTTTGTGAAGAAGAAGGATGGGAGTTTCCGGCTGTGTATTGATTACCGGGGACTGAACCGAGTTACTGTGAAGAACAGGTACCCTCTCCCGAGGATTGACGAGTTGTTGGATCAGTTGAGGGGTGCTACTTGGTTCTCCAAGATAGACTTGGCATCGGGTTACCATCAGATCCCGATAGATGAGGCGGATATCCGCAAGACTGCTTTCAGGACACGCTATGGGCATTTTGAGTTTGTGGTTATGCCCTTCGGTTTGACGAATGCGCCTGCGGCATTCATGAGGTTGATGAACGACATATTCAGGGAGTATTTGGATGTGTTCGTCATCATCTTCATCGACGATATTCTGGTTTATTCGAGGAGTCCTGAGGAGCATGAGACTCATTTGAGGTTGGTTCTGGAGAAGCTTCGAGAGCAGAAGCTGTATGCTAAGTTGAGCAAGTGCAGTTTCTGGCAGCGAGAGATGGGTTTTCTCGGACATATTGTTTCTGCGGAGGGTGTGTCTGTAGATCCGGCGAAGATAGAGGCCATCAGGGATTGGCCTAGACCTAGTAGTGCTACCGAGATCAGGAGCTTCCTTGGGTTAGCAGGTTATTACAGGAGATTCGTCCGGGGTTTTGCGAGTATGGTGCAGCCGATGACGCAGTTGACTAGGAAGGATGTTCCTTTTGTGTGGACGTCTGAGTGTGAGGAGAGCTTTGAGAAGCTCAAGGAGTATTTGACTAGTACACCTGTTTTGGCGTTACCCGAGCCAGGGAAGCCTTATGCTGTGTACACTGATGCTTCAGGTATTGGTCTGGGTTGTGTGCTGATGCAGGAGGGCAGAGTTATTGCTTACGCTTCGAGACAGTGGCAGGGGAGCGAGCGTAACCGTCCTACCCATGATCTAGAGTTGGGAGCGGTGGTCTTTGCGCTTAAGATCTGGAGGTCTTATTTGTATGGTGCTTCAGTTCAGATCTTCACTGACCACAAGAGTCTTAAGCACATTTTTACTCAGCCGATGCTGAATGCGAGACAGACGCGCTGGGTTGAGTTCTTAGCGGATTATGACTTGGAGATCATCTATCATCCGGGCAAGGCTAACCTAGTGGCAGATGCTTTGAGTCGACGGAGGTGTGATTCGGCTTTAGAGCAGGACGTTGAGGCGTTGGTAGGCGAGATTAGCACTTTGCGCCTTTGTGCTATTTCTCAGGAGCCTTTGGGTTTAGAGGCAGTTGATCAGGCAGATTTGTTGAGCCGGATCAGGGTGGCGCAGCAGAGTGATCAGAGTTTGATTGATGCGTCACATGTGCCGAGTTCCGAGTATCAGGTTGCTGAGAACGGGACTATTCTGGTTCGTGGTCGGGTTTGTGTACCCAAGGTTGATGAGTTGAGACAGCAGATTCTGAGAGAGGCTCATTCGAGCAAGTTCTCGATTCATCCAGGAGCGACCAAGATGTACCGTGATCTCAAGAGGTACTACCATTGGGTTGGGATGAAGAAAGATGTGGCTGATTGGGTTGCGAGGTGCAACACTTGTGCCTTAGTAAAGGCTGAACATCAGGTTCCAGGTGGCCTATTACAGAGTTTACCCATTCCAGAGTGGAAGTGGGACATGATTACGATGGATTTCGTGGTTGGGCTGCCTATTTCGAGGACGCATGATGCTATTTGGGTTATTGTGGATCGGTTGACTAAGTCAGCACATTTCTTGGCCATCAAGAAAACAGATGGAGCAGCTGTTTTGGCTAGGAAGTTTGTGCGTGGGATTGTGAGGCTGCATGGAGTGCCAGCCAGTATAGTGTCAGACCGAGATCCGAGATTTGCCTCAGAGTTTTGGAGGGCATTTCAGGCTGAGATGGGCACTAAGGTGCATATGAGTACGGCATATCATCCACAGACAGATGGGCAGTCAGAGAGGACGATTCAGACTTTAGAGGATCTTTTGAGGATGTGTGTGCTGGATTGGGGTGGTCATTGGGCAGATCACTTGAGCTTGGTTGAGTTTGCTTACAACAACAGATTCCAGGCGAGTATTGGCATGGCTCCTTTCGAGGCTTTGTATGGGAGACCAAGTAGGACACCCTTATGCTGGACCCAAGTGGGGGAGCGCAGCATTTATGGAGCTACTTATGTTCAGGAGACGACTGAGAAGGTTCATGTTGTGCGACTGAACATGAAGGAAGCTCAGGATAGACAGAAGAGTTACGCAGATAGACGCAGACGAGAGCTTGAGTTTCAGGTTGGAGATAGAGTGTATCTCAAGATGGCGATGTTGAGGGGTCCTAACAGATCCATCGCAGAGAACAAGCTGAGTCCGCGTTTCATGGGTCCGTTCCCAGTTGTGGAGCGAGTGGGACCGTTGGCGTACAGGTTGGAGTTACCTCCGATTATGAGAGCCTTTCACAAGGTGTTTCATGTGTCGATGCTGAGGAAGTGTCTTCATCCTTCTGAGGAGATAGTGGCTCAGATTCCAGAGGATCTTCAGCCAGATTTGACAGTTCCGGCAGTGCCTGTGAGGATTCTTGAGAGGAGAGTCAAGGTTCTGCGGAACAAGAGGATACCGTTATTGAGAGTTTTGTGGGCTTGTGGCGGTATTGAGGAGGAGACTTGGGAGCCAGAGGCAAAGATGAAGTTGAAGTTCAGGAAGTGGTTCGACAAGCAGAGTGTGGAGTGAGCTTCTTTCGTCTTTGTGGCTTTGTTTTTAGTTTAGCTTGCGAGCTTTTGTTGTTGTTGTTTTGGTTTACGTTGTAAGACATACATTTTTGAGATTTATGAGATGGAGTTTTGCCTCATTATCTGTGTTATTTAATGTTGTCTTGGATGTTACACTTGTTGACCAGTTGGGTCGTGAGACGTTTCAATCTTTTTGTTACAAGCGTTTTAAGAATTTTCTCTAAGGGCTGCGGTCCTGAATAACTCATTACGTTTTGGAGACTTTGGTTCTCTGGCAGACTTACCTGAGTGCCGTGGCTTCAGTGTGAGTAGCTTATCCGAGTGCCGTGGCTTCGGTATAAGCTTTGGCGACCCATCTGGGAGGCCGTGGCCCCAGTTTGGGTGGTTGCAGACTTGTTTGGGAGGCCGTGGCCCCAATACAAGTGGTTTGGTTGAGACTCTTTTGGGAGGCCGTGGCCCCAAATTGGGTGTTTGGGTAATGAGTTAAGAGGAAAATGTCTTGGAACGTGCGTATACATAGGATTGAGTGTGAGTCTCGGGGATCAGTTGAGGATCTCCAGTATTGTGACCTTGCGAGGTCGGATTGTTGGTCTTGCGAGACGTGTTTGAGTTAGGATTCGAGGACGAATCCAGTTTAGTGGGGGAGAGTTGTAACATCCGTAAACCAAAGTTCTGAGTTTTTGAGGGGTGTCGAGCGACACCAAGGTGGTGTCGATCGACACCGGTCCGAAAATCGAATTTCCGGTTCGATTTGAGTCGCTGGTTTTGTTGGTTAAGGGCAAGTTAGCCCTAAGTCTCGAAATAAAAAGGAAGCAGCCGCTGGGTGGCTCATATTTCGAGGTTTTTCAAGGCAGAGGAGTTCTAGGGTGATTTTGTGGAGTTTTGTGGAGTTTCTGAGGTGTTTGCTGGTTGTTCTTCACTGTTCATCTTCCTTCCTCCCTTTTCAATCCAAATCCAAGGTGAGTGCGTGACTGTGGGCTCGGGATTTCCGGATTTAGGATGTTAGATGAATGAATCAATGTTTCTAGTTGTTGTTCTTGAGTTGTGTGATGATTTATGTGTTGATTGTGGTGTTGAATCGTGTGTGGAATGATTATTATGTTAATTTGATGTTTCTGTGTGTTAGTGCCGATCTGTTGCACTCGGATTCGAGCAGACGACCGAGTGTCGATCGACACCAAGTTTGGTGTCGGTCGACACCACCGGTTTTGTCTGGTTTAATCCGATTTGAATTGGAATGATGGTTTAATTGAATTGAATTTGGTTTAATCCGGTTTAATGGTTTTAATTAATTTAATTGGTTAATTGGAATGGTTTAATTAATTATTTTCGGATTAATAATTAATTAAGATTATTATATAATTATGAGAATTATTTAATAATTATTTGGAATTATTTTAATGATGGACAAATATTTAATAATTGTGGAAATTATTTAAAAGACTTTAATTATCTGGAAATTGCGTAATTGGCCCGTGGGCAGAGTGATCGCTTCACTAAGTATTTATGATAATACTTACGCATCTCCTTTCCTGTGATGCAGGTGGTAGAAATGTCTAAACGCGGAATCAAGGCCGAAGAAGAAGATGATAGGATTTATGTTTTATTTCTTTTGCTTAAGTTGCTAGAATTATTTGATATTTGATTCATTTGATTTATTTGATTATTGACTTCATTGTTGAATTGGTTGATTTATTTATTTAAAGATTTTTAAGACTTCCGCTAGATTTGTCGCTGATGAGGCTTCTCCTCTGCATCTCGCTTCTCCTCTCCATCTCGTTTCTCCGATGCGCTTCTCCTTCTCCGGTGGCTGTTTCGAGGAGATACGTAGAGTTTTTGAGGTCGAAGCTCTCGTCGTCAACCTCCTTCATCTCACCGGAGGAGATAGTTCGTGCATCGGGATTCTCGCAACTATGGGTGAACCGCCTTCCGCATCTCACGCATCCTTTGACGGAACCACCAGATCTACAACCGCCTTCCTCCCTTTCTTCGACCGACCTTTCCCTTCCGAATGTCCTCGGCGTTTCTGCCCGGGATCTCTGCTCCGGAGTGACTTCCGGTGACGACCTGTTCCGGTGTGGCGCCTCCGATGGACAATCGTGGAACACCGACGTTCTCTCTTGCTCCTCTCCAAACCATCATTCCACCGAACCCTCAAGGCCCATCGAGCTTATTAGATGGGCTTGGCCCAAAACGCCCTATTTGGATAGGCTTCTTTCTACATGTTTTAAACTTGGCCCAATAGATATTGTGGCTCATATTGACAGATTGGTCTCATAGCTTCCTCTCCGAAGCTGCAATGCCGAAATGTTTTCAACTCCTCTTGTTTGGAAGATGTTTAATATTTCACCCTCCTCCACTGGCATGGAGAGATCGTTTCCACCCTCCTCCTTTCACAAGGAGAGAACTTTCCCACATCCTTCCTTCTCCATGAGAAGCGAACTCTTCTCGGTTTCAAGATTGAGTAAGTTTTACAACATTCTCTCCGCTTTGTTATCTTGCGTAATGGTTTGTACGGGACCTAAAGGTGCAACTGGATTCGCTTCGTCGTATTCCGGAAGTAGAAGTTGGTTTTCAACATCACAGTCACATCCAATTGTGACTAGACTACATCAATCCGGCTTGGCCGTGATTTCTCTTCCGACGCATTTGAGCTTTGCTTATAATCTGCTGTCACATGAAGACTTATCTATCTTATGCTTTAATTTTCTTACTTTGTATGGTAGTTTTCAAAGAGGATGGTTAATTCCCTATAATTTATGTAACACCCAAGCTTAATTAATGGAATTAAGAGTTTGAACAAAAAAAAAAAGAATTCGACAATTAAATAATCCGGTTTAACTCAGAGGTGGCTTAATGTGAAGCCAATGAGTTGGTTACATTGCGAGCTTCAATGGCATAGTTGACTTGAAATAGCCCCCCCCCCCCCCCTTCATTCAGCTCAGTGGTACACTTGAACCTATATTAAATATACGCTGCATCATTCTCCAATGTCAAAATTTGATGCTCATCTTGCATATATGGGTGTCTATCGAAGTTGATGCACAATACTTTGAACCGTTTGTCGATTGGATCATATCCTAAAAAAGGTGTTTCCCGAGTGTGAATACTCTTGGTAACCACCTTGGGTAAGGATACGGATTCTCCCGTGACGGGGTTACAAATAACCATGGTAAATAGTAACCATGGTAAATAGCTTTCCCTTATCTTGACGACAAATAAATCCACCAACAGTTCTGTTTTGCTTTTCAATATGTCATGTAGTTGCACTGCTTGGAGAAAAATGGTCGGCAGATAATAAAGATGGTGTGCTACTGTTCCTATCACAGGTAAAATCTCGCAATATTCTACCTAAAAAGGTTTGTATTATGATGTCTGCTTGTGAATTAGATGTCTTTGCTTGTCCCCAGATACTGTGTTAGTTATACAAACTCCTTCAGGGGTCTTCTCTGCAAAGAGTCTTGTCCAAAACAAGAAGAAAGGCGGTTCTCGCCTTATTTCATTAATTAGAGAAGACAATGAAGAGTCACACGCAGAGGATATCGTTACATGTGATCCATTTTCTGCCGCTCGTTGTCGACCATTTAGAAGAAAGATCAATAGCAAGAAGGTATTATCTTGGGTCTTATCCACAAAAATGTCTGTATAAGGCATAATCTTCATACGGTCCAAAACATGTCCAATCTCATGACTAGGTTTAACTCTGTTTCAATCTCTATCTATAATCTCCCCAAAATGTTCCAAAACTAACACTAAGATCGGCGCCTATCATATCCAATCAAAAGTTCATCTGCTTACCTACACATTCCATGGACCACGCGCATTTCAACAGCGTTTGGCATGGGATTATTAAGGCCTAGGGAATTCTTGAACACATGGTAAAATATATAACACATATTTGATTCATTTATTCAACATATTGTAACAATGTAAGTAATTTTAAAATGAAAACCAAAAAAAAATGCATATTGCATAAGGAGTAGAGTGTGATCTTATAGTAAAAGAGGGAGTTTTGTTCATGAGATTTATTTTAAAGCAATACAAGATGTTGTTTGTTTGTCTTATAAACTCAAAACCTGAAGTCAAAAACTCTGACACAATTATCATCCCCACAAGAAGTTAACCTTAGCAAGTCTCAGATTTCTCGGTTGGTCTCCATGCTAACCGGTTCACAGCCGAGACATGACACATGAACGGTTCGAGCCGCAGAGCAAGCGCTGCTGCTGCTGTTGTACCGTCCTCTGTTTCGCTAATCTTTACGCTCCACAGCTCTATCAGGCCAATCTCCATCCCAACCGCTACACAACCGCTCTTCTCCTTGTGGTCTAGTCCCGTCCAAGCCACGGCAGTGACACTGCTCCCAAACTGAGGCAACGCAAGAATCTGTCTGATGCGAGTAGTGTCTTTCTCGATGGACCAGATCTTCAGAGTCTTGTCCCTTGATGAAGTCGCGAAAATGGTGGCCAAATGGGTTCCATGAGCATGCCCATATGATCCTCTTGTGTGCTTCAACCTTTGCCATGAGTTTTTGACTAACCTCTCCATTGTCTGAAAAGAGATGATCAAGACAAAAACATACAAACACGTAGAGAATTATAGAGACATTCAAGAGTAAATCAGGGTAAGACAAGAATCACAAAATCTTGAGACTTCTGGATGTTATGAGCGAGATCAAATTTGAAATACCTGCTCTTTGGATAGAGAAGACTGAGAAGTGACGATCTCTGGAGACAGACAAGAGGAGAGTGTCATCGTAAGAGAACTCCAAATGTGTCACTGTCAAGCTGTGAGATTGCAAACGTCCAACAGCTTTCCATGTCCAAACCTCCCATAGCCATATCTCCGCCATGGATGCGGATTGAGCCTGAAGAAGTTTGTGGTGTTGAGTCAAATATGAATCGAGGAGATCAAACAAGTCTAAACCAATCCGAAATCCGACATTAGCTAACCTTACAGGATGGCAACAAGACTTCCGTTGTGGTTAGAGCAGAGGGAAAAGAGTTCACTGCCATGACCATAGAGTTTATGAGATTCCGGCCACAAAGTATGAAACGCAAGCTGATCTTCGATCGGAGGCTCTTTCAACTCCGCTGGAGCAGCCTCAGGAACCGTTTCAAATGTCTCCAAACCTTCTCCTCCGCCATTTCTCTCCACCGGTTCACTAGAAGCTGCAAGAAAAAAAAAAAAGAAGAAAACACTATGAATCTCAAGACTGCATTTGGTAAAAAAAAAGCTAGAAACGGTGTTCAAAATCAAATCACTCACAGTGTAAGTAGATAGGTTTCTGTGATAAACCGAGAGCAGACATATTGGCCCCAAGAACCTGCACATCTGCATGTAAATCCTCAGGGAAGCTTCCTTCTCCTCCGGCACAAGTGTGGTTCAGTGTCTTTAAGAAAGATAGAGGAGCCTCAAACACTCTCACAACTTTCTCCTCTGCTCCACTTACAAAACGGTGGTTCCCTTTACCTTGAACCATAGCTACACAGTTAATATCATGACCATGAACCTGAGGACGAGCTAGCTCATGCCAATGCTCATCCTCTGCTTCTTCATTCCCCTCATCACTCTTCCATGATGAGAACACACGAGTCGGCTGCAAAATCGCAATTTTCAAGAAAGTGAACTTTGATATAATAGATCGTTTGGACATCTCTAAACTCTAACTCCTGACCTGATCATGGCTCACGGAAAGCAAGTACTCGCCGGATCTAGCCCAAGTGATATCAGTCACAGCAGCAAAATGACCTGAAGGGACTTTCTGCATCAGCCAGTTCTCAGACTCTTTGCCGCTGCTTACATATCTCCAGAGATGAAAAGATCCTCCATATCCATGAGCAAGAATCGACGTACCATCAGGACTCCAATGGCCACCGTAGATGCCAAGAGCACAGTGACTAAGCTCTCCTACACACACAACGTTCACCCACACACCTGTGTTCTTCTCAGGTCGCCAAATCATCATCGTCTTGTCCATTGAAGCAGATAAAATGCTCAGCGGCTGGTGGTTATCGATCACTGGAGGTTGCCATTCCACGGAATAGACCCAATCTTCATGTCCAATCAGAACAGATTCAACAGAAATCTGATATGTGAACATCCCTGAGACGAAAACCGGGCCTTCAATGTAAGAAGCTAGAGCTAGAGTGGTTTCTCTTCTCCACGAGCCAGCATCACCGACTTACACAAGCTTCCAGATCCGGATGACTTTGTCCTGTGAAGAGCTCACAAGCATGATACTGTTGGTGGTTTCTTCTGCTGAGTGTAACGGTAATGAGAAGTCCAAACTCCGAATCCAGTCTATGTGGCCTTTAAGCTCACAAACAGAAGAAAGGATCAGCAAGAACAAAAACAAAAACCTCTCAGAAATGAAAAAGATAAAAACTGAGAACATATTGGCACCAAAGGTGAAAGCGGAGAAGCACCTTTCCTGTGCTTTCTCCACAGTAAAGTTTGATTTTGTTGTCTAATCCTCCCAAGGCGAGGACAAATCTACCAGGATTTTGAGGCAAATGAAAGCGTTACTATTGCTTTGGAGTCGACAACGATGGAGTCCAGACACGAAACTTTACATTCCTCTGCAACAGATCACACAGCGGATGAAAATTTGTGATTTAAATACTGCTTACAATAGACTGCAGGAACTTTTGATGCGTACCACTAGACGGAGAAGGAAAAGAAACATTCCAGACATTCACAACTCCATCTGAAGCAGCAGAAGCAACCATTGCACTACTTTCAGAAACTATATACGCAGTGATGCAAGTTACAACTTTCTTGTGTGTGACTGTGGTAGTTGTAGTACATGTCTCCACTGTTGTTGAACCAAACAAGACACGTAATAAGGATCAGAGATAATACAGAAACCAAAGAGAAGACTGAGATTTTGGAGAGCTTTTTTACATTGTTATTGACAGTCGAAAGTTCCCAGAGGATGATGATAGCATCTGTATCACCTGAGAGCAGATAATGTCGGTCCAAATGCTTGGCTGCCAACAATCATATAAACTTTTCAGGGATTAACCATTGGATGTTCTCTTTCTAAAACCTATACTTGAATGCTCTATAAAAGTTTAACACTTTACAGCAACTAAACCACAAAACCGGTGAAAGAGACTGTAAAACAGAAATTCAAATGCCCATGACTACACCATTTTTACAAAACAACTGTCTCATAGTGATAGATATAACTCACAAATTATTCATCCTAAGCTCTTTGTTTGATAAAACACAAATTGATGAGTCATGCAAGTTAAATTAAAGCTCCTAACATCAAAAATCTCTTCCTTTGCAATGCCTATGCGATTCAACATAATAAAGACTCTAAATCTCGAAACTACAGCAAGTGAGCTATTAACAGAAGAAGAAGAACGTAGAAAGTACCTTTGGACGCAAACTTGCTACTGGGTAACCAATGAATGCAATTCACAAAAGCTTTATGACATGGAAGCGTGGTAAGAGTCTGGGCAGTCTGAAAACAAAAATTAAGCAAAGACACATAATCAAGATTCTTGCTTTCCAAAAACAAAGTAAAATCGTAGAAAGATGAGTGAAACAGAGACCTTAGGAGAAAAAATAACAACAGCGTTTTGAGCACCGAAGGAAACAAGACCAGAAGGTCCCCAAGAGACGTTATTGACGACTCTGTTGCATCCTGCTCCGATGAACACTCTCTTCGCTTCGACTTTAGTGTTTTCGGACATCTTTGTTCAGAAGGAGAGCTTTTATTGAAGATAAAAAAAACTTGCTCCTCTGTTTCTGCTAATTATACCAGCAATATCTCGCCGGCGGCGGAAAAACTCGCCGGTAATTGTAAAGCTGAAAATTCAGGGGAGAGCTAGCGGAACAAGGGTTCTTACTTTTTGAGTTCTGAACTGTCTGGGCAGTTATGGCCCAACATTTTAGCATATGATAAAATCAATTAAGTTTCATTATGTTTAGAAAGAATTCTTTATATACTACATTAATCAATTTCATATATTTTGTATCTTTAAAATATTTTTTTATACTCTTTTTTAGTTTAGTGCACAAAACCATATCAATTATTTTAAATTTATTATTTGTGAAAGAAGTATTAATATGTTGGAAAAATGAGAAATATCAAAATATAAATTATATCTCTTATATTGATATATAATAAATCATTAAACATAATGCAAATATGTGTGTTTTTAGTGATTGTATTCATTATTTTTGTTTTTTTATTAACTTTTCATTTTTCTAATTTTTATATCTCATCTTTGACTTCTCCTTATCTTTCTTCAGCTCAGTTTTCTTCTTCAATCTTTTCTTCCTCTTATTTTTTTCCAATGATCTCATTTTTTTATCGTCTTATTCCTCTTCTTCTATTTCTTCCATTTTTATTTGTCGTCGTTTCCTTTTCTTTATCTCCCAATGTTTTTCTTTCAGTCTCTTATTATTCATCTTCATAACCTCCAACTCTCTCTCTTTCTTTTTCTTCCTGTTTTTCTTCATATTATTTTTTGATTATTTTTCTTCTTCAATCCTCCTCTCTCTATCTTTCTCGCCTTCACATTATTCTGATTTTAATATATCTCGCTCGTCTTTTTCTCTTTCATCTCTTCTTCTCCAAGTTTCTCATCTTTTTCTTTTCACTCCAATTTTTATTTGTTCTTGTCTACGTCTTTTCCAACTTCTTCTTCATCGGCCCTGTCTTCTTCAGCTTTATCTTTCAATTTTTAATACTCTCATATTCTTGTGTTGTATTCGTATACTTCTTCTTCTTCTTCTTCTTCTTCTTTATTCTTCTGGTTTAGTTTTATCTCTTTTTTTCCAGTTTTTATCATCCTTAATTATTTCTTCACCTTCTTATGACATTCGTCTTTTTACTTTATATTCTTCTAAATTTTAGTTTTCTTGTATTCATCTTCGTCTTCTTTTGCTTTGTCTTCTACATCTTTTAGATTGCTTTTCTTCTCTATCTTCCTTTTTTATTTTTATTTTCGGTTTTTCTTATCCAACTTTATTATCTCTTTTTATTTTTGTTCATCTTTTTATTTTTTTATTTTGGTTTATATTCGCCCTCTTCCTTTTATTTACAATTTTTTTCTTTAATGGCTTTGTGTTCTTATTCTTCATATTTTCATCATTCGATTTTTCCAGCCTTTTCTTTGTTTTTATGTTCTTCAATTGTAATCTTGTTTTTTTTTTTCATTTGTTTTGTTCGTCATAAAAATAAATAGATTACGTGAGAAAAGAAGAATAAAAAAGCCCTAGCTCATTTGTTACAGAGATGCATGAACTATTTTGAAAAAAAAAAAAATTGTATCATTTGAAAAACTATCATATTGCACTTATAAAAAACATCTAAATTTTCAAAGCAAAGATTTTTTGTTCGTCTTCATATCACTCGACTCTCTTTTCTTTTTTGTTTTCCTTAATTCTTTCATTTTTTTCTTTATTGTTTTTTTCTTTTCTAACTTTTTATTCTTCTCATTATTATTTCCTATATATCTTTGATTTCTTATTCTTTGTGTTCTGGTTTTTCTTCATCGTCTTTGTCTGATCTGTCATCTTTTTATTTTCTAGTAGTTTTTATTCGCCTTCTTCACCTTTCGCCTTCTTCACCTTCTCGTCTGCGTCTTATTCTTATTCTTCCTCTTCTTATTCTCCAATGATCTTAACTTTTTCTTTCTCTTTTTTAACGTTTTCTTATTCATCTTCTTGTTTTTTCTTTATGTTATAATATGTGTTTTCATTGTCGTTTTATTTTTCTTTTTGATCTTTCAATTTTTCTCATATCCTCCAACATCCTCTTCTTTTTTTTTTTTTTCATCAATCTCTTTTTTTTTCCTCGAATATTATTTCTCCTTTTTAATCGCATTTGTATTTATTGGCTCGAAATTATATTTTTTTATGTATCATTTTCTTCTTTTGTTTTAGTCTTTTTGTTATATTTCTTCTTCTTCATCCTTTGAATTTCTTTTTCGACTACTTTTACCTCTTGTTCTAGTTTTTTTTTCTCCAATTTTCTCATCTTCTTCCCTTTCTTCCATTCATATTCGTCTTCTTCATCCACCATTGGATTTCTCTTATTTGTTCTTCTGGGTTGATATTTATCTTATCCTTCGAGTTTTTATTCTTCCTCAATTATTCACTCTCCATCTTTATCAAATTCGTCTTGTTTTATTCTTCCTCCTTTTGCTTATCTAATTTTTATTTTAGGTTGATATGTTTTTTTTAAAAATATATATTATAAATGTCAAAATAATTCAAATTTTTAAAAATGCACCAAAAACTAAACCCTACACCCATCAATATAAACCCTAACAGCCTAAACCCTAACCCTCCTAAACCCCCAAATTAGAGAGTTAACCTCTCTTTCTCTTTATTAATAACATTAGAAACTTAAAAAAACACACCAAATCACAATTAATATATCTCAAAGCACAATAACATATCAAATATCAAAATCAAACACCAATACGTTGTGTTTTTTCTTCTACATCCTATACATCAAAATAAGAAATATAATCAACAATTGTGGCTAGAATTGTATTGATAAGAGAAATGTGCTACATAATTGCTGAATTACTAATGTCTCTCTCTATGATCATTGATAATCTCAATCAGTGCCAAATCTATAAATCTTTTTCAGCAGTCTCAATAAATAAATTTAAATAAAAAATCTATTATATGGGTGTCATATGGAGAGTTAACCTCTCTTTCTCTTTTGGTTTTTACGGTGTCACATGACACCATAATAGTGTTAAGTGAATTTCCCACTGTTCTCAATAGGTCTCCCTCCCTCTAAATTTTTTTCATGATCTCCAAAATCACGTTACGAAAACTCATCATCTTTGGCTACTTGTTTTTCTTCTTCATTGTGTTCGTCTTCTTCTTATTCTTTGTATTCTCCAGCCCCTCTCCTCTTTTCATCACCTTTTTCTTTCTACTCATCTTTTTTTTCCCTTTTGCGCCATCTCTCATTATTCGACTCGTATTATTTTTCTGATCTCCTTCTCAGTTCTAGTTTTTTTCCTCTTTCTCAGTGATATATTTCATTTTCTTTGGAACTATTCTCATAATTTTGTTTATCCCATCGTACGATAAATCTCTCTCTATCTCTTTGATCATTGATATTTGGTGGATCTCCCTTTCTCTAGATTTGCTTAAAGTAAGTTACCCAATGTTTGCAAAACATGATATCTGAGGCCCTTAAATTATTCTTACAGTTTCTTATTTCGTGTGTACTACCTCCAACAAAAAACATTATGTTGAACCCCTTCCTTGTCTTCATTTTCGTCATCTTCATTTTCTCCGTTTTATTTTTGAGTTTTTTCCGGTTTCTCTTCTTTCTCTTATTTTTTTTCTATCTTTTCTTTATTTCCATTTTTTTCTCTAACATTTTACTCTTCAGGTTTTTCTTTGTCTAGACTTATCCTTTCTTTTATTGTTTCTCTTTTTTTATCCTCTTCTTCTTCCGGTTTTACTTTTTCTTATTATAAAATTTTCATTCTTTGACTTTGTTTCTTTTTATTTTTAGTTATTATTTTTGTTATTTCATCTTCATCATCTTCTCATTCTTTTTATTTTTCATAATCTTTGTCTCTTACAGCTTCTTTTTATTCTTCCAATTTCTCTGTTAGAATACCCCAATTCCGAGAAAAACAGTCAACTCATATCAGTTCAAGTCAGAATAATTTCAGAGAGAAACAATCCCATGACTGAACAGAAAATATTGCGAGTAAAGATTACAAATTCTTTGTTCACCCATCCTTTTAAAGGGAGCTTGTCCAAGTCAGAAAATCTAGAGTAGAAGTGTAAAGTGGAAAATCTATAATCAACAAACCTTAAGGGCTTTCGGAAACAGATTCGAATCACGTAGACTCTTGATGAGGCATTCGAGAATTGACTGTTTTATTTTATTTCCCCATCAAAGATACTGTCCGGAATCACGAAGGTATTTGACCATGACTCTCATCTGCTAAGGGTTCACTTACCCTTGTTGCCGCCACCGTTTAAACAATGGAAGGATATTTGAACCCTACAATGAGTTGCTTTATCGAAGACTTGCTGAAAGAAGAAATCTAGAAAACCTTATATAGCATGCAGAATGAACTCCAAAGAAAGCTTTGCATCTTTTTTCATCGTTGTAAGTTTTCCTTGTCTTTGTTTCATATGTGAGTTCCTGTATTTTTGGACTCTTAGTATTTTTGAATTTTGCAGAAACTAACTAGAAAGACTATTATAGAATATAGATTTATAGAACATCATGTCTAAACTTGGAGGCTTCTTTAAAGGATGGTATACATTCATATATATTTGGTGATGATTTGTTTATGGAATTTAAAAATTCTTCGAGAATTAATACCAGAAGAAGTTAAGAAGCCTGTTGAAGTGCTTGATTTTCTGAAAAGGATAGAGGATTGTTATCAAAACACAGAAATAGCTTATCGCATATTGTTGACTATTCTTGTATCGGTTGCCACTGTTGAAAGAAGTTTTTCGAAGTTGAAGTTGATTAAGAATTACTTGCGATCTACCATGTCACAAGAAATGTTGAATGGGCTGGCTTTGTTATCGACGAGACATCTATGGTTGAAAAACTCGACTATATGAGTCTAATGAATGATTTTGCAAGCAAGAATGTAAGGAGGAGAGCTATATTTCAGCCACAGGAAATAATTTTTTTTTTTTTTTTTGGCAAACCATTTACAAAACTGAGATTGTTTGTGAAGAACTGGTTTATTTTATGAAGTTTTAAGGTTTTTTCTTTTATGTTTTTACTGTTTTTGTGATCTTGAAAAAAATATATATGAAAGGCATATTTTTTAGATTCGCTTAGGGTGTTTAAATTCATTGCACCGGCACTGTGACATGGCAAAATTTGTAGATTCTGAATGGATAATTTACTAGTCAATTTAGCCGTATATTTTTATCCCAATAAGACCTCTACAACTCAGTATTAATACCTCGAAAAATAACTTTAGACAAACTGTCACGTAATAAAAGTTTTGGGTACTTCCGGCAGCAAACTCAGAACTTCAGAAGGGCAAGTAAATATTAAAGTTCACCTCTCAACCGTTGCATTTTGAGAAAGAAGATGATTACTCGAAAAGAAAGAAGAAGGAGCAATGGAAATGACAGAAATGCCCACGAGGCAGACTAGGTTGGTCGCACGTCGGAGAAGACAGAGAGAGGCCGTTGACTCAAATAATGCCACGTGGAGCTTTGCGAGCAACAAAACTTTTGAAATTCATTGCACTTAACAATTTAGATCCTCTAACAATATAATGGGGTATATCAGTCATTTTTCACGCTATTAGAATGCTACACCGAACTTCTACTGTATGTTATAGTGGCTTACTGGCTTTAAAGAACTATTTACGTCTTAACAACGCTTGCATTTAAATTAAGTTAATCACAATAACTATATATAGATATATCCTACAATATATTAAAGACCAAGCTTTTTTGCTGACGTGTCGAGTCCACATTTTTTTGCGATTTGTTTTTTATAATTTTATTTAATTAATTTAGATATCGATGACCCGACCCAAAATCCAGTGGTAAAACACGCGGGTCCTCAATTCATTTAAATCAAACCGAAAGCAATGAATTTCATAATTCCATTGGTTTAACCTATTAAATTTGTTACCTTATTTGGTTTTGGTTTGAAAAACTTAATTAATAACGCAGTTCGGTTTCGGAACTTAAATCTAGCCCAAATATCTCGGTCAACACATGTGTCCTCATTAACTTTTCAAATCATGCTGTTAGGATTTTCAAATATGGAACGAAAAACTGAATTATGGATCATATTTAGGAAATATTTATTAATGGAAAAATTAACAATTAATGGATATTGCAGGATCAATTCGTTCATTGTTATTTTTACCATTAATAAACATTTCCTAAATCTTTACAACCAATCTAATGGAATATATATTGTAAAAATGATCTCAGAGTATCTTAAATTTAGATGTTTTTAAAGAAATTTCCGGGACAAGCAAAACGAAGTATCAAATACCCTAAATCGACACTTTCTTCTTACTATATAAGAGCATCTCATTTCATTAGATAAAAAAATTAAAATCATTATCCGAATATACACTAAATATACTCGATTGATGAAAAAAGGAATTATAATCTGTTTGATCCTGTACTCATTCAACTATAAATAGTTTGACCTTCTAACATATTCTACTCATCGCTTTTTTAAAGTTTTATATTGTGTTCATTTACGTATAGGTTTTAGTTTTGTGTTGAATATTCTTGATTTCTTTGTTTATGTTTGTTTGTGTTATTTGAATTTTATTATGAAACTGATCATCTGCTTCCATTTTGTAGACTGTGGATAAATTTTTCCAAACAAAAAGACTACGGCAAAGCTCTAAAATGATTAAGGACCATTATGTTGACTTCGGATATACTACATCAAATTTTAACAAAGGTGAATCGTTCAGATCGACTTATTAGTTATTACTCTTTTTTTCATTGTTGAAACCCACTTATTTTATTTTCCGTATGATAGTAATAATCCATACTCTAGGAAAAAAAAAGAGAGATTATCCTAATGCAGAATATAATCTCAAGGAGTGGATGATACAGAAAATCCGATCAAAGAGTTTGTGAGGCTTTTGAGGGGATAATATACTTTCCTAACCAGCTAAGCAAAACTCAATAACGATTTCTCTTTTATCAAACAAGAGATGATCCTGTACTTATATACTTATTTTCATACTATAAGTGTTTTGTTTATTTATTTATTTTATTTTGTTTCAGTTTACAAAATTGAAGACATTGATTCTTTTTTTTTTCCTTAGTAAAGAACAAGTTTTTCTCTTTTATATTACAGAGAATAATTTCTCTGATGAATACCGCTCTATCATTAATAGAGTCTTAGAGAAGTCTTGCACAGAAAAGAAAAGAGTAGTCAAGAAGAAGATTCAGTCGCTCAACTCTTCCCTGCAGCAAAAAGAAAGCATCATGCATGAATAATGGGCTCGACCGTAAGGATGAGCCAACAACACACGAATTCGGGATCAATATATTTGATTCTTTTAGATCACATACAGTCATGTGCATGACACATGTCTCATGCATGGATTATATGTATGTTTAAATGCTATGCAATTGTACTTGCAAAATTAAGAAATAAAATCATAGAACTTGGAGTCATTTTTCAAAGATGAAAAATTACGGTTTTGTTTCTACTTTCATGAGAGACTTATTCAAATGTTCCATGGTTATTAAAGATTGATATCTCTCTTATATTAGAAATGAAACTCATTTGTTGTTATCTTATGAATTTACATTAATTTTTTTAAATCATGATTTAAATAATTTAGTTTATACAAAATAATAAATACTGTCCATAATATTACTACCGATTAAATAAGAAATTGTATTTACGGTTAAACAATAATTACTGATTTGAAGTTCTTTTTTACTTAAATGTTTTTAAGAAAAGTAAGCCATGATCTGTCTAACCAAAACATTTAAATATTTAAAAATTTGATTCATTTTCGTTTTTGATTTTTTTATTTATTTAAAGGAATTAATTTTCTAATTTTGGGAAGAATATATAAACATTTAAAGCTAAATACCTAATAAGTGCAATATTTGTCGAGCTATTAAGATTACAATCCGAAAATATTTTATCGAAGGCATATTCCTGAAAAATATAATAATTATTAATAATAATACTGAATGCTGAATTTATCATAACTACGGGTTTCCTTTTTTTAAAAAAAAAACATAAAGAAGTTTGTAGAATACTTTTCATTCATCTATATAAATAAGTATATTGTCCTAAAAAACTGTGAGCTCGCCACGTTAATATATCATCAACAAAATAAATATTTGCATATATTTTATGGCTATTTACAGATATTTTTTTAATTTTAATTCAGGTAAGTATGATTGGAGAATCTGTGTTAAAAATCAAGAAACAACAGAAGCTGTCCAAGAAACAACAGAAGCTGTCTTGAGGAGTTAGAGATGTTACTTCCTGGCCAAGAAACAACAGAAGCTGTCTTGAATCTGTACCAAGTATGAGCCCGGAAACAGTTGCGTCATGGCAACTTCAAGGGATCGTCGCAAGTTCGTTCGAGGTCCGATGTGTCTGAAACTAAGTGGAGATCTTTATGGTGCTACAGGCTAGAGATTCAACGGTGGGATTGAAAATGTGACGGTTCATTCCGGAGTTATTCATGCGTTTTGGAGACTTTCCAGTAACATTCCAGAGTTTTAATGTTAAGAACATTCGTTAACCACTTCTTCACAGCGTGGCATTGAAGGAATCATTGAGCTCTCGTGGAATACACGTGTCCAAGGACTTAATCAATAGGGTTGTGAAGAGGGTGAGGTTTAGTCGTCATGGAAACCAAAAAGGTATAATGATAGTTCTATAACTAATTGTCCATAATTATGATTTTTACAAGTGTTCAGAAGTGGTAGTGACAAAGTTGTATAATTGAGAGTTTCCCAAATAAACATCTCAATTTTTCTAAAAAATAGTTGACCGAATATAGTTTTTACAAAAAATTCATAACGTTAACGTTGTCGATAGAAAAAAAGAAATTGATTATTTTTAGTTTTGTTTTTAGAAAAATATTCCTGGACATTTAAATTAATTCACCTATGCACAGGCCACAAATTGTATGAGCTCCCTCTTATAGGCCAATAGGATAACGCAGGCCTATTGGAACCTATTTAACTGCACACATACAAGATAGATACATAGATATATAGAGAGAGATACAACTTTGCTTTATACAACTCCAGTAGGACCACTACTCACACTGTCACACATAATGAATAATTTGGTCTACTTCCCCAAAATATTGAATAAATTGTGTTTTTACTATTTTGGAACCTTTTTTTTTTGCGCGACTATTTTGGACACCTCTTCAATAACTTAGAGAAATGGGTTGGTTAATTACTTAATTTCTCTAACTAAACCAGATATAAATACTTTTTTTAAGATACTATTTTTGTTAAATGTCCCTCTAGTGGATGACTTTGTTCAACTTTTGTAGGGTCACTACTTTTTCTCATTGTGGGATTCTATCCGTCTCTGTAATTTCAATTTTGACGGTTGTAAGAAAAAAAAATGACTTTGTAGTTGAAAAAAAAAAAACCAGAAAAACGAAGGGATGAAAAACACTGTTGGTAGATTCTATGTAGATTTGTCATAATTTGACCAAAATACTGATCATCATCATCACACTTGCCAAACCAACCCAGAAATTTCAGATCTTCCGCAAGATTTTTACCGTTTTAGATGAGACTCTGATTTACGTCGTCTCTCGTCTGTTTCCCTCAAAAATAGATTTTGTGTTGCATCTCTTCTGTATCAAATGTTTGCCGAGAAGAAGAAGGATGTTAAAATCTTTGCATTTTCTGTTTTTGCAATCTTTTGCTTCAAAATTACCAGTATAAATGCTATCAAATTACCCCAGGACGAAGGTGGGTTTCAAGTTACTTCCTTTTTTTTTTTTTTTTTTTTTTTTTTTCCGAATGAAAACTTGATTCGTTTCTATCGTTTCTCTTTCCTTTCTGGATTCTGGGTTTACAAATTTTCTGCAAAGTTTTCGGCTTTTTTGCTGTTTCTTTTATTTTTGTTGGATTTGTGAAGTTCCCTCATACGATAAAGGTTTAAAGTTTTGGAATTTTTTACTCGTTGGAAATGGGATTTTCTGATTGGTAACCGGAAAATATCTGGTGACGTTGGCATTTCTCTAGGGCTTTTTTTGTTTGGGTCAAGTTTCTAAATCCAGAATCTTCAGGCCAATTAGTCAATTAGCGTAATATACATCTATTTTTTGATTGATTTTGGTTTGAATTCCATTTGACCATTGGGTTTCCTTGAGAAAGGATTTGTCATATCTCAGTGCTAAACTCTTAATTACGTTTACGTTTACGTTTCAAAGATGCTATAAATTGTTGAAGCAATCAAATCTATCTTTGGTGTGGATAAATTGCTTTAGATTCATGATTGTTCTACTCATTTTTCAAGGCCAAGAGTAAAGTCTTTGTGTTTTGCTCTAATCTATTTATGCTTGTTTGCTTCTGTGCCTGTCCCTTAGTCGAAGCTCTGCAGCAAATCGCCAACACATTGGGCTCCAAGTACTGGAAATTTGATGCTGAAAATTGCAAGGTCGAAAAGGTGGGTCTAACAGAGACTCCTCCTTCCACAGCTAAGCAAGAAATAGAGTGTGAATGCAGTCCCACGAACGACACTGATTGTCATGTCGTGAAAATGTAAGAATACTCTACAACCTCATGACACATGTATCTATTTTTTACTACTTTTTCTCATCTAATAATTGATTTTTTTTAATGATTTTCCAATTGGTATCTGACTTGTTCTTTAGTGCATTCAAGGATCATAATCTTCCAGGAACTCTTCCTCCTGAAATAACTAAGCTTCCCAACCTCCGGGAGATGTAAGTGCTCTCATAACTTTGCTTTCTACTAAAAATTTACCAATTCTGAGTAAGCTGCAAACTTTGACAACCGTTTCTTGCTATATTATAGAGACTTTGCCTACAACTACCTCAATGGGACTATACCACTTGAATGGGCTATGACAAAGTTGACATTTATGTAAGACTATTCCCTCTCAATGTTTGTAGCTTTTAGTGTATAAATCCTCTTGTAATAGTAACAGAATGTCACTGCAGCTCTCTTCTTGTCAATCGGCTGTCAGGGGAAATTCCGAAAGAGTTGGGAAACATGACTTCACTAACTTACTTGTAAGTTTCGAGCATCGCTCAATGTCTTCTTTGTTCTGTAAATTGGTTTAAATGGAACGTTCAGTTGCAAACTGTCCTTTAAGATAACTCCTTTTACCTCTTGAATACTTTGGTGCATCTCTCGTCTGAAAAAGTTTTAGCTTTCTCTATAGGAGTGCTGCTCTTATATTATTTGTGCCCTTCTTGTTTAGGGATCTTGAGGCAAATGCGTTATCTGGAACCATTCCTCAGGAGCTTGGGAACTTAGTCCACTTGGAAACACTGTGAGAGCTTTTGATTCCCTTTCCGTTTCTTTGTTTCTTTGATTGTGACCATGTTTAAGCGCGTGGTCATGACATCTTTCTTGGGGTTTCCATCTTGTTACAGGTTGCTTTCCTCCAACAATTTGACGGGAAATTTGCCAGCTTCATTATCTAAACTACGGAATATGACAGATTTGTAAAGATTTTCCTTCTGTTTTCTCCTAGCTTAACTTAACTACTTATTATGTTGGTCTCCTATGTTCATCTGCTGCTTGGTTTTGCACAAAATGCAGAAGGATTAACGATCTCCGACTCAGTGGAACGATACCTACTTACATAGGAAACTGGAAGGAACTCACGAGGCTGTAAGATCCCTCTTCTTTGTTGTTTCTTGTTTTAAGAACTCACTCAACGATGTTAATTTTGTTTTCTTGCTTGTAGCGAAATGATTGCATCTGGCCTCACTGGTCCAATCCCATCAGTCATCTCATCACTGAACAATCTTAAAAATCTGTGAGTAGACACAACTCTTGTGACGCCATATTTTTTGTTGTTCTCCATAGAGTTTAGTTTGTTTTCATCTTTAGTAATGCAAATGACGCTTGTGACATAATTGTTATCAGGAGGATCAGTGATATAGGTGGACCAGTCCAACCATTCCCTTCGTTAAAGAACTCAACAGAGTTTACTAAGATGTAAGTTAGATCTGTTTCATTCCTTCTTGAAGCTGTTCCTTCCATCTCTTATTTTATCTAATTCTTGTTTATTTTACATTGTAGCATATTGAAGAACTGTAACCTTTTTGGAAAAATTCCTCCATATCTTTCAAGTTTAAAGAATCTGGAGACACTGTAAGCAAGTCTTTACCTAAAGCAAATGAAGAGTAGGTTTGTACATGAAACAGTGACAGGACTGATTAAATTCATGTTACGTTTGTTGGATAGGGATTTGAGTTTTAACAAGTTGGTTGGGGAAATCCCGACGTTTGCGCAGGCAGAGAATCTACGGTTTGTGTAAGTGAAAAGATTCTACTGTCACATATGTTTAATGTTCCTACCTTCCTTTGACTTACAATTATGAGCTTACTATTGTTTGCAGAATTTTGACTGGAAACAAGCTCGAGGGAGATGCTCCAGATGAATTACTAAGAGATGGAATCACTATGTATGTATATTTTTTTGGAGTTTTGCAAATTTATTTCCAAGTTTTTTTTTTTTGTTGTATTACATCTCCATCTTGATGCCAATTCACTTGTTGCTGCAGAGATCTTTCATATAATAACCTCAAGTGGCAGAGTCCTGAAAGTCGTTCTTGTCGGCCAAACATGTGAGGATTTTAATCGTCATGTTTTCTTCTTTGACGTTTATGGTTGACATTTTAACTGATAATTCATCGGATTTTATTGGTTGTAGGAACCTGAATCTAAACTTGTTCCAGAGCACTTCTACAAAAAAATCGTAAGGTCCTTTCTTTTGATCGTATCTTACATATTCCAGTGAAATGTATGTACTTTCAAAGAGAAGAAGTCCACAACTGATACAAATATATTTCCCCAATTGATGTATTTGCAGGAGCAAATTTCTGCCATGCATCAACGACTTTAAATGTCCTCGATGTAAGTACACTTATATGATATAAAAATGTTGATGTTGAAAGTTCACTCGTATATTCTCTCTCTCTCTCTCGTTTATGCATTTTGGTTTATCTGGCAGATTCTAGCTGCCTCCATGTGAACTGTGGTGGAAGCGAACTAACTGTAAAAGAACAAAAAAGCAAAATCATATATGAAGGAGACGGAGAAGCTGAAGGTGGTGCTGCTAAGTATTTTTTGAAGCCTAATGCTTATTGGGGATTCAGCAGCACAGGGGACTACATGGACGACAACAATTTCCAAAACACAAGATTCACCATGTTTGTCCCGACATCTAACCTGTCTGATCTTTACAAAACAGCAAGAATAGCTCCGGTGTCTCTCACTTACTTCCACGCCTGCTTGGAAAATGGAGGATACACTGTAATTCTGGACTTTGCTGAGATGCGTTTCACCAACGATGAAAACTATAGCCGGCTTGGGAGGCGTGTGTTCGACATTTACATTCAGGTTAGCGTTGTGAAACTTAAGCTTTGAATGCAATAATTTTCTTTTTTTTTTTTTCTTAAGCCATCTTTTCTGCAGGAGAAATTAGTGGTAAAGGACTTCAACATCATGGATGAAGCAAAGGGAGCTCAAAAGCCTACAAACAAATCTTTTACTGTCAATGTAACAAACCACTTTTTGGCCATCCGGTTTCGTTGGGCTGGTAAAGGAACCACCAGGATTCCTACTAGAGGGGTTTATGGTCCTCTCATATCGGCTATTTCCATACTTTCAGGTAGCTTTCTTATTATATTATAGCAGAAACCAGTTGGATGTGTGCATCTGATTTTGAACACTTTTTCTCACCACACTAGTTTCTCTTAATAGTTAATACTACTACCTTCAATGTACAGATACTAAGCCGTGTGCACCCCCTGGAAGTGGAATGAGCCTGGGAGCATATATTGCACTTGGAGTTGGAGTCCCAATTCTTATTATCTTAATACTGGGATTTCTTTGGTTTTGTGGCTGCCTTCCAAGATGCTGGCAGCGAAGAGGTGATTATTACTTCTTTTTCTTTCTTTCTCTTTGGCTTTTGATATGTAGTTGATATTGTACAGCAGACTGCTTCTTATGAGTTCTAACTTGCTTTTTAGCCACCTGGTTATGTTCATTTGAAATAGGGAAACATTTGTGAATTTACAAGTAGTAAGAACATGAATTAAAGTGTTTCTTTGTTTATTTTTCCTACAGATCCTTATGAAGAGGAGTTGCCATCTGGAACTTTTACATTAAGGCAAATCAAATTTGCTACGGATGACTTCAATCCAAATAACAAGATCGGAGAGGGTGGTTTTGGTGCTGTCTTTAAGGTAAAGATCACGGGATGGGATGATTCTTGATGTATGAAGAAATGAAAGTTGTAGTGCAGTGTATGCTGATAATAAAATGTCATTTGTAGGGTACGTTATCAGATGGAAGAGTTGTAGCAGTTAAGCAGCTCTCATCTAAATCGAGACAGGGGAACCGAGAATTTCTAAACGAGATAGGCGCAATTTCTTGTCTGCAACATCCGAACCTTGTCAAGCTTCATGGCTTCTGCGTCGAGCGGGCTCAGCTATTGCTGGTGTATGAATACATGGAAAACAACAGTTTAGCTCAAGCTTTATTCAGTGAGTGTTCTTTTGTCTTGTTCCACCTATGGTGCTGTCTAATGGATGCTTCAGCTCTAAAAGAAAATCTTTTTTGGTTTTGCAATGTTTTAGGTCCAAAGCATAAACAGATTCCACTGGACTGGCCTACAAGGTTTAAGATTTGCAGTGGGATTGCAAAAGGTCTCGCGTTTCTCCATGAGGAATCACCGTTGAAGTTTGTACACAGAGACATCAAGGCCACTAATATCTTACTGGACAAGGATCTAACTCCCAAGATATCTGATTTCGGACTGGCTAGGCTCGATGAAGAGGAGAATACACATGTCAGCACCAAAGTCGCTGGGACTATGTAAGGCCTGACCCCGCTCTTACTTTTCTTTTTACAGTTACGGTTTGTTTTTGTTAACGCATAAGAAACAATGTGCAGAGGATACATGGCACCAGAATACGCACTGTGGGGTTACTTATCCTTCAAAGCAGATGTCTACAGCTTCGGTGTTTTGGTTCTAGAGATCGTCGCTGGCATAAACAACAGTAGTTTCATGGCGGCACAAGATTCCGTCTGCCTCTTGGAATGGGTAATTAATGATCTGATCCCAAGTTTTCAGTTGCTTATAAATGATCTGATCTTGATAAACCTTTTTACTCTATGTATATCTGCAGGCTACTGAGTGTGAAGAATCAGGACACTTGATGCAAGTTGTGGATGAGAGACTGAGACCTGAAGTGGACAAGAAAGAAGCAGAGGCGGTTATAAAAGTGGCTCTCGTGTGCACGAGCGCTTCTCCAAATGATCGTCCTATAATGTCAGAGGTCGTTGCTATGCTCGAAGGTCTCTATCCAGTGCCGGAGTCAATCCCGGGATCAAGCAAGAAGTCAGGGGATGTAAGGTTTAAGGCGTTTAAAGATGTAAGGAAAGGCATGGAGAGCAACACTAAGAACACGCAGTGTTCTGTTAGCAGTTATCCATCTTCTTCTTCTTCTACTAATGTGGTTGGACATCAAGTTCAAGAAAGAAAGCTAGAATAGTCAAAGGACTTGAAAAGACTTACAATTCCTTTACTCTCTCTCTCTCTTTACAGCGACTCTTTTTGTATCTATATTAATTAGTTGGAGAATGAGTGTTGTAGAAAATCAAAACTCAGAAAGATTTGAAATCAGTGATCTTTCCCACTCACACTTTTGAAGCCTCTACATCCTACATCATGAAGATCTTTTATGATTCTAACAGAGCATGCAGTTTACACTATTACTAAAACCAAAATATTAATTTGATAGCCTAGACTCGTTAAATGATCTGTATACAAACAATGGGATTTATTCATTTGTTTTATGTGTAACTATCGTCTAAACCAAAAAGATACTCTACTTGAAAGGACGAGTTGACTTACCAAGAAAAGGACCAAATTGACTTGAGTCCGTATAGTACTATAGTGCCTGTTTGCATAAAATCTATAAAACATATACTTTTGAGAGAGAATCGATAAAATTAAAATGGAGTAATTTGATTTTTATTCCAACTAGTTCTTGGATCCAAGGGAAAGTACAAGTCAACTCTCAAGAAGGTTGATTAATAAATGAACAAAATACAACTTGTTCAAGTGTTCAACGTAAGAAATTTCATGTAAAATTCGATCAAGATTATTATTTTGATACACAACTGATCAACTCCTCCAATTTTCATTTGTTGACAAAAACAAGCCACGACCTTCAAATTGGGACCCAAGAACTAAATAATTAGAATTGTTTTTGCTGAAAGTCGTGAAACTAATGATTTAAGTATCATGAAATCTCACTAGTTTGTAGGTCTAAGCTCTTCTACCAGTTCGAAAAGCAGAGAACACTATAAGTAAAATGTAAATAAAAAGGGTGAACAAAAACGTTATTCAATAAGTTATCCTCGTACTGTAAATAAATCTAAACAGAGAGGCTGGATTGTAATTAACTAAAGTATAAATCTCTCCTTCTTTATTAGCAAGCAACAGACCCATGTGTAGACTCTAAATCTCAGCTTAGTCAAACTGTATTTCACAAGACACTTCACATCTTTCACAATTTTCTGTATAATACAAACATATCTAACATTGGTTATATATATATTCGTATTATACAAAGGGTTTTAGACTTTTAATTAGTTTCTCTAGTCCACTAGCTAGTACTACATATAGTGTTTTCAAGTCATATGTAAATCAAAAGAACATATTCTTCCTTGTCTGCAGCTTACAAGCTCGTAAAAATGTGGCAAAGCCGCCTTTTTAGCTCTCTTCTCTTTGTTCTTTCTCTTATCTACTTGATCTATAAAGTATCTGCTTCTCCTTCTCTTCATCCAGATGAAGGTTTAGTGGTTTTTATGCATTATATATATGTTGGCATGCAAAACGTTGTCTTTGTGAATTGAACATAAACTTGATTTTGTTTCTGATGTGTTTATGTTTGCCAGTGGAAGCACTTAAAGATATTGCAACGACACTTGGTGTTAAGCACCTGAACCTAAGTGAAGATCCATGTCTCACAAAGACTCTGGTGATAACTCAAGATGTCCTCAAGGAAGGACAGAACAGCACAATTAGATGTGACTGTGGTTTCAACAACAACAGTACTTGTCATATCACACACTTGTAAGAAACTAGCCGTTTGCTTCTGTTAATTTCCCGGGGTTTTCAAGCTCCATGTAACTAATCTTGCTTCATGTGCAGTATCCTTAAGACATTCAGTCTTCCGGGTAGACTTCCACCAGAATTTTTCAGGCTTCGGTATCTTGAGTTGATGTGAGGAGTGGTTCTTTGTGTTCTGTTTCCTCTGTTTTTAGCGTTCTGATTGACGAAACATTATAAAAACCGGAACTTTTTTTGCTGATTTGTGCAGTGACTTGTGCCGTAATTACCTTTATGGCTCAATTCCAATGGAATGGGCCTCACTGCCTTACCTCAAATCTATGTAAGTCTTCGCTCTCAAGTTCCTTCTTTGTCAAGGAAGTAAGAAATGCTTCTAAATTTACCTGAAAACGTCTCTCTGCAGCTCTGTTTGCGCGAATCGCTTATCAGGAGACATTCCTAGAGGATTGGGAAAGTTTATTAACCTAACCCTTTTGTATGTTTCTCTACCAATATCTTTGTTGATCTTATAAAAAGTTTTGTCCTTTTGAAAAATCAAAAGTAAGTTTTTTTCGTTTGTTTGAATGACTTCAGAGGCCTTGAAGCCAATAAATTCTCTGGAACTATCCCTAAGGAACTCGGGAACCTGATTAACCTTGAAGGATTGTAAGTCAAGAATCTGCTAATCAAAGATTACAGATTTGGTGGTTCTCTCAAAGATGATAAACTAATCCTGCTTTTGCTTTTGCTTTGCTGATTCTTGTAGAGCACTCTCTTCTAACCAATTAGTTGGAGGGGTACCCAAGACATTAGCAAGACTTAAAAATCTGACTAATCTGTAATATCATCTTTCTTTTCACTACAAGGTGGACTGTTTTTCAATATAATTACTATGTATGACACCACTTCTTCATTCTATTGTTTGCACAGACGTTTCAGCGATAATCTCCTTAACGGATCAATCCCTGAGTTTATTGGGAACTTAACAAAACTTCAAAGATTGTAAGCCAAGAGATTCTGCATTACATTTTCAATAGCATTACATTTATAGTCTCAGTTTTCTTTTCTGACTTGTGCCTATCTTTGATAAGAGAACTTTACGCGAGTGGCCTAACCGAACCTATTCCAGACTCCATGTTTGGTCTACAGAATTTGATCGACCTGTAAGTAATAATCTCTCAATACATAAAAGGAAATAATATTTTTGTATATTGGCATTAGAATATCCCCTTCTTGAATCTAAACTGTAGTCATTTCTCTCTATGAAGGAGGATCAGTGACACAACTGCTGGATTGGGACAATTTCCTCATATAACTAGCAAGAACCTGAAATTTTTGTATGTAGTGTGTCTTACATATATTAAATGTCTCTGTTCCAGACGAGATCCTATGTTGTATAAAACATGTGTTTAAGACTCATGATTGATTCTGTTAATTTTTCAGGGTCCTTAGAAACATGAACTTAGCAGGACCAATCCCAACCAGTCTCTGGGATCTTCCCAATCTCATGACTCTGTAAGTTTCATGCATATATCTTTACACCATCCAATCTTTTGACTATTATTGATATTGTTTTGCTTTTCCCGGCAGCGATCTTTCCTTTAATAGACTGACTGGAGAAATACCAGCAGATGCATCCGCACCAAAATATACGTATGTCCAATCTGATAAATGATCACATAAATATATAGTATTAAGTAAATTCTTTGAATTACTCTCTTGGGTTTTTTTTTTTTTTTTTTTCCCAGATATCTGGCTGGAAATATGTTGTCAGGAAAAGTTGAATCAGGACCTTTCCTTACTGCAAGCACCAATATGTATGGCCACTATCACTTTCTCGTTATCAAAAATATCTCAACAGTATTAAGCTAATCTCTTGGTTTGTTTTGGCGTTTGAAATGGACAGTGATCTTTCTTACAATAATTTCACATGGTCTCCAAGCTGCATAGAGAGGAAGTATGTTCTTCTACTGTTACCATCCTTACTTTAATCTTTCTGAAAGCTTAAAGAATCTAATGTTTTGATGGATGCAGGAATGTAAACACATATGAGAGCTCTCCTTCAAGAAACAGTCTGTAAGAACATTTTTGACCAATCTTATCAATTACAGGCCACACTGTGAATACTGTTATTAACTCATTGTTCTTGATACAGAACCAGGATTCTTCCATGTTCTTCCATAAACCAATGTCAAAACTGTAAGTGTGTTTTTCGGTTGTCTATAGTTTTGCTTCCACTTTCAGGTGATTCTGAACATGATCTTGAAAGAAAATTTACTTTCTGCAGATAGTAGATCGCTGCATATAAACTGCGGAGGACCTAATGTAACTATCGAAAACTCTCGAGGAAAGTTTCTATATGAAGGGGATAACTACGAACTAACCGGGTCAGCTACGAGCTATCATGGGAAAAACTGGGGATTCAGCAATACTGGTGACTTTATGGATGATGCAATAACAGAAGATACATACTCAGTTTCATCAGAGTCTGCAGTGTCAGCAAAACATCCTGGGCTTTATCAGACAGCTCGACGTTCTCCTCTGAGTTTGGCTTACTTCGCCTTTTGCTTTGAAAATGGAAGCTACAATGTGAAGCTACATTTTGCAGAGATTCAGTTCTCAGATGAGGAACCATACAGCAGACTAGCAAGAAGGGTTTTTAACATCTATGTTCAGGTATATATATCTTTAAGAACCCTCTCTCAGCGTCTTTAGCCAATTCTTGAGGTCTAAAACTTTGTTATCTTGTTCAGGGGAAGTTGGTTTGGGAGGACTTCAGCATCAGAGAGGAGGCTAATGGAAGTTACAAGGAAGTTATAAGGGAAGTGAACACGACTGTGACTGATAACACTTTAGAGATAAGGTTGTACTGGGCGGGGAAAGGCACTACGATCATTCCAAAAAGAGGGAACTATGGCTCTCTTATCTCTGCAATCTCAGTTTGTCCCAGTAAGTAAAACTTATATAGTATAACAAAAAGTAGCATCAAGTTTCTCTCATAAGCTTTCATCTTGATTTCATTTCTTGTTCTTGTTTTCTGACCAGGTTCTGAATCTGAATGTGGCGGTAAGAAGAAGAAATGTCAAGTTTTTTTAATCCTATTTTCAGCTACGTTTATGTATGAATATGGATCAATCTTTCTCTCATTATTTGTTTCTGTCCATCTTCAGTTCCAGTGCAGATTCTTCCAGTCACAAAAGAACACAAACCAAGAACATATCCTCTCATTCTTGGCATAACAGCCTTAGTAATCTCTATTGCTTTCTTGATTTTTGGCGCCTTCTTTTGGAAGAAATGCGTTAGCAATGCAGATGCAGGAAAAAGAGGTAACATCCGTTAAACTTCTGTTGGTAAACAAAGAGCTGAAAGGGTTTTTGATCTATCTATGAAAACAGGTTCCTTCAGTTTGAGGCAACTAAAAGTTGCGACCGACGATTTTGATCCCTTAAACAAGATTGGAGAAGGCGGTTTTGGATCTGTTTATAAGGTACAAAACTGTTTTCAAGCTTTAAAAAAAAAAAAGAGGTGAGTATTATAGTTAATGCCAGAAATTTGAGAATGCAGGGACGATTACCAGATGGAACATTGATAGCGGTAAAGAAGCTATCTTCAAAATCATGTCAAGGTAACAAAGAGTTTGTGAACGAGATCGGTATGATCGCTTGCCTGCAGCACCCGAATCTTGTGAAGCTTTATGGATGCTGTTGTGAGAATAGTCAGCTCCTTCTTGTCTATGAGTACTTGGAGAACAATTGTCTTGCTGATGCATTATTTGGTAAATTATCTTTTAGATGATTACAAAATATCCTTTTACTGATTTCTCTTGTGTCTTGATATTTGATAGTTTAGCTCTTGTAACTTTTGGGTGTAGGAAGAAGTGGTCTGAAACTAGACTGGGGAACAAGACACAAAATATGCTTAGGAATAGCGAGAGGGCTTGCATTTCTTCATGAAGACTCTGCTGTCAAGATCATTCACAGAGACATCAAAGGGACAAATGTACTGCTAGACAAGGATCTGAACTCAAAGATCTCTGATTTCGGGTTAGCTAGGCTCCATGAAGACGAGAAGAGCCACATTACCACAAGAGTTGCAGGAACTATGTCAGTCGAATACTAATAGTCAATCACACGCAGATATGAATCAATCATATATGATTATGTTTTCAATGTCAAATCAATATTTTTTTGGTTGCAGAGGATACATGGCTCCTGAATATGCAATGAGGGGTCACTTAACGGAAAAGGCAGATGTTTACAGCTTTGGTGTGGTTGCAATGGAGATCGTTAGTGGGAAGAGCAACGCTAATTACACGCCAGATAACGAATGTTGCGTTGGACTTCTCGATTGGGTACTCGAACCAATCCACCATGTTCTCTCAGCTCTCTCTCTCTCTCTCTCTCTCTGATATGGAAAAGATTGTTGATTTTTTCATTTGCAGGCGTTTGTGTTGCAGAGGAAAGGGGATTACTCAGAGATTCTGGATCCCAAGCTGGAAGGAGTGTTCGATGTGATGGAGGCAGAGAGAATGATAAAGGTTTCACTTTTATGCTCCAGCAAGTATCCGACATTAAGGCCAACCATGTCGGAAGTTGTGAAGATGCTTCAAGGGGAAAGTGAGATAGAACAGATAATCTCAGACCCTGGAGTGTTTGGTGATGACTTGCGCTTCAAGCCATCTGATTATATCGTGTCGATGACGTCATCCTCTGAATCTGCTTATGATCTGTACCCACTAAGTCCCGAGTCCATTGTTTTTACTAGATCGTAACGTAAAGCCTCCGATTATGGCTTTGATTGGTAGAACATTTAGAAGAGCATTATGCTCTTTGTAATCCAATCAATTTTTATTAATAGAGCATTTAGAAGAGCATTTAGAAACTGCTAATGCTCTGTAAACTTCTAAACTGCTCCTCCCTCCCTATTTTGAAATGGAGCTTTCTTTAAAATATTAAAAAATATTAAAATAATTATATTTTATTTATTTATAATGATAAAAAATCAAAAATTATATTTATATTAAATCTAAAATATTATAATTTTGAAACTTATTTTTATCATTAATGTATTATTCATAAAATAATAATTTAATAACATTAATATTTAATAAATATAATTTAAATATGAAATAATTATTAAATAATTTATAAAAAATTAGAAAAATCTTATTTTATTTATAGAATATATATATAATGTATTAAAATAAATATCAACATACACATTAAATATTTTAACAAAAAGTTATAATAAAATAGTTCATAGCTCTACCAATCACATAAAATATATATTAGTCAAGAGCATACAGCTTCAGCACCACCCTGCTTATGCTCCATAAGCCTAATGCTCTTCTAAATGTTTTACCAATCAAGACCTATCTGTGGGGTTATACATGAGGCTCGAGAGATGTGTGAAATTAGGGCTCATATCGCTCGTGGAAAAGTTCTGTAAATGACTTTGTAATCCGGACCGGCTAGGCTGCTTTTTTTTTTTTTTTTTTTTTTTCTCAACAACTACTTCATATTAACCTCAACAACTACTTCATATTACAACCGATTATCCTTCATTACAAACGATTTGACCCAATCTGGCACTAGTGAGTAACTTAGGAGCATAATTCCCATAGGAAAGAGCTTCCTTTGCTACTCTCTATCAGCCACACAATTACACTCCCTTGTCTGGAAAACAAAATTGACATCTTTGAATAGCCGACTGGTTTGTTGAATATCACTCACCATTCTTCCTCTTCATTTACCAGTTTAACAAGTTCCTTAGAGTCACTTTCAAAGATTTTATGATCATATCCCAGGCCTCTCATCATAAGAATGGCCCATCTTAAGGCCTCTGTTTCAGCTTCTAAAACTGTATGGGTTTTTGGGATTGCTTTTGCTCCCATCCACCCTGACCTTCCCTTGGTGATCTCTCAATACCCATCCCTCACCACATAAATCTCCTTCTATCGGCCATGCCGCATCTACATTGCATTTCAACCATCTCTTCTTTGGTCTTTTCCAAGTGGATATTTCCGTGTTGCTCCCATTTGATTTAACCTCCTGCATTTCAACCTCTTTGCTCTTTCCCCATTCCTCTGCATCTTCTTGGGCTTTACTAGTCAAAGATAAGGCATTATACTCAACTTCCTTACAGATATAATAATTTCTACTCTTCCATAATTTCCATAATAATGTCGGTCCTAATCTATCCATAATCATTTAACTAGTTTAGTGGCTAGTTTTGTAGAGTTTTGATAAATTATGAGGCCAAAAATAATTTGTTTACTTTTTTGGAGCCAAAATTAATGCATATTATTTCTAAACAATGTGGAGACATAGCCAAATGTCTTACTTGGCATGAGATATCAAAACATTCTCAAACAAAAATATTAATTTAATATAATTATAATATATAATTAAATTTTTTTTTTTAAACAATAGTTGAAACTCTATAAATTAATAATGTTGAGAATATAATATTTTATTGATTTAGCGAATTATTAATTTATAGATAGACTAAATTAGGATCCGTGTAGGCTAATTTATTTTAAGATTTTTGAAATAAATCACAGAAAAATATTAAACAAAGCCTAATCACTTTTAAAAGTAAGTAGAATCTTATTAAAATTTTGGTATTCGGTTTTTGGCGAGATCTTAGTGTATCTTTCGGAATTCTCTTTACGCTCATGTCAGGTATAATCTGAGATTTGCCATCAGCCAGCTTATCAACAATTGCTGGGCAGTGGCCTTCGTCCAAAACCTCAGGTAATTGTGAAGATGTTTGAAGGGTTTCCTCGGTCATTGGCAGATCAATTTGTGCAGTATTGGAGAAACACTCTGCTTTCACGCAACAGGTGTTAGAGTTCAGTGCCTTTACTCAAATACCAAACAAATCTAAATATTCATATAAATGTTTTCTTTCAACTCTTAATATATCATTTTTTGATAAACATTTTATTATTTCTTTTATTAGGGTGTACCAAGAGTGTGGCTTTGCAGTGTGAAGTCTTCATTGGTGTGGCCTTTCAAAATTTATACCAAGAGTGTGGCCTTTGAAAATGGAAACACGTCAAATGAAGATGAAAGCAACAGACCAGCTACAATGAAAGTGAACTACCTTCAACAGCTCCTCTGCGAATACATCTCAATGTAGAAGATAGATGACATATCCTTGTTGATTCAGAGTATACAGCGAATTATAGTAGCCGAAATCAGCGGCAATGAGTATTGCAATTCATTATCTTAATACTTTCAGAATTAAAAAAAACACATATTGCAATTCACGATCTTAATACTTTCAGAATTAAAAAAACACATATTGCAATTCTATGATTTAAAAATCATACATATCGCGACCACGTCGCACACATCCAACTTTATATAATAAAATTATTTAGATCAAAATCTTAGTTTGAGACCAAATTTTTTTATTAATTTATCCAGTTATTAATTTATCAAAGTATTAATTATAGAGTTTCTAATGAAATTGAACCCAAAAAAAGGTTGTGATTTCGATTATGTTATCTCAAAATTTCTCATTTGAGAAATCCATCCCACACTTTTTTATTTTTTTATTCATAAGATACCATCTGAAATGAGATACTAAAAATGGAAAAATATGCAATTACTAGACGAGAAAAAAAAAAGAGAAAAAAAAAGTAATTCGCTAAACGAAATCCGAAAAGTCATTGTAATAACAAGTCTAATACTTGACTTTTTCGCATTGCGTTTACTTTGAGTTTTCCTCCTAGGGACACATGACTGATGTGATTTTGTGTTTATTGTTTGCTTTGACTCTTTCTACGTATCCATATTACTTCATCTGTTTTGGTTCTGGTAGGATTGATATCTCTAGTTCCCTTCTAGAAATATAAAGAATGAAAGATAAATGGAATTCTGTATTCGTTACATCGATTATATATACATCTGTCAACTGAATGTTTCAATTCATACAGGATTTTCATAAAACCGGAAAATAATGGTTTACTAACTTATCAAAAGTTTCAATAAGCTTATTATTAACCTAATAGATTAGTGCGATTTTTACCAATTATTTGCTGGGATAGATGAACTATGGTTAATCATTATAGTTCATCTATGCGATTATTTAATAGATGAACCTAATAAGGATGAACTATAACTAGAAATTATTTAATTAATAGTGTTCAGTGTTCACAAAACTGCGATTTCAATTATGGTTGATCACTGTGGATGTCATGTCGTAATCGACAATAAATACCGACGAATACATGTAGTACGGTGTCGTAACGGATCTAAACAAGGATATTTAGACTTTCTATTTTTTTTTATTTTTTTATTTTTTTTTATAGCATGATAAAAGTTTGATACTTACAGAAAGAAATTTGATAAATAAGGTCAAAGAAAAGCATTTTAAAAAAAAAAAATTATAAGGTTACATATATAGTACGACTGCAAAATTCAATAAAAGGACTAAAGAAGTTACTGCAAGAATAGTTCAACTTCGTCCATTGTGTTAATTGAGCTTCTAAAATTAATCAACCAAACACATATAGGAGACATGAAACATCAAGCATTCATGCTGCAGGAACCTCTGTAGCTGTTCACCACTTTAAATTCCATATATATCAACATTAATTGATTTTGTTTTTCTCTAGTCTCTAGTCATCGACGACCCACGAGAACCTGGCCTAAATAAAAAAATATATATACAACATTCTTCCGTATGTTATATAAGTAGCTATTGAACCGCTTGCTGGTGATAAAATGCATTGTGATTAACTAAACAAATACACATATACAAAGAATTGATATACATATATAATTTATATCGATATGTCGATCGTCTTCTCAAGTTTTCTTTTGTTCTTTACCATCATCACAAGCTTCCTCGTAGCTCTAAGAACATCGGCCGCTTTATCAGCTCTTCATCCAGATGAATGTATGAGAAGAATCGCCATTTTCAAATCGCAGTCATAATCCATATATATATATATATATATATATATATATATATATATTTAGGGTATTTATCAATCATTTTTCCTTGGGTAAAAATTTATGCAGTAAAAGCGCTTGGAGAGATAGCTACTACACTTGGTATCGAGAGACTGAAACTGAACCTAGCCTATGGAGACCCTTGCGCATTACGAAGACTAAAGATTGATGTTGTTCAGAAATCGGGGAGTGATAACATTATTAATTGTGATTGTAGCTTCAACAATAGTATGACATGCCATATTATAGACTTGTGAGTCTTGTTTATTCTACCTTCTCTTGTTTTCTAATTTTGGTTTTCTTTCCATATATAAACCAAATATTATTGTGGTTATCAGATTTCTCAAGACCCTCAGTCTTCCGGGAAAACTTCCACCGGAGCTGGTCAAGCTTAAGTATCTGCAAAGGATGTGAGTTCTACCAAACGATTATTAGTTTGAGGTTTCAGTTTGCAAGACCTCGTTGGTTTTATATGATAAGAAGATTTTGATGTTTTTTTTTAATTTGTTTTCTTAATATAGTATTTTTATCTTTAAATAAAATTATATCCGTAGACATCCTCAATGGCAAGGAAACTCGAATTTATAAGTTTCAGAATATAAATCTGGACTTCGATCTTGGATTTTTTCGGTTAACAAATTTTTAAGAGGGTATTATTGGATGCTTTATTTTAAATAAATGAACTGAAATCCGATCACAAATTTTTAAAAATTACAATTTTTATCCAGAAATGGTATTTCTCAAAATCTTACTAAAAATGACAAATGGCAAACAGGCTGTTTCGGTATAATTATGGTTTTGTTCGGTTTAAGTTTATAGGAATTAAAATTAAAATTCGTCCGGTTTAGTACGGTTTGATATTCTCCTCTTCATTGATGATAAAAAATGCTTTTCAAGTTTCCAGAAATAGCCATGAGAAATATTTCAGTGAGTTTCTCCTCTTACTGTGCAGAGACTTGTGCCGAAACTCCCTTTCGGGCTCAATCCCAATGGAGTGGGCTTCAATGCAACACCTCAGTTTCATGTTAGCTCTCTTTCTCTCTCTCTCTCTCTCTCCCTCTCTCTCTCTCTCTCTCTCTCTCTCTCTCTCTCTCTCTCAATTTCATCTTCATGATGATTCGCGAGAGTTAATTTTGCCTATTCTCGCAGCTCGGTCTGCGCGAATCGTTTGTCTGGGCCTTTACCAAGTGGGTTACAAAACTTCAAGAATCTGACATTCCTGTACGTTTCTCAAATTGTATCCTGACGTGTAGAGGATGTGTGCCTTTTCATTACAGTTGATGATGTGATGAAATTTTCAGAGGCGTTGAAGCAAACAACTTCTCTGGTCCGATTCCTGATGAGCTTGGTAACTTGACCACCTTAACAGGATTGTAAGATTCTCTTTTTTGCATCTTTGGAAACTCTAGTTTGGATCTTTTTTCAATGAAACTGGGTTGTGCAGGCAACTTGGGTCCAATCGATTTACAGGAAGCCTCCCTAGCACTCTCGCTAGACTGGTGAACCTTGATGATTTGTAAGTTGTTGCTTTTCTTTGCCTTTGTAACTGGAAATGCTCATCTTTTAACGATCCTGAGGAAAGTTTTACATAAAGATATGCGCACAAACAAGAGATAGTCCAAAAACATAAGTTTTCACAAAGCATATTAACTAGTTGTTTCTTTTCATTATACAGTAGGATAAGCGAAAACAACTTTAATGGCATCATCCCAGGGTATATTGACAAATGGCCTCGGCTTGAGAAACTGTAAGCTTTGTCTTTTCATCAGTTATTGTAAATTTTGTATAGTTTGTTGTCTAATTTGTATTGTGGGTTATGATCAACAGATATCTATATGCAAGTGGACTGAAAGGACCTATTCCTGATGCGGTCACTCGCCTAGATAATCTTCGTGATCTGTAATTATTGACTTACCTTTGATTTGATTATTAGATTAGCAAAACGGACAACAACTGAAACAATTAAGACTCATGTTTTATATGCGCAGGAGAATTAGTGATATGGCTGGGATCAACTCCTTTCCAATTATATCCAGCAAAGCCATGGAGGCCATGGACACCCTGTATATATCCTTATCCTCCACTTCTCGTCTTGATGCTTGATTTTATTAAGTCTGTCACTAAAGTCTCTGTCCCTTTTCCAGGATTTTGAGGAATGTGAGTTTGTCTGGTCCAATCCCTTCTTACATCTGGAATTTGCCAAGCCTACTGAGACTGTAAGCTCTTTTTTTTTTTTTTTTTTTTTTTAATGTGATGTGTGAAAAGAGTTTTGTAACATGTCTCAATCCTCCATTCTGTTTAGAAAATATTCTTGACATGTATTGAAATCTAATCGACTGATGATTAAAATTAAAACTTTATATAATAAGATTATGCGCTTAGCAAAAAAGTCTACTTAACTTTTTACATGTTGTTTGCTGCAGTGATTTATCGTTCAACAAGCTGACTAGTGAAGTTCAGACTCAGTCACTTGAAAAAGCACCCAAATATACGTAAGTACTAGAAATTGAGATAAAGTCTTTAAAGAATTGCAGACCTTTATTGTTGTTAATCACCCTCGAATGATACATTGTTTCAACATGTTCTTTTAGCTATTTGACTAGCAACATGCTTTACGGAAACGTTGGATCTGGTGTGTTCCTCAACAGAGAAACTTATATGTACGTTTAGGCCTTCACTTGTTTGCATGGCTCTAGATATTTATGCTCATGTCAGCTAATCATCATTTTGGTTTTGTATTATTTTGGTGAATCTTCAAAGTGACCTCTCTTACAACAATTTCTCTTACTCATCTAGCTGCCCAGACAAGAGGTATGAACATGAAATCGTGGTAGATATGTGATGCATCTTCTTTAAATTTTTTTACAACATGCTTCTGTTGAAGTTTATGTTCTCGCTTTCTGTTGAATCAGTAACATTAACACATACCGGAGCTCATATTTGACGGAAAATTTGTAAGTACAGTCTTCTACTTAATCATGCAATAATCGAGCAACAAGAATGGATTAGACTGATGTCAAAAAAAAAGAGAATGGATTAGACTTGGTAATCTCTTGCTTTTAGATACGGAAATAGAAATGATCTGAATGCCTCAATATTCTCATCTTCTTTTCCTACAGAACTGGACTTCTACCATGTTCTGGTCCAGTAAACTGCAAGAGCTGTAAGTGCCTATTGAGCCATTGAACTTATCTCTAAGATGCATTAGATAACAATATTTGTTTTTTCTGCTTGTTTTATCTGCTTACCCTGTTTACTATTGATGTTGATAATCGTTATATATTGTAGATCAACGCTCACTGCATATAAATTGTGGTGGAGAAAATATAGTTATTACAAACACTTCAGGGAGAATCACTTATCAAGCTGATACCAGTGAAACCAAAGCCGCAACAAATCAACATTATGAAAACTGGGGAGTGAGTAGCACGGGTTACTTGCCAAACGACATATACATCATTTCAACTAGTTTAACACTATCTCAAGATTCCCTTAGTTTTTATAAGACCGCACGCCAATCTGCTCTCTCTCTAGTTTATTATGCGTTTTGCTTGGAAAATGGAGTCTACAATGTGAAACTACATTTTATGGAGATTCAGTTTTCAGACGAAGAACTCTACAGTAGTCTTGGTAGACGCGTATTTGATGTCTATGTTCAGGTAAAGCATCACTGACACTGTTTGGTGAATAGTTGTTTTCTTGAATCAAGCACGGAAAATTAAAGTTCATTTGCTTTTTATCCTTTTTCTCTGCGGCTAGGGAGAATTGTTCTTGAGGGATTTTAACATGAAAGAGGAAGCTAATGGGACTCTGAAGCCTGTTGTGAAAGAAACCAACACGAATGTGACTAATCATCTGTTGGAGATTCGGTTGTATTGGGCGGGGAAAGGGACAACCCTCATTCCTGAAAGAGGAAACTATGGTCCTCTTATCTCTGCAATCTCCTTGTGTCACAGTAAGTATCACTTCTTCTCCTCTGCTTGTTCTCAAATCTCTGCTTAGGGAACCTTACTCCTTATCGTATTGCTTTTGTGGCTTTCTTCACATCAAGTTGTTTCATTCTCAAGTGGCCATAACTTCAAATTATCACCCTTCATCTTGTTGAAACTGGTTTCTGCCACCTAACGATAAAATTCATCTTTCAAAATTTCAGGTATGGAGCCAGAATGTGGAGGTCTAAAGACAAAAAAAAAAAAACTACTTTTGTTAAAGACATTTTTCTGTAGCTATATCATGTATATGTATGTTTACACGTTTACTGTCTCATTTGCAGCGGAGAAGACAGAACCTCACACTAATTATCCACTAATTTTCGGGGTAACGGGTGCTTTGTTAGCAATTATTCTCTTGGCTTTGGGATTATATGCTCAGAAAAGATGCAGACGAGACAAGAACACGATAGAACGAGGTCTCAGAGTTCATAGCGTATGATTAGATTCCATTTACGTAACCGTTTAGTGTTGGCCATTATTCATCGTTTTCTACTTGGTACATGATCCTATAGATCTGAGAGCCCAGGGTTTGCAACTGGTTTGCTTTACTTGGAGGCAACTGCAAGCTGCAACGAACAATTTTGATGAAGCCAACAAACTTGGAGAAGGAGGTTTCGGACCCGTATTCAAAGTAGACCAAAACAGTTATAGGTACCTGAGAAAATATGGCTGTTTTTGGTTTCTAATATAAAGAAATAAATGCAGGGAGAGCTGTCGGATGGAAGTCTCATAGCAGTGAAGCAGCTTTCTTCAAAGTCATGCCAAGGAAACAGAGAGTTTGTGAATGAGATAGGAATGATCTCAGGTCTTAATCACCCGAACCTTGTCAACCTTTATGGTTGCTGTGTCGAGAAGGATCAACTGATGCTCGTCTATGAGTACATGGAAAACAACTCCCTTGCTCTTGCGCTTTCTGGTAACTAAAAGTCTTTCATCTTTCCATACGTTTTGAGTCTTATTCAAGTGTACATATTTAAGTCTTATTCCATACGTTTTGTGTCTTATTCAAGTGTACATTCAAGTCTTATTCCATACGTTTCCTTACGTTCTGAGACTTATCCAAGTCTTACATCCATTGCCAGGAAAGAGCTCCCTGAAACTAGACTGGGCAGCGAGACAAAAAATCTGTGTTGGAATCGCAAAGGGGCTTGAATTCCTTCACGAAGGATCGATGATCAGGATGGTTCACCGTGACATAAAAACAACAAATGTGCTTCTGGACGCTGATCTAAATGCAAAGATATCTGACTTTGGATTGGCTAGGCTCCATGAAGAAGAACACAGTCACATTAGCACCAAAATTGCAGGAACCATGTAAAGATTGGATTATAAAACAAAAAACCGCACTATGGCCAAATATGTATATCTCAGTCTTGGTTTCTTTTATAATGCAGTGGATATATGGCTCCTGAATATGCACTATGGGGTCAATTAACAGAGAAAGCAGATGTGTACAGCTTCGGTGTTGTGGCAATGGAAATTGTTAGTGGGAAGAGTAATACTAAACAGGGTGGAACTGATGATCACGTCTCGCTTATCAATTGGGTAACCATAATTTTGATAGTTGAATCTTTGTGTTTCTGTTTCTACAAGTGTACTACTGAAACCTTTTTTTACATCAATGTCAGGTGCTGAAGCTGCAACAGACAGGGGACATAATGGAGATCCTAGATCCAGTGCTCGAAGGTGACTTCAACAGCAAAGAAGCAGTGAGGATGATCAAAGTTGCTCTCGTATGCACAAACTCATCTCCTTCCTTAAGGCCAACAATGTCGGAGGCTGTGAAAATGCTCGAGGGAGTGATCGGAATCACAGAGGTTGTGTCGGATCCTGGTTTATATGGACACAACTGGAGCATGTCAAAGCTGAGGGACATTGATACAACAAATGGTAGCTCGAGCACGTCTGGTGTGACCGAGAAAACGTCAACAACAATGAAGTCCTCTGTTTGTGGTTCTGATATCTACCCTTTATACCCTGAATCCATGATCCTAAACTCCACAGCTGAGTTTTCTTCCTCGTCGCTGTAATATCAAAAGCTGTAAGAATGGCCATATCTCCTATGAGTAGAAGAAAAGTTTGTGAATCTATCTTATTTATAGTTACCAGTTACATAGTCGTATTTGTATTATTATTAAAGTTGTCTGCAGCCTTACTACTAGCTCGATTTGTATAGATCCAGAAACACAGGTTATATGTTTGTCAAACTCGAAATATATCTTTTTACGAAAATATCTCGTACTTGCGGAATCAAAGTCTCTTTCTTACAAGTCTTCCAAAACCATTTGCATCGTTTTGTCTCTCTGTGTTTGACTCGCATGGCATCAAATTCACACGTACGCAAGATAAAGTTGATCAACATTTAAATTGATCATATAATTTGCAACACTACAAATGTTTTTCCCCACTGATTCATGAATCCTGGTCAGATCTCTCTCTCTCTTTCTCTCTCTGCACAACTAAAGGGAAATGAAACATAAAGCATTCATGAACAAAGACAAATTGTACTGTTTACGATTGCAACTTGCACAATAATAGTACAATATTAACTTTTGGTCTCTATTAGACGACAAGGCGACGACCAAAGAAGACCATGAAAGTCTTGATGATTTCCATACTATTTAATCTTTAGCTTGTTGATGGGTAATACAATATTAATTTTTAATATCAGAGGTCAACATCCATATCTATATACTCTATAATTTGTGCAGTGAATGCGCTTGAGAAGATAGCTACTACACTTGGTATAAAGAGACTGAACCTAAGTTATGAAGAAGACCTCTGCCGTTTCGGAACTCTAAAAATTGGTCTTGTTTCCAAGTCCGATATGGTCAACACCATTTCTTGTGACTGTAGCTTCAACAACAACACGACATGTCACATTACAGAATTGTGAGTGTTAAATCTCTTTTATCTTCTCTTATCAAATCTTTACTCTCTTCTTTTCTAAAATGTATTTGTTGTTGAATTAACAATCACAGAAATCTCAAGTCCTCAAGTCTTCCAGGGAAACTTCCGCCTTAGTTAGCCAAGCTTAGAGCATGGTCAATGCAAAACTCATCATGAGGTGCTTATTTAATATTTTATTATAAAATTTATTTTAAGAACACTTGTTAAAATAATTCTGGTTGATGTGCTCCAATGGTAGGTTATTAGAAAAAACAAAAAAAAATTGAAATCTTCCACACAACAACAAAGAAACTCTGTTTTACATAGAATTGAAAAAAGTTACAAATCTTTTAGCTAAACTTCTTGGGATTTTGCAGCTTTCAATGTTTCAATAACGACAGAGATATCTTCATCGCTATATTGGTAGTCCAGAGTGCAAGTCTCATATCCTATACGGAACATAAACATCATTGTGGTTCTCATCAAACTCTAGTCTTCTGCTGGTGCTTAAATGGAAAAGCCGTAGGGTACACTGACTTGATAATCGGAGGACCTTTTAGAGAATACATTGGCGCATTGATAGCTCCCTATGAGACCACCTGCAGAGGTTTTTCTTCAGGTTAAGACCCGATTTGGGAAGGAAAATCTCTGCTTAATCAATGCTGTTTTAAAATTACCTCGACCAGTACATTTGCATAGTAATGATACAATCTAAACAGAATCATAAAGAAACATTTAAGTATCTAAAATCGACTCAAAATAAGCCTATAACAACTACCAAAGTCTTAAAACATAGTCATTGTATAGACCCTTCAATGCTATAGGCAAACACTAACACTGACATTCATACTAACACAGCTTATAACTAACGTGTCACCAATGCATTCAATCAGAGAAAGTTAAAAACTTTCAAAAATTAAAGAGAGAGAGAGAGAGAGAGAGCGAGGAGAAAAGAAAAGTTACCCAGTTATCCTATTGCCAATAAACTTTGTCTACGATTCCTCCGCCTGTTCGAACCGCAAGATGAAGCCTTTCTGCTGCCGGAGGAACTCCCCAAGGATATGGAACCGCCACTGTCATTGTTAGCTTCTCTTGTAATCCGACATTGCATACGTTTGTAGCTGCAATGTCGAAAAGAGCTCCGAGACAGAGACCTTGTGCAGGATCCATGTAGGAACTTTCTTGAAACTTTTGTTGTCTTTCTGGTGATTTGAATCTCCCATGTTTCTTCTGTCAAGGTCTCTGTGTAGAAATGGGCAGCAAGAAAACAAATCTGTGTAGGAATCGCAAGAGGGCTTGAGTTTCTCCCCAAGGATCGATGATCAGAATGGTTCACCGTGACATAAAAACCAGTAACGTCCTTCTAGACGCCGACCTAAATGCAAAGATATCAGACTTTGGATTGGCTAGGCTTCATGAAGAAGAACACACTCACATTAGCACCAAAATTGTTGAAGTATAATCAAAATCTCGTATAAGTTAGAACTAACATTTACATTAGTTAGTTACTTGATCAAGAGACACAAATGTTCAGTTTTTGGTTGTGTCTTTTGAATCAAGAGTTGTGTTCTTTCATTTACACATTTTCATGTTAAGTACTCTAGTTAGAATCACTTTGTCGTGTGTGACAAAAAACAGAACAAGTTGTAATACTTCTTTTGATTCATCAATAAAGTATCAAGTTACAACCATTGTTCTTACTCTGTTTTCACTTAAAATCGAAACACATAAACATTCCAACATGGTATCAGAGCTATTCGATTAAGAGAGGACAAGAGAAAAGCACAAAACCGAAGAGAAGAAATAACTGCAGAGATCGCATTTGTCTCAGGCAATAAGTCGAGACAATGCAAGGCTCCTCACACCAAGTGATCCCGATCTTTAACGGGGAGAAGTATGGCTTCTGGAGCATAAAGATGTCGACCATTCTGAGGACCAGAAAACTTTGGTCAGTGGTCGAAGAAGGAGTGCCGGTGGAACCGGTACAAACAGAGGAGACCCCTGAAACGGCAAGAGCAAGAGGGGTTAGAGAGGAAGCGATGGAGAAAGACACGATGGCGTTGCAAATTTTGCAAACCGCTGTCACTGATCAGATATTCTCACGCATATCCGGAGCAACATCATCAAAGGAGGCCTGGGAAGCATTGAAAGACGAATATGAAGGATCTCCCCAAGTCCGATTGGTGAAGCTTCAAACATTGCGTCGAGAATTCGAGAACCTTAAAATGAATGATGGAGAGGATGTCAAATCATTCACAGATAAGTTAGTTGATTTGGAAAGTCAATTAACATATCATGGAGAGAGGAAAACCAGCGCACAACTCATTCAGATGATACTCATCTCTCTCCCGGCCAAATTCGATAGCATCGTTAGCGTGTTGGAGCAAACTCGCGACTTGACTACAACAACGATGACGGAGTTAATCGGTATCCTCAAAGCTCATGAAGCAAGGTTGGCTGTGAGAGATGAGAACACAAATGAAGGAGCGTTCTATACACGCACAAAAGGAAAGGAATCCGGTTTCAAACACGACAACACCAAAAACCGTGGCACAAAAGGCAAGAAGTGGTGTGAGTTTTGCAAGAGAAGCAATCACACGGAGAGTGAATGCTTCAAGAAACCGAAGAAGAAAGATCAAGGAAAAGACCATAAGAGTAACAAAGAATGTTACAATTGTGGCAAGTTAGGCCACTTCTCAAACGTGTGTCGATCAAAAAGGAAAGAGAGAGCACACGTAAGTCAAGAGGAAAGCGGATCGGAGGAGGATCACATGTTGTTCACCGCAAGCGAGGAAGAAACAACAACACCAAGAGAAGACGTATGGTTGATTGATAGTGGATGCACCAACCATATGACAAAGGAGGAGAGATATTTCTCAAGTATCAACAAGAGCATCAAAGTTCCGATCAAAGTCGGGAATGGAGAGATAGTCATGACGGCTGGAAAAGGAGACATCACGATCATGACAAAGCAAGGAAAGAGAGTCATCAGGAATGTATTCTTGGTTCCGGGCTTAGAGAAAAATCTGTTAAGTGTTCCGCAGATTATCTCAAGTGGCTATCAAGTGTGCTTTCAAGAAAAGAGTTGCAGCATTCTAGATGCAAAATTCAAAAAGATCATGGAGATTCCAATGACCAACAAGAGTTTCAAGATCAAGTTAAGCTCGGTTGGAGAAGAAGCCATGCAAGCAAGTGAACCAGAAGTTATGAAAATCTGGCACAAAAGACTTGGCCATGTCGGCAATACTCGGCTCCGACAAATGCAAGAGAAGGAGTTGGTAAAAGGTTTACCAGAGTTTGAAGTCCAAACAGAAGCTTGCGGAGCGTGTAATCTTGGGAAGCAGTCTCGTAAAAGCTTTCCAAAGGAATCTCAAGAGATGTTGACTTCGAAGAAGAGAAGAAATGGAGTTGGGAAGAACAAAGAGAAGTCGACAAAACCTTTGTCTTGCCCATAACCGACATCTCTGCTTCAAGAAATCAAGTGGGAATCAATGGAGAAGAAGAAAGCAACGATCTAAGTGATCAGATAGATCAAGTAAGTAATGCTTTCAATAACCTGCAAATCTCACACAGAAGGTCTCAAATTACGGCTGAAGAAGATGGAGGAGACTCCAACACTCCAAAGAAATTCAGATCTATGACTGAAATCATGGAAAACGCACCAAGGGTAAATCTAGAGGAAGCGACTCAAGTTATAGAAGCCTGTCTTCTTGCACAAGAAGAACCGCAAAACTATGATCAAGCGGCTGAGATCGAAGAATGGAGAAAAGCCATGATCGAGGAGATGCCGATGATTGAGAGAAACAACACATGGAAACTCGTAGATAAACCAGAGAAGAAGAATGTGATCAGCGTGAAGTGGGTCTACAAGATAAAGACGGGTGCAAATGGAGAGCCACTCAAATACAAAGCAAGATTGGTTGCTCGTGGTTTCTCTCAAGAACATGGAGTTGACTACCAAGAAACGTTTGCTCCAGTCTCAAGGCACGACACTATAAGAGCCATACTTGCATACTCGGCTCAAAAGGAGTGGAAGATATACCAGATGGACGTCAAGTCAGCCTTTCTAAACGGAGAGTTGGAGGAAGAAGTTTATGTCTCACAGCCACCTGGTTTCGTCATCAACGGAAAAGAAGAGAAGGTGCTAAGACTCTACAAGGCTTTATACGGGTTAAAGCAAGCGCCAAGAGCGTGGTATGGAAGGATAGATTCATATTTCATTCAAAATCACTTTGAAAGAAGTATGAACGATGCGGCTTTATACATCAAGAAGCAAGGCAACGATGTATTGATTGTGAGTCTATACGTTGATGATATCATCATCACTGGAAGCAGCGATCACCTTATCGCCGCATTCAAGAAGAACATGAAGCGAGAATTCGAGATGACAGACCTTGGGCTACTAAACTACTTTCTTGGTATGGAAGTAATCCAAGATGGCCGAGGCATATTTCTTTCTCAAGAAAGGTATGCAAACAAACTTGTGGATAAGTTTGGAATGAGAGGAAGCAAGAGTGTAAGTACTGCACTTACACCAAAAGGAAGAAAAGAGGAAGACTACAAGGAGTATGGTGATCAAACAAAGTATAGAAGCATCGTCGGAGGTCTTCTATACTTGTGTGCATCACGACCTGATGTGATGTATGCAAGCTCTTACCTTGCAAGATACATGTCAGCGCCAAAGATGAAGCACTACCAGGAGGCAAAGTGGGTGTTACATTATGTTAAAGGTACATCAAGTCTTGGGGTTCAGTTTACAAGTGTAGAAGAGCCAAAGTTAATCGGCCACTCGGACAGCGATTTGGGTGGTTCCACTGAAGACAAGAAGAGCACATCTGGTTATGTCTTTACCCTTGGATCAGCCGTGTTCTGCTGGCAGCCAAGCAAGCAACAAACCGTTGCTCAATCAACGGCTGAAGCAGAGTATGTGGCCGTATGTGCAGCAACTAATCAAGCAGTCTGGCTTCAAAGACTTCTCAAGGATTTTGGAGAAGAGATCAAGGAAGGAATCACAATATTCTGTGACAACAAGTCCGCCATAGCAATCGGGAAGAATCCAGTTCAGCATAGGAGAACGAAACACATAGAAATCAAGTATCATTATGTTCGTGAAGCAGAGAGCAAAGGACTTATTCAACTGGACTACTGCAAGGGAGAAGATCAGCTTGCATACATACTCATGAAGGCGTTGAGTGGTTCAAGATTTGAAGAACTTAGAAGACAGCTTGGAGTGCAACAGAGATTTGATTAAGGAGGAGTGTTGAAGTATAATCAAAATCTCGTATAAGTTAGAACTAACATTTACATTAGTTAGTTACTTGATCAAGAGACACAAGTGTTCAGTTTTTGGTTGTGTCTTTTGAATCAAGAGTTGTGTTCTTTCATTTACACATTTTCATGTTAAGTACTCTAGTTAGAATCACTTTGTCGTGTGTGACAAAAAACTAGAACAAGTTGCAATACTTCTTTTGATTCATCAATAAAGTATCAAGTTACAACCATTGTTCTTACTCTGTTTTCACTTAAAATCGAAACACATAAACATTCCAACAAAAATTGCAGGAACCATGTAAGTATACACACAGCCTATAAACAAAATATAGCTCATCTTTTGTAATCCAGAGGATATATGGCTCCTGAATATGCACTATGGGGTCAATTAACAGAGAAAGCAGATGTGTATAGCTTCGGTGTTGTGGCGATGGAGATTGTTAGTGGAAAGAGTAACATCAAACACAGTGGAACTGATGAACACGTCTCTCTTATCAATTGGGTAACCTTTCTATTTTTAGCCCATTAGGTCATATCTACAAGTTTCTCTTTTAGTAAAAACGTGGTTTCTTTGTTTGTTTACATCAAATCTCAGGCGGTGGCGCTGCAACAGAGAGGGTACAAATTGGAGATTGTAGATCCAATGCTGGAAGGTGAATTCAACAGGAAAGAAGCGGTGAGGATGATCAATGTTTCTCATCTCCTTCGTTGAGACCAACAATGTCCGAGGCGCGAGGGAGTGATCGGAATCACAGAGGTTGTGTCGGATCCTGGTTTATATGGACACGACTGGAGCATTTCAAAGCTGAGGGACATTGACACAACAAAAGGTAGCTCGAGCACGTCTGGTGTGACCGAGCAAACAACAACGACGACAATGAAATCCTCTGTTTGTGGTTCTGATCTCTACTACCCTTTATACCCTGAATCTGTAATATCCTAAACAGAGAAATGATACAATCTTTGCTTCTTCCATAGCCATAGCATAACCCTCCTTCTCAGAGTAATCTAAAACCTCTGCAGATTCTCTCAATAGTTATCTTTTGAGCAACACTTAATTTGACGTGAGCTCCAAGTTTCAAGTAAAAAATTAGATTTGATTTTTGGTTGGGTGAACCGGGTCGGTCAAGGCCAGAGCGACCGGTAATATCTAGACGCTGCGTTTTGAAGAAACTTCGTGAAATTCACTCTAACCACTAATTTTACTCTCTCTCTCTCTCTCTCTCTCTCTCTCTCTCTGTCTTTGTTGAGAACCATTCACTCAACAGAGGAGAGACATGAAGACTAGCTTTCTCATTAAACACTCTCTTCAGCTCTGATATCAGGTTCCTTCTTCTTCTGCTTTCCTTATGTGTTTCGTATCTCCGATTCCTACTTTTCTGGGTTTCACGGCTATTGGACGAATGAAAGTTGGTGTTTTGATAAGTTGTTAATTCCGGATTTTTCTCCTTATTGTTCATCCTAATTGGTGCGTAACAATTTTTAATTTTCTGGACAAAATGTTGATTAGTGGGATGATATCAGTTTCTAATTAGACTATATTCCCAAATGGTGCGTACAAATTAAGGCTTTTTAACGTGGAAATTAGCTTCTATGAAACTCTCCTGTTCGAAGCTAATTGAATATTGCAGAGCTAATATAGAAGAATTACAGAAAGGTTATCTATTAAATTGAAGTCTCAAGGCCAAAGAGTTGTATCACAATTCAAAGATGATTCCTTTTCTCGTGTGACCTTAGGTTTCAGATTTGGGGAATATCCAAAGACACATTTGGTCAGCTGCTTCAAGCTTTAGGTCTATTAATCGTACCATATTATAAGCTGGTTAGAGAGCATTTAGGGATACACTGAGATAGAATAACTCAAAAAAATATAAACTTAGCAGATCACAGAGGTAATATCTCTAACATTTGGGCATCTCATTTCCTGCTACCCTTTCTATGTCTTCCCAAAGTCTTCAAATTTAGAAAATGTGTAACTGAGCTTCCTAACAAGGTGTTTTCGATCGGAGCATCAAGCAGCGCAACCCGGTTCTACTTGACTAAGCCCCGTGCTCGTCCAAGGAGGGAGTTTGCTTTACCCAACTTCCTTTTTTGATAACAAGGCAGAAACCCCCGACCCCGAACCAAGGCTTGTTAGCCCTGGCCCCTAGCTGTTACCGGACTGTGAAGTCACCGGATGAATTGCCGAGTAGATAGATCTGATCAGCTTGAAAAAAGAAAAGCCTTTGGCTCGTTTACGCCCCTTTTGGCTCCTTTCCTTCAGCCGGACTTTCCCCTTCTATCTGCGGGTTGCAAAGAATCTACGGGCCAATTATGATACGGGTTGCAATTGCCACGGTGAGAAAATCTCTTTTCAATCCACTCACTGAAAAACTTCCTTTTTGCTCAGGTGTGCAAAACAAAAACAAATGGCTCCGGTGGTGTCAGGTGGCAGAGCAGCAGCCACAATGCCACTTAACGCCAATCTTCTAAGTCTCAACACCAAAACAAGATTCCGAGCTGCTTCCACGTTTCCGGTATTCTCTCCCAGGTCCCTGTCCATCGGCTTCAAGCTCTCGCCGCCTGTTTCCCGGTCTCTCGCTGTGGTATCTTCTGTTTTGTCAGAGGACAGAGCTACTGGGGTCAGTGGCTCTGGGACAGATGCGTTCAAGCTGACATACTTGGAGGTGCGGTTTCTTCATATTGGTTGAGCAAAGCATTTGTGTGGTTCCAAGAGAAAATGTTGTTGACATGTCTTGGTTTTGCGGAGTTAGGGAAATAGCTGGCTATGGGAAACAGGTGGACTGAATATCCTTGTTGATCCCATTCTCGTTGGTAATTTGGATTTTGGAATCCCATGGCTCTATGATGCTGCCAAGAGGTTTTTGAAGGGCTTCAAGGTATCATCATCCCTATTTGAATATGTTTTGCGTTGCAGCTTCATCATCATCATCATCATCATCATCTTCTCTCTCATTGTTGTGATTGTAAGTTTCTAAGATTTATATTTATCGCAGCTTGATGATCTCCCTGAAGTTGATTGCCTGCTCATAACCCAAAGCCTTGATGATCATTGTCATCTAAATACCCTTAGGCCTATTTCCCAGAAATCTCCAGGCATAAAGGTTATTGCAACTCCAAATGCAAAGCCTTTGCTCGATCCTCTTTTCACAAATGTAAGCGACTTGTTTCATTTTATTCTCATCTCTTCGTCCCTATCCAATTCTTAACCTTGATTTGCAGACTATCTTCAACAAATTTTGTTGGAATGTCATTTACAGGTCACTTATCTTGAACCCGGAGATAGCTACGAGCTAAACGCAAGAAATGGTTCTAAGGTTCGAGTTAAAGCCTCAGCAGGACCTGTCCTCGGTCCACCATGGCAACGCCCTGAAAACGGGTATAAACAACAACAACAACAACAACAACAAAAAACAACATTTAACGGTAACATAGTTATGGTTATTGATTTCTGCTTCCATTTGTTTGTTCTCAGGTATCTTATTGAATCCGCTGAAGATCAGATATCTCTCTACTACGAACCGCATTGTGTATACAACATGGAATCTCTGAAGAATGAAAGAGCTGACATTGTAATCACACCGGTCATTAAACAACTTCTCCCAAAATTTACTCTGGTTTCTGGCCAAGAAGACGCTGTCCAGCTCGCCAAACTGCTGAAAGCCAAGTAAATAATCATCTCTCTCCGTAACCTCAACGAAATAAACCAACTTCTCCCACGATTTACTCTGGTTTTTGCTCGGAATCGTAGGTTTGTTGTACCGATGCAAAATGGTGATCTTGATGCAAAGGGGATTTTGGCAAGCATAGTAAAAAAAGAAGGAACGATTGAGTCATTTAAGGTGCAGTTTTTTTCTTAACCCAGACCAAATGTTTGCTTTATATAATAAGATAATTTTTGGATGTTTGATGTGTGGATGCAGGAATTGTTGTCAAGAGAGCTCCCAAAAGCTCAAGTGTTGGAGCCCATCGCAGGCGTGCCGCTAGAGATCTTAGCTCCATCTTCAGATATCATTTAGAAAGTAACCAACGGTACATGAGTATGTTATACACTTGTGCACAGATGTAAATATACATATTCGTTTTGTTTACCTATATGAATGATGATTATTGTTACTACTTACAAGTTACTACCAGTATTATGTTCTCATTATTTATGATTTTCGGGGTTTGCTTTTTTCTTTCTTGTGTTGCTCTCAAACGATGTATTTCGTTAGCAACAAGCCAACAATACATGTGAGTGATGTGTTTGTTTGTTGTTTATTTCTTTGTAGTTAACTTAACAACTTGTTATCAATAAATCAGAGTGGCGCAGCGGAGCGTGGTGGGCCCATAACCCACGGCTCCCAGGAAAAAAATAGAAAAATAGTTTTGTATCGTATTGTTAACGACCAGCTGAAACGATTAGAATTATCTTCGTTTTGTAGTTAGGGCCGTTCGAATAATTTTGGGCCTAAAGAAAAAATACTTCGAGCCCATTTAAAAACATTGAGCCCACGTCAGCACAGCACCCCGCAATGTTCTCAGAAAATGGTAGTCTTCAAATTTATGATAGCTTGTGTAGCTTCTTGCATTTTAGGCTATGTTCAAAAATTCGTCAGGGTTAGTCTAATGGTTGAGATGAGCCAAACGTCTTCTACAAAAATCAGAGATTAAAGATAAGTCGGAAATTGAATTTTGAAATTTATTTATATATTTAGTGAAAAATGTGGTGTATTTTCCAAAAATAAATCACAAGGTAATTCAAAATCAGTGGAACCAAATCCATATTTTAGGCTCCACAAGTAAAAGTAAAGATTGTTCCAAACGCATCAATTTGTATATCTGAAATGTTTGAAATTTGAAAGTTTGACGGAACTTTTTAACTAGTAAAATGTTGTATATTCCCTGAAAGAGAAAAAGCATATGCTCAATTTCAAGAAGACATGATAATATTGGAAACCCTAGAAAAAGGGGAAATTAAAAACACAAAAAAAAAGTCAAAGAATTTGTCTGTCTGGAAATGAAGAAAGGATCTATCTAATTAGCAACAAAGAAATAAAGACCAGTCAACCTAAGAATCTTCTTGATATCTCACACACACACACGAGAAGAAAAGAAAAAAAAAACAAACAAACAAAATAAAATAAAATCTCAAACGCGGTTTCTACGATTATTGGAGTCAAAACCAGCAATGGTGTTGGTGGGAGACTAAAATCGAAAGCTCGAAAAACTCTCTTCTTCCCCAGAGTCTCACGAACCCTAGACGAGTTTGTAATCATCATCATCACCATCGCCTTCCAAGATTAATCTTGGGTTTTATTTTATTATATTTATCTTCTTCTGTGTGTGTCGAATGGAGAATCGGAAAGGAGAAAACTTGAGCGTATCGAGCTCGGAAGCTTTGACCACGACGCTTCGCAATGCGATCCAAGCTTTAGGTCGAGGTTTCGATGTTACATCAGATGTCCGGCTTCTGTACTGCAAAGGAGCTCCTGGGTCGAGACTTGTTCGTATCGAAGAAGGACAAAACAGAGATCTTGAATTGTCCGACGGAGATCTTCTCCCTGATGTCCCTGCTGATATCGAGTGTTCACGAGGCAGAAATAGCATTCAGAGAATCCCTGTTTGCAGCTTCCATCAGGTGAAAATGCCATTCTTGGATTTAACTTTTTTTTTTTTTTTTTTTTTTGGTCTTTTGTCTTTGCCTTGATTACGCATCTGCAATAAGATGATCCCTGATCTGGTATTTGTGGAACTAGTAGCTCATAGTCATAGCACCCTAATTAACACTTAAAGAATTTTCTAAATTTAGAAACTCTACATTGATCTTTAACTTGACTAAAGGCAATTGTGGCATCTGGTGCATTTGTAGTCTGTTTTTCTGCTAATCAAATTGCTGCTTGTTACATTAGTGTTCGTTCTTGGGTTTCTTTTTATGGTTTATTCATTATTTTTTTTGTGGCAGATGGCAGAGTACTTCAACGAGAGATCAGGTGTAAAAGGGAACATACCACTGGGATGCTTTAACGCAATGTTCAATTACACGGGGTCTTGGCAAGTCGATGCAGCTTCCACCAAGTCTCTTGCACTCGTTGGATATTTCATCCCACTTTACGAAGTCAAACTGGCAAAGCTTACATTGGTCTTGCGCAACGAGATCAGACGCGCTGTTCCTTCCTCTTGGGATCCCGCTTCCTTAGCTAGGTATATACATATATATATATATATATATCCCAATCTCGTTAAAGAAGTCAGTTTCGTCTTCTCATGTGGGGTTTCTCCACTTGTTTTACAGCTTTATTGAAAACTACGGGACTCATATCGTAACCTCGGTGACGATCGGTGGAAGAGACGTGGTTTACATAAGACAACACCAGTCTTCTCCTTTACCGATATCCGAAATCGAGAACTATGTCAACGACATGATGGAGCACAGGTTTCAAGAAGCAGAGAGTCAGTCTATTACTGGCCCCTTGAAATACAAAGACAAGGTTAGTAAAAAAAAAAAAAAAAACCTCTTTGTTTCACGGAAATGAAAGATGGTTAGCTGAAAAAGCTCTCTCCTGTAGGATATTACAGTAATATTCAGGCGAAGAGGAGGCGACGATCTTGAGCAGAGCCATGCTCGTTGGGCAGACACAGTGCCCGCAGCTCCAGATATTATCAACATGACTTTTACTCCTATCGTTTCTCTCCTCGAAGGCGTGCCTGGTTTACGACACTTGACTCGTGCCATCGAGCTTTACTTGGAATGTGAGTTTCTATTCTAATAAACAAACTTGTTTACATTCGAATCTACATGTTTTACATTGTAATAAACACTTTTTTTACCAGATAAACCTCCTATAGAAGATTTACAATACTTCTTGGATTTCCAAATAGCTCGAGCTTGGGCTCCAGAACAGAGTAACCTCCAACGGAAAGAGCCTGTGTGTAAATCTCTTCAGTTCAGCTTAATGGGTCCTAAACTGTTCGTCAGTGCTGATCAGGTAACCTTCACAGAGCGGTCTGGTCGATTCTTTTGGTTCGGTTTACTGATAAGAACTGAACATATTGTCTTTTTGGGTACTACTTTCAGGTGACAGTTGGGCGTAAACCGGTGACTGGTCTCAGGCTAAGCTTAGAAGGGAGCAAACAGAACCGTCTCTCTATCCATTTACAACACTTGGTCTCTCTCCCCAAAATCTTGCAGCCACATTGGGACTCTCACGTGCCTATAGGTGCACCCAAATGGCAAGGACCGGAGGAGCAAGATAGCCGTTGGTTCGAGCCGATCAAATGGAAGAACTTCTCTCACGTAAGCACCTCGCCGATCGAACACACGGAGACCCACATCGGCGATCTCTCGGGCGTTCACATTGTCACCGGAGCTCAGCTTGGTGTTTGGGATTTCGGATCGAAGAACGTTTTGCACCTGAAACTGCTCTTCTCTAAAGTCCCCGGCTGCACGATAAGACGGTCCGTCTGGGACCACAGTCCTGTTGCTTCCGCCGGGAGACTAGAACCGGGAGGTCCTTCTACGTCGAGTTCGAGCGAGGAGAAGAAAGAGGACGTGTCGGGGCAATCAGGGAAGCTAGCTAAGATCGTGGATTCGTCGGAGATGTTGAAAGGACCACAGGATTTGCCTGGACATTGGCTTGTCACTGGGGCAAAGCTAGGCGTTGAAAAGGGTAAGATTGTGCTGCGTGTCAAGTATTCTTTGCTAAACTATTGAGAGGGTTTAGATGAGATCTTGTTTTTCCGGCCGCCGGGAAGTTTTTTTTTACCGTCAGCATTCTTTGCACAGCGAATCTTCTGCTTTGTACATGTTTCCGTTGCTTATGAGGACCGTTTGGTGCGGTTCGATTTGGTTTGACTTTGTTTTGGTTTGGATTGGTACTTAAGTTTTGGTCCGGTTTGGTTTTGTAGAATATTTCACTAAATCAGAGATGTAAATTGTAGTCGGATGATTCAACACATGGTCGACGTAGAGCCGGTTTCATGACACGTTTCTTTGAAGTCTATCATAATCATCACAAAATAATAATTTACTATCGTGAATGGAAAGTATGAAACCAAGTACTAAAACACACACAAAATTGGGTAAAAAAAAAGAAAATAAAATCAAGGATGGCTTCGAGCGGCAGCGACGATCTGGTGGCTCCCGGAGATCCGGTGACGGTTTCGACACGTTTGATTGATGCTGGGACAACAATCATGCAGAGGAGATTACCGGTGAAGCAGATGAACAGTCACGTCTCTACTTTTGCGATATACGGCGGAGACATGTCCAGGCAGATAGAGACTCACCACTACGTTCACCGAGTCAACGATGAGTTCCTCCAGTGCGCCGTTTACGCCTCTGACCGTTCCGATGCACCTCTCATTGGTACTTTCTTTTTTCAAATGCCAAATGCCCAATTTTGAAAGCTTATAATAAATAAATCTGTTTTTACAGGAATAGAATATGTAATATCAGACCGACTATACGAAAATCTGCCTCAAGATGAGCAAAAGCTTTGGCACTCTCATGCTTACGAGGTTAAGTCCGGTTCGTGGGCTTATCCACGATTGCCTGAGGTGGTGGCTTCTCCGGAGCTCAAGAACATTGCCAAAACGTACGGAAAGTTTTGGTGCACCTGGCAGATAGACCGAGGTATGTCTCTGATCTAACTATTGTCCTTAAACCGGACCAGTTCTGTGTAACTCGTTATTATTAAATCATAAACTAATTAATCGTATGGTTAACAATCAGGGGACCGATTCTATTAGTTATCCGGTTTAATAACCAAAAATTAATCAGAATCACGAAAAATGTAAGTGGGCGAACTGAGTAAGATTTTGTCCGGTTTAGTTTGGTTCAAACAATCGTTGGTTCTCGTGTGTGTTTCTTCCGTAGGTGACAAGTTACCAATGGGTGCACCGGAGCTAATGATGTCACCACAGGGGGTGGGTCAAGGGATAATAAGGCCCGAGTTGGTGAAGATGAGGGATGACAAGTACAATATTTCAACTGATGAATTGAAGCACCGTAGAGCTGAGATTGCTGAACCGGAGTGGATCAATCCGGAGGCAGATTACTGGAAGCAACACCGTAAGTGTTTTGTACTCGATATTGCGACTGTCGAAATGAACCGTAACGCTCCATTCCCGTGAACAATGTGCTTCGAACCGAGTTGTTTAATGTTTATATATAATTATAACGTTACTTATACTCAAATTTTCGATTGATGTCTTAGAAGATAATAAATATGAAAAAGGCATTACACGAGAAAATTCAATCACGCATTAGTTTGGCGGAACTTTTTTTTTTAGTTCTTAATTTTCTCTGTTTCTTCAAAGCCGTGCGAGCGCTGAGATATCCATAGGGTAAGCGTCCGTGGGCGATTGCGCGTTGAACGATCTCCTAGCGATAACCACGTTTGCGGCTTCCGTCGGGTGAAACGCGTCCCAAAACACATACGCGTTTCGGTTTCTACACGGTCTCTGTCCCGGTAAACATGTGATTTGACCCGCATTCCTCCCGATACCGCAACATCCCGCGTTCGTCACCGTAAACCCTGAAAACAAAACAAAAGAGCACATTTCCGACAGAACCGAATATCAAGTTCGGTTTCTTTAGACTGAAATCAAAACCACCCATGTGTGTGTGTATACCAAATTTAGCGGGGTTTCTGATCATGTCCTGGAAAATGTCATAAGCATTGATGTAGATGAACTTTGCGTCAGGGTGATTGTTGTTGAGCTGATCAACCAGAGATCTGAGCTTGTTGTTGAAGATTTGGTTCGCTGAGTTGATTTGGGCATTGCAAGTCCGACCGTCGGGACTTCTCGCGAGCGCGTTCGGACTACAACCGATTGCGCCAACTCCGATCAGTGAAAACTTTCGAGCCCCATAGTTGTATAGTGCCTGCACAATATGTCCCCCAAAAAAGATTGTGAAACAGATTTACATTCTTTTCAGAAAATCAGATTTCACAAGATTGGTCACTCTGAGAAAGCTAAAGCTAGAAACTTTATACACGTGACGACCAAAATTTGGTTTGAGACTGCAACTTCTATTGTAAATTACTAATTTTGTAACTCTCCGTCCGAAAAGTCGTTTTTGAGCCCAAGGGCCAAAATAGGAAAGCTAAAGATTGAAAGTTTTTATTCTTTTATAGACTCCGACCAAATGGGTCAACTCTAGAGAGCCAAATCTTGCAAGTTTATGTTAATGACACAAAAACAAAAACAGAGGTATGTCAGACATAAAGATAAAAAAACGTACATTAAGCTGAACTCTGTAGCGACTGATGAGATCGTCAGCGTATTGTTCAGGTGTGAACTGTCTGCTAGAAGAGTAGAACGAAGGCATGAAGTAGTTGTTGAGATAGTCGTTGCTTCCTAAACCAACAGAGTAAATGCATCTCTTGAGGTAATCAGCTGCACGAGTCTCGTCTCCTAACAGATTCACAACCTGCTGGACCGTGCTCTGGTAGTTCCTGACTTGCCCACTAAAGCTTATCCTTTGTCCCTTCATTTTCCCAAAAAAAACAAATTAAAAGGTTGTAACTTTTATTCTTATAATATTTATGCATGAAGAGAGTTTAAATGTTGTTATGTTTTTGTTTACCAATTGCCGACCGGTTTCTTCTCGGATACCAGCAGCGGCAGATGCGTAGTTAACTCCTTGAAGTATCTGCTGGCCACTTACATCACTATACGCAGGAATGTTGCCTCTAAATCCAAGTAGCGCAGCTTCATTACATCAACCAAGTTTATCAAAACCCATGTTAGATTAGGACTATTGACATGCTAATCATGTAATTAGCAACAACTCTAGCTACTTAGTGTTGAATAGAGTGAAAAGGACGCATACCGATCTCATCAACAGTGGTTTTGCCGTTGCAGAATCGGCCGGTGGGGCCGCCAAAGTCGATGCCGTAAGGGAAGTAATTGGCTCTTGCAAAAGAAACGAGACCGTTGTTGTTTCCATTGTCGACCAAAGAGTCCCCAAAAATGAAGTAACATGGAACTTGAGCTTGAGGTTGTGATTTTACTACACTAAACCCTAAGGCCAACAACACAAACACTACACACCATTTCCTTAAGTAACTCTCCATTTCAGAACCAAAATCTTTTGAGTAATAAAGAAGGGGTAGGAAGATATGGAAAGTGTAGTGGATGTGAAGAAGTCGAGAGAAGTTGTGTGTATTTATATAGACATGTGTCTGTGATATTTTGATTTTGGTAGCTTTAATTTTGTAGGGCTATTCACTTTAAGATTGGTGGGTCCAATTTTTCCTATAAAAAAATATGTATTTTGTTTTAATCGAAAATCAAAAATCAAAATTAAGATTGATCTATGAAGGGCTTTTTTTCCTTAATATGTATGTGCCGACAACCGCACCGGCAGTAATCACAGACTAAAGATCATATCGTTATTTAACGAGTATAAGAGGAGGTGAGGACTGAGGAGCTATAAAGAAACAAAAACTGAAAAGAAAACGATTTGAATTTTCCGTTATTGTTCAGTAATATCAAAGTCAAAACATTACTCGAGTCAAACCAATAAGATAAGATAAAAATAATTTAATAATAATAATTTTGCTACCTTCAATATTTTGCTGCATAATTTTAAAGATTCATCTCCAATAATTGTTTTTAGAATTTAGTTGTCTAAATCCTTTTAGATTTATATAAGGTTTTGTGCAAAAAAAAAAATTTAAACTAAATTATTTTTGCAGGAAAAATCTTCACCTCAAAAAAATACAAGTCAAACCAATAGTAACCCGCAATATAGATCTCGTCTATATCGATAACGTGACACTATCGAATATCTTTAAAAAAAGAAAATTTTATGCAAAAAAAACCTCAAACTAAATTATTTTTACAAAAAAACCCTCAAATAAAAAAAAGTATAAAACAATCCACTCAACTCAAAAGTTATCCGCAATATAATTTTCTTATATCGATAACATAACATTAACGTAATATTATAAATCAAATAAAATGGAAAAAATCATTATGCATTCAATATAGTTTTTCACTAATATAATAATAATATATTTTTATTTAATTTAATTTTTGAAATTTTATCATTTAAAATTATAATTTAAATTAAATATTATAATTTTTTAATAATTATATTTTTAACATTGACAATTGTATCTTGAATATATTAATAATCTATTTTTTATTATTTTATACTAAAATTGTAATATCTTTTAATCTAGTTGGCCAAATCAAATAATTTCAAGTGCATTTGAAAGCTAACTCATTAGGGCACACAATGAAAATTTTGGTTGAAATCCAATAATTGAAAATTAGGTGTTGACAAAATTCCACGATAATCCGCAATATAACTTTGTGGCTGAAATCCACAATAATCTGCAATATAACTTTTGTCAACTTGTAATATTGAATTTTAACCAAATTTTACATTGCGTGCATGATGAGTTAAGTTTCCAATACACTTTGAATTTTTTGATTTGGCCAATTATATTAAAAAATATTACATTTTTAGTATAGAATAATCGAAAAGTAGATAATTAATATATTCAAGATACAATTTTCAATGTTAAAAATATAATTATTAAAAGTTTTATAATATTTAATTTAAGTTAGAATTTTTAAATAAAAAAATTCAAAAATTAAATTAAATAAAAATATATTATTATTATATTAGTGAAAGACTATATTGAGTCTCTCGTACAGACATAATTTATAATGAGTTTCTTCTATTTTATTTGATTTATAATATTACGTTAAATGTTATGTTATCGATATAAGCAAATTTATATTGTGGATAAATTTTGAGTTGAGTGAATTGTCTAGTATTTTTTTTAGAGTTTTTTTTTGCAAAAATAATTTAATTTGAAATTTTTTTACACAAAACTCTTATTTTTAAGATATTTGATAATGTCGTATCATCAATATAGGTAAGGGTTACATTACGGGTGATTTTCAAGATGGGTGGTTTGAATTGTATTTTTTAAAGGTGAATATTTTTTTTGAAAAGTAATTTAGTTTGAGGTTTTTTTTTTTTTTTTCACAAAACCCATTTATATAAAGATATTTTGCAGCATAACTTAGGTGGAGAAAAATTCGTACGTTTGACAAAGCCACTTGTGCTTCTGAGACCGTTGACCAGGGGTAGAGTTGTTTCCGCGTACAAAATCCAAACTTTTTTTCTTGGTTTTTGGTACAAAATCCAAACATGGTCATGATAATTTGAAAACTTAGATATTAAATGCGTCAATTAATAATCATTTTGCATATAAATACGAAAGAGAAAGAAAAGTGTAATATTTACGTCTTATTGATGTCACTTGATGTGTATATGTACTATATCTCTAAGGGGGGTTATTGGGAGATGGATTTCAAAGAATTTTTAAAATTTTAAGAATCCGTTGTTATTGGTTTATGAATTCTGATAGTCTTACTAAAATCTATTGTTATTGGTTTGATGATTTTTAAATTCCATACAGAATCCATTGTTATTCAAAAAGTTTGTGTTTTAATGATTTCATGAATCCGTTAAAATTCTTGTTATTGGGAGATGGATTTTAAACAAATTAACTCATGAAACAAAACTTTCAAAATACTATCAATAACCCTTAGATTTTCAAAATCCCTTAGAATAAAATATTTTGATTGATTTTCTAAATTTACATACTCTTTTCAAATCTAACAAAAACTCTTTATAAATTTAACAATTCTCTTGACTTTCAAAATCTTTCAAATCCACACAAATTCTACTTCCAATAACCCCCCAAATCTCTAAAACTAAAATATTTCAATTATTTAGAATGGAGGAGAATTGGCGAAAAGAAAACAGGTGAAGAATTAGGTTAGGGCATTAAATGAAAAGTGGAGTCTTCGCGAATAAATCAACGACTTGTGGTATCATAATTGAACAAGGCCGGTGCTGCTTCCATGTCCCCTCCAACTCTTTCCATTTAAGATCGTAGGTGTAACTCTTAGCTTACGACAATAACACATTTACTATATAATATTATTGCATGTTATGTTACAGGGTGAATTTTAATTTGATGTGTATTAATAGTTTAGGATCCGATTCAAACTCAAATTGGTTGGTGGTTTACTGGTTCTACTATACTAATTTTGATCCAATATGTGGTTTCCTGATATCTCGATCTGTTGATACCTAAAGAGAAAAAGAAATGAATATTGGGAAACATTGAGGACATCAATGTTAAAAATAAAAGACAATGTAATTAATAAGAAAAAAATTGTCTCATCGCGAATTTACGATGATAATTATGAAAATCTTGTACTCCCTCTGTTTCTTAATATTTGATGTTTTAGGAAAATGTATCTGCAATTATTTGGATGTATCTGGATGTGAGATGATTTTTTTTGGGAAAAAATAAATGTTTTAAAATAGATAAATGTGTTATGTTTTTAATGCGTTTTTATTAATTAATAATGATCAATTGTAAACTTCAAGAAAAATATTTGAAATTATTGAATTATTATTGGTTAAAAATTATAGGTAATTGTAATTCACAAAAAATGATGTATTTATAGTTAAATTTTAATTTATTTTCTTAATATATGTGAAAACTCCCAAAAAAAAAAAAATCAAAACAGAGGGAGTGATAGTCGTATATAAAAATAAGTGATGGCCATATTCCCCAATTAACCAAATGTATTACCAATTTGTCCCTAAATCATTTCAGTGACACATTAAATTCGTCGTTAAATATGCTTTGGTCATTTGTTCAAAAAAAAAAAATGCTTTGGTCATTGAAAAGTCATATTTTCCAAACACGAGTACTAATTAGGTATTTAGGTACAAGACTAAATGTAAAAGCTTAAAGGCAAAAAAAAAAACAAGCTCAGATATATCTAGAAGACATGATCAAACAACAACAAAATCTCATAAGATTGATACCGTAATCAAGTAATGAAATTATTTGGGCTTGGTTTTATATATTTGTTTTTGGGTTTGAAGCTATGCAGGGATGTAGCTTGTATAAGCGCAATACTAGAAACACGTTTCAACACTTGCGTTTTCTGACAAAACATTTCAAGGGTATATATAATAGTGATTAAAAGAGATGCATTTCTTATATCTTTTTTTTCATCAATTTTCTTACTTCTTACTTTTGTATAGATAATTGAATGTTGCTATGTTCTTTCTTGCAACTTACACAGTTATCTCATCGTTGGTTGATGGATTATTCCTTTTTCTTGTAAGGTATTGAACTAGTGACGATTTAAAGTCAAACGATCAAACTTAATTAACAATTAACATATTTCCTATCCATATACTAGACTAGTTTCAGCGAAACTGTTTTTTTGTGTGATATTTTACTAATTAAACAGAAGATTTAGACAATAAATCATCAATTTAACATCTCTAGTTTGATTTTATGATGACATCAATGGACGGATATAAGATAAGAACTGAGAGTAATTTAACTAGAATACATGATTACCAACACACACACACACACAGAAACACTGTGGAAGTGAACCGGACAAAGCAATTTTAATGTTTTGGGTACACACATAAAACTTAAGAATCTTTTTCCAAGAACTGAATTTAGAACTTGAAAATCATACATTTTGGTTGAGAGAAACTCTCCTATAAATTTTCTGTCCTTTCAAAGCCGAGCCAACGTTGAGATATCAATTGGATCAACGTCAGAAGACGATCGGGCATTGAAAGATCTCTGTGCAATGAGGGTGTTCGCTTTATCCGTTGGATGAAACGCATCCCAAAACACGTACTCATCCCGGTTCGGACACGGGGGTTGTCCTGGTAAACATGTTAGCTGACCTCTGTTCCTTCCAATTCCGCAACACGCAGCGTTCGTAACCCTAAACCCTGAAAACATTCACCCATAGACGAGAGAGTGCACTATCAATATATATATATCAAGAACAGCTTTTAGTATAAATTAAAAGAAAGATATCGATTCTGTGACGGCTTTATATAAGACTGATGAAGAATTATGTGTACCATAAGCAGAGGGATTGGCGATTATTTCCTGGAAAACGCCATAAGCATTAATGTAGGTGAACTTAGCATCAGGGAGATCGTTGTTGAGCTGATGGACCATAGACCGTAGCTTGCTGTTGAAGATTCGGTTGGGCAAGTTGAAACGCTCCACGCAAGTTGTTCCGTCGGGGCTGCCTTGTGCGAGCGCGTTCGGGCTACATCCGATGGCTCCAACTCCTACCAATGCAAACTTTCTAGCTCCATAATTGTACAGTGCCTTCATGATCACACAAAGAAAGATTGTGAAATAAGTTAGGTATAGTCAGAATTGAACCAGATGGGTCTCTCCTAAAGAGCTAAATATTAAAAGTTTATAACCAAAATGTGTATCTTCAAGAGGGCTCAAGCTTGAAGCTTTTATATTGATTTGAGTCCCAAATTATATTCTTTTCTATTTTCCGAAACATTTAGTTCTGCTACGGACTCCCAAATTGCTCATCCCATGATAAGGACAGAGGACTTCTTGAACATCAGTCAAGTCGAGAAAACTTACATTGAGCTGGTTGCTGTAACGACTGATAAGATCATCAGCGTACGCTTCGGGACTGTACTGTCTGCTAGTTGAGTAGAATTGAGGCATGAAGTAGTTATTAAGATAGTCATTGCTTCCCAAACCAACAGAGTAAATGCATTGCTTCAGGTAATCAGCTGCAGCATTCTCATCTCCAAGAATTTGCACCACTTGTGACACTGTGTTTAGATAATTTCGGACTTGTCCACTAAATGTTATCCTTTGTCCCTTCATTCACAAAAACAAAACATAAAAAAATGTTAAAACAATTTTTTTATAGTCTTAAACGAAAACAGAGAGAGATTTGTCCAAATGTTGTTCTTGTTACCAATTGTTGACCGGTTTCTTCTCTGATTCCAGCAGCTGCAGATGCGTAGTTGACTCCTTGAAGTATCTGCTGGCCACTCACATCACTATACGCAGGGATGTAGTTATCGAATCCCAGTTGCGTAGCTTCATTATATCACAAAAAAAGTCAAAAATAATAATAATATATGATTATAACATATCAGTCTCACTTTAGTTTAGTTAGACAAAATGAGACTAGAAAAATCTTAATCTTTGAGGAATTGTGGAAAAACAAAAAAACTATTGTTTTTGTAATAAAGAAGGTTATAACCAAGGGTTTACCGATCTCATCGACGGTTGTTTTGCCGTTGGAAAAGCGGCCAGTTGGGCGGCCCGAATCCAAATCGATGCCGTAAGGGTAATAATCGGCTCTTGCAACAGAAATAAGACCGTTGTTGTTTCCATTATCTACCAAAGAATCACCAAAGATGAAGTAACATGGAACTATAGGCTCTGCTTTTACCTTATACCCTAAACCCAAAACCAGAACCAATACATAAACCAAACACCATTTTCTCGTGTAACTCTCCATCTGTCTCACAACCAAAAAAAATTATACTTCGGAACTAGTTTTTATGTATAGTTTAACACAATTTTTTTGTGAATAACTGTATTTGTAAAATGGGAAGTGTAGGAGTGGTGGTGGTGGTGGTTGTGAGATGTGAAGAATCCAAAGAGGTTTTCATTCTATATATGGAGTCGGAGAAACGTAACTGTGTTATATTTTCGTTCTTTTTTTAGTTGTTGTTGTTAATTTTGTGGCATATTTTATTTTCAGATCGATCGGTGGGTCCAAAATAAACATTTTTTTTTCCGTTCTCTAACTTTGAGGATAGTTAAAGACATCTCTTATGAGGCCAAAGAAAGGATAAAATACTCCGTAAAATTTTACCCAAAAAAAAACTCTGTAAAATGTATTTTTTTACAGATTTGTCGTCTCACTAATAACTTCGTTTTAAGAAATTGATTACGATAGGTTGGATATAATATTTCCAAACACGTATCCTATCGTTTGATTGGTAAATTTTTTTATAGGAAATTTTAAAATTTGTATTATTGTTTAATGGTTCTTGCGGATTTCAAAACCGAGCTTTCATAGTTATATAAGAATTAGTCTTGGTTATCATGAAAGAAAAAGAATGCTTCAAATTTTACGAGGAACACTCTGTTCTAAATTGGCTACGAGCAATATCATATATGCATAAAAACTATCACAATGCAAAGAATGCAAAATGTTTTTGACATAATTCCAAATTTTAAGATCATTTTTTTTCAAATTGAAATTTTAGTGTGGACTTTAGCTATGCACCACCATTTGCACCCGTTTCTTATTTTGTTATTAGACCATAGTTATAGATTGTTTTCTCTGTACATATATTATCAATGAACCAGATACCGTAAACCCAAAAAAAAACACAATAAAAAAAAAAACAAAACAGCCAGCTAGTCGTATACTGAGAATCTGGGATGCATTTTTAAATTAAACCGGCCAAACCATAATAGAAGTTTTTTCTAATGGAACTGCATTGGATCATCAAAAAATTTATAAACTCTTTAACAAAAAAAAACTGCATTGGATACAGTTTCCATAATTATTGAACTAGTTGAAAACCACACAAATAGGAACCAAATTTCGGATTATACAACGATAGCAGTGAGCATGGCCATTGGTCAACGATCCAAACTATTTGAATCTAAGGTAATTAAATTTGGACTAGCTAATGCGCTAATTGGTCTTTACAAACTATAAAGATATATAAAATGCAGCAAATTCTATTAATGCCCTAACCTATCTCTACTCACTTACTTTCCACTCCTTGCATTTTTAAAATCATATCTTTAATATGAAATATCTGTTCTATTAGCTGTACAAAATACATGCATATATTTCATTTTAAAGATACGATTTTAAAAAATGGAAAGAGTGGGAAGTAAGTGAGTAGAATTAGGTTAGGGCATTAATTTCACGCGGACTCTTTGTGAAAACCTTTTTTTTTGGTTAATTTATCTGTGCACTTTGACATGCAATAATCAAAACGAGCCTGTGTTTAAGTAGTAGTAGTAGTATTTTTTAGCTTCATGCAGAATTGCTAAATTGGTCAAAACATCTCTAATATATTAAAAGAAAAAAACATTATAATAATAACATTTGTATTATGTGGTATTAACAAAATTGAAGTGTCAGCACCACAATCATTTTCAAGGTAAATATTAATTAAAACAAAATTAATCAACTAATTACATTATATGTCATTGCATTAGTTTTATTAGAGAATAGTTTATATTAATTATTTATACATATTTCAGCATTTAATTATAAAGATATTATCATTCTTTCCATATCTTATCAAATATATCAAATTAATTACTTTTTTAAATACTACATTTTTTCTCTCATTTCTTGCTTGGACTAAATTTTATAAAAATAAATAAATTATCACATTATCCATATATTAATTTTGCACAAATTATAATTTGAACTTTTAAAATCAGGTATCAATTACTGAAATGATGAAAAAATAAATATATCATCAAAATCTCACATTGGAAATGAAGATGTATGATAGTTCATAAGACTATTATAAAAATAACCAAAATGATAAGAAATCATAAGACTTGGAAGCTTAATTTGATAAGCATCCAAATTTATCACTATATTTGGTTTAATATGATTTTTTAATAAAACTATATAATTAAATAAAATTTCTATTATTATAAATTTTTCAATGTGAAAAAGTTAGAAAATATTTATATCAAGATATTAAAATATTTGAAATAGCTTAACTTGGTTAAAAATTTAAAATATTTAAAATATTTTTTTATCAAAAAGTTGAATTTTATAAAATTTCTACTTAATCAGAAGTTAAAATATTATATTATAATTTGATCACAAATTTTAAAATATTGTAAATATTTTTATTTGATCAAAAGTTTAAAATTTTATAAATTTCTATTGAAGTATATGTTATTTTAAATAATTGAAAAACAATATAAAATTTAGTAAACATATTTATTTATATATATTTAATATTTTAGAATAAAATTTAAAACAATATGTTTTTTAAGTTTTTGTAACCTTCAAAAATAAGTAGAAGTTTTTTATACTTAAATGATAAAATATATGAATATGTTATGAAATTCCCATATTGAAAATGAAGTTAGATGGTTGTTCAAAAATATATTATAAAAAGAACTAAAATGATAATATATTATTAATAGAACTAAAATGATAAGAACTAAAAAAATAAGTAAAATGATCAAATACGTATTTTTTTGTTTAATATGATTTTTAATAGAACATTATAATTGCAATTACATTATTAACAAAAAATATATTTCTTTATTATAAATATTATTAACATGTATATAAAACCCATTAAATTATTTTCAGTGCAAATAATTTTAAAAATCATATTTAATAAAATAGTTTATAAATTTTTCTATGCGCGATTATTATACAAATATACACATATTCGGAGTAATTTATTTTACGTAGGGTGTGCGGACGGGCAACAGCCGACATAACAGTAATTAAAAAAAATGGTGAAGCATACTTCACCAATCCAAACTTTTTGTGAACTCACCAATAATCGAAAGACATAGAAGCAAAAAATTAAATCAAAATATGGACTAGAGTTGAACCCTTTTTCGGTTAATTAACCTTTTCTGGTTAGCAGTAACATCACACGTTAACGTCAATCTCATTGTAATAAGATCTAATGATTTATTAACGTGACCATACTAGTTATATTGCAATAAAGAGTCCAATCAATTTTGGGTCTGATACGTGGAACGATTAGTTCCCTCTTCTGCAAGCTGAGAGCTATGTATATCAACAAAAAGTTTTAAAAGGAGAATAGGTTAGATAACAAGAGCAATGTGTGTAATAAAGGTGTCTCTATGAGGGGCTTAATCACGTTCAGTTCGCCGTCGTGCATATAAAATGTTTGTATTTTGGAACTTTAGTTTGCATTGATGGACAAGTTCACGGAGCTACGAATTTGAATTTCCCATATCAAGTGATTAGTTTCCGAGTTTGAACCAAGCATATTCCATGTATAGAATAGCATGATGAAATCGCTAAAACAACAGCAATTTTTTATTTTTTTTACAAACAACATACATGTGACCAAGTATACATATGCATGATCTTGTAAGGGTTTCTAAATCTATATTTCATCCACCAAGTTTTATTTGAAATGAAAACTATTCGTCAGAGATCTAATTTAGATTAGTCAAATCTACAATTCAGAATATTATTATTTGTTAAAAACGAATTAAAGCTGCTATAGTAATATTTATTTTTATTTACAACTGGCATTCACGGTCTATTTGACTATTTCACGATGTACAAGCACCCAAATACTGGTCTTAATGAGAATCAGTGGTTGAGATTAATTGTTTATTTATACCATTTTTTGTTTAATGAGGTGGAACTGCAGTTAATGAAAGTTGGTTGGGAGTTTAGTTGTAGGGCAAAAAGAAAAGAGTCAACCGAGTTAGTAAGGAACGTGCTCCTGCTTTAAACAAAATCTATCAAGACGTTGACGGTCCCATGTTTATCTGCAAATGTATTTCTTTTTAACTCGCTGATAGGTCTAAGTTTTCCCTATTAATCTATTGCAAGTGTACAGTAATCAATGTGTAGTGTATAGGGTATCGAATCCAAACGTCTATCGATTGCACAATAAATTCCTAGATTCAAATCAATGCTAAGACAAATAATGTAAATGTAATGCAAATTAAGTAACCAAAAAGCAGCAAGTGATTGATGTTAGGGGTGAAACGAGCACATTACCCCGAACCCGTCGCAATGAGTAACAGCACAAAAAGCCCGGCCCGTCTTCAGCCCTAGTCTCCTCATAGAAATGGAAAGCCTTGAGGAGGAAGATAATACTTTAAGCAAAAAGGAAAAAGCAGCAGCCGCCACTCGAAGAAAGGAAAGAAATCAAGAGAAGAAGAAGATTTCCTTTATGATCAAGAGGAGAATATTCAGCAGAGAATCGCCTTAACTCAACTATATAAGGAGAGGTCTTCATTCCCTGAAGACCAAGTCACGCAACCCTGCATACACCTAAATCATTCGCTCATCTTTTTCTCTGTTTTGCTCATTATTCGCATTACGTCTCGTCAAGGCTTGATTGACGAGACAATCTCTTGTATCTGAATTTCCTTTCGAGTAATAAATCCGCAACTTCCCAAGTCTCCCATCCGAAATATCCCGTCACATAAACGTGTGCTATTTCTGGAATCAACAATTGGCGCCGACTGTGGGGACTGAGAATACTTCTGTCGGATTAAAAATCTCGAAAGAAGCTCAGACGCCAAGAAAAGCAGCCGATGTCTAACTCAGCAGGAAGCTCCCCTGAGAGAGAACCTCGACATGCGAACAAGACCCTCCCCGAGAATCCTCTCGAAGACGGAGAAGACCTTCTCGAGCATGAGGAGGACCGCGTCGAGCACGACGGAAACACGCCGCACGATGAGCCGGAACCCGAAGATGAAGTTCCGCCGCCAGCTCCCGATCGCCGCAAATCCAGAGCAAAGGCTGTCACGCACGATGACCTGGTGAAAACAATCCGAAAGGCTATAAAGCCATTCTCCAATGAAGTCCAGAAGATGCGAGCATACCAGAGGAAGACGCAGGAATTCATCGACTCGGTGACAGCGGACGACGGCAAGTTTTCACCAGCTCGTCGACTCTCATTCGATACACCGACAGGTCATGCCACGGGGACCACGATAGCAGAAGCAGCTGCTAATCGAACGGAAGCGACGAGTCGAGTCTCGCGGGCCAGCAAGCAGACCCATACCGAGCTCGATAGAATTAATCGTCGGCTGGACGAGTTCAATTCCAGAGTGCATCTCGTCACGAGCTCTGCACCAGAATTGGCAAAAATCCTTGCTGACACCCGGAGAAGTCCGCTTACGGCAAGGATTCGCAGAGTCCGACTCCGCGAAAGAGTCCGACTAAAGATCGAGCCTTTTGCCGGCGAAGAAGATCCGAAGAAGTGGTTGACAGCTTTCAACCTCGCTATGACAAGGGAACAATATGCCACTCCCGAAGAGAGAGAGGCAAACTATTGCCAAGTCTTCGTCGAGCATATGACGAAAGAAGCACTCAGATGGTTCTCCAGCCTCCCTGCCGAGTCGATCGATAACTTCAACGACTTGACGAACGCATTCTTGAAGCACTATTCTATGAACATGACCAGGGTGACCCGAAACATGTTCACCATGACGCAGTCGAGAGGGGAGCCCCTGCGAAGCTTCATGGAAAGGTTTAAGAGAGCCGCGATGGATCTCGGCGACATGCCCGATAGCGTCCCGCTGGAGGCACTCCGCAACGGTCTCCTGTACGACTCCAAATTCAAAGCAGATCTCTCGATTCAACCGTGGCCAACACTCGAAGACGCGCTCCATCGATCCCAGAGGTACATCTTCCTAGAAGAAGACACCAACTTCTACGCCGAGAGAAGCGGTGATAAAAAGCCCGCTGTCACCAGACCTAAGGAGGAAAATCACGAACACCGACGAAGGCCCGAAGTCAGGCGGTCACTCACCTTTGCCGTCGACGGCGACCTCAACCGCTATTGGGACCCTGCAGAGCAGCCACAAGCACTCGCGTTATCGTCGTCTCGTCCAGCTGTCGCCGATCCAGACGACGATAACAATCACGACCTATTCTGCAGCTTCCACGGTCGAACCGGTCACGCAACGGAGAACTGTAGGCATCTCATCGGTAGCCTCCTCAGGAAGTACCGCGAAGGAGCCGTTGCGGTGGAAGCCGACCGATCTCAAGGCAAAGATTTCGCGCCGAAACCAGCCAAAGGGGGCCAGAAGGGAAAGCGATCCCGCCAGTTTCGCCCCCAAAGGCAGGGGAAAGCAAACCCGAAACCAGCATCTGAGAAGGAAGATCACGACTATCCAGATGATTTGCCGCCCTCGCCAAAGCGACAGGTCAGCATGATCACGGGAAGTCTCTTAGACAATAACGATTCAATCTCGGCAATCAAGGAGTACGAGCGAAAGGCTGTCTCGGCTCAGCGCCGCCCCAGTTCACACCAGGATGGAGAAGCCTTGCTTGGCCAATCTATCCGTCAAGACACATGCGCGATATCCTTCACGGACAAGGATGCGGAGGGGCTGGATACCCCGCATCTCGACCCGCTGGTGGTCAAAATACAAGTCCACGTTTGCGACGTGGCAAAGATACTAATCGACACCGGGAGCACGGTGAACCTGATCTTCAAAGAAACCCTAGACCGAATGGGGATCGAAGAAGAAGCCATCAAGCCAACATCTCGTCCGCTGACTGGATTCACCGCCGACACCGTATTCAGTATCGGCACTATCCGCCTACCCGTCTATGCCGGGGGAATTTCCAAGCTCGTGAAATTCATCGTCATAGACAGACCAGCAATATATAACGCCATTTTGGGCACGCCATGGATCCACGAGATGAAAGCCGTCGTCTCGACCTTTCATCAATGCGTCAAATTTCCAACACCATTGGGAATCTTCACATTACGCGGCAGCCAAAGAGTGTCAAGATCCTGCTTCCTCCAAGAACGCCGGCTCCGCTCTTCATCCTCATGCATGATCAATGAAGAGCTGGACCCGCGACTCCCCTATCATCAGAGACCCAAACCCGATCTCGTCGACCAAGTCATCATCGACGAGACGAGACCGGAAAGGTGCGTTGGTATCGGCAGCAATCTCAACGCTGAAATCAGAACCCAGCTGGTGAATCAACTGAAGAAGAACGTGCATCTCTTCGCATGGTCAATGGAGGATATGAAAGGGATAGATCCCAGGATCACCTCGCACGAGCTCAACGTCGACCCCACCTACAAACCGGTCAAGCAGAAGAGGCGTAAGCTCGGCACCGATAAAGCTCAAGCAGTCAATGACGAAGTCGAAAAGCTACTGCGAGCCGGATCAATCACTAAAGTAAAGTACCCTGACTGGCTCGCAAATCCGGTCATCGTCAAGAAGAAGAACGGGAAGTGGAGAGTATGTGTGGACTTCACCGACCTGAACAAGGCTTGCCCAAAGGATAGCTTTCCGCTGCTGCATATCGACCGCCTCGTCGAAGCTACGACGGGGAACGAATTACTCTCCTTCATGGATGCATTCTCCGGCTACAACCAGATATTCATGCACCCAGACGGCCGCGAGAAGACAGCCTTTATCACTGATCGAGGAACATATTGCTACAAAGTCATGCCCTTCGGCTTGAAGAACGCTGGCGCCACTTACCAAAGATTGGTCAGCAAGATGTATGCAAAACAGCTCGGCAACAGCATGGAAGTCTACATCGACGACATGTTGGTAAAATCTGCTAAAGCCGAGGATCACGTCAAGAACCTTCAAGAATGCTTTCAGGTTCTGACAAAGTACGGAATGAAGCTCAACCCGGCAAAGTGCAATTTCGCCGTAACGTCCGGAGAATTCCTCGGCTACATCGTAACTCAGCGCGGCATCGAGGCAAACCCGAAGCAGATCTCGGCAATTCTCGACCTCCCATCGCCAAAAAACGCAAAGGAGATCCTCGCTGATAGGTCAAAGTTTTCCCTATTAATCTACTGCAAGTGTACATCAATCAATGTGTAGTGTATAGGGTATTGAATCCAAATGTCTATCGATTGCACAATAAATTCCTAGATTCAAATCAATGCTAAGACAAATAATGTAAATGTAATGCAAATTAAGTAACCAAAAAGCAGCAAGTGATTGATTGATGAGGTTTAAATTCAAGAGACAAAGGTTAGGCCTTGGGAAATTCTCAGGTTGATTCTGAATTGCAGAGTGAAATCTATCAGGATATTAATTAAGTATCGTTCTCGAACATGAACACTAATGTAAAATCAACCAGCTTTCGCTGCAGAGATTATCTATGTCTAAATCCTAGAATTCCAAATTTCTTTGCAAATTCAATAAACTAGACAAACATTTATTCCAAGTTCAATTGTTCACAAAATCCCTAAACCAAATTCCTTTGCAGATAGGTATTTTGCTCATCTAAGATAATTCAGGAAATCAATAACACTTTCGTGTCTACCAATTAACCTAAGTTCAGATTCTAGGTCGGGAAGCTAGAATAAGCATTAAACATAATCCAGATGAAGAACTCTAATGATTATCCAAACAATATTGCAATTCTTCTTCAACCCTTGAAAACCCTTAACCTAACAAACAAACTATTCAGACATGGTGATTGAAGCAAACATCATGAATAATATAGATTGCATAAAGGAAATAAGAATAGAGATTAAAGGAGTTCAAAATCTTCTCTGAAGGAGTCTGATTTGTCTCTCCAAAGCTCTACTACAAATCTCTCTCTAGGTCTCAATAGAAAATAAGATACAAAATAGAAAAAGCCTAAACAATGGCTTATAAACCTAAAAATCTCCTAAAACACGATCTGGGGCAGTTTTGCAAATAAACAGAACTTCTGGGCCAAAGCTGTAATTCTTCCAAAGTGTCGATCGACACCAAAGTCTGTGAACGCCAGTTTCTCTTGTTTTCCAGCAGAAATCCCCAAATATGCTTAGAAATGCACCAAACACACCTATGACCTGTAAACACTAGAAAAGAGTCCAAAAACACCAAAAAGCCTCTATATACAAGACTTATATCATGGCAAAAACCATGATATATCAACTCCCCCAGACTTAGCTTTTGCTTGCCCTCAAGCAAAACAATCACTAAACTGTGAAAGAGGTTTGAAAAGCGGAAACTCACTTACTCTTCAGAACTTGTATCAACCTTTGCACCTGCTCTCACTTAGAACATAACCAACATTAGACCAGTTTCACATAGTGGACACTAACTTGCAATTCAAACCAAACCAAACACTAAATCTCATGAGTTAACTCAAAACTCTAAAGCCAACTCCTTAAAATTTAAAAGCGTGAGTTCTCAACAAGGGGTTATCGATCAAATAACGTTCTGATTTTTACCCCTCCAAGCACAATCAAGACAGACTTCTAAAACTAAAACATGAATGCATTTTTTCGTTTTTTTTTTTTTGCTCTCTCTCTCTTTCTTTCTTTTTCTTATGATTTGGAATCATTTTTTATTTAGAGCGCGAGTAGTGATGGTTGGAGCCACCAATTCCCGGTCCTTTTTATTACTTTCATCCGGCGGGTTTCCATGGAGTCAGAAGACCAGTTGGACTGACCTTCATCCACTTCGTTTTCCCAAAGTGTCGTTAGACTTCCCTTTGGGTTAAGAAAATAGAGAGTATATAACTAAATGTAAAGCCATAAATAAACATGATGTAAATGCATAAGCCTGTCTTGACTGGACTGAAAGAGAAACCATACTCATGTATACCAAACCCCTTGCTAAGAAATTTAAAAGTCAGGTTTATGCGAGGAGTTAAACTTCAGAGAGTTGAGTACCTTAAAGATACGGTTGTGATCCAGCAATCGGTCCGCTAGAGCCATTCTGTTCGGCTAAGTCCGCTGCTGATGTCCGCCCCTTGTGATTGCAAGAACATTGGTTGATAAGGTAAGCTCCAAGAGAAAGTCCTAATTTCCTAACTAGTTTTGACTCAATAAAACACTTTGAAAAACTTTTTTTTTAAAACCCTAAAAAACAAACACAATGTCAGCAACTACCTCCCCCAGACTTAAACAACACTGTCCCCAGTGTTATTCAGCCAGAGGAGGCAAGGAAAAAGAAAAGGATTTGAGTCAAAATTAAGAAAAAATGGACGTTTTACCTGTCTGTGATGTGGGTGTCGGCCGACACCATGGGTAGTGTCGATCGACACTGGCTCGTCGCGATTTTTTTTTTTTTTTTTTTTTTTGTTTGTTAAGCAAAATTAAAAGTTAGTGAAAAGAAACGAAAATCACTAAGGAATTTCACCTACAAGTGGGTTGCCTCCCACTAAGCGCTTGTTTTCAGTCATTAGCTTGACTGTATCGAGGCTCAGACATCTGGTGGATCAGACAGTGGCAGCACATGCCTCGGAGAAAAGTGTGTCCTCATCCATGGTGGTGTGTAAGCATTTGGTGCATGAGATCGACCAAGGAATTGAGGAATAGCAGCAGGGCGGGATGTGAGTTTGGGTGGGAGATTTCTTTTTCCTGCAGAATCATCAAAAGAAAAACCAAGCCATCTTCGAGAAACTCGTTGCTTGCATAAGTGTAAAACAGGTTTTGCACTTCTTTCTTAAAGTTTTATTGATGATATCAGGGGGTTTTGAATGTATTCCAGAGAGTGCATACCTTTGCTATAAGGGAGGCTGTGTGGCTATGACAAGATCCGGAACTGACGGTCCATTCCCATTGTCCACCCTGTTCACTTGCTCACGAGTAACCAGCTGCTTGACATACCCAGCAGTAATGTCATTTGAATGGCCTCTGATAGGATCATCATCGTTAGAGATCTCTACAGAAAAACTCTGACCATCAATGGTGGACTGTCTCCTTAACTTATCCATGTCGAAATGCAGGACAATATCACCCAATTCCAGCTCTATTTTCCTTTTCTTTACATCAATGATAGCACTAGCAGTAGCTAAGAATGATCTTCCCAGGATAAGAGGATCTATAGGCTCGCCATCATAGTCCAAAATCACAAAGTCTATGGGAATCATGTGACCTTCAATCTGGAGTGGAACATCCTCTAAGATACCAAGTGGGATTCTCTTGGATATATCAGCTAGGATAAGAGAGATCCTAGTTGGCTTGAAATCAGTCATTCCAAGCCTTGTAGCAACAGAGAGAGGCATCAAGTTAACACTTGCACCTAGATCACAAAGAGAATGTGGAAACTTGCTTGTGGAGATGGAGCAATCTAGCACAAAGTTTCCTTGATCATGTAGTTTCTCTGGAACTTTGTTCTGAATCACAGCACTCACTTCTTCAGAGACCTTCACTTTCTTTTTCTCTTTTGGAATTGTACTCAAGATAATTGCAGTAATGTCTCTGGTAAGCAATGCTCCTTCTTCAGGACTCACACCATTCATCATCATTCTCTTGTCATATCTCTTAAGTGCAGGTGAGAAAGTGACTGCATCAACAAGAGGAATTTCAACCAAAAGCTTATCCATGATAGCTTTGATCTTAGCATCTTCAATCTCTTGTTTGGACTTCCTAGGAGGCTTAGGAAAGGGTATCTTGGGCCTGTAGACTCTCTCCTCTACTTTTTCTGCAACTTTTTCGCGACCTGTTGTCGTCTGGGACTGGTGTCGACCGACACCCTGATGGTGTCGATCGACACTGGGCTCTGGGGTCGACACATTTTTGTTCGTGTCGAGCAGCTCGGTCGACAAACGCGCGTCGTACGTCTTCACGTCTCCTGGTGTCGATCGACACCCATCAGTGGTGTCGATTGACACTGCTTCTACAGTGCGAAAATTACCTGCAATTTCCTCCATGTTCACGAGAGTAGCTCTAGTTTCCACCATAACAGCATGACAAGAGTGCTTGGGATTGACATCAGTTCGTCCAGGAAGGAATCCTTCTTGTCTCTTAACAGAATCAGCAGTTTGAGCTACTTAAACATCCAACTTCTTGACATGAGTGCTTAAAGACTCAATTTTTCCATTCAGATCAGTGTATAAGGCATCAATCTTCCCATTGAAGTCCACTGTGATCTTCTGTTGTCCTTCTAGAAGCTTCTCAAACATTGACTTCAGCTCGCTGTTTTGTTCAGGAGGCTTCTGGTAAGAAGAAGAACCATAAGTTTGTTGGAAGTTGTTGCTCTGAAAGGGCTTCTGGTAAGAAGAACCAAAGCCTTGTTGATTGCCCCATCTCTGTCCTTGAGACCCAGCTCCATTGATGTAGTTAACATCTTCTTCCTGTGACTCTTCTGCTGGCTCAAAAGACTCCACCTCTGCAGCAAACCGAACTGATTTCTTCCCCACAAGAAGGCTATGAACTGAATCTAGTTTAGCTTTAACTTCAGCAATTTGGCTTCCATCCAGATTTCCACCAAGCTTCTTCCTCTCAAAGTCAGCATTCTTGGTACTATTGCTAGATGCCAAGTTCTCTATAAGTTTGTAAGCTTCGTCGGGATATCTGGTGTTGAAGTTACCATTGCTCGCAGCATCGAGAGCCATCTGATACCTCCAATCAATTACTCTGAAGAAAATGCCCAACAGCTGAACTTCAGTGAAACCATGGTGTGGACAGTCTCTATGGTAGGACCTGAATCTCACCCAAGAAGCCTTAAATGCCTCAGTTGGTCCTTGAGAAAATTGTGAAATATTATTTCTCAGCTCCTCGGACCTAGCATCATCATAGAAGTTATTCAAAAATGCCTTCTTGGTGTCCTCCCAATTTGTCAAAGATCCTGGCTGCAACTGCTTCAACCAGTAAGCTGCATCCCCAGAAAGAGAGTAAGGGAACAGCTTGCAGAAAAGGTAGTCACTAGTGACTCCATTGGCCTTGATGCTGTTGGCCAGATCTTCGAATCTCTCGATGTGATCCATGGGGTGTTCATGAGGAAGACCATGAAAGAGATGCTGACCCACAAGAGTGTAGAATGCAGGCTTCAGCTCAAAGTCATTCCTCTGGAACGAAGGAGGGCGAATCGCAGACCGATTAGCATAGAATAAATCAGGCCTGTTGCGGTCTCCAAGAGTGCGATTCGGTGCAGCCTGATTCGGTGCAGCAACATTAGGTGCAGGCTGAACTGGGGGTGCCTCAGCTATCACATTCCCATCATCATCGAGTTTCTGCCCTTGCTTATCGCGCTTGTTTCCTTCGCTGTCAAACAGAGTGCCATCAGCATGTCGAACCAAAATCAGCGGCTCGTTCATCTCAACTGGCTTCTACGCTTTTCTGTTTGTACGCTCTAAGTGTGCTAGCTCTTGATTACTGAGATTGACTAGCTCTTTGTCCTTGTTGCTTCTGGTTTTGCGATTAGGCATACACCTGAAACACCAAAAAGAAAGTTAGAGAGCAAGTGAGTAACAAAAGTCAAAGAAAATCTTAGACAGAATTCTAAAACTAAAAATTTAACGGCAACGAAAGAGACGATTGGCAACGGCGCCAAAAACTTGATAGGTCTAAGTTTTCCCTATTAATCTACTGCAAGTGTACAACAATCAATGTGTAGTGTATAGGGTATCGAATCCAAACGTCTATCGATTGCACAGTAAATTCCTAGATTCAAATCAATGTTAAGACAAATAATGTAAATGTAATGCAAATTAAGTAACCAAAAAGCAGCAAGTGATTTATTGATGAGGTTTAAATTCAAGAGACAAAGGTTAGGCCTTGGGAAATTCTCAGGTTGATTCCGAATTGCAGAGTGAAATCTATCAGGATATTAATTAAGTATCGTTCTCGAACATGAACACTAATGTAAAATCAACCAGCTTTCGCTGCAGAGATCATCTATGTTTAAATCCTAGAATTCCAAATTTCTTTGCAAATTCAATAAACTAGACAAGCATTTATTCCAGGTTCAATTGTTTACAAAATCCCTAAACCAAATTCCTTTGTAGATAGGTATTTTGCTCATCTAAGATAGTTCAGGAAATCAATAATACTTTCGTGTCTACCAATTAACCTAAGTTCAGATGAAGAACTCTAATGATTATCCTAACAATATTGCAATTCTTCGTCAACCCTTGAAAACCCTTGTTGATTCCAGAAATAGCACACGTTAATGTGACGGGATATTTCGGATGGGAGACTTGGGAAGCTTTGGATTAATTACTCGAAAAGAAGTTCGGATACAAGAGATTGTCTCGTCAAACAAGCCTTGACGAGACGTAATGCAAATAGCGAATAAAATAGAGAAGAGATGAGCGAATTGCTTTTAGGGTTTGCAGTGTAGCGTGACTTGGTCTTCAGGGAATGAAGACCTCTCTTTATATAATTGAGTTAAGACGATTCTCTTCTGAATATTCTCCTCTTGATCATAAAGGAAAACTTCTTGTTCTCTTGATTTCTTTCCTTTCTTCGAGTGGCGGCTACTTCTTTTTCCTTTTTGCTTAAGGTATTGCCTTCCTCCTCAAGGCTTTCCATTTCTGTAAGGAGGCTAGGGCTTAAGACGGGCTGGGCCTTGGTGCTGTTAATCATTACGACGGGCTCGGGGAAATGTGCTCATTTCACCCCTAACAATAAGTCCCCCCCCCCCCCCCAGTTTGGCGAGTCAAATGCAATTTGGTCTCGGCAAACTTCATGAATGGGAGTTGAGCTCGAGAGTTATTAATAACAGCACAAGGCGCCAGTGCTAGCTCGTCTTAGGTGCGATTGACTTTAGATTCGTACCGCCTCGTTAAAACCTTGATATGGAAAAACCCGGTTTGGGATAAAAACCATAGGAAGGGAAAATAGTACGTTGACGTCATCTTGTCCGCGAAAGAATATGCATTTCGACGATTGTTTTTGACATCAGCTCGTCAAAAAGGATCAACCATCTATAACGGTCTCATTCGAGTCAGCTCGTCGAAGAGAATGACCGTTCATCCTCATTTTAACGCCAGCTCGTCAAAAGAAGGAGCTATAGCGCTTGGCAGGCGGTTCGTCAGGAGTGGGATTGCCACGTCATCAATGCACATCTTATTAAAACTGCTAAAGTGGTTCGGCGGTTGAGATTTTGCAAAAAATGCCCAAGTCCCGTTAGGCTTTTCCAAGCGGGAAAAAGGAAGGGAAGTTTTTTCCTTGGAAGTCGGGAAACTTCTCTTAAAGGGACCGTTCGGATTTCTCCTCCACATTAATTCCTTTTTTGCCTGCTCACTGCCTTCAACTGCCCTGAAAAAGAAAAGGTAATTTCCTTCTCCCATCTTGAATCTGAGTTGCATTGCTCGATTAAACCGATGGGTTTTGCGTAATTGTTTTAGATTCGCTTGATCCTTGACTTGAAATCCTTTCTCTCCTCGCCTCGATTCTCCCTCTTCGTCAGAATTTTTAGGGTTTCTCGTTAAATCTTGGCTCTTCGTCTTCTGATTCTTGTCTGATGGATCCGTCGGATTGAAAGGGGAAAGGGAAAGCCATAGCGCGGGACGACGATGACGTCCCACTTTCAAATTTAATCCGGGCTTTCTCGGTGATGCGGTCCGAGCGAGCCGGATCTTGGAGAGTCGTCGTAGGGCGGCGACGGCGGAAAGGCCGGATCCTACGGCCAAGGACCCTTCTTCGGGGGTCCGCGCTGATTTCGATGCTCCGTCCTTGCGGGACGAGGATAGTGAGAGTTCTGGGTATCGCGATGAGATCCCGGAGAATGACTCGGACGCGGATTCCGAGGTGGAACTGGAGGAAGTACCGGCTCCGGATGACGTCGAACTCGAGGGTCTTCCGTCGGTCGTCGAGATGCCTTGGCGCACTCCGGCGACTTCCTTGACCGCCGATGGTCGATCTTGGATTGACGAAGGGATCGTCGCGGCACTCAGGTCGAGATGTTCAATCCCCAATGCCGTGGAGATCCGGGTTCCATCTGCCGAGCAGAGGCCTTTCGACGCTCCGCCGGGATGGTTCTGCGCTTATGAGTGCTGGTTCACGGAATTTGGTGTACGGTTTCCCGTTTTCCACCATCTGCTGGATTACGCCTATCGGCGTGGTGTCCCCATGAGTCAGCTGACTCATGGCGTGGTCCGGCATATGGTTTTTACCGAGGCCTTGGCCAATCATCTCGGGATCGTCTTCGACCGAGAGCTCTTCGAGCGCCTTACTGACTTCCGTGCTAGTGCGAAGGAGGAGCGGTTCAGACGATTCTGCACCACGATGAAGCACGGCATCGTTTACGGCGCCCATAAGGACAAGATCCATCACTGGAAACACTATTACTTCTATGTCAAGAAAAGCGTTGCGTCGATCGGGGATTTTAACCCCGACCATGTCTTGACGGGATGGGTCGATGAGGCTGGTAGATTGCTTGCAGATTTCGCCACGTCATAGATTGAGTTTAGCCTTGGTATGCTAACCTTTTGCTTTTGCTTGTTTTGCAGAGAGGGTCGTGCCGAAACCAACGTCTTCCGCGTTCCGGAAGAAGTGTGAGCTTTTGCGAGATCGAAGCAGAATCATCTGGGCCGACTTTGCTGCTAAATCCGAGGAGCGGAGGAAGAGGAAGAGAGAGGGAAGGGTCAAGCCCGCTTCTACTCCAGCGACTGGTGAGATCTCAATCGCTTTTTGGTTCAGATTTTGTGTTACGACTATACTTGTCGTTGATCCTTGCTTGATCTTTTGCAGCTAAATCGTCCTGTCAAACTAAGAAGATGGGGCTGAAGAAGAGGATTCCCGTATCCGCCGATGATGCCATTTTGATCCCGGACTCTCCTCCGAAGGAGAGGAAGACCGACGCGGCTACCGAGTCAAGCGGACCGGCCAAACGTCCGGCTTCCTCGATTGCGTCGAGGACGAAGTAAGTTTTTTTATGGAGAACTTGTTTTTCATCGTAGTTTTGGTATATGCTGCTGACGTGCTATCACTTCTGCAGGGCTTCGAAGAGGGCCAAGATCGAGAGAGAAAGAAGGGCCAAGGGGACACCATCTGCTGCCGAGACGACACCTGAAGTCGGAGAGGATGTTCCTCCCGGTCGTGATGACCCATCTCGTCAAGGCGATGGCGACGAGCTCGGCGAGGATCCGTCTCGTCAATCCGGTGATGACGATCTGGGCGAGAACCCGTCTGAGCCGCTGGGAGGCCTTTCTGGTCTCGGCGCTAGGGCGAGCTCGTCATGCCCTAAGGTTGAGCCTGCTGACTCTGAGGTCCCGGACTCGGATGCGGTCGCCGTTATCTGGTCGGGGGGTTCCCCTCTCATGCTCAATAAGAAGTTTTGCGCCGAGTTGGTCTGGAGCTGCAAGCCTAAACCTCATTGGGGGGTTCCGCTGAAGAAGATCAAGCTGAAGAGCGATGTTGTCGATGTTTCTTCGGATCTTGTCAATGTTGCTGGGAAGTTCTCTTCGGTCGTCCAGCAATACGACACCATGTTGAAGGCGGCTCGGGAGGAAATCGTCAGACTGCAAAGTGAGCGATCTAAGGGTCCGAGGCTGGAGTTCCTTGAGAGAGAGAAGGCTGATCTTGAGAGGAAGGTCGGCGTCCTAAATGGCGAGATCCTGAAGGCGGCTGGCCTTCAGGATGAGGTGGTCAAGTTGCGCGCCCAAGTTGCAGAGCTTGAAGAGAAATCCCGCCGAGACGCGGAGAATGCTGCGGCTGAGGCTTCCCGTCTCCGACTGTCCCGTCAGAAGCAGACTGAGTACGTCGCCACTCGTGTTTACTATGACATGCGGGACTGGTACGCTCCTCATTTAGATCGTCTTGGTAAATTCGTCGCGCAGCGTGACGAGGTAGAGAAGGCAGTGGTCAAGATTGCGGTTGACGAAGCGCTGCTCGATTACGTGCAACGGACGAAAGGCGTCTCTCAAGATCTTGACCTCGTTATTGCGAAGCTGGAGGCTAAAGTCAAGGAGAGCAGAGCTGCTGGGGATGAGATCGATGAGGTTGATATCGGAGCGGACGACTTTGCAGCGCCACACAGGTTAAGTTGCCTCTTTGATCTTGCCGATTTCTACTTTGATAACACTTGGGTTACACCGAAGGGTTTTAATCAATTTGGTACAATGTATAATACTCTCAGGCCCAATCTTGCTGAGCTTATAATTGGTGGATCGCCGACGAGAGAGAGTTCGGGAGCGGCCAGTGCTGAAGCCGGGACGAAACCGGGTCTGGATGCTTCTGAGGCCGTTTAGGACTTCGCCTCTATTCTCTCCCTTTTCTGCTTTTTAGGAACTCTTTTTATTAGTCGCGGCGATTCATGCCGATGTAACAACATTGCCCGGGAGGGTTTTAATCCGTATGCTTTTCAGGATTTAAAACTTAAGTATTTGCTTTACTTCCTCATTCATCGTTTTGCTTTGTGCGAGATGAATGTCGCGAATATAGTCGATGATTTCGTGCTTTTTGAAACATCCTGCTTTTAATCTATACCCTTTAATGAGGTGCACTGTGTTGTCAATCTAGCGGAATGATCCAAGCGTCTAACCGTCGTTAGACAAGTGGTTCAACGTGCCGAGACAACTTGGCATGCTCAAGTTCTGTCGTGACGAGATGCCTCTCGCTATGACAATGCTATGCATCTGACGAGATGCGAAGTCACGCAGTTCGTCGGAATTCTCGTTTTTAAGAGACACCGATCCGTGCTTGTTGGATCTGTTTGCGGTGGCGCTTTTTAGGCCGGTAACAGGAACCGAAGTCTAGAAATTCGAATTACTCCTACGCCGCTAAGTCGAATATGATTAACAAGGTAGCGATTTTTTCTTGCCCATATGGCTTAGGGTCGTGCGAGATATGCGTGCTCTCGACTTGTAGTGCGTCATTCTCGAAGAATGGGGGATGATCAGTCCACTGGGTGCGATGTGCGGTCGACCGTTTGGCCAGAACGTCGACACTACTCTTTTATGCGTGCGCTTCAGAGTAGCTTTGAGACTCTCTTTTTTTGCCGAGCTCATAAACAAGGACTCGTTATACTGCCGAGTTCCAGAGGCTTTGAGACTCATTAATTTACCGAGTACTAAAGGGATTTTATGACTCTGATTTTGCCGAGTTCACTAGGCACACCAAAACATCTGTTTTTGACCTAAGTCAATCAGGAAATTCTTGCTTGGGTTTTTCTGCCGAGATCGAATGTTTCTCAAGGATTCAGAAAAAGATGCATGCATACAAGCGAATTAATAGAATAAAAAGCTTTTTTATTTTTATTAAGTTATAGCTGCGCCTCGGTGAAAAGGCTGCCTACGTACCCGTGCCGGGATCAAGCCATTCGTAGTTCGTTACAAGTGTTCACGTAGTGGACATGTCTTTTTTTTTTTTTTTTTTTTTTTTTTTTGACGAGACGCGAAGCTACGCGTCTAGTGGCGGAACTTGCGTAAGTTCATGGAGTTCCACGAGCGAGGGAGTATGCTTCCGTCGTCATCTTCGAGCTGGTACACTCCTGGTTTGATGATTCGCGTGATGCGGTAAGGTCCCTCCCAGTTGAAACCAAATTTGCCGGCGTGCTCGGGCTTGGTGAAGTCGTGGACTTTTTTCAGGACGAGGTCATGTAGTGCGAAGCGGCGGTTGCGAATCTTCTTGGCGTAGTATCTTGCTGCTTTCTGCTGATAGTTTTGCATACGCAAGAGGGAGCGATCTCTTAGCTCCTCAGTGTTGACGAGGCTGTCGTGCAAAGATTCGTCGTTCAACGAGGAGTTGAGGGGCATTAGTGATCGGCGTAAGCTCGCAACGTGTAGCTCGGCAGGGGCTAATGCTTCGCAACCATGAGATAGGGAGAATGGGGTTTCGCCTGTCGCCGACCTGCGTGTTGTTCGGTGAGACCAAAGTACGCCGTCAAGTTCGTCTGCCCACGTTCCTTTGTAGCTCTCGAGTCTTTTCTTCAGGCCGTCGACGATAGTTTTGTTTGTTGCCTCGGCTTGCCCATTGGCTTGGGGGTATCTTGGTGTGGAATAACCGAGCTTGATCTTCCAATTGGCACAGAACTCGCGGAAGCTTGCCGCGACGAATTGGCCACCATTGTCGGTGACGATTTCATATGGTAGACCATGTCGGCAGATGACGTACTGCCAGATGAAGTTCTGCACGTCTTTGGCAGTGGGGTTCGGGAAGGCTTTAGCTTCTACCCACTTGGTGAAGTAGTCGGTGACGATCAGGAGGTATGCGCATTGCCGGGACCGTGGCATCGGGCCAACGATATCCATCGCCCAGCGCATAAAGGGATATGCCGGGACGGACGCTTGAAGTTCTTGCGTCGGGGCGTTGATGATCGGGGCGTATCTTTGGCAGGGAATGCACTTCGCGGTGTGATTTTCGCAGTCTTCGATCATCTTTGGCCAGAACAGTCCGTGCTTCTTAATCTTAGAGGCCAGGGATTTTCCGCCGGCGTGGTTTCCTCCGGCTCCTTCGTGAGTCTCAATCATCACCTTCTTGGCCTGCGTCTCGTCGCAACAACGTAGGATGACTTTGTTTGCGGTCCACCGGAATAATTCGTCGTTTAAGAGGAAGTAGTAGGCGGCTTTGCGGCGTAGTCGACGAGCTGCCCAACGATTGGCTGGAATCGTGCCGTTGATCAGATAACCTTTGATCTCGTCCTGCCACGAGCGAGATTGGTCTTCTTCTGACTCGGGGGTCATTGGCTCGTCTTCTTCATCTTCCTCCTCTTCTTGATATATCGTCATGATATACGCTCCTTTAGGAAGTTTGATGCTAGGTTGCTCAATTGTTTCGACGGGAATCGTTCGCCGCAAAGCCGAGTCGGTCCTCGAGGCTAAGGCAGCGAGCGCGTCGGCTTCTGTGTTCTCGGCACGGGGAATTTTTGTCAACTCGAACGACTTGAATTGCTTGGACAGTTCCGTCGTTACCTTGAGATATGCGTCCATGCGGTCGTCTTTAGCGTCGTAGTCTCCGCTGAATTGCTTTGCCACGAGCTGAGAATCGCAGAATGCGTGCACGTGCTCGGCCCCGACTTCCTTTGCGAGACGTAGTCCTGCGATGACTGCCTCATATTCGGCCTCGTTATTGGATGCTGGAAAGTCGAGTTTGAAGGACTGTTCGAGAACCTCGCCTGTAGGGGATACGAGGCGGATGCCGACACCAGATCCTTGCTTGGACGAAGCTCCGTCAACGTGCAGGAGCCATTTGGTGGTATGCTCGGCTTCGTTCACGACGAGCTCTGGTGGGATCTCGACAATGAAGTCGGCGAGAACCTGGGATTTTGCGCTGGTTCGGCCTTTGAATTCGATGTCGTGCTCTGACAGTTCTACCGCCCATCTTGCCATGCGACCCGATTGGTTTGGGTCGTGAAGGATTTGGCGCAACGGTTGGCTGGAGAGGACGATGATTGCGTGGGACTGGAAGTATGGTCTCAATTTTCTTGCCGAGATCACTACCGCTAATGCCAGCTTTTCGAGGGTAGGATATCTCGTCTCGGCATCGTTGAGGGTTTTGCTCACGTAGAAGATGGGCTTCTGCTCGCCGCGATCTTCTCGGACCAGCGCGCCGCTAACGGCTGTGCTTGATATGGCGATGTAGAGGAGCAACGTCTCGCCGTCTTCGGGTTTTGCGAGGATCGGCGGGGTAGTGAGATACTCTTTCAGTTGCTTGAATGCGTCTTCACACTTCTCGTCCCATTTAAAGAGCTTGTTGGAGCGGAGCAGTTGGTAAAAGGGGAGGCACTTGTCGGTCGAACGCGAGATGAATCTATTTAGTGCGGCGATTCGGCCAGTGAGTCTCTGGACCTCCTTTGAGTTTTTTGGCGAGGGGAGGTCGAGAATTGCCGAGATCTGCTTCGGGTTTGCCTCAATGCCGCGCTGAGTTACGATGTAGCCGAGGAATTCTCCGGAGGTGACGGCGAAATTGCACTTCGCCGGGTTGAGCTTCATTCCGTATTTTGTCAGAACCTGAAAGCATTCTTGAAGGTTCTTGACGTGATCTTCGGCTTTAGCAGATTTTACCAACATGTCGTCGATGTAGACTTCCATGCTGTTGCCGAGCTGTTTTGCAAACGTCTTATTGACCAATCTTTGGTAAGTGGCGCCAGCGTTCTTCAAGCCGAAGGGCATGACTTTGTAGCAGTATGTGCCTCGATCAGTGATGAAGGCTGTCTTCTCGCGGTCGTCTGGGTGCATGAATATCTGGTTGTAGCCAGAGAATGCATCCATGAAGGAGAGTAGTTCGTTCCCCGCCGTAGCTTCGACGAGGCGATCGATATGTGGCAGCGGAAAGCTATCCTTTGGGCAAGCCTTGTTCAGGTCGGTGAAGTCCACACATACTCTCCACTTCCCGTTCTTCTTCTTGACGACGACCGGATTGGCGAGCCAGTCGGGGTACTTTACTTCGGTGATTGATCCGGCTCGTAGTAGCTTTTCGACTTCGTCATTGACTGCTTGAGCTTTGTCGGTGCCGAGCTTGCGCCTCTTCTGCTTGATTGGTTTGTAGGTGGGGTCAACGTTGAGCTCATGCGAGGTGATCCTGGGATCTATTCCTTTCATATCCTCCATTGACCATGCGAAGAGATGCACGTTCTCCTTCAGTAGATCCACCAGCTGGGTTCTGATTTCGGCGTTGAGGTTGCTGCCGATACCAACGCTCCTTTCCGGTTTCGTCTCGTCGATGCTGACCTGGTCGACGAGATCGGGTTTAGGTCTCTGATGGTAGGGGAGTCGCGGGTCGAGCTCTTCATTGATCATGCATGAGGATGAAGAGCGGAGTCGGCGTTCTTGGAGGAAGCAGGATCTTGACACTCTTTGGCTGCCGCGTAATGTGAAGATTCCCAACGGTGTTGGAAATTTGACGCACTGATGAAACGTCGAGACGACGGCTTTCATCTCGTGGATCCACGGCGTTCCTAGACTCGCGTTATATATTGCTGGTCTGTCTATGACGATGAATTTCACGAGCTTGGAAATTCCTCCGACGTAGACGGGCAAGCGGATAGTGCCGATACTGAATACGGTGTCGGCGGTGAATCCAGTCAGCGGACGAGATGCTGGCTTCATGGTTTCTTCTTCAATCCCCATCCGGTCTAGGGTCTCCTTAAAGATCAGATTCACCGTGCTCCCAGTGTCAACTAGTATCTTTGCCACATCGCAATCGTGGACTTGTATTTTGACCACTAGCGGGTCGAGATGCGGGGTATCCAGCCCCTCCGCATCCTTGTCCGTGAAGGATATCATGCTCGTGTCTTGACGGACAAGTTGGTTGAGTAGGGCTTCTCCATCCTGATGGGAACTGGGGCGGCGCTGGGCCGAGACGGCCTTTCGCTCGTACTCCTTGATTGCCGAGATGGAATCGTTGTTGTCTAACAGACTTCCCATGATCATGCTGACCTGTCGCTTTGGTGGGGGCGGCAAATCTTCGGGATGGTCGTGATCTTCCTTCTCAGATGCTGGCTTCGGATTTACCTTCCCCTGCTTTTGGGGGCGAAACTGACGTGGTCACTTTCCCTTTTGCCCCCCTTTGGCCGGCTTCGGCGCGAAATCTTTGCCTTGAGATCGGTCGCCTTCTACCGCGATGACTCCTTCTCGGTACTTCCTGAGGAGGCTGCCGATGAGATGCCTACAGTTCTCCGTTGCATGACCGGTTCGACCGTGGAAGCTGCAGAACAGGTCATGATTATTGTCGTCATCCGGGTCGGTGACGGTTGGACGAGACGACGTCAGTGCGAGCGCTTGCGGCTGCTCTGCTGGGTCCCAGTGGTTGAGGTCGTCGTCGACGGTAAAAGAGAGTGATCTCCTGACCTCTGGCCTTCGTCGCTGTTCATGACCTTCTTCCCTAGGTCTGGCGATGGCGGGCTTTTTCTCACCGCTCTTCTCGGCGTAGAAGTCGGTGTCTTCTTCGAGGAAGATATACCTCTGGGATCGATGGAGCGCATCTTCGAGGGTCGGCGATGGTTGGAGAGAGAGATCCGCTTTAAACTTAGAGTCGTATCGGAGGCCGTTGCGCAGTGCCTCCAGCGGAACGCTATCTGGCATGTCGCCGAGATCCATCGCGGCTTTCTTAAACCTTTCCATGAAACTTCGCAACGGTTCTCCCCTTGATTGCGTCATGGTAAACATGTTTCGGGTTACCCTGGTCATGTTCATGGAGTAGTGTTTTAAGAATGCGCTCGTCAAGTCGTCGAAGTTATCGATCGACTCGGCAGGGAGGCTGGAGAACCATCCGAGTGCTTCTTTCGTCATATGCTCGATGAAGACTTGACAATAGTTCGCCTCTCTCTCCCCGGGAGTGGCGTACTGTTCTCTTGTCATAGCGAGGTTGAAAGCTGACAACCACTTCTTCGGGTCTTCTTCGCCGGCAAAGGGCTCGATCTTCAGTCGGACTCTGTCGCGGAGCCGGATTCTGCGAATCCTTGCCGTCAGCGGACTCCTCCGGGTGTCGGCAAGGATTTTTGCCAACTCTGGTGCAGCGCTCGTGACGAGGTGCACTCTGGAATTAAACTCGTCTAGCCGACGATTAATCCTATCGAGCTCGGCGTAGGTCTGCTCGCTGGCCCGCAAGATTCGGCTCGTCTCGTCTGTCCGATTAGCAGTTGCGTCTGCTACCGCGGTCCCCGTGGCATGACCTGTCGGTGTATCGAACGAGAGTCGACGAACCGGCGAAAACTTGCCGTCATCCGCTGTTACCGAGTCGATGAAATCCTGCGTCTTCTTCTGGCATGCTTGCATCGTTTGGATTTCTTCGGAGAATGGCTTCATGGCCCTTTGGATCGTCTTCATCAGGTCGTCGTGCTTGACGACCTTTGCTCTGGGTCTGCGGCGAGCGGGAGCTGGCGGCGGGATTGTGTCTTCGGGCTCGTCGCGCTGTGTGTTTTCGTCGTGCTCGACGTGGTTCTTCTCTTGTTCGAGAAGGTCTTCTCTGTCTTCGGGAAGATTCTCCGGGAGAGTCTTGTGGTTGTGTCGCGGTTCTCTTTCGGGGGAGCTTCCCGCTGAGTGAGACATCGTCCAAGCTTCTTTTTGAGATGCTTAATCCGGCAAAGGTATTCCCAGTCCCCACAGTCGGCGCCAATTGTTGATTCCAGAAATAGCACACGTTAATGTGACGGGATATTTCGGATGGGAGACTTGGGAAGCTTTGGATTAATTACTCGAAAAGAAGTTCGGATACAAGAGATTGTCTCGTCAAACAAGCCTTGACGAGACGTAATGCAAATAGCGAATAAAATAGAGAAGAGATGAGCGAATTGCTTTTAGGGTTTGCAGGGTAGCGTGACTTGGTCTTCAGGGAATGAAGACCTCTCTTTATATAATTGAGTTAAGACGATTCTCTTCTGAATATTCTCCTCTTGATCATAAAGGAAAACTTCTTCTTCTCTTGATTTCTTTCCTTTCTTCGAGTGGCGGCTACTTCTTTTTCCTTTTTGCTTAAGGTATTGCCTTCCTCCTCAAGGCTTTCCATTTCTGTAAGGAGGCTAGGGCTTAAGACGGGCTGGGCCTTGGTGCTGTTAATCATTACGACGGGCTCGGGGAAATGTGCTCATTTCACCTCTAACAACCCTTAACCTAACAAACAAACTACTCAGACATGGTGATTGAAGCAAACATCATGAATAATATAGATTGCATAAAGGAAATAAGAATAGAGATTAAAGGAGTTCAAAATCTTCTCTGAAGGAGTCTGATTTGTCTCTCCAAAGCTCTACTACAAATCACTCTCTAGGTCTCAATAGAAAATAAGATACAAAATAGAAAAAGTCTAAACCATGGTTTATAAACCTAAAAATCTCCTAAAACACGATATGGGGCAGTTTTGCAAATAAACAGAACTTCTGGGCCAAAGCTGTAATTCTTCCAAAGTGTCTGTATTTTCGTCCTGTAGTGGTGTCGACCGACACCAGATTGGTGTCGATCGACACCAAAGTCTGTGAACGCCAGTTTCTCTTGTTTTCCAGCAGAAATCCCCAAATAAGCTCCAAAATGCACCAAACACACCTATGACCTGTAAATACTAGAAAAGACTCCAAAAACACCAAAAAGCCTCTATATACAAAACTTATATCATGGCAAAAACCCATAAAAACCATGATATATTACTGGCTACTTTGGTAGTTTGTGATGTTTGAGGAATTTATGTGAATCGATCAGTCTCTTTTGTCTTGAAAAAATAATTATCCATTGTTTGGCAGCTATACGATGGAGATTTTTTATGATTAATGACGAATTATTTATTTTTGCGTAAAAGTTATAAATGACATCACAAGACAGGCTAGATTAGTCTAGCTATTTAGTCGATAGATATCGGAATCTTATATGTTAGCTTAGCTCATGGTATTACCTATATATATCATCAAAACTTGAGAAGAAATTAAGCAAGGTAAAAAAATCGCTTACTTTACCTTCGCTTTAAAGACAGTATCGAACCAATTCGCGTGGCATTATGGATCCAAAATGTTGTTTCTGTAATAAATCGTTGGGACTCATCATAAATCATTCGAAAATTGATTGCTTTTGATAAACGACAATTACAGGCCATGGTGCTTTGTCGGGCCAATGTTCTATTTAATATATTTTCACAAAAACATGTATATACCATAGACTTGATTTGACATATATAAGAATGATAAGCTTGTTCGAATCATAAGTTTAAGAAACAATTAGTAACGGTTTAGAATTTGGTAACATATATACGGTCATCGTCGATAGCAACTTTTTTCTCTCTAATTTTAGGTACCATTTGTAGCTGGCAAAACAATATTCCCCACACACGGAAATAAGTTTGTCATTAACTTTTTATCAAACGGGGGACTTTTCGATTGCTAATATATACTGTATTAGTTGCCTGATAAAAGTTTTTACTCTCTCTGTTCTATGGTAAGTGATTTTTTTTTAAAAAAAAAAATATGTTTACAAATAAGTGATATTCTCATAAATTAATATATAAATTAATAGCAATTTTTATGCTTTAACTGTTTATATTATGGTTTTTTTTTTCTTCTATTTGTTGAATTGTGTTTGAATTGATGATAAAAAATAATTAAAGATCATTTAATCTGGGTGCAAAAATCTTAAACATCACTTATTCAAGAACAGCGTTTTATCAGTTTACAGACGAGGGCCTCTTAATTATCTCGAAGCCCCTGGGTACTGTTGTTGATGCTAAGCCCTTCACCAGCGTGAATTCAGTGGAGATTAAAGTCATTGTTAATCTTATGGGTAATTTACCAAGCTCAGTTGAAGTTGAGCGTGAAGATGGTGAGATTGTGACTCTCTTGGTAACTTACCCATGGTTGCCTCCTTTGTGTTCAGTGTGTAATGAAATTAGACATAAGGCTAATCTTTGTCCTAAAGCACCAGTTGCTCAGGAAAAACCTAAAGCAGCTCTTCTTCCAAAAAAGCCAGCTCCAAAGGCACAAGCTAAATCGCAAGGGAAGTTTCTTTCAACAGAGGGAGGCTCTTCTAAACTGGTCTATGTAGCTGTAAATAAATATAAGGTTGAATCATCAATCAGGATGTGGTTATGCCTAATTCAGAAGCTGATCAGGATGTAGGTGCTTGCCCCCCTTATCGTAATGGTAATAAAGCTTCTGCATCGTCTACTCTGTTGCCAGTCCCAGTGGAAAACTCACAGCAGTATGGTCTTTTATGTATCCGGGATAAGCCGGTCAGTGTAAGTCAGGGTTGTTCTGAGGAAGGAACCGATTCAGGATTTATTATCCCCGTTAATACGGTGGCGGCAAATAGAGTCACGCCTGGAAAGTTTGTCACCGAGACTACAACAATTGCTAATCCTTTTGCCATTCTAAATCAAGATCCTGATATATCGGCCTCAGATTCTGATAGGGAATTCACCACCCAATCAAACTCTCTGGTCCTCCATAGTAAAGCCTACCCTTCTTCCTCATTGAAGAAACAGAAGCAAAAGCAGAAAAATGGAAGTTGCATTTTCAAAGTTCACCGGAGTCCGGTGGTGGTCCTCCTCTGTTTTTAGAGGATAGTCACCAACTTTAATCTTTCCATGTCAGAGACATTTTTTTGGAATGTACGAGGTATAAACGACTTTATGAAGCATCGCCCCTTAGCTATTTGGGTAAATACTAGGCAAGTCAGTTTTGGAGCACTTCGTTAAAGAATCGAACAAAAACAGCGTTTTATTAGTTTTGGGACCAACTTGGTCCGCTATCTCTAACTATCATTCCTCAGACTTGGGGATGATCTGGGTTATATATAAGCAGCTAACTACTGTAACTCTTGTTTTTTCGGACCTTCAATCTATTACTTGTGAAATTCGTCTCGAAGATGGGACCGCTTTTATCTTTACAGCCGTGTATGCATCAAATATTCTTGAGGAGAGAGTTGTTTTGTGGCAATCTCTGCGTGATACCATGGTCTCTTTTAATCTGGCCAATAAACCGTGGTTAGTCTGTGGTGACTTCAATGAAATAATGGTGCCTACGGAAACTTCGAATCTTGAGTTCATTTCCTCGAACGCGGCAATGAGATCATTTGGTAAATGTTTAGCTGATTTGGGTCTCTCGGACATGGCTTTCCAAGGCCCTGCGTTCACCTGGTCCAATCACCGTCCGTCTGAACTTGAAATGTGAATTGGCTTACAGCGTTTCCTTGAAGCCGTTGTTCTTTTGAAGCCCCTGAATTTTCAGACCATAGCCCGTGTCATATAAAACTCCCTACTCCTCCTCCATCTTTTGGTACGAGACCTTTTAAGTTCTTTAACTACTTAAACAAGCTTCCTTCGTTCCTTCCTAGCTTGAAGTTAGCCTGGGAGAATGCTGGTCCCACTGTGGCCTCTCTTAAAGATTTATGTTACAAGCTTAAGGGCATGAGACAGTGTTGTAAGTCCCTGTGTAAGGAAAACTTGAGTGAAAATTGAGAGAAGGGTGGTGCATTACAAAGCGAAGTTATTATCTAAGCCAATTACTGGCGTTGAATTGTCCATCTGCTGTCAATTTAGACACGGAAAGATTGGCTCGGGAAGAGTGGCAGTTTCTTCCGCCAGAGATGAAGAATTAAATGGCTGGAAGTTCCAGGAGGGGATCTAAATACTCAATTCTTCCATAGAGTGACTCAGGCTAGAAATTCAAAAAACTCTATCAAGTATTTTATTGTGGCCTGATGGATCTCGGTCTTCTACCATTTCGCAGGAATTATGTGTTGTTATATTAAAGGTGATTTCTGCCCTTTTCTCCCTATTTACTTGGACAATATGTTCTCTGCGCGCTGTGGTAAGGCTCATAAGTTTATCTTAATTAGCTCGATCTATGACTGGAGAAATGATTTGTACTACCTTTTTGAGCTTATCCCTCAGTAGAACACCGGGTCCAGATGGGTTTACTTCGGAATTCTTCAGGGCATCATGGCCTCTTCTCGGGGATGAATTGAAAGCTCTCAACACCACTTGGTTGATTCTTATTCCAAAAAGACCAGGGGCAGAAGATATCAGGGATTTTAGGCCTATTTCATGCTTAAATACGATTTACAAGCTTATCTCACATCTTCTCTCTGACCGTTTAAAATGCATCCTTCTGATGTCTCTGTATTTTGCATGCATTTAGGAGCACATTCCACCTAGTTTCGCCCCCATATTAGCTCATAACTTTAGCATTTTAGTGTAAATCTCTTGCATTGTACAAACACATGGCATTTAGGACTTGCATTGCATTAGTTGTGTACTTGGGAGTTGTACCAGGTGTTTTGGAGCTGAAAAGGGGGAGAAATGGAGTGAAGTTGAAGAAGGAGTGAAGTCTGGGCGAAACAGGATGAGCAAACAGGATGAGCAAACAGGATGAGAAACAGGTTGAGAACCTGTTTGCCGACGGAAAGCTGAGCATTGACCAAAAGAAGGGAGTTGACCCGCGTTTTACCTGATCTGTTTTGAGCTGTGCGAATTGGGAAGGAAGAAGGGTCAACTTAAATGAGTTGACTGAGGTTTCCCTTTGTACCTCACTATAAAAGCCCTTAAACCTAATTTCTTTGCATCTTATCTTGTAATCTCTTGGAGAAAATAGATCTAAACTTTCCTCTTTGAGAATTTTCTTTGTATTTACATTTTGCTTTGGATTTCTAATCAAGTTTAGTCATTTTCATCTTGCGTTCTTCTTGTCTTATTTAGTTTCACGCTTTCCTCTCTTTCTATCTATGATTAGGACCCTTTCCTCTCTAGGATTTGGTGTTCTTGTTATGGGTAGTGAGTAAATCATCTTGGGTCTTGAGGGATGAGATAGATTAGAAGAAATTGGGGTTTGATTGAGTGTCTAGAGGGTTTTAATCCTTCCATAAGGTCCTTCTTTGCTGGGTTTGCTTAAGGCTAGACCTTCTTTGATCACTTAGATCTAGATCCAAGGCTTTTCTCACCACGGGAGTGGGTGAAAAGCTGGACCGACCAGCAAAGAGATGAGCTTGTCCTTCACACGGGAGTGGTTGTTTGGAGAGCTCATCGGACTAAGGGAGTTGGCGTTTAAGGCTGGCTTGCGTCGTCCAGCTAACGGGAGTTAGATCCTTGGGCTGGCGCTAGCTTAGGGGTTCTCACCACGGGAGTGGGCTAACCTTTCTCCTTGAACTCCCTTCCTAGGACTTAGCTTTAGTTGAGTTTCTAGACACTTTATTGACCCCTAAGATCTTGTAATCGATTGTCTCATCCCAAGACTCCCTTTTTATCATCAAAGTTTACATCTTTCATTTAGTTAAACGTTTATTACACATCGCTTATTGAATTGCATTCATTCTAGATTACATTTACGGTTTTTATTGCATTTTCGTTTCTGTTCTAAGTTCACTTGTTACTTTTGAAATCATTGCTCTTGACTTGATCATTTCTTGCATTCGAATTTGTTTTAAACTAGCTCCATTTTGGATTGACTCTCAAGACCACAATGACATGAGTGGGATTGTTAATTGAACACGCAAAAAATCCTGTTTCAATTTGGCGCCGTTGCCATTTGGAGTTTTACGTTTGATCATTTTCGATTTAGATTATTTTCAAGATCAAGTTTTTATTTTCACTTTCCATAGTTTGTTTCATACCTGTCATTTGGGAGCTGCTTTTCTCTTTTGCAGGATTATAAAAACGTGTTAGCTTGTTTGTTGTCTGGGATTTGCCTTCTTTCTTTTGCAGGTTTATGCACACTCGATCACGTGGAGCTCACAATTTGCTTGACACAAGTGATCTTGATCGAGCAGAACGAGCCAAGCGAGAACGGCAAGCACAACTCAGGGCTGAACAGCAGCTAGCAGCTGAGCAGCAGGCTTTTCAGAACGACCAGCATTTTGAGCAAATGGCAGACCCACCAGGGGTACGTGCACCGCCTCAGGCGGCACAGCAGGCCGCAAACCAGCAAGCCGCAAACCAGCAGGCCGCAAACCAGCAGGCCGCCGCACATCCCGTTCATCCTCCACGTGTTGCTCGACAAATCGGGGCTGGCGATACTCCGAATTCTCACCTTAACCGCCACGGAATTACCCCACCACCAGTCCCCAATAACAACTTTGAAATCAAGACCAGCTTGATCTCTTTGGTGGAGAATTCGCAATTTCACGGCATGAGGGATGAGGATCCGTTGAAGCACCTTGACAAGTTTGACCGACTCTGTTCGTTGCAGAAAATAAATGGTGTTTCCGAAGATGGCTTCAAGTTACGGCTTTTTCCTTTCTCTTTGGGCGGAAAAGCATTAGCTTGGGAGACTTCTTTACCTGAAGGTTCGGTCACTACTTGGGACCAATGCAAGCGCGCATTTCTGGCTAAGTTCTTTCCGACATCCCGGACAGCGAAGTTGAGGAACGAAATATCGGGTTTCACGCAGCTCAACAGCGAGACCTTCAGCGAAGCATATGAGCGTTTCAAAGGCTATCAGATGCAATGCCCCCACCACGGTTTCTCCAAGGAGAATTTGCTGAGTACGTTGTACCGCGGAGTTTTACCGAAGTACCGTATGTTGTTGGACACCGCTAGCAATGGATACTTCATGGGTCAAGATGTTGATGATGGATTGCTTTTGGTTGAGAACATCGCTACTAGTGATGGCAATTACAACGAGGAATATGACCGATCTGATAGAGGCAGCTCACTTAACGAAGAGAAGCTCAAGAAAGAGATAAAGACACTCAACGATAAGTTCGACAAGATGATCAGCGGTCAGCAGAAGCATGTGCATTTTGTTTGTGAGGATGATGTTGTCGAAGAGGAGGAGGAACAACAGGTTGAAGAGGTCCATTACGTCAACAATCAGGGCGGTTACCAACGGGGCTTCATCAACTACAAGAACAACCCCAACCTTTCATACCGTTCTACCAACGTGGAGAATCCTCAAGACCAAGTCTACCCTCCACAACCAAACCAGCAGAACAGTGGACAGCAAAACCAGCAGCAAAGTGGACAGCAGAGTGGACAGCAAGTGGTCTATTACAAGAAAGGTTATCCACCTAAAACATTTGGTTCACCACAGCAAGTTTCTACTCAAGGTCAGGCAGGCAGCAGTTCAAGTCAGGATTCGGATACGACGAGTATGCTGAAACAGCTCCTTCAGGGACAAGTTACTGGGGCGAGTGACCTTCACATCAAGTTGGCTGAAATCCACAACAAAGTCGACAGTTCACACCATGAGCTCACCAGAAAGATCGAGGAACTAAGCTCCAAGGTTCAGTACTTGGAGTCTCATCACAACAGCAGCTCGAAGGGAACGCTGCCCGGAAAACCGATCCCCAACCCGAAAGAATACGCGAAAGCTATCACTCTTCGCAGTGGCCGCAATCTCCCGCCGCGTACCGCTCCGGTGAGTCCCAACGAGGACGTTGTGATTCAAGTGGAGGAGGATTTAGTTGAGGGCGATGCTGAAGTTCCAGCTGAGAATGAGTCGGAAGCCAGAAAGACAAGAGAGACATCCAGAAACGGCAACCATGAGGACAAAAAGAGGACGGAAACTCCTTTTGTCCCTCCGCCTTACAAACCTCCGATGCCGTTTCCGGGTCGGTTCAAGAAACAGCTGATAGCCAAGTATAAGGGACTCTTTGACAAGGTTATGGATGAGATTGAAGTTAAATTGCCAATTCTGGACGCCCTAATGTTGATACCGCCATACCAGAAATTTCTCAAAGACGCCATCTTAGAAAGGACCAAAGAGGTTCAAGGCATGGTAGTGCTATCTCAGGAGTGTAGTGCCATAATCCAAAGTAGAGTGGTCACTAAGAAGCTAGGCGATCCAGGAAGCTTCACTTTACCTTGCTCTCTAGGCCCACTATCTTTCAGAAACAGCTTATGTGACTTGGGAGCGAGCGTTAGTATCATGCCTCTGACCGTAGCTAAGCGACTTGGTTTCAGCGACTACAAGAGGTGTAACTTCTCCCTAGTGCTAGCCGACCGTTCCATAAGACTACCAAAGGGAATGCTAGAGGACATGCCACTCAAAGTCGGAAATGTGGTAGTGCCCACGGATTTCATAGTGCTGGAAATGGATGAGGAGCCCAAGGATCCATTGATCTTGGGAAGGCCATTTTTGGCAACCGCTGGGGCTGTTATTGATGTGAAGCGTGGGAAAATAGAGCTGAATCTGGGTAAGGACTGTAGGATGGTCTTCGATATCAACGATGTGATGAAGCAGCCAACCATAGGTGGCGAGTCATTCTACATCGAAACCTTAGAACAGCTGGCCGATGAGTACTTGGAAGAGTTAAATGTTGAGGATAAGCTGCAAGTAGCTCTCACTAAGGACAATGCTGAATTTGGGTGTTTGCAGGCTGAGAGTTTGGGTTATGCTTGGCTGCTGGACACAAACAAAGCTGAGACAGGGGAAATCGGTTTAGAAAAACTTGTTGAGACAGCCTCAGATGACAAACAGGATGACAAACAGGTTGTGAGCCTGTTTGCGCTCGGACAGAATCCGAGTGAAGAAGTCTCGCCTTCCCAGCCAGCTGATGACGACTGGTCCGAGCTCAAGGCACCGAAAGTTGAGCTTAAACCTCTTCCAAAGGGGCTCAGGTATGCGTTCTTAGGTCCTAACTCCACATATCCTGTCATAGTAAATGCTGCATTAACCCCTCATGAGCTAGATACCCTTCTTGCTGAGTTGCGAAAGTACAGGAGAGCTCTTGGTTATTCGCTAGATGATATCAAGGGTCTCTCCCCTACTCTTTGCACTCACAGAATTCATCTTGAGAACGAATCGAAGGGATCAATTGAGCACCAACGTAGGTTGAACCCAAAGCTTAAAGAAGTAGTTAAGAAAGAGGTCTTAAAGCTTCTTGATGCTGGGATTATTTACCCGATTTCGGACAGTACATGGGTTTCACCTGTACATTGCGTCCCGAAAAAGGGTGGTATCACAGTCATCAAGAACGAGAACGATGAGCTGATCCCTTCTAGGGTAATAGTTGGACATAGAATGTGCATTGACTATAGAAAGCTTAATGCTGCATCTAGGAAAGACCATTTTCCTTTACCATTCATCGACCAAATGCTTGAACGTCTAGCTTGTCATCCGTTTTATTGTTTCTTGGACGGGTACAGTGGCTTTTTCCAGATCCCTATCCACCCGGATGATCAGGAGAAAACCACTTTTACCTGTCCTTATGGAACTTTTGCATATAGACGCATGCCTTTCGGTTTATGTAATGCACCCGCCACTTTCCAGCGTTGCATGACTTCCATATTCTCGGATTTGATAGAGGAAACGGTCGAAGTCTTTATGGATGACTTTTCCGTATATGGCTCGTCCTTTTCCTCGTGTTTGTCTAATTTGTGCAGGGTATTGGAAAGATGCGAGGCGACAAATCTTGTGCTTAATTGGGAGAAATGCAACTTTATGGTGCAAGAGGGCATAGTGTTAGGGCACAAGATCTCCGAAAGTGGTATTGAGGTTGACAAAGCAAAGGTTGAGGTTATGATGCAGCTGGGTGAACCAAGGGCAGTAAAGGATATCAGGAGCTTTTTGGGACATGCGGGTTTCTACAGACGGTTTATTAAGGACTTTTCGAAGATTGCTAGGCCACTCACTAGACTTCTGTGCAAAGAGAAGGACTTTGAGTTTGATGGAGAGTGTCGCCAAGCCTTCCTAGAGATCAAAGCCGCCCTTTGTAGCGCACCGATTGTCCAAGCTCCGAACTGGGAGCTGCCTTTTGAGATAATGTGTGATGCTTCGGATTTTGCGGTTGGTGCTGTATTAGGACAGCGGGTTGAGAAGAGACTGAACGTTATCTACTATGCGAGTAGAACACTCGACGAGGCACAGACTCGCTATGCCACCACGGAGAAGGAACTCTTAGCCGTTGTCTTCGCATTTGATAAATTTCGCAGCTACATAGTGGGATCCAAGGTAGTAGTTCATACGGACCACGCTGCCTTAAAGTACCTCTACACGAAGAAAGATGCCAAGCCGAGGCTCCTCCGCTGGTTGCTTCTCTTACAAGAGTTTGATCTTGAGATTGTTGATAAGAAGGGGGTAGAAAATAGTGTGGCTGATCACTTGTCTAGGATGAAGATTGATGAGGAGGTGCCCATTAATGACTCTCTTCCAGAAGAGCAACTCATGGCATTGGAGGTTATAAAGACTAAGCTAGACGATGCCTATGCCTTGAAGGATGAGAGGCTGCCTTGGTATGTGGACTTTGTGAACTACTTAGTCAGCGGTGAGATCCCTGAGGATATTAGCGGTTACAAAAAGAAGAAGTTCTTGCGAGATGTGTGCCACTATTACTGGGATGAGCCTTACTTGTTTAGGCGTGGGAATGATGGTCTGTTTAGGAGATGTGTTGCTGAAGCTGAGGGAGAGGACATCTTGCGCCATTGCCACGGTTCTAGTTATGGTGGCCACTTCGCGGTTTTCAAGACGGTTCAGAAGGTGCTCCAGGCTGGGTTTTGGTGGCCAAGTATGTTTAAGGATGCTCATGATCATATCGCCAAGTGTGATGCATGTCAACGGGCAGGGAACATTTCAATGAGGAATGAGATGCCTCAAAACCCAATCATAGTAGTCGAGATATTCGATGTTTGGGGCATTGACTTCGTTGGACCGTTTAACCCCGCTTCTCACGGAAACTCATACATCTTGGTAGCTGTGGATTACGTCTCAAAGTGGGTAGAAGCTATTGCAGCGCCTACCAACGATGCTAAAGTGGTCCTAAAGCTGTTCAACACAATAATCTTTCCGAGATTCGGTGTGCCAAGATGCGTGATAAGCGACGGAGGATCACACTTCGTGAACAAAGTGTTTGAGAACCTTTTGAAGAAGCATGGGGTGAAACACAAAGTAGCCACTCCCTATCACCCACAGACCAGCGGTCAAGTGGAGGTTTCAAACAAGCAAATCAAGGCCATACTTCACAAGACAGTTAGCTCGTCTAGAAGAGACTGGTCTTTGAAACTTGATGATGCTTTGTGGGCATATAGGACTGCTTACAAGACCCCTATTGGAAGAACCCCATACTCACTTCTCTACGGTAAGTCATGCCATCTCCCGGTTGAGTTGGAATACAAGGCGCTTTGGGCCATCAAAATGCTCAACATGGATCTCAGAACAGCTCAGGAGAAGCGAGAAACTGACCTGCATGAGTTAGAAGAAATCAGGCTTGATGCTTATGAAAGTTCTCGAATATACAAAGAGAGAACGAAGGCTTTTCATGACAAGCGGATTGTTCCTAAAACCTTCAAGGAAGGGGATGATGTTCTTCTTTACAACTCGAGACTTAAGCTCTTCCCCGGAAAACTTAAGTCACGTTGGTCTGGTCCCTTCAAGGTTAGAGAGGTGTTACCTTATGGAGCCGTGACTTTGATGAACAAAGAAGGTGGAGATTTCACGGTGAATGGCCAGCGGGTTAAGCCTTATATGGCGGATGTGGTGATTGGAGAAGGGAGTTCGGTCTCTCTCCATGATGTTGATGCTGCTTAACAGGAATGAAGGTCGAGCTTGTGACTTTAAACAAGCCCACTTGGGAGGGAATCCCATGACTATCTTTTTGTATATATTGTTTTAGTTTTGGACCTTTTGCTGTTTTTGCCTTTTGTCTCTGCTGACATGTTCAGGTTTTGGCTGGTATATCAAGTTTGGGAAATGGGAAACCACTGAGCAGAAAAGTTGTTAAAAATCAACCCAAAACGGGTTGATTGTCCGAGAAGTTGGCTCAAACGGGTTGTCAAACAGGTTTCCTCCCCTGGATCAACCTGTTTGACAGCCCGCCCAGGTAAGTCAACTCTCCTCTGTTGACTTTTCCGAGGAAACCCTTCCTCATCTCATTTTTTAGAAAAATCCCGCATTTCTTCTTTTACGCCCCTTTACCGTTTTTCCTCAAAGCAAAAACTCGTTCTCTCTCATTTTTCACTCAAATTTCGAATTTCAAAAGCCCCCTCACTCTAAATCCACCGATTTCTAGACCGCAAGTCTTTGTTTAGCTCCTCTCGCCAGTAAATTCAAGGTAATCTTTCCCTTTCAGAATTCAATTCTCTCGGTCAGCCTCTCCATTGGGTTTCACTTGAGAATTGGAAGATTTTGCTTTTATTCAGCTGATTTGCCTTGAGTCCAACTGGCGTTGACGGATTTAATCAGTGCATGCTAGTACTTTCCAGTTTGAAGGATCGAATTTCTAGGCTTAGTGTTTTTTTCGATTTATTCAAACTAACGCCTTACCTCACCCTAGAATTCGATCTTGTTTCAAGCTTTTCCTCTTGATTTAGCTATTATCGGTTTGGATGTTGAGAGAGTTGAATTGATTTTAGCTTATATTGTAAATTCGAAATTTCACTTTCAGGGAGATTGGAGTTTTTCTGAATATTTTCTCTCTCGACTGTTTTGCGCAATTGTAGCTTGGACTGATTTCTGTGCGACCTTCTTTGCCTCCACAGATACAATGACAATCACGAGATCGGGAGGACAAAGTTCTAGAGAGGATGACACCGAGAGAGCTCGTCGCGAGAAAAGAGAAGGAAAAAGGAAGGCGGTTGCGCCAACAGAGAAGAAGAGAAAAGGGAAGGAAGTTAGAGGTGCTCCGGGGGAAGGACAGATGACGGACGAAAGGGATCCTGATGACTCGGTTATTCCAAGACCTTATGGGGTCCAGGAGCGTATCCGAATTCTGAGAAGAGCGAACTTCTTGCCGATGAGATACCCTCACAAGGAGACAATGGAGGCATTGGGCATCAAGGAAGATGTTGAGTCGATCTTGGAGACAATGGAGTTAGACGAATTCTTCAGGAAGGAGCCCGTAACCTTCAGAGAACCTGCGATCCACTTTCTTGCATCTTTGGAGGTCATCATGCATCAAGAGTCCGACAAGGCGGTCATTAGGGAAGAGGGAGCAGGCTACATCACCTTTGAAATCGATGGTCGGCAATTCAGAATGAGCATCCGAGAGGTTGAGGAGGCGTTTGATTTCAACACGAAAAGGGGGCTCGACACCAAGATAGACGTTCCGGATAGCGAGCTGGCAGATTTCTGGGAGACGATTAGCTCCACCAAATTCGAGATTTCCAAGATGAGAGGAGGCCACATTCGCAACCCAGCAATTCGCTATGCTCACAAGGTATTGACGCACACCTTGTTTGCGCGACAGGACACCGCCAACGTGACGAAGGGGGAGCTTGAGATGCTCGATATCTCTCTCGTAGACCATCTCGATACATTGGCCAACGGAACGAAAATGAATGGAGACCGTTCGGACGCGAGCATAGCTATGGTGCTGCTCAATTCCTTCAAGCAATGCACGCGGAATGCTATTGTAGCATACGAGCGCGGGAAGATTGGCGAGACATCCATAGCCATTGGGAGCATGATTACCCCAATTCTTAAAGCCAGTTCGTGCCGGTTGCCCGATTTCTCTCATCACTCGACGTACATGGACATCTCCTACCTGAACAAGACATGGTTCCTCAAAGGAACACACGAGGGGAAACACATTTACCGCTTCCAACACCCGAGCTATGGAGCGTGCAAGATCCTTCTTCCGAACAAGGAGTTGACTGCTTTCGCCGAGAGGGACAACATCGTGTTTCTTCCCACCGCCGACGAGCTGTACATGGACGGAGGAGATGCAACAGTGGGCCACCAAGGAGAGCCGTCGAACCAACTCGAGGGGTACCACTTCATTCCTTTCAACGCTGAAGGTACCAACCCGGCAATCCAGAAAGCTCACGAACACATTCGTCTGCTCCAAGAATGGTGTAAGCAGCAAGAGAGGACTATCAAGAAGCTCGTGCGCACGGTGAAGTCTCTGAAAGCCAAACTCTCCTGCACCTCGCGAGCCAGTGACGACACAGTTTCGGGGTCCAACAGACGCAAGAGGAGAGCTGTCCGATCACCAACTCCAGACTCCACATCTCACGAGACGGAGGACGAATCCTTCTCCTCCCACTCCACAAGTCAATAGAGGTACAACTCCTTTACCATTGTGTATACCATTTCTTTCTTTTATTTCTCATATGCATTCCACACTTGTGTTTCGATTGATCTCTTCCACAACCTTCTATTTGCACAAGGGACCGTGCAATTTAAGTTTGGGGGAGGGGTCAATAGCATTTGACATTGTTTTCTATTTTCTTATTTTCAATTTTCCATCTTTGAGTCTCATATGCATTTCATCTAAGGCATAGAAAATACCAAAAAAATTGAAAAATTTCGAAAAATTGCATAACTCAAAAAGACTTATCATTTGCATTTACATAATAGGATTGAGTCTAGATGCATTTCACTTAGTTACTTGCACTTGCATAGGGAGCAATGACAAGCATTTTTCTTAAAAAGTGAAGCTTTTCGAAGAGATTTCAATGTCCCTGTGGCTAATTATCTGGTGCATAGATTGAGTTTGAAGTTAAGTTAGAACCACATTTGGAATGCACTTGATGACATCATGACTTAGTTGAAGCATTGCTTTGAATTGACCTCTCACTTTACTTATCGAAACCTAATTTGGGCATCTTAAATATCATTCTCCTGCATTGAAAGTTTTTGCTCATGGATCTTGTTCCCCTTGGACACTCTTTAATCATTTTTCATCCCTCTTTGTGTGTCTGAGTTTGCTTGAAAACCCTCCCGTTGCCGAACCTTTCCTTTAAGCCCAAGTTTTTACCGAGTGTAGTGAGGCCTTTTTCCGATTGAGCTAAGCAAAAGGTGTTGAGTCTTGACCGACAGAGTTTGAGCTTCCTTGTAGAACTAGCTCACGGTTTTTGAGCTAGAATAGGCTTAGGATTGGTGGTTTGGGGAGTTTGTGAAAGAGGGAATGAGTTTTTGATTAGATCTTGAGAGGGACGAGAGGTTGGAACGATAAAAAGAAAAGAAAAGAAAGAGGAGTAGTGAAAAAGAGTGGTGGCTGTTAGTGAAATTGTCAAAATTAGGCAAGAAAAAGAAGAAAGAAAGCGAATCAAAGCCTAGAAAAAGAAAAGCCTTAAGCCACAAAGAGTTCAAAAAGTCTAAATCCTCTGTTTTGAAAAGAAAGTTCATCCTCCTTTAAGTCCTAGTTTATAACCCTCTCAAGGTCCAGAAATTATAAAAAGAGTGTTCTTTGGGTTTAATTGAGTTTAGTTCTCTAGTGAAAAAGGGTAGATAGGACCGTTGGGTGTTTTGGGTTTCTCGGTTCAGTTTTGGGTAGTTGGAAGTTCGACTTTGTATCATCCTTGGACTTGACTCTTAGCTTTTTGCCCAAGCTCGATCCGTCTTTGAGAGATCCCTGTTCTGAATTTGAGAAAACAACCTTGGAGAAACCACTCTTATCTCCTAAAAAGCCTTGCCCTTAACCAAATGAGCAAATTCTGAAATGCATGAGTTTATGATTCACGGTTTGTGTTAATTGAATGTTAAAAAGTGAGAGTAATATGAATGCATGTGTTAGGCTAAGTCTGATGTCGTTTCGTTGCTTTTGAATGTGGCTGAAGTTGTTGAAATGGATCAAACTCCTATTGCACTTTATAATTCTGCACATGTTCATTGATCTATCTTCCTCTCGCTTCACTGTTTGGGAATTTCTGAGCTTCCGCCTGCATCATCAACCCTCTCGAATTTGTTTTCTTTGCTTGAGGGCAAGCAAGATTCAAGTTTGGGGGAAGTTGATGTCTCTGTATTTTGCATGCATTTAGGAGCACATTCCACCTAGTTTCGCCCCCATATTAGCTCATAACTTTAGCATTTTAGTGTAAATCTCTTGCATTGTACAAACACATGGCATTTAGGACTTGCATTGCATTAGTTGTGTACTTGGGAGTTGTACCAGGTGTTTTGGAGCTGAAAAGGGGGAGAAATGGAGTGAAGTTGAAGAAGGAGTGAAGTCTGGGCGAAACAGGATGAGCAAACAGGATGAGCAAACAGGATGAGCAAACAGGATGAGAAACAGGTTGAGAACCTGTTTGCCGACGGAAAGCTGAGCATTGACCAAAAGAAGGGAGTTGACCCGCGTTTTACCTGATCTGTTTTGAGCTGTGCGAATTGGGAAGGAAGAAGGGTCAACTTAAATGAGTTGACTGAGGTTTCCCTTTGTACCTCACTATAAAAGCCCTTAAACCTAATTTCTTTGCATCTTATCTTGTAATCTCTTGGAGAAAATAGATCTAAACTTTCCTCTTTGAGAATTTTCTTTGTATTTACATTTTGCTTTGGATTTCTAATCAAGTTTAGTCATTTTCATCTTGCGTTCTTCTTGTCTTATTTAGTTTCACGCTTTCCTCTCTTTCTATCTATGATTAGGACCCTTTCCTCTCTAGGATTTGGTGTTCTTGTTATGGGTAGTGAGTAAATCATCTTGGGTCTTGAGGGATGAGATAGATTAGAAGAAATTGGGGTTTGATTGAGTGTCTAGAGGGTTTTAATCCTTCCATAAGGTCCTTCTTTGCTGGGTTTGCTTAAGGCTAGACCTTCTTTGATCACTTAGATCTAGATCCAAGGCTTTTCTCACCACGGGAGTGGGTGAAAAGCTGGACCGACCAGCAAAGAGATGAGCTTGTCCTTCACACGGGAGTGGTTGTTTGGAGAGCTCATCGGACTAAGGGAGTTGGCGTTTAAGGCTGGCTTGCGTCGTCCAGCTAACGGGAGTTAGATCCTTGGGCTGGCGCTAGCTTAGGGGTTCTCACCACGGGAGTGGGCTAACCTTTCTCCTTGAACTCCCTTCCTAGGACTTAGCTTTAGTTGAGTTTCTAGACACTTTATTGACCCCTAAGATCTTGTAATCGATTGTCTCATCCCAAGACTCCCTTTTTATCATCAAAGTTTACATCTTTCATTTAGTTAAACGTTTATTACACATCGCTTATTGAATTGCATTCATTCTAGATTACATTTACGGTTTTTATTGCATTTTCGTTTCTGTTCTAAGTTCACTTGTTACTTTTGAAATCATTGCTCTTGACTTGATCATTTCTTGCATTCGAATTTGTTTTAAACTAGCTCCATTTTGGATTGACTCTCAAGACCACAATGACATGAGTGGGATTGTTAATTGAACACGCAAAAAATCCTGTTTCACCTTCCCAACCAAACAGCTTTTGTTAATGGAAGGCTGCTTTTAGAGAATGTTCTTCTAGCCTCTGAAGTTATCAATGGCTACCATAAGGATTCTCTTTCTACGAGAATTACTCTAAAAGTAGACATTTCTAAGGCATTTGATTCGGTAAGATGGGATTTCATCTTCTGTGCTTTGCAAGCCTATCATTTTCCTCCAAGTTTTATTGGATGGGTTAAAGCCTGCGTAACTTCTCCTAGTTTCTCGGTGAACATCAATGGAGTATCTTCAGGTTTCTTTAAAGGAACAACGGGATTGCGCCAAGGAGATCCCTTATCTCCTACCCTCTTTGTTTTAGTTATGAATATTTTATCTCTGATGCTTAATAGATGGAATATTTCCGTACCACATTTAGCTTTTGCAGATGATTTACTCATTTTTTTTGGATGGAACAGAAAAATCATTAGCTGGTGTTTTCACGGTTTTATCGCAGTTTGAAAAGTTCTCTGGTTTGTCTTGTAACATCACAAAGACATCAATGTTCTGTTGTGTTGGAGAGAATTAAGGAGCGCTTCAGCCTTAGCCCGTGTTCTCTTCCAGTGCGCTACTTAGGACTTCCTCTTTGTTCTCGGAAGCTCTCAATCAAAGACTGTGACCCTCTACTTTCTCAACTAAGGAGAAAGCTTAACAGTTGGCTGCATCGCCCTTTGAGTCTTGCGGGGCGTCTTCAGCTATTAGCCTCGGTTATTCCAGGAATTGTGGGATTCTGGATATCAGCCTTCTTCCTCCCTATAAAGGTTATTAGGCTAACTAATAGCTTATCGGGCTCCTTCTTGTGGCATGGTCTGAGGTGTGTTTCCCTAAAAAGGAAGGAGGCTTAAGGCTAAGGTCAATTTCCTCTTGGAATGACATTTATGGTCTCAAAATGATTTGGATGCTTTACTTTACTTCAAGATCGTTGTGGGTGGCTTGGATGAGAACTAAGTATCTCTCGAGACAAGGTTTTTGGTCGCTCAATGTTGATTCACAGTTGATATCTTGGATGTTTCGTAGGTTACTAAAGTTGAGACCTCTAGCTTACTCCCATTTACGTATAAAAATTGGTAATGGAGAGGATACTTTCTTTTGGTGGGATCCGTGGACGACATATGGATCTCTCATCCACCACTTAGGTGGTGATGCTCCGGCTTCAATGGGTATACCTCTGTTTTCTTTAGTGAAAGATGTAATTTCTGGTTCTTCCTGGATCTTACCCCCTACTCGATCAGACCTTCAACTGGATCTGTCACGCACATCTCTACAATTGTTCCATCTGAGATGAGTGACTCTCCGATGTGGTTCATTGGAGACAAAATTTATACAACATTCAAAGCAAAGGACGTGTGGAATGCAGTCCGTTTGTCTCGCCAGGAAGTGCCTTGGGCTAAAATCGTTTGGTCTACGGTCTCAATCCCGAAGCACGCTATAACTTCTTGGCTGTTTGTCTTAAATCGTAATCCAACTCTGGACCGTGTTATAGCTTGGGGCCTAGATGTTGATCGGAATTGTCTCCTTTGTGGTGTCATGGATGAATCGAGAAACCATTTTTTCTTTGAATGTGTTTACTCAAATCATATATGGAGGTCAACTACTGCTTCTATCCATGTACCACTTGTATCCTTATTACTGGCCAGCTTTACTCTCTTGGATGTCTATGGGTCCTTCCAATGCTGTGAGAAATTTGGCTATCATCCGAGTTTGGCAAGCGGCGGTATATGAGATTTGGAAAGAACGTAATAGAAGATTCCATGATGGCTTGTCACTACCCGGTAGTTCTATTATCCACAAAATTCTCAAGGTGGTGCGGTTCAAGTCTGTGGCGTTGAAGAACAAAGGCTCAAAGTTTGGTGAACCTTTGTTGCTGCTTTGGTCGTCTACGATTGAAACTTCGATTTTCAATCTTTTAATTTGAAAGTTTTATATTAGTTGGCTGCTAATATCTTTCTCCCCTCTTCTTTTTCTTTTCTATGTTGTTCTGCGATTCTAGTTTGTATCTGTTTAAACTCTTTATCTTTTAATTTTAATGAAAATCCTTTATCAAAAAAAAAAAAGTGTATAGGGATTAATGTTTATTTTCTCTTTTATACATCCAATTATCCAAATCACCATGCACATTGCAAAGAGAGAAAAATCAAGTGGTTTACGATGGAATAAATTGCTGCATATTAGATACATTTTGTCACACTTTTGGAATTTACGACGAAACTGTGACGATGCGAAATCATCCTATAAACTATAAATGTCGTTAAAACATACTCCCTCGACTTATGATTTGTTTGGCTTATTCAAATTGGTTGGTGTGAAATTCGAACCATCGAGGCCAATAAGTTCTCAGATACAATTGGGCCGATTTAGGCTAAGCTTCCGTTAATGGGCTACCACCTATAATCATATATAAGCAGGATTTCGGTTCAAATTTGTTTTTTTTTTTTTTTTAATATCTAATGAACTTATAAACAATCTCTTAACAACAGCAAAAGTAACCACAAAACCTGCAAAAAAACTTAGACGCAGCGGGTGAATTAAGTAAGCACTAGCCAACCAAACTAGGGACTTAAATCATTAACTGTATTGTCATCATAAAAGTCGAATAAAATCATAGGGATAATAATTTGCATCTTTTCTAGATCACTTGTTAGTTGTTATTGGATTATCTAGTACCTAGGTCGCTTCATAAATAAAAAAGAATCCAAAGCCGTAAGAGAATAAGCATCAATCATTGGACGATTCTATAAACTTGCGTAACTAAATTTTAGCAATTTCGTGTTATTTACATTGCCGTTTGACTTTCACGTACGTATTATATACTATAGTAACCATAACTTCAGGCAAGCAATCGTTTATTTAAATCTAACTGGGGTTCGTCTTGCAGCCAGCACATCATTGACTGTACAACATATCTATATATATATATATATATATATATATAAATAGTAAGTGTGATCACTATTGTGTTATATCACAAAACACAAATCCACGAATAAGAAGATTTAGGATACATCGTTACTCCAATAAATTATTTTAAGGAGAAAAAATAAGTAAAAAAAAAAATGTTGAAAACAAGTACAGAGACATTGAGACTTTGAGAGTCCCGTCAATCGAAGCATAAACTTCGCGATCCGTCTCTGATTATCATGACGAGATCAATACACGTGTTTGGTTCACAGACTCAACGAACTTCAAGATAGATCTGGAAAGTGGGACCCACGAGGGTTTTCATTGACGCGGCCTACGATGCCGTAATCTCACACAACACACTTCCAATGCCCAAAACTCTTTTGTCACTTTAGGATCAATATATTGTCGTTTTCCTCTTCCCATTCTAATTTATTATAGCTGAAAAAAGAAATATATATATATATATATATATAGTGTAGTGTTTTTGAAAAATATATAATTGGTGACTGCTCATTTAAAACATTGATATGTGGTGTTTTGAGTAAAAGTATACTTCCTCTCTCCCATAATATTCCCATAATATAAGCTGAATATAAATTATTTCAGAAATCATTGCACAAGAAAAAAGAAAAAGAAAAATTTGAAAAAAAAGCAAAAGCAAGAAAAGTAATAGCTTTTATATTTTTTAATCTAATTTAGGTGTTATAAAAGATTAAAAAAAATAGAAATAATATTTTTTTAATATCTGTGCCCAAACTCAAAACAGTTTATAATTTGAGACAAATGGAGTATAAAACGAACTCTAATCACATAATTTTCAATTTCCATATTAGTTTGTTACCAATTAATTTGCCTAATCACTCTACTTTTGTTTAGATCTATATGGCTTATTCCAAAAGAAGAAGAGCAAACTTAATATTGGTAGGGTTTAAGTAACTAACTTGACCAACGTGCTACTGGTGCGTAACCGATAATGGTTGTGTGTTTCTTGTTTTATTGGAAGATAAGTAGTAAGCGTTAGCTCTCGATTGCCTAACAAATTGTCTTTCTTATCAAATTGTTCCCAAAAAAAAAAAGTCAAACTATAGCTCTGCTTTGACTTATGGATAATTCCAAAATTATATCGACGTTCTTCTGCTTTTGGTTAGAACGTTATTAGATACTGTGTTTCTGAGGACTTCCTTCCGCATCTACCTTTTTTTATTCAGTTGAATGTATCTAATACTATGCGTACTTTTTATGTTTTTTGTTCGTTAAAGATGCATATTTTATTAGTTACTCTTTGTATGCATGTAATGCTTTTTAACACAAGAGTTCTAAACATAGATCTCAAAAAGAAAAGTTAGGATCTTTAGTTGTTAAAATTTTGCCTATAAAAAGATTATCAATTTATCACTAAGATTTCATCACTTGTGTTTATAATTTTATACTGCCTAATATATAATATCTAAAATACGTGATCAATTCATTCATTTTTCAGTTGATTTTAGCAATAGATTAATGGAGCACTTGCATATCTAGTGTCTTCGACTATGAAAAGTTGCCATACTAACACTCAACATAAAGTCGTTTAGTAAATAGCCTTTTGTCTCGGTTATACCCTTTACGACAAGAAGAATAAGCTTAGAGATTATAAGAAATTTTGATTAGATTTGAACGGTGACGAAACATGTTATCAGAAATAATATATGAGGACTAACCTTTATAATGGAACCATTTTAGCAGTGTTCAAGAAAGCGCTAGGCGCTAAGCGGGCGGTGGGTCAGTACCTAGCGCCTAGAACGCCTAATCGGAGCCTAGGCGAATTTTAGACGTTTTTAAAATTTACTAAATAAACTTATATATTATACATATTTTAAATATATTAAGTTCAAAATACACTAAAAAATTAAAAAAGTACTAAAACTAAACTATAAAAAGTATAATATTTTCATAATAGATAAAATATCCATAAAAAAAAAGAATTTTGTTAAACAATAAATAAAAGTTTAGATCAAATCATGGTTTATAAATGCCTAGGCGCCGAGAAGGTAATCGCTACAGTTTATGACCGCCTAGCGTCTAGGCACTGCCTAGGCGGCCGCCTAGACCGCCTTTTAGAACACTGCATTTTAGTAATCATGTGGATGTACTTTAATGGGTGAATGTATGTTACTTGTAATTACTAATATAGTAATGGGTTGAAAGTAGCACATTAGGAAATTAGGATACACATTAAGAAACATATTAACAATGGAAATATTAAACAAATATGCGTGGAAACTCCTTGCAAGGTTGACTAAAGGTTCATTAATGGCTTCTACATCATGAGTAGGCCTAACAATATGTGTTTTGATCCGCGGGTTCCACCCCGTTTGATCCGCCGGGGGCGCGTGCGGGTAAACAAAAATCAACAAAAAAAAGCAGATCATGCAGAGCGGGGATTTCAAAAATATGGGGCAGGTGCGGATATATGTATTATATCCTCCGGGTTAGTGGGTTACCCGCAATTTTTTTTTAAAAAAAACTAAATTTAACTTTAAAATTATGAGATATTAATATTTATCTAATATTTTTTATCAAAAGTTTGAATATCTTAAGTAATATATATAAATTAGTTATTAGTTTTTTTTCAAATTCATAAAAAAAAAATATTTTTGATTTATCATATAAAATATTATATATATATACAGGCTATCCGCGGGTATCAGAAAATTTAAGCGTGACGGATGCGAATCAAAAAAATTATGTTCAAAAATATGGCGGGGCGGTTCAAAGCGGATCAAAAACAATTGATGACCCGTGTGGGGCGGATTTGATCCGATTGATAGAAAGGTCATGCGACTTCTGCAGATTATTGTAGACAAGATATAAAGGAAATTTCCCATAACTGTACAAGAAGAGTTGTTTATGGTAGATCCAGTTATGGATAGATCTTTGTAAAATAGTTTAGGGAAAATTAGAAATAAATGATACTCTTACTATGATTTTGGTGATCTAGACCTTTTTATTTAAATTTTGGAGGATTAGTCTTTATATTACCATAAAATACTAATATACCCTTATTAATTAAAAATTGAAAATTGAAAATTATATCTAACATTAATATAAGTAAACATAAAAAATATAAATTATGATTTAATATCTTCTTTCCCATTCTGATTTTTTCTATTGTATATTCTTCTTATGTTTTTCTTTTTTAACTATTTATTTTTGGTGTGTTGTGTTGATGGTTTTAGTCTCTGTTCAAAAAATCGGCCGATTTGACGATTAATCGGCCGTTGAATCGCTAATCGGGTGCTGACCGAGTCGATTTTCCCTAATCGTTATCACAAATCGATCAACTGTGGTTTGACTAGTTTGACCGATTAATTGCAAAAAATCGGCCGATTAATCAGAAATTTTTTTGGGCCATTTTGTTTGACTAAAAAATTGAAGCTCATTTACTTTATTATGCTTTGCCATGTGTTTAAAAAAATGAAACTGACCCAAAATAAGATGAACAATTAGTAAATTACCATCTTTTAGTCCACATTTATGGACAACTTGATCATTGAAGAATATAAAGATGAAGAATTAGTAAGTTACCATCATTTAGTTATTTTTTTGTATGTTCTCTATATGATCAAGACTATTTTTATCTTTGTTATTATATGTGAATTGGTAAAAATGTTTAGTATAATCTTTTGTATGAGTTTATGATTTTGGTATTAATGTTTTATATATATATAAATTTAAAAATATATTAAAATATAGTAAAAATTCTACTCCGATTAATCTCTGATTTATCACCGATTTTTAAAAAATTGCTAATCGATGACCGACCGCCTGATTAGCGATTAGCAAAATCTTGAACATAGGTTTTAGTGGGTACATCGATTGGCCCTATTTTACTGAGTTAGTGCGTTCGTTCAATTTGTGGATTGATGTCAAAATCCAATTTTGATGATTTAGGGTTCAGGCCTTTTAACAAAATAAAAAATGATTTAGGGTTCATGCAAAATTTCTAGAAAAAAGTTCAAAACCAAGCACTACGAAACCAAAAAAATAATATAATAAACTGACAATCTATAGCACTACGAACCGATCGGTATGCATATAAAATATATTGGATTGATCTGTCCGCATAAGCTACAAGCCTACAACACTGTGCAACAGATCGGTTAGTAAGTGGGACTGATCGGTCTAGAAACTGATGTACAGTTTAAAACCAAATGAAAGACTAGCAATAAAGCACTTGTCTTTGCAATAAAAGACCAATAACACGTTCAAATCAAAAGAAAATAACAGACAAGGAGAAAGGAGATCCCAGAGAGATTTTTCAGAGATTTTTGTTTCCATTTATGAAATACAACATATAATCTAAATATTTTAGAATCTATTAATTATGAGAATATGCATTCTAAACTTTTTAGAATATGTGCAAACTGTAGAATCCGCATTCTAAAAAAAATAGAACGTAGAATGTGCATTCTAAAAGTTTTAAAATATGTACAAATTTTAGAAGACGCATTCTAAAAGTTTTAGAATATGTACAAACGGTAGAAATAGATTCTAAATATTTTAGAGCATAGAATATGCATTCTAAAAGTTTTAGAATATGTACAAACTCTAGAAGACGCATTCTAGACATTTTAGAATTTGTTGAAACGTTAGAATACATATTCTAAGAAATTTAGAATGTAGAATGTGGATTCTAAAAAATTTAGAACGGAAACTAAATATATTTTTTTCAATTTTTTTAAACACTTAAAATCATAAAAATGTCACTATAGTGTTTTCAATTTTTATATTTTTATTCATATCTCCCTCAATTTTTAAACAATTATTTGATTATTATAATATTTATATAAAGTTAATTTAGTCAAAAAATAGATAAAATAGTAAAAGCTGTAGATCACCAAACATACATTTAAAATATTATTTATTTCCAATTCTCCCAATAACTTAATTATCCATTTAAAATTTTCATTGTACAGTAATTGTCTTCAGATTTTATAATAAAAATATTAAATGTGAAACCCACATAAAAGGTTAATGAACCCAAACCATTTGTGTACAATATATCAAAATTAGAAAAATCTAAATCGTAGACACTAAATTTTAAACTCATATCAGGAATTAGTGAACCTAAATCGATTGGTGTACAATGATGTATCTAGAACAAAGCAAAATATTATTTTCTTAACTGTTTATTCATAATATCACAAGACGAATATTTAGATATTAGATTGTGAATTTAAGAGAAGATTCTTTTATAATGAGTTTATGACCAAGACAAAGCTCAAATACTACAAGATTAGGGCAAATGCCGAGATGAATCTAAGAACAAAAAGACTCAATAAGAATATGCCTTGTATTATTATGAGGAGCCTTGTATTTATAAGGATAGCGGGAAGTCGGTTTTTTTTTTTTTTTTTTTGACGTCGAAAAGAAACTCCATATCATTTATTCAAATGTGCCGTGTGAGCTAGTTTCAGAAACCAGCTCGTTCGGGATCACATTGTTTACATGGGAAAACAGGAAACCTCGTACTCGAGCCTCCTTCGAAAGAAGGTCGGCACGGACATTCAAAGAACGTGGAATATAAACTAGAGAAAACGATATAAAAGAGAGTCGAATGGAGTTAAACTCTTCCAATTCTGAGGCCAACGAGGGCCATTCTTCTTCGTCTTCAAGTAATCTGACGAGCTCGAGACAGTCGGATTCAAATCTCATCGAAGAAAATCCGAGTTGCCTAGTCATCTTCATTGCCCAGATTAAAGAGCGACATTCCGCATGGATTGGTGTTGCGACTTGTACCTCCGTAAAAGAACCTGAGATACTCGTGTCTTGGCTATTGTCCAGCACAAAGCCTCCCCCAAACATCTTGCTATTATAAACCCATGATGCATCTACCTGGCATCGTGGGAAAATAACATGTGAAAAGTCTGTTGCTGGTTCGGCGAGCTTATTCGTCTCCTCGAGGGCTTCTGTGACCAGTTGTGCTATTCTCCAAGCTTCAGCTTCCGCCCTAGCCAAATGTAGGATGTCCAGGGCTGAGACATCCTTGTCATTGAAAACTTTTTCATTCCGAGCTTTCCATATATACCATAGTATCCATGGAAAAAATGAGAGGCTGGTATCAGATGATCCCATCTCTTTTGCGCGCCACAAGAGATAATCAAAGTTGTAGAACAAAGATGGTCTCGGAAACAATTCCGGAGATGTGTGAATATCCGAGAGGGACCAAGTTTGAGCTGCTGTGGGACATTCAAACAACATATGGTTAATGGTCTCTTCTTCGGTACCGCATCGTGGACAGGAGCGGACAGTTCCACAGTGTCTTTCTGCTAGACGAGTTCGAACCGGGGTGCAGCCTGCTACAGCTTGCCAGGCAAAGTGTTTTATCTTCCGTGATGTCTTCACGGTCCATATCTTAGACTTTATTGCATCCACACTGGGTTGTAGGATCTGTTGCGGCTCGAGTATATCTTTCAGCTGGACGGCGAGATCATAACCCGATTTAACGGAGTAGTTCCCTGACTTGGTATGCACCCAACAGAATCCATCTGGTCTATCTATACGACTTGGTCGTATTGTTTGAATCAGATTTATATCATTCACATCAAAAAGATCCACCAGTTTATCGAGAAGCCATTCTTTTGTAGCAGGGTCCATTAGTTGGGAGACAAGTAGCAGGGGATCACAGTATACACCACATTCTGTGGGAGGCCGCGGAGGTTCAGCGGGGATCCAGGGGTCCCGCCACACAAAGGTCATATCGCCTGAGCCAATAGATCTTCGAAGGCCCAATTTGAGAAGATCTTTGGCTTCTAAAATACTAGTCCAACCGTAAGATGGGTTATTTGATTTCTCCACCTCAAGTGGAGATGAATTTCGATAGTACCGTCCCTTTAGGATCCGTGCCAGAAGGGATGACGGGAATTTTAGGAGCCTCCATAGTTGCTTTGCGAGCAAGGCAAGGTTAAAAAGGCGTAAGTCTCGGAAACCTAAACCTCCTTTTTCCGCAGGAACACAAATTTTATCCCAGGCTATCCAATGAAGTCCACGACTATTCTGCTTATTGCTCCACCAGAAATTAGAGATAGCGCTTTGAAGTTTCTTTATGATCCCTTGGGGCAATAAAAAACATGACATGACGTACGTCGGCAAGGCTTGAGCAACAGATTTTAGAAGAACCTCCTTACCTCCTCGGGATAGTAGTCTAGATGACCAGGAGTTAACCCGATTGCTCAGCCGGTCCTGGACAAAAGCAAAGACCTGTTTCTTTGATCCATTGATCTTTTCTGGTAGTCCAAGATAAGTACCCATCCCGCCCTCCTTGTGGATGCCAAGAGTATGTTTCAAGGCGGTTCGTATATCTTGGGGTACCTTGCTGCCAAAAAAGATGGATGACTTTGTTGTATTCAATTGTTGGCCAGAGGCTAGGCCATAGCAATTGATTATTCGTAAAAGCTCTGCACATTGCAGGACATCTGCTTTACAGAAAAATAAACTATCATCCGCAAACAAAAGGTGTGAGATCGACGGACAGGCACGCGCAATCTTAAGCCCAGTGATTCTACCCGCTTCCTCTGCTCCTCGTAATTGCGCTATAAGAGCTTCAGTTAAAATGATGAAAAGGAATGGAGAAAGTGGGTCGCCTTGTCGAAGACCTCGCGAGGGAGTTATGTTCCCTTTTGCTTCGCCATTAATGAGTACTTGGTAAGAAACAGAGGAGATACATAGCATCATCCATTGGATCCATGACTCAGCGAAGCCAAGTTTAAGCATTAAAGCTCTTAGGAAGCTCCATTCTACGCGATCATACGCTTTACTCATATCCGTTTTGATAGCCACAAACTTGGTTTTGCACATGGAGTTAGTCCGTAGAGCGTGAAAGGCTTCTTGAGCAATAAGAATATTGTCTGTAATAAGACGTCGAGCCACAAAGGCTGATTGTGTTTCTGAGATAATCTTCGGAAGACATCTTTTCAGTCGATTACTGAGGATCTTGGAGATAATCTTATAACTAACATTGCATAGGCTGATGGGGCGGAATTCTGTCATATCCCGCGGCCTTTCTGTCTTTGGAATCAAGCAGATGTTCGTTAAGTTAAGTCTCGTATCTAGCCTGTTTGTAGAGAAGAATTGTTTCACCACTGCTATGACATCCGTAGCTGTTACGTCCCAAAAACGTTGATAGAAAAGACTTGTGATTCCATCCGGGCCAGGGGCTTTATCCGGGTTCATTTCTTTAATCGCACGCAATATCTCGTCATTTGACGGAGGTTTTGTCAGGGAGAGGTTCATCGCCGGAGTCACTTTCGGAGTGACAAAACGGAGAGCTTCTTCAAAGTCGTGTGGCCTCGAAGAGGAGAAGAGAGTGTGGAAATAGTCAGTAGCCGTCCGTTCAATGGTCTCCTGTTTTTCTGCCCACGAGCCATCAGGTCGCTTTATCTTGGTAATACGGTTGCCTGCTCTCCGTTTTTTTGTTGAGGCATGGAAGAATTTTGTATTTCGATCACCTTCTTTTAACCATGTGGAGCGGCTCTTTTGTTTCCAGAAAATCTCTTCATCCCTGTAAGCCGAACATAGGTTCTCTTTTAAGTGCATTATCTCCTCGTTTGATGCAGCATCCCCTGTTTGTGCTTCTTCTAGCTTTTCTTTCAGAGACTCTATGAGCTTTGCTGAGTTGGTTTTGTTCGATTTCTTCCACGCAGAGATAGCTCGACGGCATGAATTAATCTTGTCATAGATTTTACCCACGTTAGATTATGTGGTTTGGCCCCATCCCAGAGTAACCGAATCTTTGAACCCCTCTTTGCCTATCCATCTCTTGTCAAAGCGGAAGTTTCGATGTATCTTGGTCTTTTTCGATTGAATTCTGGCTAGCATTGGCCGATGATCTGATCCCCAAAGGTTTAAATACTCCACACTTGTGTGGGAAAAGGATTGATGCCAATCTTCGTTTCCAACAGCTCGATCCAGCCGGCATTGAACCTTCCCAGAGGAACGGTAGCCTATCCACGACAAGGGATTACCTGAATAATGAAAGTCAATCATTCCACAATTGTCCAGCATATTACGAAAAGGCAGAAAGGAAGCGGGAAGTCGGTTCGATCGAATTATTTATCCTTTTTTCATAGGGAAATTTTTTTTTTTTTTCCATGTAGAAGTTGATTTTATCCCTAAGATTTTTTTCTTTTTCTTAAAGACGGTTGACGAGATAGACCTATGGGGGTTATTGGATTGATGATTTAAGAGGATTTATTTTTTTTTCCAAATCACCTCTTATTGGATCTAGTATTTATAAAAATCACTAACAATCCAAGGTTATTGAACTAATCATTTGTACAAATTCCTTAAAATCTCCTCTTATTGGAAAATTAGGATTTCACTAATAAAAACTGTTTTGAAGGATTTGTGAGAGATTTTCTAGTTAAAAACAAAAGAATCCAAATACCACCTTATGAGGTGAGATTTTCCAAATCTTTTAAAACTTCATAGATTTGGATTTATCCAAATAACTCCAAATCATTGATACAATAAGCCCCCCTAGGCTATCTTTATTGGGGATAGCATTTAAAAAATATGCTAATTTCACCTCTAATATTAAAGGGTATATGGTGCCGAATATCATATTTTGTCTAGATTCGGCATCATTCTGCCGAGTATTCCAAAATTAATTCATGAAGTTTAGTATATGGTGTTAGAGTCCGAACACTTGTCTGAAATGATTCCTAACTAATATCGATCTAGAATACGCATAATAACATAGTCTCTAAGCATGTTAGAAATCTCATATTTGTAATAAGTTATGGCTTAATCTATACATATAATTTTATTAACTGTTTAAATCATGGGCTTCTAAACTTAAAAAACATATTTGATGATGAGTAAATTGGACCATTATCCTTTATAGTACATTTGTCTCATCTTGTTTCTGATGTAAAAGAACTAATTTTCGATTTAGGATTCTAATGTATTATGTGCACTATAAGGGTTTGATTGATTTTTTTCGTTATCACCCGCAAACACAGTTTTTAGGTGAAATTATGTAGATTGTAAAAAATATAGGTGGATAGAAGCGGAATTTGTATAGTGAAGGGAGTCTTAGGCTGATAGCCCGTAGTTAAAAGATAAAACTCTTTTCAACCCATGTTTAATAATTTTTTAGCTAAAACCAAAAAGTCACCTAACACTATCACACAATTTAGTATTAAAGATAAAAACAATTACTTGTACCATCACTTATTATTTGTAACACTATATAAAATTAGCATTTCACTTATACCATCGTTTCGGCATTTGTACTACAACTTTTTGTTGTAATGCTCATTTTTGTAATATTCATATTTTTGTAAGATCACAAATGTAACATATATCTTTATAATTGGTTACACATTAAGCATTACATTTTGTAATGCCTTAGTATTTTGTTACCAATCAAAGCCATTGTTATTATTATTTTGGTGCAGTATATCATGTCAACATTAATTATCCCAATATATATAAAAAAAGAAAAGTTTCACAAAATAAAAATTAAAAATAAAGTTACCCTAGCAGCCAAGCTTCCTAATCGATCAAAATTGTTTCTTTTTCTTAAATGATACTAAAAATTTAATATTTTGTCAACTATATAATTTTCATTTAGACAAACAAATATAAAATTATTTTAAGGTTTTGACAAGAAAGCTTTTTGAAAGTAAAATAATTCCCAAAATGAGCAAAAAAATGTGAAGTTAATGAAATAGCTGATAACGTTAGGCTAAACCTGATTAAGAAAAAAAAGCTTAAAACCCATTGGTTGACAATAAACGAAAACTGAAAGGGGACTCTCAAGAGCAACAACTTATAACTATTAACGTAGAAATGTAACTTTCAATCAAACAATGAACATTCCATTACTTGTTAGTTTTGATTTAGGGCTGATTGGCATGCAGACTTTGAGGACTTTTAGAATTTTAACAGTTTTCACGGTTTTTTTTACCAATCAAACTTTTAGAACTTTAAAATATTTAATAGTCATGAAAGTCGTCCACCAAAAAATTGTTCTTCACCGTGAGTTTTTTTTTTAAACCACTTTTTATGATTTTCATTTTCTCTCTTCCAAGACTTTTATCTTTTATTTTTATTTTAATTATTTTTATTCTATCTCATTCCCCTAAAAGAAATTAAAACTTACTTTGAACACAAAATTATATTTTATTAAAATAAAATTTTGATTAATTAATAATTAATATTTTTTCCTTTTTTTTAAGATCCATTTTCATATACTTTATAGTTAAAAATATTATTTTATTAAAATTTTGATATTTTAAATGTATTTTAATGTTATATAATTAGTTATCATAAATCAGACTTAAAAAAATATATTTGATTAAAAATATATATTTGTTAAAAAAATTTATTTTGTTAAAAAAAAAATTGACCAAAAATATAATATTTAAAAATAACAGTCAAAGTCTCTACAGTTTCTATTACCAATTAGACTTTCAAAAATATTAAAAGTAATAGTCATAGTTTTAACAGCCAAATTCTCTATGCGAAAAGCCAACAGTCACAGCTTAAAACACAGTCCTAAAGCCTTAGTAATGGATTATAAAGTTACCAAGATTTGTAAAAGTGAACTAATCTATACGCCAAAAAGTCTGAAAGGATACAAAATGATAATCAGAAAGCTTTGATGGGTCGTATTTTCGAAATACTATTTTGATATAAACTGGACCACTGCCCAAAACAGTTCAAAGAAGTCACAGAAAGTAGTTTATAATACTTTTTATAAATTTATTAGTTACTAACTTATTATCTAGGTCAATTCTCATATATACAGTATAACACTAAAAACAAGATTTTTTCCCCTTTGATATTATCACTAGTTTTTCCGTTCATACAATTTTTTCATGAAATAACATAAATTTAAAACTAATGTTAAATCTTCAAAACTAAAATTTAAATTTTCAAAACTAAAATCCCTTAATACTAAACCATAAACCCTACTATATACTAAACTCAAACACAAATATTTAGATTATAATTTTTAAAAAATTATAGTATGGATGAAAAAATAGTAGCATGAGAACAAAAAAACTAATGGTAGAAGAGGAAAAAATAATATTCTTAATGTTATTTAAAGAAAATTTTCTATTATTTTCTGTTGGATAATATATAAATTAATTGAAATAATGAAATACAATAATGTGAAACAGTACGTGGGCCACAAGAAACGGAGACTAAATTCAAAACACAGATTTGTCAGGACACGCAGACACCTACCTTCCTTTTTTAGTAAAACACTTCAAAAGTATCATTCCAAGTTTCCATCTATGTTAATACTTTTCTCCTAAATTCAGTTTTCTTTTGTCATATCTATCCCTATTTCTTTTCTATCCCTACCTTGTATCGTTTGAAATTGAACCAGTCTTGCTATCGTAGTTTCTAGTAGGATGGGGTATAATTTAAAAAAATTAATACTACATAGCCATATCTGAACTTGCATTTTTGTGTGTCTCGTCGATGTCTTGATTCATTCAACAAGAAATCTTGAAGAAAATGATTTATCTAGTAATTTAATGAAATATTGGAAATATAAAAGAAAAGTTTCACTTTGACTATACCTTTTGGAAAATGAACCTTCAAATATCCCAATCTATGTGAGAATATACTTTTTGGAAAATGAAAATTCACCTTTCACCAGATTATTTTCAGCGGTTAAAGACATATAGCTTCCTTTTTTTTCTAAAATTGATTAAAAGTTAATATTCATATCCAAAATATTATAACAGAAATTAATTATATTAAATTTGAAACTAATAAATATATCTTTCAAACCTTGAACCAATGAACCTACCGGAATGTAAAGAAAACGTATAAACCAATAATAGTTTTTAGTTTTTTAAAGATAGATTTAAATTAATAAAAAATTCAGATTTTATACAACATATAGGTGACTAGGTGTGTGAGTAGTATACAGTAGTTGTATACATAAATAAGACTAGTAATAAGGGCTTTTTAGTAAAGTATGATGTTTTTTAGTTTGTAATTGTAAATTCAGGCAACCTCAAGTTTATAATTAGGAAAGAAGGCAAATTGGAGAAAGAATAAAACTTTAATACAAAAGTAACCCTCTGAGTGAAGAGAGATAATGCTCGATTGGGGAAAAGCTTTTATTGATTGATGAGCTACAATAAATTACCCATTGACCTTCTTAAAAGCTTTTACTATCTCCGTCTAGCATTACCTTCATAAAAGCTTTTAATATCGATAACCAAAATGTTTTCATCTGTCTAATGACCAAAAATTACTTGAAATTATTCAAATTATTATAATATGATCAACTTTATTAGTAATATATATGTATGTTTTGTAAAATGTAATGTTATTTTGTGACCTATTGTGACGTGTTAGTCATTTTATAAAAAGATAGTTTTTAAAAAAATATATATATAGTGAAATTCTTGAAATTCTTAAAATTAGATGTGAGCAATATTTGTACGTAATACGATGTTTATTTAAAATAACTCCAACTCTTTATATTATAGAAAAAATTGGGTGATTTATTTAAAATCCTATATTATAACTTAAAATGCTATAAACAACATATGATTTATTTTCCAGTACATTTAACTTACACATCGTGTTTTAGTTTATAAACTTTAAGATTAGTTTAAATAGGATTTTAAGAATTCTAAATGGCGAAATTTCAAAATTATACTTTTTTAGGTGTCAGTTTCTATTTTCAAAACTAAACTTTTATCATTGAGTAAAAAAATTCTAAACCCTAAAAAATAAACTGTAAACCCCAAAAGAATTCTAAACATTTCCATTTCTCATTCCTCAACCCCAAAATCTAAAGCATAGTCAAATATTAGTGAACCCAAACATATATCTTAAAATTATAAAAATATATTTTTGAAAATTACTACATTAGAGGTGTAGTTTTTAAAATACACCTCTTGAAGTGTATTTCTTAAAATTTATCATTCTAAATTCTAAACCCAAAAGTATAAAATTTAAAATCTAAACTAGAAATCTTAAATCTTAAATCATAAATCCTAATATTTCAGTTTTTAACCATGTTCCCTAATGTGATCGCGTTTTGTTTCCGTACACCAGTGTGTGGTGTACGCGTTTTGATCCCGTACACCAATCATTTGTGTATGTGTTTTGTTTGTGTACACGTTTTGGCACCACACACCAGTTCACAGTGTATGTGTTTTGTACCCGTTCACCAGTCAGTGATGTACGCGTTTTGGCTCGTACACCAATATGTGGTGTACGAGTTTTGTTCCCGTACACCAGTCTGTGGTGTACGCGTTTTGTTCCCGTACACCAGTCTGTGTATGCGTTTTGTTCCCGTACACCAGTCCGTGGTGTACGCGTTTTGTTCCCGTACACCAGTCCGTGGTGTACGCGTTTTGTTCCCGTACACCAGTCTGTGGTGTACGCGTTTTGGCACCGTACCCCAGTCTATGGGCACCGTACACCAGTATGTTGGTCATAATTTGTGGACAATTCTCACATATACCACCAATATGTTTTTTTAATTACTCTCATACCATCACTTGTAAACCCTAAACCCTAAACTAAACCCTAAACCTTCAATACTAAACCCTAAACCATCAAAACTAAACCCTAAACCTTAAATACTAAACCCTAAACCCTAAATTCAAACCCAAACCCAAATATTTAAATTATAAATCCTTTTTAGAATTATAACATAATTAAACCATCAAAACTAAACCCTAAACCTTCAATACTAAACCCTAAACCATCAAAACTAAACCCTAAACCTTAAATACTAAACCCTAAACCCTAAATTCAAACCCAAACCCAAAATTTTAAATTATGAACACTTTTTAGAGTTATAACATAATGAAACCATCAAAACTAAACCCTAAACCTTACATCCTAAATAGTAAATACTAAACCCAAACCCAAATATTTAAATCATAAACATTTTTTAAAGTTTGTGGTATAATGGAAACATGATATGAGAGAAAAAAACTAGTGATGGTACGAGAGTAATTAAAAATAGTATCATGTGATATGATGATTTTTCTCTAATTTTGTAAAAATTATTATTTATATAAAATTAATATGTGTTTATTAGTGCATCTTACAAATTTACTTTAGTAATTTAAAATATATAAAAAACTCATCTTCATTTTTATGAACATCTCTACAATAATGTGCTATAATGAGTTTCTTCTATTTTAATTTTATTAAATAAACCTATGTATATTTTTATTGATAAATTTTATAAGTACCTATATATATTTTTGCGAGTTATTATTTTTATTAATAAAAATGATATACTAATTTAGTAACATTAAATACATAAAACTAAAATGAAAATGTTTAAAAAAATAATTGTAGATACAAACCAGAAAACTAAAATAATACATCTTACAAATTTACTTTAGCAATTTAAAATATATAAAAGACTCATCTTCATTTTTATGAATATCTCTATAATAATGTGCTATAATGAGTTTCTTCTATTTTAAATTTATTAAATAAACCTATGTATATTTTTATTGATAAATTTTATAAGTACTTATATATTTTTGTGAGTTATTATTTTTTATTAATAAAATGATATACTAATTTAGTAACATTAAATACATAAAACTAAAATGAAAATGTTTTAAAAAATAATTTTAGATAAAAACCAGAAAACTAAAATAATTACCATTTAAGTTTTTAACAAAACTTAAATCTACAGCATAATGAAAAATCAAACTCCAAAAACCGAAACCAAAATTAAAATCAAAATTATTAGGAAATTTAGAGTTTTCTAAAACCTAAAATTGAAAATTGATAACTTTTGAAGAGAAAAAAATTGCAGAATAAAGAAAAAATAAATTGAAGAAACAAGAGATTTGCTGTAATTTTATAAGAAAAACAAAAGTTAGAGAATAAAAAAAATATATATTAAAAGAGAGAATTAAAAGAGAAAAGTAAGATATTAAAAAGTTAAAAGAAAATGAAAAAGAAAGAAGATAGAGAACAATGACAAATTCGTAATAATCTTAATTTCTAAAGGGTCTTCTTGATATTTGCCAGTGGGGTCCACACAAAGTTGCCTATTTTTCCAATTTAAAACTCCAATGTGCCTCATTTGCTAATTCACATCTTGGAAAGTGCCTAGTTTACCAATTTTTCCTAGTAATAATGATAATCAAATAAAGCATTTTTAATCACATGATCAACAAACCGAGTATCCTATGACTATGAAAGTCTCAATTCTACAGATAAGATTTGTCCAATGCCAATATTATAGTCAGAGAAAAAAAAAAAACTCAATCCAGTAGAGCCTTGGATCAACATTTATACAGGGACATAGAGATAAGATAACATTCTATCTTTGAAGTCTTAAAATATTGAATTTTTATAAAACAATTAATTTCCAAACGAAGTGTCAAAAACCTATAGATACAGTGTATAGATATAGAAAGCAAAGCGGGGTCCGCACTCAACGCCATTATGATGACATCATCACATAAGACATAAACAAGAAACTTGAGTACTCCCTACGTTTCCTCTCTTCTTCTTCTTCATCTTCATTCCTCTATATAAACTCTTCCTTTCTCCTCGTCTGCTACTGTTCTCTCTAATCTTACAATCTAATTTCGACTTACTCAAAATTCAATATCATCTTCTAGTTTCTTCTCACAAATACTTATAAACCCCTGATTTCTGGAAAATGTCTGAAGAATTCGACGAATCTGAGATCATTTTCTCCGACAATTTCTTTCCAATTCGCCGGCGGGAGGACGTGAGCGAGAAAGAGAATCGCCCGGTCGATTTCCGAGAAAACTCCGAAAGAGTGAGGAACAAATCGAGGCGGAGCAAAACGACGCCGTTGCCTTCACCGGCGGCGGCGTTCTCGACTTCGCTTCCGGTGAATATACCGGGTAATATGATGCGGAGTTATTCGGAGGATGAATATTCCGATGACGGAGGAAGGAAAATGATTCCGCCGCATCTGATCATAGGACGGAGGATGGAAGGAGGTCAAATGGCGTTTTCCGTTTGTACAGGTAACGGAAGGACTCTCAAAGGACGGGATCTGAGCCGGGTTCGTAATTCGGTTCTCAGGTTAACCGGATTTTTGGAGGCTTAAATCGGACCGGCTACAGATTTTTATCAATTTTCAATCTTCCAATTTTTTTTTGGGTTTTAGGGGAAGAAATCAGCGGTTTCGTATTGTTTGTTAGTTTTAATTGAAGGTCAGAAGGAAAATGTCAAAAAAAAAAAACATTTCTTTCCTTGTTTATTTATTTAAATTCTTAATTTTGATTGTTCCCAAATGTAATAGGAAACTGAAGAAAAAATATATCATGTTACTTGTGATTTGAAATATCAAATGTTTCTTCACAGAAATTGAAATTCAGTGTTCATCAACTATATTCATTTTCCCTGTTGAAATTAGATTTGTTGTATAAAAAGTTATAGTGTTTTTTTTTTATTTTGTGTGTATGTATTATGAAGCTCTCTTGCAGAAGTTGGAATAAAAATTTGTTTTTCTCCAATTAAGATGAGGACAAAAGACTCAACAGAGCCAGCTGTTCGGTTGTAATTGATTGAGAGAGGGACATTTCTTGCCGGTGACATCAACTCTATGAAAATGCATTATTTTAAACTTAACTCAGTTCAGTATACATAGTTTTTTCATCATTTGATATAATATTCGTGGTGTAAAGTATTAAAACATTTTAAAGATGTATTTGTGAAAGCAAACGTTCCCTACTAAACACGAGTTTGATAGCGAAATGACATGGTCAAGTAAAGTTTTATTTTTTTTTTTTTTTTTTTCAACTAAGCTTGACATGGCCAAGTAAAGTTTATCTCCTTTTGGATCTACCTATCTAGTTATATCAGATTAATAAATTTTCTTGCTAAGCCATCGCTTTGGAATTTTAGCTGCTCGTGGATATACTTTGACATGATTATAAGCCAAGGAAAGGCACATGCATCTTATCCAGTAACTTTGTTACTGACTATATTATTCTTTATTTAAACTTTTGAGCTTGTTTTTCACATTCCAATTGCGATATCATATATATGTTTTAAACTTTCACAGATGATGTATAATAAAAATATATATAATGTAATATGCACGATCTTTGTTTAGGCAGCTTCTTTTTCCAATAATCATGCGTTTTTTTTTATAACTCATGGTTTTTTTTTTTTTTTTTTTTTTTTTTTTTAAACCGACAAGAAAATAATGCTTGTCACACTATAATTGCATAAAATTCTCCTTGTCTGTCAATCTGTCATTTAACAAAAAAAAAAAAGAAAAGACCAAGAAACTTTAATGCAATTATAGCGTGGCTTATTTTAAAAAAAATCGTTTTATTTTTACAGTAAACTGACGACGATTCATGAGTCTCATGTGTAATTAACAAAATTTCAATAAAGCAGAGAATATATATATCATATAATATATGATTGATGTTTACAACTGATGTTTCGCAACGATACCAAGATATGCATGCTACGGTGAGCCGATCAATAGTTTTTCTCTATCTTTTCAAATTAGAGTTTCCAGCACTAAAATTGTTGCGAGCAAAACTAACAAATTAAATTCTCCAAACTGATCATTTTTTACTTTGTATTTAACTAGTTAACTGCCAGAAGATAAAGTCAAGATAATGGGAAACAAACTCACTGTTAAATCCCTTGAGGATTTACTTATTTTTACTCTGCATTTGAGGATTTATGTAACCACGAACAGATCAAATCAAGATCATAAGTACATATATGATGGCTGATTGCAACATTGTTATTTCTGCCGATTATAATTTATAAACGAGAGTTACTCGAAATGTTTTCTTCCTCATAAAAGAGAAAAGCAAAAAAAAGTGTGATGAAAAAAAAAAAGAAAAAAAGTGTGATGACGTGGAGGTACAACTGGACCACGTGTGTGGTGGAAAGCAGAAAGTTCGAGTGGGATGATCAAAAGTGTCAGAATCTGATTGAACTCACACAAATGACATGTTCCATTGCATTCACGTGCATACCTTTTTAGCCACAATTCTCCCCTCAAATTTTATTACGTGAGCAATGCAAACAAATAAATACCAAATCATTGATACTGAAACTTAGCTTGTCTTTTTCTCAATCAATCCCTTGGAAGGTTCATGGTTTGGCCCACTATTACATTTATTGCAACACTATTGCTTTTGGATCTCTGCAACTTTCATTATGAAAATGATTTTCTGTGATTCCTCATAAAGATACCTTGCCAAGAAAACCTAATTTCCAAGAGATCACAAGTTGGGAATTGTTTCCCTAACCTATGAATACGAATCAAACTGTTGTGTAAAGAATCTATGAACAAGAATGTTCTACACAGTGAAAAGCTAACAGTTACAATACAACAACCATGTAGTGCGACCAAGAAGTTGTTTTCGTAGCAAAAGTAACTTACAAAATCTGAGCTCACAATCTCCTTGACTTTGTCACCGTTTCTCGGTTGCTTGACGCATAACCAAACTTGCTGAAGTCTGGTTTAGGAGATGATAACCTTTTTTTAGAGAAAACCAGAAACAGAAAACATATTATTGCATCAATCACCACATAACTATTGAAGCTCGTAAACTTTAAGAGGTCAAAATGTTTACCCTTTGGACAGACAATTGTTGCGGATATCTTTGAAAGGGGCACGGAGACCGCTAGCACGAGATCCAGGCCCAGAATATCTGAAAGATGATATAGCCGAGACAAATCTTTCCACTGATTTCTCTGCTATTTCTGAGTAATGCCCTATATGTGAAATGTTTGATCCAAACTTCTCAGCATCATCAGTTTCAACTGATGTTTCTGCATTTACAGCTTCACAGGATAGTATAGGCCAAAAAAGAAAAAACGTTTTAGTCGAAGATACTATTGGTTATACATCCAACAATATACAGATAAAGGAATTAATGGGGCAGGTTCCTATAATTACCAGGATCAATTTCATCCATGCGCATGTGCTTGGGGTTGAAATTTTCCTGAAAATAGTTAGAAAAGTTGATAAATTGCTTGATTGATGACAGCATAGGCGGCAAAGAATAGTACAATACTATCTACCTTCTGAAGGTTTTCATATGAGTCAAGCTTCCTTTTTCCAGTTGCAGCTCCTGAGAAACTATTACTGGGAATGGAAGAGAGAGGCATAACATTCTCGGGAGTACCAAAGGCAGAAACGACCTCAACAGATGGGTTATGATCTTCTTTACCAATCTGATGGTTCATCTTGTGGATGTTTGTTGTTCCCTCAGCCACCTTGTTCATGGTAGAGAAACTCGCTTCTTTGGCATCTTCATGATCCTTGTAGATTTGTTCTTGATGGAAACATGGACTTGTTGCTATAGCTCTGTGTCTATCGTCACTTCCAGACACGCTCGACTTGTTTATTGCAGTTTTAACTGACTTTCTCTGACTAATCGTAGAGCAATCATTGAGACATTGGGTCGATTGTTTAAGACTTTTGTCCTCCTGCTTCTGCTTAAAATACTTGCTTCTTACTACAACCTTTACACTATTTGTCTTCGGCCTCTCCACTTGCTGTTCGACGTACTTATGATCAAGGTCCTTGTGATTCCTTTCCATTGCATCTAAAAGATTTTGACACGTAAAAGAGGATAGAAGTTCAGAGTCTAATTCCTTTTCAGTTTTGAACATAAAAGCAATTGTACCATCGTTGGGTGACTCTCTTTTCTTTGCAGCTTTGCTCGCACAAGCATTCTCACCCTAAAGACACAAAGAGATTAGAACTTGTGATACGACTTCCGAAACCTAAAATGTGGTTCTAGTTTCTTACCAAGCTGTAAACCGGGGATGCATCTGTTGTCTGACTCGAAGGAGCATCCACATCTGTTGCATTATTCTCAGGAGTGCTTGGAGACTCCTCTCTCGGGGTCAAAGACATTGGTGATATCCTCGGAGACTTGAATTTTCTTTTTGCCTCAAGAGATGCAAAGCCTTTCAGATGTTAAGTGAAGAACAAGTAGTCCAGATCAAACATCCCCAGTGTCAACAGTTATTTAAACTATTGAAGATATACAGGACGTACTTAATCAAGAAAAATCTTACTAAACCAAATGAACTAAGTTCCAAATGTAATGAACAGTTAAGAAATATAAGATAAGGGATGTAACATTGAAGGATACAGAAATACTTGGTGAGAAGGTTTTTCTGGACTGGCAAATCAAGCTTTTTCTTCAGATTTTCAGGTTTGAAACTTTTAGGACGGGGAATATCATCAACAGCCAATTTAGGAGTAACACTCTCAGCCTAAGTTAAGAAAACAAGACAGCAGATCAAGAAAACAACTCTGGGAGGAAAAGAACGGAGAGATTAGAAATATAGCATTTTGTACCTGGAACGGCAACTGTGTGAATGGATCAAGCTGGCCCAGTGCTATACCCTTAGCAATATGTTGTGGCATTGATGTGAAGGACGTTAAAGAATTCAATTAAAATGTATTCCTTAATCAGTCTTCATAAACATGCCAGTGCCTAAAATTAAGAGACTTGTCTCAAAAGGATATGGGCCTACAAAATCTGAATCTTCACCAATGTCTTCAGAAATGTCAGACAAGTGAATAATATCTTCAGCTTTTGGGTCATAGACCCGTTGATGCTTGAAAGTCAGCATAGCTTTCTTGAATGACTCTTCATAAAGAGGAGGAACTGAAACTGTGCTGTACTTTAAGTGCTTAATCACCTGAAAGAGAACTAGCCACACATCACACAAGCGAACTTTTTCCAGAAATATGTCTACATGATTGATGTCGGAGAATCTTAACTAGTTTTGTAAGAACTGGTGGTATACTATCCAGATTTTGAAATTAATCACACTCTTGCTTTACCAAATTCCGTGTTGCAAGATAAAATCAAGTGAGAAAAGAATGTGTACCCTGTCATAACTTCTGAACTTTGTAATGAGTGTATGAGCTCTTTTGAGTCCCATTCCTGGAAGTGACTGCAAATAATCACAGCCACTCAATATGCACATCTCGAGAAGCATCTGGCTTGAAAAAGCAGAAAGATTGAGCTCCTTATTTTTGGGTAGCTTGGAGGCTTGAAAGTCAACACCATGACCAAACTTGTCCATTTTAAAGATGATCTGCGACATAGAAATCGGCAGTTGAAGGCAGCAATGGTAATACACCGGTATGGATAAGAAGAAATTGACATTATCTCTACCAGTAAAGAAAAGAGGAAGTACTGATGAACTGCGAATGCTCTGATGCAGAGTATAGCAGAAAACTTACTCTTGGGCAGCCAAAAGGAATGAGATCAGAATCCTCAGTGATAATGGCATCAACTTGCTTAGTAATAGCCAAAAATGTCATCTGTGCATCGGCTTCGTAAGGAGCAACAACGTAATCAACATTCTCCTGCCTCAGAACCTGTATCAACTCATGTGCAATAGAAGGTGAAATGTCAACAGCCTTTTGATAGCACTCATAAGCAGCCGAGGAGTTTCCATTTGCTTCATGCTCCAACGCACGTGCAAGATTCTCTTTTCTGGACCTGAACATAGAAAAGAAGAAGACTTGGAGTGAAACTTGTTAAATGAAGACCAAGTAACAAACATAGATTCGCACACTGTGTGTGCTTCAACTAGTGAGCTAATGTCATACCTAGCACGCTTGTTCTCTTGTTCTAGTTTCATTGGTAACGGACCTCCATCGAAGACAAGAATAGGCTTCACTCCATGATGACGAAGCAAATTCACTCTATGCATACAGTATTGAATATGCCTGAAAGATTAGACATAGACAACATATCTTAAAGATCAACTAGAGAAATCACAATTACTATTTGGTTAGCAAATAGAATTAATGTGTCAAATAGTATCTGGCTTCAGAAAGAGATGCGTCAAGTTAGACAGGAATCACCTTAATTCAAGCCACAATCCTTCATGTCTAAACGAAGTATATCTATCAATCACATATAAACCCTACTGAATCTTCACGAGAAAAAAAAAAAAAAAACTTGATTTTTCAGGACAATACAGTTCGAGAGGAAGAAACCCAATTTCTAAATTTGGGGGAAAACAAAAATCAATCGATCTACATCCCGGCCGGATTCATTAAGCAATTTGAGAGAGGGAGAGAGAGAACCTCGTGGTGGGTAAACCCTTGCAGAGTTCTCGGCTACAAGAGAGAGCGCCTTTGTGTAGCCATGAATATGTATCGACGGCGACGATTGAACCCTCGAGCTCCTTGATATGTATCGGAACCATAATCGATTTCAGCAACGGCAAAAGCCCTTGAATACCCATTTCCCCCTCTTCCTGTTCCAATACGATTTTCGAAGTACGAAGATAAACCCTAATTTCGCCCTGACGATAACATTTCAGGACTGTATCGACAATGGAGGATTGGTTTTTCCTTGGCTAATTTTCACAGATCTGGCGGGAAAAATTATAATTGGGGAATTTTTTTGGGGACCAATTGTCTCTGTGGAAAACAGAAAGTTTAATTTGGGCTTTAAGTGAGTGTTTTTTCTCTAAACATTATTTTATTGGGCCTAGACGTTCACTTTGACAGCTATTCTTTTATTTGGTATAAATTCTAAATTTAATTTATTTGATTGTAAAACTATTTGAGTAGACGTACTAAGAATTTGAAGAACATCAACAAGATTTATCTTTTTCGATATGTTCTTAGAACGGTTGAGGACTCCAAACCAGAAAAATCGAGTTTACAAAATATAAATCATAAAAGAAATATCGAGCACTATGTGTTAGTTTGTTTGCTTTGGATATTAAAATATGTACACACTAAAAAAAAAATCTCTTGCATTTATCTATTTATGATGGAAAATGCTAGCCACTCTTCTGATGATGTCGGAATAGTATGTGGAGTAATCAGATAGGCATATAATTATCGATTCATATTCCATATCATAGTATAGAAATTCAACTGAACACTAACTTAATCGTGCTGGAATGGAACACCATGTTGGCATATTTACTGCATGTTACAATTGCACTCAATCAAGAATTCAAGATCACAAAAATATATAAATTGACAAACATCAAAATAAATCAATAAGTTTACTATGCAGATCAACCAAATACAAATGAACTGTATTAAAATAAGTCAATCTAAACTATAAATAAATTGACTAGCATAAAGTGTAAATTGACAATTCAAACAAATCGATTTTATTAATAAGTTAACAAATAAAGATATAAATTTACCAATGCAAATAAGTTGACATAAATAAAATATAAATCGATTGATAAAATATAAATCGACAATTTAGATAAATCATTTCTTAATTTTTTGCTAAAATAATAAATCCTTTATTAATTAATTCTTGTAACAGTTTTATTACGTAATACGTATGTTTTTCTCTTGGTAAAAAATAAGGTAGAACAAAATATAAATTTGAGCATATAACCGAATTATTGATGCGTAAAGTTTTGATATGATCATAATATATTTCCACTCAACTAACCTTCACACTAATGTGGTTGCACTAAAGTATAACCTAATCTTTAAAAGTGTATTTCATCAACCGAACTAAACCAGACAACAATCCCAACACATATCGGTTTCGTGCCTCGCAAGGAATCATCTGAAAGTTCTCTTTGGTGCCTCTCGTAATTAACTCTGTTTCCTCTTAAAACCCATCGCCCTCTTTTCTTTTAATCCCAAGATCTCGTAATGAGTCTCTCATTTCACTCAGATCGTGAAATTCAACAGTACGTTTGACCTGAAGAAAATCAGAAAACCTCACATGAGAATCTTCTTCCTGTATTTGACATAGAAATGACAAAAATCTTGATGATTCAACATTCAATACCTGATCAAGACTCGATCGAGCCTCCCTCCTCTCCCTCTCAATATCTCTCCGACTCTGTTCCTCCTGATTCTGCTGATCATGCGTATCTACGTTCTCATTCTCTTGCACCACCTGAGAATAAGCATATCAAATGAGAAATGGCAGTAACTTCTGCTCTCTTCTCTCCTGGACTCTGTTTCATCATATTATCAACGAAATTATAAAGAAACAAAATCAGGTCTCGTTTCAGTTTCTTCACCCTTAATCTCTGTTGTTTCAGAATCTCTTGATCCTCTCTCCTATGCCTCTCCATGTTATCTTCCCGTCTCTGTTTCTGCAGATTGTCTTGACCCTCTCTCTCCTCAATCTGTGCTCCAACATTTATTTGGAGGAAAAAGAAAACAAGCCAAGGACTCAGGATCATAAGTGACTGAAGTCAGGAAAACAAAATACTGCAAGAACAAAGTCAGGTCCTTTTCAGTTTCTTTACTTACCCTCCACTCTGCTCTGGATCTTGACTCGGTTTCGTATCTTCTCAGAGTTGTCTCATCAAATCTCCGTTCGTATTCACTCGCTCTCCAATCCCTAGTTCTAGCCTAAACATAAATAAAAGAAAGACGAAACTTTGAATCAAACTAATACAAGAAACGCACCTCACAAATCGTCATAGCACTCTTCTCTGAGTGCAAGTTCCTATTAAGATGTTTCTCACCTGTGGAATATGAGAAGGATGATTGTAAAGGCAACTTGTTCCATAGCGACACTGACCATTTCTTAGAAAATCTTTTTCACTGCGATGACTTCTTGGATACGCACTCCATTCGTGTCTCCCCTGAGTTCTTTCATCAAATCTTCGTCTGGATTCACTCCTCTCTCTCCAATCCGTAGATCTATCCTGAACAATCAAAATTAGAAAAAGAAAAAGTTAAGATCAAACAAAGCATACTAACTGTGGATAAAGAAAGTTAGTTTCTTTACCCTCTGCCGATGCCAAAATCTCGACTCTGTTTCGTGGCTTCTCCTCGGGATATCAACATCTCTCGGCCTCTGTTGTTGCAGATTCACTCGTACGTCTGCGTCGGAATCTTTTTGTGATCACGAGTCTATTAGAGTATAGGTTAATTATGTAAATAACCTCAATTGTATAGTCTTTTATTTAGCTTCTCATAGTAGTATATATACAGTGTATGTGCAGTGTATGTGCAGTCATTTACATTTAGTGAAGATAATTTTCCATACTTTGCGGTATTCTGTTATGGTATCAGAGCGGTGAGATCATTCCTCTTTTCCGTCTTCATTCATTTCGATCTTTGACCTCGATTGATCGGATCTTTCTTCTGATTGATCTTTCTTCTTCGATTTTCTTCTTGGTTCTGAAAATCGATCGCTCTTTTTCTCCGATTCTCAGGGATTTTTCTCGTTTCCGCTCCCTTTTTGGGTATTTTCTTCGCTTTCACGTCTTTCTCCACTCCGATTGTTCGGCAGCTTGTTTCTCGACCAGCTCGTCTTCTTTTTCAAGCTCCGATCCATCATCCATGGGAAACGAAAGTGTAATTCCAAATATCGCTCTGACACTCCGGATCCAGCGGTGGATGATTCTGTTCTGCATCCAAATCTTCTTCAATGGAACTCTTCACGCCGTGAAGCCTCTGGTTCCTCCGATCGTCGTGCCAACTTTTCTCCTCATCCTACGTCTGCCATTCGAGCTTCTCAGAGTTTTGAGGTATCCGATTCTTCTGATAATCTCCATAGTCCTTATCATCTTCATAGTTCGGATCATCCTGGCCTAGTTTTAGCTTCGAAACTTCTCGATGGAACGAACTATGGTCTTTGGCTTGTCGCTATGACCAATAGCCTTGAAGCAAAGAATAAGATCAGATTTATTGATGGATCTATTCGGATTCCTACTGAGAATGATCCCTAATATAAAATTTGGTGTCGTTGCAATTCTATGGTCAAATCGTGGTTGCTTAACAGTGTTATGAAGAAGATCTATGCTAGTATCCTGTATTTTCGTGTTTCTGCTGATATATGGAAGGATCTGCACACAAGGTTCCATAAATCTAACCTCCCACGCTTGTACAAGCTTCGTCATCAGCTTCATTCTCTCCGACAGGGCACTATGGATCTCTCTTCCTATCACACTCAGACTCAGACCTATTGGGAGGAGCTATCTAGTCTCCAACTGACGTCCAGAACTGTTGAGGCTCTTCTCGCTGAAAGAGAGACCAATCGGGTCATTGATTTTCTCATGGGGCTCAATGATTGCTATGATAACATCAGGAGCCAAATCTTGATGAAGAAAACTCTTCCCAGTCTCTCTGAAGTTTTCAACATTTTGGACAATGATGATTCTCAACGTTCTGCTCGGACTGTTCCAAAGCTTTCTGCATTTCAGGTTGCTTCTAACTCATATGCTCTTCATGCATATCAGAAATCTCGACCAGTTTGCTCTCATTGTGGTGGTCTCGGCCATATAGTGGACAGGTGCTACAAGAAGCATGGGTATCCTCCTGGTTTGAAGAACAAAGGGATATTCCAGAAGCCATCTATCTCCACGAACATGATCATTAATCTTGAACCATCTGTGACTCAGTCTGAATCTGCTCCTTCAGTTAATTCTGCAAATGTTCCTCCTGCTGCTCTTACTCCTGATCAGATGCAGCAGTTCATTGCTTACTGTAGCACTCAACTCCACAACCACAGCATTACTCCGCCTACTCCTGCACCAGAAGGACTTCCTACCTCCACTTTAGCTGTACCATCCACTTCTAAAGTGTTTGGTACGTTCCTTCCTCTTTACACTTTCTTTGTTCTTGGCATTTCCTCTGTGCCTTTCCTCTGGCGATGCTATAGTTTCCGCGGACTCTTGGATAATTGACTTAGGCGCAACTCACCATGTTTCCTACTGTTCATCCCTCTTTTCCACCTTTTCCCCTCTTACTGATACTTTTGTCACTCTTCCTTCTGGAATATCAGAGAGCATTATTGGAATAGGTTCAATTGCACTTAGTGATGAAACAGTGTTGAAATATGTGTTGCTTGTTCCTGCTTTTCGCTTTAACCTGTTGAGTGTTAGTTCTTTTACTAGCAACATTGATTCTATGGTTAGTTTTACATCCAAGTCTTGCTTCATACAGGATCTTACTCGGGCATTGATGATTGGCAAGGGTAGACGCATTTCAAATCTTTATATTTTGGAGTCTGGTTTTTTAGGAACTACTCCTTTTTCAGGTAATAAGCTAGTTTGTTCTAGTGTTGCGGATGCTGATACTTGGCATGTTCGCCTTGGTCATCCTGCTCTTTCTAAGCTAGATTTACTTTCATCGCATTTACATATCTCTTCATCCAAAACAGCTAGTTCTCATTGCGAAGTTTGTTACCTAGCTAAGCAAAAACGTTTGTCTTTTCCAGATTCAAATAAAACGAGTGATGAACCTTTTGATTTGTTGCATACTGATGTTTGGGGGCCTTTTTTCTGTTGCCACACCTGAAGGTTTTAGATACTTTCTCACTATTGTTGATGATCATAGTCGGTCTACTTGGGTTTATTTGCTGAGATTGAAATCTGATCACGTTTTCCCGTCTTTTTTAACTATGATTGAGAACCAATTTAACAAGAGAGTCAAATCTCTTAGGTCCGACAATGCTCCTGAACTATCTCTTACAACCCTTTATAAAGACAAAGGTATCATCCCTTTCCATTCATGTCCTGAAACCCCGGAAAAAAATTCTATCGTTGAGCGTAAACACCAACATATTCTTAACGTTGCTCGAGCCTTGTTGTTTCAATCCCATATCCCTCTTCCTTATTGGGGTGAATGTGTGCTCTTTGCAGTGTTCCTCATCAACAGAATCCCTTCTCCCGTTATCAAAAACAAATCTCCTTTTGAAATTCTTACCTCTAAAGCCCCTGCCTATGACCAACTCAAAACTTTTGGTTGCCTTTGTTATAAAAGCACCTCTCCAAAGGGTCGCACTAAATTCGATCCATGTGCCAAAGCTTGTGTGTTCTTAGGCTATCCTGCAGGATTCAAGGGTTACAAATTACTCGATCTCGAAACCAATAACATATTAGCATCTCCATTTCTCGACATGTCATTTTTCATGAAAACATTTTTCCTTTTGCTGTTTCCTCTGTTTCCGATACAACAAATGCTTTCTTTCCTTGTCCTGTTATTCCTGATGATCGTTTACCTTCTGTGAACACATCTTCTGATGATCCTTCGCACCTTGTGCAATCATCTTCCGATGAGAGTTCGCCTTTGGCAATTTCATCTTCCCGTACCCGTAAACCACCCACTTACTTACAGGACTATCACTGTAATTTATCTTCATTGTATCCTCTTTCTAGATATCTCTCTTATAATAAATTATCTTCTCTTCACTTTGCTTTTATCAACTCCGTTCTCCTTTGTTCTGAACCCCTAACTTTTCGTGAGGCTAAGAAGTCTAAGGAGTGGTGTTATGCTGTGGATGAGGAGTGTAGTTCTTTGGAAAGCCTTGATACATGGGACATTTGCTTATTACCTGAAGGTAAAGAAACGGTGGGTTGCAAATGGGTTTTCAAACTGAAGCTTCACTCTGATGGCACTCTACAACGTCACAAAGCTCGTTTGGTAGCAAAGGGCTACACTCAGCAAGAAGGTATTGATTTTGAAGACGCATTTTCCCCTGTTGCAAAGATGGTTACTGTTAAGATGATTCTTGCTCTTGCGGCCAAGAAAGGTTGGATTCTCCATCAGCTTGACATTTCCAATGCCTTCTTAAATGGTGACTTAAGTGAAGAAATATACATGGATTTACCTCATGGATACGCATAAAGAAAGGGGGACTCTATTCCTGCCAATGCAGTTCTACGGTTGAAAAAGTCCCTCTATGGTTTAAAACAAGCATCCCGTCAGTGGTTTCTCAAGTTTTCTTCTGTTCTTCTTGGTCTTGCTTTCCAGAAAATCCATGGTGATCATACGTTGTTTATGAGTGTTACTGATACTAAATATATGGCTATTCTGTTATACGTTGATGATATTCTCATCGCTAGTAGTCGAGAGAGTGCAGTCTTCGATTTTGTGGTGTCTCTTCGAGATCATTTCAAGCTTCGTGACTTGGGTGAGATGAAATATTTTCTCGGTCTTGAGATTGCGAGAGCTGCTTCTGGTATCTCCGTTGGACAACATAAATACGTTCTAGAAATCCTTCGGGATAGTGGTCTCACTGGTTGTAAACCATCTTCCATTCCGATGGACCCAAGTAATAAACTATCTTCAGAATCTGGTGAACCATTACCTAATGCCGAGGTCTATCGTCGTTTGGTGGGGAAACTGATGTACCTCACCATCACTCGTCCTGACATCTCCTTTGCAGTAAACAAACTCTGTCAATTCTCATATGCTCCACGAACTACTCATCTTAAAGCTGCACACAGGGTTTTACAATACTTAAAAGGGACTATTGGCCAGAGTCTCTTATATCCGGCTGATGATGACTTTCAAGTCAAAGCTTTCTGCGATTCTGACTATGCACAGTGTCCTAATACTCGTCGCTCCGTCAGTGGCTTATGCGTGTTCATTGGTCAGTCCCTTAGAGCATGGGCATTGGAGAGCTCCATATCGAACTCTTTAACAAATTTTAATAATAAAAATATTAGTATTTTAATTTAACAGTTTTTGTAACAATTTCAGAATTTTGAGCTATGCATTGCAGAGACTATAAAAAGTTCTTAAAATCAACCATTATCATCAGCTCCTTGAATCTAGGCTAGCCAAATCATGTCATTAGATCGTCAAAACTGAACTAAGATGAGACAATAACGAATAATGTTTGTTCCACCAAGAAATGGCCCATGACACAGCTATAGGCAGGAAAAAGGTAGAGGATAGGTTTAAAACAGTGAACGAATGGAATGTGAAACACACCTGCGCTTCTCTTTCATTTGTTTTACAGCATCTGCTAAATCGTGACTTTGGAGTTCTTCTGCATCTTGAAACTTGAGAAATTCATCACCTCCATGCCCAGTCATGCCCAGTCTAAACCCGTAAGAAGTGTTCAACTGTAACCTCATACCCACGATAATCTACCTGAGTGAAAATGGTTTCATACAATCAGCCCTTTCTGGATAAACATGACTGTACTTTACGGGCCGTGAGCAATCAAATGGCAAACACAGAAGAGAGAGGATCGCACAAACATAGCAATTTTTAATGATTATGTGCTTACAAATAAGAACTTTATTGTGCTAAACCCTTGGAGAAGTATCTTTCAACCATAAATTTACCTCAACGTTATCTCCGTACAGGTTAAGTTTGTAATTTTCATTGTTAAAAACTTGAGCAGGAGATTCATTTCTAGCAATTGAAACATGTTTCTCAGTAGAGGATACCACTCTCAATCAATTAAGCATAACTCTAGCAAATCCTAAAGTATTGTGAGCAGAATTAAGATCAGACACAATCTGGAAAATTGAGAACAACATGGAGATACTGAAATGAAGAACGAATCAGACACAACAAATAAATATTTAGGAATGAGAGAGGATTGTGGGTTTTACCAGAAGCGAGAAGTGCAGACCAAGACAGCCCAATTGTTCGTGTGAATAGTCGTATCTCCGGAAGAGGAGCCAAACGAGTAGCAGAGAATCGCCGATAGCGACGCCAGGATGTCGGATTGGGTTCAATTCGTTGTCACAAAGAGAAAACAGCCGAAGGAGAACGAGAAGAAGAAGAAGAACGTCGAACAAGAACGAATCGGAGATCGAAGAGGAAGGATTTGGAGCAGAAATTCAAATCAGAGAAGAAACTGAGAAAACGAAGAAAAAGAATTTCGCGAGTAGAACCGTCTCTCGACCTCTTCCGGGAGAGACGTCTCTGGGCTTTAGGCTTGCCATGTAGGTAAATGTTTTCTTTTTTTATTTTCTTTTGGGCTAAAGAACCTTCCAAAAACTCTGCAATGCCCATGCTCTTATATCCTGGAAATCAAAGAAACAACAGGTTGTTTCTAAGTCCTCTGCTGAGGCAGAATACCAAGCACTGTCCTTCACAGCTGATGAAATCGTGTGGATTTCTCGAATACTCACTGACATGGGTATTCATTCTCCTTCCCCTCTGGTCCTATATTGTGATAGTACAGCTGCTCTACACATTGCCAAGAATCCGGTCTTCCACGAGAGGACCAAACACATAGAGAAAGACTGTCACTCTATCCGTGAGAAGCTTGAAGCTGGCCTTCTGAAAACTCTTCATGTTAACTCAGAAAATCAGTTGGCTGATTCTTTCACGAAGCCTCTCTATCCATCTCTTTTCCATCGCCTTATGTCCAAGATGGGTCTTCACAATCTAATGACGCCATCTTGAGGGGGACTATTAGAGTATAGGTTAATTATGTAATTAACCTCAATTGTATAGTCTTTTATTTAGCTTCTCATAGTAGTATAAATACAGTGTATGTGCAGTCATTTACATTTAATGAAGATAATTTTCCATACTTTGCGGTATTCTGTTAGAGTATGATCCGCTTCGTTTATTCTTGAACCCTAGTCTTCGTTTCCCTGAGAAATTCGTATCTGACTCTTGTTTCATCATAATAATAAAGAAGAACAGAGTAAGTTCTTGTTCAGTTTCTTTACCCTACTCTCTGGAGAGAATCTTGACTCTGTTTCGCGTCTCCGACTAGTTCTCTCATTAGACCTTGTCACGGATTCACTCGGCCTCACTCGTCCATAAGATCTTTCTCGACTCTGTTTCATGGCGTCTTTATCATAAATTTGAAAGAGTGAAACCGAGGCGCCGTATCAATTGAGAAGAGTCATAGTAAGAACATTATCGCCCAAGTTTGGATCAGAAGAGTAAGTTTCACCTTTGTTTTCTTCCATGGATCTCGACTATGTTCTTGCATAGCAAGTTCTCGTTGCTTTGGCCTCTTCCCCTGTTTTCTCTGACTTCTTTCTTCAATCCTCTCTCTTAGCTTCTTTCTCTGTTTGCTGAAATCAAATTAAAGCATGGTTTAATTCCTTAATATTTTGTCTTTTCAGTTTGCACACGTCATAATTATTTCTTTTGGCGGTAAATGGTTTTCGGGTAAATTTATGGATTTAAATTTCTTATTCATAAAACTATAACGTTATATAACTTATAACCAATAACCGACTTCCGAATAATACATTTAACACGAACATATGATTGTGATTGTGATCATGGTAAGAATCTAATTTCGCAATTCCTTAAAAAGTAGTACTAAATAGTCAAGATTCAATACTCATTAATAAAATACACTTTTGAAATGGTAACAAAAAATGAAAAAAAAAGGAGAGATAATTCATTCAATTGCCATAGGCATCGAAATCAGTGAAATAGTTCAACATGACTTAAAATCCAAAAACATTGAATAAATTTACGGGCTTATACCTGGCTATAAGCTCGAATTTATCCGAAACTCAAATCTTTAGAAGTTAATTTAACGAAGGCGACAAAAACAAGAATAACAAGTAACAACAACAACCACGAGACTGAAAATTACGAAAGTTTCTCAACAGATATCAGCTTCTTGGGTTCCAAGAAATCTGAGAGTTCTCTTTGGTTAAACCCATTGCTCTCCATAAATTTGACTCCGATTTCTGCTAAGGTCTGTCTGACACGAATCGCTTCATCGAAGTGAACAGTTTGTTGGACCTGAAGAAAACCAATTAAAAAAAAAAAAAAAAACAATTGAGAGAAATTATGTTAGATGAGTCAATTCAACACCTGATCAAGTCTCAAACGAGCCTCCCTCCTCTGCTTCTCAATATCTCTCTTTCTCTCTTCCTCCAGATTCTGTTGATCATTTTGATTCTCTTGCACATCCTGAGATGCAGAAAATTAGCAAATCAAATGATAATTCACAGAGGAAACTCTGTTTCCGTTTCTTTTACCTTGAATGCTTCTTCGTGCAGATTGTCTCGAGCCTCTCTCCTCTTCTTTTCAATACTTTCCCGTCTCTGTTGCTGAATAGTTTTTGTCTGAGAATTGAAATATAAGTAACTTAAATTAAAAGCAGTAGATAAAAATACAAAAGATGACATTTGGTTATAATTACCCTCTTCTCTGGCCTTGAACTTGACTCTGTTTCGTATCTCCTCTGACTCTGAAGAAAAGACTCAATTTGTAAGGCTTTCACATTTGGATGATAAGAATAGTATATAGTAATTTGAAATTGGAATTACCTGACGCATAGGTCCTGCAATATCCCTTTCCATTGAATGATCATACACACACTCTGAGCCAAACTTACAATATCCAATCAAAAGATACTGCAAACGAATTACATATAGAAGAACAAATTGTTACCTCTTAAATGAAGTTATAATACTAGAACCAACTTGTGCTACTTTTGATAGATGGACAATAATTAAGCTTAAGTCAAATGCATAACACTCAACAAAATATCATTTTAATTCACTCTATAAATGCACTCGTACCCTGCATTTTGGCAGCTTAATCTTCGCAGCTGGAATCTCCTGTTAAGATATTTCAAACCAATAAGCCACATATAAGGAACATTGCAACTTAGAATAAGCTAAATAGATCATTTTGTTTCTCACCTTTGGATGATTGTAACAGCAACTTTCTCCGAAGCCACATTTACCAGTTTTCACATAAAACTGGCAGTCTGGTTCATCGGGACGAACTGGATGCTCACTCGATTGCGGCATCCCGCTTTCATTTTCTTTCATCCTCCTTAAGAAATCTAAGTATCGTACCAAACATTACATCATTATTCATAATATACAAAATTGGATCACTAGATACATAAGCAATATTTTAACAAAAAAATGCATTGATTCTTCATGTTTCGAAATGCTATAAAAGTTAAAAAAAACTGAATCTGAATTCTGAAATATCCATCGAGAAATCACAATGAGGCCACTAATAGTTCAACACTTGAGCGGGATTTGATCTGTTGCCTAGATTAATATGGCAGATTCTCAACCATATGAAACTCCTAGCCCACTTTGACTTTTGAAAATTTCTTAATCCAAAACTCTAGAGGTCATGTTTGAAATTAATCAGACGTCCTAGGATGTGCATATGCATGTTTGTAATTAATCAAACTACGATTTGAAAAAAGGGTTTCCCCCGGATTTTGATTTCTTCACATTTTAGTTAGTCTTTTGGAGAAAGCTTTCAATGCATAAAGCACCCTAAAACAATTATAACAAGTAACAAACTTACTTTTACAGCAGAAATCGTCGAATCGCTTTCAAGATCAAAAATATTTATCACGGCAATGAAGAACCCAAAAAAATTTCTTTGAATGATAATTTATATGTCATTTATGGTCTACAAAAACATCTCATTTATGTTGTTACCTAAAATTTTGACATAGAATTGATAAAAATAACATAGATAAAAAAACACGTGTTTTGTTTCACATCAATTACCTGCAATATAATTCTCGAGCTTTGACTAGAATTAAAAGTTCCATAAAAATAATTTTAATCTATTTTTTTCTCAACAAAATCTATAAAAACATTAAGTAAATATTGTTTTTTTAAAGCTAGTAAAATCTTTTAAAACAACAATTTAAAGGCCTCATTTTTTTTTGCCCTACAACCCATAAAAATGTTGACATGGCCCTTGTTTGCATGGGGCGAAAACCTACCCGCATCTTCGATCTTTGGTGGTTACAGAAGTTGCAGCCATGCTCTAGGCTATGTCGTGTACCAACAATTTATGTTAAGAAAATGTGGCTTTAGATAGTGTTTCAATGACCATTATAAAAGCTACTTATATTGTTCCATAACATAAGCAGTTTTGAAAGGTTTTTATTTTATTTTAAAATATAAGTTGTTTTCACATTTCAATACACTTTTACTTTATTTTTTTATTGGATTGGTTAAATTATACTATCTTCGTTTCACAAAGAATGTCATTTTAGAGTTTTATTTTTGTTTTATAAATAGTGTCATTTTATATTTCCAATGCAATTTTATTAATAAAAATCCAGTTTTAACTTTGTTATATTAGTGTCTTAATTAGACAAAGAGTATTGTTTAGTGTATTTATAAAATGTAAAATAGAATATTTATTGATTTTCTTAATATGTGTGAAAAATGTAGAATGACACTCTTTGGGCAACAGAGAGTATTTAGTTTATATATTAAACGATATTTTATTGAAAAAATAGGTTTCTTAATTTCATGTTTTATCTAAAACTGTTTATATTATGGAACATATGAATTATTAAAGATCCAACATTGTGGCCAAGAGAAATCATTCTCATCGGTATACCAAATCTCTTGCAATAAAAATTTAAAAGTCAAAGTTTAGCAAGGAGTTAGAGTGTTAGACATTAGAAATCGAGTACCTTAGAGATACGGTCGAACACGGTAGATCAATCCGCTTGTATCTTTCTGTTTTGCTAAGTTTTTTGTCGATGTCTGCCTTTTATGATTGCGAGAACATCAGTTTGATAAGGTAAAATTCACACGAAAAATCATAATTTTCTAACTGATTTTGACTCAATAAAACAAGTTTTTCAAAAAAAAACATGAAATAAAAACGAAAATTGACTCTTATGAGAAAGAAAATGAAACGAAGTTAGTAACGAACCTTACTTCACATCGTATAACCTAATTATTGCTCTGATTGGCGTTGTGGCTTTGAGGGCTGTTTGGTGTTTTAAAGTCTTGAAAGTTAATTTTTTGCCAATTAGACTTTTACTTTCCTATTTTCTCTCTAAAGCCCAACTGCAGACTTTTAAATTTTTACTCTTTGAACTTTTTTTTTTTTAAAAGTCACGTACATGAGACTTTAATGACTTTAGGATTTGTTTTTTCTTTCTTTTTAATTACTTTTATTCTTTCTTCTTTCCACAAGAAATCAAAACTTATTTTTAATATAAAAATAATTTTATTGTAACTAAAATTTGACTAATTAATAATTAATTTTTTTTTCTCATTCTTTTAAGATCAATTTTCTTATATTTTATAACTAAATATTATTATTAGAACAAAGAATAATAATTTACATTTTATATTTTAAATGCTAATAGTATATTTAAGATAATTATACTAAATATAATAATATAAATAAATAAAATTTCATAATAATTTTTCCTTTTATGATATTTAAAAACAACTATCACAGCTTTCACAGCCTTTGTTAACAATCTGACTTTCAAAAAATTTAAAAGTAACAGTCACAGTTTTAACAGCCAAAATCTCTACAGCCAAAAGCCAATAGTCACAGCCTAAAGTCACAGTCGTTACCAATCGGGACCTATGTGTTGAAAAACAGTATAGGAACGTCTTTGGGTTGGTTTGGCGAAATTTGGTCAGTAAAATTAATTAACACATCACGAAACAAGAGGTTAAAGCCAAAAATGGCCTATACAGGTTTCGAACCTGTGACCTTCGCGTTATTAGCACGACGCTCTAACCAACTGAGCTAATAGGCCGTCATGTTTTCAATGGTACAATAATTTATTAGAATGATAGTAGGAGTTTTGTAACGACGACTGACGAGGAAATAATTTTTTCAGCAACTTCATTTTAGGTTTAACCTGTGCACTCCCACCAACCAACGGCCTTTGCATTTATATAATCGCCCACTCGTGGATTATCTCTCTCCATATGTCTTGTTCTCTAAGACAGATCTCTCTGATCTGACACAGTACAGTATCACAATCAGTGATCGTCTCTTTGTTATTCTCGTGCGTATTTCAAGATCTGTTAGTTTGCTCACTGCATAGCGATGGAACAGATGCCTAAGACGAAGATCGTGTTCACACTCGGGCCGGCGTCCAGATCTGTCCGGACGGTCGAGAAGCTTCTTATGGCGGGGATGAACGTTGCTGCTCGCTTCAACTTCTCTCATGGATCTTACGCCTACCACCACGAGACACTCGACAATCTCCGTCAAGCCATGCTTGACACTGTCATGCTCGACAGCAAGGTGAGTCGTTTATTTCTTCCTCTTTTACTCTGTTCACATATGTCACTGTTGATTCGTGTCTAATCTGAATTTCTTAGGTTTGTTTATTGCTTGATTTTTTAGAGTTTTGATTGGTTTATTCCAATGTTGATTATGCACTGCTATACAATTTTTGTGTGTTTTTAATTCAATTCCTTTGTTCATAAATGAGCAGTGGACTCTTATCACTTTATCATTTTCACGTAATCACTTTCAAGAGTTTGTACGATGATCTTCCATTAAACTTGAATTCCTGTGAACCCTGGTTTTTTGCTGGTTTCCAGTTCGAGCATGAATTAGACCAAATCTGTCGAAAATGGTTTGCTGGTTATGGACACCAGATGGACAAATCGATGGTGGTTTCTCAAGTCTAATTAAACTCTAAACCGCTGGCAGAATGTTAAAAAATAAAAATCTAAGGGATGATTAAGACTCTTTCCTTTGTCATCTTTTTTTTTTGTTTGTTTGTTTAAATTTCCTTTGTCATCTTGAAGAGGAAGATAGTGTCAATAGAGTTTGTGCTTTAAATGTTCACTCTATAGTCTGTTACTTGGCATTATGGCCATGGAATTTAAAATTGTGAAGTAGAAATGTAGCTTGTTTTTAGCGATGTTCTTCCCTTGAAGGCTGATGAGGAAACGATATGCATACGCTACAAAAAGGGTACTGTTCGTTGCCGTTGCTCGGGGAGAGGAAGAACGCTAACCTCCCTGGTGTAGTGGTTGATCACACAACTCTAACAGAAAAAGACAGGCAAAACATTCTTGAAGGGGGAGTTCCAAATCATAATCGACATAATAGCTGTCTTTTGTAAGAAAAGGTTCGGATTTGGTACAGGTTAGGCAGCTGCTCGGAAAACATGCGAAAACCATTCTTCTCATGTCAAAGGTAATCAAAACTCCTCTCACATTCAAGAAACCACAGAGACTCAAAATTCTTGTGATTGACAGTTTGAAAACCAAGAAGGTGTGGCAAATTATTGATGATATTTTGGTAAACTCCGATGTGTTTATGATCGAGAATTATATTGTAGGGAAGTGATGAGAAACAAAACACATTGTTTTTTTTTATCTATGCTATTTTAGAAATTATATGTAGAACTTTTAGATAACAACATAAATGAGATGTTTTCGTAAACAATAAAATGACATGTAAATGATCACTTAGAGAAAAACATGGATTTTTCATTTCCGTGATAAAAACCCAAGTTTTTCTATAAATGATCATTTATATGTCATTTTATGGTCTACAAAAACCTCTCATTTATGTTGTTACATTAAAGTTCAGCATAGAATTCATAAAATAACATAGATACAAAAATGGCGCGTTTTGGTTCTCATCAATTACGTGCAATATAATTCTCGAGTATACAACACATAGTCACAACTCTTTGATTAGATCAAAGAGTTCCATAAAAATAAATTGTATATAGTTTTTCAGCGGAATCGCCAACTATAACTCACAATTTGATTTTTTTAACGAAATGTAAACTCTTTCTTGCATGTTTGGTAAACCTAACCCACAAAGATAGTGAAATGATCATGCCTTCCCTCACGACCAATCACAAAAATTATTCGCCTTAATGACCATTTTAATCTCCATGAAGTATACTAAAGTCTGCCTGGTTGTAGACTTTAAAAGAAGTCTGCTTCTTAATTGTATTTGAAATTCTAATAATCAAATTTTAAAAATTAATATGTCGGTTTAGTATTGTTGACTTCAATAATTGTTGCATATAAGAAGCTAAATACCAAATAAATCAAGATAAATAATTAAAGTTCTACTACAACAAGAAAATATGTAAAAATCATACAGAAGCAAGTCCTATAAATACCACACACTCTAGATTCAAATAATTCTTTTTCCGTTTTAAGTTTCCGAGAAATAAATTTCAATAAATAATTACATCAGTAGACTGCAAAAACGTCTACTAAGGACTTCACATATGAAGTCTGCGATTAATTAGCTAAATACCTAATAACACAAAAAATCAATAACATCTTAACTACAACAAACAAACACGTCAAACTTATACACAAGTAAGTGAGCTGACTAACAGAAGCTTCAGTTCAAGAAAATCTTAAAATTTCTTTATAAATATTAGAAAAATGCGTTTTTAAGTAAGCTTGACATATCTTTTTTAAAAAAAGAAAACTTGACATTTCAGACTTTTAAAGAAGTCTACTCTCGCTACACAGTTCTGAAAATTCACAAAATCTGAATGAAATATTACATTGCTGTGGTCTTTAGAGTTGTCGACGGCCTAAAGTTTCGATTTTAACCTTAAACAAAGTTACATGGCAAGATCCAAAAACTTAAAGTTTTGAAAAGCTAAATTTGAGAATTTTTGGATGAAAAGATAGAGAAAATGGAAGAATCAATGGTTAGGAGAAAAGTAAGTGAGTTTAGAATTTTCAAAAATGGGTGGTTTAAACTCTAAAACCTTTAAATTGGTTGAAAATGGTGGTTGGATGAATTGATGAAGATGATATTTTCGTAACTAAGTGGAAAGGATGAGGTTGGTGGTCCAAAAATATTTCCAAAAAAAATAATAATAGCATTTTCGTGATTACTTGAAAATTGGAAGGGTGGAACTGGGTGAAAGTAATAAATGTTGAAATGGGTGAAAAGAGGAGTTAGTTTTGCAGATTTTCTTAGCAAAATCTATAAAAACATTACATCAATATGTTTTTTTTAAGTTAGTAAAAAAAATTAAAACAACAATTTAAAAGACTCCATTTTTTTTTTTTTTGCCATAGAGTCCATAAAAATATTGAGCCGCCCCTCTTTGCATGGGGCAAAAACCTACCGCATCTTCGATCTTTGGTAGATACAGAAGGTTCAAGGTGCAGCCATACTCTGGCTATGAAATGTAACAAAAAAATTAGATTTCGAAAATGTGGCTATTGATAGGGATTCGATGACCATTATAAAAGCTATTAAAGATCCAGCATTGTGGCCAAGGTTGAGGAGCTACACAAGTGAGATACTAGGACCGAGACGAGACTACCTCCGACGAAATTTAAGTTTATTGATCGATGTGGGAATGAATGTGCTGACCTTATAGCTAAAAAAGGCTTCTCAATTATGGTTAAAATCATTGTATGAAGATATGATTTAATTAAATCATTGTTTGAGTTAAAGCAAAAATAAAAAATAAGATTCTGTAGAAGTGAATTTAATCAACCGAAATAAATAACAACAATCACGAGATTTGAAATTACTAAAGCTTGTCCAACACATATCGGTTCCTTGTGTTCCAAGGAATCCGAGAGTCGTCAAGTAACTCTGTTTCCTCTTTAAAACCCATCTCTTTTCTCAATCCTGAGTTCTGGTAATACCTCTCTGATTTGAATCGCTTCATCGAATGCAACTGTGGGCTTCATCTGAAGAACACCAGTTAAACAAAGATCCCATGAGAATCTTCTTCCTGTATTTGATAATTCAAAAACCAAACTGAGAGAAAATGTTGTTGATTCAATTACACACCTGCTCAAGTGCCAAACGAGATTCTCTCCTCCGTCTTTCAATATCTATCCGTCTCTGTCTCTGTTCCTCTTCATTCTGTTGAGAATAAGTAAATCAAATGAGAATTCACAGTAAAAAAAACAGAGTAAGGTTCTCTTCTCTTTTCTCCTTGCAAATCACAGTAAAGAAGAAAATGAGAGATCTTTACCCTTCAATCTCTGTTCCTGCAGCTTGTCTTGAGCCTCTTTCCACTGGCTCCCGACGGGTTTTTTAAATACGACTTCTTTCATGAATACTCTGTTTCCAATCACTTCATTGAACTGAACAGTGGCTTTGATCTGAAGACCACCATTAGAAGAAAAAAAACACATGAGAGTTCGATATAAAAAAAAAAAAAATGCAGTTGAGAGAAATGTTGACGAATCAATTCAAGACCTGATCAAGTCTCAACTTAGCCTCCCTCCTCCGCCTCTGGATATCTCTCTGTCTCTCTTTCTCTACATTCTCCAGATTTTGAGGATGCATCTCCTGCAAATAAGTAAATCGAAAACAGAGTAAGGTTCTCTGTTATGAAAATTCTTCTAGACTCTGTTTTCATCCACAATAAATAACAGAATAAGATCTTGTTTCAGTTTATTTACCCTCAATCTTCGTTCCTCCACACTCTCTTCTTCAGTCTCTATCCTTTTCCACAGCTCAATGTTCTCTCTCTGCACATTCTCTTGAGCTAGCCTCCTCTGCCACCACATGTTTTGTCCCTCTCTCTGTTCCTGCATAACCTCTTGAGCTTCTATTTCACTAACTGGATACTCACTAAATCGTGCCATCCTCCTGAAGGCATATAAATATTATACCAAACATGCATCACATGATCATTCATATAATCTCCAAACTTGGATCACTAAAATTACCTAAAAAAAATGATACAAATTTTAGCAAAAAAATTAAAAAAAAATACGATTTTTCCGGTTTGGAAATGCTATAAAAGCTAAACCGTGTGCGAATTCTGAAATACCCATTGAGAAATCACAGTAAGGCCACCCATAATTCCACAGAGATTTGATCTATGGCCTAGATTAATATGGCAAATTCTTAACAAGGTGGAACTCCTGGCGGACATTGACTTTAAAATTTTTTTATCAATCCAAAACTCTAAAGTTTTATGTTGGACATAATGGTATTTGTAATCAATCAGACGTCTAGGATGCATATATTGTATGCATGTTTGCAATTAATCAAATTACGATTTGCGAAAAGCGGTTGTATCGGATTTCGAGTTTTTCACAATCTTAGTTAGCCTTTTGGAAAAAAAGACTTCAATGCATAAACTAAGCACCCTAAAACAGAATATCAATTACAGAACAAGTAGCAAACTTATCCTTACAGCAGAAATCGTCGAATCGCTTTCGCTAGAAAAATTGACAATGAAGAACCCAAAATCTTCTCTAAAGGATTTATTATGTCATTTTATGCTAGATAAAAGCTCCTCATTGATGTTGTTTCCCAAAAAAATGAAAAACATAAACAAGACGCGTTTTGTTTTCTATCACTTACCTGCAATATAGTTCTCGAGTATTGATGTCTATGGTTTTTTATGCATTTGTAACTCTTGTTTCATGTAGGTTTATGAACATTTTGTTGGAAATTCCAAAGCTTAAGGAAGCAGCAACCAAACAAGAAGAAAAGGAAATAAGCTATTTCTAAGAGTAATTAGGAATAGGAGAATATCCATTCTTGTTTGTAATCCTTATAGAATTAGGAGAAGCTAATATCTATATAAAGAGGTCTATGGAGAGGTGTTCCATAAGACTTGAGAGAGAGATTTAGTTTTGAGAGAGTTTCTAAATTAATAAAGAAGAGTAGTTCTTTATATCTTTTGAGCTTAAACACTTTTATTTGGTATCAGAGCCAAGTTAGAAGGTTCGAACAAGAAGGAAGAGCAGAAGCTCGTGTTCGCAAGTATGGCGGCAGAGGAGGTTGCTCAACCACGAACGAAGGACGTTGGAACCTCATCCATTCAATGTCCGATGCTAACATCGACAAACTATACAGTTTGGTCGATGAGGATGCAAGTGGTATTAAGAGTTAATGACGTTTGGGAAACAATCGATCCTGGGGTAGTCGATCTAAAGAAGAACTATGCTGCGATAGCTCTTCTATTTCAATCAATCCCTGAATCATTAATTCTGCAAATAGGAAATCAAACTACATCAAAGGAGATTTGGGAGTCTATCAAGTCACGTCACCTAGGAGCGGATCGCGTGAAGGAAGCTAGACTACAAACTCTCATGGCGGAGTTTGATCACTTGAGCATGAACGACGTCGATTCTGTTGATGACTATGCAGGGAAGATATCGGGCATATCATCAAAAGCGGCATCGTTAGGAGAAAGCATACAGGAGACTAAACTGGTAAAGAAGTTTCTGAAAGGATTACCAGACAAATTCATCCACATAATAGCATCCCTTGAGCAAGTACTAGACCTAAAGACAACCAGCTTTGAAGAAATAGTGGGAAGGTTAAAAACTTATGAAGAGCGGGTTAATCAAAGCCTCCGAAAGGAAGATCAGGGAAAACTCATGTGGGCAAACAACGATCAGAGCAATCGTGACAGCCGTGGTGTTTCCCGAGGCAATTACAGAGGAGGTGGTAATGGTAACAGAGGTAGAGGTAGAAGCAGAGGAGGCGGTATCAGAGGCAGGGGAAGAGGTAGAGGACGATTCAACAGTCAAAATTCAGGAGGTGAAGCCAATGAGAATACAAAGAAGGATCGACCTCCATTAATATGTTGGAGATGTGATAAACCAGGTCATTATGTTTCGTCCTGTCCCGAGAGACCAAGACCACAAGAAGCGAACCTAAACGAGACTCAAACAGCTGATGATGCTCTTTATGTTCATGAAGTGGTGTTCTTGAATGAAGACAAGGTGTTTCCGAAGAATTATGATACCAACTATGGCGACGCAAGCATATGGTATCTAGATAACGGTGCAAGTAATCATATGACAGGAAACAAGGATTATTTCTCTAGCCTAGATGAGAGCCTCAAAGGAAAAGTCAAGTTTGGTGATGGATCGTTTGTTGACATTGTTGGGAAAGGAACAATTGTTTTTGACAACAATTGAACAATTGGAAAGCCCTCAAGGAGATCTACTACATACCCGATCTAAAAAACAACATTATAAGTCTTGGACAAGCAACAGAGAGTGGGTGCGAGGTACACATGAAGGGAGCTACCTTGTCACTCAGAGATTCTCAAGGAAGACTACTTGTACAAGTCGTGCGATCATCAAACCGCCTCTACAAGACACCAATGGAGATAAGCTACCCAAAGTGTCTACAAATACAAGGAGAAGATACTACATGGTCTTGGCATGCGCGGCTAGGACATGTGAGTATTGGCGTACTTAATAACATGGTCAAGAAGGAGATGACCATAGGAATGCCACATACAATGCATAAGAAGAATGTATGTGATGCTTGCTTAGCCGGAAATCAAACGAGAAACCCGTTTCCGAACAAAACTAGTTTTCGTGCGACACAAGCATTGGCGTTGGTTCATGGAGATTTATGTGGACCGATTTCTCCACCAACACCAGCAAATAATCGGTATGTTTTTGTCTTGATCGATGACTTCTCGAGATATATGTGGACGGTGCTACTTAAGGAGAAGAGTGAAGCATTCGATCGATTCAAAAAGTTTAAAGAGTATGTGGAGAAACAAACAGGCTCGACAATAAAGACTTTTCGTACCGATCGAGGAGGAGAGTTTAACTCAAGAGATTTCAATCAATTCTGCGAAGAGAACGGAATCTCAAGACATCTTACGGCACCATACACACCACAGCAGAATGGTGTGGTGGAAAGGAGGAATAGAACCTTAATGGAGATGACGAGAAGCATACTTAAGGGGATGAAGATTCCAAATTTTTTGTGGGGAGAAGCTGTGCGCCATTCTACCTACATAATAAACAGAGTAGCTACGAAGGCATTGGAGAATCAAACCCCTTATGAGAGCCTCATGCAAAAGAAACCAAACATCGAGCACCTAAGGGTTTTTGGTTGTGTTGCTTATACAAAGATTAATGGTCCTTATCTCAAGAAACTGGAAGAGAGATCAAGGAGCGTGATTAATCTTGGAACTGAGCCGGGTTCCAAAGCATATAGGCTCTACGATCCGGTTACAAGAACGATTATAGTTAGTAGAGACGTAGTCTTTGATGAGAGAAAGGCATGGGATTGGTCGACTACAACAAAAGAAACCGATGGAGAACCGGGTATGTTCACGTTACCATCATACGAACCTGTAGAAGACGAAGGTGAACATGAACACCAGCACGAGCACGAGCAAAACAATAATGAAAATCATACAGATCAAGATGAGGAAGTAGCAGCTAACGATGATCAGGACGTGGATCAAGAAGCTGAGCCTCAACAAGCAACAAGATATGGTCGTATAATAAACAAGCCAAGATATCTTAATGATTATGTGCTACTAGCCGATATTGAAAGCGTGAAGTTATTGTTCACAATAGATGGCGAACCAGAGAACTACTATGAAGCCGCAAGCTCAAGAGAGTGGGTTGATGCAATGGAAAGTGAGCTAGACTCCATCGTAAGAAACAACACATGGGAGCTTGTTGATAAACCGACTGGTGCAAAGATCATAGGGCTAAAGTGGATCTTCAAGATCAAAAGGAAAGCAGATGGATCTCTAAACAAAAACAAGGCGAGACTTGTTGCCAAAGGTTATGTACAACAACAAGGAGTGGATTTCGAAGACGCATTCGCACCCGTTGCAAGAATCGAAACCATACGATTACTCATAGCCTTTGCAGCAACAAGAGGTTGGGAAATCCATCATCTAGATGTCAAGACGGCTTTCCTTAACGGCGACTTGAACGAAGAAGTTTACGTCAGCCAGCCAGATGGCTTTGCAAAGAAAGGAGAAGAGAATCGAGTTTATAGACTTTATAAAGCACTATATGGTCTACGTCAAGCCCCAAGAGCTTGGAATATGAAACTCGATCAAGTCCTGAAAGCAATGAACTTCGAGAGATGCTTGAAGGAAACCTCTGTCTATCTCAAGAAAAACGACAAGGACTTATTGATAATTGCGATCTATGTCGATGATCTTTTTGTGACAGGGTCTTCACGGAAAATCATTGATCAGTTCAAAGAAGATATGTCAAGGAAGTTCGAGATGTCGGATCTTGGGAAGTTAACATATTATCTTGGTATTGAAGTGATCCAAGGAGGTGACGAGATCAGGATCAAGCAAGAGTGATATGCAAAGAGAATCCTCTTGGATACTAAGATGGATACATGCAATTCAACTCACGTACCAATGGAGTCGAATTTGAAGATATCAAAAGCAGAGAATGAGAAAGAAATCAACGCAACGGAGTATAGAAGAGCAATAGGATGCTTGAGGTATCTCGTACACACGAGACCAGACTTAGCGTTCTCAGTTGGAGTCCTAAGTCGATACATGCAGAATCCAAGGGAGTCGCATGGACAAGCCATCAAACATGTATTGAGATACATAAGAGGAACAACGGACATGGGGTTGTTTTTCAAGAAAAACGGATCAAGAGAGATCATTGGCTATAGTGATAGCAGCCATAACATTGATGTCGATGACGGGAGAAGCACGTCAGAACATGTGTTCTATCTAGGCTCATCACCCATTACTTGGACATCGCAGAAGCAGCCCACAGTCGCTCTCTCCTCATGTGAAGCTGAGTTTATGGCAGCCACGGAAGCTGCAAAACAAGCTATATGGCTTAAAGAGTTATTGAAAGAGATACAGAGTTTGGACAAGAAGATCACTCTAAGAATCGATAACAAATCAGCCTTGGCTTTGACGAAGAACCCGGTGTTTCATGGAAGGAGTAAACACATTCTCAAGAAGTATCACTTTATTCGTGAATGCGTGGAGAATGATCAGATCGAAGTGGAGCATGTTCCAGGCGCGGAACAAAAGGCGGACATCCTTACTAAACCATTAGCAAGGATCAAGTTTAAAGAAATGAGGAGCCTAATTGGAGTTGAAGCAATCAAGGATCCTGAAGTTCGAGTTGGAATTGCGGGGTGAATGTTGGAAATTCCAAAGCTTAAGGAAGAAGCAACCAAACAAGAAGAAAAGGAAATAAGCTATTTCTAAGAGTAGTTAGAAATAGGAGAATATCCATTCTTGTTTGTAATCCTTATAGAATTAGGAGAAGCTAATATCTATATAAAGAGGTCTATGGAGAGGTGTTCCATAAGACTTGAGAGAGAGATTTAGTTTTGAGAGAGTTTCTAAATCAATAAAGAAGAGTAGTTCTTTATATCTTTTGAGCTTAAACACTTTTACATTTTGCATTCATTTAGTTTTGTATGTAAGCATCTTCTTTTATTTCTTTTGCATTCTAGAGTTCTAGGTTATTCATATTGCGTTTTAGGAGTTCGAAAGTGTCTATGCTCGCCTATTTTGGTCTTTTTCTGTTCAGTTAGGTGTTTGCACTAAGTCCTGAATGTCCTTGCTCGTCTTTTTTGGTAATTTTGGGTCAAAATAACGAATTTAAGACCTATGCATTTGCATTAAGTTCCATCATTCACTTAACTAAAAATACATTTTGCATATGCATTTACTAAAGCTGCAAGGTATTTGCATTTTGTTTGACTAAAATTACATATTGTTTCAAAATGTCTTCTGTCTCATCAAATGAACTTATATACGTAATAATAATTCGTATGTATTTTTTTTCTCTTAGTAAAATAAAAATAAATTTGAGCATACAAGTATATAATATTGATGTGTAAATTTCTGTACGAGGTGAATATATTTTTACTCAACTAGTTTCATTGCTAACGTGATTGCAATTGACTATAATACTTTTTCTAAAATAAATAGAGCTACAATTGAATTTTTAGAGTTGAATTTAATAAACCCGAGTTAAAAACAACAAACACAATATCGAAAATTACGAAAGCTTGTTCAACACGTATCGGTTTCTTGTGTTCCAAGGAGTCCGAGAGCAGTCAAGTACCTCTCTGTTTCCTCTCTAAAACCCATCGCCCTCTTTCTTCGTAATCCCGAGTTCTGATAATGCCTCTCTGATTTGAATCGCTTCATCGAATTCAACTGTGGATTTCATCTGAAGAAAACCAATTAAAAAAGATCCAATGAGAATCTTCTTCCTGTATATGATATTTCAATAACCAACATGATAGAAATGTTGCTGGTTCAGTTTATCACCTGCTCAAGTTTCATACGAGACTCACTCCTCTGTCTTTCGATATCTTTCCGTCTCTCTTCAGCCTCTCTCTGTCTCCGTTCCTCAATATTCTGTTGAGAATAAGTAAATCAAATGAGGATTCACAGTATAAAAAACAGAGTAAAGTTCTCCTTGCAAATCACAGTAAAGAAAAAAACAAGATCTTGTTTCCGTTTCTTTACCTTCAATATCTGTTTACGCAGATTCTTTCTCGATTGTGTCTCGAAGACGGGTACTCTAAATCCGAGCTCTTTCATCCTTACTTCATCAAATTGAACAGTGGCTTTGATCTGAAGAAAACCCCAAAAGAAAAAGAAAAAAAAAAACACATGAGAAAGTTTTATATCAAAAAAATATGTTTACGAATCAATTCAAGACCTTTTCAATTCTCGATTTAGCCTCCCTCCTCTGCCTCTGAATATCTCTCTGTCTCTCCTCCTCTACATTATCCAGAACTTGAGGATGCATCTCCTGCAAATAAGTAATTCGAAAACAGAGTAAGGTTCTCTTCTCTTTTCTGAAAATTCTTCTGGACTCTGTTTTCATCCACAGTAAATAACAGAATCAGATCTTGTTTCAGTTTGTTTTACCCTCAATCTTCGTTCCTCCAGACTCTCTTCTTCAGTCTCCCTCCTTTGCAACCCCTCAATGTTTTCTCTCTGCACATTCTCTTGAGCTTGTCTCCTCTGCAACCAAATGCTCTGTCTCTCTCTCTGTTCCTCCACAATCTCTTGAGCTTCCATCCTCTGCCACCCAATATTGTCTTCTCCCTGTTCAATCCTCACTCGCTTGTATCCCGCAAATATATCATCATCACTGACATATTCTGGAGAATCCGGAATAGTTATCGCCTGACAAGTAAACATATCCACATAACTAACTTAAAACAGTAAGCATATCACATTTTGTCTACTTTACCCTCTCCTCTGTTTCATGTCTCCTCTCGTCAAATCTCAAATCCGAAGTTGTAGCCTGAGTATCAATGTTAATCCTCTCTGGAACCTCCTATTAACATGTTGCAAACTATCATGAGAAAAATTGCAACTTTGACTCAAGCCAAGAATACATATTTTGCTTTCTCTCTCTCTTTCTTTCTTTCTCACCGGTGCAACAAGAGTAGGAGGAGGATGATTGAAGTAGCAACTACTTCCATAACCACAATAACCAGTTATTAGATAATGCTTACAATCTGTGGCACCGGGACGAACTGGATACGGACTCGACTGCACCGTTTCATGTCTTATCTGACGCTGTTTCAAAAGCCAATACACCATGAGGAAAATTTGCAACTTGTTAAGACTCAGCCAAAATAATTAGTTTTTCTTTTGGTTACTCACCGGTGGATGATTAAAAATGCAACTTCCTCCATAGCCACACTGACCAGTTATCATATAATGCTTACAATCTATTACACCGGGACGAACTGGATACTCACTCGCTTGAGCCTGAGAATCAAAACGAAGAAGAAAACGTTAATTCAAACACCGAGTAAGAAGTAAGAGTTTCGTTACCCAAAACATATACTCTTTGTGAATTGTGGTCACGAACCTGACCCGCTTCGTTTCTTCTTAAACCGGAGTCTTCATTCTCCTGGAAAATCGAAATCAAAAGCAAAACGCTTTAATCAAAAAGCATCACCCTTCGCAACAACATAGTTCGACTCTGTTTCATGGCGTCTTTGACTTCTCTCATCAAATCATTCTCTAGATACTAATATTGTAAGGAGTAAAACCGAAACACCAAATCAAATGAGCAATCACAGTAAAGAACAGAGTAAAATTTCGTTCAGATTCTTTGTTTTACCTTGGTTCCTTCCATGGATGTCGACTCTGTTCTTGCAGCATACGTTCCCGTATCAGTTTCATTAACCTCTTCGATTGTCTTCTCTGAGTCCTCTCTCATCTCAATCTTATCGTTTATTCCGTTTTTTTTTCATTTATCTTTTCTCAGCGCCTCTATTTTCTCTGTTTTCTGAAAGTCAAAGAATGGTGATTTTTTAATGCCAACACACTAAAGTTTGTTGTCTGACAAAATAGTTTCCATAACAGTATTTGTATTACCTCCCAATATATATCCATATTTAATGACTTTCCAGTTTTAACTTTCACAGGAAAAGAAATAATATCTGCAGCACCACTTGACTTCGTTTGTTTTTTATTTTATTTTGTATGAACATTACAAAAAAAAAAAAAAAAAAATTCTTTGGCGGCAAAATATTTCTGGGTTTTAATTTTGAAGGGGTTTTGTTTCTTCAAGAGCTATTCTGTTATAGGCATTGATATGTAGATTTTGATATGATGAGAATCTAATTCTACTTAACTAGTTTCATACTAATGAGTATAGCTATAGTTTTGCACAGCCTTAATCTTGGAAGTAAATTTAATCAAACGAACTAAACAACAAAAATCACAAAATTCAAACAGAGAACAGGTATCGGTTTCTTGTGTTCCAAGGAAGCTGAGAGTTTCTCCTTTGGTGTTGACGAAACACTCTGTTTCCTCCTAAAATCTTTCCCCCTCTGTGTTTTCTTACACTCATTTGTTCTTCACCTTGTCTCCTCTGTCTCTCAATTTTTTCCTGCATAAACTCTCCGAAGTCAATCCTCTGTCTCTCACTTGGTTCCTGCAGATTCTCTTGAGCATAATCTCCTATTATATTCGTTATGAAGGAAAAGCAACGAGCTAAGTCAAGTAATCAGGACCATAAGCGATGTAAATCAGTGAAAACAAACTAGGAACAAAGTCAGGTTTTATTCAATTTCTTTAAGATGATTGTAAAGGCAACTTTTTCCAAAGCGACAATCTTTTACACTGCGATGACTTCTTGGATACGCACTCATTTGCACCTGAGTTATCTCATCGAATCTTCGTCTGGATTCAATCACTTCTCTCCAGTCCGTAGATCTATCCTGAAGAATCAAAATTTAAAGAAATAATTAAGATAAAAAAGTTAAGTCTCTTTAAAACCCCAAAGTTAGTTTCTTTACCATTACATTTGGCTGATAACATCACCTTACGCAAGAACATAGCCGTGAGGTCTTTACCTTCATCTCTGGCCAGGATCTTGAATCTGTTTCGTATCTCCAACCAGTTCTCTCATTTGACCTCCTCTCTAGTTTACTCGGCCTCAAATCCGGAGTACGTTCCTGAGAATCAAAATTCAACGAAACAATAAGGTCTTTCTCGACTCTGTTTCTTGGCGCCTTTGACTTGTTTCATCAAATATAAGGTTTGGAATTAGCATAAGTAGGTTCTTGTTCAGTTTCTTTAACCTTTTTTACCTTGGTTTCTTTTTTTTTTTTTTTTTGTAAAGGGCCTTGGTTTCTTACATGGATCTCTCTCGAGCGTCTGCCATTAAGTTGAGAGTATATTCGACTTCTTTTTTCAGTGAGCAACAATCTTCTCTTTTGTTTCTTTTCTTTTCTCTCTTCCTTCTTTGTTCGCTGCAAATCAAATAAAAGATTATTTCGATTCTTTAAATCCAAAACTCTAATTCGATGGCTGAAAAGATTGTTTCCGTAACAGAATTTGAAATCCATCCGATGTCCCAAGATATATGACTTTTCTGTTTTCACACGAAACAAAATAAAGGTTTATGTTTTGGCGGGTAAATGTTTTTGGGTAAATTTTATGAATTTTTGTTCTCCTCCAACAGCTATTCTGTTATGGTTAACCAAATAACTGAGTTCCAAATGACGCTTAACAAAATAAACATATAATCGTGACAAATGATTGATTGTAACGTAAGAAATTTAATTTGAAATTTTCTTTTTTCTCTATACCACTGTGAACTTTCTTGATTAAAACCCTTTTCACAAATTCTACATGTGCATCTTTTTTACAGTAAAAAAGATAGAATCAGAAGCAACTAAAGGTCATATTGTAATATGACTTCCCTTCTGAGTCTTCATTTTCTTTCCGGGAAGCTGACAAGTCAAACGTGAATCCTCCTCATACAGTATACCGAGGTTTAGCATTACGATCAAGAGTCTTTGCATCCTCCTGAAAAGAAAAATTGAACAAGCTAGTCACAATAGCCCCAAACCAATGTGATTTAAGAGAAGACAAAGATGTTGAAGAAAATAATTACATGAAATATGAATCCGATTGTCTCATTGTAACCAAGAAGTTCCTTCCACTGCTTCCCAATGCTCAGCTGCAGCAACACCCGCAAACAAGATATCAATCAATCCGAAAAGAAAAGACTCACATGAACAGAAGAATGGATTAAATTGCCCCAAAAGGAAACAAGGATTAGATTCTCTTATCGTGTAGTCTCCCTATTAGTTTTTGGTAAAAGCACATTTAAGGACCTCAGGAGATCCACTATCTACATGTTTTGTTTCCTCAAAAACAAACCTTTTAAGCATCAATGATTTTTACCTGAGCCTCCTCATCTGCAGCGTTCTTTGTCCACAGAGAAATCTTGTCCCCTCTCGTTCTGAAATTCAAAACTGCCCCGCAAATCTCATCTCCTTGCTCAAATTGCTCACCTACCAACGCAAGTAACTAAAACAAGAAAAACATCACAAGATTATGCTTCCAACAAGCACAGCATATGAGCCTAAGGGAAACCACAACGAATGTTACAATACCGTGTTAAGCCAATTGGATTCCATTTTAGCCTTAGGGAGCATCATAGTCCACTTTCCTCCATTAGCACAGATAGGATCTTCCCATTTCGGTTCGATTTTGTCTTTGAAGCAGTAGAGATCTGCCCCTGGAACCCACTTGCTTGGAGGATGCATGTTATTGTAAACACTGCATCAAGTAGTGATCAATTTTACAGATAGAGGAAACCTAAAGCCAAAACTAGCTTCGTAGATGGAAACGCTGATCAACATTTCTCATGTAAGACTACTATTAATGCATAGATACGATAAAAAAGCATCCTCCAATACAAAGACTGAGGTAATCCAAGAAGAAACGGTTCCATTAGTGTAAATTTTAAGATCAAGGCAAGAGAAAATTGGGCAAAATTGCATCCGTAAACCATTATAGAACAAAAGAGATCGTAAGCAGAAATCACCGAATCCAAGGATTTCAAATTCACTCTAGCTTAGATCTTCTTCCGAAACCAAAAAAATTACCAACGAAACAAGAAGAAAGAGAGGTACGCAAAAGTAAATTTTACCTCCAGAACTCCTCGATAGTAGCGAATGTATACAATGATCTCAACGAGCTTCCCCAAGTGGCTTGATACGATTTCAAGGAAGGATTATCGAACCAGAAGGTCCAAGATCTCTGGAAGGAGTGAGAATGTTGGATTACGGTGGTTGATTTCTTCGACGCATAGTCAGTTCCACCGCAAATGATATTTTTCTCCTTCGGCGGACCTTCTTCGTCGCCGCTTATGGCCCTAATCGCCGGGACATGCTTCTCTTTACGGTTCGTGGTGTTAGGATCGAGATTCTCTTCGGCCATAATCGTCGTCGACACTGAAGAACCCTCGACCACCATTTTCTCTCTCTCGCTCGCTCGATCAGTTAGTTACTTTTCCGTTCGCTCCGTCGAGTCCGTCGTCTGTTGTAGACGGAGATGGAGAGAGAAGAGAGTTTATTCGTCGTAACATAAAAAAACCAGTATCGGTCCATTATTCTAAAGTTGGCCCATTAAAGGCCCATACTCATCAGCCAAAATTAAATTGCGCGGGGAATTATTATTATTAATTTATTTAATCAGCGAGAAAAACAAAGAGAGACCTTGGGCTCGCGTAACGGCAACAGTCTCTCTCACACTCTTCCATCGATATCTGTGCGCTTTCTCTTTCTTCCTCCTCCTAAAGCTCGCTTTACTTAAATAGCTAGAGTTAATCTCTCTCTCTCTCTCTTTTAGGGTTTAAGACCATCTTCTAGTTGCCAATTCCGGATCTCAATCTCTCTCTGCAAGGTTACGCCCATGGATTCACCTCTTTCAAGCTCCTGTAGATTCAATGAAAATGGTGAGATCTGCTAGACTAATTTTATTTCCTTCCCATATTCTTCTCGGATAATGTGGTATCTGGTCTCAATTTGTTGCGTTGTGTGTTTTTTCTTTTTCTTTTTCTGAGTTCTCTGCTCTAATGTTGGTCATTTATCTATGTGGGTTTCTCGATTGTTCGGGTTTTAGCTTCAGAATTTAAATAAATCTTTTTTAGAATGTGAAGGAAGGTGGTTTTGTGTCTCGATTTTAGGTTTTTATAAATGCAATGGTTTAGCAATTAGCATATAACACAGAAGCTTAGTGTCAAAACCAATTAGCTGTGGTAATTTGTTGATATGAAGCAGTAATGTGATTTGGTTAAATCCAAGGTCGCTATTAGGATTGTTAGGAAGCATTGATCTTGAGGAATTTAAGACCTTGACTACTCTTTTCTCAGGCCTCAAAGTTTTCTCTTCTATGAAGTTCCTTCTTAGCCGCTGCATAAAGTGTGTAAATTTGTTTTGGTTTCTGCTTTAGTTCCAGAATTTATTTGCTTTTGAGGGTAGAGGCTTCGTAAAGTGTGTAAATTTGTTTTGGTTTTGGTTTTGTTCTCTAGTCATTGTCTATGTTGAGAATATATTCATATCTTGCATTCTTCTCCCCTGATGTTAGGTCATATCATACAACAGAGATGTTACCGAGAGCTGATCCAAGGACATTCACCTGGTTGATATGTGTATGCCTCAAGGTTTGGGGTAGGGAATGAAGCCATTGGTCCGTGCTTGTAGGATAGATGTATAAAAAGTTTGATGTCTATCTTCTCTTCCTTTTTGGAAATTATTTGGATTCTTGAACTATGATCATTTATTATTCTAATTCAAAGTTTGCTTTGATAGAATTTTTGTCTTTTTTTTGAGTTCTTGAATCATACACATCGATCTTACTAAGATTTCCGCACTACAAAGAATTTTTACTTTGCATTCACAATACATCCTGAGGGAGTCAGTTTACTACAACATCCACATAATAAAACTGAAAAGCAATACATATGGATGACGCGTGGTTTGACTTTAGAATCATGGAAGGAACGAGCTTGTGCTGTCTCTAGGTGCATCAAGATCTTGTGAGACTTTTTGTGAACGAGCCTTACCTTGACCAAGGCAAGATGGGGTGAGCCTAGATGGGAATACCTTCTTTCTTGATTTAGGAGGATTTGACGCCGTCCTTTCACTGACGGAACCCGAGAAACTCCCGAGTTCGTTAAGCCGCTTCATCTTCTCCTTCTTCTGCTTCTTCTTTTGGAAGGAGAGGAAGAATGAAGCCATCACCCTGGTGGTTTTTTTCCCTGATGATGAAGAAGAAGACGACGTAGAAGAAGATTTCTCGAGTTTCAAATGCCGGTAATGGCGTTTAGGACAGCTACTAGTGATCTTGATCAGGAGTTTCTTACAACGCAGCATAATCTTCTGGTTGAATGTAACCAGTGATGATGTGGCTCTCATCTCGTGTGATTGCTCTATGTCTTAAGCAAAAGCAAGTTCTGAGAGATTACAACTGATGGTCTGTGTTGCTCTATGCCTCAGGTGGGTTTCTCTTTTTGTAGCCATGGTTTTGGATTTTTTAGCAACCAGGTGGGTTTCACGTTTTTGAATCTTGACTTAAAGTTTGTGGTAGGCCATGATTATGCTCTTCACAAAGGCTTTTCTTGTCTTCTCTTGCTTAAAAAGTGTTTAAGATCAATTTACTAATTCGTAGCTTACTTAAAAACGTGTTTAGATCATTTTTTAATTCCTTATTCAGAGACTAGTGTTTTTGGCTGATCATGTGATGCACTCGTTTTTTGTTTTGAAGCTAAATTTTTGAAATATTACAAAAAAAGTATACTCTGTTTTTCGTTTACGAAATTAGGTTTATCATAAAGGTCATATTTGAATTATTCATTTATATTTATTTTATCTTTGGCCTAATGCTTTATGCATTGACTCGGATTTCAAACCATTGGTCCTCAAATGGTAACAGCCGTAATTCAATACACAAAATCCCCTGTGTCAATTCAGGTGATGACACATCAGTTTTTTCAAGAAGGGAGAAGCTGACACCTCAGTAAAAATGTCTCAATACACAAAATCCCCTGAAGGGAGAAGCTGACACCTCAGTAAAAATGTCTGGCCAATAGGAACATTTCAAATAATACCAGTCAGCATTTCATTAATACACCTTAGCTTCTTAACCGATTTGATTTAAGTGAAATAGAAATTGGTATAATTTGTTCTTTCTTATTCCACTGAACCGGTAAAATTGATTTTATCCGCATAAATAATTTCGACGCGAATTCAGAGGCCAGTCTCTTCTTCTTCTCTGTGTCGAGTTTCAACGAGAATTAGTTGCGGGAGAAAATAGATTTGATTTATTGTTTCCGACCCATTCAGTCTTTTCGCAGAATCTCAGTTGTGCCTGATTTTAGCATAAGCAGTATTCCCGTTCGATGACGAGTCTTCGTTTTTGATTTTCGGCGCCGCCATTTAACCAGTCTCCGAAAATTTTCATCAAGACTTATGCAAAAGAGAGTAAGAAGCAAACGATTATCGTTGAACCAAAGAAACATAACAAATTCGAAAAATCACTCAAAAAATTAAGAAACAATAAAGATGATGAAGAAGAAGAAGAAGAAGAAGAGGTGGAGGAGGAGCAAGTTCTTCTCGAAGATGTTCTAGACTGTACGTCGTCCCTAAAAAGAAGATTCACATAGTCAATAGACAGCTCACACAGAGATAATTAAAACAGGCTACATGTCCAAACTATTTTATTTCACATATATTTAATAATAAAATGATGACAAAGATTAAATAAAAATATAACAAATTGAAAGAAAAAAATATCGCGGCGTAGCGCGGGTCTAAATCTAGTCTATTATAATATTGTTTGGTTACTTTCTTTCTCACTCTCTGAAATGCTGACATGTGTCACTCTAATTTTCTGACATGTGTTTTTTTAAAAAAATCTAACATAATATTGTTTGGTTACTTTCTTTCTCACTCTCTGAAATGCTGACATGTGTCACTCTAATTTTCTGACATGTGTTTTTTTAAAAAAATCTAACATTAATTCCTCTCTATATTAAGTCTTTTTTCCAAGCAAATATTACTTCAAATAAAATACTCAATTAAACTACATTCAATTCATGCAAACATATGTAGATATCCATTAATTTTTTTGGTCAAACAAACATTTATTTCATATATATTACACAATTATCACATTCAATTTATACAATATGTAAATCTTATATGTAATAATAATAATAATAACAGTAATAATAATAATAACAATAATAGTAGTAATAATAATAATAATAATAATAATAGGTAATCCATTGATTAAAATACCATGTTTCTCACTACATGAGAGGCTGACATTTGTCCTCACATATTTTTGACAACTGTCATCATTTTAAATTCAACATCTATTATTTTTGATATTAATTTTTTTTGTCAAACAACATTAATTTTTTTGGTCAAACAACATTAATTTTTTTAGTCAAACAAACATTTATTTCATATAAATTACACAATTATCACATTCAATTTCTACAATATGTAAATCTTATATGTAATAATAATAATAATAACAGTAATAATAATAATAACAATAATAATAATAAGAATAAGAATAATAATAATAATAATAATATATATATATGTTTTCTTCAAAAACAAAATATAAATAATTTGATATTTTACTATACAAATGATGTCCAACAAAAATATACAATAAAAATTACATGCAATGAATTAAATCATTGGATTAATTTAGGAATGCATATAATAACAATAATAATAACCTTCCCAATCTCTACATTGGTTTCTGCAATCAATGCAAAACAACTATAGAAATTAAATTCTAATTTCACCAAGAAAAAAAGAAATTATAATTGACAGATTTATATCTATTATATCTACATATGTTTGCATGAATTGAATATAGTTTAATTGAAGTAATATTTGCCTACTAAAATAAATCAAATGAATTAAATTTTCATAATTATTAATTTGTAACCGCCAATTAAATTCTAAAATCAGAGTAATAGTCAATTAATCAATTTCAAAACCAAAAACATAAATCACTAAATATTTACAAAATGCTATATATTTCGTTATATAATACAAATCACGCAACGCGTGGAGCTTTTCCTAATATACTAATATAATATTGTTGACGGTGGCTACAGATTTTACTGTGGTAAATAGTATTATTTGCAGTCAGTAATCAAAAACATTAACAACGGATAATTTATGCTCTAGTGGTAAATTACTAAATTAGTGAAATTAAAGCTGATTTTTTAACTAAAATCTATACATACGATACCATAATTTAGTTTTCTTTTCTTTGTATGAAATCTGTAAATGAATACATATGGAAATGGCATTACGGTTGAATAAATATGAAAATAAATAAATTTGGGCATGTTGAATAATAAAATAAAAAAGAGTAGTCGTCAATAAATAAATGGGGTGTTATTGGATATGGTATTTGAAATGAACTGAAATATAATGACAATCCAATATTATTCAATTAATGATTTTAAATCCAATGTTATTGGATATCTTATTTGTAATCCATCATTAATAAATTTTTAAATCTAGTGTTATTCAATCAAAATTTAAAATCTTGTTTTAAAATCCAGTGTTATTCAATAGATAAATGACTTTTAAAATCTTTATTTATTGTGTCATTTGAAATGAATTACAATAGAGTTTCATGAGTAAATTATTTAAAACAGAATCCAAACTATATTACAGAGATTTTAGAATCAACCCCTGTAGATTTTTAAAAATAAAATTAAAACTTTAAATCTGAAAAATTATAAAACCTATATAATTGATTTTAAATACACGATTGAATAACACCATCAAAACTTCCTTATCTCTTTCCTCTACGGGAGATTCTGGTTTTTCCACATAAGAGACAAAAAGGAGAACGCAGTCCACACACACACACACACCTCACTGTGGGAGAATCTTGCGGCAGAGAGAGAGAGAGAGAGAAACTTTGAAGTTAACGAACAGTTTCATTCAATTTTTTTTTTTGGGGCGACGTAATCCACAGTTTCGATCGATCATGCCGTCTGGTGCGAAGAAGAGGAAGGCGTTGAAGAAGAAGCAGCAACAGGAAGCGAGTAGAAAAAGTACCAACAATAAGGGTTTCAATGGCGATAATCTCCACGGTACATTTCACACTCTCCTGCTCGATTTTGGTTTCGGGATTTGTTGTTGCTAGGTCGATAGATTCGTCTTGAATGCTGTTGAGAAATTTCATCGCGTCGAATTTACCATTTCATGATTGATGTATAGAGATCTGTTTGATTTCTGCGCAAATAATTTGTGCCTTTTGTCCCGTCTCGTTTTAGTCTCATATCGCTGATTCTTTGAATTTCTGATTTGAGCTAAGATCTTTCAATAAATTGGCTAAAGAATGCTTCGTTCATGACTTGAGCAAGAATTTGTTGGACTGGTGAAGAACAACACATTGTCCAGGAATTGAGCAGCATTTGTAACAAGTCCTGAATCGTTTTCTCCTATCAATTTGCAGTATTCTTGTGTGCTCAGTAGTTTGTTGTTTGATCTTTGATTTTTAACAAAAATACATCTCAGGACATGAAGAACATGGAAGCCAAGATGATAGGGAAAGTGATGGCAATTTGAGCTCCCCTGGTTCTCAAGGAAATGAAGAGTTTGGGACGAAAGATCCATCTGCTGCTCTATCATCTCGTCCGGTGAAGGCCTCTGCTAAAGAGATATCAGGAGACGTAGATGTTACTCAGGGACTAGGTCAGAAAAGTGGAAATGCTATTGTGGTTGAGAGAGGAACGGATGACAAGAGAAATATTGTGGAAGAAGCACCCAAATCCTCTTCTGAAAACTATACTCACACCGCCAAAAACGTAGCTTGTCAGGATGCTAATGCTTGTTGTAACTCAGTTGCGGAAATCTCTCCTGTTGTCGATCCTGTCAAACATGTGGTATCTGTCTCCAAAGTAGTGGTTTCTGAAAAGAGTGAGCACGTTGAGGCCTCAACACACTCAAATTTAGTCAAGCAGGAAAATAAAGAGTATCCATCTCCGGGACTGACAAAAGATAATGGTAAGGTGGTGGTTACTCTTCCAGGATCTGCTGCTGAAACAAGCAAAAAGTTAGAGAGTGTAAGAGAATCTGAAGCTCCAGTATCCTCTGAGGAAAAGGTAGCATCTCTTTTGTTCTTCTTGCATCGTGTACATGTGAAATTTTTTCTCTTTTAAGTTGGCTGAATCTCCTGTGACGTGCAGCGTATTTTGCTGCCTGGTCCACCAGCCGTCCGAACTTCGTGGTTAAGTTGCTGCGGTTTGTTTGATGCTATGTCAGGATCTGATAGATAAACACAGGTTAGTCTTGGTTTAAGATTCTTGGTACATGTACTTTATCTGGTTGAGGCCCCTGATTACTATGATCTTCCATGACCTACAACGTTTCTTGTTTTTGTGATGATTATCCTTGAATTTCTCATTACTGAAAGCTAATCCACTAATCTAAACATCAAATTGGTCTAGTAAGAGGGTTTGTGGAGTTTGCATATTGGATTGTGAGTCGCTCTTAAGTGTAGATTGTTTAGCTCGGATGTTCTAATTATTTCATTGTTATGCTTCTTCTTCTAATGAGATTGTTTAGAACCAATGTCAAATACCACGCTATCTAAAAAGACAAGTCATGCTTGGTCAGGTAATGCATAGAAATTTTGGTCGAGCTGCACCTAGATTATAGCCTGGCAGGAACATGAAGTTGATATTCTTATGCATAATTTTGCGTCCTTGTGTTGCACGACAATCCAATGTTGTTCGTGTGTGATTCTGTAACAGCATTGTCTATTATGTTAAACCCGGCTCATTAACATGTCTTCTCTGTATCGTACTGCGGAAGAGCAGGAGCTAGATAAAGGTGGACGCGCTTGGCAGCCAAAGCTCAAAGACAACTGCATATACAGGATTCACGGTCCGTAGAGTCTTTCTCTGTACATTGTCTTTGATAGATATAATAATGTGGGCGGCTTTTAGCAACATACCAACAAAGACCAAACCTCCTGAACAGGGTTAAATTTCTTTTTCTTTTCGGAAAATACAATCCTCATTTGTTCATTAAATGGATTTTTAGTTTCATGAGACTAAATAATATAGCTCTATTTTTCTTATCAAATTATCAGTTATCGTCTCTATGTTAGTTCATTAGATACATGTAGAGGTCCGATCCATTTCAAGCCTCAAAGTTTGATTTTTATTCAAGGAACACAAACTGACATTGACATACACACAAAACAAGTTCTGATTTCTTTTGTACACAAAGAATGCATGAATTTATCTTAAGCTTTTGTTCAACTTCCTATGAAAATAAAATATAACACACGCACACAAACAAACGCTCACACACGAAAAGAAAGAAAGAAACCCAAAAGCCCATGAACCCTTAAGTAGGTCTTCTCACGCCGTGAACAGCGGCGATGTAAAGAAGCTGTGTCACTGAAAGTATGATCAAGAACGCCTCCATGGTTCTCTACAAAGAAGAAGACACAGAAAAGGAGAGGAACATGAAGCCGATAATAATCGTGGTCTATTTCCCAAAATTGAATCTTTAAGATATGAGAATAGAGAAAAATCCTCACCAATTTAGCATTTCTCCTCGAAAGCTCGATCTCTTTCCAGGCAAATCTGTTGATCAAAAAGAATGATTGATTAGTCTTACCATCGATCTCCCAGGACATTATACGTGTTTCTATGTTAATATTTACCCCATAGCAAGGAGTGTGAGGGTCCAAGCAATAGTTGCAGCTGTGGCTGCAGCCGGTAAGCTTCCCACGGTCCAAGAACGAATGTGGCTAAGGCCCGAGATTGTTGAAGCCGCACCAACTACACCAGCCAGCAACGCGAATGTCACAAAGAATCCTGTGGCTGCGTTTCCCATCGGAAAATAAATTGGGGAGAAATGTGCTGGAAGGTTTAAATCAGGGCCTGCTCATTTTTGTTTTCACAAGTACCAAGAGAAAAATGTTATAAGTTAAATAACAACAAAAAACTTACAACTTTCTTTGAGAAACGTTAAAAGAGATTTTAACCGAGTTCTTACCGATGAGGAAGCCATGGTCGATGGCTAGGTTCATGGCCCATCCTCCAATACCTAGAACAATCACATACATGCAGAAGTTCAAAACCAGAAGAAGAGAAGCAACAGGTTTCATTTGCTCTCCCGCCATTTCTCCTTCTGGAAAAGAAAAACTATAAAATCGGGAGAAGAGAGAAGAGAGAAATAATGAGGAAGGATTAGTTTTCTTCTTATGTTTGGAATGAGGCATAATGGAGCTACTTTATATACTAACTTGCATTGTTCTTTTCTTGTTAAGGCTGCTGGTAATAAAGAAAGGTTTTATTAGAGTGCTGTAAAGTTCATAGCTTGAAGCTCAAGGCAAATTTTATGAAACTTAAGATTCTTGGCTTTGCTCTTTGTACAATGTAGAAAGTATTGTCTAATTTTCAAGAGTTTTTTAAGATGTTCTTACAGAAGACAAAAGGTAGATTCTTTAGCAGTTTTATGTCTCCTTATTCATTTAGCTTTTTATCCAATTGAGACATGGTATTTATTCTCAAACAATTCTCAATGACTCGGGAAATTCGAGAGAAATCTTTTGAGTTGGTACTTTAATGTAATACCATATTATCATCTTGGTATTTCTTATGGATGGAGGAACAAAATGAAAATTTGGTAGATTAATCGCTAAAGTAGAAAAGATCCATCATTTGCAAAAAGGCTAAATTGAATTTCGGAATTTGATTGTTTCCTTTCTCATTTCTCATTCACATCGTCCAGTTCCTTATGTGAACACTATGCCAAATTCTGGAAACTTTTTTCTAATTCAAATCCAATTTCCTTTTTTCCTTTTTTTTTTCCCAAACAGAGACGAGTAGTAATTTTTGTTTTGTATAAACTATAAAGTATAAAAATATTATAATCTTAATTACAAAAAAATGCTATCTAGCTTCTCTAAGAAACTCTAAAATACAAGCAATTGCTGAGTACTATGTTCTTGTTGTTGAAAAGAGCATTGTGAGTAACATCTAGCATTAGAGATTGACATTAACAAAGCCTTCTCTGTGTCTCCATCCATTCTTCGCTCCACCAATTTGATGAGATACTCCAAGAAAACCGAATCTAATGGCAACGTGATTGGTCCACCAGCAGGAATGCCAAACTCTTCTTCTGAGATCTTCAAGAGCTCTTGGAAAACAGAGTTTCTCAGGTAACTTATTGGAAAAGCAAAGCGTTTGTTATCGGCCGTGTAAACCACGAAACAGCCCTTCTCTACAGCGGTTGAGCTACTAGAAATACTTGAGATCCTTTTCCTGCTTAAGGCTGCTCTCTGTTGCCATTTCTTTGCCATTTTGATGAGCTTCTTTGTGTTCATTTTGGGAAACGCTTGCGAATGGGAAAACAAAAAGAGATACTATTTTGTTTGTTGTGTTGCAGAAATCTTTGAATGAATGCAAGTTGTGATTGATGAAGAATGCTTTAAGCTTTGGTGCGTTATATAGAAGGAGAAAATATGAGATTGAAGAGCCAACAAACAGAAACACATGCTTCTGTATTTCTTGTCTACGATCATAACTCTTAAGGGTCCCGAGTTAGTAATCAACTTGTGGACTAAAAAATATATTGGTGAGAAGACATGACCATGTGGGTATGAATCTTATAATTTCAAGATTTAGTAGATATCATACAATACAACAACCACACAAATAGAGTTGAAGGTGAAAGAAAGATGGACAACATATATGATGGTGAGAAGACATGACCATGTGAGTATGAACATTATACAAAAATATTTACAAGAAACAAAGACATGTGCAAATGAAGGCAAGCTGTAGAAGAACATTTGAAGTTGAAAGATGATGGACAACATAAGGGTCTGAACCAAACCGAATTAAAATCTCGGAATATCGATTGAATTAAACCAAACCGAACCGGAATCGAACCAAAAACCCTAATATCGCTACCTCTTATATAAAGCCGACGCCCTAATTCCGTAGAACTCATTCCTTGTCAATCTGCCAATCTTGCTCCGGTTTTAGGGTTTCTTCTCTTCTTATCTCCGTTGTTCATCGATGATTTTCGAAGAAAGTGATGATAAGGAATTGTCGCCCCAGTCTTATTTGCATCCACTGCGGTGTATGTAACATGGTGATTGACTATTTCTGTCTGATTCTCAAATTTCTCGATTTTCGTCATTCTTTCTACTTGTTTTATGAATTGATCCTAAGATATTTCTAACTGATATGAAGAAATCGCATATTGTGGATTAGGTGTTGTCTAGTTATTGCTCCGATAACTCTGTTTCGTACGTTGTGAATTTTGTTAATCTTTGATGAAAGTGATGACATGAAATTGTCGCCCCAGTCTTACTTTGCATTCATTGCGATGGATGTAATATGGTGATTGACTATTTTTTTGGTCTGATTCTCTAAATTTCTAAAGATTTTTATTTGAAGATTTTAGTCTTTAAAGGAAATGATGAAATGGCATAATGTTTTGTGACACCCAGTCTGATCTGCTTGTGCAGTGTGAGCGATTTGCCATATTCTCTGATCCTAATTCATTTATTGAATTTATTTATATATTTTTGGTGTAAAGAGAGGAGGAATGAGGATTATATTACCATACGTCTGCAAATCTGAAACATTATGTTGATTCATTGACATGCACTACCATCTGACCTCTTCTCAAAGTTTTTTATCTTTGTTTTCGGTTTTTATTTTTGTTTTCGGTTTTAATCATCCTCTGCAATCAATGATGAACAAAATCGTCCATATTTAATGATAATCCCATGATTATTAAACATTAGATCACCATCTTTCGGCTGAGATTGCAGTTTTCTATTAAACCGTTGATTTTTTTTTTTTTTTTTTTGGTGGTAAATTGCCTATGGTATCTGATGTCCAAAGTGTATAAATTGTAGTTGGACATTTCGTTTTTTCAGAGGCAGAAAGTGATCAAACAGGCTTTTGCGACACTGCTAGCTTCTTATTACATAAGCTACCTGTTACTTATTTACCTGTTTACATTAATATTCTCTTGGTCTTCTTGGTTAATCTAATTAATTTATTGTTATATCTTTCGTATCTTTTTGTCTCTCTTGTATTGTTCTAATGCAGGGTCATTTGGTTGATCTCGTCGGCTGGAAGTTACTGCTTCTCCTTTGGATTAGCTTTGAAGAATGCTAATTTGTTCACAGTTTTGTTTAAGAACAATATGATGTATTAGTTTCAACTTGTTTGATGTCCTTTTAAACCTATATGTGCAATCCCATCTTTCAAAATAAATAATTCAATTGGATTTTTTCTCTAGTTTCTTATGATACTTGTCGTCGTTCTCTGCTCTATCAATGAAAACAAATCTTTCTTATTGTTACTAGCACATTACTCTTAATAAACTGAAGTATTTACAATGAGACGAGGTTATTTATTCAATGGTCTGAAACTAGCATTATTGCTTGTATTCATGTAAATAATGCATGACTAATAGTTTAAGGGGCAGCACAAGATCTCTGTTAATCATATATTTGCCCTTCCTAGTCTCTCCATATGAAAGAAAGTGCTCTAGCTTTGGAGCAATAGATTGAACTTGACTGTTGGAGCAAACTATAATAGTTGACTTTTTGCACGATAAACTGCTCTGTAACCACCTATGTACAAGGAGGTCGATTTTGTAACTGTTAATTACAAATTAATTGTCTCATCACACCTTCGGTTTCTTATGTTGAAATTATGCACTTATTAGTTTCAGTTTTCATATTTTGAAAGAGAAAAGAATAGTCAAACTTTGTTTTGTATTCCAGTAAAACCTAACTAGAAAGATAATTACAAATTGGTTTGTCTCTTTGTTTCATAGAGACTCTAAAATACAAGCAATTGCTGACTAGTACTACTCTCTTGTTGCAAAGAACATTGTGAAGAACATCTAGCATTAGAGATTGACATTAACAAAGCCTTTTCCGTATCTCCATCCATTCGTCGCTCCACCAATTTGATGAGATACTCCAAGAAAACCGAATCGAATGGCAATGTGATTGGTCCACCAACAGGGAGGCCAAACTCCTCTTCAGCCATCTTCAAGAGCTCTTGGAAAACAGAGTTGCTAAGGTACCTTAACGGAAAAGCAAAGCGAATGTTATCTGCCGTGTAAACCACGAAACATCCCTTCTCTATTGCGTATGAGCGGCTAGTAGTGGCACTAGTGTTTGATCTTTGGAATGAGATTCTTTTCCTGTGGAGGACTGCTCTTTGTTGCCATTTCTTGGCCATCTTGATTAGCTTCTTTGTGTTCATCATTTTGTTTTTCAGGGAAATGATGTTTTAGATCGGAAAGCGAGAAGGAGAAAGAAAAGATTTGTAAGTTCTTTTTGTAGAGCTCTCTGAATGAAAGTTGTGATTGATGAAGAATGCTATAAGGCTTGCTTCATTATATAGAAGGAGAGTATATTAGTTTTAGACAGGCTTTGTGAGAAGCTCCTGAGCAATCTAACCAGACACAACACATGCTTTTGTTTCTATTCTAAGGGTCCCAAGTTGGTAATCAATTATGTCTGCAAATTAACTTGTGGACTATAATACAAAGACATGATCATGTGGGTAGTGTTAAATAAACATTTATATATGACAAGATTTAGGTACTAAGTCATTGGTGAAGAATGCAAGAGGCTCTTCACTCTTGCCAAAAACAAACAAACTCATGCTTCTGTGTAGCTTTCGTTGTTAGCATAAGGGGTCCCTAGTTGGTTAGTAGATCAATCAGCTAAACTAAATGTAAGTCACAAAAAGAATAGGTCAAGTAATTATTAGGGGACAACAAATCTTTTGGTGAAATCAAGGAAATGTGGTTACGATGAATGATCAGAGAGATGGATAGGTACAAAGAAAGACATGTGCTGGGGAAGCAAAGGAGAAGAGTATGTAAGTCCTTAGATTTTCTCTCCAGCGAAGCAACTATTCCTTCTATAGTTAATACTTTCACTTTTACTTGAGATAAATGAATCTAGTAAACAGTCATGACTGCTCATTTTAAACAACAAGAACAATTACTTGTATTTTAGTTTCTCATACAAATTACAAACAAATCGTGTTTGTATTAGTTATTGCCCATTCTTGTATAACTTTTAAAGTATTCATAGGGACAAATTGATGAATTCCTTTGATTGAAACTTTTAACCACTACACCATTTCTTATGACATATAAGTTTCAGAACAAAACAGTTATGTTCAAGTTCTTTGAACTTTTTTTGTTTACAATGAAAGTTGATTTTAATGAGAGACAGAAATAATGGTTTGTATATCTAAAAATAATTTGTCTAATCTTTACAAAACACAGAAATTGCTACACTTTAATTCTCTAAAATACAAGTAATTGTTCTTGTTGTTGAAAAGAACATGGTAAAGAACATCTAGCTCTAGAGATGGACATTAACAGAGCCTTTTCCGTATCTCCATCCATTCTTCTCTCGATCAATTTGATTAGATACTTCAAGAAAACCGAATCAAATGGCAACATGATTGGTCCACCGGTTGGGAGGCCAAACTCTTCTTCAGAGATCTCCAAGAGTTCTTGAAAAACAAAGTTGCTCAGGTAACTTATCGGAAAAGCAAAGCGTGCTTTATCCGCCGTGTAAACCACAAAACATCCCTTTTCTAAAGCGTTTGAGCTGCTAGTAGTACTTGATCTCTGAAATGAGATCCTTTTCCTGCTTAAGGCTGCTCTCTGTTGCCATTTCTTTGCCATCTTCATGAGCTTCTTTGTGTTCATCATTATCTTCAGGGAAAAGCTTTTTTCTTAGTTTGGAAAGCAAAAAATGTTTTTAAGTTGTGTGGTTGTATAACTCTCTGTATTCAAGTAATGGTTGATGAAGAATCCAATAGGCTTGTTGGATTATATATAAGGAGAGACTACTATAAGTTAGATATAATAATTAGAGCAACTAAACTAGACAGAACACATGCTTCTGTCTTTGTTATGTGTGATCATAAAGGGTCCCAAAGCTAGTAAACAGTCCTGACTGCTCATCAACCTGTAGACTGAAGCCTCTCATGAAAAGACATGACCATGTGGATATGGCTATGAATCTTATATAATAAAACTTAGATACAAAGACATGTGCAAGTTACTGAAAGATGTAGAACTTGTAGGTCCTCTGATGTTCTCAGTTAAAATCCTAGTTAACCTGCAGAAATTTCAGTGGTTATTGCAAGGTTACTAGGGTCCTTTAATGTTAATTCTGTTATTTAGAAATATCTTCTTTGGCGTTGTAATAGATTGGTGAATGAGTAAAAAAGTTTCATAGATTGGAAGGTTTTGAAAAGCTCGGAATATTATTTTTGGACATGGATGAACACTAGAAAAGATATAAACTTTGCAAGAAAAAGCTGTTTTGATAAATTTTGTTGAGAAATAACATAACCTTTGGTATATAGATCAAATTTTATGTTTTGTAGAACCATAACTGGAATTTTCTTTGGTGGATAGTAGATCAACCTGTATATTGAGATATTATTTGTATTAACAAATTATTTGTCTCAGAGACTCTAAACTGCAAGGAACTGTGACAGAGTATCTTAACATTCATACCAAAAAAAAAAAAAAAAAACTGTGACAGAATAAGTACAGCTCACATCATGTTATTTTACATGTCTCTACAGAGATTCATATGGACATTCGATGAAAGTTTTAGCAGATGCACCATTTTTCAGCAACTTAATGATGTATGATCATAGATGAAACTTTCACAAGAAGTGATATTTGAAGTTAGGTCATCTTTCTTTCATAATGGAAGTTGATTTTGAATTTTTGTGAGACAATCTTTAAGAGAAACAAAAAACAATAGTTTGTATTTCTGACTACGATTTGTCCATCTAATACACTAGAATCTTTACAAAAGCAGAAATTTCTACACTCTAAAATACAAGCAATTGTTGAGTAGTAGTACTACTACTCTGTTGTTGTAAAGAACACTTAGCACTAGAGATTGACATTAACAGAGCCTTATCCGTGTCTCCATCTATTCGTCGTTCGACCAATTTGATGAGATACTCCAAGAAAACCGAATCGAATGGCAACGTGATTGGTCCACCAGCAAACTCTTCTTCAGAGATCTTCAAGAGCTCTTGGAAAACAGAGTTGCTCAGGTACCTTAACGGAAAAGCAAAGCGAGTGTTATCCGCCGTGTAAACCACGAAAGAACCCTTCTCTACAGCGTTTGAGCGGCTATTAGTAGTAGTAGTATTTGATATTTGGAATGAGATTCTTTTCCTGCTTAAGGCTGCTCTCTGTTGCCATTTCTTGGCCATCTTAATTAGCTTCTTTGTGTTCATCATTCTTTTTCAGGGAAATTTTATTCTTAGGTCAGAAAGCTAGAAAGTGAAAGAAAAGATTTGTAAGTTCTGTTTGTAGAGCTCTCTGAATGAAAGTTGTGATTGAAGAAGAATGCTCTAAGCTTTGTTGGATTATATAGAAGGAGAGTTATTAGTTTTAGACAGGCTTTGTGACAAGCTCCTGAGAAAGCTAACCAGACACAACACATGCTTATGTTTCTACTCTAAGGGTCCCAAGTTGGTAATCAATTATGTCTGAAAATCAATTTGTGGACTACATATAATACAACTCATGGCGAGAAGACATGACCAATGTGGGTATGAAACCTATATAAACATTTATATGACAAGAGTTTGGTACTAAGACTTTAATAAAGAATGCAAGAGGCTGATTACATTATATACAAGAGAAGCAAAAATACCAAACTCATGCTTCTTTATAGCTTTGTTAATTTGTTAGCATAAGAGCACCCTTATCGGACAGTTTATGTAAAGTTCTATGCTGACTAGACATTAAAAAGAAAAGAACAAAAGAAAAATAAGAAATGAGTTGGCATGAATTTTTGTTGAACCGTCTCTCTGCGAACATCCGATAGAATCGGTTCTGAGAGACACGTGATAAGTTTTATTTTTTGAAAAGCAATTTCCTTTTTCTTTCTTGCTTCTCCGCACAATTCCTCAATCTCTCCTCGATCTCTTCGTCTTCTTCTTCTCCTTCGATCTTCTTCTTCTTCTCTTCAATATATTTCCATGATGATTGGCCTTACGCAATCCATCTTCTGGGTTACTTTTACGTTGACGATTGGTGAGTTAAATTTCTTCTTTTGGTTTCAAAATTGTTTGCCCAATGTACCGATTCTAGTTCCCTGATGAAATTAGAGATGGTTTTTGAGCTGTATTCTTTCAGAATTGTTCTTTCTGATTTGATTGAAGATACACATCCTCTTAGAAGAGGACAATTTTGCATCCTTAAGTTGTCATCCAGAAAAGGGCATTGAATTTGCAGGCTGTGTTATAATTGCCTTATTTGTATCTACTGAGTAGAGAAAGTAGAACTTGATACAAGTTAATAGTTATAGAAATCATTTAATTACAGTCTTGCGTTTGTGTCTTAGTGGTGAGCATAGTATAATGAAACTATTGAATTGTGATTTTGCCTTTGCTTTCCATGTCTGCTGTGCTTGTTGGCTAAGTCTGGAATGAAATATTGCAGTTATAGCGCCTGTTTCCTCTTGAAAACAATACTGACAGCTATCAAGGAGAGCAAGCGTGAAGTTGTTTGCAGCTTGGAGGATTGGTCAAAAGCTTTGGACATGTGACTATATGCAGGGGTATATGGAGCTATTCAGGGTTACGATTGGAGCCAAAGCAAGGGTTGTTGCATTATCAGGTAATTTTTCTTTGTTAATACCATTAGCTATTGTGAAATAGTTTCTGGAACTAAGTTTGTTGACAGCTTCTGTAGCTGTACTATATAAGCATGTAAAAGTGCATTTTTGTTTTTGTTTTTCCTTCTTAATCCTCTCTCAGTTTCGTGCTTTGATCGACATATTGAGACACTCTGTGTTATCTTGTGAGACCTTACTTTAGTAATTGTGTCATGCACTAGAACTAACTTGCATTTCATCTTTGATAATTTGGAACATGAATTTGAATAAGATTCTATGAGTATAGTTCTCACCAAACTTGTAGCGATGCAAAATGTGCTAAAACATTGACCAGAATTATACAAAGTGGTAGCATTTAGTTTTTTGTAGGCATGACCATCTATGTTGCGGAATCATTGATAATTGTTTATCTTTTTTGATGAATATACACATATGTTGTATAAAATGGATGGACCGTGGATGCAACTTCTCAAATGGCGACTGTGAAAAAGCAAGCATCGAAGCTGCGACGCTAATATGTGTTCCACCTTGAACACTAAATGAAGACCGAAGACTAATCTCTAATATGATTCATTTTTCACTTGATTTTCAATAAATTTACAACAATTTGTAAAAAAAAAAAAAAAAAAAAAAAATCTTTTAAGAACTCTATGAAGTCTCTCCAATGTATGAGTTAAAATTAAGAAATAGTTAATAAAGCTCATGACTTAAATTAATATTATTTTTAATAATAAAATATATTAAAGAACTTTAACAAGGGTTGTCCAATGTGGATGCTCTAAGGGTCTCTAGTTGGTTAAAAGATATGCGAGTCACAAAAATAATAGATTCAAGTAAATTATTCAGGGGACAACAAATATTTTGGTGATATCAAGGACACAAAAATCTGGTTAAAAATTAATAATCAGATAGATACAATGAAACACATATGCTGGTGAAGCATGGATGAAGAACATGTAGGATCATCAATTATCTGGCCAGGAAAAAGACTCAATGATGATTCGTTCTAAAATCTATTATTTCCTGAATATAGGATCAAGTCCAAATCATACGAACAGTCTTTTATAACCTTTCAGCGATTCATAGGGACATTTGATCAAGTGAATGAACTTTATTGCCATTGCAGCATTTTTCTTGACAGAAAGAACAAATCTTACGTATCTACAAAGGTCTTCATAGCTGACCTTTGTAGCAGCCACACAATCTGCAAAAACTTTCAGTTTTATCCCTTAAAGTACCAAACATGTAATCAGAAATTCTACGTACTACTTCAAATAACTATTAATTAATAGAGAAACACCAATTCATGACTAAGTAAGACGGTAAGTGGTAAAGCCATAAAGAGAAGAGTGAGATTTAATTGTTGGTGGAATTATTGCTAGAGTACTTATATTTTGCTCATTAAATTTGATAAATCTCATTATCAGCTTCATCGATCTTAGCCTTAATCTTAGGGTCATCATACGTAAAAACAGAAACAGTTCTCTCCAGACCACTCATCTTCTTCCTCTTCCTCTTCCTCAGCCGCGTCTTCGGGTAAACTACCACCAGGAAACACACCATCGTCTTCTTCCTCTGTGATGATTTATCCGCAATAAATGTATTGCTTCCGGACGCATTAACGAACTTAGTTATATAGATCGATGTATCTATAGTATACGAAGCAGCCTAACAAATTTAAGAGCATATAAATCATTAATTATTCATGATTATCATACAAACAGGTTTATTACGAACAACTTTTGGTTACCTTTGCAAAAATCGTTTGCGACATCTTGCTCGCTTCTGAGTTAATTTAGGGATTCTGTCTTTCCAATCTTCTTCAATGAATTTTTCAATCAATAAAACCTCACGAGGGCTTGGCTTGGGAATACAGTGGTATCTAGGATTCTGATAGCTTTAATGTCGGTGATAACAAAAGAACAAAGAAACGAAACAAAGCCTTTTCTGTATCTCCATTCATTCGTCTTTCCACCAATTTGATGAGATACTCCAAGAAAACCGAATCGAACGGCAACGTGATTGGTCCACCAGCAGGGAGGCCAAACTCTTCTTCAGAAATCTTCAAGAGCTCTAGGAAAGAGTTGCTCAGGTAACTTATCGGAAAAGCAAAGCGGATGTTATCCGCCGTGTAAACATCCCTTCTCTACAGCGGCTGAGCTGCTAGTAGTAGCAATGCTTGATTTTTGGAATGAGATTCTTTTCCTGTGGAGGGCTGCTCTTTGTTGCCATTTCTTGGCCATCTTGATTAGCTTCTTTGTGCTCATCATTCTTTTTCAGGGAAACTATTTAGATCGAAAAGCGGGATGGAGAAGGAATGAAATGTAAGGAATGAAATGTATATGTATGTTTTGTTGTATAAATCTCTGAATGCAAGTTATGTTTGATGAAATCCAATAGACTTTTTAGGTTATATATATATAAGGAGAAACTATTATTAGCTTTATAAACGAAAAAAAAAAAAAAAAAAAAAAACTATAGGTAGATAAACTTAGAGCAACAAAACCAGACAGAACAACACATGCTGTTATCGTAAAGGGTCCCAAGATAGTATAACAAATTTTGACTGCTCGTCAACTTGTGGATCAAACCTCTCCTGAAAAGAAACGACCATGTGGATGTGGCTATGACTTTCATATAACTGAAGTTGCCATAATTAATTAGGTTGTTCTTATAGTCTGCTCTCTGTTGCCATTTTTTTTGGCCATCTTCATGCGCTTCTTCGTGTTCATCATTATCTTCAGGGAAAAGATATAGATTGGACAGAGAGAAGGATAAAGAAAGAGAAAAGATTTGTAACTTCAGCTTGTATAACTCTTTGAATGCAACTTATGGTGCATTATATTAAAAGAGGCTACTAGAATTTAGATAACCTCTTGGGTTAAGAGCAACCAAAAACCAGACAGAAACACATGCTTTTGTATTTCTTGTCTGTGGTCATAACATAAGTCATTAAGGGTCGCAAGTTAGTAATTGGTCCTAAATTATATACTAATCAACTTGTGGATATAGAACACATATATATGCTGAGAATGTATGATTAGTATATCATTTAGGACCAATGAATGAAGGTCGCAATGCAAATGAATGAGGAAGATGTATCTGTGTAGGTCCTATGAGGCTTTGATGTTTGAGCCCACATATCATTCGAAAGCCCATATATTGCCAGCTTCAGGCCCATCGCGTGTACATGATCCATGATCAGCTTTCAATTTTTTTTTTCTTTTTCTGGCAGTAGCTTCAGATCTCATGAGATTCCGGTCAATGAAAATCTAGTTTTTCTCTGGAATCGCCGGTGTGCTCAGGTACAACCCTCTGATTCCGATCTCCACCTCCAATTCCATCGTCTCTTCTTCTTAACTTCATCTTTGAATTTCTTCTGATCAGAAATGCGAGATCGCTTGTATATATAGTCGCCGATGTTCTTCTAGTAGCGTTTCATGCTTAGAAATTAGAATGCATTATCTGTGTTCCATTTTGCGCAGCCGTTTAGGTTGAGAAAGTGATCTAGGCTTTGCAATTTTGTCGGTGGAACAGCTTGAATTTTTTTTTCTTTCTGAGTAAAGCTTATTTTCCTCATTCCAACTTTTGACGTTGGACTTTGTATTTGTGATGTGATTATAAGTGGGAAGATTACAAAAATTTGGGAAAGATGCAGCACAGTCCAGTGACCATAGAGGACCAGTTAATATCGAAAGCTGTGAGAGAAGAATGCCCCTGGGAGAACCTCCCAAAACGACTTCAGTCTATTCTTGGGTCTAAGGATGAATGGCATAGAAGGTTAGTTTTGTTAGTTTATGCTTTCACTTTGTTAGACTTTCTTCAGCAATGAACAATTTTGTCGAGTTCCTTTGTATGATCTACCTTTAGCATAGCAGTATCCTTTTTCACTGGTTTGATTCTTTTATGCAGGGTAATTGAGCATTGTATAAAAAAGAGACTGCTATGGAATACTTGTTTTGCTTGTAAAGTTTGCAAAGAAGGTGAATATTATGAAGATATGATGCGTTACTTGCGAAAGACTCTTGCGGTGCGTGTTGATTAAGAGATCTTTTTGTTATAATTACGTTCTAGCGAAGGGTTAATAGAAAATCATTTTTCCATAGTTTCTCTGTTTTGTCTTGTTTTCGTTTTTTGTTTTGGGTCTTCCTTTCTCCTTTTGTTTTGTATTTAATGGCTTCCTTTGGAAATCCACCATAATGTCTCCGCACAGTGTTGTCTATACTTAAGTGACAAGGGATCATACTAGAGTTTGGGATTTGTAATAGTTGCTATTTTCATACAATTCTGTGTGCGTGAGGCTCCTATTTTGAAAGATAGCTATTGGTTCACACATTTTATATAAGGAGATATACTTTTTGATCTAGGAATTGGACACTTTCTCTGTTACTGTCACATGATCTGTGATCTTAATTTCTTTTAACTATTACCTGCAGCTGTTTCCGTATCACCTTGCGGAGTATGTTTGCCGTGTGATGAGGATATCACCTTTCAGATACTACTGTGATATGATATTTGAAGTCATGAGAAATGGTATATTGTTGCTTTACTTTTGAAGCTCACTTTTCCCTAACTTATAGCTCTAGCTAACGATTTTTTTTTTTTTTAATTCTCATTCCTTTTAATTTGACACAGAGCAACCTTATGACAGTATCCCAAACTTCAGTGCGGCAGATGCTTTCCGACTTACAGGCATAGGGAGAAATGAATTCATTGATATCATGAATAAATGCAGATCTAAGGTACCTTTTGCGTCTATACTCTACACTGATATACTGTGCAAGTTACACTCTGCAAATTTTTTTGCTTTGACTTCCGGCTCTTTCCTGGGTAAAATATGGAAATTCAATGCTTAAGGAGTTTAAGATGGAGTATTTTTCTTTTTTTTGTTCTTTCAATTTTCTGGCACTATAATCCTAAAGAATCACCCGAGCCAATCAGTCAGAGGTATTTCAGCTTCTATTATGTCTTATACTTTCCATACATGTGTTGAGTTTTCCAGAAAATTATGTGGAAGCTGAACAAGTCGATTGCAAAGGATTTCTTACCTACTCAACCTGTGGATTTCCCAATTGACCCTTGGTGGGGTGTCTGCCTTGTTAACTTCACCATAGAAGAGTTTAAGGTGATCTAAGCTCTTCTATATATTTTCCGCTTCTTTCTATTGAAACCGATTTTGATCATAGTGAGCTACTGAGGTGTCACTGCATTCCTACTGTTCCTTGTCTGATAGCAGATCTTAATTCCTTGTTCTTTGCATAGAAACTTTCAGAAGATGAGATGGCGACTATAGATAAAATTTGCAAGGAGGAAGCTAATGCATATATCCTTTCTGATCCGGAAGTCATAAAAGGCCTCTACCGAAGGGGATTGGTATATTTTGATGTCCCCGTCTATCAGGATGACCGCTTTAAAGGTGAGTTTTTGTTTGCCAATATATTTTCACTACTTTTTTCTTTTTACAAGTCTTTACTTCTCTGTGCTTCACGGGTGGAGAATGTTGTTGCTAACTTGCTAAGACATAAGAATTTCATGCCAGATGGTCCAGATTCATAACCAGCTCTTTTTATCAAAAACATTTATCATCTTTTGCCAATTTAATTTCATTCTATTTTCATTTTCTTAGAAGCTAGTAAAGCTCCTCAATAGTCTGCTCTCAGATTCCAATATATTAGTCTCGTATTTTTTCTCGTGAGACTAAGATCTTGACTGACATGCATGCCGTCTTGCATCCCTGTTTCAGTTTCAAAGCTTGAAGGGTTCATCTCCAACAGAGAGCAGTCTTATGAAGATCCTATTGAAGAGTAAGGGAACTATTTGGCTACATCGAAGCTTACCCATCTTGGATTCATTACTCTGAGATGATATAGGGAGGCTAATAGCTCCAACTTCATTTTGCAGATTACTCTATGCAGTTTTTGTAGTTTCAAATGAGAACTCAACAGTTGCAGAGCTGGCATCCACTTTGCAAGCTGACCTAGCTCAATTACAGGCTGCTGCATCTTTTGTTTGCCGGTTGGGATGGGCTGTAAAGTTAATTGATCCGGCTTCTGTGCTTCATGACAAGATTATGCCTGGGTCCCCACGTGCCTTGCTCAGTGATGAAGAAGATGCATCTGCTGATGGTGAGGCGGCTCAACATGGAGATAATATAGGGACAGAAAGCTCTGGATCACGTTCTAGTCACGTTCGGGTTGCTTTCATAGTTGATGCTAATATAACATCGTATCTAATGATGGGCTCTGTGTCGCCAGGTATCCTTTCCTAGTTCCATCTGATCCCCAACTTATAATTATTAACAGCCCATGAATATCAATTATCCCTGTAAAAGGATCACTTTTTGCATTATCCTAATACATTCCATCCATTTTAATGAACTTTGTTCTAGGATTGAAATCTCATGCTGTAACACTTTATGAAGCGGGAAAACTCGGGCATACTAGTATCCCGGACCTTTGCCAGGATTTGAGCTCATTAGAGGGAGCAAAATTTGAGGGTGAACTGCAAGAATTTGCAAATCATGCCTTTAGCCTTCGTGCTGTCCTGGAATGTTTGATATCTGGTGGAGTTGCTACTGATACGACAGTTGATACGATGGGCTCGGGAACTTTGAGCAATGATGAGGCTGTAACTCTTCTTGCAGATGTCGAATTTCCTGATAATTTGGGAGATGCTTTAACCAGCCAAAATAGTGAGGTTTCGGTGGATTCAGATGCCCTTCAGGAGGATCCCTTGTCGACAGAGCGTGTCACTGAAAGCACTGAGCATGAAGCAGCTTCGACTACACTGCCTGTTGATACTACTGCTTTGAATGAGACCTTCAGTTCTAACCTAAGCCTTCAGAATGACGGGGAGCCCATCCCCATAGAAGGACCCGATACTGGTAAAGGAAACAAGAAAAGGAAGAGATATCGCGTTGATATTCTCCGTTGTGAAAGTCTGGCTTCTCTAACACCAGCTACTCTAGATCGTTTGTTTTCCCGTGACTACGATATTGTTGTTTCAATGAGTCCTCTTCCACTTACGACTGTTCTACCTGGACCTTCAGGGCCCGTTCATTTTGGTCCTCCCTCCCATTCATCCATGACACAGTGGATGAAACTAGTATTGTATTCAACCGTGGGCACTGGGCCTTTGTCGGTTATCTTGATGAAAGGGCAGTGTCTGCGTATGCTTCCTGCTCCACTAGCTGGCTGTGAGAAAGCTCTCATTTGGTCTTGGGATGGATCTTCGGTTGGTGGTTTAGGAAACAAGTTTGAAGGTAACTTGGTCAAGGGAAGTATACTGCTGCACTGTTTGAATTGCCTTCTCAAGTGCTCAGCTGTTCTCGTTCAACCTCTCAGCAAGCATGATCTGGATAGCGCTGGGAGAATTGTTACTTTAGATATACCATTACCCCTGAAGAACTCTGATGGTTCCATTCCTCATTTCGGCGATGAGCTTGGTCTTCCCGTTGAGGAAAATACAAAGTTGAACTCTCTGTTAACTAAGCTGGCGAACAACATGGAGTTGTGGACAGTCGGTTACATTCGCCTTTTGAAACTCGCTAAAGGAAAGGATTCGTCAGGCTACTTTTCTCCCGATGATGATGAGAAGTATGAATGGGTCCCTTTATCCGTGGAGTTTGGGTTGCCACTTTTCAGTCCAAAGTTATGCAACAATATCTGCAAAAGAATCGTCTCATCACAGTTACTTCAAGCAGATTCGCTCATGGAACAACACGATGCAATGCAATGCATAAGGAAAAGGTTGAAAGATGTATGCGCACAGTACCAAGCAACAGGTCCAGCTGCTAAACTTCTTTACCAGAAAGAACAAGCAAAGGAGGCTCCCCGTAGTAAGCTCATGAACTATGCAAGCGGAAGGTGGAACCCACTCGTGGACCCTTCCTCACCAATTTCAGGTGCCACAAGCGAATTTCAACGGTTGAAACTAGCTAATCGCCAACGTTGCCGGACTGAAGTTCTGAGCTTCGACGGTAGCATCCTTAGGTCAGTTTAGCTCCTTCCATATTTCATGATTTTTTTCTTTTCTTTTCTCGGTTTTTTGAGAAGTTTTGGGGTGGTCGCAGATCCTACGCCTTGAGTCCTGTATATGAGGCTGCCACAAGGACCATAGACGAGAATGCACCTTTAAGTTCAACAAAGGCAGATGCCGATGAAGCAGATAGCCGAGAAGTGGTTCTTCCAGGACTAAATCTTCTATATGATGGTTCAGACTTGCACCCTTTTGACATTGGTGCTTGCCTCCAGGCTCGTCAACCAGTTGCTCTCATAGCAGAAGCTGCTGTTGCATCTGCAATCCTCGCCCCGAAGTAATCCACTCACGGTTCATAGGACATCAAGTGAAAGGTAAAATTTATAGACTGAAAATCTTGTATTAGTTCTTTCTATGCAGTCAGTGATCTCTCTGGTTACTCCTGATCTTATTTCTAATATCATCCTGTGGGTTTGGCATCTATTGATCTTATGCAGATTCTTTAATTTGGCTCCAATCCAGCGATGCTTCCCTGTTTGATCAACAAGTTCACGAAACCATTGCTTGGACTTGAATGGATTTTACGCACTAGTTGAATGTTGGGAATATCTTGGAATTTTTGTATCTAGTTCTGATGGAACTATACAGTGACTTCCAGCTGAAACAAAACAGACCAAGACACAAAGCTGTATGAGCATCTGTAACAATGATATGAAAATAAGAAAGCAAGAGATGATGTGATGTTTACATAATTAACAGAGCTGCTTCTATTAACATCGTCGATTTGTAAGCTCATTCGTGTTGACACCAAGTATAAACGAGACAAAAAAACTTAAGCGAAATGAAATATCCTGTGATGGCTTTAGTCCCCAACTGGAGTGTTTCCAAAACCTATAATTCAGTTGCATCTTATACAGATGAAATGTTTAATACTTAGAATTAGGATTTATAGGTGTATAAGGCCAAAGCAAAAGCTCATTATAAGTTAACAATTTTAAGACAATTGTCTTGTATACAATTTTCTTCAATGCAAAAAAGGGATACAAATATTCGACTAATACGAATAACAATCAATGTGATCATCAAAGAAACAACTTAGTCGTACAACTATATTAACCCACAATCTTGTTCGTTTCCTTTGGTCTCAGGCTATTGCAGACGTAATTGTCTCGGCCTCTGTAGGACGCCACCATGATTTCTGAACAGAGAGCAATCCTTCTCCATCTTTGGAATGCGTCATTCTTACATTCCATTTCATCGATTTCACCATCTTCTCAATTTCTCCTATCGTTTCCGTGTCATCTCTTACTATAAAAGTTCCTTGTGGTCTAAGAATCCGGTCTACTTCAGCCATTACAGACACCAAGCTGCACCTGAGGGTGTTTTGTTTATAACTATCAGAATTTTGCAATCAAGAAATATCAAAAAAGGCCAAGGAGATGTATATATATGTGTGTGTATACCTCTTCTTTAGTGCAGAGAAAAGATGATCAGCGTGAAGAAGGTCGTAGGTGCGAGGGTAAGTGCTGAATGATTCACACCAGTCATGATAGATTCCAAACAAACCACGTTCATATATGATCGGAAGTGTATCGGGTGAGTCGATAGGAACTACATTCATCACCCACAGTTTCAGATCCTTCAATGCAGCAGCAAAACTGAAACCCACCAAAGAGATAGAGAGATTTCATTAGACACGAATCAGGAAGGCCAGTTTTGTTTTGATGAAAGATTGTGTATAAGCTTTTGCTTACCCTCCATAGACAGCTCTCATGTCCACCACATTTCTCACATAAGACCAATCGATTCCCATCCCGTTGAGGTATGACTTTGAAACAATAGACTTCCAGCGTTCATGGTCCGCTGTGAAATCCTCTTGAGCAGGCTTTCCATATACACCTTCCTGAGACTCTAACCACTGAGGAACAGTCTCCACTCTTTCTGGCCAATTTTCAGGCCAAACTGCTCCGCGTTTTGATGAATCTTCTGTCACTTTGTGCATGCATGCCTCAAGTGGAACATTCCTGAATCAAACACATCTAACTTAGCAACGAAATTTCATTATTGGATTACTAGTCACTTGATGTGAGCAGGGAAATAGATAAACTACCACGCAGCATTTTGATCATCAGAGTCTTTGCAGAGAGGTGGCTCATTTTGAGATCTTTCGTTGTAGCATTTATTCGTCATTGGCTTTTGGTAAATGGCAGCACCAACTTCATTCAGTTCATCTTTCTTAATCGTCATCAGTTTCCAGCACATTGCCTTTGTTAGCTCAGACATAGCTACAAAACAGAGAAGGCATCTCACAAGTTAGTTAAGAAACAAATTGCCAAAGCCTTATCCATTTCCAAACAAAAGGGAATAAATTTTCCAAACCTTTCCATATGCCAACGTCTTCTTCGGTCTTCCTGTAAACCGGAGTTGCCGACCAGACAAAGAAACCACCCGGCCTTAATGCACGATTCAATTCCAATAGTAGTTTACCACCTTCAGTTCAAACAACAACAACAAAAAGAAGAAAACCTGTTACTCAATGAACCAAAATACTAAGGCATACTACAAAATGGGACGCTTTTAACCTTCGATATGCCAAGGGACTCTACAACGAGCACAATGGATGAGGTCAAAAACAGATCCTGGAAAAGGTAATCTCTTGGTTCCCATAACATTTGACATTGCAGGAATACCACGTTCCAAAGCAAACTGCACTTGCGCCTCGTGTTCATCTTTGGGAGCAAATGACAAAGCAAGCACATCCCTATCGAAAAGGTATCCTCCGAAGCTAGCAACCCCACACCCAACATCCAGTATAACACGGGTTCTGTTTCCCCACGCAATATCAGGATATGACTGGACAAAAGAAACATATAATAATAACGTCAATGGTCAAAGAGAAAGTTGTGCAGACATTGAGAGACGGTTGAAAAAAAAGTTGTACCTGTTGGAGGAAATCGATGTAGTGAAGAGCACCGTTCTTGAATTGAGTACCTCCACCAGGGAATGTTAGATACTCACCACTCATCTTAACCCAGTTCTGATGTCCCTTAACTTCTGCAAGCTTGGTGTGAGGAACATTGTTGTACCAGATCTGCAGCAACACAAAGCAGAAGAATAAACGGATGTCACTGATAAAATAACATAAAGGAGCACAAGCAGGTTCTCATTTTTTGACCTTTTCTCTGCTCTTAGGCCACTTGATGGATCGCTTATACCCTTCAGGAAGAGCAACAAGGCAGCGTGGAGATTCCTCGGGACAATGCCTCTCACGATGTTCATAATGCTTTGTGGAATGAAGCTTTCTGATAGCTTGCCAGTTATCAAGGCATGGAATGTAGTCTGGTCCAGCCGTGACATTGCAGAGTTTCCATTTAATCGAAGAAACTTGTGCTTTCTTCTCCTTCTGCGACTCAACCAATTGGGTAGACCAAGCCCCACTTCCAGTGCTTGACTCCTTTGTGATTTCAGCCTGGTCACCAGCTGGGAACACATCCTTACTCTTGTCAGTGCTCTCTTCAGTTTCACCAGCGTTTTCTTCTGTCTTCTTCTCCGTGTTTTCTTCAGATTCACCAGCATTTTCTTCCGTTCCATTACCATCCTCGGATTTGTTTTCTTCCGAGCTCTCTTCCAGTTGCGTTTTCTCTTTTTGCTTGGCCTCATCACTTTCTGACTCCGCCTCTTTCTCACCCTCTCCATCTTTCCTATCCCCTTCACCATTTTTGTCCTCAAATTCCTTTTTCTCCTCAACCTGCTCTATTTTCTCACCAGATTTCTCAGGATCAGGCTTCTCTTCGTTGCTCTCAGTCACAACCTCCGTTTCCTCAGTCTTTTCATCCGAAAAACTCTTGGAACCTCGGTCAACTTCTTCATCACTCTTAGTAGTAGTTTCCACATCTTTTGAAGTCTCGGTCGCAGAGAAGTCAACAGACTCAGTTGGGGCAGACCATGAAGACATGAACATCCACGCCCCAACCAAACTGAGAGAAACAATCAAAACTATGGTAATGGTTAAGCCATAGCCTGATGACTTCTTCCCGTCTACACGAGAATATTTCCCCATTGCCATGTTTCTAGTCAATCCCTAGTCACATGCACCTGCCAAAACCAAATTACATGAAGAGAATACAAACACTTTTTTTAGTAACTAGTAAAACTATCAAAAGAGTGTTTAGAATCAGAGGAAGATCCGTAAGTATTGATATTAAACAATTATAGACACTATTGACAATCTGACTACTCTCATTACTTAAAATCCGATGAAACTGCAAAACAGCACAGAGCAGGGAACACATGATTGCAGATCTAAAAATCAAACTTAAAAAAAACACTCGATATATATAACTTAAACGAAGAGATCAAACACTAGCCAAAACTCAAATCACAATACTATTAAGCAAAAGTAAGAGCGAGCAAGCAAGCATCAGTAAAAACGAGCAAAGAGAAGCTCCTAGACAATTCGGAATCTTGCTATTTGCATAAAGCAAGAACATTTAAAGAAAGCGAGAGGGGACTTGAAAAGAAGTTGATGTACCAGAGAAAGAAGAGTTGCCTCAGATCTTCCCAAAAGATTGCAACTTTATGAGCAGAGAGACAAGAGAGTAGAGAGATTTTCAGATCGGGATCTAGTAGAAAGAGCGAGAGTAGTAGTATATGATCAGAGCAAGATTTGCTGATTTTTATAGCTCAGAGCAAGTGGTGAAGCAAATCATACTACTCACTCTCCGGAGCTAGTGGGTTACAGCCTTCAAATACCAGAATTTTGGATCTGATTCCCACGAAATTTTGCTCTTTTAAATAAAATTATTTGACAAATTTGGTTTTCGTAGATTTGTTTATTCTCTCTCTCACCCGCGTCGGTCACCGACATTTATAAAAGACGGAGATACACTATTTGGTTCGTACCAAAACGGTGCCGTTTAGCCAAGGAAACAGCTAAGCCCGTCAGAACGCACGTGATCAAAACTCGGTTTCGACCCATTAGGCCCCATTTTGACTCTGTTTCTATTTCTGTGTTATTGAATTTTCTCTGGTTTTTTTTTTTTTTTTTTTTTAATTTGTTTGATCAAACGAACCACAAAATGGATGGAGATAATGTTAATCTCTTGTGCTACATGCTCTTTGCAACTTAACTAGATGATTACCTGCGCCAGGGTTGAATTAACTTCAAAAATTTTATATCTAAAATAACTTATTATTTGATGAATATATCATTTTCTATATTATTTTTAGATTAATATCTGTTTTGTTTCTTTATTATTCCATATGAATATTTTAATAATATAATAAGCATATTGTTTCCATTGTTGATTAATAATATTTAAGTTTTTTATTTTGGAATAATGGATGAATATTTGGTTATTTATTTATGTGTATTATTATATCTTGGTTGTTTCATATTTTTAAAATATGTGATTTGTTCAAAAGGTTATGATTTTGTTAAATATAAAAGAGCTTTTGAAAAATTGCTAAAGTTAATTAATTCCCACTTAAGGAGGAGTTGACACATGGTCTATGCCTTGATTGTTTGCAGATTTTAAAACAGATTTTGGTTTTTGTTTTCCCAAAAATCACTTTATTAGCCATTCAAGTTTTTGAACTAATAGATTCCCTAAAATATAGGGAAATTAGTTTTTGACAGTTTTATTCATTTTCTACATAGAAACCAAAAACCACAATTTATGGGTTTTCTAAAAGATTTTGCCGTTAGTTATTTTCTTCCAAAATATTTTATGCAAATATTTTTTCTTAATTAATTAACAATTATTTAAATGCTGTTGTTCTTTATATAAAAACAGTGTTCATACTACATACTCCAACCAAAAAAAAAAATCTAATATCTACAACAACGTAAAATAAGGTATTTGTATCTTTAAAAAAATTATAAACTAATATCTATAGAAGAATATTTATAAATTTGTGAGACTTATTATTTCTAAATAAGAGCATGGCTTTGAAAAGAAACTATTATATATTTATTTTATGTAAATTTCAAATCTAAAAAAAAAGAAAAATTGGTTAACATAATTGACGTTTTAAAAAGTATAATTGTAGATTAAGAAAAACAAAAACTATTATTTTTATAAATTCATAGTTTTTTTTTTATGTAAAACTAAAATATTGACAAAAACCAAAAACTAAATAAATCACCATTCAAGTTTCTACAGCAAAATCAAAATCTAAAAACCAAAATCTAAAATCATAAACTAAAATCCAAAAACCAAAAACTAAAATCTAAAAACCAGCAAATATTCATGGCCCTAATTTTTCACCAAAATCTAATTCTTCAATTTTTTCACCAAAATTTAAGTTTGCAAATATCTCGCGAACAAATTTAATGTTGAATTGTTTCCAAATATTTTTTCCCAAAATATGATTTCACACATTTACATCAATGCAATGATTATTAAAACCAAATCTCCAAAAAATGTGATATTGTAAATGTTCAGCCGAATAATTGTGCATCCAAAACATGATTTCATAAAAAAAATTCCAAAAACAAAATTGATCCACAAAGTTCATGTAAAAAGAGTAAATCTTTTAATTTATGCCTTAAATATCTCTTACAAAAATGATATTTTTTAAGTACGTAAAAAAAAACTAAAATATTTTTGATCAAAAGTGATCCTTTTTTTTGTTCTTCAACAAACCGAATCCACAAACTTTTTCAAAATATAAAATCCACAAATTCCTGCATTCAAATTTTATGTCGAAAGTCTGATTCCAGTTTTGGGAAATTTGGCAAACACAACAGAAAAAAAGATGGTTTTGTCCGTTTACACAATTTTAACTTAACTTTGTCCATCTAAACGTTTTTAACATTATAATCCAGTTTTACCCTTAAAATTGATTAAACGTTATTTAAGGGCAAAATAAAATACTAAATCAACACATCTCTTATACAAACCCGCAGAAAAAAAAACCATACCGTTTTTTTTCTTCTTCTTCTTTTCTTTTGCCGTCCGATTTTAATCCTTTCCCTTGTCCACGACATTCTCTTCTTCCACGAAATTCTTCTTCTTCTTCTCTGCTTCTCTTTCTGGTCAAGTCGGAACTCTTTCGCCGTCTCTTCTTCCGTTGGAACTATTTCGCCGTCTCTTCTTCCGTCGGAGCTTTCAAAGTTTTCTTCCGTCCGCCGGTGGCGTAAAAGGCTCAATCCTCCTTCGCACGCACTTACCGCAGAGCTCCATTTTCGTCTGCTTCTCCGTCATTCACATAATCAGGTTTGTGTTGATTTGGATTTGTTTGGTTGCAATTGAGGATTTGGTCATTGGAATCGAATTTCTGTGTTGTAATCTCAAATTGATTTGGGGCTTTTGTCTGGAAATTGAATATATGTGTTGTCAAGTTTGTTTGACCATCAAATTGAAGTAAATCAATACATGTGGTCTTAAGAAAAGTCATCAGTTTCATCATAGGCTTGAGTTTGTCCGTATATGTGTTGTCAAGTTTGCGAATGAGGGCATTATAAATAGGATTGAAGAAAGGCTAGAAGTAGAAATCTTTGCTATCGATTAAGGGAATGGCTGAAAGTAGTAATCAATGATTAAGTAATGCATTATAAATAGGATTGAAGAAAGGCTAGAAGTAGAAATCTTTGCTATCGTGTTATACTTATTTAGTTTTGTAGGTTGTGATGTGTGTGGGATATGCAAGTAATAAATAACCCTAAAACAAACCGTGAGTTGCAAGTGCACAACAGACAATTGTAGTATTTAGGGGTCGAACCACTGAGTATTGCGAAATGTACACTTCAAGATCATGAGATGCAAACTAAGCTAGATCGACAATATGAAAAAGGGGTTTTGTGTTTTTTGGTTTTTGTAAAACATAAAGATATTAACAATGCAAAACATAAAGCAAAAGATAAATATTGTTGAAAGGAACCATTCGCAAAGGCATGTGCCAAATCGATTGAAAAGATTGTTAAATCCGATTCATGAACTCAAAACACTAATGAAGGATTTTCCCACTTTCGTGGCTCCAATCCCCTATGTCTCTTAAACCAATGGACTCAGCTTTCGCATGGTCATTGTAGAGTGAGACATGCATTACGGTTAGGTAATGATTGTTCACAAAACTTCTTAGGTCTACTTTCATAGCCTAAAACGATTTGCCCATCGAATATTAGATCCGGAGATATAACAAGCTTTTGGAGAGTATATCAACCTTAGATCAAGTCGCTAGTTGATCATCTCTAGCAACAAGCATTAGGTTTAAATAAAGATGGAGAACCATAAGGTTTCCCCTTTATTTAACAACCGAATAGCGAAGGCAATCATGTCATGTCCTCATTGAAGGATTTCATAATTCAACAATAGATCTAAGAGATAGAAGGAGTCTCATGATTCCACTGAAAGGAGGCGGAGGGATAGAGATCAAACCATGGCTCCTTCATGGAGAGAAACCTCTACTCATAGATGTATGCAAAACTTAAAGAAACATGTAAATATTTACAATGGGAAGAAAAGAAAAGGGAAGAGAGGAGACCACCTAAGTGGCTCCAAAATTTATTAAGAGATTCAAGGAATTGTAGGATGATTGATACAAGAGGCTAAAAGCAAGTATATATAGGTGAGAGGAGGCTAGGTCGGCTGAGTTAATGCGTGGGCGAGAGGAGGAAAGTTTCCATTTCTTCTTCTCCTTTGAGCTTGCTCACCAAGTCTTGAGAGAGGCGCGGCCGCCGCCTCCAAATCGCGTGTAAGGATGTGGGCTTGAGTCCTGATGAAGTTTAGGCTTGGCCCGAAGTGGTCCCGGTCTATTTCGCTCATCCAAGCTCCATGGGCTTCACTTACTCGCCAGACGGACATGTCTTGGGAGAAAAAGCTCCCAGGCCGCATTCATACTCCAAATGGCCCAATTCCACTTCACTACGACGCATGACTCATTTATCTATCTTTCCATATAAAGATCTCATGATTTGGACGTCGGAAAGCCCATTTCCCGCGGTCATCTTTCGGATGCTTCGATTCTGTCCGAATGCGGAATTTGGACTTTTGGAGTTTTATTGAAGCTCTTGACTTGGAAACTTGTATGGATCATTGTTTGAAGTTCTTTTGCTCCATTTTGCCTCCTTTTTGCCATTTTGACCTGTTGGTTCCTCAAAACCACAATATACAAGAAAACTACCTCTTGGACACAAAAACCTTATTATTTATGTTATAAAAGATATTAAAAACCATAGTAAAAACATGTAAAATATGGATATATCAGGTTGTTTTGATTTTAGAATTTTTATAAGTCAATATGATACTCGTTTACGTTTTAAGATAGCTTTGGCTGCAACTCTCTTTTTTCTTTAAATTTGCTGCTGTGATGTATTGTTTGGTTAATTAAATACATGTGGTCTTAAGAAAAGTCATCAGTTTCATCATAGGCTTGAGTTTGTTGCGTATATGTGTTGTCAAGTTTGCCAAATTTCCCTTGAATATATGTGTTGTCAAGATTGTTTGACCATCAAATTGAAGTAAATCGATGCATGTGGTCTTAAGAAAAGTCTTCAGTTTCATCATAGGTTTGAGTTTGTTTCATTAATTTATTTATGCAAGTCATTGCTCTTGAGGTATTTTGCTTAATATCTTTTTCATAACAGAGAGAATAGACTATTTGCATGCTTTAGGGTCTAGTCACACATTTTCACTATTTGTTCTTCTCTTTTTGTTAATTATTTTTTTATTTGAGTTCATGGTTTGGTTTATGAAAAACTCACTTAGTTTTACATTGTGTACTTCTCTTTTATTTTTTTTACTTCTCTGTTTATTTGGGTTAATGGACTGGTCTGTGTTATACTTGTTTAGTTTTATAGGTTGTTTTGATTTTAGAACTTTTATAAGTCAATAAGATACTCGTTTACTTTTTAAGATAGCTTTGGCTTCAACTCTCTTTTTCTTTAAATTTTCTGCTGTGATGTATTGTTTGGTTAATTAAAGTTTAATTAGATTCGTGTATATCCACGGTAAGACTTTAGATACACTTCAAGTTTTGTTCTTCTCATTTCGTTAATTACTTATAACATTTTGTTCTTCTCATTTCGCTTTTTCAGGTATGGCATCAGATTTCCCTAAACGATTATACAAGGAAGGAGCAGAACCAGAAGTGGATAAGATTAACCAATGTGCCAAAATGTCGATACTGACTACTTTGAAGGATCATATGGAAGATGAGTTGAACGAAGTTAAGAAGGATCCTGTTTTTGCTCATATCCTAGCTATCCACGACAATCGTTTAACATTTTCAGGGAAATTGGTTCACAGTCTCATGTGTAGGCAGCTTCTCACCGCCAAAAAACATGAGTTGTGGTTTGTGTTTGCAAGGAGGCCTTTGCGTTTTTCTTTGCAAGAGTTCCATGCGGTTACCGGGCTCAAGTGCCAAGACGATGGCAACTACGAACTTGGGAAATGGGCTGATGATGGAGGCTTTTGGAGTAAGTTGATCAAGAGAAAGGGAAATATTTCGATGAAGACAATAAGGGAAGAGCATGTACTAGAGGCTCACAAGTGGAGTCGTTTGGACAGGTTGAGGCTGGTGTATCTCTGTGTTATTGCTGGTTTGTTAGTGGCAGTGGATGAGAAGAGTAACATAGATCACAAATACATCAAACTCATAATGGATTTTGAAAACGTAAGAGAGTATCCATGGGGTCTTCACTCTTTTGATCATCTAGTGAAAGGGGTCATCAAAGCAAGGGGAGACTTATGCAAGCCCAAGAGCTATGTTTTGGAAGGATTCTCATACGCTCTACTTATTTGGATTATGGAGGCTATTCCTGACTGTGGGGTTTTGTTGGGGAAGAAGCTGGATAATGTCTCCATCGTGAGTCCTAGGTGTTCTAACTGGACTGGACCTGGAAAACCAGGCTACAACGAGATTAAGAATTTAGAGAAAGCGTTTGGATCTGAGGTGAGTGGAGTGAAGTAAACACAGTCGGTTTTTGAAGATAATTTTGTTTACTTTTCAACTTAAAAAAAATAAACTTACAATCTGTTTTCTTGTTTGGTTTTTAACTTTTGTAGGGTGTTTTGTATCCCATTATATCCTCCACCGGGAATATGGATGTACTAGACTCTGTTGATTTCACAAGAGATGACGACATGAGAGACGAGAGGGTCGAGCGCATCGAGGCACTCATCTTAGATGACTACAATGACTGGTCCAGTCATATATGGGATTTCGAAGAGGAAGTTATACCAACTACTCCTCCTCTTAAACCAGTTTCTGAAACGGGTGAAGCTGAGAGTTCTAATGATGTCGACATTTACAAAACGCCCTGCGCTGAACCAACAGCAGCTTCTGGCTTGAAGAAGGGGAAGAGAAAAGCTATTGACTATGGTGCTGAGAGACGCAAGAAGCAACTCTTGTACGAACGGGCAGCAGGAAGACGTGCAGTTGCTGATCAAGACACGGAGGCTTTTTGGCGCGGTTTGTTTGAAGATTTTAAAAAGAAGATTGTGAGTGAAAATGATGCCAAGAATGGTAAATTAGAGAAGGAGGTTTCGGAGCTGAAGAGTGAGGTTGCAGAACTGAAGGATATGCTCCGTGAAGCTTTAACCCAAAAAAAGACTGAAGAACAGCCAGCAGCAAGCTCGAAACCACCACCATATGTCGTGCATTCTCAGGAAACATTATCTCAAAGAAAGACCAGCTCCAAACCAATATCTGTTAACCAGTCGCAGCCAACATTGTCGCAAAGAAGGACGCGACTGCAATCAACCAGCTCGAAACCGGCAATTGTCGGTAATTCTCAGTCGAAAAGAAAGGTAATCAGGGAATAAAACTCCATGTCTAGACTTAATTTTTGTTCATGCATTGTAAGATATGTTGCCAATGTGTTTTGTTGTTGTTGTGGAATGATTGTGATCATAAACTAGGTTCTTGTAACTTGTAATGTAACTCTTAACATCTGTCAAGAAAAACCTTGTAACATATGTGTGTATTGTAATATATGAATTACCTTTCTGATGTGTATTTATCCGTCGCTAACGAATTGACTTAACCCAGGTTTCGGTTACGAATTTGGAAGACAATATTGAAGCCTACCTCTTACAAAAGATTAGCGACTTGTCTAAAGATGCCAATGTACCAGGTTTTGATCCGTCACAAAAGTAGACGAAAGAGCATCATCAGCCTATGGGACAGGTAACTAGACGGCCTTCTTTACACTCATTTTCTGAATTCTTAACAAGTATCCTGATGTTTATCCTTTTATAAACAGACAAAAAACATTGATATCAAAGCAGAGAAGCTATTGGATATTAATTTAACCCAGAGCTCAGAATGTAACATGGAGGAGAATACAGAAGAGTACTTACAAAGAAAGTTTGGTGATCTAACTCAAGATTCTTTTGTGCCCGGTTTTGATCAGACTCAGCTGCAAGACGCTCTCGAATTTGAAACACCCATAACTGAATTGCATCCAGTCACTATTAATTTGTCTGAGAAGGTGCCTTCGTCATTTGCAAAGGAGTTGAGGGTAGATCATGCTGCATGCGGGAAAGATCCCGACGAAATTTTTGTTTATGTATCCGATGAAACATGGGAGGAACTAGAAGAGTGGTCAAGAATGCCAGAGTAAGTCGCAGCATCATATTTGTTTACAAAATATTTGTTGTTTACAGCGATGATTTACTTATATGTTGATTTTTACAATGCAATACAGGGATCTACAATGCGGCCCAAGTGCATTCACTGTCGAACTATCTAAACGCGTGGTTGGATCAAGTGAATGGCTTCACAACCAGGTTAGTGTTCTTTTCGACTTGCACATTCTTGTTTAATTAAATTTGTACGACTTTGAGGTAGTCAATTCTCACAGAATATTTCTTATTTATTATCTAGGAAATTGATGCAATGATGTACTTATTTCGGGAGAGGACATCTCTGAAACGATGGAATGTCGATAGAGTTGGCTTCATGAGCTACTCATTCAGCACGTCAATACAGGCTGCATTCATAAAATGGAGGTCCAACAAGAAGCAATTCGAATTGGAAGAGATTCTCATTGCTTATGGAAAATGTGAGCTGCCTGCTCACGGGAGAACGGACAAGGTTTGGGACGTAGACATTGACCGTATCTATGTTCCAGTATGTGTAAGTGGGTGTCACTGGGTCTCATTGTGCATCGATTTCGTGCAACGCACCGTAGAAGTTTTTGATTGTGCAGGCATGAAAAGATATAGATAAGTGGAAGCATTCTCAGTTATGGTGCCTCGGATTGTGAAAGAAGCTCAGACGAATTCCAAAAAGAAGGGTTTTCTTGTTGCACCATATACAGTCAGGTATGCGCCTGTGCGTAAAGATCTTAACAAAAATAACACTCATTGTGGGATTTATGCGTTGAAGCACATTGAGTGTCATGTGCTTGGCCTCAACCTCTCTTTGGTGAATGATGATAACATTAAAGAGGCACGGTACAAGGTGGCGACTGATCTACTGCAGGCAGCAAGGGACCCGGTTTTGGTCGAGCGACTGTCAAAGTATATACCTCAGAAGTTTACCTCGTCCGAGGTTGTTGACATTTCTGGTCCTTGATTTTTTTTTCGTGATTTCTTTTGGACACCATTGTTGTATTTGCAACTTTATATTGGCGTTAAAAGGAAGTTGAAAAACAGAGGTTTGTTGTTTTTGCCAATGTGTAGAAAAGAAAACTTATGAACAAAAAGAGAGGTTTCGTAGTTGGAAGAAAAAGATAACTTATCAACAAAAACAGGACAAAACTCCAAAAACAGCATAACATAAAGTCACTTGGCTAGTTAACATAAAGTCTGATTACTTTTTCAGCACAACAAAACTCCTAAAACAGTCTAACGAAACAATCCAAATAGCATCAAGCACCAATAACATGGGGGAGAATGGATAGACAAATAAAAATACTCACTATATTGGCATATCGCATGTTGCTTTGTTGTGACCTTCTTTACCACAGCGACTGCACTTGTGCCTCTTCTTAGCTTGTGATCCTTGTGATGATCGAATCTTGTCTTCAACAGTTTCGTATCTTCGTTTCCTTCGCCTACCAGCAGTTCTACGTGATTCTGGACATGAAACAATGTCCTGCTCGACATCGTCTGGGACACGCCATGCATCCTCAGGGACTGCAATTGGATTTATTGGTTCTTCGTACGATGATCTCCATAGATCAGTCTTGGAGCTCTCATCGCTGAATAAATGTGGCTGCATTCCCAAATGAAGACATGCTCTAACGGCGTGTTTGCAAGGAATTTTCAGCAGATCATACTTTGCACATGTACATGTCCGTTTCGCTAAATCAACAAGACATTCATATACGTCGCCTTGAACCACAAATCTGTTCTCGTCAACTGGATGAACCTTAAATGTTTTACCCTTGTCAATCCTTCGGGCAATCTTCTTCTCCACGGCAATGGTTAGAGGGTGTTTATGCCTTAAACTCAATGTTCTACGCTCATAAAACCATCTTGTTAACATTTCTCTGATGCTGTCCAGAAGGGGGATTACTGGAAACTCTCTTGGTGATCTCAATGCCGAGTTTAACGATTCGGCCGGGTTAGTTGTCCTAATGTCGTACCTGTATCCAACAAATAGGCAACGAGCCCATTTTCTCACATCAGCTTCGAGGAGATATTTTCCAACGTCTGTACTAAATTTACAGACATCCGTCATCATCCTCTGAAAATCAACAATCATGTAGGCTTTAGATGCCTTTGCAATCAAGCCAACCAGACCTTTGCCTTTGCGAGGATAATATGTTACGACATTGTTCAACATATGGTGAATGCAAATTCCATGGCTAGCTCGTTGGTAAACTTTAGCAAGCGCTCTACCAATGGAGGAATCTCTATCTGAGACAAAAGCTAAACCGTAATCATCGTCAATAACAACATGTAGTTCCCTTAAAAACCATTCCCATGAAAGATCGTTTTCCGAATCGACCACACCAAATGCTATTGGATACAGATTTGAGTTACCATCTAGAGCTGTAGCAACTAAAAGCGTTCCTTTCTATTTATTCTTCAAAAATGTACCATCAATAACGATGACCCGCCGCATGGCTTTATAAAACCCTCTTACTGATTGACCAAAGGAAATAAACAGATATCTAAAACTCCCATCTGTATCTGTTTTGTAAGCAGTATGCGTACCCGGATTAGCTTCTTTTAGCATGTGCAAGTATCTGGGTATTTTTCCATAACTCTTCTCAGGTATACTTCTCACATGATTAACAGCATACTCACGTGCCTCCCACGCTACAGAATAAGATATCTCGCATCCATACTCTGTAAGCATTAACTGTATGATTTCATTCGGTCTGGGCCTTTCTTTGACTCCCTTATATTTCTGCAAAATCAGATTGCCGATTGTTTTAGCTGAGGCTGGTCTTGCGATTTTTGTTTTACCCGAAGGAGCACAAGTATGTTCACCCACATACTTCTTGACAATAAAATATGCCGACCCCTTCAGATTCACAGCATTAACACCCCACTTGCATACTCTTTCTGCACAACGTATTGTCCAATATATAGCATCCGATCGGACAACCATGTAATCGAAGTTGTGCTTCATTGCAAGGATTTCAAAATATGAATTCAATTGTCTTTTGCATCTGAAATCTTGTTCCTTCTTCACAGCTTCCATCAAAGCGAAACGAAGTTGATTGTTATCCTCCCTTTCCTTTATATTCCGAACTCCATCATCATCATCAACCTCAGACATGTTGTTTTTGTTGATTTCAGGTTTTCCAGACAAATAACCATCATTGTCTCCATTGTTTGAATTCGTTGTTTGCTCAGTACCAATATTGGTGTTGAATCCATTGTTTTGATTCTGAATGGGATCCGTCAAGGTCACAAACAAATGTTTCGATGCAGCCTTCCTCATATACGCAACAAAGTTTTTCAACTGACGATCATTGCCAATCACAACTCTTGGAGACCTCGCATTATTGATCAAACCTCCCGGTAAATAGCTAAGCTCCACCTCGGCGCCGATTTCGATTGAAAAGTCCTCTAAAATCATCAGCTTTAACTCTTCAAAAGTAGTGATAGATTCTAAACCCACTAATCTCCCTCCTTTTGCCTCATCAGCAACAAAATTCCCACACGATTTCCATACACCACAAGTTGCATAGATATGCAACATAGTCACCGGAGGGTAAAAGAGAAACAAGAAAAAAGAAGAAGAAAACGAAGATGAAGAAGATGGAAATCGAAATAGAGATGATGGCGTCGTGGTGTGATTAGTAGGGAGAAGAAAAAGGAAACAAGAATATTCAAAATATGTCTGAATATTTTCTAAGATTTTTCGGTAGAATAAGTTTTCTACACGTGGTAGAAGACGATTTTTTTTGCAGAACACGAAGTCTACAGAGGGTAGAAGATTATGTCCGTAGTAGAACACAAAATCTACGACCACGTAGAAGTATGTGTTTCTCGTAGAGTACAAATTCTGCAACTTGCAGAAAATAGTGTAATATGTAGAACATATCTTCTACCAAATTCACGAAATAGTAGATAATAGAGTAACCGGTAGAAATCATATTCTACGAGAAGTAGAAGTGTACACAAACGATAGAAAACAAATTCTACTAGAAGTAGATGTGTGGACAAACGATAGAAATCATATTCTACTGAAAGTAGATGTGCGGACAGTTGGTAGAAATTATGTTCTACCGTCTGTAGAAATCCGACCAAGAGGTAGATTACATATTCTACTTTGCATTTCAGAACCGGTAGAACCAAACTTCAATATATTTTTTAAGTATCATAGGATTAAAAATAAATTGTGAAAAATTTAGAAAAAGTCTTAAGATCATTGTTCTGAATTTTCTGAATTTTTCTGGATTTTAAAAATATTTATTTCATATTTTTTAAAGTTAAAGGGTATTAAAGTCCAAAATAGGTAAAACTACGAAAATGTGTAAATGGACAAAACCATATTTTTTTTCTTTTGTTTTTGCCAAATTTCCCTTTTCTTTTCACCCAAAAATATAATTACACAAGATTTCACCAAAAAATACAAATCTATAAAGAAAAGTACACTAAATTTTACATCAAAAACATGATTTAAAAAGACTCTTCAAACTTCAGCTTAACTCTTTTAATTGGATCGGTTAATTCCTTATTGTATCCTTCAAAAATCACTTTCTTATACAATTTTGCACGGATTGAAATTCACTCTCAAAACCATTCTTCACACAAACCCTCTTTTGCTTGACCCTTCCTCCTTAATCTCTTTAGTTTGTGCAACATAAACGATAAATTATACCTACTTTAAATATATTATAAATGCAGAAACTGATAATTCATTTTCCACCTTGGCGAAATACTTCTTATTTATTGTTAAAGTTATCATGATGTCGTTTTCCCCATATTAATCATTGGGGGAATTTCATTTTATGTACCCAAACATTATTTTTTTTAAAAAAGTATACCCAATATGACTTTTTAACCAAAAGTATACCCCAATGGGTGTAAAATGACCATTTGTTCTTTTATGAACAAACAATAAACGAGTGTCGAAATGACCATTTTACCCATGGTGGCGAAGTCTATATAAGAAGTTTACGTAAAGTAGACTTCTAAACGAAGTCTACAACACCTTAAAATCTTAAATTTAAATTATAAAATTAAAGAAAAATATTTAAACCAAACAAATTATACATAAATAAGACATTAAAGTTTGACATCTTTTAAAAATAATTTTGCTTATAAATGAATTACCCTAAGTACAACAAAGACAAAGTAAGTCACAAACCTAGAAATCTGAAGAGAAGTCTACACATGAAGTCTACTAAATTACAAAATCTTAAATTTTAATTTTAAAATTTATTAAAAATATTTTTCCAAGAATTTTTTGTCAGTAATCTAAGTAAATACAAATGTCATCTATATAAAATACAAACTCAGTAAAATGTATAAGTTTATAAGTTTCATGAGTATTTGGTCCAACAAGGATAGAGTATAGGTTTGAAGATTAGGGTTTGGTAGTATAAATTGTTAGGGTTTAGACAAAAAAATTTTGAAAACAAAGTTTACATGTTGTCTAATCATTTAAGGTTCATATATTTTTGTTGTTTATAGTGTAGATTGTGTATATGCAAAGAAAACTAATCTATGCTATAAGTTTTTATGTAAAACATTCGATTTAGTGTTTAGGGTATGTCAGACTTCTTTGGTAGACTTCCACTGTAGATTTCTCGAAGAAGTCTACATAACCGGAATTTTAAATTTAACCGAAATGATCCCCTTATGAAGTCTGAAACTAAAAAAAAAAACGAGCGGGAAACGAAATATTTTGGCGGGAACCAGAATATTAGGGTTAGTCAGACTTCATTGGTAGACTTCATAGTTAGATTTCGTTATGAAGTCTGAAACTAAAAAAAATCCAAGCGGGAAACAAAATATTTTGGGAGAATTGGCGGGAACCGGAATATATTGGTACATATTTCTGATACAATATCGGTTTGGGAGACTTTCGGAGTAAACTTCACTTGTAAACTTCACTTGTAAACTTCACTTGTAAACTTCATGATGAAATCTATTTAACCGAACCTAACCGAATTTGGTTTCATCTAACCGGAAAATTAACATTGGTATATAAAGAAATAACCCTAATTTTGGGATAGAAATCTGTAACTGGACGGCGTCTCTCTCTCTCTCTCTCTCACATCTCTCTCACATCTCTCCGTGAAGCATCGACGTCGTGTAGAGTCCCTCCAATCCAGATCTGAGCCGTCACAGCTAGATAACCGCCGTTGTTCGGAAACCGTCTCTCTCTCTCTCTCATATTATCTTCGTGACCTCCGCCGCTTCTTCTCGCTTGAGAAAAGCCAGTCGCCGTCGTCGTTCCGTCGTCGCGTCCTCGCCGATACCACCATCTTCACTGGTAAGCTCTCCTTCTTGTCCCCATGTTAGATCTGAACTAGATCTGTTCAATTCAGCCATAGCCCTTCTCATTATTTGCTTTTAAAACTCAGGTTTTTTGCTGATTGATATTAATATGTGAGATAGAGAGTACACCATCAACCTCCACAGACGCCTTCATAGCTGGTGAGCTCTCTCTATTCCCTACTTTCTTATGTCACTGAAATTAGAACATATTCAATTTACTCATTTTCTTTCCATGTTTTAACTGCTTGATTGATTGTAATTCCATTTCTGAGTTTCTCATTGTTGTAGTTTTGACTAGGTTGGTGGCTTGGGTGGCTCATATGGTGCCGTTCGTGCCGCAAGTGACAAGTAATTTCCCCCTGCAGTTTTTTTCCTATTTAGACAGCTGGTAAAGCCTACTTTCAGGGTGAGTTACCAACGATCCATGATGACTTAGAGGCTGATCTTGGTACCGTTGGAAATATGAAACAACCAGCATCTTTTTTTTTTTTTTTTTATACTTAAACAAATCTAGCGGAAGTCTTAAAACCTTTAAATAAATAAATCAACCAATTCAACAATGAAGTCAATAATCAAATAAATCAAATGAATCAAATATCAAATAATTCTAACAACTTAAGCAAAAGAAATAAAACATAAATCCTATCATCCTCTTCTTCGGCCTTGATTCCGCGTTAGACATTTCTACCACCTGCATCACAGGAAAGGAGATGCGTAAGTATTATCATAAATACTTAGTGAAGCGATCACTCTGCCCACGGGCCAATTACGCAATTTCCAGATAATTAAAGTCTTTTAAAAAAAATTTCCACAATTATTAAATATTTTTCCACCATTAAAATAATTCCAAATAATTATTAAATAATTCTCATAATTAAATAATAATCTTAATTAATTATTAATCCGAAAATAATTAATTAAATCAATCCAATTAACCATCAAAACCAATTAAATACATTAAACCGGATTAAACCAATTTTAATTCAATTTTAATTCAATAACCAATTCAATTCGCTCAAACCGGTTAACCACTCTGAACCAGCATTGGTGTCGACCGACACCGGATTGGTGTCGATCGACACCCGCTCGACAGAGCGATGCCAAGAGCAATGAAACACGCAGAAACACCAAAATAACACAATAATCAATCCAAACATGATTCAACACCACAATCAACACATAAACATCACGAAGAACAACAGAAACTCATCTATTCATTCATCTAACAACCTAGATCCGGAAATCCCGAGCCCACAGTCACGCACTCACCTTGGATTTGGATTGAAAAGGGAGAAAGGAAGATGAACAGGAAAGGACAGCAATCACCAACTCACAAAACCTCACAATCTCCTCCAAAAACGCCTCTAGAAGTTCTCTGCCTCGAAATATGAGCTGCAAAACGCGGCCAGCTCTTTTTATTTCGAGTCTTAGGGTTTTCCAACCCAAACCACGCGAACCGAACAAAATAGAAACAAACCGGGAATTTGCGATTTGGCCGGTGTCGATCGACACCAGCCTTGGTGTCGCTCGACACCAGGCGAAAACTCGCTTTCTTGGTTTACGGATGTTACAAAATATCTCCTTCTCATCTTTTCAGAAAATCCAAGATCACATTAATCAGAGGTATATTTTGAGAGATATGTCCATTTGGTTTTGAGAAGTCAAATCTGTCAAAGAATTTAAGATTTTATTTTTCCAGCTTCTAGTCAGGTTTGTGATGAGATTTTCTGACGATAAGTAAGGAACCAGTATTCGATCTACCTACGGTTCTGAAGATCTCGAATCCATCTTTCCATATCTTCTGTCCGTTCTCGAATCCTAGGTATAGTCCATCCGCAATTTAGTTTGAAAGATGTTGAAAAATCCCTATTTTCTGCTTCCAGCAAATTGCAGTTTTTCGTTTTTTTGTTTTTTCTTAGTATTGTTCTAATAACTCAGTCAAATATTTATGTAAATTATTGTCATTTGTAGATGTGGCAGCTACATAATGAAGCTAGCTACGCAGAACTTGCAAAGAATCCATGGATTTCCTTATGGACAGATTCTGCTTTGGACAGATTGAATGGGGAGCTTTTGGATTAGTTTATACGATTGTATGTGCTGTAAATATTATATATATACTTCTCTTGTATAAGATTGTATGTTATTGATGTGTAATGAATTTCAATTGTTTCATGAGCTCTTGCACAACAAAATGTATTGAATTTAGTATAGAATTAGATTTCTTTTGTAAACTTTACATTATTTTTAAAAAGTCCAAATTGCATTTTATCTAGCTAAAATGGTCCAAGTTCGAAAAAATAATTAGATTTTGGAGCATAGTAGCTGAAAGTGGGTATGCCATCTCTATAAGTTCAGCATTCTTATCAACCCCATAATCATCTTTTGCCATTTAAACAAGCTCATCATGGGTACAACCATTTCTTAGTGAGAACAGTCTCCCCTCCTTTCCGTCATCCACTTCAAAAAACCAGGACCCGTTGTCTTTGCTAACCCATTTTCCATAAACGGCAGCTACATACACCATTTTCTGCAAAAGAAGACAACACGTTATTAGTTGAAATATCGAATAAGTAGACATCAGTAAGAAGTCTACAACATAATCACCTACTTTCCAACAAAAACAAGAAAATTGATTTCCTTCTAAATATAATGATTAAGCATGTCAAGATGATACACAGGCAAGTAAACAGGTTAACACAACTTATTGTCTAAGAAATTTTTAAAAAATTAGTTAGTCATTAGGCACAAATATCGAATTTAAAAAACAGCAACAAAGTAAACTTCCTCTGTAAAGTCTAAATGTAGACTTCATAAGGAAGTCTACTGTAGGGTATAGATTTGCAATTGACCAAATCACGACTTTTTGGAGAAGTCTACAACTGAAGTCTACTGATCAAGGGGTATAGATTTGCAATTGACCAAAGTTGACTTTTTAGAAGTAGACTTCTTTTACCAAAGTAGACTTCATATTGACAAGAAGAAAGGGAGCCAATGAAGTCTACATACAGAAAAGAAGTCTACTTCGAAAAAGTTGACTTTAGTCAATTGCAAATCTATACCCCTGATGAGTAGACTTCATCTGTAGACTTCACAGACAAAAGTCTTCGTGTGGTCAATTGCAAATCTAGACCTTTTCCGAAGAGTAGACTTCTTAGGGAAGTCTACAAACGGGACCCACACTTTTTTTGTTGTCAAAGGAAAAATGTAGACTTCTTAAAGAAGTCTACAAGCCCGAAATGTCAAAAAGTCAATTGCAAAACTATACCCTGCGTTGACAAGTAGACTTCTTCAAGAAGTCTACTTCTCGCCGGAGCTTTGAAATTCGCGAAAAACGAACGAAAAGTCAGCTTAGAGAGCTCTTCGGTGTCGTCTACGGCGGATTGCTTCTATCTGAAGCTCCAATAGAGAAGCCCAGCCGTCGCCGTGAGCTTGGTGACCGGAAATGGTATCATACAATAACTTGAAATTTTGAGAGATGAATTATAGAGTTTTTTGTGATGAAATTGGAGAGAATAAGGTAGATAAGAAGGTTAGAAGTGAATAGAATGAGATTTAAGTGGTGTAAATGGGAAGAAGAAGCATTAAAAGCTTGATTATGGTTGAAAATGGTTGTTGGATGAATTGAAGTGGATGGCATTTTCGTGAATAAGTGTAGGAGATGAGGTTGGTTTGGACATTATCATTTAAAGTAGACTTCATAAAGAAGTCTACTTAATGGCATTTTTGTGATTATGTTAGAAGGGTAAGGATGATATAGGAAAAATGGGGTGTAAGTATTTTAAAAAATGAGAGGGGTGTAGATCTGCAATTCGGGAAATGTTTAAGTGTAGTTTTGAAATCACCCCTTAATCATTAAACAATATCTAAGTCCAAATGTGCTCGTATATAGATATAGCCAATTTAAAATTCAAACGGTATTTATTATAAACTAGATTTAGATCCGCGCTACGCCGCGGTATTTTTTTCTTTCAATTTGTTATATTTTATTTAATCTTGGTCATCATTTTATTATTAAATATATGTGAAATAAAATAGTTTGGACATGTAGCCTGTTTTAATTATCTCTGTGTGAGTTGTCTATTGACTTTGTGAATATTTTTTTTAGAGATGACGTACCGTCTAGAACATCTTCGAGAAGAACTTGCTCCTCCTCCACCTCTTCTTCTTCTTCTTCATCATCTTTTTTGTTTCTTAATTTTTTGAGTGATTTTTCGACTTTTTTCTCTTTCTTTGGTTCGACTCTCTTTCGCATAAGTTTTGATGGAAACTTTCGGAGACTGGTTAAATGGCGGCGCCGAAAATCAAAAACGAAGACTCGTCGTCGAACGGGAATACTGCTTATGCTAAAATCAGGCACAACTGAGATTTTTCGAAAAGACTGAATGGGTCGGAAATAATAAATCAAATCCATTTTCTCACGCAACTAATTCTCGCTGAAACTCGACACAGAGAAGAAGAAGAGACTGGCCTCTGAATTCGCGTCGAGATCATTTCTTTGGATAAAATCAATTTTACCGGTTCGCTTGAAGAAGAAAGAACAAATTAAACCAATTTCTATTTCAAATGAAGTAAATCAAACCGGTTAAGAAGCTGAAGTGTATTAATGAAATGCTGACTGATATTATTTGAAATGTTTCTATTGGCCAGATGTTTTTGCTGAGGTGTTAGCTCCTCCCTTTTTGAAAAATCTTATGTGTCATCACCTTGGTGAAACACAATGGGTTTTATGTATTGAATTTGTTAAACAGAACGTAACATGCTTCGATCGGAAAGATGGATGTATCTTCCTCTTTAAACAACATTTTCTTGTTGTTATCTACACAATAATATCAGTATCGTCGATCGTAGACATTATATTTACTAGAATTTTTCTTTTCCAAAATGATTTGTCGTTTAGCCACCCACATCCATGCATGGCAAATCTCTCACCTTAAGCACCTTGACATCAAATGACCGATGTCACACACCATCTCTTAGGATTGTGGCTAAAAGAAAAAGAAAAAATTTAACATCAGCTATCTAGATTTTCACGAAGCTCCGATTGAACCGGAAAATAAGATCTATTGGTATAGAGTTTTCCACAATTTTTTCTCTTCTCCATCTTACGATTTCTTCTGCTTCCAAGCATCTTTTAGTTATGCTTCATCATCTTATTCTTAAACTCATCAAAGAATAATGAGCCTCGAGTCTTTAGATGGAAAATTCACCAAAGAAAATACAATTAAACCAAAAATGCATTTTTATATTAAAAAAGCAATTTATAGTGAGAAATTATACATTCCAATCAGAAAAAATCATGAGATGAGTTCACTGTTAAGTTCTATAGATAGGTTAGTAGGAACAGACTTTTGAATCTAAAAGTAAAAATAAGATACTTTCGAATCTAATAGTAAAAACAGCATTACCTTTTGAATCAAATTTCATTTTCTTGGTGGCTATCTTCTTCTTCATCTTTCACAGCCTCGGCTCAATATTTTTCAGAGGCAAACAAAAAATATTTGGGCCTCTTTTAGTACATAATTTTTATATTTTTGCAAAATTATGTCTATTTTTCTTAAGGAATTTTTGAAAATTTGGGTTGGACCCATGGCGGAGGCACAGTCCGCCACCCCTAGAGCCGGGCCTGATCTTTCATATGTTACTTATCTAGAGATCTTGATTTCAAAATTACGATCATTGTAGCATTGTGGTTTTCCAAAATTTCAAACGCCCAGTCTGCAGCATTAAAAAGGAATATAATTAGACAAAAAGTAATGTTGGTTAAAGAATAACTGAAAAATAATAAAACATAGTAACACCAATTTATAAATTGCTAATGGGTCAAAACAAAACAAAAAGGAAAATAAAACGAATACAAAACAAAAACTGTAAGCATGCAGTGGTGTGAATCCATGGTGAAAATGGGTTTGTTTATAGGGCTGTTTTCACTTTTACACCACAAATTGAAGTCAAATGCAAAACTAACCTCTTCAATTTTTTTTTATTTTTTGTCCAATTATTTACGAGAATGCCATTACTATTTCGAGTGGTAGACCTCAACAGAGGTCTACGAGAGCTGCATAAAGACCAAATACCCCTCATCTTCTACACTTAATTTCCAAAATGCCATATCATCAATATTGCCAACCACCATTTTCGCTCAATTTGGAGCTGTTAATGCTCCGAAAATTCACTTTTGAGCTACCATTTCTCATTCTCTCAACTCATAAACTCTTATTCTTCCATTTTCTCCCCATTTTCATCCCAAAAACTCTATAAGCAAACTCAAATCTTGGATCTTGGCATTTCCGATTGTTTTGCTTATAGCAACGACCGGAGCTCGTTACTGAAGGCTTAAATCGAAGTTATCAGCCTTCGAATAGCCTTTCTCCAACGCCCATGTAACTTTTCTTCCAAAATTCTAAGATTTTCAGTTTTGGTCCGCGAATGTAGACCTCAGTTGAGGTCTACTATGACTTAGTAGACCTCAGTTGAGGTCTACTTTACGTAGTAGACGTCAGTTGAGGTCTACTGGTCAACCGTTGCCATTTCCTTTGCAAACAAAAAAAACTAGTCGTAGACCTCCACTTAGGTCTACTACACGTGGAGGTTAGTTTTGCAATTGATCGAGAAAAATGTTTTTTCCTGTAGACCGATGTGGAGGTCTACTCCACGTGGAGGTTAGTTTTGCAATTGATCGAGAAAAATGTTTGTTGGAGGTCTACGGCTTAGGTCTACCGTTAAGGTCTACGGGGTCTGGTAGACCTCAGGTGAGGTCTACGGGGTCTGGTAGACCTCAGGTGAGGTCTACGGGGTCTGGTAGACCTCAGGTGAGGTCTACGGGGTCTGGTAGACCTCAGGTGAGGTCTACTAAAATATCTGGTCAACGCAAAAAAATTGAGGTCTACAGGAAAGGTCTACCAGAGGAAAGTCAAACTTGGGTCAACTGAAAACTAACCATTTTGAGGTCTACTTTTTGCGGTAGATCTACATGGTAGACCTCGTTTTGCTCCGTAGACCAATTAAGAGGTCTACTAATCAAAACGAGGTCTACCGCAACAAACATTTTTCTCGATCAATTGCAAAACTAACCTCCACGTGGAGTAGACCTCCGCGGTAGACCTCCGGTCAAAAACATTTTTCTCGGTCAATTGCAAAACTAACCTCCACGTGGATAGACCTCAGTTGAGGTCTACGACGTAGATCTACGTTGTAGGTCTACTATTATGTGTTATTTTGTAAATCGTTTTTTTGGTCAATATATCTAGTATTTTGAAATTTTTCTTGAACAGTTGGGTTTTTTTACTTGTTTACTTGCTTATATATGAGTTTCAAATGTTCATTTGGTGTGATAAAGAGAAGTTAAGTCTCGATATGTGTTTGTTTATCTTCTGTTTATGAACAATGGATGATGACAAAAACATGTCATTGGCATTTTGAGGTGGATAAAGGAAAATGAGTGAGAATGTTAAACTTGCAGGATGTTTGTATATATTGATAGGATCAAACACTTATATTAGCTTATAGCAAACTCTCTTGTTGATGTTACAGAAATCATTTTGTTAAAACACACTTTGTTTCCTTTATGACAATGTTTTTACATAATTTAGAAGCATTTTGACATAAAGAGAATCATTAAAAAACCATGGCCATGAAAGCTTCTCGACATTTCCAAGAACGAGATTCCAACATCTTGTAACATACTACTACAGAGGTCTACAATAGAGGTTTACCACAGAGGTCAACCACAGAGGTCTACAACAAAGGTCTACCACAGAGATCTACCACAGAGGTCTACCACAGAGGTCTACAACAGAGGTCTACCACAGATGTCTACAACAGAGGTCTACAACAGAGGTCTACCACAGAGGTCTACAACAGAGGTCTACCACAAACGGAGCTTTCTTCCACAAGATGCAGGAGCATATTTTCTCTGTAGCTTTCCTGCAAAATTCCACAAAATCCGAATTTTCTCATTTTAAACAACTTTATTTTTCATTTCAACTTTAGATCTAAAGGATTTCAGAGTAGATCTGAGAAAACAAAACCTCCATCTATCACAGATCGAGAGAGAAAATTTTTCAGATGATGAATAAAAGATAAGAAAAAGCCATGGAAGGACCTTCAAGAACGAGATTAACAGCGGTGGTAGTTGTGGATTTTACGGCGGCGGTGACGGTGGCAATCAGAGAAAAAGATGTAGGCTGAGGAGGAAGAAAAACTGCATATTCCCATCTCAGATCTATACAAATAAGCCAATGCATTATGTTGCAGCTCAGATCTGATTTAGATTTGTTCTGGAGAGAAGATAAATGACTTACCAGAGCATAAGATGGCGGCTAGAGACTGGAGGTGGAGAAATATCCGGTGAGATAGCTGTTTGAACGGTGATAGAGATGAAGAACAAGACGGGCAAAGGTTTACGGAGAGAGAGGAGTGGGAGGCGCCGTTTTAGAGAGGAGATATTTTCTTTTTAACACAATTAGGTTAACTAGTTCTTTATATAAGAAGGTCAATTTTCCGGTTTAGGCGTTCAATTTACGGTTCAAACGGGTGGTAGACCTCTATTTTTGTTTTAATTTTTAATTTAAATTTAAGATTTAATTATGTGGTAGATCTACATGGTAGACCTCACACATTTATATGTTTTAACCTAAATGTCTTTGCTTATCTATAAATGATTCATTTGTATTCAATCATATTTTTTGTAGATTATAATGTCTATATTTTAATTATTCATACAAGTGTTTTTGTCAAATTATTTTTTTTAATTTTTAATTTAAATTTAAGATTTAATTATGTGGTAGATCTACCTGGTAGATCTACCTGGTAGATCTACATGGTAGACCTCACACATTTATATGTTTTAACCTAAATGTCTTTGCTTATCTATAAATGATTCATTTGTATTCAATTATATTTTTTGTAAATGATAATGTCTATATTTTAATTATTCATACAAGTGTTTTTGTCAAATTATTATTTTTTTTTAATTTTTAATTTAAATTTAAGATTTAATTATTTGGTAGATCTACCTGGTAGATCTACATGGTAGACCTCACACATTTATATGTTTTAACCTAAATGTCTTTGCTTATCTATAAATGATTCATTTGTATTCAATTATATTTTTTGTAGATGATAATGTCTATCTTTTAATTATTCATACAGGTTTTGTTGTCAAATTATTTTTTATTTAATTTGTAATTTAAATTTAAAGTTTAATTATTTGGTAGATCTACATGGTAGATCTACTTTACCCTAAACACTAAATCGAATAATTTAGAAAAAATTTTGTAACAATGTGCTTGCCCTATTGTCATTTTACAGTTTGGATAACAAATAAACGAACATTGAATCGCATAACAAACCAAAAACAACAATTGGTCTAGAAATTTTCAAAACCCTACAACTTACACCATTCAACCCTAAACAATCTACTCAAACTCTTATCCTTATGAACTATATATTCATGATATTTATAGATTCATGCATTTTTCTGAGATCATATTTTTAGTAGACGTTAAATGTCTATTATTTCGTTATTTGTGAAAAAAATATTGCAAAGTATTTTTGTTTTAATTTTTAATTTAAATTTAAGATTTAATTATGTGGTAGATCTACCTGGTAGATCTACATGGTAGACCTCACACATTTATATGTTTTAACCTAAATGTCTTTGCTTATCTATAAATGATTCATTTGTATTCAATCATATTTTTTGTAGATGATAATGTCTATATTTTAATTATTCATACAAGTGTTTTTGTCAAATTTTTTTTTTTAATTTTTAATTTAAATTTAAGATTTAATTATTTGGTAGATCTACCTGGTAGATCTACCTGGTAGATCTACCTGGTAGATCTACATGGTAGACCTCACACATTTATATGTTTTAACCTAAATGTCTTTGCTTATCTATAAATGATTCATTTGTATTCAATCATATTTTTTGTAGATGATAATATCTATATTTTAATTATTCATACAGGTTTTGTTGTCAAATTATTTTTTATTTAATTTGTAATTTAAATTTAAAGTTTAATTATTTGGTAGATCTACATGGTAGATCTACATGGTAGATCTACATGGTAGATCTCCATGTTTGTCTACCACAGCGTCTGGAGGTTAAAATCGTAATCGTGGCATGCGTTTTTTTGTTTGTTCATAAGAGAGTGTGAGGTACTGTTACTGTAGAAAAGGTTAGTTTTGCAATTGTTTCAAATTGTGGTCTAGTTGAATAGAAAAAATCAATTTGTGGTCTATTTTTGGCAATTCCCCCTTGTTTATATAGATGATCTCTATACTATTAATTGAGAAGTACATCTTTGTTTTTGGACAAAAAAACCATCCTTCCTTATGAACAAAATCTGTTTGGAAACAGGTATATCTAAGGTTAATTTAGTAAAAAAACTTAAAACCCAATGTTTGGACGCGGACATAGATTCCACTTAAATCAAACCAGTTTGGTTTTATTAAACCAACAAACAATTGAACCATAAATCAATAAATCAATCGATTTTTTCCTGTAGATAATAACACAATCACATATTTCCGTTTTTGTAGCCCTTTAGAATACATCCATAAAAGAAATTTTACACTTTTGCAAGGATAAATCAATCGATTTTTCCCTTTAGATAATAACACAATCACATATTTCCGTTTTTGCAGCCCTTTAGAATACATCCATAAAAGAAATTTTACACTTTTGCTAGCGAGATTTCCAATTTTAAGAAAAACCCTACTACTATATAATATGTGACCCATCATCAATGAGCCATAAGTCGAATCATGAATGGTTATGGGAATTGGTTTTGCAGATTGAAGATCCAGAGGATATTCCAGAGGAAATTAAGAATTTGTGCGGCAAAACTTTTCAATTCGGAGTGCAAATTGACAAAGAAAAATTGAGAGGACATGATACCTTTAAAGTCACTAAGGTTGTGTCAAATTCGGAGATGTTAGAGGATAACACCGTAGATGGAGACAAGTCAATCAATGCAGAGCAACCCATCTCCGGGAACGAGGTACAACTTATACAAAACAAAGCAATAAAAAGATCAATGGTATATTTTTAAGAATTCTATTAGTAGTAAATCATTCTAATTATGAGTTTCTTTGATTTTGAACAGGAGACATTACTTATCACAAATACCGAAGAGATAAATGAGTCTAAAACAACAGACGTCAAAACTACTTCATTAAAAAGGAAAGATGAGAAAGATGTGGTGATTTTGGATCAACAGTCGACCACTAAGAAGCTGCATCTCCAAGATATCAAGGTGGAGAATGTTAAGATGGAGCAGATAAAGGAGGAGAATGGAAAAGTGTGAAGGATCAAACACTGAAGTTAGCTTATCGGTTTTTTTTTTTTTTTTTTGATGGGTTTTTGATTTATAATTTTTATTGAAAGTTGTTTTTTTTTAGTTTCCGGCATACTACTAAAATGCATGAAAGGTATATATTAAAATTCCAAGCCTCTGTACAGGTTTCCTTCGTTGAAAAAACCATAAAAGTGCTTAGTGAGTAGATTGATCATACGAAAGTAAATTGCAAGACTTTAACAATCAAACAGGGGATAAGAGTTTGCGCCACAACAGGTTCATAATAATGGAAACAAACATTGGAAAATCAGAGGCTTGATCTTACCTGCCAACCTGAAAGATAACTTTTTTACTGTTCCATAGAAATATCACGGCTTTCCTTCACCACTCTTTCCTGCTTCTCATTCTACAAAGAATCACACACACACACATACACAATTAGCAAAAAGATAAAGTATGATCCTTTATACCCAATTAATTATATTTCAAGTGTCAAGTACATTGTTAACTGATTTGTGTACCAAAATGAAGGATCAAGAAACTTCACAGGTCATTCTTTGAAAAGAAAAAGTGCACGATTCAAGAAAAAATGACTACACGACAATGAGAAAGAGGAAAGATAATCAGAAGAATAACTAAAAACTTATCTACAAACGACAAGAACAAAATCATCAAAAAAACACAAAGATTTTGAAGCTTAAGCCAAATTTTCTGATTCCAGAAAACAGCATGGTCCCAAGTTTTAGCCTTTGCTCTGATAAAAGAACTTAGATGAGAAACTGAAAAATAAAAGGAGAAGCAGAGAGAGTTCATTAAAAAGAACCAAAGAGAAGATTCAAGAGTCATAGGCAATAAAGGTTATGAATTGAAGGGATCTTAAGAATTTCCGGAGTGTTTTGGCTCAAAAGGAAGATCATCAATAGCACAACTATTGGCTGGATTTTCTGTCGGTGGTGGAAACATAACCTCATGAAGAAGCATGAGCTGATGAAGACTAAATTTACAAAAGGACATAATCAAGACTATATATATTCATTTAATCATCGAGAGACAGAAATCAGAGATATATCATTAAATTTGCAATTTATATGATCGTCGAAGAAGAAGAAAGAGGCGAGTAAGGGGGGAGCTTACAGTGCTGTCAAACGTTGCTGGCAAGATCCCCGGCCTTCTTGGTGGCGTCCGCTGCCATCTTCTGTCATTTCCCAAGCGTATCCTTCACAGAGTTCATCGTAATCGTTTGTCGATTGATGAAGCTTCCGATTTTCAGTAGATCTAATTTGGAGAGATTGTTTTGAATCAGGTGGAGGAAGAAGGGAAAGTAGAGTGAAAGGGATAAAGAGTAAAGTATAGTAGAGTAAAGAGTAGAGTTCATTACAAAGAACATGTATTTCGAATCAAGTAGAGTAAAAAGACGATGGAGAATAAATGAATTGAGCGGTGGAAGCAATTATGAACATGTTCATCTTCAAAGTTGCAGGGGAAAGGAAGAAAGGTAAAGTTATTCAGTTTTATGTAAAATAAGAATAAAAATTTGGTAAAGTAATATAAAATCAAACAAAGCACATAATATTAAAAGTAATACCAAAGTTGACATATATTAAAAAATAATGTAACCAAATCGTGTCGATAAACGAGCATAACACGCAACCTTGCACAAACCACATAAATTGAAATGGATAAAGCAGTGAAAAGTAAGGCAGTGGAAAAAATGGGAACATGTCTTCATTTTTATTTTATTTTTAATTTCTAAAATTGGTTTTTCCAAGATTTAAAAATAGAATGTTGTATAAAACGAAAACTAATGTACAATATTACAAAATCAAACAGCAAACAAGATTTAAACTAATACAAAATTAAAAAATCATGTAAAAAAATCGTTTCGGAAACGGGAACCAACGTATAACCCCGCACAATGCGCGGATCCACTACTTCAAGGATGAGAAGCAGATGGAGTCACGGCCATGGAAGCCACGGCGACAGAGAATTGCCAGAGGTGGAGCTTTCGTCGGAACAAGAAAAATGAATTTCTCCACCAACAGAAAATCAGCTTCTCGAGTTAGCTTCGCTTATGTGAAAAACAAATCAAGATTTGAAAAGGATAAAGAGCGACATGTCGGAGCTCGGAGGCGTTGTCAAATTTTAACATACTTGACAATTTTAACAACAACACAACAAAAAACACACAACTCTTGAACTAACACTAAAATTAACACATGTTATAAAAAAAAAAAAAACAAAAAAAACAAAAACGTAATCCCGCACTGCACTGCTGTGCGGGTCCGCAACTAGTTGAAGAGTATTCTAGAAGTTTCCTTAGGTTTATCAAAAATAGAAATCTATGATAATAATAAATTGAATACTAACTACTATTGTTATCAATTCCTTATTTTGTAGGAATATTCCACTGATAAAATATTTTCTCAAAATTCCAATCTTAATTGATCGGCAAAGAATGTGCTTATTAATTAGCTTTAAATTTTAATATATTATTCGAAAATGGAATATCTTAAATGGGCCGAGAAAATAAACTTAGCCAAAACGTCAACGTTTGACCTTTTGTTTTTTTTTTCTGTTTGGTAACATAGACAATGACATTATTAACGGATCCACTGTTTCGGTTTTTTTTTAATAAGTCGGGCATTAGGATCCGCGATTGTGGTCTCGCCGCTTCTTTTTTAATATATTGTAGGATAAGAACAAAATACTATTCAGCAATTGCTTGTATTTTAGAGTGTAGCAGTTTATTTGTTTGTAGTGTATTAGATAGACAGGTAATTTTTGTTGTCTTCCATTTGGTCTCATGAAAATTCAAAAACAGTTTCCAACTTAAAAGGGAAACAATTTATCTAACTTCAAATTTACTTCTTGTGATAGGTTTTTTTTTTGGTAAAAATACTTCTTGAGATAGTTTCATTTGATCTCTTGAAATATTCAAGATAATTTGCTGAAAAATGGTGTAGCTGCTGGAAAACTAATTCACTTGCAAATCATCGTACGTCTACGTACATGAATCTCTCTGTAAAGACACACATAGACTAAGCAAGAACAATATATGTTCTTATAATCGAAGCTTAAACTTGTTATAACAAGAAATATATAGTAGTCAACAGACAACAGGTACTTGTAAAGGTCATGAACTTTGGAATTCTAGAGAAATGAACTTTAAGAAATTTCAGTCGATTACAAGTCTATTACAACTCGAAAGAAGATTGTTCTAAAAAAACAGAACTAATATTAAATGATCCTAGTAATCTGGCCATCAACACTGAAAATTCTGCAGGTTTAATTAGGGTTTTTAATACGTCTCTGAGAACATCAACGGGCCTACAAGTTCTACATCTTTCATTCACTTAATTGCACATGTTTTGTGTCTAAATTTAATTATATAGAAGTTATAGCCACACACATCCACATGGTCATGTCGTTTTCAGGAGTAAGATGAGCAGTCAGGATTTCTCACTGATTTAAGGACCCTGCATTATCACATACAACAAAGACAGGAGAAAGATCAATCTATAAGATCTCAGTATTATGTAACAAGAATAAGCTACATTAAAGGCCCTGCTATTTATATATCTTCCATTCATTTCCACATGTCTTTGTACCTAAATATTGTTAATTAACATTTTTATTTTATATTCATATATATCCACCGCAAGTGTTTTTAAATGCAGATAGGATTGATTTCTAACTTGGCCCCTCAAGATCACAGACAAGAGATACAGAAGCATATGAGTCTGTTTGGTTTGGTTTCTCTAAGGTCTCTCTTTATATATAATGTAACAAGCTAGCCTAATGGATTCTTCATCAACCATAACTTGTATTCAAAGAGTTATACAAACAAAACTTCTCGCTTTCCAATCTAAATCTTTGTCCCAACAATGGTGATGAACACAAAGAAACTCATCAAGATGGCCAAGAAATGGCAGCAAAGAGCAGCTTTAAGCCGGAAAAGAATCTCCTTTCAGAGATCAAGTACTACTAGCAGCTCAACTACTGTAGAAAAGGGCTGTTTCGTGGTTTATACGGCAGATAAAGCACGCTTTGCTTTTCCGATAAGTTACTTGAGCAATTCTGTTTTCCAAGAGCTCTTGAAGATCTCTGAAGAAGAGTTTGGCATCCCTGCTAGTGGACCAATCACTTTGCCGTTCGATTCAGCTTTCTTAAAGTATCTCATCACACTGATCGAAAGACGAATGGATGTAGATACAGAAAAAGCTCTGATAACGTCAATCTCTATTGCTAGTTGTTCTTTACAGTGTTCTTTGCAACAACAAAGTAGTACTCAGAGATTTCTTGTATTGTAGAGAATAAGAGTGTAGCGATTTCTGTGTTTGTAAAGACTCTTTTATATTAGATTAGACAGATTACTTCAGAAATTCACACTTTTATTTCTGTCTCTCTTTTAGACTGCCCCATCAAACTCATTAACTTTCATGTTAAACAAAGAAAAATAAGTTAACTTCAGTATCACTTGTTGTGACCGTTTATTCAAACTGTTTGCTCTGAAACTTTATGTTAAGAAAAATGGTGCAGTGGCTAAAAATTTCATTCACCGTGATTCATCCTCCCTTCATACAAGAGAAGTCATATATACAAGAGTACAAGACTGTGAAAGAAGTAATATGAACATGAGATGTTATGTATGAGTCAGAAAATTAAAAATCCTACATGTTTTTCATCCTTGCTTCACCAGCACATGTGTTTCTTTGTATCTATCTGATCATTAAATTTCAACCAGATTTTTTGTCCTTGATATCACCGAAAGATTTGTTGTCCCCTGAATAATTTACTTGAATCTATTATATTTGTGACTATCATTGGATTCCAACAAATTAAACAAAGTTATAAGAAGCATGAGTTTGGTATTTTTGGCTTCTCTTGTATATACAAGTTCTTAACTTCTCTTGTGTATAATATGACTAGCCTCTTGCATCCTTTACCAAACTCTTGCCATTATTTTTCATATAAATGTTTATCTAGGTTTCATACCCACATGACCATGTCTTCTCGCCATAAGTTGTATTATATGTAGTCCACAAATTGTTTTGAAGACATAATTGATTACCAACTTGGGACCCTTAGAGTAGAAACATAAGCATGTGTTGTGTCTGGTTAGGTTGCTCAGGAGCTTGTCACAAAGCCTGTCAAAAACTAATAGTTTCTCCTTCTATATAATGAAACAATCCTTATAGCATTCTTCATCAATCACAAATTGCATTCAGAGAGCTCTACAAACAGAACTTACAAATATTTTCTCTTTCTTTTCGATCTATATCTGTCATAAAAATGATGATGAGCACAAAGAAGCTAATCCAGATGGCCAAGAAATGGCAACAAAGAGCAGCCCTCCACAGGAAAAGAATCTCATTCCAAAGATCAAGTACTGCTTCTACTAGCAGCTCAACCGCAGTAGAGAAGGGCTGTTTCGTGGTTTACACGGCTGATAAAATCCGCTTTGCTTTTCCGTTAAGGTACCTTAACAACTCTGTATTCCAAGAGCTCTTGAAGATCGCTGAAGAAGAGTTTGGCCTCCCTACAGAAGGACCAATCACATTGCCATTCGATTCGGTTTTCTTGGAGTATCTCATCAAATTGGTCGAGCGACGAATGAATGGAGATACAGAAAAGGCTTTGTTAATGTCAATCTCTAGTGCTAAGTGTTCTTTACAATGTTCTTTACAACAACAGAGTAGTAGTACTACTCAACAATTGCTTGTATTTTAGAGTGTAGGAATTTTTGTGTATTAGATAGACTATTCATTGTCAAAAATACAAACTATTATTTGTGTTCTCTTTAAGATTGTCTTGTAAAAATTCAAAATCAACTTCCATTTTAAAAGAAAAATACCACTTGTTGTGACAGTTTCATCTCTTATCATATCATCTAGCCGTTTTGCTGAAAATGGTGCAGCTGCTAAAAAAACTTTAATCTAATGCTCATATGAATCTCTAAAAATATACACAAGACTGTACTTAATTATTCTGTCTCAATGAGATACTACATGCTTTTTAAAACAAGAAAATTCTAATAAGTATCTCAATATACTGGTTGATCTACTATCCACAAAAAAAAAATTAAATTATTCTACATAATTTATCAAAACATCGTTTTCTTGCAAAGTTTAATCTTTTGATAGATTGTCATGGAAAAAATGGCCTGCAACAGTTAAGTAACTTAACTTTGTACTTATCACAACATATTTTTCGTAGATAGTCGAAATATTTTCTGGTGGTCATCCATGCAAAGTTAAATCTTGGATTCTAGAGGAATAACCTTTCAACCTCAAGCTATCAAACTTTTTTACTCATTTACAAGCCTATTACAATGTGAAAGAAGATTGTTCTGAAGAAGAGAATTGGTAGTCAAGGATCCCAGAAACCTATAACAACCACTGAAATTTGTGCAGGTATAAATTCGGTGACAACATCAGAGGACCTACAAGTTCTACATCTTTCAGTAACTTGCACATGTCTTTGTATCTAAGTTTTATTATATAAGATTCATAGCCATATCCACATGGTCATGTCTTTTCATGAGAGGCTTCAGTCTACAGGTTGATGAGCAGTCAGGACTGTTTACTAGCTTTGGGACCCTTTATGATCACACATAACAAAGACAGAAGCATGTGTTCTGTCTAGTTTAGTTGCTCTAATTATTATATCTAACTTATAGTAGTCTCTCCTTATATATAATCCAACAAGCCTATTGGATTCTTCATCAACCATTACTTGAATACAGAGAGTTATACAACCACACAACTTAAAAACATTTTTTGCTTTCCAAACTAAGAAAAAAGCTTTTCCCTGAAGATAATGATGAACACAAAGAAGCTCATGAAGATGGCAAAGAAATGGCAACAGAGAGCAGCCTTAAGCAGGAAAAGGATCTCATTTCAGAGATCAAGTACTACTAGCAGCTCAAACGCTTTAGAAAAGGGATGTTTTGTGGTTTACACGGCGGATAAAGCACGCTTTGCTTTTCCGATAAGTTACCTGAGCAACTTTGTTTTTCAAGAACTCTTGGAGATCTCTGAAGAAGAGTTTGGCCTCCCAACCGGTGGACCAATCATGTTGCCATTTGATTCGGTTTTCTTGAAGTATCTAATCAAATTGATCGAGAGAAGAATGGATGGAGATACGGAAAAGGCTCTGTTAATGTCCATCTCTAGAGCTAGATGTTCTTTACCATGTTCTTTTCAACAACAAGAACAATTACTTGTATTTTAGAGAATTAAAGTGTAGCAATTTCTGTGTTTTGTAAAGATTAGACAAATTATTTTTAGATATACAAACCATTATTTCTGTCTCTCATTAAAATCAACTTTCATTGTAAACAAAAAAAGTTCAAAGAACTTGAACATAACTGTTTTGTTCTGAAACTTATATGTCATAAGAAATGGTGTAGTGGTTAAAAGTTTCAATCAAAGGAATTCATCAATTTGTCCCTATGAATACTTTAAAAGTTATACAAGAATGGGCAATAACTAATACAAACACGATTTGTTTGTAATTTGTATGAGAAACTAAAATACAAGTAATTGTTCTTGTTGTTTAAAATGAGCAGTCATGACTGTTTACTAGATTCATTTATCTCAAGTAAAAGTGAAAGTATTAACTATAGAAGGAATAGTTGCTTCGCTGGAGAGAAAATCTAAGGACTTACATACTCTTCTCCTTTGCTTCCCCAGCACATGTCTTTCTTTGTACCTATCCATCTCTCTGATCATTCATCGTAACCACATTTCCTTGATTTCACCAAAAGATTTGTTGTCCCCTAATAATTACTTGACCTATTCTTTTTGTGACTTACATTTAGTTTAGCTGATTGATCTACTAACCAACTAGGGACCCCTTATGCTAACAACGAAAGCTACACAGAAGCATGAGTTTGTTTGTTTTTGGCAAGAGTGAAGAGCCTCTTGCATTCTTCACCAATGACTTAGTACCTAAATCTTGTCATATATAAATGTTTATTTAACACTACCCACATGATCATGTCTTTGTATTATAGTCCACAAGTTAATTTGCAGACATAATTGATTACCAACTTGGGACCCTTAGAATAGAAACAAAAGCATGTGTTGTGTCTGGTTAGATTGCTCAGGAGCTTCTCACAAAGCCTGTCTAAAACTAATATACTCTCCTTCTATATAATGAAGCAAGCCTTATAGCATTCTTCATCAATCACAACTTTCATTCAGAGAGCTCTACAAAAAGAACTTACAAATCTTTTCTCTCTAAAACATCATTTCCCTGAAAAACAAAATGATGAACACAAAGAAGCTAATCAAGATGGCCAAGAAATGGCAACAAAGAGCAGTCCTCCACAGGAAAAGAATCTCATTCCAAAGATCAAACACTAGTACCACTACTAGCCGCTCATACGCAATAGAGAAGGGATGTTTCGTGGTTTACACGGCAGATAACATTCGCTTTGCTTTTCCGTTAAGGTACCTTAGCAACTCTGTTTTCCAAGAGCTCTTGAAGATGGCTGAAGAGGAGTTTGGCCTCCCTGTTGGTGGACCAATCACATTGCCATTCGATTCGGTTTTCTTGGAGTATCTCATCAAATTGGTGGAGCGACGAATGGATGGAGATACGGAAAAGGCTTTGTTAATGTCAATCTCTAATGCTAGATGTTCTTCACAATGTTCTTTGCAACAAGAGAGTAGTACTAGTCAGCAATTGCTTGTATTTTAGAGTCTCTATGAAACAAAGAGACAAACCAATTTGTAATTATCTTTCTAGTTAGATTTTACTGGAATACAAAACAAAGTTTGACTATTCTTTTCTCTTTCAAAATATGAAAACTGAAACTAATAAGTGAAGCAAAATAAGTGCATAATTTCAACATAAGAAACCGAAGGTGTGATGAGACAATTAATTTGTAATTAACAGTTACAAAATCGACCTCCTTGTACATAGGTTACAGAGCAGTTTATCGTGCAAAAAGTCAACTATTATAGTTTGCTCCAACAGTCAAGTCAACAAGGCAAGTTCAATCTATTGCTCCAAAGCTAGAGCACTTTCATATGGAGAGACTAGGAAGGGCAAATATATGATTAACAGTGATCTTGTGCTGCCCCTGAAACTATTAGTCATGCATTATTTACATGAATACAAGCTATAATGCTAGTTTCAGACCATTGAATAAATAACCTCGTCTCATCGTAAATATTTCAGTTTATTAAGAGTAATGTGCTAGTAACAATAAGAAAGATTTGTTTTCATTGATAGAGCAGAGAACGACGACAAGTATCATAAGAAACTAGAGAACAAATTCAACTGAATTATTTATTTTGAAAGATGGGATTGCACATATAGGTTTAAAAAGACATCAAACAAGTTCAAACTAATACATCATATTGTTCTTAAACAAAATTATCATTCTTCTAAGCTAATCCAAAGGAGAAGCAGTAACTTCCCAGTCGACGAGATCAACCAAATGACCCTGCATTAGAACAATACAAGAGAGACAAAAAGATACGAAAGATATAACAATAAATTAATTAGGTTAACCAAGAAGACCAAGAGAATATTGATGTAAACAGGTAAATGAGTAACAGGTAGCTTATGTAATAAGAAGCTAGCAGTGTCGCAAAGGCCTGTTTGATCACTTTCTGCCTCTGAAAAAACGAAATGTCCAACTACAATTTACAAACTTTGGACATCAGATACCATAGGCAATTCACCAAAAAAAAAAACACAAAAAAAAAATCAACGGTTTAATAGAAAACTGCAATCTCAGCCGAAAGATGGTGATCTAATGTTTAATAATCATGGGATAATCATTAAATATGGACGATTTTGTTCATCACTGATTGCAGCGAATAATAAAAAAAAACAGAGAATTGAAAACCAAAAACAAAGATACATTGAGAAGAGGTCAGATGGTAGTGCATGTCAATGCATCAACATTGTGTTTCAGATTTGCAGACGTATGGTTATATAATCCTCATTCATCCTCTCTTTACACCAAAAATATATATAAAACACACAACTTTGATAGAATAAAATCAATAAATGAATTAGGATCAGAGAATATGGCAAATCACTCACACTGCCGAAGCAGATCAGACTGGGTGTCACAAAACATTATGCCATTTCATCATTTCCTTAAATGACTAAAATCTTCAAATAAAAATCTTTAAGACTCAAATAAAAATCTTCAAATTTAGAGAATCAGACAAAATTAGTCAATCACCATATTACATCCATCGCAATGAATGCAAAGTAAGACTGGGGCGACAATTTCATGTCATCACTTTCATCAATCCTAAAGTTTCACAGCATACAAGATCGATAAATAGAATTAAGACATAACTAGCGAAATTTCCTAGACACAAAAGACAACTCAAACATCATACAGAATCAAGGAAAGAAAACGAAATTAGGGTTTATAGGCCGTCAATAATTTCTGGGTTGAAGTGTTGACAAGCGGTTTTAGCTTTATATAGAAGCAGAAGACTGCTTACATTTCTAGGGTTTCAGAACCCACACCGCTTTTAATATGGGCCTAGGCCCAATTATGGGTTTTAAAATAGGCCCAATTTTCTGATACGGTCGCACCAAACCTGGTCCACACAGACGAACGAGAACCGGTTGCTTTTGGGCTTTGCCTTTCAAACCCGTAGTAGAGAATTTTCACATGACAAACTCAATCACGAGAGCCTCAAAGATCATGGCTCAATGCAGTGCCATATTATTATTTTTCTTCCTTGCTCTCGGCAAAATAAAGGTAAGGATTCTGTGTTTGCTTAAGATATGTATTCACTAGATTTTAGTTTATCTCGCGGAGAATCTATAAACACATGTAAAGTGTTGGAATAACTTCTCTGTAATCGGTGTTGGAACAGAGAACAGGGTGTTGGAACAGAACGACGAAAACTGTGTTTCAAAAAGAAAAACTGTGAGATCTGTGGGTATCTTGGATTATGATTGAATCCTGTACGAAGCAGTTTCCTTTAAGAGTATTTCGACCCTATACAGCCTTGGGTTACACGAAATCCCTTGCAGGATAAGACAATCACGTCCACTCTTTGTCTAGGCTTAAGATCAAAGAGTAACAAATAGAGATCTTGTGTGTGTTTACTTTTGTTGCTTTGTGAATCAGATCTATGTCTCTAGATCTTGTCAAATCTCGTGATCCTTGTCTCAGAGAGACAACTGAACTTATAAAGTTCTCATAAGGCTTCAACGAACGTTTGCAACCGTTCGTTTAATGATTGAACCAAAGTAACTGTCCCTTTATGTTGGAACACTTTGGAACATGTTGTAACCTTATACACTTAAATATCCAACATTCCTCCCCCATTTAAGTGTAAACTTTCATTCACAAAACCAGCAACGAATAAACCAAACCACATGCATATATATAAATGTCGTATCGATTGAATTTACATACTGTGAATCACACGCATCTAATGCCCGAGAATCAAAGTGTCCTACGGATTGAACTTATCAAACTACTTTGGGCACGAGAGGGTAAAACACGCATGAGTTTCTCACTACTCTAAGTGTTTACTTGACACTATTAACAGCCATGTGTCCAATCCTCTCACGAATGTATAGGAAGCTAAGTCCGAGCTTCTTGAAGCGGCTACACTTCACACTCGCATAGGTAGATCCTTTACATCTTGCTTCTGCATTTGCAATTTTTCAAAGGATCTATTAAGAAGTCATACTTCAACCTAAATTTTCATGCAGATAATAAGCACTTCCTTTGGGATTACAGAAACAGTGCTACAACCTCTCAAGGAATGGGCTCACCTTGAACTCAGCTCCTAGCGTCGTACTAGAAGGGAGTTGGGTGTCCCACGACTAGAGGTTTGAAATGGACTTCAAACCAATCCCTTCAGCTGACTTTATTACCAAGTCCCTAGACAGACCCTTCGTCAAGTGATCTGCTAGATTTTGCTGAGACCGAACAAACTCTAAAGTTATCACACCGTGAGTGATCAATTCACGAACCGCGCTATGCCTAACGCCAAGGTGTCTCGACTTTCCATTGTACACTTGGCTATAAGCCTTAACCATAGTCGCTTGACTACCACAACGGATCGAGATAGGAGACACCGGTTTCGACCACAATGGAATATCAGAGACAAGGTCTCTCAACCATTCAGCCTCTCTTCCAGCAGCTGCCAAAGCCACAAATTCAGATTCCATAGTCGAACTTGTGATACAAGTTTGTTTCTTAGATGCCCAAGAAATGGCACCTCCCCCAAGAAGGAACACCCAACCACTTGTAGAAGTATGATCTTCCACGTTGGTGATCCAACTTGCATCAGAATAACCTTCCAAAACCGAAGGAAATCCATCATAACACAAACCATAGTCCATGGTTCCTCTCAAGTACTTGAGCACACGCTTTATAGCCTGCCAATGGTGAGTACTAGGATTACTAGTGTACCTACTCAACCTCCCAACCGCGTAAGCTATATCCGGTCTCGTGCTCGTCATTGCATACATTAAGCATCCAATCACTTGAGAATATTCGTGTTGCAACACAGCCTTTCCTGTGTTAGGCATAAGCTTTACGCTTGCCTCCATGAGAGTACTTACAGGGGAACAGTTCAAGTATTTGAACTTCTTTAACACTTTCTCAACGTAGTGAGCTTGTGATAAAGATATCCTTCCAGCCTCACGCTTGATTCTAATACCAAGAATCACATCCGCCTCCCCCATGTCTTTCATGGCGAAATTTGATGACAAAAACTCTTTTGTGAGTTCCACTAGTCTAAGGTTGGTACCAAAGATCAACATGTCATCCACATACAGACAAATGATCACTCCTTTACCGGAATCATCAAACTTGCTGTATAGACACTTATCCGATTGGTTAATTTTAAAACCAAACGACAAGACAGCCTCATCAAACCTTTGATGCCATTGCTTAGGAGCTTGTTTCAGCCCATACAGTGATTTCACCAGCTTGCACACCTTGTGCTCACTACCAGGCACAACAAATCCCTCTGGTTGTTCCATATACACCTCTTCTTCCAAGACGCCATTTAAGAATGCAGTCTTAACATCCATTTGATGGATCACAAGATCATGAATGGCTGTTAAACCAATCAAGAACCTTATGGAAGAGATTCTGACAACAGGAGCATATGTATCAAAATAATCAATGCCTTCCCTCTGTCTAAAACCTTGTATAACCAATCGAGCTTTGAACTTATCGATTGCACCACCGATTTTCATTTTCTTTGTGAAAATCCACTTGCAGCCTAAAGCTTTGCAACCAGGTAGGAGATCAGTCAGGAAATATGTATTGTTTCCTACTATAGAGTCCATCTCATCATTTACAGCTTCTTTCCAGAAAGCAACATCAATGGAAGCCATTGCCTCACTAAATGTCCTAGGTTCATCACCTACTAGGTAACAATATGAGTATTGTACAACAATCTCATCTCTTGAACCTTCCACCAAATAAATTTGGAATTCAGGACCAAATGATTTCTCAATCCTTCCTCTCTTACTTCTACGAAGTATAGGTGACTCGCTGGATGTTGGAACACAAGTCGAGATGTTGGAACGTACGATCGTACCATCTCCTTGTCCAGTTCCAAACGAAACCAGATCCTTTGGTCTAGGTATTGATGTGAAACGATTCTCATCAAATATTGCATCTCTTGACTCAATCACAGTGTGAACTGCTATAGAATCATTAGGTTCAATGACATAGAACCTATAAGCCTTGGAATGCTCAGCATAACCAATAAAGATGCAATCAATACCTCTTTCTCCCAAAGTTCTTATCTTTGGTTGGGGTAGTCTTACTACAGCCCTACAGCCCCAAACTCGAAGGTAGTTCAAGTTAGGCTTCTTTTTATACCAAAGTTCATATGGGGTAACCTTGTTCCTTTTGTTAGGAACTCTGTTCAACAAGTAACATGCTGTTAACATGCCTTCACCCCAGAAGCCGTCACTCAATCCAGAGTAGGATAACATGGAATTAACCATTTCCTTTAGGACTCTGTTTTTCCTCTCAGATACACCATTTTGTTGTGGTGTATAAGGAGCTGTGATCTCATGTATTATCCCCACAGACTGAAAGTATGCAGTATCATAATACTCACCACCTCTATCGGTGCGTAACTTCTTAATCAAGTTACTCTGTTGCAATTCAACCTCAGTTTTGTAAACTTTGAATTTCTCTAAGGCCTCATCCTTAGAGTGCAACAAATATACAGAACAATATCTGGAATAGTCATCAATGAATGTGACGAAATATTTCTTATTCCCCAGAGATGGTGTAGCATGCAAATCACATAAATCACTATGAATCAGTCCAAGGACTTTCGATACCCTAACAATGCTATCAAACTTCTTCCTAGTTATCTTAGTCAACATACATGTTCCACATTTCTCTACATTCATGTCAAAACCAGGAATTAAACCTTCCTTCGACATTTCAAGCATCCTAGCATAATGTACATGACCTAATCTCATATGCCATAAGAAACTATCATTTCCGACTGTTGTTGGAACAGACGGATCCATGTTGGAACATGTCATATAACTAGAATTGATAACTTTATTAATATTAAGCATAAACATGCCATTACAAAACTATCCAAATCCAACAAAAAGACCACGTTTGGACAGTACATACTTATCCGACTCATACACTTGTTTGTATCCAGACTTATTTAAAACACTTCCAGAAACTAAGTTTTTCCTAATTCTGGGTACATGAATAACATCATTGAGATGAAGAGATTTCCCAGAACTAAACTCCAGCACCACTTTTCCACGACCAGGGATAGGAGCAGTTGACTCGTTGCCCATATAGAGTACAGATCCATCTTCCACCGATTCATAAGTCTTGAACCAGCCACGATCTTTGCAAACATGTGTTGTTGCACCCGAGTCAATCCACCACGACACATCATCATCCTTGATGTGGTGATTGGCCTTGGTCCTTAGACCCTTGCCCAAAACGTTTCTGAGGCGTTTTATCCTTATCCTTTCCAGCCCTACAATCACTTTTGAAGTGACCAGGCTTCTTACAATTCCAACAGACAGGTTTAGACCTCTTGTTGGATCGATTGTAGGTGTTGCTGTTAAAGGGACGTTTCTTCCCTTTATTCTTCCAATTAGAATCATCACTTTCTTCCATCATATTGATAGAAGAAGTATCAGCCACTTTGGGTTTTCCACCCTCTTGCACTCTCAGAGATTCCTCTATGCGCAAGTGGCTGCCAAGTTGTATCAGAGACAACTCTTCTTTCTGGTGTTTTAACGTTCGCCTATAATCCTTCCAGGAAGGAGGCAACTTGTCAATGATACTTGACACTGAGATGGATTCATCCATCTTCAAATCGTATTGAGCGAATTGGCCCAGGATGCGAAGCAATTCATGGTATTGCTCCATCACTGGCCTTGAATCAGACATCTTGTAATTGTTAAAATTACTCACAAGGAACTTCTTACTAGAAGCATCCTCTGCCATGTACTTCGATTCCAACGCATCCCATAACTCCTTTGCGGATTGGACATTTTGATAGACATCAAAAAGAGAATCAGACATACCATTGAGAATGTGCCCGTGACAGATGTAGTCATCATTCTTCCATTTGAGTTGTGCCCTAACTTCCTCTGCATATGCCTCGGTCTCTGGATCTGCCGCGACGAGAGGCATCGGCATGCTTAGAACATGCACCACATTGAGGGTTGTGAGGAGAAAGTGCATCTTCTTTTTCCATCTTCTGAAATCCACTCCTTCAAACTTGTCTAACTTCCCAAACTTGGAAGTCATCTCACGCACAGAAACACCAGCCATCGTTCTCAGAAAATACTCTTAAAGATTGTTGGAATAACTTCTCTGTAATCGGTGTTGGAACAGAGAACAGGGTGTTGGAACAGAACGACGAAAACTGTGTTTCAAAAAGAAAAACTGTGAGATCTGTGGGTATCTTGGATTATGATTGAATCCTGTACGAAGCAGTTTCCTTTAAGAGTATTTCGACCCTATACAGCCTTGGGTTACACGAAATCCCTTGCAGGATAAGACAATCACGTCCACTCTTTGTCTAGGCTTAAGATCAAAGAGTAACAAATAGAGATCTTGTGTGTGTTTACTTTTGTTGCTTTGTGAATCAGATCTATGTCTCTAGATCTTGTCAAATCTCGTGATCCTTGTCTCAGAGAGACAACTGAACTTATAAAGTTCTCATAAGGCTTCAACGAACGTTTGCAACCGTTCGTTTAATGATTGAACCAAAGTAACTGTCCCTTTATGTTGGAACACTTTGGAACATGTTGTAACCTTATACACTTAAATATCCAACATAAAGTTAATTTTGGATTCTTGTGGTATCGTGTGTTGTTCATAAGTCTTACAGCACTGGGAAGTTGTGATGTTTTGTGTTTGGTTTTAATTTGTTACTAATCGATTGTCTATATAAAAGGACATAGAATGCCGTGCTAAATGGTTCGTTTTTCTGATTTGAATTATTTTCTGCTTCCTATGTTAGTCCTCTTTTGTTTTTGGTCCATCCCAACAACAATTTTGAACGTCAATTTTAGATAAATGTTTTCTTAATATAAGTACATGTGATGTATCTAGTTTGCGTAATCATTTTGAACCCTAAGAAAAAAAGGAAACATAGATGAGACAAATTGTGTTTTATGACGCAAAGCAAAACGGAGGTCTTTCACTTTTACACTCGACGTCCTTACGACAGCGACTCTGTTTCATACCAACCCCCTCTGTTTTACTTTACCTCGTCAACCCAATTAATGTTACGACAAGCATATGTAGTATATATCCAAACTAAAATGACAAACATACAAATGAACATACATCACTATATAGTGTAGTCTATTATCTCAATAGAGTTGATTCATCTATTCTAACTCGTTTAAACAAGCAAACATAAAATAAATTATACAACTCTAACTGACTGAAAACTGAATCGGGCGCTTCTATTTTGTACACATCTACTGGTACCGTCTGTTTGTAACTGTCATATTTGGAGACGACTCCAACTTCTTATCCAAAACCCCAACCATTAATTAGATTCTGACTCAATGCCATAATAATATTTTTCCTAAATCAATATTTTAATTTTTAAATATGGAATTATGTTTTTGGAGAAACGTAAAAGTATGCAATGTTTTCTATGCGTTTGCTTACGTCACACCAAGTTTTATAGTATGTATTTTCTTTGCACATACATTTTTTTCTTGCAAGTCGCATCTATAGAATATGAATGTAGATAGTATTGCCAAAGGTTATATGTAAGGTATATACAGCATATAAGATACCTAGTTACTAATTACAGAGAGAGACCCTTAACTATTCTCTAATTACATTTATCCTTTATAGCAACTATACATTTTTCTTTAGTAAATGAAAAAAAAACTATATAAAAGCGGTGCTATCGACCATATCAAATATGGAGTGAATGAATTCACAATATATGCATTTAATTCGATATTTTTCTTATACGATTGAATCAGTCACTGCAGTTTTTTCCTAGTTAAAAAAAACAAAAATAATATACTAATCGACATAAAAAACATAAATAAAACAGTGTTTTATAGTATTTTACTATAGTGTATCTCTTTCCTCGCTATTTTTGGCTTATTGGTTCGTCAATGGTCTCTCACGCTGGCTCCCAAACCCAAAAATAAAATAAACTGAGTATGCTAAATATTCAGAAATTACTACTGATATCTTTAACGCCATTTTTTCATACAAAATTGGGAAATAAGAGGAATATTCATAGTGACACTATGGCATATGCTTCAAGATTATCCTGACGTGGCTTTGCAATATCCTATTTTTAACTTCACCCAAGCCGTAAAGCAATAAGACTAACTATTGTAGATGGGATTAATTAATTAATCTACTTAAAATAAAATAAAAAGCAAGTCTATGATGTTAACCCAAGTGAGTCCATGATGTAAGCCTTAGGCCTTGATTGGTAGAGCATTTAGAAAAGCATTATATTTTTTGTAATCCAATCAACTTTTATTAATAGAACATTTAGGAGAGCATTTAGAAACTGCTTATACTCTCTAAACTGCTCCTCCTTCCCTGCGTTGAAATGGAGCTTTTCCAAAGCAGAAGCTTTAAAATATTAAAAAATATTAAAATAATTATATTTTATTTATTTATAATGATAAAAAATCAAAAATTATATTTATATTAAATTTAAAATATTATAATTTTGAAACTTATTTTTATCATTAATGTATTATTCATAAAATAATAATTTAATAACATTAAGATTTAATAAATATAATTTAAATATGAAATAATTATTAAATAATTTATTAAAAAATTAGAAAATCTTCTGTTATTTATAGAATATATATATATATAAAATGCATTAAAATAAATATCAACATACATATTAAATATTTTAACAAAAAGTTATAATAAAATAGTTCACAGCTCTACCAATCACATAAAATATATATTAGTCAAGAGCATACAGCTCTTATGCCTCATAAGCCTAATGCTTCTCTAAATGCTTTATCAATCAAGGTCTTAATCTCTATGATATTAATTGAGAAGTATATTTGAAAAAGACAAAAAAAACAATATATTTACTGAAATTGCCACTAAATTTTTGAGTAAATAGTATTTGAATACAAAGTTAAAAGAGATTAATAATGTCATAAAAATAGTAACTCGGTTGAGTTGACTAGTAACTCGGGAACAGCCCACCCGAATAATTTCTGATAATTTTAGAATGGGACTTGTAAACACTTTAAACAAACCGATGCAATAGCGATTAGTTCAATTGATCATATCAATCTTTCACTTTGATTGACTTTGACTGAGATCCAAAAAACTGAAAAATAAATTCACGCATCTGAGAGGAAGAAAAAAAGTGAAACTCAAATATTAAATCTTTGGAAGGCATATCAAAGGAATTTGATTTCTTCTAATAATTAATACCTACAAATGCTTTTGTAATGTCAATGAAGAGCGACTTTATCTCACTTCCTCTGCCACCGTCCATGAGGTCTCCGTCGATCGTTCTCTCTCTCATCTCCTCTTCCTCCATCGATGCGAATCTTTTGTTGTTGCTGAAATCTTAGATTTACATTTACAGTGGAAAAATGAAAAAAATTGCACCGAATCAGATAGGGGAAAGGAAAAACCGAAAAAGTAGTGAATTGTTTTTTTCTTCGTTAAAATCAGAGCTTCAGTCTTATTTTAATCTTTTTGGAATTACAAGATAGAAAATATTCTATTTGTTTTTGGTCAAACAAATTCCTTTTTTGTTTATCTTTTTAAATCGACACTTTATGTGTTTTAAATTTGAAATATTAGTAATAGGTTAATATTATATACAAAATATAGCGATAAAAAATTCACTAAAATGTAAATTACTTTAAAAATTTTAATAAGATATTTTACATTGAATTATAAAAAGCCATTTAGAATCAAAAACAAAATTTGTTAACTTCATATTAATATTGAAAAACATAATACCAAAATCAACATATACTTCAAAATAAATTAAACTACTAACGCTATCAATAAAATTATAATTTAATTCCAACAAAAAATCTCATTCAAATTGACAAAACACTTAAACTTCGTTTATGACTTAACATAAATCACATCTTTGGATTCGGCTTGCGTTTTTTCAGATTATGTTTAGATTTTTCTGGTTTTCTTTATGTTTTTTCGGGTTTTGGGTTTTCGAGTTTATAGATATAAAAACCGTTTGAGTTTTTTAAATTTCGGTTCAGGTTCGATTCGTGTTTTTGGGTCGGGTTCGGGTTCAGGTTTCGGATAAGAGTCACATGCCTAATTTAGTCATAATATCAAATATGTGCTTTGTGATAAAAATTCATACCCCGGTCTGGTTTTTCGGTTTCGGGTTTTCAGGTTTAGAGATATGTAAATCGTTCGGGTTTTTAATAATTTTGATTCGAGTTTTTTTGGGTTCAGTTCAGGTTTTTTCCGGGTTTTTTGGGTTTTTCCGGTTTTTTTTTTTGGTTTTTTAAAGATTTTTCATGTTTTTTTGGGTTTTGGATTTTTGGATTTAGATATATAAAAACCGTTTGGTTTTTAAAAAAATTTCGGTTCGGATTTTTAAGGTTGAGTTTTGATTTCGGGTGAAAGTCTCAGACCTAAATCTAACCATAATATCAAATATGTGTTTTATAATAAAAATTAGAGTATATTTTTGAAGACACTTATGAAAATTAAAAGCTGAATTGGTTATAATTTTATACACATAATGTTATGTGTTTTGTGGGACTAAATAAATAATATGCTATTTTTTATTTTGGGACCAATTTAATTATCATTATTTTTTATTTTGTGATCAAATGTATTAGTTTGTTTTTAAAATAAAAAATAACGTACAGCGCAAGTCCTCCACTATATATTTTTATTTATTCTGTACTATATCATAGCTCTAACGTGAAGAAATGAAACTAGCAATAAAGAATAAATAACATATTTAACCAAAAAAGAATAATAAATAATATAATTAATGGGTCGGTTATATGATGCAGTGTGGAATATCTAAATTTCTTGGCAAATATCTATTGTTTAATTTCTGTTATAAGCTACTCATGCTGACTCTGTTTATAAATTCTTCAGTAATAGATATATATCTATGTTTTCTTTCTTTTGACATGCTTAATATACATTAAACAACGTTTACAATCCGTGAATGCATGTTAAACAATTAATATACAAAACTAGTTAATCATCATGATTCAACTTCCACAAACATAATTACATATATCCTAACATCAAACTAACAGCGAACATTCGTAATCCAATTTCGTTTTAAATTATTGATCCCCTGGATGATTGGTTTACCAAAACAAAAGAAAAAGTATAGATAACTGGAGGAAAACGGCCAATTGGTCCCTCAACGATTTAGAGGTGTTTATCAGTACCTAAACAATTCAGGTGTGCGGATCAGCATTCACACTATAAAAAATCCTATTTTAAGTACCCAACATTAAGTCGTTTGACCAAATTAACTATTGTCCCTCACTCTGTTAGTCAACCTTCACGATTCTGTTAACATAGAAAATTCAGCCGCCACGTCATTTGCATCGTCGGAACAGAACAACAAAACGACGTCGTTTTGTGAAAAGGCAATATGAGTTTAAAAATCTGATTTTAAATCCAAATTCAGATTATTGTTGGTTATGTCAATTTAATCCGGAATTCAATTGGTTTTTTTTTTTTTTTTACAAAAGACTTTGTCATGTTAATTGGAAGATCTGGGAGCTTAAGAAAGGTCCTGATCCGAACGATAATGATAAAGGTAGAGGTGGATGTGTAATAAATTCAGGGGATTCAAAAAATCAATTGAATTTCCGGTTTAAATTGATATAATCAACAATAACATGAATTTGGATTTAAAACTGGATTTTCAAACTAAGATTGCATTTTCACAAAATGACATTGTTTTGTTGTTCTGTGCCGACGAGACAGATGACATGGTGGTTGAATCATCTATGTTAACAGAATCGTGAAGGTTGACTAACGGAATGAAGGTCAATAGTTGATTTGGCCAAACGACTTAATGTTTGGATATTGAAAACAAGATTTTGTATAGTATGGATGCCACACCTAAATTGTTTAGGTACTGATAAGCACCTCTGAATCGAGTTGGACCAATTGGCCGTTTTCCCATAATTGGGAAATACATAAAACCTGCATTATTTTCTTATGTGGACGATGACTTGACATCTCAATTGTTATGGGAGTAGGGTACAAATACTTTAAAATACTTTAAGCATTATCCAACATTATTTAACAACGCTCATTTCATCTTTTAAAAGAATCTTTCCGACTCTCTCGGATATAATTTGCCATGTATGTTCCATTCGACACGATGTTTTTGGTCCATTCTTATTTTCTTATATCCGTATTGATGATTGAAATAAATTAATCTCGCTACCAACCAACATCTCAAAGATGTTGCATTCTTGATTTCTTGGTCAAATATTATAGGTCTATTTGATGATTGGGTATGGCGTAAGATCAATCCCACTAATCTTATTTACTAATACTTTGTGTTTATAATTTCTCTAGGAGATTACAATAAAATAAATTTTAAAAGGGTCGAATCGTTGACTATGTGGCTCACCAAGTTACCATACGTTATTCGACAACATGTATTAGTTTATTCTGAATGATACTCAGTCAAGTAATTAACATAATACCCCCTTTTTATCTAAATTGATAAAAGTATGTGATAGCTACGGAGAAGTTTACTACATTTTGTCTAACAACAACAAAAAGAAGCTACAATAGATATCTATAAATCCTTGATGTTTAACCAGAAGATGGTTAAAAAAAAAAAACTACATTTAAGAAGAAAACGATTGCATATATTACTTCATAAACAATACAACTGTTGACGGGAAGCTTACATCTGTTTTTAGGCCTCAAAACGGTATATTTCTTTGAAAATGCTAAGTTTGATTTAAAATTTAAGAACTTAAATTTTTTTTAAAATGGACAAATCCAATATTCTTATCCTTATGTAAATTTATAACAAGTGGTAGTTTGATAATAGTGATGGCTAATGACCATCATCGTACGTGTCAAATGAATAATTGATTTTGATATATTCCTTTTGTTAAAAAATTTAGGTGAGATTGACTACCACAAAAGGCCTTTTCCCCCAAATATATAATTTCTAGAACTTCACCTTAAATTAAAGTATAATCTCATACATTATTGATCAAATGATCAATGAAGATATGACCTCTTTGGTCTTTTATTATTAGGCCTAACATTCGTCTATAATATTCATCAACACAAGAATTTGCATTTTGATGCAAAATCTAAGAGACAAAAAAGTGTTCCAGTAATATATTAGTGAGGAATAATATGAACTTATAAAACAATCAGATTAACAACTTAGACTCTATGATGTGTTTGATTTTTCTTTTTCCTGGCGACATTGATTTGAAACATAAATTTTTTAAAAAAATTTCTCGTTCAACAAAAGACAATCACTATATCATCAACTCTATATATAATTTTGTGAAATGTATAAACATCTGTTTGTTCAAAAGATTATTATTACTTTTTTTATCATCTTTTGTGGGTTACAACAGGCCGGCCTACGGACATATTATCCTCTCAGTAAGAAAATTAATCCTACATGAAAAAGGTGGAGTCAGAATTCCAGATAAGATAATAGCAGATGTGTAATGCAACCAATGACCCACATGTTCCTCTCTTTCTTTTTCTTCCTAATGCGAACATAGATTACAATTGCGTGTGAATACATTGTTACTTGCAAACGAATATAATTATTTAATTATCAACAGAGTCACAGAATATAAACATTGAATGGATAATATAGGAGTAATATGTGTTTTAAAACACAGATACGTATACTGTCCATTTATTTCACTAACAAAAAAAAGAGTCAAAATATTGATTTGATAAATCCTAACACATTTATGGATAATAAGTCCCTAATAAGTTAATAAACTCAAGCTGATAAAAGATAAATACGGAAGTGTCAAAATCATAAGTAAAAAACTAAAAACTTATAAGAAAAAAAAAAGTGTCAAAGTCGGACTCAAAGATGTATTTAAATACAGTTAAGAAAAACCTCTCTAGCCATCAATCAATCATTCTCATCCTTTCTTGTGTTTCTCATATTTTTCGCCCATTATTGTCTTTCTTCTCTATTAAAACCCCTCAAAAAACAAGAGAAAATTCCAAATTTTCTTCCTTCTTCTCCATTTTTTTCTTTTCTTTTTGTATGTGTTTTTTTGGTTGGTAGAGAATCTCTCTCTCTCTCTCTTCGTGCTCTGTATCGTGATCATCGTCGGTGTTGGTAACTGCACATTTGAGGTCTTAACTCTTACCTCCTCACTTTCAAATTATCCCCTTTTTTTCCGCAACATATTTTGATTTCTGCTCTGGGTTTTGATGTTTTCTTCGCCAATTGAATGCCTCTTCTACTGAAATTTCCTCTTCTTTCTCTCTCTCTCTCTCTCTCTCTAATTTTCTGGGTTTTTTTTATCACTGAAAGCTGATCTTTTTTTCTTTTTGTTTATGTCGGCGATATCGATCAATAGTGTATCTGAAAGGTTTTAGCTTTTTGATGTATCCAGATAGGACAAGCTAATTGGTCAGTTTTATTTCACCGAGCTACGTAGTTCTGTGTTCGTTTTGATCTTCTGGCTGTTTAATCATGCTATTTGTTCAACGATCTTCTTAGTTCTGATTCTGATTCCATAAACCAGCGTCATATACTATTTCGTATTGGGTTAAAACTTGTGAAAGTCAATTACTAATTTTTTAGACTTTCTTCAACAGCAAAGAAAAAAAAAAAACACTTTTTTACTTGTAAAGTGGATCATATCTTCACGTATCTAGTTTGATCACAACTTTGGGTTTTGCAGAGGAACAAACAGTTTTGATCTTAGTTTGTACATAATCTCGTATTGATCAAGCTTTTTTTTTGTTGGTTTTAGGTGTTGATTTCTTCCTTTCAATCAATCTTTCTTGCTTGCATGTTAACTTTTAAACACATGACTTGAGATTTCTAATGCGTTTCATCCAATTTGTCTCTCTTGACTTTGCAAAAACAGATCAAAGAAACAACTTGCTGAATGGATATTCCACAAGATGCAGAAGGCGGAGCTTGGGGGATTCCCTCTGGATTTGGTCGCCACCGTAATCTCCTCCCAAATGATGCTTCTTTGTTCTCCAGCTCTCTACCTGTTCTTCCTCATGGAAAACGTACAAACCAAATCCCTTTTAATTCATTTTACATGCTATGATACACACACACACACACACTAAGCAAGTTTTGCTTCTTTGCAGTCCAATTGAGTGACAACAGAGATGGTTTCTCATTGATAGATGATGCGGCTGCTTCTCGCCAGAGCAAGTTTCACGAAAGCGTTGATGATATTGACTCTCATTCCATTGGAAACCTGCTCCCTGACGAGGAAGATCTTTTGACAGGGATGATGGATGATCTTGACCTGACCGAGTTACCAGATGCTGATGATTACGATCTTTTTGGTAGTGGAGGAGGAATGGAGCTCGACGCTGACTTTCGAGACGGATTGAGCATGAGCGGTCCTCCAAGATTGTCCATTTCAAGTCTTACTGGAAATGCAGTTCCGCAATTCAATATTCAAAATGGTGCGGGAACAGTTGCTGGTGAACATCCTTACGGTGAGCATCCCTCGAGAACATTGTTTGTCCGGAATATTAACAGCAATGTAGAGGACTCGGAACTCAAAACTCTCTTTGAGGTAACTCCAACACTATTGGATCTCGTTTATAACAAACTTACTTATACAGACACTGATGGTTTATGGTTTTTTTCTGTGATGTGTGGCAGCAATACGGTGACATTAGAACGCTCTATACTACTTGTAAGCATAGGGGATTCGTCATGATATCTTATTATGACATTCGTTCTGCGCGAATGGCTATGCGGTCTTTACAGAATAAGCCGTTAAGACGGAGAAAATTGGATATTCACTTCTCAATTCCCAAGGTTAGCAGTGATTCTTTCTTTCTAAACAACTCAACAGTTCTTGTTGCAGTTCTAACTTGTTTCTCTAAATGTGTAATCTGTAGGATAATCCATCTGAAAAGGATATGAATCAGGGGACACTAGTCGTTTTTAACCTGGATCCTTCAGTTTCTAACGATGACTTGCATGGAATTTTTGGTGCTCATGGCGAGATCAAAGAGGTGATGGATATATATCTTTCTGTTCATGTTTGTCAGCATTGTGTATATGATTCTGTTGAGATGGTTTGGAAGAGAAGACACCAATGCTAAGTGCTGTTTTTTCTCCTCCTGAAAAAGCAGATAAGGGAAACACCACATAAGAGGCATCACAAATTTGTCGAGTTTTATGATGTTCGAGCTGCTGAGGCAGCATTGAAGGCATTAAATAGGTGCGAGATTGCAGGAAAGCGTATAAAGGTTGAACCTAGTCGCCCTGGAGGAACTCGCCGAAGGTTTGTATCTTTCTTTGATCCGCCACATTCAATAATAATTAATTCTGTTATGTTTCTTTCTCACATCTGACCATATATATTTGATCTTCTAGCTTGATGTTGCAACTTAACCAAGAACTGGAGAACGATGATTTGCATTACCTACCTCTGCTTGGTTCACCCATGGCAAACTCTCCTCCAAGTGAGTCTATTGACTCTATACACTTCTCTTCAAACAAAAGTTTGTAATTTTGACATCCTTAAAAGGCTTAACCCTGTTTGATGTGGTGGCAGGTAACTGGCTGCAACTGAACAGTCCCGTTGAGGGTAGTCCGCTTCAAAGTGTATTGAGTAGGTCACCTGTTTTCGGAATAAGTCCTACAAGGAACAGCCACTTATCTGGTTTGGCTTCTGCTCTGAATTCACAAGGACCAAGCTCCAAGCTTGCACCTATCGGTCGTGGTCAGATTGGTAGCAACGTCTTCCAACAGTCGTCGCATTTATTCCAAGAGCCAAAGGTGGATAACAAGTACACTGGAAATATGTCCCCGTCTGGTCCTTTGATCTCTAATGGAGGTGGCATTGAGACGTTATCCGGTTCAGAGTTTCTCTGGGGAAGTCCTAACTCACGCTCCGAACCTTCAAATTCTTCACTTTGGTCAACATCATCCACTGGGATTCCATTCTCCTCGGCTCGTGTAGACCGATCTGTGCCATTCCCGCATCAGCATCAAACTCAAAACCGCAGCCATCACCATCTCCATGTTGGATCTGCACCATCTGGTGTTCCTCTAGAAAAGCATTTTGGATTCTTCCCAGAGTCGTCAAAGGACACTTTGTTCATGAACACTGGTGGTCTTCAAGGAACGAGTGGGATGGGTCTCAACGGTGGAAGTTTCCCGTCAAAAATGGCAAATCATGGGATCATGAACCCCGGAAGCATGGCCGAGAACGGTTTTTCAAGTTACAGAATGGTGTCTTCGCCGAGATTCAGCCCCATGTTCTTAAGCAGCGGCCTAAACCCAGGACGGTTCGCCTCTGGCTTTGATGGTTTGTATGAGAATGGAAGGGCACGTAGAGTTGAGAACAATCCGAGCCAGGTGGAAAGCAGGAAGCAGTTTCAACTTGATTTGGACAAAATTATGAATGGAGAGGATTCTCGGACTACCTTGATGATTAAAAACATTCCAAACAAGTAAGCTTTTATTCTCTTTACCATTACTTCTTGTGATGTGTTTCTCGGAATCTAAACTTTGTTTCATGCTGTTATCAACAGATATACCTCGAAAATGTTGCTAGCGGCTATTGATGAAAAGAACCAAGGAACTTACAACTTTCTGTATTTGCCCATTGATTTTAAGGTATAAAAAGGATTCATCAAAGATTTCGAAGTTACGAATTCACTAACTGTTAATTTATAAATCTTTGGTTTTTGCAGAACAAATGCAATGTTGGCTATGCATTCATCAACATGCTCTCTCCAGATCTCATCATTCCATTTTACGAGGTCTCCTTTTGTCTCCACTTTGCTTTACCGATAAGAATTGTTTAATTCAGCTAAGATCGATCACTCAACATCCATTTTTTTGCAGGCTTTTAACGGGAAGAAGTGGGAGAAGTTCAACAGTGAGAAAGTAGCTTCCTTGGCATATGCTAGGATACAAGGGAAATCTGCACTCATTGCCCATTTTCAGAACTCAAGCCTGATGAATGAAGACATGCGTTGCCGCCCGATTATCTTCGATACCCCTAACGATTCAGACTCTGCTGAACAGGTAAAGCAACAATCCAGATGATGATGATCCCTAAGTTGTTAAAAGGAGTTGATGCTGAATAAGAACGATCATCTCTAAGACTTTTTGTTCCCCGGATTGTGAAGCTATGTTGGTTTTGTTCTTTTATAGGTTATTGTTGAGGAAACTAAGAATGAGGATCTTCTTGACTCTGAGCTCAATGATGATGGAAGAGAGAAAAGCTGACACAAGAGGGAAGAGGAAGACTCTTAAGTGTTGTTGTGATCATATCCGGGTTTTTTTTTCAAGTACTAATTTTTAACCGTAAATATTGGTAAAAGGCAGAGAGTTAACCGATGCAGAACCATCCTGCAAAATGTGTTTTCGATTTGCAGGTTTTTAAATGCTGCAGCTGGGACTCCACTCTGTTTTTCTTTTCTTTTTTTCGTTTTCTTCATGTTTTTTGGTTCCATGGAGTATATATGAAAAACAAACCATGAATACTCTGTTTTATGTGGGTAAATTATGTTGTAACTCTTGCGACTCTTGTTGCTTTTTTTTTTTTAATTAAAAGCTTTGGCAATTTGTACAGTAAATAGTACTTCTAGTTTACATTTTTCAATTTTATTTAAAGAAAACGTAAAAGCAAACCTTATCTAAGTTCTTGATCGACATTCGACAAAGAGAGTTTTGTCATGTCTGAAACTGAAAATATCATTAGAGAGTTGAAACTTGAAAGCAAGAAGATAGTCCCAGAGTCCCCCAGTGCCAGCCATGTCGGTCATTTTAAAACGGGATATTATAAAGCTGACGTGGACTCCTACGTGGATGGATTTGCATTCGAGTTTGATACCAACGGTGGAGATTCAAGATTCTTTGATAATTGTGAACGTCTTTCGCTTTCTAATCACGTGTAACTTTGGGTCTTGGAGGTCCCACTTTTTGCGCGTATTCTAAACCGTCCACGTGACGACCATCTATTGGTCGAGATGATGCAATTTAACGGAAAGATCACTCCGTCACCTTTCCAGTTTCCCACCACTGTCTTGAAACAACAACCATGGCGAGTCTCTGTCTCTCATCGTCCCGGATCCTCTCTCTCCACCACCAGAAACCGTTTCTCTCTCTTAAATCCCGGCCACGTTCGTCAGAGCTCTCCGGCGTAGGTCACGCTGCGAGCCCAGTTTGTTTCAATCCGCTAAGGTATAAGAGATAAGAGACACGGAAACGCGCGATTTCAAAATTATAGTTGTTTTTATGTAAATCTTGTCGTTCTGAATGTTGGCAGAGTATCGATAGATCGCCAGCGAACCGCTACGGTGTCGACGATGCAGCGAAAGAGGGGATCGAGTGTGGTCTGTTATGCTGCTCCGATATCTGTTCATAATCTACAATGGATTTCGGCGATTTCTTGCGTGTATGATCTCTTTCTCTCATTCATATTGACTGCTGGTTGTGGGAAATGTGCGAATTCCTTAAATATTTAGCAATGATTTCAGAATAGTGAATAGTACCCAAAAAATTGGCTTGGATCTATTCGTTTGATTGCCTTGAGATCATGTGTGAAATTGAATTGCGATAGATGATGATTGTGTAATTTCCAGCATAAGTTTTCAAATTTTGTAGTGGATTGATGCTGGCAAGGGGTACTGGTATCCACAAGTCCTTTGTTGTTCCGCTATTCGCTCTAACCGCACCATCGGCCATTATCACCTGGGCAAAGTAAGCTTTTATATGATGCCTTTCTCATTGCTAATGCTTGTGGCTTCTTCTTGCGTTGGTTCTCGTTTTTCCGTTCCTCATGAGAGAACTTTGGCAAATCTTTAAGTCAGTAAAACTTTTGCAGGGGTGAATATGGCGTCTGGGCAGCATTCCTGGCGCTTCTTGCTCGACTCTTCTTCGCTTTTCCAGGTTCGTTTTCATCTTCAACTAGTTCTTTTTTTTTTCCCATGCTCAGAGACTAAAAATTCCATTACTAAGTTATACAAACAAACAAGATCCATGCGTATCTGTCTCATCAGGCCTTAAATTTGGAGGAGTTTATTCCTGTATCTATCTGCTTGTAATTCTCTCCGGTATGCTTTTTTTTTTTTTTTTTAATAGGTGAACTTGAGCTGCCATTCATTGCATTACTCTTGGCGATCGTGGCGCCATATCAAGTTATGAACATAAGGTCAGAGTTTTAGAGAATGTAAATGTTTGAGATCATGGTTTTTTTTTTTTTTTTTCTTTAGTGGAGACTCATTAGCTCTCCATCCGCCTGCAGAGGGAAGCAAGAAGGAGCTCTCATATCTTTGGCAATATCTTGTTTTCTGGCTTTCCAGCATTTCTCACGAGCAGGCGGCTTGCAGAAAGCATTTGATCAGAACTCAGTTGTTGCTACTTTAGGGATCATTGGTGTCACAGTTGTATCCATCCTTTTCTTGATATAACTACTATACTCGCCACACAAAAGACTGTCATCTGTAAATCACTGTAACATTGTGTATGAAGAGACGAGAAATAAATGTGCTGTTTTTTATTTAGTCAATGTGTGCTTGTTTTTTATTCTCTGTTTATAAGTTGCTTGTATTTGGCCCTATTTGCTTTTATTCACATATGTTCAAACTGGTTTGGGGTCGAAGATCATGAATAGAGAAACTGAAAGAGCACTGTTAAGGAAAGCAACTGTTTGAAAACGCTCTGCAAGTATTGTGGAGATTGTCTCTCATTATCGGTGTGCCTTCCCACTAGTGAAATGCTGCAGGTATATTTATTTGTTGTGTATTCGATAATTAGTCATCCCTGTTTAACATTGCTTTGGTAGTTTTTAACCGTTTCCCAAGTATTGTTTATTTTTCTAAAACTGTGAAGAGATACATTATGCTTCTTAATGTGTCTACAAGAATGTATACATATATCCTAAGGCCTTTTGATTTTGTAATATCTCCTACTAAATAAATATACTTTCCATGATTAACTATATAGCAAGAGAACAGAGAGTATGAGAGAGTAAAGGTCTTGGATTAAAATCTTTCTTGCTGCTTTCTTGAACTCCATTTATCGGTGATGGTATGTATAGAAAACGCGCCTCGTTAATTTGCAGAGAATGATTGAAATCCTGAAACCCTTGGTCCGTTTTAGAGATAAATTTCCCTGAGCAGTGGCATTAGTATCATCCAAACTGCTGTAAATATTGAGAAGAAGCTATGTGAGAAAGAGGTTGCTGAACTAGGAAGCCCTGTTGGCTCTGCCACGCCGAAGGGTGGTCCAGAACCAGAACCAGAACCACCAGGTATGCCTGTAGTTGGAGTTGTGATTGGTGGTGGGTATGTAGAAGAAGGTGGGGAAGTAAAATCTGGTGGACTCGGTTGACTTGGCGGGCTTGTGCTGCATTTGGCAATAAGAAATCATTACTTTTTTTTTTTTGACAGGTTAATTATAATGAGGGACAGAGAAACATACCTGACTGTTCCTGATGATGCTGAGAAGCGACAGCTTCCTTTACCTGGAGCGGTACAAGAGCAGATATGAATACCAGTCTCAGAATTATCTTTAGCGTAAAAGGTAAAAACTCTAGTCGTGATCGAGATCTTTGACACATTTGGAATCATTATGGTTGGATAGCATTCCTAGGTTCATAAACTTATTGTAGACATTTGAAACATCTATAATCAGTTGTGGAGGACTCAAGTAACACATCGTTCATGGAGGTAGCAAAGAAAAATGCAGGATATATGGATGCTAGTATTAAATCTTTGTAGACTTGTTACATAATAAACAGTTTAAAAGATGACTTACTTGGATCTGTGCTGGTAAGTTGTGCTGCACCTCCAAAATTGCAGCTGTCTGAACCAGGATGCTTCTGGTAATAACTATTGAAAGCAAAAGAAGCATGGTCACGTAAAGTGTTAGGCTCGTAACAGCTTGCACCTTGTTGGATCTGGCCACAATCAGCTCCTCCATACCCACAAGCGTAATCCAAAGCCACCTGTAATGATGTTGGTGAAGCATTTGCTTTCGCTATACACCACTGGCCACTACCACCACCACCACCACCTGTGTCACCACCTCCTCCTCCAACAGGTGCACCACCACCTCCTCCAACAGGTGCACCACCTCCTCCTCCAACAGGTGCACCACCACCTCCTCCTCCTCCTCCTCCTCCAACAGGTGCACCACCACCACCACCACCACCTATTGGTGTGGTACCATCAAGTGGTGGGTAACCTCCGGTTGGTGTGGTGCCGTCAAGTGGTGGGTAACCACCTCCAGTTGGTGTGGTTCCATCAAGTGGTGGATAGCCACCGCCGGTTGGTGTATTTGGACCTGGGAATGTTGAGGAAGGCGGTGAGGGTTGGGTTATGGTTGGTGTGGTGGTACTGCCACCGGGAGACGTAGGATTAACAACTGGTATATCACCTTGTCCTCCCTGAGCTAAAACATCTAGAGCTGTGAAACCAATACCAATCACCACAAAAATCAGGTCAGTTCGTTGCAAAAACACACACACTCTTCACCATCGTATCCTTTCATAAAGAACATGAAAGCAGCTTATTTCACGTTTTTAATGTATCAAGACGCAGAGAGAAGATGATTACGTGAAGTGATAAGAAGACATAGAAGCATCATTTGGAAACATCGAGGAGCTATACGGTGAGTCATTTTCTTTCAGTTCCTCGTGTAGTCAAGCTTTTGAGAGAGAAAAAGGGAGAGAGAGAGAGAGAGAGATGAGAGACTTGTCAGGTAGTCTTGGGATTTGGTAGAGGAAAAGAAAGAATGGTTGCGAAGAAGTTCCCTCTGGAGTATAGATATATGTTATTATAAAGATGAAGGGAAAAAGAGAATCATAGAATCAAAGATTTCTTGGGATGGGAGAGAGATGGAACTCGAAGACATGTAGGGAGAGAATATAAGAAAACTTGAGAAAGGAGAAACCAGGAAGCTAGAATCGCCAAGCAAGAGAAAACGCCATAAAGAGGAAAAGGTATTTTGCAGAGTGAAACTTATTTAGTACACGAAAATTATAACAAGCTCCTCTTCTTTTCTTGTTTTTGGTGGGAAATTTTAAATCCTCGATGAAATAATGGGGGTATATGATGTGAAAAAGAGGTTTCTTTATTTTTGTAAACTATTAAAGATTTTATTATTTCTTAGTTTCTCTCCAAAAGTGAGCATTAGGACAATGTTTTATACTCAACTTTTTATTTAGAGCAGAGCATTGAAGATTGTTTTCTGTTAAAGCTAGGGGAGAGGTACTATATAAACTGTTGTCGTACTAAATCGAACAACAGAAAGAACCTGTAACGAGCTAAAGTGTTTCCTATGAAACATAAGGAATCTGCTTAGTAAGAAGCGCAGTTGCGATTCTGTCTCTCTCTCTTTATTTGTTTCTTCACTTCTAAAACAACTACTTCTTTTCGTTTATCTGTTTCCAACCTTTTTTTGCAATAATTTTTTCAGAATATTTCTTCTTTATTGAGAAAGTTCATGTGCTATCTTTGTCCAAAGTTGTAATCCAAACTAAAGAGTCTTTCCTAGGAAGTGATATATATCCAAATCATTCGGCATTTTTAACTTCTTTCTTATCCTGTGTATCTGAGAGCTACTATATATCTAAATATGATTCATGTCACATGGAAATATATATATCAATTTAGTTTCCCACGAGAAACAATGGAAATGTAACGAATGCACTCAATGCAGTATCACGAAAAACACGACTAGGACAACAATACAACAAAATTACTCATTTCTGTCATTTGAAGTAATTATCACTTATTCCCCTACAACTTTCATGACAAATCAAAGATTAGGGGGGGCTTATTGAATTAATGATTTGGGAAGATTTCATTTTTTTTTTCAAATCACCTTCTTATTGGATTGAGTATTTATAAAAATCATTCTTAAATCCAAGGTTATTGGATTAGTCATTTATATAAGTTCTTTAAAATCTCACCTTATTTGAAAATTGGGATTTCATCAATAAAATATATCAAAAACTGTTTTGAAAGATTTGTAGATAATTTTTAGTTCAAAATAAATATATCCAAATACCACCTAATGAGATGGGATTTGAATAAATAAACAATTGAATTACTTTTTCTCTTTCTCTTATCAACCTTCACGACATGATAAGAAAATTAATCAATTAGTGCAAATTTTTTATGTTTGGGCTGGATTATCTCTACATGGTCTCGGACCTCCTCCTCGCTGGGTAAAGTGTAATTTGATGTTGGATATAATAACTTAATTCACAAGACATGTTTAAGAGGGTGACTAGTGCGTGAGTATTTGGGCATGGCTAAGGCTGAAGGTAAAGCTAACTATCCTAACAGCTATTCAAAGTACTCGTTTTATTGGATATCAAATGTTATTTTTGAAGAGGTTCCCCAACTATTCATTCACCGAGTAAACAATAATCCTTCATATTTAAAGTTTTGATTTTATTTTAAAGAATCCATAGGAGTTGATTCTAAAATCTCTGCAATGTAGTTTGGATTCTGTTTTAAATAATTTACTCATGAAACTCCATTGGAATTCATTTCAAAGGACTCAATAAACAAAGATTTTAAAAGTCATTTACCTTTTGAATAACACTGGATTTTAAAACCAGATTTGAAATCTTGATTGAATAACACTGAATTTGAGAATCTATTAATGATAGATTACAAATCAGATATTGAATAACACTGGATTTTAAAACCGGATTTGAAATCTTGATTGAATAACACTGGATTGTAATTCAGTTTCAGTTCATTTCAAATACAACATCCAATAACACCCCCTAAATTTATTCTCTTTTACTTTCTAGATATCCTGAAATCCCACATAATCATTTTAAATATTCTAACAATATATTTGTAAATCTTTTCAAATCTCAAAAATCCTGTAAAAGTTCATTAAATTTAGTTTACATCCAAATCCTCTCAAATGATTGATTCATTATGCCCCCCTAACACTAAACTGGTCAGATTTTTTCGTTACATATTTTGATTCTTTTTTTTTTTCTTTTGCATTGCACATCTTTATATCTATTAGAAATTAGAGAAAAGTATTATGTCATTGATTCTCTAAGTGTATCCACTTTGTTTTTGTTTTTTATACGGCATGCACATCGTTAATAAGTTGAAGATACCTAGAATAGGTAAAAAGGTTACAAACTTACAATCCAACTACAAAATCAGCCTTCTCGACTATGACAAAGATTACAATTCAGTAGCATCAAGAAATTCGTAGCAGCGGATAAATTAAAAAGACAAATCGAAAAAGGGTTATTAATGGTTCCATGCAACCTCTCGTTTATAAATCAGGATGACTGGATGAAGTGTTTTAGTTCTAGATTGTTTTTCAATAAAATCGTAAGTTCATAACAACTTTATAAATTCACACAAAGTCATATAAAAACTGAAGTCACTTTAAATCATCTCAAATCTCAAATTCAATGCATTCCCATTAATTTTTTATACCTACCGAGAATGAACCACTAGAGACAACTTTACTATTTTAATTGTTTTTGATGACTGGATTTGAATTTCAAATCCTAACACAATCATTTCACTACGTATCTAATAATGCAACTGTCAGCTTCAGAAACGCTCTATTCGTTTTGCCCACATTTTCATAGCGTTATCAACTTCTCATTATTTTCATTTACATGCATTGTGAAAAAGAAAGAAAACCCGATTTGATCTGGTTTTAGCTCGGTTAGACACGCTGGTTTAAACGATTTGATCTGGTTTTAGCTCGGTCCATAAATTTTACAATTTTGAAAAAGAAAAGAAAAAACTGTTCAATAAGGTGAAATTCGAGAAACGGAGGATTAAAAACAATCTCACTATCCCTCTCTATTTTCCATTTCCCTTTTACCCTCTTATTATTATATGTCATTTTCTTGTTCTTTTTTATTTTTTTAATAAATTAATGGGCAAATTTCTCCATTTAATTCTTAAATACTATTTAACTTCAAAAGATAAACTTTAATTTTGTGTGGACCCCACACTTTATCTTCTTCCCCAGATCCACTTTTTTCCTCTCACCATTGAAGCACTAAGTGCTTCAACTATAGTCAGATCTTCGCTTCGTCCTGTTTTTTTTTTTTTTTTTTTCTTAATGTATGATTGAATTAAAGATTATATTGGCTAAATCCGTGGTGAATTTGTAATGATTCGTATGTAGTTAATAACATATGCTATCATGTTTCTCCAATTGTTGGCATATTCAACGATGATATTGTGAGCTTCTTTTTTTTTTTTTTTTGGTGTTATTGTGAACTGTTGTGGTTTTGTTTGAGGTTTCTTTTGTGTTTGAGAAGTAAAACTTTTTTTGACATAAATTTTAAGAATCCCATAGATAGATATAGATATACATATTATTTTGAAAGTTGAATCTCGTGAGTATAAATGCAAAGATTACATTCCAATAACAACAAAACTTTAGTAGAATTACAAATTCAATGAAAACTAAAGTAATAACAATGGATTTTAAATTATTTTACTAATATTTTAAAAATCCATATAAACCAATAAAAACGGAATTTAACAATTTTAAAAAAAATTTAGAAATCTATTTTCCAAAATAATAACAATGGACTTTAATCATTTTACTAATATTTTAAAAATCCATATAAACCAATAAAAGCGGAATCTAACAATTTTAATAGACCGCTAGAAGAGGTGGTAACAAGTGCTTTACCGGTAAATGTATTGGAGATGAAAGTGTGCGAATTTTGGCAGAATAGAAGCGGATGGTTTCTTCAGAGAATCGGCTCCTTTTTACAAGATATACACCGTTTGAGATTACACTCTATAGTGGTTGACACATTTACCGGGGCTAAGGATCGCTTAGCATGGGGAGAGACTGATAATGGGGAATTCACAGTAAGCTCGGCATATGCTGCTTTGACACGAGATGATACACCAATGCCGATGCTAGATCATCTGTTTACAAGAGTATGGAAAGTGATTGCACCGGAGAGGGTTCGGGTCTTTATTTGGCTAGGAGTACATCAAATTCTCATGACAAATATGGAAAGGAGAATGTTAGAATATAGAAATCATATATATCGACATTCAATACATTGCCATATATGTAAACATTAACTTGGAGCATACTCCTAGTGTACCTATATTAGGATCGTATTGTTAATAGAATGGGCAGGGAGTTATTCACGATCTTTCATGGTATCAGAGCCAAGGCTCTTCTTAACCTAAATCTCCTATCTCTTTCTCGCCGCCCACCTCTCTTCTTTTCTTCCTTTCTCCTCTTCTCTCCTTCTCAATTTCGTCATGGCTGCAACCCCTGCCAATGACAAACCTTTCGGCATCAGCCAAATCAAAGCGTATGTCCCAATCACGCTTGACATGACTAAGCTCAACTACGACATGTGGCGTGAACTCTTCGAAACTCATTGCAACAGTTTTGGAGTTCTCGGCCACATCGACGGATCCTCCGCTCCTGCATCTGACACCGACAGATCGTGGAAAGAGCACAATGATTTGGTCAAGATGTGGATCTATGGAACCATATCTGACTCTATCCTCGAAACTGTTCTCAAGCCAAAGTGCACAGCCAACTCCCTTTGGCTGGCTATTGAGAACCTATTCCGTGACAACAAAGAGGCTCGTGCAATGAACCTTGAGAACGATCTGCGTACCACGGTGATCGGAGATATGTCCATCCATGACTACTGCAAAAAGCTCAAGTCCATCTCCGACCTCCTAACCAACGTCGACTCTCCTATCACCGACAAGGTCCTTGTGATGCATCTTCTCAATGGACTTTCCGAAAAATATGATAGCATCATCAACGTCATCAAGCACAAATCGCCGTTTCCTGGATTCATTGAGGCACGATCGATGCTACAGCTTGAAGAAGATCGTCTTGCGAAGCACCACAAGCCGGATCCCACCAATCCCCTAACCTCTTCTGCCCTAGCCGTTCTCTACACGACGTCTGACAACAGATCTCGCGACGGGAACAGCTCCAGCAACAACAACGGTGGAAACTACGGTGGTGGAAACTATCGTGGCAACAGCTACAACAGAGGTCGTGGCCGCGGTCGCCACAACAGAGGACGCGGAGGACGACACAACTCGTGGCCTTCCTCGCCGTATATGCAGATGTGGCCATCATCCTTTGGTCGCCCACAATGGCCAATGATGCAGTACCCGTTCATGCCAGCCTTTTCTCCAGGCTACAACCAGATGGGCCCGCAACATGTGAATCAACCTGGCCTTCTTGGACCAGGCCCTTCAAGGCCCACCAATGAAGCACATTTGATTCACAGTGGCTCGACTTCATCTGCTCCGCCAAACCACACTCTGTTGCCTGCCCAGATTACCCACGCGTTCAATACGATGGCTCTCCAGGACCCCAATGACGCACCATGGTACATGGATACAGGCGCCACCAACCACATCACATCGAACGCAGGTAACCTCCGATTTACGTCTAATTCGAGCTCAATTCCTACTATTACTGTTGGAAACGGATCCTTAGCTAGAGTAACGACGCTTGGTCAAGGCACTATTTCTTCTCCTTCTCGCTCTTTTACTCTCAATAATGTGCTTGTCTGCCCATCGATTATCAAAAACCTCGTTTCGGTGCGAAAATTTGCAACCGATAACTCATGCTCAATTGAATTTGATCTGTTTGGTTTTTGTGTTAAGGATCTTCTTACTCGGACCAAGCTTCTCCGATGTAACAGTCCAGGCCCGCTTTACTCCGTCCAACCATCCATTTCATCCCCACCAAATGTTGCTCTCGCTGTTTCCGATACGGATGGCTCCCTTTGGCATCGCCGATTAGGCCACCCCAGCAATCAAACTTTATCTCGTGTTTTATCTTCTGCTTTTCCTTTATGCAAAACAACTTCTTTGAATTCTTTATGTCAAGCTTGCCAACTTGGAAAACATGTTCGACAGCCTTTCTCTAAATCTAATACTTTGGTTTTTCACCCCTTTGAACTTGTTCATTCCGATATATGGACATCACCAATTAAAAGTGTTAGCGGTATCAAATACTATCTTCTCTTCCTCGATCAATTCTCTCATTTCATTTGGGTTTATTTCCTTCACCGCAAAAGTGAAACTTTATCCAAATTTATTCACTTCTCTACCTATGTGCAGACTCAATTTAATTGCAAGATAAAATCTCTGCAATGTGACAACGAGGGAGAGTATGTCAATCGCGATTTCCAAGCACACATGGACACAATAGGCGCCACCTTCCGGTTCTCCTGTCCATATACCTCTCAACAAAACGGTAGAGCCGAACGAATGCTCCGAACGATCAACAACCTCATTCGCACATTGCTCATTCAAGCCAATATGCCGCACTCATTCTGGGTCGAAGCACTTCATACGGCGGTCCACCTAATCAACATCTTGCCATCATACGCCATTGACAATCACATTCCTTACACAAAGCTGTTTCAGAAGGAAGCCCGATATCAACACCTCCGGACGTTTGGTTGCCTCTGCTATCCTAATCTCTTACCAACCACACCGCACAAACTCGCACCTCGTTCAACTCCATGTGTGCTTCTCGGTTATCCGACGGATCATCGCGGCTACCGCTGTCTTGAGCTCCATACTCAGCGAATCATACTCTCCCGCCATGTCACCTTTGATGAGTCTGTCTTTCCCTACCGTGCCAAACACATCACCACTGAAACAACTCCTCTCATGCCTCCTTGTCCTATCATTCGTTTACCTGCTCCTCCGAGCGCTCCTAATGCTCAACAGGTAACTCCTCCCTCTTCTCCACCTTCTTCACCAGCTCCTCCCTCTCCTCCTCCTTCTCCACCAGCTCCTCCTTCTCCTCCTCCATCTCCGCCCGTTCACGCTCCTTCTCCTCCTCCACCCGCTCCTCCTGTTCGTCATACTATGAACACTCGCAGTAAAAGTGGTATCGTTAAACCACGCCTTCCATTGTGTCTTCATACCGACGCCACAATTTCTCCCTTACCAGCGTCTCATATTCAGGCAGCTAAGGATAGTCATTGGAAAAACGCCATGACGGAGGAATATGATGCTCAAATTAAAAGTAAATCGTGGGTACTTGTCCCACGGCCAATTGCTACTAATATCATTTCTTCTCTATGGTTGTACAGGCACAAGTTTCGCGCAGATGGCTCATTGTATCGATACAAGGCACGACTTGTAGCCAATGGAAAGTCACAGCAACCCAGCATCGACTGCGACGAAACATTCAGCCCGGTGGTCAAGCCTGCAACGATCCCCACAGTCCTCACCGTCGCCGTCACACGCGACTGGCCTCTCCATCAACTTGATGTCAAGAATGCGTTCCTGTACGGTGACCTCGAGGAGACCGTGTACATGTTTCAACCACCCAGATTCGTCGACAAAACCAAACCCGACCACGTCTGCCTACTTAAACGCTCCATCTATGGGTTAAAGCAGGCCCCACGGGCATGGTACAATCGCTTCGCCACATACGCTCGGAAAATTGGCTTCCATCAAAGCAAGCTCGACCAATCTCTCTTCATCATGTCTCAAGGACGTGACATTGCATACCTCCTCTTATATGTTGATGACATCGTTCTCACAACCTCTGCACCGTCTCTTCTATCGCAAATCATCGCCAACCTCAACCACGAGTTTGAAATGTCTGATCTTGGACCCGTGCACCATTTTCTAGGAATTCATGTCACTCGCGACTCCAATGGCATCATCCTGATGCAGCAAAACTACGCCGCCGATATCCTTCATTGCGCCGACATGACAGGATACAATCCTTGCCTCACTCCTGCGGACACCAACTCTAAACTCACAGCCGAATCCGGTAAACCCGTTGCTGACCCCTCTCTCTATCGCAGCCTTGCAGGTGCTTTGCAGTACTTGACATTTACTCGCCCCGACATCTCATACGCCGTACAACAAGTCTGCTTATTTATGCATGACCCTCGCGAACCACACTTCAATGCATTGAAGCGGATTCTCCGTTATGTCAAAGGCACTATCTCTCATGGTCTTCACATCTACCGTTCATCTCCTCTTACACTTACTGCATATTCCGATGCCGATTGGGCTGGCTGCCCCAATTCGCGACGGTCTACTTCCGGCTATTGTGTCTTTCTCGGCGATAATCTTGTGTCTTGGTCATCCAAACGCCAAGCCACCGTCTCACGCTCCAGCGCAGAAGCGGAATATCGCGGCGTCGCAAATGCTGTCGCAGAAACAACGTTCCTCCGCAATCTTCTACTTGAAATGAAGATCATCATCCCTCGTGCAACGATCGTTTACTGTGACAATATAAGTGCTATCTACCTATCAACCAATCCGGTCCAACATCAGCGGACAAAACATGTCGAGATCGACATTCACTTCGTCAGAGAAAGGGTTGTGATTGGCGAGGTCAAAGTCTTACATATTCCTTCATCTCAACAACTGGCGGACGTCTTCACCAAGGGTCTCCCATCTACATTGTTTCAGGAGTTCAAGAACAGTCTCAGCATTCGTCCCACTCGACGCTAAGACTGCGGGGGAGTGTTAGAATATAGAAATCATATATATCGACATTCAATACATTGCCATATATGTAAACATTAACTTGGAGCATACTCCTATTGTACCTATATTAGGATCGTATTGTTAATAGAATGGGCAGGGAGTTATTCACGATCTTTCAGAGAAGACGACATCTATGTGATTCGGGAGTTTGCCAAGTATGCAAAGGTGGAGAAGAAACGATCATACATATCCTTCGGGACTGTCCGGCAATATCCGGAATATGGGCCAGGCTAGTGGACCGGAGTCACAGCTCTGAGTTTTTCTCGAAATCTTTGATAGAGTGGTTATACATGAACCTTGGCGATCATCGAGTGGTAGGGGAGTCAATATGGTCCACTTTGTTTGCTATGGCGATTTGGTGGGGATGGAAATGGAGGTGTGGTAATGTCTTCGGTGTGAATGGGCGTTGTAGGGATCGGGTGAAGTTTATAAAGGATGTAGCGAGAGATGTTTCAGCTGCTCATTCTCGTGCCCAGGATGCAAATGTGGTACGCACGGGGAGAGTGGAACGACTAATTAAATGGTTAAAGCCAAGGGAGACATGGTGGAAGTTAAACACGGATGGAGCTTCCCGAGGGAATCCGGGTTTAGCTACTGCAGGAGGGGTGCTTAGAGATGACGAAGGTAAATGGTGCAGAGGTTTCGCGCTGAATATTGGTGTCTGTTCTGCTCCCTTAGCTGAATTGTGGGGCGTATACTACGGTTTATATATCGCTTGGGAGAACCATGTTACGAGGTTGGAGATAGAGGTGGATTCGGAGATAGTGGTCGGTTTTCTTCGGACAGGGATAAGTGAGCATCATCCGCTGTCGTTCCTGGTACGACTGTGTCATGGCTTTGTCTCAAGGGACTGGATAGTCCGTATCTCTCATGTGTATAGGGAAGCTAACCGTCTTGCCGATGCGTTAGCAAACTATGCTTTTTCCCTGCCATTAGGTTTTGCTTCATTTGATTCTGTACCGGACGCTGTTCGTTCCGTTTTTTTTAGAGGACTCTGTGGGATCATCGTTTCCACGTCAGGTTCCGATGTAATTTCTTTGTTTTAGTTAATAATCTGGGGGACTTTATCTCCCTCACTCGACCAAAAAAAAAAAAACAATTTTAAAAATATTTAGAAATCTATTTTCCAATAACCCTTCCCCTAAATATATTTCCTCTAAATATATTTTCAGGAAAAAAAATGTATTTAACCTAATACATTTTTATAATGTATTCGTATTGTCGCATAAAATATATAAATTAGACATAATTTACTTTATACTTTTATGGTTAATACTATATAAATACTAACATTATAAGTAAACTATTACTAAGACAAAGTATTATAAAAACATGTTATTATATACAGTTGTAGTAATTATATTTAACTTTATAGTATCTTAAGTACAACTACAAAAATATACATTTAGAAACGGTTTTACTAATTAAACAAAAAAAACGATCAAAAGTATAACAATGTACATGAGCCACATTGCCTTCAGGATGTTTTATCACTTAATTATCATTATTGCTGTACAGTTGATGCTTCATGGATTTCTTCTAAGGATAGAGCGGGAATTGTTTGGTCTTTCTAGAAGCTGAAGCTCAAGCATTGTTAATGGTGGTAAAAGAGATTAAAAAGTTGGGTTACGAGATGATATCTTTGTAGGAGATAACAAAACTCTTTTTGATAGCATCAATAGAATGCTATGCTACAAGAGGAAACACGGTTGGTGTGTCCCGGAGATAGAAATAATGGTTAAAGATATCACTACTTTATCTAAGAACAAAAATGTTTTTTCTTATATGTTTGTCAAGGGCAGAGCCGGTTTTGGGAGTAAGCAAAACAAACAGCTACTTGCGGTCCTATTTGAATATAGTATATTTTTAGCTTTTAGTTACGGGCTTTTAGCTTAGTGGTTAACATGAGAGTATCTTATCAATGCATCATCAGTTCGAATGTAGATGACTGCAAAAAATGATTTTTGTTACTTTTTAATGTTTTCTAGGGCTGGTTCTGGTCTAAGCGTAGTTGAGGGAATTAACCAGTTAGCTAAAATAGTTAAGGAACAACACTTAAGCTATATAAGCTATATAAGCTGATGTGATAAGCTGTTATGTTCTTAATAAAATATATTGCAGACGAAAAAAAAATCCAATCCTTTCTGTTGAGTCGGAGGTGCGTCCGGTGTGTCGGAGACAAAAATAAAAAAAGAAGAGGCGGCAACGAGGAAAAATAAAATTTGGAATCTTTTGTTTTGGATTTGAATTGGGTTTGGTGGTAACCGGCAAAATCATGGTTGGGTTTGTAGTTTTTAAGATTCATCAAGGGTTAGGAAGTCTTTACATACGTGTTGATTTAAAAAGAAGATAAATAATAAATAATTAAGCATAACAAGGGCTTTTGTGCTTATCTTTATATTTAAAGAGATAGGGGCATATGAGATTTTAAGTCCGAGGGTTTCCTTCTACAAATATATCTTCCCTTCTGCTTCGTCTTCTTCTTCCTCCTTTTTCTTTCCTTTTCTTCTTCTTCGTATTGTCGCGACCGAGAAGGCAAACAGCGTCGATATATTGTTTAGATCCAAGAGAGTGAGAGGCAGCTTGCGGCGGATAAGATGAGCAGCAAAGTCAGCATCGGCGGCGGCGGCGGCGGAAGTGCCGGAGCAAGGAAGGGTAACAACGGAATTCACGATATTCCGTCAGGGTCTAGAAAAATAGTACAAAGCTTGAAGGAAATTGTAAACTCTCCCGAGGCTGAGATCTATGCTATGCTTAAAGAGTGCAATATGGATCCTAACGAAGCCGTTAATCGCCTCCTCTCTCAAGGTTCCTCCTTTTCCCCACCCAAAATTGTTAGGAGCTCTTGTGTTTGGATGCTTAGGAAGTTAACAGTAGTGGGTGGTGAAGAAAAGTAGGGTTTGCATGCAATTCGATCAGGTTTTCTCGATATTGACTCATCACTGAGGGTTTCAATTAGGGTTTGATTGGGGTTTTAATTCTGATGGACTAATAGTTTTGCTTTTGTGCCTTCAGTGATTTCCCCTTGGAAGTGTTAAACTTTATAGCTAGTTTCGTTACTGAAATCGCCAACTAGTGTTTTTTTTTTCCGTAGCTGTTGCTAATCTTCAGTTTCGTACTAATCTTTTCTGGTGAAAGTTTAGTTTTGAGTTGGGCGTCTACTAATAAATATTGATTCTTGTTTTTTTCTGTGTTCAGATCCTTTTCACGAGGTAAAGAGCAAAAAAGAAAAGAAGAAAGAGGTGAGTCAATGCGGAAACTCTTCTTCTTCTAGGGAATGTCTTTTGTGCTTGTTCGAGCCTGTTCAAAGTGGTTGAGTTTGGTGTACAGTGTGTTGGCATTTTAAATGCAAACTAATTGGCACAATCTGTGTGTATTAGTACGTGCTCAAACCATGTGTTATACCATTGACGTCTGTTTCTATTACACAAATTTCTGCATTGACACATCTTATGATATTGAAATATTGACACATCTTACTGCCTTGTTACTAGCACTCCTCATGAAGTACCTGACTCTATAAATTCTGCTGGAAACAAATAAATTCTAGTTTTAGCTAGTTAGTCGTTTTGGTTTACTGGAATTTTGACGATTTTTTAAAGTCGTTTCTTTCTGTTCAGACTAGGGATATACCGGATTCACGGCTGCGTGGTGCTAATAACACATACAACCGCGGTGTTAGAGGTGGTTCTGATCGTTATGCTGGACGAAGTGGATCTACCCATTTCAGCTCTACTGGTATAAACATGATCTCTTATCTACAGAATATCATATGTGTTTTGACCGTAGGATTCATGTGTATGTGCTTTTGTTGTTCAGATTCTGGAAACTTCCAGGGAAAACCAACAAACAAAAAAGAAAGTGGAACGCAGGGCTACACAGGTTCTTGGTCTTCGTCTCCTGCTTCTGGAGTAGCGAACCACCATCAGACTCAGACACCGCACAGGTTTTCCCTTGAGTGCTTCTCTTTCTTTGCAAATAAATCATATTGAGTCAATTAATTGATTTCATATTTCACCTAGTTCGTTACTAATTGTATTGGTAGGATCCGTTCAGTAGTATTTCAGAATTCCCAGGTTATGATTTGCTTGAGGGATATCAACCAAATATCAAAATTATGTGATCCTTTTGTTTGATCTTAGGCTTTTTCCTACGTTAACAAATAACTTCAATTGGCTCAAACTGTGACGGAGGGGTTAGAGTATTTATATGACCTGTAGCTTGGGTAGTTACATGTAAAGTTTATGTTTTAAATTACTAGAAGCAATGGGAAAATTTTCCATGCTGAAAATAGCTGCACATGCTGACTTGGGGCTGTATGATGAGGTGAAGTATGGCCATTTTGTCAAGATCATGCATTTCAGTTGAATGCGGTCTAAATTTTGACCTTAATTTTTCGTTCCCCGTTTCTGTTTTGTATTCTTTTCAATTTGCCTTTTCCCCTCTTGAGTTATGTTTTTGTACATATTTATATTTGGGCTGTGCAGATTTCTCATGTACAATGCATATCTTTTGCAGTGAATCTGTTGTTATGGAACATAAATTGCCATCTGTTGCCTCGGGCGATGGAATATCAACATCACAGTCGGCTTCTGGACATCAAACTGCATGGTTTGGAGCTTCAGGCCAGAGGTCTATGGCTGACATTGTGAAGATGGGTAGACCACAGAACAAGACAACACAGCAAAATGTCAATATGCGTTCTGAGATAAATCATGCGCATGAAGGTAATGTGAATCAGCAGGTTCCTGTTAAAGATGAATGGCCGTCAATTGAAAAGCCACAGGCTCCTAGTATGTCTTCCGCATCAGTAGCACCAGCAGAGTCAGAGGTATTCAATGGTCAAGCTGATTTCCAATCCGATAGAGTAGATCAACATTTGCAGGACCGGTTAGAAAATATACATCTATCTGAAAATAGCCCTGCTGTAAATATCGGAGTCGATCGTGCGCAACCTGACTCGGTTGCTGGTGGAAATGTCCAAGAAGAGGTTGGAGAGTACCAGACGCAGAGTCATCCTTTAGAGTACCACAAAGGTAATATCTTGAATCTGTATAAAACAATACTTTTGTGTACTACGCCTGGCTGATTTTTCTATTGATGGTATGTGAGCAATCTTTGGATTTTTTGTGAACAATAATATCTCTCTTCATATTGGGGTGGGATTTGTTTATTTATCTTTTGAATACAAATAGGATTATAGTTCTGCTTGGTGTGGATGAAAGGCTTTTTTACTATTTGGTTTGGCCTGAACCCATACATTGTCTGTTCTGGTTTCTTCTCTCAGTTATCTTTTGGTAGTAGAGTGATCTTCTGGTGTTCTTGATGAAGTCTTATTCAGTGTCTCATTATTACTTTGCAGATGAAGATGATGTTTCATCAGGCTCGGCCAATTTTCAACAATTAACCATAGATAGTCATGATCAAGAAGCCCCACATGAAGAGGATAGACCTGCTGTTGTAATTCCAGATCATTTGCTAATCCACACAGAAGAATGCTCGCAATTAAGTTTTGGAAGTTTTGGAGGTTTTGGACCAAGGCCTTTGAGCAACAACGTAGAAGAGACTTCTGAAGTTGCTCCACAGATGGAACATTCAGACGCTAGGTATTCTGTAACTGCTGATCTTGCTTGTTTAGAAGATTTATGTGTTTCATTTCATTCACTTACCTACTGATCTTGCTTGTTTGCAGAAACACTGAATTCTATGGAGATGAACATCTTGGAAGTACGGCCAATGAAGATATGGTCCATGCACCTAGTTCGGGAAATTATGATGATTCCTTAGAATCTAGGCAAGAGGTTTTGAAGCAAGAAAACTCTGAGACCACTCAGGAGCACCAATACACATTTGCTCAGTCTGAGCCAGAGTATGCTTATGAGAATGCTAAGCAGCAGCTGGATACTGCATATGATGATGCCTCACAGACAAATGCACAGAACCAAATGCAGAATCTTGCTTCATTATCAAATGTGATGGTAAGCTTCATGTGCATTGATTTTGATAGTAGCCATAGCATTTGAAAATCCTAGTTTTCTATGCATCTTTCAAGAAAAGCTCGTTTTGCTTTTCAAATAATGCATTCAGGCTGAAGTGATACGAGGCAAGTGATGCCCATGACATTCTTGAATATCGACATTGATTCTTGTTTGTTTTTGCCTCAGCAGGGGTATACACACTCAGTTCCCAACACCTTGTTGGCGCAAACAGCGCAAAATGCTAGGGAGCTTGAGTTCCAGTACTCACCTTTCCCAGTTGCACAGTCTATGCAGTCAAGAAATATCAACAATGCTTCATCACTTGGTGGCCAAAGCATTTCCATGCCAGAGGTAAATAATCCCTTCGCCTTTAAGAAACACGAGATGTCTTTTGTTTCTACTAACTTCTCTTGGCTTTTAATTTAGTAGGAAGTAGTGATGTTTTGTTAATCATTACATTTGTCTTTTCTAAAAGTCACTTGTCTGTGTCAAAAAATTAGATCTCGAGGGATATATTCTTCTTCTCTCACTTTTTACCAGGATAACTAGTCCAACCCATTTATATTACACGAGGAGTTTGTATGATTTTGGTTATATATTCTCTGGCATTGCAGGCGCTTCGAGGCAGTGGAATCCCGGCAACGCAGCAAACCTTACCTGGTGCTAATATCGCTACTGGACCAGCTCTTCCACAACAGCTTCCAATGCATGCTTACTCTCAACCTACAATGCCTCTTGCGCACTTTGCAAACATGATTGGTTATCCTCTGATGCCTCAGAACTATCCATACATGCCATCCGCTTTCCAGCAAACGTACGCTGGTAACAGCTCATACCACCAGCAACTAGCTGCTGCATTGCTTCCGCAGTACAAAACCAATCTCTCTCCCAGTAATTTGCCTCAGTCTGCAACAGCGCCTGCCTCCGCTTATGGATTTGGAAACCCGGCCAATGTTGGATCCGCCGGAAACTTCCCTCTTAACCAACAGTCTGCTCCTACCAGTACAACCCTCGGTTATGAAGATGTGTTGAGTTCTCAATACAAAGAGAGCAATCATCTGTTGGCACTACAGCAGCAGCAGCAGCAGCAACAACAACAGCAGGTAATTTCTCTTGATGGTTGCTTCATTACTACTCTCTTTTGGTTTCAAACATGAACTATTTGGTGACGTTTTACTCTTTCTGACTGAACATTCAGAACGAAAACTCGGCTATGTGGCATCACGGTCATGGTTCTCGGACCATGTCAGGCGTTCCGGCTAACACATACTACAACCTCCAAGCACAGCAGCAACAACAACACCAGCAACAACAGCAGGCTCAGCAAGCTGCCGGCGGGTATCGCCAAGCCCAGCAGCAACAGCATTATGGATCTCATGGCTACCCAAACTTCTACCAAGCCCAAACAGAAATGTCACTCGAGCGCCAGCAGCAAAACCCTAGAGATGGTACTGGATCTCAGGTTGGTCAGCCCTCGAATCAAACCCAGCAGCTCTGGCAAAACTCTTACTAAATAATGAAAGAGTGTTTTTTTCAAGCTTCTTTCGGTTATAGAGGTCTGTGTGGCGAGACTGAAGAAGAAAATGGACCTGTTCTGAATGTATTTATCATCTTTTTGTCTCCTCTGTTAACTTAGAGAACACGCAACTATGATTTCATCAATGCAACTTATAACCTTTTTTCAATCTGCCTCTCCTTTTCTTGTCTCAAGTGTTCAAACGTTTGTTATAGGTTTTCAAGCTTCTGGCTTAACTTGATTTTGAAGCTTGCCTTTTTATTGCTGTTCACGTTTTAGTCATATATTTCCACAAATATGCATGAAAAGTGAGAAGAAAATATGAAGTTCTCTCTTTCAAAATGGAAAGATTTTTTTTTTTTTTTTTTTTGGGGGGGGTTCAATTGGATGATTTTTTCTCATAATTTTTGTTTAGCATCAAACGGATAGAAACTTCTCTTCAGCTGTGTATAACAAGTCAATGGAGTGATCGTGGATTCAACGTCTCAATTGCTCTTGTTTACTTTCAGTCTAATTTCCTGACGTCGACAATTTGAATGTGTCTTAGATTACTACGAATGTTATCACAATATATACACCACTCCAGTTCAAACTATATAACATGAATGATTAATATGGTTATGCATAAAATAAACCAAATAAACATTTGGTTGTGAGGGAAAGGAAAGCAAGCAAGTGGCACTGAAATGACACAAAAATCCAATAAAATGTCTTTCGTGCAGATCTTTCCACCGCACAAAAATTTCATGGATTTGATCGTTCATCTCTTTGCGAGTTTCCGTGTCATAGATTCATAAATTTTCAAAAAAAAAGGCGTAGGTTCTAATAACGTAGGTTTAGGGTTTAGTTTTCACGGTTTAAAGTTTTTAGAGCTTATAGTTTAATTATAGTTTTGTGATACTCTTAGAAAAATAAAAACAATGTTTGAAGATATTTCTAGAAATCAAAACTAATGAAAGTATATGTGTTGTTTGTGCACTTTTGAAATCCCTAGCTTGGAAAGGTGGAGTGGACATTGTCGGGCTAGTTCTACAAACTCATTATTGTATTGTTGACCTTTCTTGGTAGTTCAGTGAGTACTCAAAACAATCATGAAAAACAGCCTCAACAAGATATGATAGTCATCGTTGTATATATATTTGGCTTTTAGTATCGATGGTTATGTTGTGAATGTATTTATCATCTTTTTGTCTCCTCTGTTCACGACAACTCTGATTTCATCAATGCAACAACTTTGACAAATGGGCATAAAGGACTAAAGGAGAATCGAAGATGGACATTGAGTCATTGAGCACGGATCCAAAACCAACGCACAAAACAAGGATTACATTGCGACTTACGAGGACTTGTTTCTAAGAAATTGTTATCATCTCCTTCATTCGATACATGTTCTCAGTTTTTTAGTTAGCTAAGCCTTCCACGTGTCTTAATTTTTATCTCCATCCCTTGGCTCCGGAGTTGAGCCTGCACACAAGTTAAAAGACAAGGTATTTAGGATCTATGCTCATCCATTTTACATGTACATGACACTTGTTCTCAACCCAGCTTCATCGTCGATCTCACCTTTGCTCACATGGAGGCGGAACGTGTTAATTTCTTCAGTCGTCGATGTGGGAAACACATATGAAACCAAAAATGGTTTTGTGATACTGAAACTACTCACAAAACGATGAACGCGCAAGTCCACGCCGTGGCTGTGAGAGACGCTGGAACATGTGCTATGGCGAGTAAGGTGAGTGACGGTCGAGTCAAGTTAATAATTTGAATGTGTCTTAGACAGCTTACTATAAATGTTATCACAATATTATACAAATACAAAACAAAACAACTTTTTTGACCAAATTTCATGTGTCATCCACTTAGAAATAGATTCGTATTAGTACTATAGGTGCACAAAAAAAACCATCGCGGTCCAGATTTAAAACGAAAGAGAAAGTAAGCATCTATCATGTCAAACACTATTCTGATTTTACTAACTCTATCATGTCAAATACTTTGGCAGGAACGAATTACGCATTTGTCAGTAGTGTTCATATCCTCTAAGATGCCAAATTCCCAAAATTTCGTATATGGATAATGTCCATACCCTAAAGTTTTAAGAACATATACAGTCGGATGTAAAGGAAACTAAACAAAAGTTTATCAGTCTGTTGGAGGAAAACCCTTGTGTATGTACTTTAACCTTTATGTTTAAGTCATGAAAAGAACTATATTTTTTGTATAAAATATCATAAATTTGTTGAAATGTTATTGTTAATGCGCACATGATATTTAACTCCAAAAAGGCAAAACCACAATAAGATCACATCCACTTCAAACAAAGGAACAAACCATAGTGGACGACATTATCTTATGTCAATTTTGTAATCATAAATCTCCGAGTTACATACTTTTCCTCTTTGTAATTATTTTAGGAAAAATTGGAAAAATGACACTTTGACTACTGTTTTGTACATTTAAACTTTTTTTTTTCAATACTTTTTTTTTGTTACTAAACTACTTTCATTCCATTTATTAAATATCTAATACTCCCTCTATCCCAATATGTAAACTGTTTTAGATAAAAAAATGAAAAATTAAGAAAAATATTTTTTTTTTAAATAAAATATTGTTTAATATATAGATTAAATATAATTTAACCATTCTTGAAAAAAAAACTGTATAATACAATTGGGCATACAATATCTCATAAAGTATAAAGTGCATTGATAATAGAAAAATGCTTATATTTTGGAACAATTTTTTTTTCCAAAACAGTTTACATATTGGGACAGAGGTAATATAGTTTAAACAATTTTTTAAAATGTATACTCTAATAATATAAAGGAAAACAGATAGGAATATATTTAGAAAATAAAAATTCAATTTCATACTTGATATGTTTTATGAACTGTATAATTCATATTCCACAAGACCATGCGGCGCTCTACGGATTGTATAATACATAATCTACATAGAGATTGATATGAATAGGTTGCGTCCCAATTTCCGATTTTATTCCCATTAGTCCATACTTTGAAGTCTCCTTCCTTGGTTACTACTTCTAATTACCATCACAATGCAGTACGTTTCATAGCTTATTATACCAAATACAGTACACAAAGATAATACATATACTAAACTCTTCATTTTTGCCCTGGAAGATACATATACATATCTTCTCTTAAATATTACGTGTATTATACCTCCCAACCAATAAATGTATATAATATAGACAAACAATGAAACAAACAACAACAAAAAGTTCCCTCTCTTGGAGTGTTTTTTCTCTTTTTAGAAACATATAGATCACAAGACAGGTACGGAGATGGAGATTGATATCGGAACTGAGACATCGGTTGTAAAACTGCCACCGTCTCTATTCCCGTTCGAATTCCCTACAAACCCGTAACCGCCCGACCGCATCGCCGCATTCTCCCGCCTCTGGAAAACCCGAGCAAGCGACGCCGCTTTCCGTCTTGCCCGCTTCGTCCCGGTGAACAAAAGCGTTTGTAGCAATCCCGCAATGGCCGGTGCTCTCAACACTTTCTCCGCCGCCGCGGCTCCACCGCTCCTACAGAGTTCGAGCAACGCCGCGACCGCGTTTTCTTTCCCTCTCGGCGTCCCGCATCTCATCATTCCCACGAGACCCGCCACAGCGGATTCCTCATTCCCTATAGCCTCAGCTCCAAGAGACAGTCTTACTAACAAAGCCAAAGCTCCTGCTGCTTCCTCTGCTACGCCTTCGTTCCTGAGAGCTCCAACAAGACTCGCCACTCCTCCTCCTTGAATCATTCTACTGCAGTTATCCGGATGCGTCGATAAGTTATACAACGCTGTGACCGCATCTTTCTTCCCTCTCGGTGTCCCGTTTTGAAGCAGCGATGCCAAAGCCTCAACGCATTGATCAACAATCGCTATCCGTTTCTTATACTCGTGTACCGCAGAGAGACTGAACAATGTCGCTGCTGCGTTTTCTTGCGCTTCCACTGTGAGACCCGAGACGAGGACGCTTACTATCGACTCCAAACAACCATCTTCCTCCATGATCCGACTCTTGTTCTTCTCGTAGATCGAGAGGTTAAGCATCGCGGTCACGGAATTCTCTTGCGCGACCGCGTTTTCGGATTTGAGAAGGCGGCACAGGTGCGGAATCGCGCCTGCTTCCGCGATGAAGGCGCGGTTTTCTTTCCCGGTTTTGGCAAGAAGACGGATTTCTCGCGCCGCCACTGTTTGAGCTGCTTCAGAGCCATCTGCCAGATACTGAATAAGGATCGATACCGTGGCTTTGTTTGCCTCAACCGCAGCTTTCGTCGGAAGAGCCGACGCGAAAGCCTCGTTTGGTGAATCTGTAAACTCTGACTCATAAGATATGCCACTCGCCGTGCACCATTGCACAATCAAGTTCTTGAGAGCTCGATTGGGAACGATCCGAGAGTCCATGAGCATTTGCCCGGTTTTGGGACAAGTGCAGTGACCTTCTTCAATCCACCTAGATATGGAGCTCCGATCATAAGTTTGCCCTGTGGAGATAATCACAGGATCTGTCATCAAATCGAGAGAGATTGGGCAAACGAAATCCTTTGGAACTGTTATGAATGTGTCCCCTATCTCCTGCGCGACGAATCCTTTTCTGGGTTTCTTCGGATTCTCGATTCTCCACTCTAGTCCTTCTTCTTCGAATCCGAATAACAGAAATCTACAGTATCGTGTGATGGCCACAAACCCATTGATGACCGACCCTGTAGGCTCTAAATCGCCGTCGTGATTCACAATCTGTTCTTCCAAAAACTCGATCTCGGTCCTACAAGACATCGAATCCCTTATCCCCAATTTCTCTAGGAAAAACGATCTCAGAGCAGCCGGATTCGGTATCTTCCCGTTCTCGAATCCGTCGAGAAACGAATAGAATGTGTCGCGTAGCGCTTCGTCCTTCTTATCGATGTACAATCTCGATTTCCCGGCTTGTCTCTGCAATAGCTCGATTTGTTCTCTAATGTCGTCGCTGAGAGCGAGATCGTTGACCGGGAAAACATCCAAAAGAGTCGACATCTCTTGATTCAAATCATGGAAATAGCCAGAAATCGACGGGTTTTGCAGCAATAGCCATAACTTACTGGATTGAGCGCAGTAATCCACGAGGATCTTAGAGCGGTAGAGAAGAAGATAAAGCTCCTTGAGACACAGCAACGCCGTCGAGGAAGAGGTGGAGTTTCTTGAGCCCCAGCCTGAATCAACGAGAAATTCGAACAATACAACGAAGATCTCGATCTTACGAATCAGGGAACGAGCGTTCCTGCGTTGGAACGAGAACCGTACACCGCTAAAACAAGAGACGACCTCCGTCGAAATTGAGGCTAGGGTTTGAACAAGAGCGACACCGGAGAGGTCAACGGGAGCCAAAAAAGCCTCTAGCGACGGTGATCTCCTCCGCCGCAGAGATGAGAATATCGCCGCGGTAGCCATCGAATCCGGCGGAATTTTCTCGTGGATTCTGTCTTCGTCCTTCACCCAGATCGAAAATCCACAAAAGATGTATGTATATACGAAGAACAGAATCTAAAAGAAAAAAAGATGCGAAGAAGAAAGAAAAGTCAGAGGAGTAGAAAGAAGAAAGTGAAAAAGGGGTTTGATGATACTTTCTGGGAAAGAGGGGCAAGGAAGAAGAAGAAGAAGAAGAAGAACGCGTATAAAAGAAAGGCTCAGAATTTTCTCTTACTTTCTTTTCTTCGTTGTCAGATTTTTTTTCTCTCTCTAGAAAGTTTTCTCCAGCGAAAGGTTTCAGTAAAAGTCAATCCTGTAATGTAACGGATAGAATCCATTTTCTGTCCATTCGATTTTTCTGATTTTAAAAAAGGAAAATCTAATCCATAATAATTACATTGGAAAATACAAATATTAATTTAATCACTACTATTACCCATTTAATTACTTCTGCTAAACAAACCTTTACGAGTCTCGTGTATCAACGACTCAACGTATTTTTCTTTGTCATTAGATTCGATGTTATTTAATGTGTATTCGCTAGATTACCCCTTATTTTAGTTTTGTTTGACCAACTGGTAAACCACTTCGTTAGGTCGGCAATGTACATAGAACACACGACACATATAATAAAACAGCATTTAATTCTCGACGACATACAAAATCTCCTTAATTTATGACCTTACTGATAGACTCGCTAATTAGTACGACAAAATAAAATTCGTGAATTCCATTTAATTGGTTGATATCTTTAGTTATATGAAGTTGGATTTCCACCAAATATAATAAAATTAGGCTGGCCGAAAAGTAAACAACTAGGGATATAAACAAAACAAACTTTCAACAGTTCCAAATGTAATCAAAGGTGCATTTGGTATAGAATTGTATTTTCCAACAGAAATAAGTCTCGCTATACGGATTTAGGTCAACTTACGAATTTCACCATCCAACAAAACTATTTCGTGCAGTCTCTTTGGGTTTTGAGCTGACAACATTTTTGTTTAAAGAGGATACTCAGATAATTGCAAGTGCAACGTGTCAATGAAGGTGCGTGGAGAAAAGAGAATATAAAGTGAGAAAATTGTAAATAAAGGATTTTTTTTCTCTGTAATCAAAGCTGCGTTGGTAAATGAACGAATTCAAACCAAGTTTAGTTCTTTATAGTTGATAGTGTCAAACATATATAAAATTTTCAACTTTTTTTGTTTAGAGCAATAAGGATTTGGTTTACTTATAAAGATGTGATCTATCAAAAAAAAAAGTGATCTATTTAAACGTAAATACATAAAAGGGCCTATCGTATCTACATTTGTGAAACACTGTTAACTTCGTTTTCTTACACGAAACTGTCTCCATTATGACTTTGTTAGCCTTTAAAACCTCATGTCTGAACAGCTTTAATAATTATCACAACATGAATTTGCAAAAGCGGCGATTTTGTCGATTCTCGTAGTTGCAGTGTATCACGTGATGTGTTATACTTATATTTTTAATTGTACACACTACACATTACATAAATTAAGAGGGAATTTGCATTATAAAAAGTATTTTTTTTACAAATATATATATTAAGTATACGGGTATGATCTTACATTGACTATCTCTACACTGCTTAGAAAATAAACTCAGTGGCGAGTCAGCCTAATTGAGTTCACCTATATTATATTTGGTTACTCTTTTTATTTTGTTTCAAGTATGATGACTATAAATGTTTGATTGTCCCATAGCAAAACCACACAATGCAAAAGAATTTTAAAACCAAAAATAAAGTTGAAAATATGTTTGAATATGTAAAGTAAGCATCCGCGCATATATATAATTTGTTTTTTTTTTCTTTTCGTGTCATTATGGATAACATAAAAAATTCATATACATCGAATTAAAAATTAAAATACAATAATGGACTCTGATGAAATTCGGCACCATTGGATAAACTCCATATTTAATAATGATAACAGAAGGCTGAAGGCCCATATCCATTAATAAACACGTATTAACCGGTCCATTTATCTAACCGAGTCAGTCTAACTGTTTTTTTATAAATCATCACGAGGATAAAAGAAATTATGTTAGCACCACACCACGTCGCGGTATAAAGCAGCCACATCACTATGTTGACTGACACGTGTCTTAATTTGATGCAATGTAGACCCACAAAAAAGCTGGCGTATTCTACTTTACTGAAGGTGCGACGTACCTGATAACACCACCTCTCCACCAACAAAAAAATTCAAAATATGAAAAGCATCTTCTAGTAATTATTTATCTCTAATTTAGGAGCTGATTAACAATTAAGTGAATAATGAAGGACTAACAATTTTGGTTACAGCACTAATGGTGAGCACACGTTAGAGAAGTTGGACACAGAAGACCGTTCCAGATTGCCACGTCATCGTCTCCTCTGAACGAATTTCTGCTGTTCTCGCCAAAACCTGAAACGTGCTCTCTCTCTCTCTCTCTCTCTCTCTCTCGATTTGAAGCGAGAAAATCGGTCGATTTCTTTTTCCTTTTTTTCTGGATTCCCGGAAAATTTTTGGTAACGTTTGAGTCTCCGCCGCCGTCTGGTCAACCATGAATATATTTAGATTTGCCGGCGATATGACTCACTTGATCAGTATCTTAATCCTTCTTCTCAAAATATACGCGACAAAATCTTGCGCTGGTGAGTTCTCTTTCCCGAGATATGTTGCGTATTTTGTGAGACGAGCTCTCGCGAAGAATCGCATTGCTTTGACCGTTTGTTTTCGTTTCCATAGCTTCCAAATGCAAATCGATTGAGCTTTTTTATGATCGATTTCCATGCGAATCCGAGTTTGTAGTTTGCGATTTCAAGTCAAACTAGTGTTTAAATCTCAATCTTAGCAACTGAAACGAGAAGGGAGTTTCTAAACAAGGAGATCGCTTCCCTAACCCTAAGATAGATTCGGTTTAATGGAAGAATGCGAGTAGAAAGGAATCGAGATAGTGATTTAGGGAGTAGAAATGTTCGATGATTTTCTCACATTCAAGCTATACGTTTGCAGATTCTAACATTCCTTGTGTTGACTTTGCATTTGCTGGCTAGGAATCTCTCTCAAGACACAAGAGCTGTATGCGCTAGTGTTCTTGACTCGGTACTTGGATCTGTTCACAGATTACGTTTCTCTCTACAACAGCGTGATGAAGGTTGTCTTCATTGCCAGCTCTTTGGCAATCGTTTGGTGTATGCGTAGGCATCCACTTGTGCGGAGATCATACGATAAGGACCTAGACACATTTCGTCATCAGTACGTTGTGTTAGCATGTTTTGTTTTGGGACTTGTCCTGCATGAGAAATTCACATTTCAAGAGGTATTTTCACTTTTATACTCTTAGTTTGGAGAGACTAGGAAAGCGAATACTTGGAAACAGCTAGTATGAAGCATGGTTCTGTTGATTGTGTAGCATGATCCTTTATGTTGTGTAATCGTCTATATGGTTCATTCGTTATAAAGCACTCATAGTTATGGCTGATCTTCGTTTGTGCTTGTTAACTATGATGGATAATGTTAGTTCTTTCGTCTAATACCATTTGGACTGTGTAATTATTTTGGTTGGTAGTAGAATATATTCTCATTTATGCATAAGAAACGATCACAACTCCTTCCAGAACCGATTTTGGGGTCTAGGTTTATAGTTTTAAATGAAGTTTTGTTTCAGTTGGTGCTAAAGTTTGTTTGAACTTTTGTACTATTACCTGTGCAACGTCTCAGTATCTCGCTCTTCGTTTTGGAAATTTTTTGCGACCCATATGATGTCCATAGATTAATGTCATCAGTATCTCGCTGCTACTTTTCTGGTCAAAGACTGTTGTTTGATCTAATACGTCAAATGCAACTTATAGTTTCTCTTTAGATGCACTTGAACATATTATTTAAGGCTCTAAGCTTTATATGTATATGTCCAATATCTCGCTGTATTCTTAAGTAGTTTTGCAGTAGTATTGTTTGTGTGTTGCTAGCCAAAGATTGCAATACAATATGTTAAGTTTGAAACCATTGCAGGTATTCTGGGCGTTTTCAATTTACTTGGAGGCAGTGGCTATCCTTCCCCAGTTGGTTCTGCTACAGAGAAGTGGGAATGTGGACAATTTGACTGGACAATATGTTCTCTTTCTCGGGTACGTAATTCTTTCCATACATATGCGTTTGCTTACTTGATCCATTGTCTTTAACGTGTTTATACTTGCTATGCATTTTGGTTCTGATCATGCTGGAAAATTTTCAGTATTGCATTGACATAGGCAATGATTAACTTTGCAGGGCCTATCGTGGATTATATATCATCAACTGGATCTATCGCTATTTCACAGAAGATCATTTCACTAGATGGATCGGTAATCAATGTTTCAACTGAGAAGCACCAAAATTTCGTTTTACATAATTTGCTAATGTTTTACATAATTTGCATATTTTATGTCCAGCTTGTGTCTCCGGCCTTATCCAAACAGCTCTCTATGCGGATTTCTTCTACTACTACTACTTAAGGTAAAGAAACCTCACCAGTCTGAATATTTTCTCTTTAACCTTTTTTATAGCCATAGTGATCATCCACTGACTTTGGATCCCTTTCTATTTCGTTTTAGCTGGAAAACCAACACCAAACTTAAGCTTCCGGCTTGAGCAGAAACCAGTCAAATTTTGCAACAGTATCAAAAACCAGCAAGTTACAACGATTGCCACGACTTAAGAAAAGAGAGACATGGTGGTTAATATTTGCTTTTTTCCCTCCCTCTTGGTACAATCTAACAACGAGTTGAATGATGCAGAGAATTGTTGTTTAAAACTGTGCTTTTTAGTCTTTTTTTTTTATTGCACATTGTAACTTTCCCGAGGATTTAAACGTCTTAGTCGAAGAAGAAGAAGAGAGGCTTCGTTTTATGAATAGCAAAAAACACAAACTCTCTTTCTTGTTGTTTGTTCAAAACAGAGCTCAGATTAGAGCAAAGGGTCTATCTATGGTCTACATTATTAAGACTATGTGCACGAATAACTTTCCTCACGTAGCTATCAAAATATTGATTCTAATAAATTCAGAAAATAAGATAAGCACAAAATACCTTGTCACATTCAATACCAATAAAAAGTTCAACTTGAGGATTATAGCAACGACATGCGGAACTATTTTTGCAACATGGGATTCAAACAGAGGACTGACGCATAAATCTACACTTTAAACAAACATAATTCAATGTATGAATTAGCGTCGACTTCTTTGTTTAGGTACGAAATTCAAGTTTTACTGAAGTCGGTGAATGTTTAGGCACGAGTTTAAAGTATAGGTATAGATATTGTCTATAAACTCTTGGTTTGGGCATGGATAAGCCGTTTTCCCAAGCTTTATCCACACTTGCCTTGTCAACCAAAGGACTAAAGCAACCCGAGCCTTGCCCGAGTCATAATATGTAAGGCTACAAACTTGCTCTAGTTTAGACATGTATACATAAATTGTGGTTACAACGATTGGGACGAAGAGGCTTATGCGGTTCATGTTCACGTGTTGGTCGAACAAGAGAGAGGCTCCGTTTTATCAGTAAAGTCTTTATAGCTAAAAAAAACAAAAACTCTGTTTTTTTGTTTGTTCAAAACTGTAGCTCAGATTAGAGCAAAGGCTACACAAATAACGTCTTTTAAAAACTCAAATTAGTCTTCTTGATTGTGTTTGACTTTCTTGGTTTTCTTCTTGTGCTCTCGTGTCTTCTTGCTGCTTCTTAACTCGTCTGTCTCTTCCCCCTCGGAGACTTTTTCTCTACTGCGTTTCTCTTTCTTCGACTTCCTTTTCTTCACAGGAGCCTCCTTATCTGTTTCATCTTCTTGCACCTCCTCCTCATCATCTTCCTGGTCCATGATGTTCATCGTCTCCTCTGTTGCAGCCTCAACCACTGTGTTTGCTACAGCCGTCTCTGCTTCCACCACCATAAAGCCAAATCATCTTACAAACAATACTAACGGAGGATTACAAACGTAGAGGTGATATCTCAACGCCAAAAGAAAAACTAACCTTCTCCACTAAAGCCTGAGTCGAATACAAGACCTGTAAGATGCTGCTTCAAGAAAACCTGCAACAAAAACAATGATTAGAGACTACTTCTCAGAGAATAAACATTAAGTCTCCATGTCCAAGAGCATACCGCAGAAATGAGCTGGCGTGTCTTCACGTCATAAACCCGTAAATATCGGTCTAACCCTGAAAAATTCAATAGAACACAAACAAATGAGATCGTTGAAAACGCATATGGAGGTTGAAGTTATGTGACAGACAATGAAGCTTACCACAAGATGCAATCACTTGATGATGTGGATGTCTAACCACAGATCTTATGCTTCCAGAACATTTCCCTAAGAAGCTTCCCAACAGTTTTCCTACAACAACAGAGATAATGATTGATTTAGTAAAACATATAGTCTGTGATAACATTTGCAGAGAGAATCGACGAACCTGTTCGTATATCATAGGCAGCTAGGTCAGCAGAAGCATTCCCGACGTAGATAGTATGACCATCTGGATCTTCACAGATTGCTGTAACCGCGGTCTCATGGAAATCAAAGGACAAGACCGGTCTACGTTGGGCAGAAGCATCATAAAGACGAACCTATCTCCAGAAAAAAGTAAAAAAAAATGTGAGCAATCTGGACAAAGCGAATACAATCCGGTGGCTCCAAAAGGGACAAACCTGGTGAGATTTGGTTCCCGTGACAAATTTACGGTGATCTTCATTGCTCAAGAATGCAGCACAAGTGAACCAGGTTGGCGTGAAGATCCCGAGATTGTCTTTAGGAGGCTGCACCAAACAGAGATTGGTTAGAGCTTTAGAAGAGACGTTAAAGGCTGAGGCTTTGAAAGAGAAAGGAAGCTCACCGATTTCGCGCTCCATATCTTAGTACATTGTTCAAGATCCCATATATTGGCTTCAACACGTTTCCTGAGTTACAACCAAACCAAGATTTAAACGAAATGATCCTTCAAACCAAGCAAATCGACTCGGTTCTTAGCTACAACAAAGTACTAACCCTCCAAACAAGCCGAAGTTTTCGCTGCCATCCACTTTACCAAACAATACTTCACCTAAGCCACATGCTTTCCACGATTTGGGAGCAGCATCATCCGTGGTATCGGATGATGTAACTGATCTGAGGCTCACATCTCCCTTTCTCGTGCATGTAAGCAATGTGCAAGATCTAATAACAACACCAAGTTTTGTTGAGAAACATTCAATGACAATCTAACATACAAAACAAAAACATCCACTTCTAAGAAACGGTTTCAGTGTAAAGCTATATATACACATACCTTTCTGCCTGATCGTCTATTTGTTTTCTGAATAAGTGAAGGCCAGAGATTTCGTCATCCTCAGGTGAGCAACCGTCATCACCAAATACAGAGTATGCAAAGTGAAGATCACCATTACAAGGATTAAGAACCTCAACCTATGGATTGGCCAAATGTTAGCTTACCGGCTGTGGAGAGAAGAAACAGATTACACATAGCTTTAAGTGTAAAGAAAAACTCACGTTGCCGTCTTTTCTTGCCACAGCCAAAAGCTGCATTTGGAAGACGAAAAAAGTGAGGAGTTATAACAAATTTAGCTAAAGAAGATCGACTTTTTAAGAGAATCAGCACACTGAGCAGTAGAAATCAAGATGAAACCGATTATGATAACTAAGCCAGGACTAGCTTTAAGCATAGCTTATACATAAACATAAAGAAGCAAACTTTATTTTTACCGGATTATTTGGCCGGTCATCCATGGAAGCGGCAAGAACAGATCTGGATGCATTCATCTCGCCCCATGTGTTAACTACCGACGGAGTTCCTCTCTCTTTACCCCGAGCTTCAGTCACTGCACATCGAATTGAAATACTAACTTCAATTTAATTCCACCAAAGAGCCTCCTCAGCTTAAGCAAGAGGGAGAGAGAGAGAAAAGTGGGAACCTTTGATTAAACCGAGAGAATCAAAGGTTAAAGCACGTATCGGAGGGCAACCGTAGGCCTCGTTGGTGATGATTCGAGGCATTTCTTCGCCGCCGTAATTTGGTTCGAGTTGTAGAGCAACGACGACGGACAACAGAAAACCTTTTCTAAAACCCTACGATTAGATGTACACCAATTTAGTACACCGGACACTAAATTAAACAATACTTTTACTATATACCTGAATCGGTTTAACTTATTTGGTTTAACCGAACCGGGATGACGCCATTGACGGTAATAATTAGGTTCGGTCTCTTTGAATTCGTATTTTCCTATAAACTCAATATGTTAACGTATTTTCCTATAAAAAAAAAAAGAAAAACTGAAATACTGTAAGTTACCAAAACTGAAAGCCGATGCTCGATCAGCCTGAATTTGTAAGATCTCGATTGTTTAGTTCCGGTTACTTTTTTGTCTCTCTGATTTCAGTTTGTTCTTCATTTTTTTATTTTCTTGTAACTGTCAATTCATTATTTATAAAAATTATTTACCAAAAAAGAAAAAGTTAAAAGGACAAATATTCACATTTTTTTGCCTGTATTCACCAAAATTAACACAAAGCTCACTCATTCGGTAGTAAAACAATGTGATATTGAAATTAAAAGAATAAACATTTTAGAATAAACATTTTGCCAAAAAAAAATAAAGAATAAACATTTTAGATATTAGCTCGACTAAAGATACACAAAAACTATTTGCCAAAATACTATATTATTATATTTTCTTTTGACATATCTCTCTCCTAATTTATTGACAGTTTCTTTATCATAAACATAATCATCCTGCAAAGGTTTTTCGATCAAGAGATTTGACATTTTCAACTTGACATAATCATCCTCAATTTTTTCTTTCAATCACATTATGACAAAAACTATTCCTTACTAATAATCATTTAATGTGTAATGTTGGTTAATGATATTGTAAATGATAGTTTAATGTTTGATGAGAGATAGTTAATAATGTTGTTAATGTACTAAATTTTTTCGTTTAAATTATCTTTGTTGTCTTAGATATATCATGATTTTTTTTATACAATAATTTGTAAGGAGAAAAAAACACATTTTCAATCTTATAAATATTTAAGCACAAAACTAAATTTACACGAAATTTGAACTACATTTTTGCCTTGTTCTATATTTCTTCTCATAAGATGTCCAATATAAGTTTCCACTTACATTTGGCTATAATCTACATTGAACATTTGTTGAGTTTTGTTTCAGGGTTTAGTTTTTCTTTAGGTTTTAGCTTCATGATTTTCAAGATTTGTCTGATTATAAAAAACCTGAAATCTGATGACAATAAAATAACAAAGTGAAAATCTTCGGTTGTTTCTCTGGAATGAATGAGAAAAAACTAAGTTTGATGAAAAAAGTGTAGAAATAAAGTAAATAAATCAATACCGTTTTAATTTAACTAAAGATAATTTAACTATAAAAAAAAAAATCAAAAAATCAATACCGAACTGAATTTGATCAATCAAGCCAAAGAAAACAATGGTTTAATTTAATTTAACCAGTTTGAAATTCCAAAGTAAAATGAAAATTATTTGAACGCACACAAATTGGAGAGGTTTGGCAAAAAAAAAAACAACAAGAACACAAATTGGAGAGGTTTGCTAAATTTTGTGAGGCAAGTGTTGATGCCATATTGCCATCAGAACATGTAGCATGAAGCGTGAAGTGGCTAAGTGGTGCTGAACTGGACAAAATCGAAGATTGAGTAGCTGAGTTGGTCAAGCTGATGTTTCAGTTATTGGGTGGCCAAATCAAAAGATGCAGTTGCTGAGTAGTTTAAGACTTTAAGTCGAGGAGTCAGTAATCTCATGAGCGTGATGATATGTGGAGAGTTCGATGATCATCAAAGTATTGAGATATAGTTCATATAACTTTATATGTTTATTATTTATCAACAATATTTTAATTTTCTTTCAAAACGTTTAACTCTAATCTATGACTTTGTCAAACATATATAAAAAAGGCTACCAGTGTGTAAATATTGTAGAACAAAATAAAACACAATCAAACAACTAACAGAGGTAAAATCTCTTGGTTAATCATCAAAAGGTGTCTACAAAAAAGCCTCTTTTAAATTGTGTATTGAAACAATCAGAAGCCAAAGAAGCCAAGCTCGCTTGCTTTTTCCTTCTCAAAGGTTTCAAAATACTGATATATGATTGTGACCGCAAGCAAGATCCCAGTCCCTGACCCGATGGCTCCCATGAAATCAGCCAAAACAGTGAGCGCACCGATGCACACTCCTCCGAATGCAGCTGCCGTCGGGATATACCGATTCAGCTCCTTCTGCAAGTTTGACTCTCTGTGTCCAGGCATCACCATTTGTTGTTCCTAATAATCACATTTTCACAACATTTTCAATGTCCAGAGGCTGCTTAAATTTTTAAGCACTGGACAACCGTTTGAGCGATTATATTATATATTACCTTAAGCTGCTTAGCTACATCTCTAGCAGAAGACCCTGAGACTTCAATCCAAGTCTTCGAGAAGAGTGCACAAGCGGTGAGCATGAAGACGATGTAGAACAGAGCATGGAACGGATGAGCTGCCATTTCGGCGAAGCTGTAACCATAGAAAACAAAACAAAAAATATTCAGAAAATTGGAAACATATCGTTGTTATGATGGAGAAGCAAACATTACTTTGTGCACATTACCTTGCTGGAGCTGTGATTAAGTAAGCAAGACCACTAACTGGAATAGATTGTCCACTGTACTCTGATTCTTTCCACTGTCCCAATAGGTTTACAAAGAAGTTTCCACTGAATTTCCTGTAGAGAAGCTGTTGATGCAAATTGCGTTAACTTTTATGCTCTTAGCTATAGTCTTTTACAGGTATACATACACAAGAAAAGGCACCTGAGAGATGAAGTAGAGGTTTGAGACGAGAGCAGATTGGAGAATGATTGGCATGTTGGAGGTGTAGAACAGCTTGATCGGGTAAGAGCCCTGTTGGCCACGTGCGCTCTTTGACCTCACGGGCAACACAACGCGGAAGCCTTGGAAGTAGATAACGATCAGGAAGATCAAGACTGTAGCAAGCAAGTTGGTAACATTCGGAAGATTCTGCCTGTAGAAAGCTTGTCTAAGCGCAGCAACCTTGTTGGATTTAGTTATCAGCATATGGAACAATGCGATCACAGCGCCTTCGAACTCAGCTCCACGACCCGTGTTGATTGTTGTGGGGCTAAACGCTTTCCAGATAATGCTTTCACTGTTGTCACCACAATCAAATCAAATCAAATCAAAGCAACAAAAAGTTTTAAATCTTTCTGTATCTAAAAACGCTTTATAACATACCAGATATTGGTTGCTATGAAAAGGGAGATCCCGGAGCCAAGACCATATCCTTTTTGAAGAAGCTCGTCAAGGCAGATAACGATGATTCCGGCAAAGAAAAGCTGGAGGATGATGAGGATGGCGTTTCCAACACCGAGCTGACCAACCGGACCGTACATTCCAGAAAGAACATACGCAACAGCTTCACCAATCGCAATCAGAATCCCAAGAAGCTTCTGAGCACCATTCCTACAGCAAACACAAAGAATACATGAGATGAGAATCACAATTTTTCTGAACGAAATTGCCATGTGAAACACTTACAGGAGAGCACGGTCCTCGCGGACATTGTTGTCGACCTCGATAATCTTCGACCCTGCTAAGAGCTGCATCACGAGTCCGGATGTGACGATAGGAGTGATACCGAGCTCCATCACGGTCCCACGGTTCGATGCGAGGATGACACGCATCCAGTAGAACGGATCCGCACCGGTCGTGGAGTGGATTCCATAGAGAGGAAGCTGACTGCAGACGAGGAAAATGAAGAGAGAGATCACTGTGTATATCACTTTCTCTCTGAATGGAATCTTCCTATCTGCACTCTGCACTTCTGGAAGAAATGCCAAGAATGGCCTAACCAAATGCAATACTCGAAATCCTCCTCCCATTGTTCACTATCGAATTAGTTCCAAGTAAATATGCTTCTGCACAATTTCACAAGAATGCGAATTGAAAATGAAAATTGAATAAGCAAACGAAATCTGAAAACAAAACTAAAACCAGAAACTTGATCTACGAAATCTGAGATCGGCATTGCAAAATTGAAAATCAGGGATGGATTAGATCGGGACTAAATCTAGGTGAAGTTTCCACGAGAACGGAGACGATTTAGGATTATTATCAAAATCTGGGATCTGAGATCGACGCGAACGAAATCACGGAAGCGACTGCGAAATCAAAATTGGTATGATTAAGAGGGAAAACGAAGAAGCTTACCACGACGACTTTTCGAGAGAGAGAGAGAGAGATCGATGCGAAGAACAAAAATGGGTTCGAGTTTTTATATTTTTGCTTCTTCAGCTCGTGTGTTAGGAAGCATTTTTAAACAAGTGACGAAAATTACATGTCATCGAACCAATAAGATACATACACCTGGCAGAGTTACGTTCATTCTGATGACAACGTGGACTAAAACTCTTATTAAATTTTTGAGTTTGTTGACTTTCATTTCAAATAACTAAACCCAAAATCTAAACTCTAAACCATAAAAACTACACCCTAAACCCAAAAAACTAAACCATAAACCCAAAATCTAAACTCCATATCTAAAAAAATTAAAACCTTAAACTTAAATTATGTGTTATTCTATAGAGAGAAAATAGTATAGACTATAATATATATATATATATATATATATCTATAACTTGATTGATTTGTATGTGTGAGTACATCAGGACGTCCGTGTTCACTTGGTTAGCAATTCGTAGGGCAAAAGCCATGAAGAACGAAGGCCTTCTATCTCCGTATGTGAGGAAGTTAGTCAGCAAGACATTTGAAGAATCAAATGACCTGTCTGTTCAGATGATCAGTGAGTTCGAGTTCCAAGTACAAGAACGAGAAGGGCAATGCCATACTGTGAAGCTGCTTGACGAAACATGTTCGTGTTTGGAGTTCCAGCAACATGGAATTCCTTGCAAACACGCAATAGCCGCAGCTGGAGCAGCAGAGATGCCAACAGATTCTTTGGTTTCTGCTGCATACTATGCAGAGACATGGAATCTTGGGTTTACAGGAAATATCGTTAGGAGAAGAAACAGAGAAGAGATGAGAGAAGATCGTAAGGAGAAGAAAAAAGAGGGAGATGAGAGATCAGAAAGGAGAGAGGAGAGATGAGAGAAAAAATATAAAGGGTAATTTAGTATATATTGTAGAAAATATAGAGAATATTGTTTTTTTTTTTCTATGGTTAGTTTATTAATTATGGTTTTTTTCTATATTATCCATTACTATTACCCTACAATGTTCGCTTTAGCCGAAAAAATAAAAAAACTTAGAAGTTAGTAACCAAGCTCAACCAATTCGGTTTAAGTGTGAATCAATTGGTTGAAAATTAGCCTAATGGTTAATGGTTACCATAAAAGAAATCGTCGTGTGGAATTTTGATTATCTTGTCAAACTCCTTTGTACCTATATTGCATGGAAACTCTTGGAAACTTGTCGGAAATTCGTTTTTTCACGTTTCCTAAAATTTGCAATTTGAAAACTTGTTGGAAACTCGTTTCCATTTTGGAAACTTGCGTTTCTAAAATTGACGAAAACTTAGGTGATAATTGGTTAACCCGCTATCACCCGCAAACGCAGCTTTTGCGGGTAGTAGTGGTTATTGGCGTTTGACAACAATCATCGCAAACGCTTTCAACCGCTTCAAACCGCTCCAGATCCCTCAAGATTCCTCAAAATCAAAAGCTCCTTCCCAGCAGCGTTTGCGGTTGCGGGCGGTTGCGGGTGGATAATTAAAAAAAAAAAAAAAAATCAAAAACACAAATTTATTTAAAATCTGAAAATAAATAATAATCTTTATTAAAAAATTAAAATTTAGATATTATAATCACAATAAAAATAAAAATATTTGATATTTGTTTACTAAAATTCATTAAAAACATATTACAATTTTATATTTCTAAGTTCTACAAATTAAAGTTCTCTTCGTAAATGTTCACATCATACTAATATATATATATATATCTAACAAAAAATAAAATGGTAATCTAAATTTAATTTCCACACTAAATTTTAATAGAAATCAAATTTTATCTAAATTATAGAAATTAAAAGATGAACATAAATATTATATACATATGATTTCTTATAAATTTTTATTATTAATTATGTTGAACTATAAATTTATAATTGTTCAATATAATATAGTTTTAATGTTTTATAATTATACAATGTGTTTATATTGTTAATTTATTGTTAAACCGCTATTTTACCTGCTGGTCAACCAGTCAAAAATATTCCGCAAACGCATCAGCTCTCAATCGCTATACCAGTCATACAAATAACTTAATTACGCGTTTAACCGCAAACTCCCATTTCAGCAAATTCCCGCAACCGCAACCGCAACCGCAGCGTTTAAACCAGTCAGGCCCTTAGTTCTTAGTTTTTGAAAACATAATAGCTAAATAATTACATAACAAATAATAATATTAACTGATTAATATAATTATTTAAGATAAATAAATGATTCATTTGATTCATTAGATTATACGAGAGTAGTCTTAGCATTATATATGGAGTTTTAAGATCTTTATGTCGATGAAGATAGTTGAAGATAGTTTCCAAGCGCATAACAATAATAATAAAAAATATTTTAAATATTTTAAAATTAAACATTATGATATTTATCTAGTTAAGCTATTAATATTTAATATAATATATATTATTTTTTATTTATATATATACACGTTTCCAAAACATTTCCAAACTTAACTTTTTTCAAAATATACGTTTCCCGTTTCGGAAACGTTTTGCTTCCACGTTTCTGTTTCCGTTTCTATGCAACATAGCTTTGTACTTTTGGTGTTTGTTTTTTTTTTTTTTTTTTCCTGGAAATGTAATACAATAGTGGCAGATGTCCGGATTCGATCTCGCACTACAACAAAACAGGCCTTTTCCATCGGCATGAATCGTTGTAAAATCGACGGTAATCAGGTATTACGTCGAATTTCCATCGATTTTCAAATCGACGGTAATCGATCGACGTAAATCCGAAATCGTCGTAAAATCGTCGTAAATTGTGACGAAACAATTTTCGTCGTTAACTCGTTGTTTTTGGTCGACGTAAATTCGATGTAACATTAACAACTAATTTACAACGAAATACTAGTTTAGTCGTTAGATCGATGTAAACTTTACGATCGATTAACGACGTATATGCCATTTCTATTTACGACCAAACAAAGTCGTCGTAAAACACCGGTTAAATATACCAGGTCAATTACAAAATCGGAAAACCAAATTGAAGAAAAAACGTTGTAAAGTCGATGTAAACAGTCGTCGTTAATCCGATGTTATTAAAATCGTCGTTAATTCGAGGCATAAAAACGTTGCTAAACCGATGCCATTCTACGACGTGTTTACAACGACATCGTTGTTAACCAGATGTTATTGATATCGTCGTTAAACCGAGGCAAAACAACGTTGTAAAACCGATGCAAGTTTACGACGATTTCCCAACGATAACGTTGTTAAATCGTCGTAAACTTGCAACGAATTAACGACGAAACATCGAATTTTTTATTTATTAATATTCGAACGTCTACGTCGTATTTACGACGACTTAATATAAAAATAAAAAAAAAAATATAAAAAGAAATAAATTAAAAATTTTAAAACGAAATAAAATAAAATAAAATATAATATAATTCACAAAATTTAAAAAAAATATTTAAATAAATTCAAATTCTGACGGGGACAGATCAGCAGCCGTCCCGCTCGTCGTTGCCCGTTGCGCTTCGGCCTCCTCTACCGCTCTTGCTGCAGCTAGCGCTTCTCGTTTACGCCTTTTTTCTTGCAAGATTGCGGCAATCTGCGGGTTCTCCCTAGCCATGAGCTCGAAAATGGCGCCGTTATCTGAACGTTCTGAACGCTCATCTTGGATTTCCCGCTCAAGACGTGCAATCTTGGCCCGCAGTTGGGTCTGCTCTTCATCGTCGGATCGTCGGCGGGGCGGAGCAAGTGCCGAAGCAACAGGAACCTTGGCAATTGATCCCATCCCAATAGTTTTACCCCTATTCTGAGGGGCGACCTGCCATTTTAAACATTGAATTGATATTAAACATTTTAAATATAATAAAATTTAATTAATTAACAATAAATTAATATTTACCTGTACGAAGATGCGATCAATCTCGGGGGTGCTCAACTGCACCTGAGTGGATCCCCCGGGAGATAGCTGCTGGGAGCGTTGCGTTTGTTCCTCAACGACCCTTGCGTTCACGTCGTTCCATATCTCCTCTGCTCTCGGAGATACAAAAGTTCCGTCTTTCTTCTTGTGGGTCTTCTCCCAAACATCCGTCAATGGAGGGAGCACACCTCCTCTCTCCGCAGCCTAAAAATGAATTTAATTAATTTATACTTTTATTATCTTATAATTTATATTATTTGTATATATAAATAATGAAAAACAAAATGAAAGTGCGATATTACGTACCATCTCTAAACGTCTTCCGGCGAAAGACGTCTGACCGGAGCAGTGAGGGACGACCTTCGGTTAGCCGTCAGGACGAACCGATAAACGGGAAGCAGAGCACTTCATAGAGGTCTCTATGGAATCTGGCTTCATCCAGAATTGAACCAATCCGTCCCACACCGTTTGGCTGACGCATATCGGCTTTGCGTCGTTGCCCTTTGTCCGCCATTTCTTTTTCCAGTCGGCGACGGTGTTGTTTGTACGCAACTTGGCTTTCTCCTTCCATTGTGCCTTCACCTCCTCATTATGAGCTTGATCCCAGGTGTACCGTTGCTGAAAAAAACGAATTTATAATTAAATTATTTATATCAAATATAAGTAATTAAGTAAATATAAAATATTAGAAAGTAAAAAAGTTCAAAAATTATTACCGCAAACATCTTAAACCAAGTATCTCTGATATCTTGACTGACTGCCGACCAATTTGGATGAGCTTCGGAAAAATAGGACTTGATGATGTCGCTGATGGTGCGCAAGACCGAATTTTCGACACCAAACCTATAAAAATTTTAATTGTTAATTAATATATTTAAGAGATTATATAAATATTAAATTAATACATTAAATTTTAAAAATTTTAAACGTTTTAACTTACCACAATGCTCCATCTTCCTTCTCTGGATGGATTCTAGTTAGATTTACCCGTCCGGGTAATGCTAGCAACTCTTCAATGGTCATATGTGCATAGGGCCGAGGCAGTTGCACATGTTGCTGCGGGGACGGCGGCGGTGGCGGTTGTTGGTGTTGTGGTGGGGGTTGATCGTGGTGCGGTGGTGGCGGGGCGGGGATAAAATCCCTGAGACTGCGACTGCGACTGAGTCGGCGGAACCCTCGTATCCCCCGAGGTAGAAGTAGAACCACCAGAAACACCTGTGCCCGACATGAACTGACAATACTGGTTTTGGCCGGATGGAGGAATCATCTGCAAATTAATAAAAACAAACATATATATTAGCTTAACCTAATTTGCTAAACAATTATATAATTAAAATTCTATAACTATTTATTTCTAACAAATCTAAATACCCATTTCTAAACCGTTTCTAATGAAAAATACAGTTAAACAAATATAAGTGAAAAATAAAATAAATAAAAAAACTAACCGTTGTTTGGAATGATAACGGAAAGCCGAAAGCAATTGAAAACCGAAATTTTTTTTTTTTCGTGGGAAAGGGTTTTTTTTTGAGAGAGGAAGAAGGTGTAGCGATGCAAATCTGAGGCGAGGCTGATATATATAGAATTTGTTGTCGTCGCTAAATCGTCGTAAATTGCGACGATTTAGCGACGACATGAATAGTGTCGTCGCTAAATCGTCACAATTTACGACGATTTTACAACGAAAAGGAAATTTACATTTTCCATTAAATTAATATTCCCGCACGGGAAACGGAGAAAGTGCGGTCGTTGCTAAATCGTTGCAACTTACCATCGAGTTTACGTCGATCCCACAAGAGTCGTCGTAAAGTCGATGGTAAGAATTTTCAATTTGTTTTATATTCCCGCACGCGGGAAGCGGAATTATTAACCAGTCTCGTCGCTAAATCGTTGCCAAGGTTAATCGTCGTAATATCGATGGTAAGCGTTTAATCCAATTTTACGGCGCCTGCTATCACTTTTCGATTTGGTACGATGAAATAATTTTTTATTTTCTGTTTACCAACTACTTTCCAACGACTTGCCAACGACTCGTCGCAAAATCGTCGCTAAATTTTACCCTAAACCCTAAACTCGCCCCAAACTCTTATTTGCTTCAATGGAAGTATGAAATGCTTAAAAACTGTGAATAAGAAGTATAGTATTCGTTCACTACAAGAAAACAGGCTAATTGCGACGGAAATTTGCGATGGAATATTTCCATCGCAAATTTGCGACCCTTTTGCGACGGATTTGCGATGCTTTTGCGACGGATTACGAAGCCATCGCAAATCCGTCGCAAGTTTGCGATGGTAGGTGTTCCATCGCAAATTTACGACGGTCTGGCGATGGAATTGCGACGGAAAACAAAATCATCGCAATTCCATCGCAATTTTGCGACGGTTTTGCCATGGAATAATACCGTCGCTAATTTGCGACGGAATTGCGATGATTTATGCCGTCGCAAAAGTAACGTCGCAAATCTGTCGCACATTTCCATCGCAAAATTGCGACGGATTTGCGACGAAAAGTTGTTGGCCGACATGACCGTGGTTAGGTACGCATGTGTTAAATGACGTTTACCTAACTTGTTGCGATGGATTATTTCCGTCGCAATTCCTTCGCAAGTTAGTCGCAAGGCCGTCGCAATTCCGTCGCAAATTTATTTCCGTCGCAAAGCCGTCGCAAATTTCCATCGCAAATCCATCGCAAAAAAATTTCTGATTCTATATATAGCCGAGGTGAGGAGAGTTGTAATCACACCAAAGCAAACGCAAAAGAAATAAAATAAGAAGAGAGAGAAAAAAAAGAGGGAAAAAGAAAATAAAAAAATGAGTTACGGAATATATGAGCTACGAAGCTGGATGTACAATCAAAAAAATCCAGAGAACGGCGAAGTGACGGGAGAATTTTTTGAAGGATTACAAGGATTCTTTAATCAAGCACAAAATCAACCAGAGGCTTTGCAAACCGGTAAAATTTTTTGTCCCTGTCAGAAATGTAGGAACAGAAAATATGTCGCTATTGATACTGCTAAAGCACATGTATATAATAGAGGATTTCTACCAAACTATTATGTGTGGTATTTTCATGGAGAAGGTCAATATAATACTACTCATCATGATGCGGGAAATAGTGGTGGGAGTCGTGGGGTTGAGGAACATAATTATAACGCTAATTATAATTATGACCATCATGATATATTGGGAAATGATATTGAATATCAGCAAGGGAATAGGTTTCATGATATGGTTACAGATGCATTTCATGAAACTTCAACTGTTTTTGCTGATAATCCTATGGAAGATATATTGGAAGAACCCAACATTGAAGCAAAAAAGTTTTATGATATGTTAGACTCTGCAAATCAACCACTCTATGATGGGTGTAGAGAGGGACTTTCTAGATTGTCATTAGCAGCTAGGATGATGACAATTAAAAGTGAAGATAACAGTAGCGAAAGTAACCTGGATAAGTGGGCTGGACTATTTCAAGAGTATTTACCAGAAGATAATCTTTCTGCTGGTAATTACTATGAAATACAGAAGTTGGTTGCGGGTCTTGGGTTGCCTTACGAAATGATTGATGTATGCATTGACAATTGCATGATTTTCTGGAAAGATGATGATAAGCTGCAGGAATGTCGATTTTGTGGGAAGCCGAGATACAAACATACTTCAGGAAGGAGGCGGGTCCCTCACCAACGTATGTGGTATTTGCCAATCAATGAAAGATTGAAACGGTTATACCAATCGGAGATGACATCAGCGTCAATGAGATGGCATGCAGAACATTCAACACATCATGGAGAGATTACACATCCCTCAGATGCAAAGGCATGGAAACACTTTCAGTCGGTACATCCAAACTTTGCTAACGAGTCCAGAAATGTTTATCTAGGGTTATGCACGGACGGATTTAGTCCATTTAGTGCATGCAGCGAGAATTTTTGTTCTTAACTATTTTAGTGCCAGGTCCTAAGCATCCGAAGCGATCCCTGGATGTATTTCTGCAGCCTTTGATTGAAGAGTTGAAACGGTTGTGGTTTTCAAGAGTCTGCACTTTTGATTACTCGCAGCAACAGAACTTCAACATGCGCGCAGTATTATTGTGGACGATTAGTGACTTTCCAGCGTATGGAATGTTGTCTGGGTGGACTACGCACGGAAGACTATTGTGTCCACACTGTTTGAATAGTTCAGAAGCATTTCAGCTGAGGCATGGAAGAAAACCATGTTGGTTTGATTGTCACCGTCGTTTTCTTCCTATCAATCATAGGTACCGAAAGAACAAGAATTTATTTACGAAGAATAAGGTTGTCCGTTATCCCCCTCCGGATTATCTTTCGGGAAAAGATTTGCTCGATCGAATCGATTATTATGGCGGCGAGGAAACATGCAAACGTGGGGGCAATTGGCATTGCAATGCAAACATGCCTGACGGATATCTTCGGGAGCATAATTGGCACAAAAAGAGTATATTCTGGGAGTTGCCGTATTGGAAGGATCATCTTTTGCGACATAATCTTGACGTAATGCATATCGAGAAGAATTTTTTCGATAACATCATGCATACCATTTTGAATGTCCGAGGAAAAAGTAAAGACAATATGAAATCAAGGCTTGACTTAGCACAAATATGCAAAAGAAGCGAGTTGGAGATTTCCAGAGACGGCAAGCAGCCAATTCCGAGCTTTCGATTGTCTGCGGATGCGAAGAGAGCTCTGTTTGACTGGGTTGCCTCAGATGTTAAATTTCCGGATGGATACGTTTCCAAGTTCTCACGATGTATTGAGCAAGGCCAAAAATTTTCTGGTATGAAGAGCCACGATTGTCATGTTTTCATGCAGCGGTTACTACCATTTGCGTTACAAGAACTGTTACCGTCTCATGTCCATGAAGCAATTGCAGGTAAACAAGTATTTACTTTTCTTGTTATTTAGTTCATGTACATATTTAATTAATTAAAAATGTTTTTATTAATTTGTTTATCGTGTATATATATTAAAGGTATTGGGGCGTTCTTCCGGGATTTGTGCACACGAACACTGACAGAAGACGGAGTAGAGAAGTTACAAAAAAACATTTCTATCTTGCTATGTAACATGGAAATGATTTTCCCTCCGTCGTTCTTCGACGTGATGGAACACCTAGCGGTACATTTGCCATATGAGGCGGCTCTTGGAGGGCCTGTTCAGTTCAGGTGGATGTATCCGTTCGAGCGATTTATGGGACACTTGAAGGGAAAGGCGAAAAACCTTGCAAAAGTTGAGGGATCTATTGTACAAGGAAGTTTGACAGAGGAAACATCTAATTTCGCGTCTTACTATTTTAACCCAAATGTGAGAACGAGAAGAACCGCTACGAAACGATACGACGATGGAGGCGTCGCACGTGTATATAGGGTTGATGTCCCTAACATCTTCAAAGAAATAGGCAGACTTGCTGGAAAGTTGAAGGAAAAATCGTGGGACCATGAACATTGGAGTGCGGCTCACAATTACATATTGCGTAATCTGGACGAAGTGCGCCAATTTGAGAGGTAACTTTGATAATTAATTATTTGTCAATTACGTCTTCATAATTATGTATACATAACTTTCGAATTTTTGTGCAGCATTTTTTACTATCAGATACGCCAGACATACCCTGGTTTACAAGAACACGAGTATGAGTTTCACAAGGAACGCCAGTTTGCTGATTGGTTAAAATTCTATGTAAGCCAGCCCGGCCGACTCCAAATTAATTACTGATATTTAAACTTATATGTATGTAACACTATATATATATAATTAATGTGTTTTGATTTATTTTACTATTTGGTTGTAGGTAAGAAAAGGATATCATCCTGATCAAATACCGTTATGGTTGCATGAGATTGTGAACGAACCAATAGGAAAGATCACTACAGCACCAATGTATTGCACTCGCGGATACGTATTCCATACGTACAATCATGGTATGCGGAAGTCGACCGCAAATTATGGTATTCATGTCCCGGGCGAAACAGAGTTCTATGGAGTTTTGCAAGAGATCATCGAGGTCACATACCCAGGAGTTATCAACTTGAAATGTGTTATTTTTAAATGTGATTGGTATGATCCGACACTTGGTCGAGGAGTTCGCAGAAACGAGACGGTCGGTGTCACCGATGTAAATGCAAACCGGAAGTATTCGAAGTTCGAACCCTTCATCCTTGCATCGCAGGCAGAGCAAGTGTGTTTCATTCCTTATCCTCGAGTTAGGCAAAAAAAGGAGACTTGGTTATCAGTCATAAAGGTCAATCCAAGAGGTTATGTATTTGGTTTACACGATGATGTGGCTATGCAGCATGACAGAGTTGCAGAAGTATCAAACCCGATTGAATCCACTGAAAATATCATGCACGTTGATCCCGAAAACAGAGAAGTAGAAGACGTCATTGACGATTCAACTGAAGATGGAGAGTCCGATGAGTTCGAGGAGCCTCCTACTGATGACGATGAACGGGAGCATAGTGAAAACTCTTACGTATCTGAAAATGACGGTGAAAGTGACTTTGATTAATTTTAAGGTTTCTCTTTATATGTTACGTTGTTTGTATTTTAAACTCTTAATATGTACGGAATTCAAGAGAAACCTATTTTATTTAGTTAGAAGCTTTTAGGGTTTAGGGTTTAGGACAAAATAAGATTATATTACCTAAAACCCTTGTTATACCAAAAAATAAGCGGCTTAAACCCTAAAACGTGAGATTCCATCGCAATTCCTTCGCAAAGTTCGCGATGGAATTGCGATGGAAACACAAAAATTTTACATTCCATCGCAATTCCGTCGCAATGTTGCGATGGAATTGCGATGGAATAGAAATTTTTGTGTTTCCATCGCAATTCCATCGCGAACTTTGCGAAGGAATTGCGATGGAAAAATTTATTTTTGGATTTCCATCGCAATTCCGTCGCAATGTTGCGAAGGATTTGCGATGGAAGACAAAATTTTTTTTTTCCATCGCAATTCCGTCGCAAACATCGCGATGGAATTGCGATGGAATCTCACGTTTTAGGGTTTAGGCCGCTTATTTTTTGGTATAACAAGGGTTTTAGGTAATATAATCTTATTTTGTCCTAAACCCTAAACCCTAAAAGCTTCTAACTAAATAAAATAGGTTTCTCTTGAATTCCGTACATATTAAGCTCATTGACACTTATGACATATATAACATTACAAACGATTTTGCTCAAACATCGACTATATATATATATATATATATATGTATGAATGTTCAATATCTATATTCATATTCAAATTCATCTACTAATAAGCATATATATTAAATATCTATGCCGTTTATTAGTCTAAACCCAACGCAATAAACCCTAAACCCTAAACCTAAGAGTGCCATCGCAAATCCATCGCAAATTTGCGACGTATTTGCGATGGAATTGCGAGAAAAGGTAGAAAACCCTAATTCGACCACGTTTCCATCGCAAATCCATCGCAGGATTGCGACGGATTTGCGATGGAACTATGGTCGAATTAGGGTTTCCTTACCTTTCCATCGCAATTCCATCGCAAATTTGCGGCGGATTTGCGATGGATTTATAAGTTTTCATCGCAATTCCATCGCAAAATTGCGATGGATTTGCGATGGTCATAAATTTCTATATATGTTTCTCGACGGGTTTGAGCGAAGCTCAAACCGCAAACCTAACCCGCCGCCTCGCCTTTCTTCTCTCGATTCGCCGCCCATTTGCCGCCGACTCGCCTTTCTTTTCTTCTCTCGCCGGTGTCACGCCGCCTCCGGTCCTTCTCTCCTCCCCGGCGTCTCCCCTTTTTCTGCCGGAGCGACGCCGTCCCTCTCTCCTTCCTCTACTCGATTTCCGCCGCCCTCGTCCCGGATTCGCAGCCCTCGTCCCGGATTCGCAGCCGTCGTCCCGGAGCGCCGCCGTTCGTCCAGCAGCGCCGGAAATCTTCCTGCAGCGCCGCCCTCGTCCCGCAGCGCCGCCCTCGTCCCGCAGCGCTGCCCTCGTCCCGCAGCGCCGGTAATCGTCCCGCAGCACCGCCCTCGTCCCGCAGCGCCGTCGTCGTCCCGGAGCGCCTCCGTTCGTCCCGCCGCACCGCCGCACCGCCGACCAAGACTCCGCCGTTCTCCTCGGTAAACCGTTTTTAAATTTTTTTTTCTACTTTCGTTTCATTTTCTTATTTTTAATTGCATTTTAGAATTGTTAGATAAGAAATGATTTTGATTTTGTTAGATAACAAAATTTAAATTTTTAGAATTGTTAGTTAATTAAATCAAAATTTTTTAGAGTTAGTAATGATATATTATGATTGTTGAATTTGTTAAGATTGTTGAGTTTTTTAGAAATAAAGTAAAAGCTAATTAATCGTTAAAAAACTTAGAAATTATTTTGATTTTGTTTGGTAGTTAAATCTAAATTTTTAGATTAAGATTGTTAAGATATAAGTTGAAGTTGTTAACATTGTTTAGTTGTTTAGAAATGAAATAAAAGCTAATTAAATAATAAAAAAAATTTAGAAATGATTTTGCGATGTTTTTTTGAAATGAATGTTTAAATTTAGGCACTTGGGAATAATTGTGAATAATTTTGTGGCAGATGGCTGATAACAGTTACAATCAGTTTTTGAGCGAGGGAGGAGGCCGTTCACCCGGTTCTCGTTCTCGAGGTGGTGGTCGTTCCTATGGTCATTCCCGTGGTGCTTCCCAGGGTAGTTTACGAGGTGCTTCTTCCCAGGGTGGTGGTACCCGTGGTCCTTCTAGCTCTCATGGTTCTACGGGGCAGCGGGAGCAGCACCGGGCACCGTCCCCATCTCCACCCGCTCACCAGTCCCCTCCACATTTTCCGGAGCACGTTGATCAAGCCATGATTAACGCCAGCTTAGACGCATTGTTTGCGGCGATTAGGGACATTTTATATGAGCCTGGTCATGACCTCCTCCCTCATCTTCATCCACACCGTCCCCCGAACACTTTATGGTAAATATTTTTTTTTTATTATTATTTTTTTTTTAAATGATATGTTACATTTTATTAATCTAAATTCTAATGCTTTTTTTTTCGAGGTTCACTGAGGATCCATCCGTAGCTTCAGCAGTCACGGAAATCTTTGAAAAAGATTACAAAGAACCTCATGGTCGGTGGAAAGATGTACAGGAGACCGACATTCACCGTTGGTTCGGTACATTCGCTGTAAGTTTTATTATGTGTTTAATTGACAATTTAAAAATCTTATTCATTGCTTTTTATCTGATATTATATTGTTATTTTTTGTTTTTTTTGTTGAAGCGGAAGTACCATTGGGACGCTGGCATTACCGGGACGGTTTACGAGGAGTTCAAAAACAAAGTCAGGCAGCGGTTGCCTGATATGGTATCACGGTGGAAGCAGGCTTGGCTTAAAAAGGGAGATGATGCCATGCCTTCCGGGTTCAGCCAATATGTTTGGCAAGGTTTAGTAGCATTTTGGATGGATCCCGATCACCAGACTAGGAGCGCCAACAGCAAGGCAACTCGATCGAAGAGTAAGAACTCTACACATCGATCCGGCCGACTTTCATACAGAGCCCGAGGCCGAATGATCGTAAGTTTTTTTATTTCTAATTATTATTTATTTATATTATTTATTTTATTTATTTTTTATTATTTTAATTTATCAAATCAAAATTAATTTTGAAGGCCGAGGAAAAAGGGGAATCCGAGACGGATTTGCTGGCGGTTCTCGCGCTCACAAAGCGGAAACCGGATGGGACTTTCATGGACGAAGATTCTGAGGAGCTTTACAACGAGGTTAGCTCGAAGATACAAGAAATGACTCAGAATGCTGATCCGGAGAGCATCGCTTCTGGTTCTGGTGAGCTATCTACCGCCGTGAGGAACAAAGTTTTTGTGGACGTAAGTATTTTTCATATTTTTATTTCAAATTATTTGAATTCATATATCTATATTAAGTTATATATTGTTGACTCAATTTTTTTTTTTCAGACCGCACCCCGTAGAAAAGGGAAAATTAAGGGGGTTGGTTCTCTTCAATCCCAAATCGATACTAGGAGCGGTTCTGTTCGTGGTTCCGCTTCAAGTCGGTTTCAGGATCCAGACGAGGTTGCTCGGTTGAAGGACGAATTGACTGCAACAAAGACGAAGGTAGCGGTGTTCCAAGAGATGTTTGACTACTTGGGCGCGACGGATCCGAAGCTCAAGGAGATTATGAGCCGCTTATATCCAGACCAGCAGCAGGTCCAGGGCAGAAGTAGCGGAGGAGATCCATCATCGGGCGGTGTTCCGTCTCAAGAATTTTAGTTTTTGTTTGAACTGTTTTTTTTTTCCCGCTTTTTGTATTATAGTTGAATTTAAATTTTAATATATTTAATATTTTTAATTTATTTGGTTTTATTATTTTTTAAAAATATTTTTTTTTATTACGAAAAAAAAAATTCATAAAATTTAGTATTTGCGACGGAAATATTTCCGTCGCAAGTTTGCGATGGAAACTAACAATCGCAAAATTGCGACGGATAAATTTCCATTGCAAAATTGCGACGGAAAATTTCCATCGCAAACTTGCGACGGTGATTTCCATCGCAAACTTGCGACGGTGATTTCCATCGCAGGCTTTCCTAAACATTGTTATATGGGATCATCTGATCTCGACAAGTGATGAAGAAGATTTTTTTATTTATTTTTGACAGTTGGAACGAAATTACCACGAATTTGGAACAGTATTTTTATTCTCGTAGGTATATCGATGCACAATGCATCTGTTTAACATCGAATCGTCGTAATGTCGACGCAATTTCCAACGACTTTCCATCGATGGTGGGTATGTTGGAAAAAGTTACGGAAATTTGATTTTCTAAGTCTGTTTCTGAAGGGATGATCGTTGAATAAGTTACGGAAATTTGTTTTCCGATAGTTTTTGTACTTAATTATTCATCATTAGTAACAAAACGGGAACTTCATAACATAAGCTGCAAATTAACAGAAATATCAAATATGATACAATATGGTACAATATCTCAGAATACAATATATGATCTGTCAATACTCGTCCGAGTCATTTCGGTCGCTGAACTCATCATCATCCGGTTCATCGCTTTCGGAGAATTCATCCGGAACACTCTCCTCTTCATCATCATCACTCATATCGTCAGCCACATTTACACTTTGTGGGTTTTGAGGATCTATTAAGAAGATAGACCATGTTGTGTTCTCTGCCGGATCTAGTATAACCGAACAATGATCTTGCTGCATTGGCGGAATTTCATCCTGATCTCCAACGATTGTGCCCCTAGGAGATACCTTAACAACAGATAACCAAGTAATTCCTGATGTTCGAACACGCGGATATGGTACGAATGTTACTTGTTCAGCTTACGACGCCAAGATAAACGGCTCGAATTTGTTGTAACGCCGAGATTGGTTTACGTCAACTCCATATGTGTTCTCTCGAACGCCTCTGCCGAGTGTTGGGTCAAACCAATCACATTTGAAGAGAACACATCTTAAACCAAGCAATCCGGGGTATTGCACTTCAGTAATATCTTGCAACACGCCATAGAAATCAACCTCACCCCTAACGCAAACACCGTAATTCGCAGTAGCCCTTTCGTTTCCATAGTTGAACGTATGGAACACGTAACCGCGTGTACAATACATAGGAGCAGAAGTGATCCTCCATATTGGCCCTTTGATTAACTCGTGAAACCACTGCGGATATGCTTCGTCACCAGGATTAACCTATATATATTAATAAACAAATCGTTGACAAACTCAATTACTATATGTAATAGGGTCATATTAATTATACAAACGTAATTGAGGTAAGTAATTCAAACTAACCGATGATTTAATCCACTCCGCAAAGTGCTGATCTTTCCGTTTGTTCAGTTCCGTATCTGCAACCCCGTCGATACACTCCCGGACCTGTCTACAAAATTCCCTGCAAAATTCAAGGAATTTAATGTATAGAATATATTTGTTAAATCAAATACAACCTGCATAATCATCATATATATATATATATAACATAAATGACTTACGTCTCAAACGGAGTAACTTCCTCGCAATTGAGTAAGACATACGTATGTGCACTATGACGATCGTTCTCGTTTGCCCACCATACTTCTTTAATACATCCACCTAATCGGCCGACTGACGTGAATATATCTGGTACACCTTCCACTGGATATGACCGACCAACACCACCATCGTCATAGCGTTTTGTAGCCCTTTTACGTGTGCGCACTTTTGATGGAAAATAGAAGTCAGTGAAATGAGAAGTTTCTTGAGACAAACTTCCAGAAACGATCGATCCTTCAACCCTTGCAAGATTTTTGGATTTTCCTTTTAAGTACCCCATAAATCGCTCAAACGGGTACATCCAACGATAATGAACTGGCCCACCAAGCTCTGCTTCGTAAGGAAGATGTACAGCTAGATGTTCCATAACATCAAAAAAGGCTGGTGGAAATATCTGCTCCAAATTACACAAATACATAGGAATATTTTGCTGGAGTTTACCAATAACATCTACGGTAAGCGTACGGGTACAAAGATCTCGGAAGAACGCTCCAATCGCTGTATATAACATAAAAGATTTTGTTATTTCATATATAGATTATTTAATAAATGCATGCATATATATAATATATTGTTTCTAAAATATACCTGCAATTGCCGCGTGTACTTCTGGGTGTAGAAGTTCCGCAAATACAAACGGAAATAACCGTTCCATAAACACATGACAGTCGTGGCTTTTCATCCCAGAAAACTTTCGTCCTTCAACACATTTAGATAGATTAGAAACATACCCGTCGGGGAACTTCACGTCGGACGTTGCCCATTTGAACAACGACAACTTTTCCGCAGCTCCTAACTGAAATATAGCAACTGGTACTTCCCCCTGGTTAGAAATATGCAATTCACTCCGTGAACAAATTTCAGGCAAGTCCAATCTTGACTTTACACTGTCTTTCGTTCTGCCTTTTACGTTCAGCACAGTATGCATGATATTATCGAAGAAATTCTTTTCAATGTGCATAACATCGAGGTTGTGTCTGAGAAGATGAGAGCTCCAGTATGGAAGGTCCCAAAAAATACTCTTCTTATGCCAATTGTGCTGTTCCCCGTACCCGTCAGGCATATTCCCCGGGGTGTGCCAGTTCCCACCACGTTTAACTGTACTCTCTGCGCCATAATGATCAATTTGCGCTTCTATAGACTCTCCAGATAAAATCACCGGTGGAGGAGCACGAACAGCTTTGTTCTTCCTAAACAGTTTCTTGTTTCTCCGGTATCTATGATTCAACGGTAAGAATCGGCGGTGACAGTCAAACCAGCTTGTCTTTCTCCCGTGTTTAAGCTGAAATGCATCTGTTCGATCGAGGCAGTACGGACAAGATAACCGCCCATGCGTAGTCCACCCAGAAAGCATTCCGTATGCAGGAAAGTCGCTTATTGTCCACATAAGCACTGCCCGCATCGTAAAGTTCCTCCTGCACGAAATATCATACGTCCGAGCTCCGGTATACCACAACTCTTTCAATTCCTCTATCAAAGGCTGCAAAAAAACGTCAAGGGAACGCCGGGGATGCTTCGGGCCAGGGATCAAGATACTCATAAATAGAAATTCTCTCTGCATGCACATATCAGGAGGAAGATTGTACGGCGTTAGTATTATCGGCCATAGAGAGTATTGCCTACCAGACATGCCGAAAGGACTAAATTCGTCCGTGCAAAGACCCAAGTAGACATTTCTTTTCTCGCTAGCGAAATCTGGATGAACCGCCTGAAAGTGTTTCCACGCTTTAGCGTCAGATGGATGCCTAATCTCTCCTTCTGTTTGCAAATGATCGGCATGCCATCTCATCAATCCTGCCGTCCTCTCAGACTGATACAGTCTTTGCAATCTATCTTTTATTGGTAGGTACCACATCCGTTGGTACGGTACCTTGTTTCGACCACTACCTTGTGGCTTGTATCGTGGCTTCTGACAAAACCGACACTCCTGCAACTTATCATCATCTTTCCAGTATATCATGCAATTATCAACACAAACATCTATCATCTGAGAAGGCAACCCAAGGCTAAACACCAACTTTTGTATCTCGTAATACGAATCAGCAGCTACATTGTCATCTGGTAAGATATCCTTAATTAGATCAGCCCAACCATCCATGATAAACTGACTTATATTACCATCAGTTTTAAGAGTCATCATCCTTGCTGCAACTGACAATTTTGTGTGCCCTTTTGTACATCCATCGTACAAAGGCTGATCTGCTGCTGCTAAAATATCAAAAAACTTTCTTGCATCTGGATTGGGTTCCTCATACGCTACATTATGAGGATCTCCATATGTACTTGCGGTTTCCGGAAATGCATCTGTTACCATTTCATGCATTCTATGAACTTCACTTCTACCGTAATTAACAGGAGGATGTTCAAGTACGGGATCCACATTTTCTTCAAAACGCATTCCTTCATTAATATAATTACTACTGCTACTACTAGCTGCATTTCCCCCATGACCTTCCCCATGACAATACCAAATATAATAATTCTGCATAAATCCTCTATTCAACAGATGCGACCACACTTTTGAGATAAGCACAAATTTCCTATTTTTGCATTTTGGACAAGGACAATACATGTACTTATTACCGCTTTCGATCGTAATTTGCAATGTCCTGGCCTGGTACATGAATCCCTCAAGCCCATCTCTGAACTCTTTCCTCAGCAACCCGTCGGAATCTTGACGGTTGTACATCCATTCTCGTATCTGATAAATTGACATATTTTTTGAAGTAGTTATTTTTTTCTGTTTTTTTAGAGAGATATAAGTTTAAGTAGTTGAGAGTGAAATGATGGTTATTGGAGGTCACGGTATATATAGAAAATTTTTGGACATTAACAACGAATTTGCAACGATCATTCCAACCAATTTCCAACCAATTTCCAACGACGAAATTTCTTTTACAACCACTTACCATCGACTTTAACTGATGTTAAAAAACCGGTAAGAATCGTTTTAAACCATGTGCTCACCTAATTCGGTTGATGTAAAAACGTCGCAAGTTTGCAACGATTTCCCTTCGGAAAAAATTTTACACTTTAAATCGTTGTAAATTCGATGTTCATTACCTACATATTGTATTCGTTGTGAAATCGTCGTAACTTTACCACGATTTAACGTCGATTAAACTCAAAGTGTTTAATTCGTCGTCAAATCGTTGTAAATGGACGACGATGTTACAACGAGTTATTTTCGTCCCAAAATTACGACGATTATACGACGACAGTGGTCAACTCGTCGTAAAATCCTCGCATTTTACGACGATTATACGACGACTGGTTTTGGTCGCAGTTTACGACGAATATAAGACGAAATTAAAATTCGTCGTAAATTAGTTGCAAATTAGAGGTTTTTAACGACTCTTTTTTGGGTCGACGCAACATGTCGATGGAAATTGCCTGTTTTGTTGTAGTGTCGATACTAACTCCGATTTCACTCAATCGCTCAAAGAAGAATGAACATGTAAAGAAGAAAAGTAAGACGAGCACACAAAATTTGGTTACCTATGAGTTCGTTGCCTATTTTCATGGGGCACGACTTCGCTGGCCAATCACTAAGCTTCGCTCAGTAAAAAAATTATTGATTGGTATGAGGAGAATTGCCCAAATTGCCCAAACAAATTTTAATTGATGCTATATTATATTATTCCGAATTGAAAACGAAAAATCTAGTTATTTTCTTTTTATCATATAACCTAAGAATTACCATATTTAAACTCAATGATACATATTATAAAAACATATAGCATATAAATACAATATGAATCAGAAATAGTGTGCATGATGAGTTTAGTGTGAATGTATCCTTTTATGCTGAATCTTGATTCGGTTTTGATAAATAAAAGATTGGTTTATATTGGTTTTTTATATGGTTATAAACTATTTTTTGACTTTTCCTTAAAAAATAAATTAATAAAACAAATACACGGGCTTTAACGGGCCAGTATAAGCCCGCCAAACTTTTCTTGATCGATTTTGTTTCATTTTTGTTGATTTGGTCTGGTCTATGATCCAAGAAAATCCCAAACATTTCCTTATACTCAAGAGAACTGGGAGAGGAATTTCCCAAGAGACATATTGATTGAACCCACTTTGCGTCACAAAAAAATATTAAGGCCCAACAATTTATTAGTACACACCATATGATAATATTATTACTTATGAAAAAAAAATTATGATGTATTTATCAGAAAAGAAGAGTCTGGAATGGTGTAATTTCCTCTTACATTCAAAAATGCTTTAAATGACAAAAATACTAGTATTGAAAAAAAGGACACTTTAAATCTGCAGGTGAAACGACAAAGTTTGAAAAAGAATATTAACAATGATGAGGTCTTCTCCGAGGGGCAACCTTAAACTTTTCTTGTAATGGCATTGTGAACACATACCCTCACAACACACAAATTTGATTTTATTAAACTTAAAAGACAGATATCATGATGAACTAGATTACTTGGCTTCACGAGTTTTAAACAATTTTGGACCCACCCACTAATCGATCTATGGTTAGATAAACTATGATATTTCAAATAGCTTATCACTGTTTTACACTTTAAACTTTAGAAAGAAGAAATATATATGGCTATGCAATTTCAAACTATTGTCGTCATCACTTGATTGCTGTACCTTTGCTTCAATGTGTATCGTCGGAACCGAAACCATCCACCAATATGTCTCCAAAAATTATACTCCCAATCTTCCTTAATGTACAATGTTTAAGTTTTTTTTTTTTAATGTTCCTAAATATACAACATTTTAGATTTTTAAGGTACTTTTTGTTAATTAATGATAATAAACTAAAATTTTCAAGAACTTAAAATATTTAAATTCTTTAATTAATATTGGTTAATATTTATTTAAATGTAGCAAAAAAAATAATGCATTACTAATTAAATAATAAGTATTTTTTAATTTACGTGAAACCCCTAAAACATAATATAACAAAGAACATAAATTGTTTTGACTTTTGCGTTTCACAAGCAAATTGAATCAATGTTTTTTTAAAATAGTGGTTCTCTTCTATTCTGTTTCTTTTCAATTGTTGGTGACGGATCCAAGTGATCCTTCTCACTGAGATGTCTTTCTTCCTTTGCGACGGCTATGGCGATTCGTAATCGGTTGTTAAACCGTTTTATCCTTCCCTTATGGGGTATGTTGATTCTAACTATTGTTGGTAAGGTGGGTAATTTAATAGAAATTATCCGCTTTCTGCCATTTATCTCCATGCTGGTTCAGTGTGATGATCAATTTTATAATTCAACAGCAATATATACGGTGGTTGTGTTCTAGTCATAACCGCCTTACTATTGAAATAACCACCATGAAAACCACTATGGAGGAGAAGACAATTTGGAGTGGAAGATCTAAGCCCTTTGTTATATGGCGATATTCGTATAATCGTTGAAAATTGGCAATTCTAAATTTTAATTTGATCGAAACAATCAGTAAATTGGGTTTTTAATCGAAGAAAATCTTTAGATCTAAATTGGAGATTGGCCAATGCAATACAACTTTGGGTAATTGTCGAAGACGTAGATCGCATCAGATCGAATGCAAATCTGAAGAAAGTTAATAACAGAGTCGATACTCTATTTGTTTCTTTTGTTTTATTGTTCTTTCAAAACCTTATTTGTTTTACTCTTTATTATTTTCTGTATTTTCTTTGTATTTGTAACTTTTATTGTATAAATAAAGATTAAGATGTTAAAAAAAAAAATAACAGAAATAGTACGTTTAAATTTTTTGCATCCTATTTTCTTAAGCGACATGGATTGTTTCTTAAAGCTCAAGATGTACTAATTATCATACAGTATCAGTATGTTCGGTAATCATAGCACGCACATGCATATATACAACACTCAATACTCAATAGCAACTGTGGAGTACATATATAGAGAAACACATCGAAATTTGGAAATCTGATATAATAAAAAGAAACAGTTTTACCAATATAAAAAATTTAAAGCGTTTACTATACGTCTAACAAATAAACGCTTTATATCATAGAATCACTAAATGTTTAACTCTTTATCAAGCGACCGATTTTCTCACATTTGTTATCTTTTTTTACCTAACTGAAAAAAAATTACAAGAGTGTAAGAAAATGTTCACTCACATAAAAGTACTCAACTTACTCAACTTACTTTTATCAAAACATATATATTTATAGAATAAAAACAAATGATCACCTGAGCAGGAGTATCAATAGTAAAATATATCAAGACATAATTACGTATAAGTGGTTATAATTAACCACAGTGTTTGTCCGACAAACTCGACCCGACCACAATTTAATATCCTTGCGAAAGAAGCTTACTCACACTGTTACACATGAACCTTATTCAATTAAGTGATTAACTAAATTCAACCATTTTATTATGTACCAACATACACCACACAAATGTATAGAAAATCAATATAGTATAAAATTATAAAGTATACAAAAGAAAAAGAGAACAAAATACGATCGACTTCTCTTTTTTTCTTCTCTCATGATCTTTCCCACGCTTTCACGCTTTGCTTCTAATTTATTTATATTTGTTCTTTTTTGAAAAAAAACACACAATTCGATCACTCTTTTTCCTTTTTGCTGTATCAGACTCAGAAAACTTCTCCTCTCCCTAAATTGTCAGAAAAAAAAAATAAATAAATAATTCAAAGCATTTGAATCTCTGTTTTTCTCCTCTCACAACATTCATTCAGAGATTCAAGCTCTGTATCAATGGAAACATTGAAGAAGAATCCGTCTATAAGAAGAAAAAGCAGGTTAGCGAGAACATTCCAGAAGGTATGCAGCCTGAGGTCGACGTCGACGAAGGTTTCGTCCAGCAACGGAATCGGTATCTGTATGTTGAAGTCACAGAAGCCAAACTTGGAAGATGAAGATGATGATGATGATGGAGATTCCGTCTTCGATCTGAAGAGTACTTCGAGCAGCAGGAGTGGAGAGACTAAGGTGCGAGAGCGGCAGAGAGCGGTTTTAGAAGCGGTGGTTGCGAAGATTTTCGCCAGCACGACCACCATTAAAGCCGCGTACGCAGAGCTTCAAATGGCGCAGCGTCCGTACGACAACGCCGCGATACAGGCGGCGGATACGGCGGTGGTCGAGGAGCTTAGGGCGTTGTCTGAGCTGAAGCGGAATTTTCTGAGGAAGGAGCTGAATCTGTCCCCGCAGGTGGCGATTATGCTGGCTGAGATCCAGGAGCAACAGAGCTTGATGAGGACGTACGAAATCACGATTAAGAAGCTCGAATCGGAAGTTACAGAGAAGCAATCCCAAATCGATTCCCTGAAGACGAATTTCGAAGAAAACTCGGCGTTCAACAAATCGCTGGAGAAGAAACTCACGGCGAGTGGATCGATTTCTCTGTTTGATAACATTCAGTTTTCGAATTTGAATTTAAGCCACTTCGTTCAGATTCTAGGTTTCACGTTGAGATCCGTACGGAGCTTCGTCAAATCGATAGTGAAGGAAATGGAATCGGCGAGCTGGGATCTCGACGCCGCCGCTTCCGCCGCCGTATCGATAACCGTCCGAAACGCCTCCACCGTGTTCGCTCGGCCAAGCCACCGTTGCTTCGCGTTCGAATCTTTCGTCTGTGGGAAAATGCTGGAGAATTTCGAATCTCCCAATTTCTCGTTACCAAACGTCGACGAGAAACCGAGCCGTGAGCAATTCTTCAACCTAAGATCCGTCGACCCGCTCCAGTACTTGACCCGGAACCCGAGTTCCTCCTTTGCGAGGTTCACGTTACACAAGTACTTGAGCGTTGTACACGCAAAGATGGAGTGCTCCTTCTTCGAGAACTTGAACCAGAGGAAGCTGGTTAACTCGGGCGGGTTTCCGGATTCGGGTTTCTTCGCGACGTTCTGTGAGATGTCTAAACGGATCTGGCTTCTACACTTCTTAGCGTTTTGTCTCAGTGAAAACGTCACGGTGTTTCAGGTCAAAAGAGGTAGTAGATTCTCTCAAGTTTACATGGAGAGTGTGAAATCAGGCGACGAGTCTCTCTTCTCCGGCGATAATGAAGATATCCGGGTCGGATTCACGGTTGTTCCTGGGTTTAAAATCGGCGGTAACATGATACAAAGCCAGGTTTACTTAACTCCAACAACCGGTTTTCCTCCGCCGGTTACTTCGTGAGAAGAAAAGACAATAAATACAAACAGAAACCAGAAGAAAATTTTCAAGCGGTCGTTGTGACACGCGCCGGCAAAGAAAAAAAAGCGGTGGCGCGTGTAAAAGGAATGGGGTGGGACATGATTCCGTGGTGGCAGCAGGACTGGCATGTGGGACCTGTTTTAAAAGAGTAAGAGAATGCGACGGAGACAGAAAATGGCCCGAGGGACAATCATCATCAAAATAGTTTAGTGACAGAAAACAGAAAATGTTATATGAGAACTCTTTTTAAAGTTTTAGATTAATACAGCTTAAATTAGGTGGCATGGAAGAAGAAGAAGAAATATTCTGTGTTTTTATTTTTACGTATAAGTTTTGTTACATAACTGATATATTATAACAGCTTAAATTAGGTGGCATGAACGAAGAAGAAGAAATATTTTGTGTTTTTATTTTTACGTATAAGTTTTGTTACATAACTGATATATTATAATGTATCGTGTGTAAATATTTTTTAAACTAAAAAGAAGAAGTAGGTTATAATTATGACAAAAATTTGTGGAGTGGCTTGAAAAATAAGTCTAGGATCGGGTTTTATAGTCAAATATTTGCGCCGGAGCAGCTTTATATGACTTGGCTAATTTTGTATGATCACTTTAGCGATGCGAGTTTTATTAAAGATTCATACTCCTGTAATCAAATATAATTTGTGTGTGTGTGTTGAATGGTATGCGTGAGCTTAAGAAATTAGAAAACGTGTAGATAATGAACGGAGAGGGGTGTGAAATCTAAAGAAATGGTTTGGGCAGGTGAGTGAGACAGATCTGTGCGACGTAAGACAATCAATCTAGTGAGATAGAAATAGACCAATAAGAGAGTCCCACACACACGACCTATTTGGAAATCTAACTTGTTAGGCAACAATTAAATGCCGTTGTATAAATTTAATTCGTTTATATTTAATATAGATGTATGCGGGTTGGTCTGGCATTAATTAATAATGATAAAGAAATTAAATGAAAAACAGAAAAAGACGATGAAAATTGGAGATCAATTCTCATTTAATACACATTTTAATTATTGTAGTAGATCTAATTAGTTGGGTATTTGATCTAAGATAAATTGATCCTGCATAAAGTTATGGGCCTGCCAATTATTCATGAAACCATATATAGTGGGTTCAAACTACTGCACCAAGATAGACTTTCAAAAGTTTAAATAATGGGCCTGACCATCTTGTTGGATATTAGTTCATTAGTTAGCCTTGTTTTTACATCGAACAATACGGCTATAAAAAAAAAAAAAACATCAAAGTAATAAGGTTTTTATATCATGAAATTATTGTATAAAGTTTTAAATTTGAATACTAATAAATATGCACTCAGGTTTAGATGAATCAAAACTCAAAGTTACATCTTTATAATATTAATTGAAAAGTACAGTGTAATATTTGCATACAAAAATAGGAATAAGAATAAAAGAAAAAAACTGTTTGGATATAAAAATAATAACTTAAAACAAACCGACGAATGGTTCAGTCAAACTAGAAATCGAATATATTGATTAGTTGATCGGGTCGGAAACTTAAAACCAGTGTTGAAAAAAGCGGTCTAGGCGGCCGCCTAGGCGGAGCTTACCCGATTGGATTTCATGTAAATCGCCCTGATTAAGCGGATATCTCATTCAGCGGTTATTAGGCGGATATAGGCGGTTTAAAGCGGTTATTAGGCGGATATAGGCGGTTTAAAGCGGTTACTAGGCGGATATAGGCGGTTTAAGCGGGTTAGGCAGATTTAGTTTTTTTTTTTAAATGTTTAATTTAACTTTTCTATTATAGTTGGATCATTTTATTGAAATTATTTTATGATATATATTTAATATTTATATATTTTATTAATATTAAAAAAACGCATAAACCGCCTACAAAATCGCATAGGCCCCGATTAGGCGTTCTAGGCACTAGGCTAAGGGTCACTGCCTGCTTAGCACCTACCGCTTTTTTTAACACTGCTTAAAACAAACCGGCAGATGATTCAGTCAAATTAAAAATCAAATCTGTTAATTGATCGAATCGGATACCAAAACAAAACAAAAATGAAAATATATAAACATAACCCCACACAGTCAAATCAGAAATCGGATATGTTAATTGATCAAGTAAGGTAACAAAACAAAACTAAACATACTAAACATAAAAAAAACATAACTCAGTAAAGACTTACTTATACTTTTATATGTAACTTAGTTATACTTTTATATATAAAGACTAAAACCCATCATGGCCCATGCATAACCTTTTAAAACTTTTATGTCAAAGTCAATAATTTGTAAACGAGTTTGTGGTCATGAATCGGAAAGATTACTATCTATAAACTAGAACATATATACTAACGAGAAATGACTCTAATTCACTAAATATGTTTGGTGTTTCAGACGATTTTTACATAATCCGTTAGCTCAAAATGTTCAGTTTTATGTGATTTACGACTAGAAATCACGAATTTATGTAAGCTAAGACAAAGAAAAAACAAGAAACGTTTAAGCTGATGTATACAATTTTTTCATTTTTTTCTTCAATTTCCAATTACTTACCCAATGCCAGTTTTAATGGAATAGTGGTAAGTAAATTTTATTCAGACGTTTAATCCAGACTTGTTCAAAATCATTTTTTCTCTAATAAAATGATATTGGTAAGTAATTATATATATATAATTATCATGTAATTAACCTGATTTGAAAGTTGAAACCCTTAAAATTTTATACTTAAAATAATATCGCAAAATTGAATAATTTATTGATAGAACACCTTTACTAGTATGAGTATAATTCTAATCAAATTAGTTTGTAAGACAGCAACACTGAAGACTTTCTACGCTAGGATTAGGTGGTATACACAGAGCATTTTCAGGTTTGCCTCCACATATCGAAACAATTGCTCATTTGCCACAAATTAGCAACCCGTGGCCAATTTGCTATATTCAGAAAATTAATTTCTTTTTTAATTAGTTTTAAATCGAAAAATAAGTAAAAGACATGAGAACTAAAGCAAACTTGAAGTATTTACGAATCCAACCAGGGTATTATCCGACAACCGCAAACCCGACCCGACCGCATTGGATATTAACAGAAAAAATCCCTAAATTCACCGTATCCTTCGGTGAAATTTTGAAATCAGTAACGTTTCATTGAGTTTCGAAATTTCGAGTGGAAGAAAGGAGCGAAGAAAGAAGAAAGCGAGATTGGAGAGAACAATCAATCGGAATCGAGCAATGGTGAAGTTGAGAAACAGCAAAAAAACGTCGAAATTATCGGAGCAGATAGAACCCGCTGCTCCGACCAAACAGTCGGAGCCAACAGAAGCGGCGGAAGCGAGAAAAAGGATGGAGGCGACAGAAGCGACAGAAGCGGTGGAAACCGAAGTTCTTCCGAGTCCTTCAAACGAAGAAGCAAATCCCGAACCAAAAAAATTGCAATCTGAGGAGAAGATGAACTCAGAGGAAGAAGAAATAGAGGATGAATCGGAAAAAGAGGAAGAGGAAGAAGAAACAGAAAAAGATGATGAATCAGATAAAGAGGAAGAGGAAGAAGAAGAAAAAGAGGAAGAAGACGAGGAAGAGGCGTCGGGTGAGGATTTGTCTGGTGACGAAGTGGAGAATAAGGTATTGTATCTTGCTTATTTATTACATAAACTTTGAGATTGATAATGGAGAGGAGAATGAAGATTGAGCATGGATAAATTTGAGTAGGTAGTATATTAGGTAATAATATATTCGAGTAGGTTCAACTACGTTCAAATATGTTACATTGAACAGTTATTGCTAAGTTCAACTGGATATGTTGGGTACAACTACGTATATTAAGATTCAAATAAGGTTGAATCGGTTAATTAAATTTATTTGTTTGAACCTGCAGGATGATGAGGGTGATGATGAGGATGATGATGATGATGAGGATGATGGTGAGGAACCTCCGCAGGAAGAAGCTCCTCAAACAGAAGAAACCCCGCAGGAAGAAGCTTCTCAAGCTATGCCTTCAGAAGCACATGTCCATTGTTCTGCACCTTGCCTGGTAATGTACACTACATGTTAACTTTAATTACCACATTGTAGCTAATGGTTTGAATTAAGTTCAACTAGGTTCGACTAGGTTCAACTACATGTTAACTTTAAATACCACATTGTTTGACTTGGCTGCAGGTTGATGATGAATATATACCACTGCAACCAGAGAAGTTTTACTTTCGTCCAGAGCAATATAGAAAAACTTGCAAGATATCAACGAGGTGTTACGTGAAACAAACGGTGCAAGACATCAAGAAAATTCCTGAGGCGTTGGAATGGTTCTCGAGTCATCCTCAGTTTAAGCATATCTTCCATATGCCTGTGGAGAATAACCGTAAATCACAAGGAGTCTGGATGCTTCTTTTGCACCTAGCTTATACTGATAATGAGAGAGAGCTATGGTTTGTGGTTAATGGAGTACCTATTAGGTACTCCATGAAGGAGCATGCGCTGTTGAGTGGATTAGATTGCCATGACTACCCTAGCAACTATGGGGAGTTGAAGGATAAGGATGTAGGTGATTTCAAGTTTGTGGAAAAGTGGTTCAAGAGGAAAAAAAATATTACGATAGCCGATGTGAAGAAGAAACTATCGGGAATGAAAGGAGCTGTTAACAAGAAGAAGATGGCTGCGCTCTATTTCTTAACCAATGTCTTGAAAGCGAAGTCCAAAGTTCAAGGAAACATAGAGCCCTTCTTTCTTAAAGTTGTGGATGATTTGGAGTTGTGTGAAAAATTTCCTTGGGGCCGTTACACCTATGATGATTGTCTCGATGAAGTAAAGAAAATAACAAAGAAGTTCAAGAGGGGCATTGTGAAGGAGAACGATTCATGGACCTTTTCTGGTTTCATTCTTCCTATTGAGGTAATTATTTTCCTTAGATGTCGTATTAAAGTAATAATATTATGGGTTTAGGGTGGTGATATTGTAATACTTTCTCTGCATAGGCTTTTGCGTATGAGAGTATTCCTGTGCTTGGGCGAACCTTTCGTATAGCTGTTGATGCAGAGAATGACTGTCCAAGGTTGTGCAAACACATGTTCAAAGAGACTCACATGAAAGGTTATCCATTGGATGACATAAACGAAGCGATTGGGAGCACTAGGGTGAGTTTTTGTCATCATTTATTGTACTGTCTTGTATATTAATTGAGTGAGCCTGATATTTGAATGTATTTTATGTTTTCGTAATCTCAGGATATCATTAGTATCTTGGAACCAACCTCAGATGAGGAAGCTCTTCTGGAGCGCATCATAGACCGTCATTGTGATGATGGGATAGGCTTTATGGACCCTCTAGTTGAACTTTGGAGAGACCATTTAATCGTGCAGAAGAAAAAGATATGGTGGGAGTCTTTGTACGAGATGGACTTGGCCGGTAGAGGTATCACTGAGGGAATAAATGAAGTACCGAGAGAGGCATCTGAAACCGGTGGATCACAACACGAGCTGATGGAAGCGATGAAGGGATTGATCAAGGAAGCAATCGAGAAGATGGAAAAGAAGATGGATGATATTGCATAGGAGATTAAGGCAATGGTTGGTGATTTGGATGAGAGGCTTGACGTGGTTGAGTGTTATGTCAGCGAGCAACGAAGAAATAAAGCTCATGATATAGGAGGAGCGAGTACTTCAGCTCTAAGTCCTACTCCTGCCACTGAGAAGGATGAGTCTGAGGCGGCTGAGGAGAAGGATGAGTCTGAGGCGGCTGAGGAGAAGGATGAGTCTGAGGCGGATGAGGAGAAGGATGAGTCTGAGGCAGCTGAAGAGATGGAGGAAGAGAATGAGCCGGAGGTTCGTAATGAGCCTCAAAAAAAAAAACAGAAAACAATTGCAGTTGAGAAAAACGTGCGGCCTAAGAGGAAATTTAGACCTGCATCCTCAAAGTGCAGTCCTTTTTTGGTTTTGGAGGAAAAAAAGAAGAAGAGGAAGGCTGCAAGCAAAGGAGGAAAACCGAGGAAGAAGAGGTGAATAACCTATGTTGGTGGTGTTTTTTGGTATTGTATAAACTATGTTTCTTATGGTACAACTAAGTTTCTTGGTATTGTATTTTGGTACAACTATGTTTCTCAGCGTATTGGGAACTTTTGATATTTTGGGTACAACTAAGTTTTTAGTAGTTCAACTATGTATTATTTCGACTCAGTTTTAGTATTTTTTGTACAACTCAGTTTGCACTGGTTTGAGTCAATATGAACTTACACAATAAACAACATAAACATTAGATATTTCATTTAGTTAGGAAAAACAGAGGCCTACCACAACTTAAAGAAGACCTCTTGCAAAGTTTGAAAAACAGAGGTCTTCATCCGCAGTTTGAAAAACACCAAGGAAGAGAACAAATGTAGCAAGCACAAATGTAATCTCCGCAGTCCTGTGCTTCTTGTTCATATCACCAACCAACACCTCCATCTTCGCAAAATCCTCTTTCATCTTCACAATATTCTTCTCCACATCCTCCTTCAGATCACGGGTTGCCTTTTCCGCCACACACAGGTCGGTCCACATGACACTTATCTCTTTAATTGCTTCTTCCGCTTTTCCAAAGTTGCGGGCTTCCTCCGTCAAACATGTAATGTCAGCGCGCAACATTTGAATTTCATCTTCGACACAATTATCCCACCATTTGCGAATCTGATACCCATCTTGCTACAACATCATATGGTAACAACATCAAGTTCTAAACTTTGTGATATCAATATCAACATTATCATCAACATGAAAATTCTGAAAAAAAACTCACATCACGGCGGCGGCAAGTGAATAATCTCCTTTCTTGATCCTCTCCGTTGTTAGTCGTCTCAAGAAAAACGTCTCCACCGCAGTAACACTGTTTGGGTATTCCGTGACGACCCATTCCCTTGTAACAATGATTCAGATACGAGAGGAATCGAAGAGATGAATCGAAAAGAGAGAGATAGTGAGAGCGACAATAAGAACCCTAGAAATCAATTTGGGGAAATCTGATTGAGTTTAAATAAAAATTGCGGTGGAACAGAAAAAAACAATACTTTTCCCGCCGCAATAAAAATTAAAATTTTGCAATTTTTGAGAAAAAATGGTAATAGTTGGATTTTAATAGTTGTACTCAAGCTATTCGTTGAACCAAAGACAACTATCAGAGAGTAATGATATGTAACTAAAGACAACCATCAACGATAAACATAAAATACCATAAGACAACAATCAGAGAGTAACGATATGTAACTAAAGACACCCATCAACAATAAACATAAAATAGCATAAGTTAAGTTATACATAAACAGAAAAAGAGTTTAGAGTTCTTAGAAGTAGTGAAGGAAAGCAGGAAAATACGATTACATATCCAATGAAGGAAGGACATAACTCCCATTTAAAAAGGTGGAAACCGAAGTTCTTAATGAAGCATGTTCTGGTTAAGGATCCTATACATAAGAAAAAAGAATTTCGTTAAACAATTATATTTCGAGAAAAATTGCAAGAAAATGATGTTGGTAATATAAGTTATGTTACCTTTGTTTCATCTCTTCAACCTCAGGTATGTTTGGATCGAAGAAATTAAAACCTAGACAATCCCCCTCCATCAACTACGATGAACTCCCCTATTTCCGAATTACATAGTATTGTAAGAAAAATAAGCTTCAAGATGGAAAATAATGACTTCTGTAAATAACAAAACACTCACGGTTTGAGCGTGCAACTCTCCATTCACTTAGAACGCAGATCAGAGGTTGAGAAGCGTTATCTTTCCATTTCTGGTACAACTCCGCTGCCAAATCTTCATAGGCAATGCAGTAAAGTTCGGTGTTCCTGGTATATAAGAAATTAATGTTAATGTTAGCGTAAGTGGTATCTAAACTTCAGAAATTAATAATCACCTCAAGTTCCTCAGATGGAAGGGAAGGGATCTTCTCTCCTCAAGATTCCTGTAAGGAGGTGATAGTTTTCCCATGTAACTAATAACTCCGATAAAATCTGCAATAATAGGTTGTCCAATATTTTAGTTCCAAGATAAATAAAAGGGTTTTGTGCAAAAAAACCCTTCAACTAAATTTTTTTTGCAAATTAAACCCTCAATTATATTACGTGCAAGTCAATCCCCTAAACTCCAAAGTCACCCGCAATATAGCCCCTGGCTATATTTGTCACAAAATTTAACATATTTTCTGCAAAAAAACCCGCGAACTATTATTTTTTTGCAAATTTAACCCTCAACTTAAAAAACACACAAATCAAACATACAAATAAGAAGATGTCATTTTTGTAATTTTTACTCGTTACATAAAATATTCTGTAATTTTTTTTGTCATTTAAAATATTTTAACTATATTTATTGAAAATAATTTAAACAAAAAAAATCATCAATCTCACTTCTCTCTTTGGCCTCTACCATTACGAGTCATGAGTAAGTTGATTTTCTTCTTGATCTCATTAGGTTTAAAATAAGTTGTTTTGTTTGTTGATATTTATGTTTATATTTTGGTGTATGTACAAAAAGAATTTGTGTGATTTTGAAATTAATTTAGAAAAGTTTATTGGTTTATGTATATTTATGGATTTACAAATTCTAGCTAAAATTCCCCTTTATTAGATTAATGATTTTAAAATCTTTGTCAAACCCGCCTCCCCTTCCCCCCCTAAATTAATTTCAAAATCATCGATTTTTTAAATTTTAAAAATATAGTATTTTAAATTTTCAATTTTAAAACTACTATTTTAAAATATTATAGTTTTAGGGAATCATCGATGGGTCAAAATTGAAAGGTTATGGTAGTAGGCTTTCTTAGAGACCCTTTTACCCGAAAAAGGTCCAAGATGTTATGGCCTGGGATATTACATTAATCTGCAAGTTGAATGAACAAATTAGTTCGTGTGACCCGTGTTGGGGTCGGATTCCACCCCGAGATCGTCATTTGGATTGGACAAATGGAGGAAGACCGAGTTAGACCGCACCAGCCGAACCGCACCAAACCGGGCCGAGCTGGGCGTCAAACCAAAGGCCAGCCGGAAACTCCTTAATGGGCCGAACCAACATCCGACGAAGCGATTAGAGCCGAGGCCCATCAAAGACTTTCCTTGAACTGAAATCGGCGCGAGCCATAAAGGAAAGTTTACATTTTTGCGGAGGCGGCGCGAGCAGAAAAGGAAAGTTTACATTTTGGCGTAAAGTCGGTTGTAAAAGTCGGTTCCTATTCTCTTATAAATAGGAACCGATAGTCATTATTTAGAGGGGACTTTTGGACACACCTAAAAGGCACACGCCACACATATTGTAGCTCGCTCAACAGCTAAATAAAATAACCATCATTTGGATCGACTCTTGTGTTTACTTACGAAATTCTCGGCTCTCCCTAAAAACATTAAGAATACCGTAGTGCAGTTTCGGCTCGCACAACCCGTCCAAAATTATCATTGCCTTGACCCATTATAAGACTTTCTTAAGACCCTTTTAAAACGCCAAATGGTCGGAAAAGTTTAGGGGGGTTTATTGTATCAATGATTTGGAGTTATTTGGATAAATCCAAATCTATGAAGTTTTAAGAGGATTTGGAAAATCTCACCTCATAAGGTGGTATTTGGATTCTTTTGTTTTTAACTAGAAAATCTCTCACAAATCCCTCAAAACAGTTTTTATTAGTGAAATCCTAATTTTCCAATAAGAAGAGATTTTAAGGAATTTGTACAAATGATTAGTTCAATAACCTTGGATTGTTAGTGATTTTTATAAATACTAGATCCAATAAGAGGTGATTTGGAAAAAAAAACAAATCCTCTTAAATCATCAATCCAATAACCCCCCCTTAGTGTTGGCTTTGCACACATTTCACTCATTGTTTTTCAAACAGCTCGAAATATACTAGTTATATGAAAATCATCAATGATTTCATTTAGTATTTAGAAACCATTGAATAAATAGGAGGGAGGGGGTTGACAAAGATTTTAAAATCATTAATCTAATAAAGGGGGATTTTAGCTAGGATTTGTAAATCCATCAAAATATATGAACCAATAAACCCCCATAAATTAATTTCAAAATTACACAAATTCTTTTTGTACATACACCAAAAGATAAACATAAATATCAACAAACAAAACAACTTATTTTAAACCTAATGAGATCAAGAAGAAAATCAATTTACTCACGATAAAATTAATCGAGAGAAAGACTCGTAATGCTACAGGCCAAAGAAAGAAGTGAGATTGATGATTTTTTTTTGTTTAAATTATTTTCAATAAATATAGTTAAAATATTTTAAATGGCAAAAAAAAAATTACAGAATATTTTATGTAACGAGTAAAAATTACAAAAATGACATCTTCTTATTTGTATGTTTGATTTGTGTGTTTTTTAAGTTGAAGGTTAAATTTGCAAAAAAAAAATAGTTCGCAGGTTTTTTTGCAGAAAACATTTTAAATTTTGTGACAAATATAGCCAGGGGTTATATTGCGGGTGACTTTGGAGTTCAGGGGATTGACTTGCACGTAATATAATTGAGGGTTTAATTTGCAAAAAAAAATTAGTTGGAGGGTTTTTTTGCACAAAACCCTAAATAAAACAAAAGACACAAGATTTTGTAAAGCATACCAACGGGATAGTTAACATCATGCCTCCCAGAGATGACTCTTTCAAAGCTGCAAAATTGGAAGAAATGGTTGTCCGAGAGAGGTTGAATCGGCAGAACAACTGTTTCATGTCTCAGGATAATCATGTAAATGTGGTCAGCGACCATGAATTGGGAGTTGTTCCAATTGTCATTCGAGATCTGGAATTTGGTAATCTCCCACCATTCTCCTTCTGGTAAGGCAATCCGGAAATGATGATAGTTGGTCTTGTTAACAGTTGCATGCATTTTTGTTCCCTATAAAATCAAATGGCTTCATATATTAAAGATCTAGTAGAGAATCGCATTTATGCGAAAATTTTCAAATCAATCATCAGTAAGTAAGAAAAAATCTATTCAATTGAACTCCATAGAACTTACTTCCTCGTCGACGAAGATGAAATCCATTGCGCTGTTGCCCTCGGAATCCATTGCTAACACTTTAACCCTGATCATCGATGGACCGGTCCACGGGAAAAGCTGTTTTAGAAATCTGTATGTGGCCATACTCAAGATGATAATACTCAAGGTTTGAGTTTGTGAGAAGTTGTGTTCTTTGAGAAGTAAATATTGGTACTATATAGTGTGAGTTTGTGAGAAGTTGTGTTCTTTCAATTAATTTCTTTTTCCAATCTAATTTACTTTAAATGGTTATTCATGTATCAGGTAGCGTAAGAGCTCTCATCATTTCCGTTTTGATAAAAATGTCCATGATGACAGATTACGAATCGACTCTTTGAAAAGTAACACACCTTTCCAAAATATTTGTCAGAAAATATCACCATAACCTTTCCTAACCTTCTCCATCTACTCATTACATTGATAAAATAAACTTCTTAATATATCTATACATTTTAATCGTATTCTTTCAACCAGTCCTCGTATTTGTTTCACTGATTTCCAAAGCAAAAACTAAAACTCTAACACTAATCAATTTTAATAATCAAGACAAGTTGCAAGACAGATAATCACAAACAGGACGAGATGAGATGGTCAAAAAGGGCTACTTTGAAACTATCAATCAAATGGCTACTTAGACCAGACAAATAACCATAACAACTATCAATCAAACGAAAGTTTCATTGAAATACCCAAATCGAAGCGAGAAGATGGACCACCAATTCGAGGGAAATCGAGCATGAGACTTCAACAAAAGAGGAAGAATCCAGGGAAGACAAAATAAAGAAATTGATTTTCCAGGGACACATTTACCATAGGAGAAAACGAAGATCGAAGAGAGAAGATGCGAGAGAAGAAAAAATAAAGAATTCGATTTCAGCAAAATAATACTTGGTCCCAAAATTGATTTTCAGCAAAATTGATTCGTGTTTTTTAATAAAAATTGCGGCCGAAAAAAAAAACTATTAAAAAAAGTGAATAAGATTCCCGGTTACTTTTCCCGCCGACGGCAAAATTAAAATTTTGCAATTTTCGGGAAAAAATGGTCATAGTTGAACTCAAGCTATTCGTTGAACCTAAATTAGTCATAGTTGTACATTCACGAGTTTTGGGTTTTTATAGTAGAACCAACCCAGATTGTGTAATGGTAAAGTTGAACCAATGATAGTTCATCTTATTTTGTCATTGCAAACATGTTTGAGAAATTTTTTTAAACAAAACTCGCTTTCTTCTTAATTTGTTTCACATCATCGACACATTACCTATATGTACCATATATTGTATAGGGTGCTTCATGACTAACATGCTTATCTAGTAGTATAATGTTTTTTTTTTAATCAATTTTTGTTCTTTCTATCAAATAATTAGACATAAATATGTAATTTTCTTATTTAATTCCTCTACGTTGCATATCATAAATCTATTCACTAAGCATTTGCCGGTCATATATAATTTGAGCCGTATAGTCGAACCTATGGGAGCTAGTTGTACCAAATGTACTTGAAACCAAAATACGTCCACATTCAGACGTCTAATTGAGTATTCATCATTTATTGTACTGTCTTGTACTCCCTCTGTTCCACTATATTTGATGTTTAAGGTTTTTCACAAATATTAAGAATCATTTAATGTTTTCTTTTCATATCAACAACTTTTCTAATAGTATTAACCAATAGTAATTGAAGTATTCAATTAATTTTAATTATTTTTTCTTGAAGTTTGGAAAAAGTAGCATTTATTAATAAAAAGTAACCTTAAAAATCTTGAACATCAAATAATAAGAAACAAAAGAAAAATCTTAAACATCAAATATTAAGGAACAGAGGGAGTATATATTAATTGAGTGAGCCTGATATTTGAATGTATTTTATGTTTTCATAATTTTATGTTTTATTTTATGTATTTTATGTTTCTTATGGTACAACTATGTTTATTATCGTGTTGAGAACTTATGGTATTTTGGGTACAACTATGTTTCGAGTAGTTGAACTACGTATTGGTTAATTTGCCACATTTGCAAGTTGAACTCGATATTACAGACACCATGAACTGGAATAACATTGGAATACCATTAATTTAACAGAGGTCTTTAAATGAAAGTTGTTACATAAACCAACTTAAAAACAAAGCAAGAAGAAGAAAAAGTGCAGCAATCACAAACGTGCTCTCCACAGCTTTGTACTTCTTGTTGACGTCACCAATCAACAATTCTAGCCTTTTAATCTCCGCTTTACTCTCTTCGTGTTCTTCCTGCACGTCCGAAATCCGTTTCTCCGCACTACGCAAGTCCATTCCGACACGGTGGTGAGTTTGAAGACTCTCAACCTCCCCAAATACCCGCTTAATGTCAGAGTGAATGATTTCAAGCTCATCTTCAATCACATGATCCCCCCACTTCCAAATATGATAACCCGGATTCTACAATCGTAAACAACAAAGTGCCAACATTAGACTAAACCCTAAATACCAAGGAATTCGCAACTAACCCTCAATACCAAGGTCACATTCTCAACTAACCGCTTGGAATTCGCAGGTGAAGAATCTTCTCCCACGGTCTTCTTCGATGCAAGACGTTTCCCGAACGACCTTGCCACCGCAGTAACAGTTGGTGGGCATACCATATTCGCCATCTCCAATAAGAACTTCGTCGAGGGAGTATGAAGAGGAGGACGAGGTTGCAACCCAACTGTGAGGTCCCGTCTCTGAAAATTGAAGAGAGGAAGCGAATAGAGGAAATGAAAGGAGGAATCGAAGAGAGGAAGCGAAATTGAAGAGAGAAATTGAGAGGAGAGAGTGGTATGAACCCTAGAAACCTAGGAATGGTAAAGTAACAATGTCGACTATTTCGTTCTTCTTAAGCGGCGGAAAAAAAAAAAAAAAAGAAATAAAGCAATTAAAACCAGAAAAAAAGTTCTCTTAAAAGAGGTGTTATTGAATTGGGATTTTTATGTGTTTTAATGTAGTTTAATTATGATGTATTTTGTTGGGTTTTGATGAATTTATCACAATTCACGGGGAAGGATTTTAAAACACAAGACAAAACCCATCAATACATACTAGATCCAGTTGTACTAGATCCAGTACATACTCGAACCTGGTAGAACCCATCAATAAAAACTTCAAATAAAATGTTCAAACATAGTTCACCAGAATTATTCAAACATAGTTCTAACACAAATTACACAACAAAACTCAAACATCACCGGCTCATAGGTTCGAACCAATCACCCAAATTCTTGTAACGATTACACTTGTTACTCGTTTTCTTCTTCTTTTTTTGACTTTCTCCTTCTGATCGATGCCGTCCTTCTTTGTTTCTTCCCCTTTTTGCCGTGTAATCAGGAGGGTATGCGAACAATTTCATTACATCCTCAGGAATACTCCAAACAGAGACATGTGGCACTGTATAGATTGTTTTCACATATGCTTGTGACCACGTCTCAACCAAGTAGTATTTGGAGCACATATCATATATAGAAAGAGTCGACGTTCTTCCATCCTTCTTTATTTTTGCCATGACTGCGGCAATTGCATGAACACAAGGATACTTGTCTATGTCAAACATTCTGCACATGCAAGTTCTGCTTGCTAAATCCACAAGGTAGGTCACACCATCTGTTCCAACTACGTCATACTGAAATTCCAGTCCATTTACCTCCCTCACAGTTAAACACTTAGCCACTGGATATCTCTCGTGAAGCAAATTCTCCACATAAGGCACAACGACCTTTGTACATGGCATTGAAGCGCACTCGTTCCTATACTTGTTGGACCAAAAAGCGAATTTCTCTACTATTTTATCAACCATAGGTAAGAGTGACAGCTTTCTATCTTTCCTAAACACACTGTTCATAGATTCACAAGAATTGCTGGTGTCTAAGTTATACTTATCTCCCTCAAAGAAGCACCTTGCCCACCTATCCACATCTGTCTTATCAACCAAAAACTTAGCACACGCAGGGTACCTCTTTGTGAAATCATCAAACTCTTGTCTAAACTCAGACACAATATAAGCATGAGCGCATTGGATAAACTTATCCACAACATCATCTCTCTTCACCCCTTGTTGAGCATGCCCTTTTACGTCCTGTGCCAGATGCCAAATACAGTGTACATGGCGAGCCAATGGATAGACTTTCGACACTCCGTTTATGATGCTTTTATGTCTGTCACTCACAAAAACCAGTTCAGGATCATCTGGTATAACAGCTTTCAGGTTTTCCAGAAACCACGACCAACTAAGATGATTTTCGCTATCAATTATCCCAAAGGCAATAGGGTAATGGTGATGATTAGGATCTTGAGCAGTGGCAAACACAAGCTGTCCACCATATACAGTCTTCAAAAACGTTGCATCCACAACTATCACTTTCCTCATCCATTGAAACCCTTCAATGCTGGCGCCCAAAGCAACAAATAGATACTCGAACCTGTTATCAGCATCTAGTTGCACGTTTGTTTTTGATCCAGGATTTTCCTGCTCCAGCATGTACAGATAAGAAAACAACATCCTATAGCCTTCTTCAGGAGTGCCCCGCACATCACTAACATGTAGTTTTTTTCCTCTCAAGGCAGTAGAGTATGACACGGTGACACCAGCTCTCCGGTGAACAACATCTACAACAGTTTTAGGAACTGGTGTGTCGAATTGACCTGGATAGTCTTCATGCAGAACCGCTGCCATTAATCGTGGGTTGCCTCTTCTTCTACAATTGCTACTACTTTGAACAGCCCGAGAGCATGTATGCTTACTCTTGTATCTTGTGACGCTGAAAAAATCTGATCCAGCTATCTTCGCAGCTCGTATATACCAACTACAGCCTTTGCTCTCCTGAGTGCACTTGAGAATAAGTCGCACTGTATCTGACTTATAAGTGCGGACACCAAAACAGTGCTTATGTGAAGCTCTGTCAACTAAATCTTGCAATGCCTCCTTTGAGGGAAATTGTTGTCTAAGTCAATACCAATACCATCTTCCCATGTTTCAACAAACTGAGATTCTTCTGTATGACGTGAAAGCTCAATATCCTCATCAAACCCATTTAACCCGTCCTCCTTACTATCAGGTTCTGGACGCTCACCATTGCCATCATGTTCTTTGCCATCAGACTCCACCTCTTCGATAAGTGGCTCTTCCATATGTGGCTCTTCGATAAGTGGCTCTTCGATATGTGGCTCCCTCTGTTTTTCTTTTGTTCCTTTCTCCCTGAAAATAGTAACAATACCATCATTCGGTACATCACCTATGCCATTTGGAACCGGCTCCTCCTCATAATTAAAACCAAATGAACTTTCAGCCTCTTTTCTAGACAGGTGCTCGCTCCTATGATTTATTCCCGAATCTTTCATTACCTCCACATGCAAAACCCTCCTAAATCCCAGTTTATCAATTGTCGTTAGATAAGCAAATAGGTCATCATCATCAAAAATGTACATCTCCTCGCATGATTATTTGACATTAGAATGTAACTCAGTTTCAGCAGCGGCTTAGCTCCATCTCTTGCAATCTTCCTGCATATCTTATCTACTACCGCCGAGTACGTAATCTCCTCCAAAGATGAGATCTTGAATGTTATAGCACAAGTGGGATTTTTTGAAACCCATTTCAGTTCCTCTTCTGCATAATGACCTCCGTGGTCGAAAAATATGTTTGTGATGTTCATGCTCATTGTCCCCTGCAAATATAATGCAAATAATCAATTGCCAATTACAAAACATCTCACACTTATACTACGTGTACCAGTTGAACTTTTAGTACCATTATTCTTTAACATGCAGTTGTACCTATATGAACCATTTGAACTTTTAGTACCATTAGTCTTTAACATGCAGTTGTACCTATGTGAACCATGTGACCCACCTAATCAACTAACTCTCATTTGTACCACTCGTACCAGTTGTACCATATCTGCAGGTTCCGATCTAGAAAATGGTATTACGAGTTCAAATTGAGCCCATTCACTGCGATTCACAATCTACAATCGTCATATTTCTTAATCTAACGCATATTCTATCAATGCATGTATACCATTCCATTACAAATCCATATACCAAACAAATAAACAAAAGCTTGGAAATGACCTCCAATGGAATTGAAGCTTCAACAATGGTGGAAAGGAAGAAGTAAATGAATGAAGACGATGCGAAATCAGTGTTGATGAACTCAGCTTGAAGAGGAATTCGATTTCAATGCCAGAAAACGGAGAGGAGCTCGCGAGGAGGAAACAATGGTGGAAAGGAAGAAGTATATGATGAAGACGATGCGGATTGAGTGTTTATGAGCTCAGCTTGAAGAGGAATTCGATTTCAATGCCAGAAAACGGAGAGGAGCTCGCGAGGAGGAAACAATGGTGGAAAGGAAGAAGTATATGATGAAGACGATGCGGAATCAGTGTTGATGAACTCAGCTTGAAGAGGAATTCGATTTCAATGCCAGAAAACGGAGAGGAGCTCGCGAGGAGGAAACAATGGTGGAAAGGAAGAAGTATATGATGAAGACGATGCGGAATCAGTGTTGATGAACTCAGCTTGAAGAGGAATTCGATTTCAATGCCAGAAAACGGAGAGGAGCTCGCGAGGAGGAAACATGTCGGATCCGACCAAATGGAGCTCGCGATTTGTTTTGATTTTCAATTTTCGATTTTTATTTAATTTTATTATTAATATTATAATTTCACTTTTTATAATTATGTTTTTATTTTCGAATTTCATAGGTAAAAATGTAAAAAGGTGAAAGAGAGTAGTAAGGAGAAAAATGTAATTACACAGTCCTCCTTCATGACAAAGTGGCATTAGATTAGAAAGTGGCACAACAGATTAATTTTTTCCAATTTGTGGCAAATTGGCCGCGCGCTCCCACATATTCCCAAACAATCGGTTTTCTTCTGACATGGTCCTGGAAACTTGTCATCCATTATTCCTTTTAATCAGTCATATTAAAATTATTATTATAATCATAATGATTTTTAGTAACTAAAGAAATAAGAAGTGAGTTCGATAATCACATATATGTTTCATATGGATACAATCGATTTTTTTGTTTTTGTTATATGAAAATCTAATAAAGAGATGATAGAGATCTTTTAACAAAAAAAAAGAAAAAAAGAGAGATGGTAGAGATCTTACTAGTCGATTGTCCGCTGTTAGTAAGAAGTGAAACAATGATCAAGAGAGCAACAAAGTGAAGCTTTGAGTTTGATGACGACATTTTGCTTAAAATGTTTTGTGTTTAATTTATATATATGAGATATATTTCTCCACAACTATATGAAAGAAAAGCTTAAAATCAATGGCTATTTATATAGATTAACATGCAAAAACAAAATCAATTTTGAAAAGAAAATTATTTATGTTATTTATTTTGTTCTTTATGAAGTTTATTTGTTTAGATATCAATCATAATTATATATATGTATCAACCACTATATATATATATATATATTTTTTTTTTTTTTGCCACGAGAAATCTCCCATATATACGGATATTTTGAACCTTATTAAAAACTATGTATTGACTTTAGTTTGACCTATAAAAAATCTATAAATTTCACAAAGTTTATAAAGAAAATTGTGGATGATACATATATAAACCTGATAAAGCTTTAATATGCCGTAAACGTTCCGGCATATCCTTGTGTCATTCCTACTACAGAAGATGTCATGAAGCTGCGCATAATTATAAGACATGTAAAGCTCCGATTTAAGTTTTTGTTGTTTTAATATCTTTTGACTTTTGCTAGTTTTGACTACGATTTGTAACTCGAAAACTTTGATACTTTTGTTTACAAAGTCTTGGATCTCATGTTTGGTCACGCCGGAAGGTATAAAAAAAAATGCAATAATATTTTATATTTTTTAAATAACAAGCTAATATTTGTAACATCCGTAAACGTGAAGTGCTGTTTTAGAGGTGGTGTCGGACGACACCAAGTGATCGGGAGTAGTTGCATATGCTCTATACGGTGTGAATCTCGGATTGGCTGTGCATGTTCTTGTTTGATTGTTGTGCAGTCGGTCTAAAGGTTCAAGCATTGTGTAGAAAAATGTGTAAACCGACTTCTGATTAGTTGGTGTCGAGCGACACCAGGAGGGTGTCGATCGACACCAGTTTGGGAATCGATTTCCGGTTTAAATCGATTGTGTTCGGTTTTGTGGAATTGGTCGAGTGGTGTCGACCGACACCAGAGAGGGTGTCGCTCGACACCGGCTATTGGAAATTCGACCGGTTTGATTTGAGTTGATTTCGGTTTGGGCTGGTTTTGGGCAAGGAAACCCTAGGTCGCGTTTTTAAGCGAAGGAAGTGGGCACACTTTTGGAGGCAGAGACTTTTCCAGAGAGTTGGGAGGCGATTTTGAGGAGTTTTTGGAGTTTGGAGGATCGATCTGAGGCTTGGTGGTTGCTGTTCATCTTTCCCCTTTGTTTCTAATCCGTTTCAAGGTGAGTGCGTGACCGTAGGTCCGTGAATCACTGGAGATTTCGTGGTATTTGGGTTTATTGTTGTGTTTTTGAGCTGTTCTGGTGTTATTAGCGTGTTTGATCGTATATGGGGGTTGAATCCCATTGATTGGATGTTTTTATACTTGTTTCGCACTGTTTCGTCGCTGTTGGTTTCTGGGTTTCAGGAGGGTGTCGAGCGACACCGAGGATGCTAGTGTCGAGCGACACACTTTGTGTGTCGATCGACACCTAGCAGGGCGTGTCGAGCGACACGGTGGGGTGTCGGTCGACACTAGTGCTGTTGTGCGAGTTTTGTTGCTGTTGTTTACTGTTGATGGTTATTGTTGCTGGTATTAATGATGTTGTTGTTTATTATTGCTGTTAATTGATGTATTGTCTAGTGGTTGGCGTAATTGGCCTGTAGACGGAATGACTGTCTCACTGAGTATTTATGATAATACTCACGCATCTCTTTCGTAATGTGATGCAGGTAACAGGAATGTGTGACCGCAGGATCGAGGCTGAAGAGGGGGATGATAGGGTTACTGGTTTTTGTTGGTTTATTGGTTTATTGCTTTATTATTTGAATTGGTAGCTAACCTGGTGTTTAGGTTGCTAGAGTTATTTATTATTTCTGGAACTATCTGTTGAATTGTTTATTTAATTGGTTATCGATATTGAGATATTTGTTGTTGAATTGATTTGATTTATTAATTATTAATTTCTTTCGAGAATTTCCGCATTGATAATTAATTATAAAAAAAAGGGAACTGGTTGTTTCAATATTTCAAGATTAGACGTAGTTTACAAAACTTTAAAAAAAAATACAATCTCTTAACGAAATAAATTAATAAGGTGAATCAATCAAGAGAAATTTTAAGAAATACACCTATTGGGGTGTCAATTTTCAAACTCACTTTTTCAAATTTTAATATATAAGTTTGGGTTCACTAATCCTTAATTAGAGTTCAGATTTTGGGGTTTAGAGTTTAGATTTAAGGGTTCAAGGTTATATTTTTGGGTTTAGAATTTATATTTTAGAGTTTATAGTTCTTTTATTCAATGAAAAAGTGTAGTTTTGAAAATGTATACATCTGTATTTTTGAAAATTGATATCCAAAAAAGTGTAGTTTTGAAATTTTCTTTTAATCAATCGTAGCTTCTCGATCTTTTCACAGTGAATTGCTTGTCGTTGTTTTTGCTTCTTTAGGTTGCTCAAGTCTCTTGACACTTGCAGCCATGTAGTTTCCTTGATGTTCAGCGAGAGCCAATATTTCTGTTCCTTCACTGATCAAATCCATGTTGAACTTTCTGCTCCAAAAGTGTAGCCTATGGGGGTAGCATCCCGTGGTGCACGAGCTGTGTGATTGCCGTCCAGCTGCAACAAACACGACATGGAATAATAAGGGTTTCGGAGCTTGATATCTAAATGCAGAATCATGTGGAAAGGATGCCTAATAGAAAAAATCCTAATCGCACACTTGTTGACATCAACAAAAACTTTAAGGTGCTGAAGCATATGAATTACAATGTGATGCAAGATTCCGCATTGTTACGCTTCTCTATATTGCTTTTCTGCAAAAGAACCACCAGACTACAACTACAACAAAAACCACAACTACAACAAAAACCAAGTCACAAAAAAAACTGAGAAAGAAAGGAATCGGTTCCATTAAACTTCAGAGAAAACAGCTAGCGTACTTAATCGTGGGCATATATTAGACTCAATGAACGCCAATCAAATAAAGTTCTGAAACTATACCACTCATAGAATTCATTAATGAAGCATCTTTCTCATCATCAGTCGTATGAAATGGGTTAATTTTTGTCAGTTTAAAACACTTTTTTTTTCTTTTGGTTTTGACAATTACTTAATTTTTTTTATAAAAATATACATCATCTAATTTATGCACTTTATAAACAATGATTGCCCTAGTCTGACAAATATGAAAAAAATGGTCTACTATTATAAATATTGTTGTGCTAGTTGAAAGTATTTAGAAATATCTATATATATATATATATATATATATATATATAATTTTGTTTTAAATAAATTATATAATATTTGCACATTAGGTATATATTTACTTACAAAAGAAAATGATTTTTTTTGTTTTGTTGAAACTAAAAACAAAAGTATTCTGTTATTTCAATTTTCCATATTTCTACTGTCAATAATATCTAGGATGACATCTATAACTATTTCGAGTTTGAATAATCCTCATGGAAACAATACAAATCTCTAATGAATTGAGCGGTGGCCTAGAGGCTAGAGGCAGCCTTTTTTTTTGTTTTCCTCGAGTATTAGTATGGTTGAAAGCTCATACATATACTATTAAATATTAACTTTGGATTTAAAAGAAGTTTAGATAAATGTTTGATTTTTTCTTCACTATAGAGTATAGATTCAGATTGTATATTCGAATCTTCAGCATCGACTGATCACTTATATATATATATGCTAGATCACGTATATAAATACAATTATTAATTTAAGTACGTCCACTGAATACGAAAGAATCATCACTTATCTCAGCGAATAAGAGACAACTTGCAATAAAATGAAGAAAATGAAGTAACAATGTAAGTATGTAACATAAGTTAATGACAAGATAGTTATGAAAAAAAATAAAATTCAAAAACAAAAGTCTATCTCGTAAGAAATTTCGTAGTATGTTGTTAGAAAAAGAATGTACTAAATTGAAAAAAAAAAAACTAAATGAAAAGGTTATTTGGTGGAAAAATGAAATACGAATTGGTCCCACGAGGAATCTAACGAAGACTATTAATGGCCAACGCCGGGGCTGGGAACGGATTGAAGAAACCGATCAACGGTGGAAAGTTGTCGAGATCGGAGCTTTGCGGCGGAGATGGCGGCGTGACCCTTTTTGCTCGGCGTCGAGGTGGGGATTTTTCCCTTTGGCAGAGCAGTTAGGGTAGTGGTTTTGGTCACGTGAGGCATGCGACTCTTCTCTTCCTCTCTCACCGTCAAGTTCTCTTGTTTCTTCATCTCCAAGAGCTTTCTTGAAGAGACCGGCGACGGCGAGGTCAAGACGATGACAGTGACGACGATGAAGAGCCAGATGGTCACAAAACGAACGGCCATGAAAAAGCTTTGATCTGTGGGTGAATATACTGTTTTGATTTTCGAGAGAGAGGAAGATGAATTCAATAAAATTCTTAAGACTTAAGGTTGCTATAAAAGAAAGAAGTGTGGTGTATATATATAGTCAATAGATAGAGAAAGTTCCTATTTATAATAAATGTTGATAGGGTGACTAAATTAAAAAATTGGTGGAATCACTATTTGTCTTTTGGGACTTTTCTTTTCTTTTAAATAAAAGTCTAAAGTGAGACTATAACACATCATGCATGCATAGCAAAAACTTGGTTAGAATTTTCAAACTCTAACACATGTATTCCATGAAATTTCATTTATAAGGTAATTTGGGAAAATAATGAAATGAGAAATAAAAATCAACGTTCTATAAGTCATGTACAAACTTATTAAAGAAGATTCTTGGCAGCTTCAGTTGTACAAAGAGAAAATGAATAAGTACTCAAAAGTCAAAGAGGAAGTTTTCAGACAGCAGCCTGAAGAGGAATACGTGAAATTATAGTTAAGATAGAGATAAATATTACCAAACCATTGTTATTCCAAAATGTGAAATGTACTTAATTTGCATAGAGGCCAAAGTCAAAGTTCACATAAAAACTAAAAGAAAAGAAGAAGAGAATTTTGACTTGAAAAGAAATGGGTTAGTGATCAACGAGAATAGATAGATTGTTTGACAAGTATGCACTAATCAGAATAATCTTCAGTGAATCAAGTTGAGTCCTATGGACGTAGTGAATCAAGTTAATCAATTTGATACTGTTAGACTAATTTTAGTTAATTAGTTAGGTAGGCTAATTAAATCTCTTGGGATACGGTATTAGATACGATGTAACACGTGGGCAGAGTTTGGTGGGTGATGAGGATGATGTTTTTCAAAATTCAGAAGCCGCCGGCCACCATTTTCAACGGCAGGCGTCACGCCACCGCCAAATGTTAGGCTCTCAAGTTTTCACACTTTCCGGTTCATGTTGTTATCCCAACTTTTTGGAGTTCTTTTTTTTTTCTTTGTATGTTGTGGTTTAATTAAGTTAATTTGAATCCATGCACCATACCTCAAATAAACCACTTGATTAGCTAATAATTACGTGACATCTAATAAAAGTAATCATAAATTTTGACCGATAGGACGAAACCAATGCTTTATAATATGAAATGATTGAGTGTGCATAGTGTAAAGTGCTTAGATCGTTTGAATCAATAGTTGGTTAGAGTTCAACCTAATCTTTTCGATTTTAATCCATTTTAATAGGGGCATTTGACAAATGGCTTTTGGGCATAAATAAACTTACAAAATAGCAGATTTGAAGATTTACACACTTAATGGGTTTTTCTATTGATTTTTCAAAAATACATATACTCTTGAATTACTGAAACTTAATTATGTTATTAGTTTTCATTAAATGTCTAAATAACATGCTGCATACTATTCAACATGTTCATGGCAATGCAACAACCAAGTTTTTTTAATATTCTTAAATTGTTTTCAAGAAGTTTTCGATTTTTTTTTTCCTTTTCTGTGTGGTTTGTCTATAGTTTTATGCATATATTCTCACCACTCATCACGTGTTTATGGTGATGTTGCAACATAAATTTCAATATTTTTTCACAAACTTTCGATTTTGTTTAAAATTAATTTATAAATTTAGTGCTTTCACACATATTTTTCAAATATAGCCGAAATGTTCCTAGTAATGTAACAATTTTTGTATAACATTCAGAAACAAATCTTCCGAAAAGTTTACAAGTTTTTTCAATTTTTTTATAACTTAACTTTGGTGAAATTGTTAGCAATATGTTGACAGCGATTTTGATTTTCTTTTTGTATCTCTAACCATAAGTCTATTCTTACATAGCATCAATCACATGTGAAATTTTTTAGAATTCCTGTGAATATTCTTTTTTGGGAAATTTTTTATTATATACATGTCGGAATTGAATATCGATTTCTAACGATGAAAATGTATTTTTAGTTTTTCTATATAAGCCACTTAGAATGGAATCATCGAAAAGATTCTAAACATATGTTCTTGTAGCTTTTTGATTTTTTATTTAGAGATACATATTTTTGTAAACTATATACACCAACACGATAATATGTTATATCAATAAAATGTTTGGATGAGAAAAATAGAAATAAGTTAAATAAAACTGAAAATGTTGAATTTACTTTCTTTTAAGATCAATAATTTATAAGTTATCTTTTATAAAAATGTCTTTTCAAATTATTTTCAAATTCTTTGGTAAACTATGATATTTATGATAGTTAAAACTTAAAACAATAACAGTTATAAACTTATAATATATGGGGAAAAAGACTATTTAAATTTATATATACAGATTTTGTTAAGAGTCTAATTTCGTCGCTGTTTATCTGTAGAAACTACGCAAAGCGTGTTCACTACATTAATGAGCTAAACATAAACTCGTGGAGGCAGAGAAAAGTCAAACGCATGGCCGGTAGAGTCAGGCTCCAGAATGCGCCTCCACCGCTCCACCTTCACGTACATAACCCTTATGTCCCTATAAAAAGACAATAATTTTTGACCAAACAAATATTATATACTTTCTGCTGTTCTATTTCTATCAATTTATGAAGTTCGTACAAGCATGTTTACTGGTAGGTTTTTTTTTTTTGATAAAGAGACGATGAGGTCGAGGGTTTACTGGTAGGTTTCCGAATATTATTTTGATAAGAACCTTCGATAAACTCCTGCATCTGAATTTTAAGTCAGAATAGCCGTAAAAAAAAAAACTAAAACTGAGTTTGGAAATTCAATTTGCCGTAAAAAAAAAAAAAAAAACTAAAACTGAGTTTGGAAATTCAATTTATCGGTAGTCCGTCAATTTTTTTGAGAATTTCCATGTATGAAATAAGAATGAATATAAGATAAGGGTAGAATATATTTATAAAAATTAAATGAATGTTTTTTATTAATTATTTTATAGAACTGAAGAAAAAAGTAGTGAAGAATGACAAAAAGAAGAAATAAAGAGTGGGTGGGTCACATGGCCATGTTCTGGTGTTGCCGATCAACATAGAAACATTGGCGCGTTTTCATGAACACCTCCGGTCCCATATGCATACACGTAAGTTCTTTTTTAAGTAGCAAACACAATAGATGTATAACTACGTAAAATGTAATACAGTGATATCAACAGATTCAGTTTACATGATAATAGTATAGTAGAATGATAGAACAACAAAGATAATAAAAAGATTTAATAAAAAAAAATTATAAAAGAAAACTAAAATTTTACATGATAATCAAAGAATTTTCAGACTAGTTTTAATAGTAATATATATATAACCTTTTTAGTTTTAATTATTGAGTTGATCATTTAAAAATGTGAGAAGTGATTGTATTGACATAAAGAACTATTATATATGAAAATTCAAACTAATCTCTAGAGTATGTGAAGAACCGAATAATCAAGTCACTTAAAACATTAACAATAGCCAACTATAGTTAAAATCCAGATAAAAACTTAAAGAGACCCGAGTTTTGATATATATTAATTAGTTTCTACTAAACCATCCTTTATCATTTTGTCAGAACTGTTACTTCACAAAATCTTTAGGACAGGAAATCAATTTGTCTATAATGGGACTGGGAGCATCATTTCTAAATCATATAACCCCACATTCCGAACTTTTTTGGGTATAATTTGTCTCTATTGATAATTAGGCGGAATAATATGTTTCAGGGTTTCACAAAGCAGTAAACAGTCGAATTGACTTGTGCGACAATTATTCTCATTTCTATGATTTTCCTTTTCACATTTAAATGAATACAAGTGTCAAAGTTTATGGAAACGATTTCTCTTGTCAGGATCTATATTGACTTGCAATGATTTTTTAAGATACTAGAAACGACGTGTTTGATCACGTTGTGCACAAACTATCACACACTCTGTTGGAAGATATACTCAATTTCTTTTTGTTATCTAAAGATACAGTACATATTAACAAAGCGAATTAAGCAAACAAGTTATGGGCTGCCGACAACAGTTGCTTTGCAGATATTATAATTTATAAGGTCTAATATCTTATTCAGTGTATAGCTTGTAAACAATAAAGTCTTATAGTGGCATTTCAAAGAAATACCATAAATAGTTTGTACCACTTTTGTCTTCGAAAATGAAAACATATGTTCAAATAATGTAAATAAATATTGGTAGCCGAATTCGGTCGCAACTAGCAAGCTATATAGCATAATAAGAGTTGGTGCGCAATTATCCTCAACGACCAAGAACACGGAAGGGTCTCTTCCTGTCGCAATTGCTGACTTTACTTGTAATGAACATTTTATGAGTCTATAACAAACATATATCGAATTTATCTAACATTAATCCAATTAAATAGAGTGAGAATAAGATGAAAAGAAATTAGTCACCCCGTCATCTATATATCGAATTTAGATTTCATTAAACATACACAATTAACATGATACATCACATTTTAAAGAAGATAAATGTTAAATTAGATCACACAAAACATTTTATCGAAAGAAATAAAGATAAAAAGTAGAGCAAGAAAGAAAACATGGGGCCTGTAATTGTTGATCGATGTCAGTGGCTAAGGTAGCTAACTTCAGACATAAAGTATTTGTTTGTGCCTCAAAGTATTCGTTTTGTCTCAATATAGTTTGCATTTTGGATTTTTTTTTTCTTTTCTTTTTTTTAAGCTTTGCATATCCGCTTTGTTTTTTATTCTTCTGGATGATAAAAAAATACGAGTGTCGATGAAAAAAAATGAAAAAGAAAGTAAAAACACTTATTTCTTGAACGGGCATGTGTCGTAAAGTTTTCATTTTTCTGGTAATTGAAATAAAAATGATGATATTTCTTGTCGTCGTATCATTTGTTCAATTGGATTGACTGGTAATTACTAATGGTTTTTATCAGGGGAAAAAAACGAATGGTACGTGCATGTGCATTTTATTTGAAGAGTAAACAAAATTCCGTCTCCCGGTTGGGCCAAAAGATCTACATTTAATAACGATAATGACAATTTTGGACGGATCTTGTAATGAAATAAATGTGAATATGTGATACTAAGATCCTGAAAGCCAAGAAAGATTTGTTCAACGTCGTTTCGGGCCCAAACACTATAGACGAACAGATACGAAGAGTCCCAAGACTAGTTTAGATTCAAGCAATCATCTTAAAGGAAATTACCCAATACATTTCGGGACCAATATTTTTTTTAGTTTGGCACTTCTACATTTTAAATGACACCCAATTATACATTTTAAATGACACCCATAGTCCATAAATGCGGAAGTTATCAAAATAATTCAATAATTAATAATCAATTCAGTTCAACAAATTAATTCCAAAAACATATTTAAAATCTACCAATCTAAACATCAGTTTCACTAACAATTTAAACAATTCAAATAAAACAATAAAACAATACCTGCAACACATGGAAAAAATAGTTGCGTAAGTATTATCACAAATACTTAGTGAAGATGCAGCTGGATTGACGCAGATCGTGAATCAGTCAGGAAGTGCATCAGGAAGTATGGACGGACTTGTAGCAGAGCTAAATGGAAGCATACGGAGCTAAAGGAGAGTTGCTGAGCTGGATGCGAGCTTGTAGCGGATAAGGACGAATCCAGAAGAGGCTGTAGCTGAGCTGGATAAGGAGTATTGGAGCTATCAAGATAAAAGGAATATTTCCTATTCTTAGAGAAAAATAAGGAAGGAAATATTCCCTTGGAGATTTGGAGTGATCACCAAGGCTGAAACCTTGTAGGGTTTCACAACACGCCTATTGTGGATAAATAGGGTGTCTTGGCTGCTTGTAGGCGGCATCACAAACTTGAGAGCTTTAGACTTTGGGTTTAGATCATCTTGTAAGAGAGCTAGGACAAAGGGGTTAGGGCTTGAGAGGTTCGAAGATCGTGGATAGATCTGAGAACGTGAGAGTTACTAGAACTACAAGTCAAGAGAGATCGTGGATAGATCTGAGTTGAGCTTGTAGATTTCGTTTAAGCATATACTTGTAAGTTATCTTAAAGAAGTTTCTAGTAATATATTTTCTTTGTAAAGAAAACCCCGTCCCAGTTTGTGATCCACTACTGCATCAGTAGCCCTTGGTTTTTCAATTGGTATCAGAGCAGTCACCTTGAGTGTATTGCTATAGCAGGTGAGATCTTGCGGAATAGAGGGCTATCACCCGGACTTCATGGGAAGGTCAAAGGTGATAGTAGATGCAGGAAACTATGGATATTTGAAATCCAGGATGAGGATGAACATCCGAAGTATTGATGGTGAAGACTCTGAAGAAGATACTGAAAAAGATGGAGAAATCATTAACTCTGTAGCTTTTGCTGGAATTTCAGAATTTATGGAAGAAAGAAAAGCAACTGAATCAGATACCAACGACTCGTCCACCGATGACGAATCTGAGATTGATATCTACGAAAGCTATAAGGAAGTTCGTGATACCTTGGTTGAAACTGGGAAGGAGAATCTCGAACTTAAAAGGGCGAATACTCGTCTTGAAGCACAAGTTGGTGAACTTCAGAAGGCTCTTCAAGCGGAAAAAGATCTCAACATGGATAATCTCAATATCATGTTGGAAAAGATGGAAGCGGTTAAACGAGCAGATGACATCACCAAAGAGTACTTTTTGGAGAAGGAGAACTCTAGGAGTTTACAGGGTGAGTTAGATCAACATCGAAAACAACTCAAGATGTTGACTGGAACTAAGGAGCTTGACAAGATTCAGAGTCTTGATCGTGTTGAAAAGTCGAATCTTGGTCTGGGGTACTCAACAGGAAGTGGATCAACCAGCAAGACAGTCACCTTTGTGTCTGGAGGAATGACTCAAGATGTTATACAAGCAGATACTAGATCATCCGCACAGAAACTTGATCCCATCCTAAGGAGTGGAAATCGAGGAAAGAGCACTATGAAAATAGGATATGAGGCTAAGAAAGTCAGTACAGCTAGAGCATCACATCGCCACATCGGAGGACATCAAGGGAAGGAGTGCTACTTTTGTGGAGCTATAGGTCATATCAAGACGTTTTGCAAAAAGTTTTGGACTAAAGTTGATCACGCTTGGAGACAAGGACGCTATTATTGGAATCGTGGTCTGAACCAAATCTTCATTAGAAAGACTGATCTTTACAGGAAGACAGCACCAGGTCCTGCTCGATGTACATCACAAAGTGGTACAAGACAGCGATTTTCCTCCAATATGGCACTATTTGAAGAGATTAATGAGGCTGACAACACTGGACCGTGGTACTTCGATAGTGGATGTTCCAGGCATATGACAGGAGTCAGAGAAAATCTGAAAGATGTGAAGCAGTTAAAAGGAGGGAAGGTCACGTTTGGTTGTGGAACAAAAGGGATGATTCAAGGCAAAGGACGAACCTCTGAGGAGCAGCCACAGCTTATGAATGTCTACCTTGTCCACGGTCTGAAGTCAAATTTGATTAGTGTCAGTCAGCTCTGTGATGAAGGCTTAACTGTTTGGTTCAACAAGATAGAATGCAAAGCCAATGATTCTGACGGAAAGACAGTTCTACGGGGAGTTCGTTCAGGCAACAACTGCTACATGTGGGATCAATCTGCCAAATGCTTGAATGTTCGAGACGATGTTGCATTGTGGCACAAGCGTTTGGGACACATGAATGTTCGTCATCTTACTGATCTGGTGAATAAGGAGATGGTTCGTGGTGTTCCGAAACTGAAGGGATGTGAGAAACTTGTGTGTGGCCCTTGCAACCAAGGAAAACCAATCAAAGTTCAGCATAAGAAGGTGCCTGATATACAGTCCACAAGTGTTCTGGATCTAGTTCACATGGACTTAATGGGACCAATGCAAGTGGAAAGCATTGGAGGAAAGCGCTATGTTTATGTTCTAGTAGATGATTACTCGCGATACACTTGGGTGCGTTTCATTCGTGACAAATCTGACACCGTGGCCAGTTTCAAGATTTGGGCTCTTCAAGTTATCACTGAGAAAGGGAGTCTCAAGCGTATACGCAGTGATCATGGGGGAGAATTTCAGAATAAAGTTATGACTAAGTTCTGCAATGAACAAGGCATAGCTCACCAGTTTTCGGCACCTAGAACACCACAGATGAATGGAGTAGTTGAGCGAAAGAACAGAACGCTTCAGGAGATGGCGCGAGCAATGATCCATGGAGGAAACATTCCAGTGAAGTTCTGGGCTGAAGCAATCAACACAGCATGCTACATCATAAATCGTGTCTACATGAGAAAGGCGTTAGGGAAAACTCCATATGAATTATGGAAAGGGAAAACACCTAACCTAAGTTACTTTCGTGTTTTTGGATGCAGGTGTTTCATTCTGAATGACAAAGATCAGCTTGGCAAGTTCGATTCCCGGAGTGATGAAGGCATTTTTCTGGGTTATTCAGGCAATAGTTCAGCCTTCAGAGTGTTCAACTTTCGGTCTAAGATGGTTATGGAATCAGTCAACGTGGTGTTTGATGACCGATCAATTGCGGTTATTGGAGACTCTCCAGTGTTCCATGAACCTGAATCCAAGACGCCTGCGGAAGAAGAAGTGGATGGTACCTCAGAGAAAGATGAGGATAATGAAGAGGAAATGACTGACAAAGTAGTTGAAGTAAGACATCCGGTGACTCAGGTTCACAGAAATCACTCATCAAGTGATCTGATTGGAGATATAACTGAAGGACGGAAAACAAGAGGAATCAAGTTAAACTTCAAGCAGATGGTTAGTATGGCAATTATCCAATTCGAATGCTTCGTCTCAGCCATAGAACCTCGAAATCATCTTGAAGCACTTGAAGATGCGGATTGGATTATCTCCATGGAAGAAGAACTCGAGGAGTTTGTGAGGAATGATGTCTGGGAATTGCTACCACTACCAGAAGGTGTGAATGTGGTAGGTACAAAGTGGATCTTCAAGAACAAAACAGATGATGCTGGAAGCATTGTTCGAAACAAATCAAGACTTGTTGCACAAGGATACTCACAAGTAGAAGGAGTAGACTTTGATGAAACCTTTGCGCCAGTAGCTCGTCTTGAGTCTATTAGATTGTTCTTAGGCATGGCTTGCATACTGAACTTCAAGGTACATCAGATGGATGTGAAGAGTGCCTTTCTGAACGGCATTCTACAAGAAGAGGTATATGTAGCTCAACCCAAGGGGTTTGAAGATCCTACACATCCTGACTACGTATACAAGCTTAAGAAAGCGCTATATGGACTGAAACAGGCTCCAAGAGCGTGGTATGAACATCTGACGAAGTTTCTTATTGATACAGGCTACGTCAGAGGAACTGTGGACAAAACCTTGTTCATACTTGAGAAGGAAGATGAGATAATGATGGTGCAGATTTACGTAGACGATATCATCTTTGGAGGAACTTCAGAGGTTTTAGTTGAAAACTTTGTGAAAAGTATGACTAAGGAGTTCAAGATGAGCATGGTTGGAGAATTGAAGTACCTTCTTGGACTTCAAGTAAATCAAACTGAGAAAGGGATTTTTATTTCTCAAAGCACTTATGCGAAGAATCTGTTGGAGAAGTTTGGGCTTGATAAGTGCAAGGAGGCTAGAACACCAATGAGCACAACCACAAAGATCGGAAAGGATGAACATGGAGAGGATGCTGATGTAAAGCTCTATAGAGGAATGATAGGGAGCTTACTTTATCTTACAGCAAGTCGACCTGACTTATGCTTCAGCGTTGGTGTGTGTGCTCGCTATCAGGCCAAACCAAAACAATCTCATCTTCAAGCTGTGAAGAAGATCCTGCGGTACGTCAAGGGAACTGCCAATCTGGGAATTTTCTACTCTAAGGGATCCAACAGAAACCTTGCTGGATATTGTGACGCCGATTGGGCAGGATGTGCAGATGATCGGAAAAGCACAAGTGGAGGTTGCTTCTTCCTTGGGAACAACCTTATATCCTGGCTAAGCAAGAAGCAGAACTCTGTGTCACTATCTACTGCAGAGGCTGAATATATTGCATTAGGAAGCTGCTGCACACATCTTATATGGATGAGACAGATGTCGGCTGATTATGGGATGGAGTCTGGACCCTTCTTGGTCTACTGTGACAACAAAAGCGCCATTGATATATCAAAAAATCCAGTGCAGCACTCAAGGACTAAGCACATTGATATAAGACACCATTTTGTTCGTGAATTGGTGGAAGATAAACAGGTAGTACTCGAACATGTTGTCACTGAATTACAGCTCGCTGATTTATTTACAAAACCATTGGACTTTAACCGTTTTGTCACCTTAAGAAATTCCATTGGAATTTGCACTTGTGGTTTTGAATGATGCAGGAGCTGATACAGGCACTGGCTCGGGGTGTATATATCAAGTTCAGATTTAGTTTGGAGTCAATGATGTTAATGAGGAGCAGCTGCCTGTCATACCGTCATGTCACCCACCCCAAGTTTTGAAAAGTGCATAAGGTATCTAATGATTAAAAAAAAAAAAAAAAAAAAAAAAAAAAAAAAAAAGGGATATGTCATGTGTTCTTATCCGAGCAAAGTCAAAGCTATTACAATGCACTGTGTATTGCCAAGTATTCGGGATGGTGCATGATTAAGGTATGACAGTGTGAAAGCTGGAGGTTGACATCAGGATGGCCAAGTGCTAGGAATCTGTTGAGAATTTGAAATACATCCTGATTCATGTGTCGACTCAGTCACTGTCTCCTTCACGAAAATTAAAAGGTATTTTAACTTGAGACAAACTGAATAAAAGTTTTTTTTAAAAAAGCTGAATAGACGTGACACATGGAAGAGTATTACTTGTTTGGACTCTGTTTTGGATCGAATTCTATGTGGTTGTCACAATTTGAATTGAAGTGCTGTACTGCTGATATTGGTGATAAGTGTTACAGGAAATCAAGCAGGAGCTCTGGTCTTCAAACCAATATTAATCCGGCTGATTTATGTTAATTCCTAATTCCGGTTTGGTTTAAGTGGTTTTCTAGTGCAGTATATAAGCTCGAAGAGACGCAGAAAAAGGAAGTTTTTCTAGGATTTCCTTTTGCAAAACCTAAAGAATCAAATCCGATTCAATGATGACTGAAACTTGTCAAGGAAGAATCCGACCTAGTCAAGGAAAATTGAAGAAACACGAAGACGGATTCGCATCAGTTCTGGTACAAATCAATGACTCAGCCGAGGAAAGAGAGACTCCTAGGTCTACAACGCCGGATCAAGACATGCAAGAAGCAGCCGCTGACAGAAACGACGAACTCAACAAGCAAATCGTTTTGTATGGAGCCTCATCAGACTCGTTCAACACGGCTGAGGAAGAAGAAGTGGGTGATGAAGAGGAGACGACGGAGAAACCCGAGAATCGCCAACTAAAGTAACACCGGAGATCCACCCATCGTTCATCAGTCAAACTCGATATGATATACCCGATGAGGAACAGAGTGAATCAGAACCGTCTCCATTGATGAGGAAGGAAAGAGTTCTTCAGGAAACAGGCTTGCCTCCGTCAAGGAAACGAAGACTCAAGTTCGAGCTAGCTCAAGAGCTAAAGGGAAGTCCACGCAAACCGAGGCTACCAAACCAAAGAAGAAGTCATCAGTTAACAGGTTTGCAAAGTAAGTTAAATTTTCTGCTCAATCTTGTTCCCTATGCTTATTTATCTTGTGTTTTTAACTTGTGTGTGCTCACAAGCAGGGGGAGAATAAGATGAACCAAGAAACGAAAACTAGGATTCGTGCTAGACTTGTGGGGGAGCAATTTGTGCTCTGTTTTTAAGTAGTTTTTGGATCTAGATTTCTGGGGGAGTTGAGAGTTTTCTTTTTGGATATAACTTTTGAAATTCTCGTTTAAAGACTCTTAACTCATGTTCTGAATTGTGTTGAATACTTCTATGACTAATGTTGAAGAATTCAGACCATCCTGGTTTCTTGGCTATCTCTGGTATGTGCATTGCGAATGTGAGTTTTTCAGGTGCTTGAGAGACACAAAGCTAAAAAGGGGGAGATTGAAGATGCAGCTGGATTGACGCAGATCGTGAATCAGTCAGGAAGTGCATCAGGAAGTATGGACGGACTTGTAGCAGAGCTAAATGGAAGCATACAGAGCTAAAGGAGAGTTGCTGAGCTGGATGCGAGCTTGTAGCGGATAAGGACGAATCCAGAAGAGGCGGTAGCTGAGCTGGATAAGGAGTATTGGAGCTATCAAGATAAAAGGAATATTTCCTATTCTTAGAGAAAAATAAGGAAGGAAATATTCCCTTGGAGATTTGGAGTGATCACCAAGGCTGAAACCTTGTAGGGTTTCACAACACGCCTATTGTGGATAAATAGGGTGTCTTGGCTGCTTGTAGGCGGCATCACAAACTTGAGAGCTTTAGACTTTGGGTTTAGATCATCTTGTAAGAGAGCTAGGACAAAGGGGTTAGGGCTTGAGAGGTTCGAAGATCGTGGATAGATCTGAGAACGTGAGAGTTACTAGAACTACAAGTCAAGAGAGATCGTGGATAGATCTGAGTTGAGCTTGTAGATTTCGTTTAAGCATATACTTGTAAGTTATCTTAAAGAAGTTTCTAGTAATATATTTTCTTTGTAAAGAAAACCCCGTCCCAGTTTGTGATCCACTACTGCATCAGTAGCCCTTGGTTTTTCACTTAGTAAGGTGATCACCCTGCCTACAAACCAATTATGCAAAACACTAACAACAAACAAACAACAAACCAACACAAGCAGATAACGACAAAATCTCAGGTGTCGAGCGACACCGACTCGCATACAGCAATCTCAAATCAACAAAACGACACATAAACACGGAGTCAATGGGTTTCAACACCCAAAAACGATTACAAACTCAGTTTTCAACATGAACATGACAAAAACTCAACAATCAAACGAATCTCTAGTGAATCACGAGCCTACAGTCATGCACTCACCTATAAAACAGATTAGAAAGGGGGAAAAGGATGGAGGCAGCGAAGAACGACAAACGGCACTTCGATCTGACTCCAAAACTCAGATTTTCTCCACAAAAATTGCTTCTTCTCCTCTCTGGAATTCTATTCTCGAAAACTGTGCCAAAACAGGCGGTTGTTCCCCTTTTAACCAAGAGATTAGGACTTTTCTCGTCTAAACCGGCCAAACCGGACAACTTAAATCGAACCGGTAATCGATTTCAATAGCCGGTGTCGACCGACACCCTCTGTGGTGTCGCTCGACACCACACACCAAAACCAGCAAAACCGGACGAAATCAGATCAAACCGAGATTGATTCGCCGAACCGATGTCGTCCGACATTCTCTTGGTGTCGAGCGACACCAACTGACCAAAGAGTTGGTTTATAGATGTTACATATATATTCAACTTGGAAATTCTAGTGATTTTACTTTTTAGGTGATTTGATTTTTAACGAGGTTTTAGATGAATTAGAGAAGTAAAGTATTCTAGGATCTCCTCCAAACAATGAGATTTGAATTATCATATTATTAACTATAAAATACCACCAAACCATTCTAAAATCATAAAAGTCTCTTAAAGTCTACTTTTAAAACTATTTACAATAGCACTAGATTTTAAAATGTAATTTAAAATCACAAATCTAATAATAAAAAATTTTAAAATTTAAGTTTGAATAACAGAAAATTTGTCATTTTAATTAATATAGAATCACAAGTTGAATACACACCCTTCTAGACTTCTATATACAGTACATAGTACATCACTATAAAACTATGTAGAGGAGGGAGGTTGGACTGCCGCAATTGTTTTAAAAAAACTTCTAAAAGTCAGAACTACAGTTTGAACTTTGAACATACATAAAATGTACACAAAAACTTTAATAATAGCAATTAGAAAGAGTTTGGCAGGCCTAGTAACGTGAATCATATCACAACTAATTAATTATTTTGTTTATGTGTTATAATTCTTCGCGCAAAATATTTAAAATTCATGTACGTAATCATGTACCACCACTTAAGTTATTAATTGTGTCCGGAGATGTAGTTCCCAAAATATGATTATTTAACCTATCGAGGGATTTTTAAGCTTGTGTCCAACTTTTATTATCTGTTTTGGATCTATATATTTTAGCCTTCATGGATTTGTTATTAGGTTTTTTTCCAAAAAGCCACTAGTTAGGTTGTACATTATTTATATATTAGACAATTTTTTAACTAATATATGATGTAGGACTTGGATTGACATCCAACAATCTATGTATGAGTCGAGGATAGATATTGAATTTTTTGTCGGTAAGTGGTATTTAAGATCTAGTTCATATTGGAAACAAGATTTTGCTACGAACTTTGATACTAGGTAATCAAATACAGACCCTCCGGCGAACAATTTAACAAAAGTGAGTATACAGTAGCGAAACTTTTGTTTCGATAGGAAAATCATCAATACAAATTTCGTCCACGTTTTCTTAAAAGATTCTATTAATTCTACCGATTCGACATAATTTTTTTTTACTTCTCTTTCATTTTCTATACCTTTTCCACCATTATAAATTACCAGCTACAGCCATAATCTGTCTAGTTTATTTTGTAAAGACGAATGAAATATAAGTAATCTCTAATTAAATTGTTGGTTTTTATTGGGTTCTCCAAAAGAACAAAGTATTCTCTCAGGGGATGTATTGAACTTGAGATTTATAGTGATTTAGGGTGATTTCATTTTTAGATGATTTAAGATGATTTTAGAGAAGTTGTTATGATTTTAATGAAATCACTCTAAAATCTCACCAAAAACTATGAGATTTTAGCTGATTTGTTTTTAACAAAGAAATCCCACCAAATAACTATAAAATTACTTGAAATCACTTAAAATCCACTTCTAAAAATATTTCCAATAACAGTGGATTTAAAAGTGGATTTTAAAATCACAACTTCAATAACATTGGATTTTAAAAAGGTTTTTAGAATTCAAGTTTGAATAACACTGAATTTGTAATTTTAATACAAATCACCTTAAATCACTTCAAATCCCACTTTCAATACACCCACCTCAGTTTTATGCCGATTGGAAAGTAATCTTACTATAATTGCTCTTTTTAGAAATTTATGAGAAGAGTAAAATAAAAGTTTCCTAAATGAGCTAATTTCACTTCTCAACGTACTTATACTCTTGACCAATCAATGTAAAATATAAATAAAATCGACATCAGTCACACATATGCATAAAAACGACGGTGATTTTTATTCAGCTAAGCACATTGCAATTCAACCCACAAATTAAATAGAGAAAATGGCGAATTCTTAGAGAGTAGAGAGTAGTAAAGAAAAATAAAAATGGAAATTACAAAATCGAATCATACCTTTTTTTTAAATAATAAGTATAGACTTTTTATGATGGCGAATTTTATTGATTACCGTTGAGAAACTATTTAAGAAAAAAACGCCGTGTGTACAACGCCTCCCATGTGAGCGACAACAATATCCAATATAAAATACCACCACGTGTCAAAAGATCTCGACTTGTGACCCCACTACGCTACTCCGGTGGCGAAACACCACCGAACACTCAGGCAACTCGCCGAGATCGGCGAACAAAGACTCATCCTCCTCTCCCATCGGAAAAAACACCGCCACGTCATCTCCCGTCGCCGAGACAGCTGTCTTTTTCTCGGATGAGAATATTGGACTCTCAAGAATCGTCGAAGACGTTGTCTCCATCTCAGTAAACCACGCGAACTCGTCGACGACGCAAGACGGTGTCGTTTCGATCTCTCTTCCAAGAACCATAAACTTATTATTATCATCTTCCTCCGGCTCCACCTCCAGTACTTCAGGTTCAGGTTCGAGTTTGGGCTCGGGTTTGGGTTTGGGTCCGTTTCTAGACGAAGAAGTGAGAGGCCAAGGATGGTTATGCTCAGAGGTGTAAGTGATGAGGATCATCGTTGGATCGTCTCTGCTTCTCTCGACTTGCTTCCTCGCCGGACAACCTTTTGTGCTACTACAACGGTAATAACCTCTAGGGTAAGGAGATCCCTTAATGGGCTTTTGGCCGTACTTACGCCAGGCCCATGAATCTGACGGTGGAGTTGTGTCGCCTTTGTGCCGAGATCCTTCCATTTCTTTCATCGGTACGTTCACTACTCTCTTCTCTATGGATTTCCTGCTGTTATTTAATAAGTACATCAATAGCTGAATATACTCTACATAATGGGAAGTTATTCATGAAATTATTTTATAATCGGAATCAAAGATGTGTATATATTAGGTACGTACCTTCGTTTAGGGGAATGAGAAGAGACGACAGCGTTGAAGGTTGAAGAATTTGGTGATTCGGGTCCGGTTTCTTGACTGCTTTCGTGATCATTGTAGCTTCTTGCCATCTCTAGACCTCGCTTCATGTTTATATTTTCTATAGTAGTTTATATATTTACAAGTAATTAAGCGAGCGAAGAAGGGTTGATCGATCAAGGGTCGGATATTTAGTTGAATCTTGATCGCGCTTGTAAAGATATGAGTTGGAGAAGGAGGAAGAGGAGTAGAAGTAGAGAGAGAGATATGAGAAAGAGAAAATGGAGAGAAGGTGGAGAAGAAGAGGAGTTGTGTATGAAAGAGGACGTGCGAGAATATGTCAATTTAATCTCTACTTGTTTTCTTTTAAACAATAATAATAGTTTATATCCCTATCATTTAAGAGAGCGACCCCGATTGATTGTTAGTTTAATAGGTAATAATTTGTCTATAAGGCGATGGTTACATATGATCACACCCTTTGTTTATGATATAATAATTTTATTGCGTGGTTTGAAGATGGGGTTAGGTATTAATAGTATACACTTGTGTTGTTTTTGTCTTTATTCACCATTGTTCAAATCCTTTTTGTTTACAGTGTATTTAAATGATTGGTAGATGATTAGCTTTATTGGGTGGTGAAGTGCGTATGAACAAGGAAAGGGCAACATATGATACATGATCATACTTTCCTATTCGTTTAAAGAAAAACTCTATTAGATCTAAAGTTGATTTTTCTATCCTTTTCAAATACCTTTTCAATTTACAAAAAGTTTATTAGTGTCTCATCTACATATGAAACTCATCTTTAGCTAGATTAAACTTCGATTAAGAGGTGTTTGTTATTGTTTAAGAAATTTTCCTAAAACTAATTCAGTTTTTAATAATCAAATACATATTGGTTAGTGATGTCGTCTTATCACAATTTCCCATTTGAATTGGTTATATATATATATTGATTTCGGAGCTGTTAAATTTTAGACATAAAATTTATGATTCTCTTAATATATATGGCATTGGATATTTTTCTTGTTTTGAGTATTAGTTAGAAGTTAGAACACTAGATTGCATATACAACTGTATACATTGAAAAGGGATATTATTGTTAAAAGAGATGCATTCCCACTTTTTTGTTTAATACTTAAACTTTATGGATATTTGGGCATCTAGAGTTGGCATATGAATATGTTGTATATGTATAAACATATGTTGTATGTATATGCACATGTTGCATAGTGTACAAATGCAATCCCAAAGACAATAAGTTGCAACTCCAAAGTACGAGCCGAAACTATAAATAAGAAATTAAATTAAATATTATGACCTTTTCCTTCACCAAAAGCAACATCATCAGCTGACGAAACGCATATATAATAGATTTATCATGTTTTGGACTTATTAATTAAAACTCTTATTTCTAAACATATAGATAATCTTATATATCTATCAGTGATAGTTATCGTTACTGATCAAAGTTCACCCTTTCTTTGCGCTGATCACAATTAGAGACAATAAAAATGGATATGTGGATTGTAATTCCATACAGTCAGTACGTAGAACGTAAATGAAGTTTTATAAAAAGGGAAAAATTATGAAATATTTTGTACAACATACCGATACTAATATCTCTTTAAATAACATTTTTTATTCCCTAGGGTTCTCTATTTTTAATTAAAAAGACTGGCTAGCTTTAAATTTTTCATTAGATCATATTGTAAAAATCACTAAATATTAACACAAAAGGCTAAGAATCATGGAAATATAGGTTCCTCTACCAAATATGTATATAATTTCTCTGTTGAGCAAGCAATCGATCATCACTATGGTAGATTGATTTGGTTCTATGGTCATGTTCCTCCGCCACGCTTTTGTTTCATAGATTGCAGCACGACATCGACTTCACACTCACGGTGATTAGTTGGAGGATAAAGATCTCTCCTATGTGCCTCCTTTGTAACTCCCATATGTAAACCCCCCAAGACTTGTTCTTTGAATGCTTTTATAGTGCAGAAGTTTGAAACATTTTCTCAAGAAGATTAATTACCACATCCCTGTCGCTTTAATGAAATTCCATAGAGGTTTGTTTATCCATCCATTAGCCTCCAGATCATTATGATAACCTGTCTCGCTGTGCAACCTAAAATCTAAGAGCAACCTTAGACTATCTCATCCGCTTGCTTCAACTCTTTCCAATTCTTTTATGATTTAAGCGTCGTAGGATCTTCAGAAGACACCACACCGGTATTTCGACCTCTTTTGGCCGTCTTTTTCGGAATGCAGATTTATATATACTCCTACTGATGATTTCTAGAGATGCCCAAGATTACTCTTTAATACTACTATTTTAATTTCCCATGGAGTGATCATAACAGATTGTGATGGAGCCATTATTTAGTATGAGATAGGTGTATATGCTTAGTTATTTAATTACTCGAGACTAATGATTAAATACTGTTTAATGATGAAGCATTATGAAAGACACGATTCCATCTATACCGAAATCTTTATTATATACAATGCACACTTGTATTATTTCTTTCTTGCAAAAAGAAAGAGAAAAAAGACTTGTATTATTCACCTTATGGGACTATATGTCAAAGAATACCAAGAAAAGTATGAGTTGATTTAAAAAATGTTTACGTGTTGACTTTGCATCTTATTGCTATCATATCGGTGTCTCAGTTCAGTTTGAAAAATACAGCCCTATTGCCAATTTGACATATAAATACAAGTTTGCGAGAATATATAAAATCATACTTCCATAATATTGCGTCTGATTGGTTATTAACTCATCCTGGAACTGTAGATTTATAAGTAAGCTTTTAGCCTTGTAGATAAATTGAAGATGTTGGCTTTTTGTAGTTAGAAATTTACGTTCTCTAAAAATTTAATTAGGATTTAGCAGAAATAGCTTAAAAAATAATGATACACAGGTTAGAGAGTTTGTGAGAGTAGTGGAATCTATTCGGCATTCACAGAAACATTATGGTTTAAACTCGTTGTAATATTTAGAGAAAGTACCCGTTACATCCATATTTTGGTAAAATTGTCATTTTAAGTTTAAAAATATTCATTGAAAACTTTGATATGTTTCTTTTAGGTAGAAGTACTTAAAAATACAATATTTAATAAGTTTCGACAAGGAATTGTCTAAAATTTTAAATTTGGATTGATTTATCTAAAAGCTTTTGGATTAAACAAAAAGGTATTGATGCGTGAAGCAATGTGGCTACAATATAAAATCGATTCGATAATATTATGGCCGCGATTTCGGAAACAATATTTAAATATATTATTGGCTGAATGCATTTAAATATGTTATTGGCGGCTAATATCATGGAATTTTTTGTCATTAAAATTGGGACTAATAATTTGGCATCTCTGACTTTTCCTAAAACCTCGGCGTGGTTCTTGTACAACATGCCATGATTTATTAATTTTATTTATATGATTACAATAGTTCTAGATATTTATCTTTGTCAAATTTCTATCATTTCTATATTTGTTTCCAACCTATATTTCTAGATTCATATAATATTTTTCATTGCTCCGATATTTATTTATTGAGTAAATGCGAGAAAAATAAACTAATGTACATTTATGGTGGCGTTCATGTATGGTGGCGTCATGTAAAGTGTACCTTAGCGATCTCAACGTTTTGAAGGGTAAAAAATGAAGCTTCAGATCATGCACATGCCAAAATTGATTCCATATATGTAGACAACAGAATTAAATGTGAGCGTTCCATGAAAACATAAACAAATGTTTAATTGTTATGGGCGATTGCGTTTATGTTTTCTGATTTTCCCAAAACCGCTATATACTAACAGTTAAACATCTGTGGTGTCTCGAAGCGACATCACTCAACTAGTTACCTTTCACCACACAATTAAAACATATTTTTACTTTAAACCCATTTGATTTACAATCTGTTTCTTGTTGATAAAGGAATCGAGCAACAAATTTATTTTAATAATTTAAATAATATATGATGGAAACCCAATGGACTTCTGGTCTTTGCAGCTGCATGGAAGACGGCAAAACTGGTTAGAGTTTCTTTTAATAAAATTAATCGAGTTGTCAGTAAATATTTGTACATAGTATTTTTTGTTCTTTGAATTGAATGTAAAATTAATTCAAACAAAAAAAAAAACCTTTTTTAATTTAAAACAAGTGTAGCATGTTTTCTGAGTTTTTGAAAGTGAAAAGAATTGAGACTACAAGGTTACAAATATCATCTTGAAGTTGAAGCAAACCATACTTCCATACCCTTTTCGAATCTGTTACCTCCCAATTGCCGGATGGAAGATAAACGATCCCTGACCGTTTATACATGGTTCTACCGTCATCATTTCATTTATGATTTTTTTTTTTTTTTTTTTTTTTGCTTTGATTTGGATAAGTTTGCCTCACATGTTTCGGCCCGTGCGTCACTTTTGGATCGCGGATATTGCCGACAAAGGAAAGACTGGTAAGCATCCTTTTATTCTATTCGAGAACATATTTATACTTGCAGATACATGTGTGTGTGTTTGTTCATGTAACGTATGTATTTTTAGGTTGCGGGAGATGTGAGATACTTTATGGACTAATATGTTATGTGGTCGCCTTACCATGCTTGTTCTCATGCACGTACCGGACTAAGATTCGAAGCAAATTTGAGTTACCAAAGTCTCCATCTTCGGTCCTTCGGACTGCCTCACTCACTGCTTTTGTTACAGTTGTGCTCTTTGTCAAGAATGCCGTGAATTAAAAAACCATGGTCTTGACCCATCTGTTGGTAAATTAAAGCATTGTTCTTATGGACCGGTTTTTTTTGGAAGTTAGTACATCCAAATTTCAATAACCAATTTGAGGACGAAAATAATAACGAAGAAATTATAAACTAAACTGTATGAAAACAACACATGCTTCTTTTATTTGTTTATGTTTCTGAAAAAAAAAGAACACTTTTTTCTTGTTCAGAGAGTTTTCTGACGGTTTAATTATTTTATGTTAACTTTTATTATTTTGGTGTAGTATGATGGAATGGAAATATGCAACTGACGATGGCTGATGGCTCCTCCCATGTGTCAACATTTGATGGGGTGATTTAAAACACCACTTTTAAGTGAATTAAAAAAATAATATTTAGCACATTAATTTTAATTTTAATAAATTAGTAGATCAGAAGAAATTTTTAGGATTGGTATAACCACATATATACCAACTTGAGGTTATTGTGAATGTCTGTCAAAGGATTCCACCACTTATTTTTTGTTTTTACTCAGCAAGAGGTTCTGAAATAAGGTTTTTGAAAACGAGCTTTTTGAAAAAAGGTTTCGACTACATTTACCTATGCCATTTATGAGAGTTGTCGTTGTAAGATCGTAAATTTCCACCCCAACATATTCTTGTCCTTTAGAGAGGATAACTTTTTTTTTGGAAGTCTAGCTTGGTACTAAGTTTGGGAGCTGTGAACCATTTTCACAAGTCAAAGTCATTCAAGTTATTTGGAACACATTTATTGAGCTTCTTCTTCTTTTTTTGGGTAAAAGCTTATTTTCTTTTTTAGTCCCTTTTTTCCGTCTACAGTGTGCCATTTGGCTTGACAAGAGATTTCACAAGAGTTTGAATCATATCATCCACACTCCACAACTTGTCTTTGGATTGAGGTACAACAATGGCTTCCATATCAAATGAAACTCGGCATGAAGCCCTAGCTTGAGCCACACTCAACCCCATTTCTTCAAATGTTTCTAGAATGTTCACGAGCTTATTGTCTCCCTTTAGGCTTTTTATCTTTACTTGAAATTTTTCCCCAATCTTTTCCACCTTCACCTCCTGCTAGAGTTCACAAGAATGTTTAACACTGAAAGTATATTCTGCGAATTGACCTTAGCAATCTCCCGAGTAGCTAGAACGACATGTGATGATATATATAAAACTCAATACCTCGTGCCGATGTTTGAACTTGAACCGTATAAAGTTACCTAATCTACTCCGAATAAATATGGATCTACTTGCTTTTTCTGATCAAAGTTAGATATGGGTCATAGATCCTCAGCTGATAATAAAAGGATCCGCGCGATTACAGTTTTGCCAGAGCAAAAAAAAAAAACTTATAAAAAAGGTTACTCCTCAATTTAATTTTTTTTTTAAAGACCACATTCTTATTTAGTCACAGAAAGATCTATCAATTTACTGTATGACTATTCTTAATTGGTCATAGAAATATTTATCAATATATGACTATGTTATGCATATAGAAGAGCATCATTACTGATATATGTAAAGAAAGATGAGAGGAGAAACCTGAAACTGGTGTAAAGGTTCTCTTTTTATAATCTTAAAATCTTCATATTTTCTCCGCAAAGCTTCTATCTTGAATTTGAGCATGGCGATGTGTAAAAAAGCCTCCCTAATCACCATGCTCTGTTCATGTTTACTCTGCAGAACAATTCATCAGTTGATCTCAAACTTTTAGGTCAAACACAAACATAAGCATGAAATTTGAGGAGTAAAACTCGTAGAAACATCAAGGGATATGAACATAATATTTATGTATATTGTACATACAAGTTTAAAGTGGGTGAGATTTTTCAGAAAATGAGGCTTCCCTTGGCTTGCCCTCTTTTTTTGATCACTAGCCGCCATCACTTTCTTAATGTTTTAATTTTCTCTGAGGAAACGATTACTATTATTGTTTGAACTTTGAAGGATACGTCTTGGCATCCATATATATACGCATATTTTCCTGTCGTGTAGTACCAAACATACATCTTGAAGTTGATGATGAAAGCAGTAGCTTATTGAAACATCATTAACCAAATAAGATTAGAGAAACTTAAAATAGAATATGGTATGGCTGTTGGAGAGATATGTTATTTAATATATTTAGATTTGACGTGTGATATTTGGTTAATTATTGAATGAACAATTATCACTGATATGTTATTTTGAAACTGAAAGTAAAAAAAAAAAAAAAATAGATTGTGTTGACACGAAAAGGTATAATTTTTGTAATATTATATGAGAAATTTGGTGAATGGGTAGATTTTATGTTCCATTCCCATATTATATCTCCTTTTCTCTATATACAAATACAATATTAATGGATACAAACCATCTATTTTTTCTTTCTAAAAGAAATTTTTTATCTGTAATGTGGAGAGTGGAGACGGCTTTATACCCAGTACACATAATATGGAATCGGTTTGGTTTGATTTAGATATTTTGGTGTTCGGTTTGTTTGGATGTAGCATGTAGGAGGAAAAATGTCCATTAAACCAAAATATTCGGCTCGGATTAGTTCGGGTAGTATAGACAAATTAGTTTGTTTCTAAGAGTTTGGATAAGTCGTTTTTTATATACAAAATGGTTGGTTTATGTGACATTCGATAAAAGAAATTAGTTAAATTTTGGTTAATTTCATAACAAATTACATTTTTCTTTTTCAAAATTCAAACTCCCAAAGAAGGACGAGAAGAGTTGCCGATTAACTGGGTGAGAAACATTTACTGATTGAAAACTATTATTTCAAATAATAAAATAGTCTTGAACATGAAATAAAAGAAAATACAGAGAGAGTTTGAGCATACATCGATGCACGCGAAAGGAGAATAAAACAATGGCAAAATTCCAGATGTCAGAGACAGATACCTATGAATTAGCCAGAAAAATCATACCGACACATACATAGCTCTGATAGCAGTGAATACAAATGTGTTACATATATATTTATATTATAAGAAGAATTGTCGAGGGTAGAGAGATAAGAGGACTCACGGGTTGTATCTTTACGTTTGTCTCACTTCGAAAGGTACGTAAGGAAGCAGACTAAGTGGTCAGCATGGGGCTGCTCTGTGACTGTTTCACATGCTTCGTTACTACCATTTTCTCTGTTTTATTCTCTATCCTTATCTTTCCTATTCTAAGCAAACGTTCCTTTATGTGACATACTAACGTCTAATTTACTACTCTCTGTTCATAATATTTGATGTTTAAACTTTTTTTTTTGTTCTATATTGTATGATGTTTTAGCTTTTTAAAGTTATTTTTTGTTAATTAATAACAAAATATTACAAATTTCCAAAACAATTAACTAAAAGTATTTGAATATTTGAATACTATTGGGTAATATTGATTAAAAAGTAGTTGGTTTAAGAAAACAACTCATTAATAACTTAACATTTAATGTTTCGTAATTTATGTGAAGAACCTATAACATCAGGAACGGAACAGAGGGAGTAGTTATTACACAGCATTTATTATCCTTTTCGCAAAAGATTATTACACAACAATGTAATTCATTATCTTTATAGTTTATACATTAGTAAACGAGAACTAGGTTTTAGAAAACAACCTTAAACTTCTGAAGAAATTACGTTCAAATGCCTTTTAAATATTATTTTTAAACAATCTTATAAAGTTAAGAGAATGTTAGATCAACCATAAATCATTCAAAAAAAAATCTATAAATTTTCCAAAAATGATAATATATTTTATACTAGAGAAATTAAATTTTATTTTTAGAATAAATGAAAGCATTATTTTTCTTTTTCCAAAACTTATTTTTTAATTATTTTTCACTTAATTATTATTCTCAGAATTACTGAAAATTAAAATTCTTAGTAAAAAGTACTATTTATTGTGTGCTTTAAAAGTGCATTGGTATCACCCCAAAACATAACTGAGGGGGTGTTATTTTTTTTCCAACAGTAATTATTACAAGAGGTGAGTCTTAGAACATATGTGTGGTCTTTCTGATGACTGGTATCGAAATTAAAACCTAATTAACGTCTAAAAGTAAAAGAGGAGAATCATAGAGGTCCGTTAACTAGGGTTCAAGGCATAACCGTGCCTAGAGACATAAAGTCCGTAAGCAATGACCAAAAAAAGGCCCCAATTAACCATAGTCGTTCCAAATATATATTAATGTGCTAAAGGTAAACAAACATTATACTTCTTTATACTAAAGTCTTTGCATAAATTTTTCTTCATCATAACAACAATTATTTGTCTCCAAATTCATAAAACTATATATAATACATATCCATAATTTAAAACCCATATTCGAGCAAAATTCCAAATTATACTTTTTTAAAACTGATAAATTAGCTAAATATTTGAGTTTTGGCCTAATATTTATTGTAGTGCTAAATTAATTTTAGAAATATATTTGGGCCCATAGGCCAATGTTTCTTTTACTTCTACATAGGCACAGCCCTAGTTCAAGGTTGGCCGGTGGAAGAGGAAACTTCCGGTTTGGTTCCAGTAGACTTAATTATACTTAAAAAGAAAAAGTATTTATGGATGGATAAATCATAAATTGAGGGAACTAATAAAACGGAGTAAAGTTCAAAAATAAAATAACATAATAATAATTAAACTGAGTAAAAAAAAAAAATGACTATTCAAAAAGACGAATTGTATACGACGAAGCTCTATCACGAGACATTTGGTGTTAAGTAGTTGATAAATGGAGACGTATGAAAAGCGTTGTTGTGTGTAACGAGACAGCTGAAGAGGTAACCAATAGACTAAATCGGCTTTTTGGATAGAAGACTACGAAAAATATGGAGAAGTTAATACTCAGTGTCAGTCCAACGAAACGATTTTGAACACTTTCGGTATGTTTTTTTTCTTAAATAAGCATTTTCGTATAAAAATATTAATAAATTACTTTTGTTACCAGTTTACCAATAAGGGATTAGCTCACCAATATAACTCTATAAAAATTACTACTTCTGTTTCTGAATGAAAGTAGAATTTTCCCAATTCTTTTTTTGTTTTTTAAAGATGAGTTTTCTTAGTTTTCAATGCATTTTTATTAACTAATAATGACTAACTGTAAATTTCAAGAAAACTAATTGAAATTATTGAATTCTTATTGATTTAAAATCATAAGAAAATTGTTTATCACAAAAGATAATGCATTTATTGTTGAATTTTAATATGTTTTCTTAATATGTGTGAAAACTTTTAAAAGTTCTTCTTTAAAAAACAGAGGAAGTATTAATCAATTTCTTTTGTTCTAAGAAGATCCATTAGTCCATCAATGAATGATCATTCATTCAATCTTATAATAATTTGACGTTATTCAATCGTCACATACTAGTCTTCTTTATTTTTTATTTTTTAAAAAAGTTATAAATACTAAGATTCTACGAAACACTAACTCAGATATGAGAAGAGATAAGTATTAAAAATTAAAACAATGAAGGAAGATTAATATTACTAGTAAAATTAATTATTCTTTAATAATACATTTAATTAATAACTTTGTTAACAAATTCCTATAAATATTAGTATTATTATTAAGAAAAATCTTTAAAATTTTCATATTAATAAAATTCCTTCTTAAAATAAATTTAACAAAAAATATATTTTTAAGTTGGATGCCCTAATCCGATTATGCTTTGCAAGGCAGTCTTGTCTCAACCCATCACTTGCAATTTGTCTATTTTTGTTTCACCACAATTCATCTAGTACGTTTCTGCTATTTGTTTTGTGCTTAGTTTAAAGTTCATAATATGAAACTAGCATTTTACTATCGGTGATAATATGAGTATGATTGCAGCTCTAGATAAATAGAATCTGATATTCTGATTGTTTGTTCACCTTTGAGTTTGCATTTCTATATTGTGATGAATATTACATAAATATGAAGATGTTAACACAAACGTAAACGCTAACAAACAGTTTAAAGACGGGAAATACACATGTCAATAATTAGACGAAGACTCGAAATATTTGTCAAATACTATGATCCAAAAAACAAACCAATCAAAAATAGACAAGAAAATTAAGATTACAATGAAAATTGAAAATATAGAGAGTGTGGTAATACACCGGATGTAAATATTCATCTCATTTGATATTTGTCGATATCCATACTAATCAGGCCCGGTTTTAAGCCCGTGTGACATGGGATATGTCACAGGGCCCAACTGGTTTTAAGTTTTTTTCCTTTGCAATTAAGGGTCTACTTTTGTCAAAACGTTACAGAAAAGGCCCAAATCTTTAAACATAGCTTGTTTTAAAAGTTTTTTTCCTTTGCAATTAAAAGCCTATTTTTATCAAAGAGTTACAGAAAAGGCCTAAAGTTTTAAATCCAACACAGGGCCTTGATATTCTTTGGGCCGGGCCTGATACTAATGTATATCCGTAAACTTAATTTTGGTATCATTTTTTTTTTTTTTGGCTCAAATTTTTTGGTATCATTTAAATAAACCAAACAGAACTCCGAAAAAAGAAATGAATGTTTTCTTTTCTTTTTTTTTTTTTTTTTTTGTCAAAAAATAATTAAGTGTTTTCAGTTTTCACATACCTTGCTTGGGATTAGAAGTGCACTCCACGCTCACGGACATCAGTCACAGCAAAATAAATCTTGGTTTTTCCACATTTTTTTTTTGGTGACTAACTATATTAATATTTTGGTGCAGAAGAATTACCGGGCAAATCTCCTTTGGCAGAAAGCTGATCACTAAAAAATGCATAGTGAAGTTATAATCAGTTAATTACATATGCAAAAGTGAAGTAATGGGACTTCCTGCCAATAGAGATCTTGCCCTGTTATTGCATTTGCACCTTCTCTCTCTCTCTCTCTCTCAATATATATATATATATATATCAATGTTACTCTTCAGAATACAATTTCCCTTGAAGAATTGGTGTGTTTATATACTATTGCAAAGACGGATATTCAGTGGTATGATGCTTCTTCGTTGTAAAAACAGATTTGAGGTTTGATTCCCAAAATGATGTCCTTAATGTATAATCTTAAAGGAATAATATCTCTTATATATGCCTACGAACTCTTTTCGCAAAAATCCAAATTGAAATGCTTTTCTTTTATTATATTTTTCTGTATTCGAATCCCAAGTAACTTATCAATAGTTATCATTGATTAATTACCGTGGATTTTACGTAGGGTTAATAGGTTTCAGAATTAGTATGAACTTTAACCAGAATTAATTTCAGGTTATATTGATACTTTGTGGTAGTATAATCTGCGACTAACACATGGAGTATATATATGTATATATATTTGACGAGCATAATCTTGTTTCATTAGAAATGAACCATTGTAGATGTTTTAAAGACGGTAGTTTTTATTGTTAATTGTTATTACTATTACGAAGGATGCAATTAAGTTTGTTCTATTAGAAAATTAAATTTACAGGTTTAAATTAATTAATGGGGGTTTTTTTGGGAGTAATTGTTAAAAGATGTGTATACATTATTCCATTCGAGTATTCGACAAATTAACGTCAGATGTTTGATTTATTGTTTAAAATAGGATTTTTTTTCTATTATTTCGCTATTGTAGGTATGAGAAGGGAAGGCCTTGGTGAGTTAGCTGCAACTAAATATGGTAGTTAACTCTAAATATTGTTGGCTTTCCAAAAATGTGCTACAGTATTGAACAACTTGGTACAGGGTATAAAATGCTCTTTCCAAAAAAAAAGGAAAAACTATTGGATGACTAAAGAGACAACAAGTAAAAAAAGAGTAACAAAGTAGAAAAAAGTTTTGAAAAAGTAGAAACTAGAAAGTGGTTCTTTTCTTTGAAATGGAAGATGCGTGGGTATGTTCTTCGCATATTTTTAGGAGCTTCTACTTTAGTTTTGGGCCGAATACTGAGTTTTGAGAGACCGAACAGAGTGTTTGGGAATTGATTTCTGTATTTTAATATGTTATTCATTATTTTAATATATTGGTTTTTTTTTTTAGCGTCTAAAGGCTAAAAGGTTTAAATTATTCAGACTTACGAGTTCGTATTTGTTAATCCAAAGTCCAAACTTAATTATAGATTTCTCAAAAATTTGTTCCTCTACAACAATTACAGTATAAAATCTCAAAATTTGATTTGTATAGTATAGAAAAATTAAGGCTATTGTCTTGATATTAAAAGAATCATTATAACGCTCTAACCGCCCATCTCGTTGAGTCGCTCTCTTTCGGTCAGTAGGCCTTACCTTTGTCTGACGGCCGATGCGCTATTTTTGAGAGGTTCTACCGACTTATTTACTATCCCGTCAATCAACACTCGACTTTTCCCCGTGTTTTGGCCTCATTTACACGGTTTCGCAGACCACTTTCCGAAAGGTCACCCATCCTTCCACTACTCCAGCCCAAACACGCTTAACTCTGGAGTTACTTATGGGCCTTTGACCGAAAAGGTAAGTGCACTTTGTTGACATAGGTAGCCAAATCAATTTTCTTAAGCCTCTCCACAAATCGGAACGTTACAATTCACCCACACTCACTAAGCGCAACGTCCTCGTTGCGCACCTGGATCGTCACCCCCAGACAGTGTGAATCAAGGCCACTTCACTTGACTCCACACTCACGTCTGGATTTGGCTCTGATACCAAATTATAACGCCCGACCGCCCATCCCGGTGAGTCATCCACGCCCTCTCTCGGCCCGTGGGCCCCACCCTTGTTCGACGGCCGGTGCGCTATTTTTGAGAGGCTCTACCGACTTATTTACTATCCTGTCAATCAACACCCGACCTTTCCCCGTGTTTTGACCTCACTTACACAGTTCCGCAGACCACTTTCCAGAATGTCACCCATTCTTCCACTACTCCAACCCAAACACACTTAACTCTGGAGTTACTTATGGGCCTTTGACCGAAAAGGTAAGTGCACTTTGTTGACATAGGTAGTCAAATCAATTCTCTTAAACTTCTCCGCAAATCGGGATGTTAAAATCATAACATTCTTATTCTAAAATTTATTGCAATTTTCTTTTTTTTTCTTTTGATAAAGAATATTGCAATTTTCAGTATTTCAAAATTTATATAAGCTATAACTTACATAGCTAGTTACATACTGGTGAAAGATGACGTCGATTTTCTTACATATGTAGACATTTACGTACAAATGAGAAGAATATTGCTCCATTGTTTTGTGTGTGTGTGTGTGCGCGCGCGCACTATTGCTACAGAGTTTAAGATTGCAATACTTGTTAGTTGTTACATAATATTTTGGTTAGTTACTCTTTTGGTCTCTTTATTCAATATCTGAATTATCATTTTACAGTATTTGGTTCTTCAGACCATTATATTAAAATATTGAAATAACATATGGGTTCTGATTTTAAAATTAAATAAAATAATTTTTTTTTTTTTTTTTGTCATCTTTTGTGGGCCACAACAGGCCGGCCCACGGACCCATTATCCTCCCAGTGAGGAAATTAACCTCACATGGGGGAAGGTGGAGTCGAACTCCAGATGAGATGGTAGCAGAGGTGTAATGCAACCACTGGCCCACTTGCTCCTCTCAAATAAAATAATATCTAGATGTATGAAACGAACATGCAACACCATTGTTTGTCACTTGTCAGTATATACCGCAATTAGCATCTCAGAAATTTCTCGCACATCTTAGGTTCGTTTTGAAGCTAAGCGCGCAAATACTAAAATACAATTAGAGATCAGTGAAATGTGTGATTCTATGCGGCTGAGGTTTTATTCGGAGGCAACTTCACGATTTTTGCTAGTAGCTACTAGCTTTGTTTTACAGACATTAATTCTAGTTTCATAGAAAAGGAATTAGATAAAATGATATTTAAGATTACATAAAAAAATTAAGGCTAAAAGAGTAAAATGAAAGTCCTAAAAGCATATTAAATAAAGAGATGAGCAAATGCTGTGGATGAAGGAAATTTATCTCCGTACGGTCTTGGCTTGAGCATAAAGCATATTTGAATGCGTGAAGAGCAAGAAGACCGCTATCTGAAAATGGATAAAATCTTAAAGTGTGAAAAGCAAGAAAACCGCTATCTGATAATGAATGAAAACAAAGAGCATAATATATATAACTTTAACCAAAGTTTTTTAAATTTATAAAACATGTCTCACCTTCTTTTTTTTTTTGGGCGAAGTGTCTCACCTTCTAAGTTCATACAAAGAAGAAGAGAGATCGCCACATCTGGCCACACCTCCATGATCCATGTATGAACATAAACCAATGCCCGCACGGAAAAAAAATGGAGTTTACTTATTTGCAGATTTTGATCGATCGATCACATGTAACTTATTAAAATATTGGCGTAGTAGAATTACCGGGCAAATCTCCTTTGGCAGAGAAATCACTACAATTTCAATGCATAAAAAATCTGCAAAGGTTAATAATGGTTTCTGCCAATAGAGATCTTACCCTGTAATGCATTTTCACCTTTGATTACATCTCAGCTCTCCACAATTGTAACCTGAAAATTCGATGTTTCTATTTATAAAATCCTGGAGAGAAGCATATTCCGCGGTACAATGCTATAGTGCATCGTAAATATACTGAGGTTTTATTCTGAGAATGATCTCTTCTTTTTTTTTTTTTGTGCAAAAGAATGATCTCTTCTTTTCCGTATAATTTTCTAAGGAATAATCTTTCATGCCACAAGTTTTATGGTCAGACATTCTTAAATAAAAAAAAGTATTTTATACAGAGCTCTATATAAAGTAATGATAAAGGAGAAAAAAATAAAAAGAATGCTCAATTTGGAAAAAAGGAAAAAGAGTAGTAAGTAATAAATTATATACAGTAGAAAGTGATTCTTGAAATGGAAGATCCGTGAAATTGTTCTTTCGGTTTAATTAATCTTCCACATGAAGACGCATAAATGAAGAAGCTCAAAACTTTAATTTACTCTCTGAAACTATCTATTATAATATTATAGGTTACCTTTTTTCACACTACATGAGAAGCTGACATGTGTCTCTCTAATATGATGACATGTGTCATTTTTAATCCTTCTTAAACTATAATTTATTTTTTTGTCCTTTTTGTTTGGTTTTTCATTATCTTTAGTTTAAAAACAATTATTCCTCACCAAATCAATTCATATGTATTCATTATAAAAAAATATTTGCACCAAATCAATTCATATGTATTCATTATCTATCTATCTATTATAATATTATAGGGTTACCTTTTTTCACACTACATGAGAAGCTGACATGTGTCTCTCTAATATGATGACATGTGTCATTTTTAATCCTTCTTAAACTATAATTTATTTTTTTGTCATTTTTTTTTGGTTTTTCATTATCTTTAGTTTAAAAACAATTATTCCTCACCAAATAAATTCATATGTATTCATTATAAAAAAATATTTGCACCAAATCAATTCATATGTATTCATAATAAAATTTTTTTTGTCTACTAACATATATTATTTTGTTCAATTAAAACACTCAATTTTCTATTCAATATTATTAGAAAAATAATTATATATGTACTTAACAAAAAATAAATTTTTAAAAACCATATCAAAACGTTTTAAAAATTTTAACTATAAAATCAACAAGAAAACATCTAAATCATGTGTAAAATGTACTTTCAAAATATTTATTTGTTTTGATTTTTTTTTAAATCACTTACCTACATTAATATGTACATTAAATACACATTTACTAGAAAAACCTGTAAATCTTGTATAAAATGGAACTTCCAAAATATTTATTTTTTTTTATTTTTTTATTTAAATCACTTACCTATATTAATATATACATTAACTACACATTTACTCATACTAAAATTTATTTGATTAGAAAATTAAACAATATTGAGATTAAATGTGAGTACATGTTCCTCCTCACCAAACCAATCCTTATGTATTCATATAATTTTTTTGGTCTACTAAAAAATATATTTTTGTTCAATTAAAACACTTAATATTTTATGTAAAATTAATTATAAAAAACTATATATGTACTTTAACAAAAACTAATTATTAAAAATCATATCAAAATTTGAAAACAAATTTCAATATTTTAATCAACATTATTAGAAAAGAAAATAAATTTTAAAAAACCATATCAATTTTTTTTTAAAAAAATTTAACTATAAAATCAACAAGAAAACATCTAAATCATGTATAAAATGTAACTATCAAAATATTTATTTGTTTTGATTTTTTCTTAAATCACTTACCTACATTAATATGTACATTAACTACACATTTACTCATACTAAAACTTTTTTTTAGAAAATAAAAAAATATTGAGATTAAATGTAAAATAAACTCAGCTCAATATTTAATTTCTAATAACACTTCATAATTTAAAAGAAAAGAGAAATTAATATACAACGAGCAGGAGCTCATAAGAAAATAATACAACAATAATTCAAATAATACACACCTTCAAAACCACCAAATGGACAATATACTATTTTCATTATATTATAAGAGTCCATTTACACCACCCTACGGAAACCAACTCCAACTAGACGATCTTTTTTACCACCGATCAAATAATACAACCAATTAATTCAAACTTCAAATATCCTTTTAGACAACTATATTATCATCTTGAGACGACAGTACCGCATGATGTCTTGAAGTTTTTTCAAAATTGTGGATCTCAACCCAAATTCATCAAGAAGATTAGATGTCAACCGAGTAATCAAAGACCTATAAACAATGCAAAAACAAGCTATGAAAGAAAAACAAGAAATAGTCACAACCTTCAATACAATAAATTTACACAATTGTTTCTAACAATAGTTGTTAAGTGTTTCAAATTATCCTCCAGATTTCGTAAAACTTCATTACAAAATGAATAAATTTCACTATAACATTTCTAATTTTCAATGATATATAATTAGCATATAATATTTAATTCAATCATATCAAATAGAAAAATTGTTAAAAAAATATATGGTCAAACAAAACAAAAAACCCACCACGTAGTAAATTTAAATGCATAATTTTGACCAGCATAAAATACTAATAATAAGAAATAATTTTTTCAAAATTTCATAAGAACAAGATTCCGCGCAACGCGCGGACTTCTCCCTAGTATACATATATGTTACGCTACTGAATAAACTTAATCAACTTTGAAAAAGACAAAATGTCGAATCATGTCAAAATATAATGAGTACACTAAAGCAATTGACTATATAAATATAGCTAGAATCATTACTTTTGGAGATCTTTTCGTTTAGTTGATTTTGTTTATAAAATAAAAAGTATAAGTACATTATAGTAAAATGACATACAGTACAACCTATATAAAATAATTTTTGATAAAAAATAATAATCATAATAATTTATTTGGTCCCAATTCAGACCAATGTAAAAATAGCAATATGCGATAAAATGATAAAATACTAATATTTTTGAAATTCCTATATAAAAATATGATCACAATAATAAATGAAAGTAATAATTATATAAAACTATATATATATGCCTATAAAAAATATATTAAACTACGAATTTAAGTTTATCTCTAATTTTTTATTATATAAAAAATCATAATGCAATTTTTATATGCATCTAAAATTATTAAATTTGTTCTAAACACATTATTTCTTTGTTTTATGTTTAAATACATTTAAAAAGATCATTTTACAATTTTCAACTTCATTATCAATATTAGTAGCTATAACTTTTTCTAAACTTTTAATTATTATCATGTAAATAAGTTAATAATATATATTTTATTACGATATCCAAAAGACTTAATCATAATTTTAAGTTTATGAATGTGATATCCACATATGAATTTTAAAAAATTCTTAATACATTATCATATGAAGAATAATTTTCGAAAATTATGAATTACAAAAAATATTTTATAAATTAATAAATATTTAATTTATTGATAAAGTAATATCTTTATAAGATAATAAATTTTCAAAATCCATACATTATTAATTTCTAGAGGTTTTACTATACTTTGTATCCTATTCTTGTATCACCTTTTAGGATTTGAGATTTGGTTTGAACAATGACACAAAACAAAAAGTTCTCAGCGTTAAGTAGGTACAGCATATTCTTAAGAATATCCAACTACACCAAAGATCACTTGTAACCATCGTCCGTTATGTTAATGAATATAATCAGATCTGTTTGATATAATCATATGATATACAATTGTTTAGGGTCGAATATCGACTAACATTAGTTGTTATGTTGGCTACTCTATTTATCTGATCATTTTCTGTGCGTTGGAAGATTAGTTTGTTTTTTTTTGGTATATCGAACTTAGTTATATATATAGACTCTGATAGCTAACATTTTATCCGTTTGCGTTTTGCTCTCTTTTAACATTACGACTGGCCTCTTGAATAGAACTCAAGTCTAAACATTTCAGCTTTGTCACACAAAAAACATGAAGGGGATGTACTGAACTTGGGATTTGAGATTAATTATTTTAGACTGATTTGTATTATTCAAACATAATTTTTTTAAATGGTTTAATATACAGTGTTATTACTTTCAAATCCAATAACAATAAATATTTGAAGTTGTTGATTTTAGGGGATTCTAGTAATCTAAAGTGTTAGTGAAGTTTATTAATTAAAAAATATAAGAATCCAAATACCATGGTTTTAGATGGTATTTTAGAGTGTTTTCATCAAAATCACAACAACTTCTCTAATCACCCATAATCATCTAAAAATAAATTACTTCAAATCACTGAATATCAATAATTTTCTAGATCCTTCTTGATCTTCATGATCTCCAAATCTCGATATGGGCGATCTCATTGATCTCCCAATACTCAAAATGTAATTCTGAACAAAACTTAGATGCCAAACTCAAAGAAAATGTGTTGGTGGCGTGGAACGACGAATCATCGTTAAGCTAGCCACGATGATCTAAATTCTTCCCAGGTTGCGGACATTTCTCCGCCGTGAAGAACAAAGTAAGACAGAGTCGTCGGGCGCCGAGACCATACTTATGGAAAGCATGGGAATTTCACAGTGATGAATGGAGAACAGAGAAATGTGAGAATGGCTGCGTTATGGTGAGATGAATACGAAGGATGATACTCTTAAATTGTGGGCTCGTTCTGTAGCTTATTCTTACAAATGAGATCCAAGATAAGAGTATACTACTAAAGATTGTATGAAACAGTTCATATTATTATATTTTCTCTTTATTTGACAAAACACTGTTGTTAGAAACAAAAAGTTTTCACTCAAAAGCATATATTAATATTAGATCGTGAATCTAATAAGAATGAGACTAAAACACGTGGTACGAAAAATAGTCAAACTCTATCATCTCCATTTTGATTTTTTTTTTATCTAAATCAGTACATTAAAAAACAGTATCCTGAAGATGTCTAGGCTAAAAGCTTACTTAATATAAAAACGAGCTACTCATGTTCATATATAAAAAATCTTCAAATTTCAGAAATCATGATTATTTTCTCAAAACAAAAAAAGTCACGAGTATTTGGTAGCATATCGTATTCTAACTCAAATTAAAAGACGGTTATATGCAGTTAACAATAGGAAAGACTAATGAACAAAGTAAAGACTATTACTATGCCTGTGATGCAGCAAAACTTTTACTTAATAAAACGTGTATCCTTCTACATTGATTCAAAGAGGAAGAGAAATCATCGCCACACCTCCATGCCCGCACGAAAACAAGAAAAAATGGAGTTTTCTTATTTGAAGATTTTATGTAACTTATTCTCCAGTTAGATCAAACATATGTACCATATTTTATTAAATACTGGCGCAGAAGAATTACCGGGCAAATCTCCTTTGGCAGATAACTCACTACAAAGCCATGCATATAAAGATACATAGATCTAATATAAGTAATGGTTTCCTGCCAATAGAGATCTTGCCCTGTAATGCATTTTCACCTTTAATATATCTCACATCTCCACAATTATAACTTGCAAATTCATGTTCTCCATATATAATCCTGGAAATAAGCATATTCCGCAGTACAATCCTAGTATGGTACAGCGTTGTAAATAAGCCTAAGATTTTATTCCGAGAATGATCTCTTCTCCGAATAATTTTTTGAAGAATAATTGTTCATGCTACAGGTTTTATGGTCAGACATTCCTAAATTAGGAGCAGCCTACCATTTTTTTGTTTTAGTGTATTTCGAATCCTTGGCCACATCTTTTTGTGTGCACACAACGAAGTAATACATCGTAGAAGCATCATTTCGTTTCACAACACTCGATATCTAATTTTAAACTTAAGGAGATCAATAACAATGTATATTGCGTATATAGCATGTGCTAGACCTTGTGGGTAAACCAGTTGTTGATTTTGGCAAGCGATAAAACTGTGGTTTTAAATGCATGAAAGTTCTATTTTTTATTTTACTATATTACATATTGTCAAAACATTTTGTTAAATTAATAACCCCCAGCCTAATTGTTCTGATTTGAAAGACTAATTGAGATGGTTGCGAGTCATGTGACAAAATGTTTTTGCGACCACTTTTTTAAGGTTCTATATAAAGTAATGACAAGAAAATAAAAGAATTAATGGTTAATGTGGCAAAAGGAAAAACACGGGGGTGTATAATTAACTTATAATATAGAAAGTGATTCTTGAAATGGAAGATCCGTAGGAATGTTCTTGTAATTTTATTAAGCTTCCATCGGAAGACGCATAAAACGGAGAACCTCGAAACTGTAATTTATTCTACAAAATTATACTGTAATATAGTATATAAAGTCAATCAACTTTGAAAAAGACCAAAGTTCGAATTTTTCATTGTATAAAAGTACATTTTCATTAATTTCTTTTATTTTTTTTGGTTAAAATTAAAAGAATTCAAAATATAGTCGTTACTTTGGAGATCCTTTCGTTTAAATAAGTTTTCCATATGATAAACATGAATAAAGAGAGTTATTAAGAGCTGCTCCATGGTTCCTGACAGGAGATTTTAACGATCTCATTGACAATTCTGAAAAGGATGGAGGGCCACAAAGAGCTGAAGGAACCTTTGGAGACTTCCGTACTTTTCTCTCTGAGGGAGACCTCTATGACCTGAGACACTCTGGTAACTGTCTTTCCTGGAGGGGAAGAAGAAACGATTACTTCGTGAAATGTAGACTTGATAGAGCACTCTCCAATAGCGAATGGGCGGAATTATATCCCTCTGGCAGATGCGAATATCTTCGCTTTGAAGGGTCTGATCATAGACCTCTGGTGTCTTTCTTCGATCCTAAAAGGAAGAAAAAGAAGGGTATCTTTCGTTATGACCGCAGATTGAAAGATAATGAAGATGTTGTCAAACTAGTTACAGAAGTTTGGTCAAAAAATACCCATTATACAGTGAACCAGAGGATTGACCTGTGCAGGAAAGCTATTGTCAAGTGGAGCAAATCTCAGCAACTGAACAGCCAGAAGCGTATAGAAGAGCTCAAACAGGGAATAGATGATGAGATGTCCAGTTCCACTCCAAATGAATGGTTACTAACCAAGCTAAATGACGAACTCAAGACAGCTTATACAGCGGATGAATCCTTCTGGAAACAACGTAGTCGTCAATTATGGTTAAGTCTTGGTGACAACAATACTAGCTTCTTCCATGCTTCAACAAGAAAAAGATTTGCTTTGAATAAATTCTCAGTTCTTGAAGATGAAGCAGGAAGTATAATTTATGAGGAGGATGAAATGATTATGGTCATTACCGATTATTTCCAGAATCTATTCACATCCAAACCGGTTCCGGAGGAGCAAAAAAGACTAATTATTGATTCAGCTCTTGAGCCTATAATCTCAGAGGAAATGAATCAACAGCTTATCATGGATCCCTCACCTCAAGAGATTAAAGCCGCAATGTTTGCAATACACCCTGATAAAGCCCCTGGCCCTGATGGCTTTTCAGCTAGTTTCTTTCAATCAAACTGGAACATCGTTGGACCAGACATTGTTACGGAGATCCAAGCTTTCTTCACCTCTGGAGTTATGCCGCGCAGCTCTAATGATACTCACATCCGTCTGATTCCAAAGATCCTTGCACCAAAACGGGTGGCGGATTATAGACCTATAGCACTCTGTAATGTGTGCTATAAGGTGATATCCAAACTACTTTCCCGACGTCTCCAACCTCTACTAGAGTCTATTATCTCAGAGACGCAATCTGCTTTCGTCCCAAAAAGAGCCATCTCAGATAACGTCCTCATCACGCATGAAGTTCTTCACTTCCTGAAAGTTTCAAAAGCAAAAGTATCTTGCTCAATGGCGGTGAAGACAAATATGAGTAAAGCATATGACAGATTGGAATGGGATTTTATCAGAATAGTCATGAAAAGATTGGGCTTTCATGATAAATGGATTTCCAGAATTATGGCATGCATTACTACAGTTTCCTATTCTGTGCTGTTTAATGGAGCAGCAAGAGGAGCGATTTTACCTACAAGAGGATTACGCCAAGGAGACCCTCTATCTCCGTATCTCTTCATAATGTGCAGCGAGGTCCTTTCTGGTCTATGTAAACGAGCTCAACAATCAGGCAAGCTAAAGGGACTCAAAGTGGCTAGGGGCAGCCCTCAGGTTAATCACCTTCTCTTCGCAGATGATACTATGTTCTTCTGCAAAGCAAATGGGAGAAGCTGCAAGGAATTGAAAAAGATCTTAGATAAGTATGAAGCTGTTTCGGGACAGCTCATAAACTTACAAAAATCGTCCATAACCTTCTCTAACAAAACACCACAGGCAACCCGGGTTCTGGTAAAAGATTTACTACAAATCGAGAAGGAAGGGGGTGTTGGAAAATACTTGGGATTACCAGAACATTTTGGAAGAAAGAAGAAAGACCTCTTCACGGCAATTGTCGACAAGATCCGTCAGAAAGCGGCTAGTTGGTCCACTAAGAGGCTTTCAAGTGCAGGAAAGATGATTATGCTAAAAAGTGTCTTGGCAGCGATGCCAACCTATGCCATGTCCTGCTTCAAACTTCCCCAATCACTATGCAAGAGAATTCAGTCTGCCCTTACGAGATTCTGGTGGGACTCTGATCCGGAAAAAAATAAGATGTGTTGGATCTCATGGAAGAAAATGGCTAAACCTAAACATCTTGGAGGTTTGGGATTCAAGGATATCAACAATTTCAATGATGCCTTACTTGCTAAGCTCAGCTGGCGTATTTTAAACAACCCGCATTGTCTCCTAGCGAGAATTTTGGCTGGTAAGTATCATGCGCATTCATCCTTTTTGGAGAGTACAATTCCAAACTCTGCTTCCCACGGATGGAGAAGTATTTGTATTGGCAGGGATCTAATGATCAAACAGCTAGGTTGGGTCATTGGCAATGGAGAATCTATAAGGATTTGGGATGATCCGTGGCTTTCTTTAACTACTCCGTGTCAACCTATAGGCCCTCCTACACAAGAAGCACAAAAGCTAAAAGTCTCAGATTTATTCTTACCTCACTCTGTGATTTGGGATCCAGTAAAAGTACAATTTTATCTTCCTGAGTACAAGGATTATATTCTCACCTTGAAACCAAGCAGATTAGGGGCTGCCGACAAAAGAAGATGGCTTGGAAACCCTTCCGGTGAATACACCACACGCTCAGGCTATATCGCAGCTGCTGAACTCCTTGAATCGCAAAATCCTTTGGCGTTTACTCCTGCAATTAACTGGAACCAACAAGTTTGGAAACTTAGAGCTTCCCCGAAAGTTAAAGTTTTTATCTGGAAATCATTACAGGGAGCTTTACCAGTTGGAGCACAGTTAGAAACTCGGTGTATCCCTGTCGATCCAAAATGTTGTCGCTGCGAAGATCCGGAAACCATCTTGCACCTCCTTTTCCACTGTAATTTTGCTAGAGCAGTTTGGCAACAGGCACAGTTCTCAGAAGACTTCGTCTCTTCCCTTTGTGAAAGTGTTCGGGACGGCTTAGCAGTTGCTCAAACCCGTGTTACTCTCCCTCCTGTTGGCCTAGACAGAGGTGTTCTTTACCCTTGGATCTGTTGGGCTCTTTGGATAGCTAGAAACCAAAAAATCTTTGAGCAAAGGATTTTTACGGTGGAAGACACGATCCTCAGAGCTGTTCAAGATGCAAGGGAATGGAACCTGGCTCAACTCCCCTCGAGCACCCCTGTAACCCCACAAGATCTCCCAGGTCGTCTTTCGGTTCCCTCCGTTAGTCAACAAAGGAGAATTATCACTTGCTGTTCTGATGCAGCTTGGCTAGTTGATTCCGGGTCAACTGGATCCGCAGGACTTGGATGGACCTTTTCATCCATAGAAGAGTTTATCTCTTCGCACTCCTCGACTTTATCGTTCGTTTCCTCTGCGCTAGTAGCGGAAGCACTTGCCATCAGAGAAGCTCTCCTTATGGCGATTGATAAGGGATTCAAATTTCTCATCCTCCAATCAGATTCTCAAATCCTAATCAAGGCGATCACCTCAAGATCGATGCTGCTAGAAGTTTTTGGAATTTTGGAAGACATCGTTATGATCGAAGGCTTTTTTGATTTTGTTAAGTTTAAGTTTATCCCTAGAAGGGATAATGTTATTGCCGATATTGTAGCCAAACAAGCACTCAGAGCCTTTAAAAGTTCTGAAGGCTAATCTCGTTTAATTTTAATGAAATGTTGCCCAAAAAAAAAAAAAAAAAAAAAAGAGAGTTATTCTTTATTCAAGCTACGTGTGTTCTTAATCTACTTTAAAAAATAATTTCTAGACAAACTCTTCTCTCTTTTTTGTAGTCATTCCAAAAAGAATATAAAAAGAAGTAAAGCTCCATGTGAAAGTTGAAGTACGAACAAGGAGAAGGCCTACTTGAGGTTACGTTTAGGATACTGCATACATATATGCTCTATGAAACATGGGATGTGCCACCGAATATGCTCCTGAATGTATAAGACAAACTTGCATAAGATTAGACCACCCAGCCCCTCTATATATAGTTTCGCTATGGCGGAAACTAAATCATTACTCAAAATACAATAAATAAGATGAAATATAAGTACGGAAGATCGATATCGAAGTTTGTGAAGAAGAAAAGGATGATGCATGGTTCGATTACGGGGCAAATACTCCATTGGCAGATGGTGTTCATTACATCTATTATATATCATAATTGAGATGTACGAAAAATGCTTTACTGCCAAAGGAGATTTGCCCCGCAATTCATCCCATGCAAATTAGAACATATACATTCTTGCACGATCACACAAATCAAAGATAAGGATTTAAATATATTATTGGGGATAAGCATTAAATTAATATTGCACGCATTGATATCATAGATGTTGTTTCCACCGTAGCCATTTATTATTTTTGTTAAAGACGGTTCCTTATTAAGAATTTTCTTTTTTCAAATGTTGATTATGCAAATTCATGTTTATTAGTAGTAGTAAATGTCCGAATTGTAAGCATACGACGACAGATGCTATGCTTATTCAAGGAAAATAATTTCCGTCAAATTAATGACTACCAAAAAATCGAAGGTGGATCGAGCAGCATTTTCCAATGCACGTACTCTGTGGTTATGATTGGAGTTGGCCCATCGAGATTAGTTACTGTATGTTGTATGTTGAAATGTTTTATATGCATTATATAACGTATCTAAATCGTGCTACGGTCAAATATTTTAGCGTAGTAAACAAAACAAAAAGGATATTAAATAAATTTGTAGCTTTTGATGACACTCTTTATGTTTGAGAGCCTTTTCTCAGTAGTTGACTAACACAGCGTGTCTCTAGAGAGCGCGTGAGTAACGCGTCACGACTCACGTGTTCGCTGTGGGTCCAGCCTTGAATATTAATTAAGTGTTTCGTCAAGCAACCAAAACAAATCCCATCGTAGAGTAATTTTATCAAATCATTAATAATTGGGTTTTATAAATTAACAATTTTGAAAAGTTAAGAGTTATAGGTAGTATTATGAAAGTTTTGTTTCATGAGTTAAATTGTTTTTTTTTTTTTTGAACAACTGATGGGTTATATATTAAACTTAGAACCTGGTTACAAACCAAAGAAGTCGGAAGCTCGATGCCAAAGAGTCCAAACTAAATGTGAAAAGTAAAATACAAAGTATACTAAAGGTAGATAGAAGGTTAGATTTGTAGAAAATAACTAAGATCCCTTTAGAAAGGGCAAGTTTTTCAGTCGTTAAAGACAAATGAACGATGATAGCTCGTGATGAGCGTTTGATGACTTTCTCCAAAAAGGAGAGGAGCTAGTTTGGAGATACGCCGGTAAGTTGGCAATACTCCAAAGCCGCGGATGTGGATTCAGAGATACTCCGGTAAGTTAGCAATACTCCATAATCCAAGTCAGCATAATCCGATGATAACCCGGCAATTATGAACTTTCGTCTCTCTGTGATGACAAAAGAAGGATCAACACAACATACACCTAAAAGTAAGACGTCGACAAGGGCTGGTATGATGTTGAAGTGGGCTTCTGCTGAAGAAATTAATGGATCTTTCCACATTGGGATTCTTCTTAATCTTTTGCAAGAAGTTGATGGATGTGATCTCTCCATGAAGGAGGAGAAGGATGGAATTGATCTCTCCGTGACGGAGGAAGGCTCGAAACAATACACGATTGGAGATGTAGCGTTGAATGGTGTTGTTGTATTGCTGTAAAAAGCTGCTGAGTGGTTTAATGAACTAATCCACAAGGGAAAGCCCATTAATAGAGGTGTATGGCTCAGGTCTAATTTCAAAACTACACCGGAAAGCTGCGGTGGAAAAAACCTCCGGTGAGCAAACATTTGCAGCGGATTAGATTCGTCATTGACACATACTCCAAACTGCGGAAAGTTGAAACAGAGTAGTACAAAGGCTTGCCGTGTGTGGTGGAGGCGCATAGCATAGAATGAAACACAGACACCACAGCGGAAGAGATTTTGTCGCCATCAAGGGTCGATGGAGGAGAAGAAACGGTTCTTCGGGCTACTCCTGGAAAGCCCAAGATGGTCGAGCTACGTCGGGCAGTCAGAGGATGATTGTTGCCGGAGATGTGAGATTTGGAACTATGGTAGACGGCTACCTCGGACTCCGTGCCATGGGTCGAGAGCAAGGCTGTAGATCTGGAGGTTTTGGTGGAGGTTTCTGCATCGCCGTAAAGATGCTCACTCTGAATGAGAAGGACTCGGCGAACACATACTGGCATATCCGGTAAGTTGAAGAAGAGAGGCGAGAGATCCGTCCTCGAGAACTCTGCAAATCCTGTCGATCCTGTCACCGGAGGAGGAGCATGGCAGAGAAGCAAAACGAAACAAAGAAAACAAAAGAGTCTTGCCGATGAAGACATAACCGTCGAAAAGAGAGCCAAAGTCATCAGACGCCAAATCGGAGCTCGGGAAAAAGGAAGCCACGCTCCAATTTCAGGATAGAAACCGCCGATGAAGGAGATTCATTCCGAAATCGGAGCAGGGCAAACAGTGGGAGAGGGAGGAGGCCGACTTGGGAAGCGTGCCTAGTAGGATAATTTTTAGGGCAAACTTAGAAAATATTTTTAAAATAATTCTTTATATTTTTAGTTAAATTGTTTAAAATTCATATCTTAATAACAAGAATTTTAATGGATTCATAAAATCATTATAACAAAACTTTTTGAATAACAATGGATTTTGTATGAAATTTAAAAATCATCAAACCAATAACAATGAATTTTAGTAAAATTGTTAAAATTCATAAACCAATAACAGCGGATTCTTAATTTCTTAATTTTTTTTGAAATGCATCTCTCAATAACTCCTTCCCCTAAAACTCCGAAATAACTTTTTTATGAAAAAACATATTCTCATTTTTCCATGCACCTTTTTTTGTCTTTTGGTATGAATGTTTCCTCGACTCACCTTCATTGGTATATAAGTTTTTTTCTTTTTCCTTTTTTCTGGTAAAAACATTGTTATATAAGTTGCACTTGCAATTTTCTGATTCATCACTTCACCTACGGACGGTATTTATTCTTAGTTTTATAGTCACTTTTCACGACGAAACGGATTAATTTTCAAGTTCAACCACTAGAAAATAACAAAACGTTAACTGCATCCATATGAAAAGAGATCTATTATCACAAACATAACCAAGAAAAGAAATAGGACTGTAAATGTTGTAAACTCTATATAATTCATTTAAACAGAATAATATGAGCACTTGTCAATTGCGTTTCTATCACAAACGTGGTAGCAAAACGTTTCTAAAGCGGAAAATGTGGAAACGTTTATATCTATTATATATATAAATTATTAAATATTAAAATTGTCTTCCTAAAGATAATTATTATAATGGTTAATGACAAACTATTATTATTGTTATAAGCCTTGTTTACCCAAACTATTTTCAGTTTTAGTTAATCGAGAAAAATATCCTCAAACGCAATAATGTAAGAGACTAAACGCATCTAATAAATCAAGTTAATTATTAATTAATCCTACAAACTTACATGAATTATTTAATCTTATTATTTGTTTTGAAATTATTTTCTTATTATGTTTTAAAAACAAATATTTATGAGTTTTCATCAAGTATCCAAACAAAAACGTTTAAGAACTTTTCCAACAAGTATTCGTTTTGAAAACGTGAAATGGATAATGTACCTCGGACGGATTTCCATACAACCTAAGGCTATCAAGCTTATTTGACCTTAATTAACTTTATTACGTACTATTCGGGTTATTAGTATTACACCTAAAAGTTGACTTTCCCTACGTGGTTACGTGTAAATGTGTAATGTGAACAAGACCCAGCGAATTGTTTTCTAATCTTTTCTGCTGACGTGTTTTGACTTGCGATAGTCATATAAAATAGTTGAGAACCCAAATGAAAAACGTGAAACAAACTGAATCATGAATATTTTAATAACAAGCACACGTAAATCGTAACCATACGTCAATATCTATTAATACAAGTTTACATTCTCTCTCTCTCACACACACACACACAAATAAACGATCACCCGCCAAGCTTCTGAAGCTCATAGATACTTGGGGGCTCGAGAGATGGAAATAAGCGAGAGCTCAGTAAATAATTTTGAACAAATTCGAGATTCTAAAACCGAAGGAAATGCATGGGAAGCAAGGAGAAGCAGAGGAGGCTCACGGAGGAGCAGCGGAAAAAGAATGAATGCGAGAAGAGAGAGTGTGCCAGCTGATTTAGAAGCTGAGGAGACAAAAGGGTTTACAGATTTAGGTTTTGTTTTCACAGAAGAAGACTTGAATTCGGAGTTGCCGGATATTCTTCCCGGATTGCGGACATTTCTCCACGGGGAAGAAGAGAGTAAGACAGAGTGGTCGGTGCCGAGACCATATTTGTCGGAGGCATGGGGCTTTTACAGTGATAAATGGAGTGGGAGAACAGAGAAAGAATCAGTGGTTATCGATTTAAGAATGGCTGCTTTATGTGGTGAGACGAACATGAAAGATTGTCTTAAATGGTGGGCTCGTTCTGTAGCATCTAATCTCAAATGAGATGAGACGCCATTTTCCTCATTAGTTCTACAGCCACATTTGGTAATATTTATTAGTACTACTAGGGGTCATCCCGCGCTACGCGCGGGTTTTAGTGTTATATTATTCATACTATATTTAAAATTGAATATGAAGATTTTTTTAAAAAATAAGTTAATTAGAAGTGACAGTTTTTAGAATTTTCATAGTAATACCTTTTAAGAGTTTGGGAAATGAAGGTCATAGGCAAAAAAACATGTACCTTTGGCTATAAAAACCTTTAGGTTGATTTATAATCAATAACTTATGTACCAAGGTTACTACTGCATTCATAAATCAATCATGTATCGTGTAAAATATATATTCAGGAGCTATGCACTTTAGTTTTTGGCCAATAAGCTTTTGCACTTTAGTTTTTGGCCAATAAGCTTTTACAAAAATTTTGATCACCAAGTTCCACAAAGTTTCAAACTATACATATCAGCTCTGTGGCTTCAAAGTTGAAACCGAGACTGCAGTTATCCTCAAGTTTACATGCACTTGTTTACAACAAAATTGCAATGTTGTGATGGAAAGTTTGACTATATAAACGGTCCTTCGTTCTCTAAAACCCCCGCAGAGTGTCACCACATACTAACATACGTTTTTTACATTAATGTCGGCTAGCGATGAAAATAATTATTTCCATGAACCTCTTCTATTATTTTAATAATCCTGCACAACCAAAACTCACAATTTTACAACGTATCACACCAAATGTGAGCTTTATGGGAGAGGCTGATAACAATACATGTAAAAATATTACTCTAAAAATTTGAGCTAAATCCTCTCTCATTAACATATGTGAACATTCTTCTTCAAGCAATCAAATTTTTGCGAACAGAAATTCAGCACTGCATGCGTTTTTCGATTTTTAACCCACTTTTACAGTTTCTTATACTGCAATTTTCTCATTATATAATATGTACCTTTTTCGAAGGAAAGGAGAATTTTATGTCTTTAGTCCACTCTGTATTGTCCGTTCATGTACAATAGTAAGTTGTTTTGACATTTTATCGAAAAAGGTAAAATAGTAAGTTGTGTTAATCTCGCTTGAATCCCAAATTTCAATATGCGAAACGTAAAGAAACGGGAATACCACCGAGAAGCCTCAGAGAGTGTTAAGTGGGTCGAAACTATTTTTCCATGGAGAAGAAGAAGAAGCAATGCAAGTTCCGCTGCTCGGAAATTCAACAGTTTTGATCTGAAATGAAAACCAAATTAGTATCCATTAGAGAAGCAAGTGGAGTGTTCTGCAAATGTAAAGCACAAAACTCTATGTCGTCAAGAGACAACGGCTGCTCTGTTTATAATATTTGTTCTTTCAAATTTGTTTTCTTAACCCACGTACACATGCATACGACTCTGGCCATACGACATAAACATGTGAGCTTAAATTAACCAAGTAATTCACATAACTTACATTGTCTACCAAATTTACTTATAATAATCGGTTCAATTGGGAAGCTTCTTCCGCGGTCCCAGTTTCCAATCTATATATATTTACCCTACAGAAAGAGAGTAAAAGCTTTTGTGTAGCATAAGAGACGTGAAAACAGACGGCACTTAACATGGGCGATGCTTAAGAAATTCACTACAACATTGATGCTCTACATACGTAGAGGTTCTTTTTTGTGGCTGCTTTTTTTAAATAGCTTTACCTATTCACCATCTCTAATAAATTTAGGTAGCTTAACGTATTCACCATATGTAATTTGGGAGCTTTCTAACACTGTAGACTATAGTAAGTAAATATGATTTCAAAGCTTACATGATCATCAAAACACGAATTATATGACCCGGTTTAGAGAAACCAGCAGCACTTTTTTTTCTTGAACAGATGATCTGCTTAAGCTTCTACTTTCTCCTCTTTCATGGACTCAAACCGATCATAGAAATGGTGGGTGCATTGGACCCTCAGCCCACGGTGAAGACCACACCGTTACTCTTCTTCTTAAACAGGTCATTGTCTGAAGACGAACCAGACTCAGCTTCTTCTTCTTCTTCTTCATCTTCCTCCTCCTCCTCCATTTTCTCATCCACATGAATCACCTCTGAACGACACTCGCTACTGCAGAAAGCTTTGTATCCTCTGAAAACGAAACCAAGAAGACACATTTCAACTGTGAGCGATTTTATCACTTAATAATGACAGGCTATCATGATTGGATGAGACCTGCAATATCGTCGCTTTAAACAGAGTAGAGAAAAATATCAGCTTTCCTTTGAAGCCTCGATCCAGATCGCCCTTCTCCCATCTCTAACAAAGAAAGAAAAATCCGGAAATTAACGGAAGATCATTTGAGAACTCAATCTCAATCTCTACAATCGTCTTTCTGATCACAAACTTTATCTCCATATGTACACGAAACTAAAAATCAGGGGAAAACACAAACCTGATGGATCTCTGCTCTGAGAAGGCATTGGAGGAGAGAGGAGAAGTGGAGTGGAAGAGGATGAATGAAAGGGTCTCTCTAGCTAGCCACAATTTTAGATGAAAATATGCACATAGAACTTTCACCATAAAATAAACGCAAAGAAAAACACTCATACCATCAATTACATCAACAAATTAAAATTCGTAATTAATTGAAAACAAAGTTGTATACTAAATGTATAAATTTTCTGTAGCAATTCCGCTAGAAGTAAAATAATACCTCGTTGGCTGTCACATGAGGTTGAACCCAGAAAACTTGATTCAAAATCTGGAAGCTCGCCACCATTGTATTCGCTGCAACAGATTTGATCCAATACATAAAGTAGAATCCATCATAAGTATATAGATATTTATTGGTGGACAAATATGTATACCTTAAGTTGAAAGGTTTATTCAGTAATAGCAGCGATGGTACTGAAGAAAACTTCGACGGGATTACACGGAGGGTAAGAAATCAACGTTGTCCAAATCGGAAGCAGATGAGAGCAGTAGACGCCATGGCCTGTACAATTTTGTAAATTGTAAGAGAGATAGACGGGAGAGAGTGTATGATTCATGAGCTGCTTCTGATTGTGGATAACTAACTTTTCTCATCGCCATTGTTCGATCTATCTCTAAATACAGAGCAACCGAAAAAGTTACGAAGATAAACGGGAGAGAGTGTATTGATCTGTGTAAGTAATTAAAATTTATAGAAAGATTCAGAGATTTACCAATACCATGTTAGTTTCGTGAAGACAAACCCGTAGCCGCCGCCGTAGGGTTCACCGACTACCTGAAGTTTTAAGAGAGAAGCAATCAGGATCCGAGAGGTAGATTTGAGCGGAGAAGAAATGACGTTTGGGAGAGGATTTGATTTGAATGTATATATGAAGAGTTTGAGGAAGATGAAACATCGTTACAATGAATTGAGGAATTGGGATCGTCTTGTCTCACAAGCGTAGAAGAAATTTTTTTTGTCAAAGAAGCTAACGTGGCATCTCTGGTGGAAGCAGCTGACGTGGCAGTGGGAGAGATCTTCTCATAAATCCTACGTGGACACTCTGAGGAGCCCCAAATAGAGGCTTTTATATATTATAGATTTTCTTTGCTTGTGTAAGTAGAAATATTGAGATTACTATTAATGTAAGGGCTTAAAATATTATAACATATATCTAAAAGATAAAAATAAGATTCGTGAATTGGGCTGTGATCGAGTGGTGAAGATTCTAAAAAGAATGAGACTAAACCAACTGGTACAAAATTAGTCTAATAGTGAACTTCCGACTATATCACCACCATTTCATTCCATTTCTAAATCACTATACCGCGTTCAGCAACCACAAAAATCACCTTTGATATCAGAATCATTGTGTGGTCAATATATAGGCCAATTAAGCTTACTTCACCAGCACTAAGAAAAAAGCAAAAAAAGATTATATATATCATAACTTGAATATGTCACATATTAAAGTTATCTTGTAGCTAGCTTATCCAATTTAATTTAACATATAATTCAAAAAAAAAAAAATTATTAGGAATGTTAAACCACATATAAGGAGCTCAAAACTTCCATTTGGCTTAGAGATCAAACACATTTGGTTAAGGATGTTGAAATACTGGGACATTATTATCATTCACTTACATCATATATTTTTATAAAAAAAATTATTTGATAAAGAGAGTTTAAGAGGTTGTTAATCTAATTGATTTTTTCATTTCAATTATTTTGTCATCTAAATTATATCATGACTTTTTGAATACAATAATAATGTAAAAGAAAAACCAAACTCGCATCAAGATTATAAATATTTAGGCACAAGATTATATAATCACTACAACAGAGACGGCAATTTACGTCGTTTATAATGCACATTAACGTTACTTTAAAAGTGACACAAGCACTTTCACGTGATTTACAAAAGCGTCGTAATAACGTGTGACGCCAAATTATTTGGCATCACTTAGTAAAGTAGTACATGTTAGAATTTTTACGTCATTTAAACAAATTTTCCCAACACTTTATCATGTGACACAAGATACATTGTGTTAGTTAACAACCGACGTAAGTTATATTATTGGTTAAAAAAAAATTATGCTAATTACTGTATATTTGTATTATACTATAGAAATGATAATCCAAATACATTGTAATAGAAATAGAAATTAACATAAGATATTCTTTGTATTATGTTTCCCACCAGGCACCAACTGTTCTTGTAACATCCGCGAATCAGAAAGTTGTGTTAGAGTTGGTATCGGACGACATTAGGGATTCGGGAGTCGATTACATACGCTCTTTGAGGTGCGAATCGAGGATTGACTGTACATGTTCTTGTTTGATTGTTGTACAGTTGGTTTAAGGTTCATTTATCTCGAAGAAAATGTGTGAAAAGCTTCTGAATGCTTAGTGTCGATCGACACCAAAGGGGTGTGTCGATCGACACCGGTTATCAGGTTCCATTCCGGTTTAAGTCGATTGCGCGTTCGATTTGTGGTTTGAGTTGGTTTGGTCGATGGGTGTCGACCGACACCAAGGAAGGGTGTCGATCGACACCAGTTATTGAGAAATCGACCGGTTCGATTTAAGTCGGCTGGTTTTGTTCGGTTTGGGCGAGGGAAGCCCTAGGTCCGCGATAAAACACTGTAGCCGCGTGGGAGAGGCTCAGTTTTCGAGGCAGAGAGTTTTCAGAGAGAAGGAGGTGATTTCTTGGGCGATTTTGGAGTTTTGTGAAGTTTGGAGGCTTGATATGAGGCTTTGGGTTGTTGTTCTATCTCCTTTCCTTCCTTTCAATCCGTTTCAAGGTGAGTGCGTGACTGTAGGTCCGTTAATCGTTAGAGATTGTGTGATTTCGGATTTGTATTGTGTTCTTGAGTTGTTTATGCTGGAAATCGTGTTTGGATTGTATTGGGGCGTTGAAAACCCTTTGATTATGTGTTTTGCGATTCTTCTATGTTATTTTCGTAGCTTCTGGTGTCTGGGCGTCGAGCTGGTGTCGACCGACACTCGATGGGTGTCGATCGACACTCAGGAGGCTGGCGTCGATCGACACCGACCTGGGTGTCAGGAAACGTGGGTGTTTCCTGACAGGGAGTTGTTGTTGTTGTTGGTTGTTGTTGTTGTTGTTGATTATTATTGATGTATTGTCTAGTGTTTGACGTACTTGGCCTGTAGGCAGGATGATCCACTCACTAAGTATTTATGATAATACTTACGCATCTCTATTCCAATGTGATGCAGGTAACAGCAATGTTCTTCCGCGGAAAGAGACCGAGAGAAGAGGATGTTGAGATTAGGAATTTGATTTTGGCTCTTTTGTTGTGGTTGACAAGGAATTCATCATTGTAGGGTGTTAGCCATATTTTAATAATGTAGCAAACCTGGTGTTAGGTTGCTTATTTTTTATTGGTTTTATTGGTTATTGGTTATTTGTTGAACAACTTTTTATGATTTAATATTATTGATTTCTTTCGAGAATTTCCGCATTGATAATTGTTATAATCCTTTATAAAAAAATAAAAAAAAGCTTGGTTGTTTCAGTTCTTGATCCCAGTAATTATACTCTTCAATGGTTTCGTCTTTTACCTATCATCAACACAAGACCCAACAAGAACTAAGCAAAACATATTTCGTCATTTCTCAAAGAACAAAACCAATCTAAGCAAATCTACCATGCACTACTTATGTTCTCTGACCTAATACTTGTGTTCTCAAATCTACCATGCACTACTTATGTTCTCAGATCAATCAAATAGATTGTGTCTCAAATAGAATAAAACCAATCATACCTACATAACTACATCAGATTGTTTTATCTCTTGGTTTTCTATCTGTTTCAGAAGAAAATAGAAATCATAAGCAAATAGAAAACATATTGCGTAAAAATGTTACCTTATATATTGCTTTTGTTTAAGAATGTTACCTTAGATATTGCTTGTTTAAGAATGTTAACCATTACGTTTCTATCGGTCTCATTCACCTGCATAAAGTAACTCCATCTTTAAAGCAACGAATTGATCCAATAAAGCATTGAATAAACCATTCATTACCTTGAATTGGCTGCATGTGGAGCCAATATAAGCTTGAAGAGCGCTAGCAACAATATCAACTTTATCTGCCAAATTCTTCACTGTTGACTTAATCTCAACTATCTCTACATTAATTGATGATGTAGAGTCCAAACTTGAGATATAAGTAGATGGTGTCACACCACGACCTAAGCAACGAACTCGTCCCGAATGCTCAGGACCAAAAACTTGAGCAATAGCATCATTCTTCAAGGATGTTTCGCCTGAAAGTTTTTTATTCATAACTTCCTTAAGTTTCTCTTGTAAAAAACAATTCCATGTGAACATAGCAAATGTACAAAGCATAGCTCTAGTTATTTTAAAAGCAGAGAAAGTACTAACCACACATATTCTTGCTTCCTCGCAAACCATACTGCCATCTTTCCTTGTACGCGATGCAATAAAGATTTTTGCTCGACTTGGTTCAACACCACTCTCTTCTTCCTGAAACATATGTAACAATTCAAGACCAACAAAAGCTTTTTACTATTACCATATACTTACTAAACTTACCATCTCATCACCTTTTCTTGCCAAACTCTTTTTTCCAAGTGCATGTGGTACCTTTAAGTGGCTTCTACTCTTTGTATTACGCTCTCTTTGTTTCTATAGTTACGGTGAAAAATATTCAGAACATGGCTTATCTAAAAGAATATGATAAGCAACTGTGAATAGTTCCTTGTTTCTACCTTGGCCTTATCTGTGAATTGAGCATGAACAAAATCTATCCACTGGTCTTCCGGAATCAGTGCTGGTCGAGCTTCAATTGATTCTCTTGGAGTATTTCTTCTATGAGTCTTCCAAAAACGTTGCTTTAAGTCTCTGCATCTGACTCCTAAAGTAGACATCACATATTTTTTCCTCTTCATTGGATCATCAAACCAAAAAAATTTCTGTATTCAAATACTGACAATGAGTTAAACTTTAAAGACTGTTAAGATATAAATCTAACAATGAGTTAAAGTATATACCTGAATAACTGTCCATGCCATCTCCTTCCTATAGTTAGGAACTTTCCTCCAATCAGTGTAGTTAATAGGTAGAATATTGAGATCGTAGCTCAAACTACCTAACCAAGAACCTAATAATCCTCCTGAATCTTTTATTGGTTGTCCCCTCTTATTAAAATTGACAATAACTCTACGTTTATGCATGCTCCAGACTTGCTTCCCAGTAATTTCCATCATCATCTTAAGACATAAGGAAATGAAACAAATACCAAGTCAATAATAATCATCAAGAAACATCACCAATAAGAAATAAGTCAACAATTAACAGATTTTACCTATAACGTGAACGTTCCATTTTCCATTAAACAGTTCCGGTCCAAGAGGAGGTGGAGCAGAGAAGTCTTCATTCGTAGGGATTTCAGAACTTGTTCTCGTCATGTTCAAACCTGTAAAGTATAATGAAAATTAATAAAACTGAATTCTCAAATCATTAATAAGAGTAACTAAGTGTAAGATAGACAACTATCTTAATAGCGAACTATCTTAATAGACAACTATCATTCTCAAACATATAATATTACTTAGCATACCTGTTGAGTATATAAATCAGAATCCTCAAATTGTCTTACTAAAGTAATATTAGATATATTCTCAGAGTTCATCATCGAACTTGGAAAAGAATCTTCAATGATAACATTTGGAGCATCAAGATCGCCCATATCATAGAAATCTCTTGGCTGGACCTTTACTACGACACTCCATCCTTTTTCTTGAGGATCATCAACATAAAAAACCAATCTTGCTTGAGAAGCCAGCACATATGGTTCATCTTCCTCACCATCTCCACTATGAATTTGCCGAGAAAAATTTACACCCTCATAGCCAAAATTATCCTTTTTATACCTTCGGGAATCACAAGTATCTGCCCATTTGCATTTGAACAATACAACTCTAAAAGTGTAACATCCGTGAACTTGGAAGTTGTTTTGGAAGTGGTGTTGGACGATGCTAGGGGTTCGGGAGTAGTTGGCACATGCTCTTAGAGGTGTGAATTGAGGGTTGGCTGTACATGTTCTTGTTTGATTGTTGTGCAGTCGGTCTAAGGTTCAAGCATCGCGAAGAAAGTGTGTTAAATTCTTCTGAACGACTAGTATCGATCGACACCGGTTATTGGGTTTGATTTCCGGTTTAAGTCGATCGATTTGCAATTGGAGTTGGTTTGGTCGATTGGTGTCGACCGACACCAAGGGAGGGTGTCGATCGACACCGGTTATTGAGAAATCGACCGGTTTGATTCAAGTCGGCTGGTTTGGGCTGGTTTAGGGCGTGGAAACCCTATTTCGTGTTTTAAAAGCCCTGTGGCCGCGAGAAAGGCACAAGTTTCGAGTTATCAAGTGTTTAAGGCGATTTTTGGAGGATTGGAGGTGATTTCTGAGTTTCTGGGTTGAATCCGTGGCTGTTCTTCGTTGTTCCCTTCTCCTTTCCTTCCTTTCAATCCTTTTTCAAGGTGAGTGCGTGACTGTAGGCCCGTTAGCATTAGAGATTGTTTGATTTCGGTTTTGTTATTGAGTTTTTCGAGTTGTTCTTGAGTATGATTGAGTTATTGTGTTGATTGATCGATGTGGGGGTTGAATCCCACGATTTTGGATGTTTTAGGCGATTTTCGTTGCTGTTGGTGTCTGGGCGTCGAGCCGGTGTCGAGCGACACTCTGTGAGTGTCGATCGACACTCGGGAGGCTGGCGTCGATCGACACCATAGAGGTGTCGGTCGACACCGACCTGGGTGTCAGGAAACGTGGGTTTCTTGACAGGTAGTTGATGTATTGGTTATTGCATTGTCTTTCTGGTTGTTTATTGTGATGTATTGTCTATTGTTTGACGTAATTGGCCTGTAGGCAGGATGATCCACTCACTAAGTATTTATGATAATACTTACGCATCTCTTTCGTAATGTGATGCAGGTAACAGCAATGTTCTTCCGCGGAAAGAGACCGAGAGAAGAGGATGATGAGATTAGGAATTTGATTCTGGCTTTGTTGTTATGGTTGACCAGAAATTCATAAGTTTAGGGTGTTAGACTTTATTTTAATAATGTAGCAAACCGGTTTAGGTTGCTTATTGGTTATTGGTTTTATTGGTTTTATTCTTTATTGGTTATTGTTGAATAATTATTTATGATTTAATAATATTGGTTTTCTTCCGCATTGTGTTGAATTAGCTGTTGAGGATTAATATTTATGGGAATGTTAATCTGGGCTAATTATAAAAAAAAAAAAAAAAGAGCTTGGTTGTTTCATTTTGGTATCAGAGCGTAGTCGGTTTTAGGACTGTTAGTATTGGATGAATTGGACTATGTGTGTAATTGATTATGTGAGTTAGTCAATTAGTGGTTTAATCTCATCCTCTCGGTCTTCGAGAGCAGAAGCTGTTTGCCAAGTTGAGCAAGTGCAGCTTTTGGCAGAGGGAGATGGGTTTTCTTGGCCACATTGTTTCTGCAGAGGGAGTTTCTGTGGATCCGGCTAAGATTGAGGCCATCAGGGATTGGCCTAGACCGAGTAGTGCTACCGAGATCAGGAGTTTTCTGGGTTTAGCAGGCTACTACAGGAGGTTCGTCAAGGGGTTTGCGAGCATGTCTCAGCCGATGACGAGGTTGACTGGCAAGGATGTGCCGTTTGTGTGGTCGCAGGAGTGCGAGGAGAGCTTTGGGAAGCTCAAGGAGATGTTGACTAGTACACCAGTGTTGGCATTACCCGACCCGGGGAAGCCATATGTAGTGTACACAGATGCTTCAGGTGTTGGACTTGGTTGTGTTTTGATGCAGGAGGGCAGAGTGATTGCCTATGCTTCGAGGCAGTTGCAGGGCAGTGAGCGCAACCGTCCTACACATGATCTTGAGTTGGGAGCAGTGGTTTTTGCACTCAAGATTTGGAGGTCGTATCTTTATGGTGGTAGAGTGCAGATCTTTACAGATCACAAGAGTCTACAGCATATTTTCACTCAGCCTTTGCTGAATGCGAGACAGACGCGTTGGGTGGAATTTCTGGCAGACTATGACTTGGATATTGTTTATCATCCAGGCAAGGCCAATTTGGTGGCAGATGCTTTGAGTCGACGGAGGGTTGATTCAGATAGAGAGCGTGGTGTTGAGGCTTTGGTCAGCGAGATTAGTACATTGCGTCTTTGTGCTATTTAAGAGGAACCTTTGGGTTTAGAGGCAGCTGATCAGGCAGATTTACTCAGCAGGATCAGAGTGGCTCAGCAGGATGATCCGTTTTTGTTGGATGCATCGCGGGCAGCTGGTTCTGAGTATCAGGTCTCTTCGAATGGGACTATCTTAGTTCGTGGGCGAGTTTGTGTGCCCAAGGATGAGGAGTTGAGGCAGGAGGTTTTGAGAGAGGCTCATTCGAGCAAGTTTTCGATTCATCCAGGTGCGACCAAGATGTACCGTGACCTCAAACGGTATTATCATTGGGTTGGGATGAAGAGAGATGTGGCAGATTGGGTTGCGAGGTGCAACACTTGTTCTTTGGTCAAGGCAGAGCATCAGGTGCCTAGTGGTCTTTTGCAGAGTTTACCCATTCCAGAGTGGAAGTGGGATATGATCACTATGGATTTTGTTGTGGGATTGCCTATCTCACGGACTTTCGATGCTATTTGGGTCATTGTGGATCGCTTGACCAAGTCAGCACATTTCTTGGCTATCAAGAAGACAGATGGAGCGGCTGTCTTGGCTAGGAAGTTTGTGCGAGAGATTGTGAGGCTGCATGGAGTGCCAGCCAGTATTGTGTCGGATAGAGATCCGAGGTTTGCTTCAGAGTTTTGGAGGGCATTTCAGACTGAGATGGGCACTAAGGTGCATATGAGTACAGCGTATCATCCGCAGACAGACGGACAGTCAGAGAGGACTATTCAGACTTTGGAGGATCTGCTTAGGATGTGTGTACTGGATTGGGGTGGTCATTGGGCTGATCATCTGTGTTTGGCAGAGTTTGCCTATAACAACAGTTTTCAGTCTAGTATTGGTATGGCTCCTTATGAGGCTTTGTATGGGAGGCCATGCAGGACACCCTTATGCTGGACCCAAGTGGGGGAGCGCAGCATGTTTGGGGCTAGTTTTGTTCAGGAGACGACGGAGAAGATTCGTGTCTTGAGGTTGAACATGAAGGAGGCTCAGGATAGACAGAGGAGTTATGCAGATAGGCGGCGACGTGAGCTTGAGTTTCAGGTGGGAGATAGAGTTTATCTCAAGATGGCTATGTTGAGGGGCCCTAACAGGTCCATAGCAGAGAACAAGCTCAGTCCACGATTTATGGGTCCGTTTCCAGTGGTGGAGCGAGTTGGGCCAGTGGCTTATCGGTTGGAGTTGCCACCGATTATGAGCGCCTTTCACAAGGTGTTTCATGTTTCTATGTTGAGGAGGTGTTTGCGTCCTTCAGAGGAGGTTGTGGTTGAGATTCCAGAGGATCTCCAGCCAGATATGACAGTTCCGGCAGTTCCTGTGAGGATTCTTGAGAGGAGAGTCAAGGTTCTGCGGAACAAGAGGGTGCCATTGTTGAGAGTCTTGTGGGACTGTAGCGGCACAGAGGAGCAGACTTGGGAGCCAGAGGCAAAGATGAAGCTGAAGTTCGGAAAGTGGTTCGACAAGCAGGCTGTGGAGTGATTCATCTTTGTGGTTCTAGTCTTGTTTTTGGTTTTGTTGTTGTTGGTTTTGGACTTATGTATTTTCGTTTTGTTGTACGATATACATTTTTGGAGTTATATGAGATGGAGTTTTGCCTCATATTTTTGGTTATGGTTTGGATGTTACAAGCTTCTTTGGCCGGTGGGGTCATTGAGAGTTTTTAGTCACATGTTGGTACGCGTTTCAGATTTTATTACTCGTTTTGTCTAGAGGCGTGGGCCTTGTAGTCGGTGGTTCTATTTGTGTTGGGACGTTAGGTGCCCAACGGACTTATATTGGGGGTCGCTACCTCGATATGGGTTGTTTTAGTGACAGTGGGTCACATTTTGGTTGTGACTTCGGGTCACGATTGGTTTTGTGACAGTGGTCACATTTTGGTACTGGACCGTGAGTCGCAGTACGGATGTCATGACTGCGGTTATGGCATTGAGAGTAATAATATCTTGGAAACATGCGTATAACATAGGACTAAAATTTGAGTTTTGAGGTCTTGGAGAGACGTTTGTGTTGGGATTCGAGGACGAATCCATTTTAGTGGGGGAGAATTGTAACATCCGTGAACCTGGAAGTTGTTTTGGAAGTGGTGTTGGACGATGCTAGGGGTTCGGGAGTAGTTGGCACATGCTCTTAGAGGTGTGAATTGAGGGTTGGCTGTACATGTTCTTGTTTGATTGTTGTGCAGTCGGTCTAAGGTTCAAGCATCGCGAAGAAAGTGTGTTAAATTCTTCTGAACGACTAGTATTGATCGACACCCGAAGGGTGTCGATCGACACCGGTTAATGGGTTTGATTTCCGGTTTAAGTCGATCGATTTGCAATTGGAGTTGGTTTGGTCGATTGGTGTCGACCGACACCAAGGGAGGGTGTCGATCGACACCGGTTATTGAGAAATCGACCGGTTTGATTCAAGTCGGCTGGTTTGGGCTGGTTTAGGGCGTGGAAACCCTATTTCGTGTTTTAAAAGCCCTGTGGCCGCGAGAAAGGCACAAGTTTCGAGTTATCAAGTGTTTAAGGCGATTTTTGGAGGATTGGAGGTGATTTCTGAGTTTCTGGGTTGAATCCGTGGCTGTTCTTCGTTGTTCCCTTCTCCTTTCCTTCCTTTCAATCCTTTTTCAAGGTGAGTGCGTGACTGTAGGCCCGTTAGCATAAGAGATTGTTTGATTTCGGTTTTGTTATTGAGTTTTTCGAGTTGTTCTTGAGTATGATTGAGTTATTGTGTTGATTGATCGATGTGGGGGTTGAATCCCACGATTTTGGATGTTTTAGGCGATTTTCGTTGCTGTTGGTGTCTGGGCGTCGAGCCGGTGTCGAGCGACACTCTGTGAGTGTCGATCGACACCATAGAGGTGTCGGTCGACACCGACCTGGGTGTCAGGAAACGTGGGTTTCCTGACAGGTAGTTGATGTATTGGTTATTGCATTGTCTTTCTGGTTGTTTATTGTGATGTATTGTCTATTGTTTGACGTAATTGGCCTGTAGGCAGGATGATCCACTCACTAAGTATTTATGATAATACTTACGCATCTCTTTCGTAATGTGATGCAGGTAACAGCAATGTTCTTCCGCGGAAAGAGACCGAGAGAAGAGGATGATGAGATTAGGAATTTGATTCTGGCTTTGTTGTTATGGTTGACCAGAAATTCATGAGTTTAGGGTGTTAGACTTTATTTTAATAATGTAGCAAACCGGTTTAGGTTGCTTATTGGTTATTGGTTTTATTGGTTTTATTCTTTATTGGTTATTGTTGAATAATTATTTATGATTTAATAATATTGGTTTTCTTCCGCATTGTGTTGAATTAGCTGTTGAGGATTAATATTTATGGGAATGTTAATCTGGGCTAATTATAAAAAAAAAAAAAAAAAGAGCTTGGTTGTTTCAAAAAGAGTCATAATAGTTCAATTCAATAATTTCAACTAGTTTCCCATAATAAGAAACATCTCCAGCTCTTGGATTAAGATCACTTGAACTAGCATAACTATTGGTCTCAGCCGAGACAAACACTCCACTATTCTGAGTTTTCAAGTCTTGATCTCTTTCCAATGTTTTGAATTTGAATCCGTTGATATTAAATGCAGAAAACTTTAACACTTTATCAGATGGACCATGAGCAAGACAATGGATATCACTAGATAAACCACTGATTTCATTTTTCTCAACCCTTTCTTTCAGCCATTTACCAAAATGGAGATGCACATGTCGATCAATATCTATAACATTACTTCTCTTTCGACGTCTTAACTGTGATCTTCTTAACTCATTTTTGAATATCCTATACATTATTCAAAGAAACAACACATACTTAAGACCATAAAAATATACTTAAGACAAAGTTGAATAAGATAAAGATTCTTACTCGCGATATGGATCCAAGAAAGGACAATTGAATAAGATATATCGGTGTGCTTGCTGCCACTCTAATTGACTTAGAGTATGGCACCTAGAAGCACCAACAAATCTCCCAATTGAAGAAAAAATCAACGGAATTTGTGAACTTGAACCTAAGCTATGCTCAACCATCGGACGATCATCCACTCTCCCAATTCGGTTAAACCTTGTTTCAATCCCATTAAGATACATTGAGCTGAAATTTAAACACTCTTCAGCAATATACTGCTCACATATGGAACCTTCAGGTCTTGCTCGGTTTCTAACATAAGATTTGAAATGACCAAGGATCCTAAGACATAAAGATAAAATAGTTCAGAATATGACGAAGGATTATATCTAATGCTCACACTAAGTAATAAAAGAATCAAGAATAAGAGTATACCTCTCGAATGGATACATCCATCTAAACTGAACTGGACCTCCTAATTTCACTTCTTCAGTCAAATGACTTGTCAAATGCACCATTACCGTGAAAAAAGGAGGAAAAACCATCTCTAAATGGCATAAAGTGAGAGCGATATGCTCTTGCAACTTATCCAAATAATTGATGTCAAGTTCTTTGGAACATATTTCCCGAAAAAAATGACATAACTCAGTAACAACAAATGCCACCTCATGAGGTAAAACATTACGTATTGCTATAGACAGCAGCTGACCCATCAAGATGTGACAGTCGTGACTCTTTAAACCCACTAACTTTCGCTGATTCAGATCAACACAATTGGAAATATTAGAAGAATAACCATCTGGAAGCTTTAAACTCTTCAAGATATTAAGGAAAACATCCTTCTCACGGTTAGTCATTGTAAAGCATGCAGGAAAATATCTACCACTCTCATCAGGCCACAATTCAGAGCGTATACCAAGTTCTTGAAGATCCTTTCTTGCACTAAGATTATCTTTAGATTTTCCTTTATCATCGAGTAAAGTAAACACTAGGTTATGGAAGCAAAGGACCAACGTTCTCCACAACCAATAATCAATTCCAGTACTTTCAATATAGAAAAGAAATGTACGTGATAACATTTTCTAATGAAAATTGGCCATCTCTTCAGTTTTCTTCATATACTTTTAATTATAAACTCTAGTAGGACGCAAAAGATGATTTTGTCTCGGTGGAATTCATAGTGCGAAATATTTATGAGAACAAAAGAGCAACAAGATTATGAGAATCCAAGGGAGGCAAACTCAAGGCTTGTGCTTCGATTACTGTTGTAAAAGTTTTAATAATATTATTAGAAATCAGGGAGACCAAAGTCAAACTAATCAGGTTACTGTTGCGGTTTCTACGACTTCACTTCAAGTTTAACATGTTAATCTTGCTTTAGTATTTTATAGATTTAAAAAAACCAAAGAAAAGAGAGCAACAATAAACTTAAAAAAAAAAAAAAAAAAAAAAAAATCAAAAATTAATAAAAAAATAAACAAGAAGATAGATTTTGGAATGAGATTTTAGTTACTCACTCTTGCTTTTTTGGATTTGGTAGTTGCAAAGACGACGAAAGAGAAAAAAAGGCATGATCAACGAGAAATTGGTGCCTTGTAGTTATGCAGTGGTGATAAGGGATACAAAGATAATTATTTTTTCACCGATAGTTGTTAGAAAATGTAACATTTCGATGTCAATGAGAAAAAGAGAGTAAAACCCTTAGTGGCATGATATAATAACAATGACCTAGTGGCCATTTCATGTCCTACAAATAAAAGTTTCAGGGAACACACTTCCTAAAAGAACACACAGAGAAACAAAGAGAGAGAGAGGGAGAGATTTAAACATCCAGAAACATAAAGCATAAACACACCATAGTGCATAAACAAAAGAAGCACCCATTATCACTATGACCTTCACCATGTACATCCAGAAACAAAAAGCATGAACACAGAAAGAAGCACCCATTGTCAATCTGAACTTCACCACATCTCTGCAACAGGGAATTTAATTATTTTAACGAGTAGAAAAGAAAGCATATGGGGCAGAAGTAAGAGTCTTATACTTTGATGATTACCTTTCAAATGTTTTTTCGAATAATAATGTAATCAAGGACCAAGTTTTCCTGGTTGCCAGCGTAGAGTCTCAGGAAACCTCTGTCACCGTTGAAGGCATCCCCATAGGAATCCTGAAACTCGTGATACTCTGTTCCAGTCTCATATTTACCAGACCCAGTAGCCAGCATTGTGTGCACAAAAGGATGAAGATGACCATTCGAGTATGAATGGTGTTCTTCAGGGGTAGGACGAAGTACTTCCTGCAGCAACATACAAATAAGAACAGAACAAAGAACTTAGATCTTTTGGATGGAAAAGCAGAACACGAACAAAGAAAACATTAGATCTTGAAGAACCGAAAGATGATCATTAAGGAGAGAAAATGGAAACACACAAAAGATGTAAAAGCTTACATGGGTTCGACGGGTGCGAGCTTCATAGCTTGGGTACCACACGAGAGATGCTGCAAGAGGTCCATCGCGATCAATGTCACTGGCGAACTTGAAGTTCCATAGGTCGGCCATGCCTTGATCAAGATCTGAATAGTCCTCATGGAGGATTTCAATGTTCCCAATCGGCTTATACACCCGCATAGCTGGAGTTCGGGTAGAGGCTCCTCTAACGAAAGTCAAAGGAGGACCATCTCTGCTAGAGACCACTCCGCGATCTTCAAGCAGAAGAGCCACACCTCTCAAGTCCGGAACACCAAGCTCCCATCCATCAGGGAGCTGATTGATGAAATCTTGGATACTGAGAGAGTCATCCATTGGCAGCATCTTACATCGCTTAAGGAAAGCTTCGAATTGTCTGATGACAGCAACCGCATAGCAAAACGCACCTAGGAATAGAAGAGGTATTAAGTAGCAAGCAACTGAAATGCTCAAGCAATCAATCGCAAGATGATTAAAAGGAAAGCAATAAGAGAATGAGATGATTCACCTTTCTGAACCAAGGCACATGAAGAAAGGATCCTGCTGTTCTCCATCCTCCACGATGAGTATGTGACGCGTAGACAGCTTGCACGTAACAAAGCTCTCAATGGTTCTGTAACATCCGTGAACCAGAAAGTTGTTTTGGAAGTGGTATCGGACGACATTAGGGATTCGAGAGTAGATTACATACGCTCTTTGAGGTGTGAATTGAGGATTGATTGTACATGTTCTTGTTTGATTGTTGTACAGTTGGTTTGAGGTTCAATCATCTCGAAGAAAATGTGTAAAAAGCTCTTGAATGACTAGTGTCGATCGACACCTAAGGTAGTGTCGATCGACACCGGTTTGAGAAATCAATTCCGGTTTAAGTCGATTGCGCGTTTGATTTGTGGTTTGAGTTGGTATGGTCGATGGGTGTCGACCGACACCAAGGAAGGGTGTCGATCGACACCGGTTATTGGAAAATCGACCGGTTTGATTTAAGTCGGCTGGTTTTGGGCTGGTTTGGGCGAGGGAAGCCTTAGGTCCGCGATAAAACACTGTAGCCGCGTGGTGAAAGTTATATTTCGAGTTTTTCACTTTCAGAACAAGAGGGAGGCGATTTTGGGAGAGAAATCTGAGTTTCTGGGTTAGTTTTGTTGCTTTTCTTCGTTGTTCCATCTTCTTTCCTTTCTTTCAATCCTTTTCAAGGTGAGTGCGTGACTGTAGGTCCGTTAATCGTTAGAAATTGTTTGATTTCGAGTTTGTATTGTGTTCTTGAGTTGTTTATACTGGAAATCGTGTTTTGGATTGTATTGGGGCGTTGAAAACCCTTGATTGCGAGTTTGTACTTGTTTGATTGCGCTTTTTGTAGCTTCTGGTGTCTGGGCGTCGAGCTGGTGTCGACCAACACTCGATGGGTGTCGATCGACACTCAGAAGGCTGGCGTCGATCGACACTCTTGAGGTGTCGGTTGACACTGACCTGGGTGGTCAGGAAACGTGGGTTTTTCCAGACTTGGTGGTTTCTGTTGTTGATCATTGTTCTTGTTGTTGTTTATTGTTGATGTATTGTCTAGTGTTTGACGTACTTGTCCTGTAGGCAGGATGATCCACTCACTAAGTATTTATGATAATACTTACGCATCTCTATTCCAATGTGATGCAGGTAACAGCAATGTTCTTCCGCGGAAAGAGACCGAGAGAAGAGGATGATGAGACTAGGAATTTGATATTGCTTATCTTGTTGTGGTTGACAAGGAATTCATGATTAGGGTGTTAGTTCTATTTTCAATAATGTAGCAAACCTGGTGTTTAGGTTGCTTATTCTTTATTGTTTTTATTGGTTATTGGTTATTTGTTGAACGGCTTATTTATGATTTAATATTATTGATTTCTTTCGAGAATTTCCGCATTGATAATTTATTATAAAAAAAAAAAAAAGCTTGGTTGTTTCAGGTTCCTCAAGACCTTGCCAGAAAGCGCTACCAGGATAGTCGCTGGTTATATCTACGTATCCAGGCCAGTGAGTCAAGGCATATACCTCATTCAAAGAGGAGAATCGACGGTTGCCACGGGCCTCCAGACCTTGTGCAAGGTGAGACAGCACAGCCTTTACATGCAGCTGTTTGGTGTATTGCTTGTGGCTCCTCCTCTCAGAAGCGGCCGATGTGGTGAGGCTGAGAATGATACGAGTTGTGCGAGGGAGAAGACGGCGACCGCGACGGCGAGGGTTTTGGAGACCAAGACGGCGGGCCAAATCTGGAATAAGGAAAGCCCGCCACAAGACGGCTTCGCACATCTGGCATCAAGATTATAAATATTTAGGCACAAGATTAAATAATGTTGTACGAAAACTGCACATAAGGTTTCATTCACACGACTGAGCTTTGAGCTCCATATTCTCATAGAGCCCTCTAATTGATTGGAGTGATCAGAAAATCAGAGACATTTATGTTTTTTCCGCTCCCATAGAAACGTGCAGCCGAAGGGAAGAGGAAAGTCAGCAATGGTGGAAACAATTCATGGTGATAAACCCATCAATCATGAAGTTGATTGAGTGGGAGAATCAGAATCCCAAGTAAGGGAATAAGTTTCAAAGGATATTGGCTAGAAGAAGCACGAGGTAAGTTGTTTAAGTCTAATGGTGTTTTAATATTATTAATATAAAAGTTATTTGTAGTATTTGTGCTATTGTAATCTTAGTTTTTTAAGTCTTTAGTGATCGTGGTCTTTTAATATTATTTGTAATATAGTATTTGGTCCATTCGTGTGCTATGTAATCTGAATCAATATAATATTTTGGTTGTGCTCTGTTGCTTCTTTCTTTTGATCCTGGTTCGGAAACAATCAATATAAATTAGGGTATGGCCTTGTTTAAGCGTTTAATGATAACTTGATGAACAAAACATATCATCAAAGCCAAAATCAGAGTCCAAAACAAATCAAGTTAGTGATTGATCCATTGATTCATATTCCTGCACTGATTCTTAATTTTTCCTCTATTACCAATTATCAAACTACGATTAACTGTGTGATTCAGTCAAGGAATACTATTGTTACCGATACGCTCGCGAATCTGATTGTCTCTCAATCTCTCTTCTCTCGCTAATCTCTCGTTTGTGCTTGATCGTAAGAACTAGAAAAGCATAAAAGAAAAATTGACACAAAAACTTTATATAGTTCCCCACTCCTCCACCAGGAACATCTCTCTTCAGGACGGGACCTGGTAATTCACTAGCTTCTTAAGTGTTTACAGAGAATTGAGCTTGCGTTCTACAATGGAGATCGAAGAAGAAGATAGTCAACGAAGAAGAAGTTACAACAACCTCCTTCTCGTGACAAACAAAATATAACGACCTTCCTCATAGGCCAGTAACAAACCGACAAAGCCCAACAAACAATCCTCACACTCATTAGCTCTCACTTAAGCCCAGCTAGCTTATAGCCGGTTTACTAACCTCAAACCGGAATCGACAGGCAAACCGAATGATGAACCAGATTCTCACAAATCTCCACCTTGGTTCAAATTCCCTTTTGCTCACAACGGTCGAATCTTGATCTCGATCCTGGAACCTCCAATTTCTTGATTCACCAGAAACTGAACACCGCAATCTCCAAACGTGCCTGGAAATCGCTCCACCTCGCTTCCAGACCACCGGAAACAACTTTAGCCTTCATCTCACCACCGGAGACAACTCAAGTCAACACCTGACCTGAAATTCCCATTGAGCATCCCTGAAATCTCCTGGTCACTAGAGATATCAAATGCTCCACCTGCTCTCCTCAAGCAGGAACCACCTTCAGAGTCTTCAAACAATCCTCAAACTTGTTTCCAGGTATTACCTTTGTTAACATGTCTGCCGGATTCTCTGAAGTATGAATTTTTAAAACCTTTAGATCACCTTGTGCGATTATGTCTTTGATGAAATGGAACTTTGTAGCAACGTGTTTAGTCCTTTCATGAAACATGTTGTTCTTCGCCAAATAGATCGCACTCTGCGAATCACAATGAACCTCAACTGCATCTTGTTTGAAACCCCATTCTTCACAAATTCCCTTTAGCCAAATAGCCTCTCTTACTACCTCTGATAGTGACATATACTCTGCCTCAGTTGTAGATAATGCAACCACTTTATGTAGACAAGACCTCCAACTCACTGTATTACCACCAACAGTGAAAACATAACCTGAAATTGACCTGCGTTTATCCTTATCTGCTGCATAGTCTGAGTCACAATAGCCCTTTACTTTGAAGTCTGATTCTCTTGTGAATGTCAAACATGTATTTGCAGCTCCCTTGACATATCTCAGAATCCACTGTACCACAAGCCAATGATATATTCCCGGATTTCCCATGTATCTGCTCACAAGACCTACGACAAAAGCAAGATCAAGTCTCGATCCAACCATCGCATACATAAGACTCCCCACTGCGCTTGAATAAGGTATGTCTTCCATAAACCTTGATTGCTCAGATTTCTGATCTTCTGTTAAACTTTGTAGCTTGAACTGAGAACCAACTGGCGTCTGAACTGACTTTGCATCCCACATGCCAAAAGTCTTCAAAACCTTGTTTAGGTAGTCTCTCTGTGATAGGACTAGAGTTCCTTTCTTTCTATCCCTGAAGATATCCATACCCAAAATCCTTCTTGCAGCTCCGAGATCCTTCATCTTAAACTCAATACTTAGAATTGCCTTTAGCTCCTTGATGATTGACATGCTCTTCGAAGCAATTAACATGTCGTCCACGTACAAGAGTAGCTAAACCATGTCTTCAATGTTGTTGCCTTTTTAGTAAAAACACATGGGTCATACTCACTCTTCTTGTAGTTTTTCTTGATCATGAATGAATCAAACCTGTGATTTCATTCCCTCGGATACTGTTTCAACTCGTACAACGACCTTTTCAGCAAGCAAACCTTGTCTTCTTGACCTTTTTCTACATATCCCTCTAGCTGATTCATGTAGATCCTTTCATGTAGAATACCGTGTAGAAACGCTGTCTTGATGTCTAGTTGCTCCAACTCCATATCTTGATTAATAACCAGTGATAATAGTAGCCTTATAGACGTGTGTTTGACAACTGGAGCAAACACTTCATTGTAGTCAATACCTTCAATCTGAGCATAACCTTTTGCAACTAGTCTAGCCTTATACATGGGTAGCTCCACCTTTGGTATACCAGGCTTAAGCTTGAAGACCCACTTACATCCAATCACTTTCTGATCCTTAGGTCTTTCAACTAGAACCCAAGTGTAGTTTCTGCGTAGTGAATCCATTTCTTCGTCTAATGCCGAGACCCAATGTTTCTTATCTTTGCTCCTTAAAGCCTCGAAATATGTCTTTGGCTCATCAAGCTCAATGGCTTATGCACTTGCCAGAGCGTAAGCCACAAAATCTGTACCTTCCAACATAGATGGTGGCCTTATAGTCCTTCTTTGTCGATCCCATGCTAGAAGATAGTTATCTAGATTTTATGGCTGTTCTGAGATCTTTGTCTCTTCGTCATCTGTATTCTCTGATGAGCTTGATTCTTCTTCTGTTTCCGTAGGTGCTTCACTTGAATCAGCTTCACCTTGACCCAAAAGTTCCTCTGTAGCTTTACTCTCTTTGAACACTCAGACCATATCATTGGTGAAGGTAACAGTCTTCTTCTACTTCTGAATTCTACTCAGCTTTGTTTCTTGACGCTTGCCTTCTTCTGAACCCAAATCCTTAAACAGACTTTCCTCATGAAACACAACATCCTTACTGATCACAATCTTCTGATCATCCAATAACCAAATACCTTTAGGGGGATGTATTGAAAGTGGGATTTGGAGTGATTTAGAGTGATTTGATTTTTAGTGAGTTTTTAGATGATTTTAAGTGAATCATAGAAATTCAAGTGATTTTAGTTAAAGTATTCTAAAATCCCACCTAAAATCAGGTGATTTGAAGTCTCTTATTTTTAACAAGGAAATCTTCCCAAATCACTATAGAATCAAATCTTTCTTTTAAAATCCACTTTTAAAATTATTTCCAATAACAGTGGATTTGAAAGTAGATTTTAAAATCACAAGTTCAATAACACTGGATTTTAAAAGGGTTTTTAGAATTCAAGTTTGAATAACACTGGATTTGTCATTTTAATACAAATCACCTTAAATCACTTCAAATCCCACTTTCAATACACCCCTCTTAGTTGCTCTTGGACTGATCTTGTCGCTGACTGTATGAACATAGGCCATGTGATCATAACTCGGTTTGTCACCAATCCACAAAGCTTCTGGAACCTCAAAATCAATTGATGCTGATGGTGACCTGTTGATGATGTAGACTGTTGTATTTGCTGCCTCTTCCCAAAACTCACCTTTCAAACCCGTTTCTGTAAGCATACTCCTTACCTTGTCCATGATACTCATGTTCATTCTCTCTGAAACCCCGTTCTGCTGTGGTGTGTATAGACACGTCTTGTGTCTCTTAACCCCTGATTCTCTGCATAACTTGTCAAACTGTATGTTGCATAATTCGAGACCATTGTCTGTTTTTAGACACTTCAGCTTCTTTCCAGTCTGGTTTTCTACTAGCGTTTTCCAGTCAGCAAACTTTTGAAAAGCTTCATCTTTTGTTTTCAGGAAATAGATCCAAACTTTCTTCGAGAAGTCGTCAATGAAGGTGATGAAGTATTTCCTGTCTGATAAACTTGGTGTAACATTCAGAGATCCCCACAAGTCAGCGTGAACATACTCAAGAATGCCCTCTGTAGTATGTTTTGCCTTTAGGAAACTCTGTTTGTGAGGCTTTCCCATGGTGCAAGCTTCACAAAACCCCATATTCGACACTTCTTCCTTTTTAAGGTAACCTTTCCTTGCCTAAGTCTCCATTGAGGATTGACTCATATGTGCAAGTCTTGAATGCCATCTCCTGGTTTTGTTTTCTGAATCTTTTGCGGAATTTACTTGTGGCTTTCTGATACTCCCCTGTAGATAGTATAGACCATGATCGTACTTTACTGTTAACACCCTTTTACTGCCTTTGTATAACTGAACCTCAAAACCTTCACCATAATATATGCACCCTGCTTGCTCTAGCTGACCATAGGATATCAAGTTTCTTCCCATCTCAGGCATATATCTCGCATTGCTTAACGTTACCAGAGTATTGTTAGCCATCATAACTTTGTTGCCTTCAAACTCTTGCAAATATGACAACAGATCCTTTCTTGGTGTTATATGGAACGTGCAGCCTGAATCCAGTACCCACTCATCTTGTGGATCATGCATACTCACTGTTAACGCCATATGATCAGGTAAATTCAATGCCATGTTGGATGAGTTTTGACCACCGCTCTTCTGGCCACCTTTCTTTCTCTCTGGACAGTCCCTTTTCTAGTGATTTTCAGAACCACATATCCAACATGCCTTATTTCCAAACTTTGGTCTTGACTTTGACCTGTTTCCCTTGCCTGATCTGCTCTTGCTTCTGTTGTTATTATAATTGCCTTTGTAGTCGCTTCTCTTCTCTGATCTGCCGCGAGATTCAATATACAAACCTTCTGAATTTGATTTAGACTTGTTTAGAAGCTCCTTCTGTTTTAACTCCATCTCTTTTGCATATGCAGAAGAAGTAACATCTCTCAAAGTGATCGAATCCTTTCCCATACCATACTTGAGAGTGTGTACCAATGGCTCATAAGCCAGAGGTAATCCTGACAGAACTTGAATAGCCTGATCCTCGTCTGATATTTTGATGTTCAGACTTGCCAAATCTGCTATCAGCTTCAGGAAAGAGTCCATGTTCTCCTCAATTGTTTTGCTTTCCACCATCTTGTAGCTTGCAAACATTTTCTTGAGATATATTCTGTTTGGAAGTGACTTTGTTTGATAATCATCTTCCAATTCTTTCCACATCTCAAGAGCAGTCTCTTTGTGCATTATCTTCCTCAAGATTACGTCACTTAAACAGGAGCCAAGAAGATTCTTGACCCCTGACATCTTTGTAACTTTCTGCGGATCCAAAACTGGCGCTGATCCTGCTTCCTGCTTCTCACTTTCTCTGTACAGCATAGCCTCTTCTCTCAAAACTGAATCCAGACCCTGAATTTCCAGTTGACCTAGCAGCTTGTACTTCCACATACCGAAATCCCCCTTTCCATCAAACTTATCCATCTCAAATCTGTCTTGTGTTGGCTCCATCGTTGATCTCATCTCTTTTCTTCTGTTCCCTGCAGGTAAACAAGAGAAAGGTCACAGTCAACAGGTACGAGACAATACTTCTTAAGCGATTTAGATGGTAAATGAAGATAAGGTTTCAATGGTGGTTTTAACAAGCAATTTTGATTTCTTATCCACAAAAGAAATATGTAAAGATGTGGTTTAAGAACGAGCTCGCCTGAGATCCTCGAACATCTTCACTTGATCCCGTTTCTGATGGCTCATCTCAGCTTCACTCTTGTTTCGTGAAGTTGAAACAACCAAGCTTTTTTTTTTTATTTTATTATTAATTATCAATGCGGAAATTCTCGAAAGAAATCAATAATTAAATAAATCAAATATCAGTCCAACCAATAAACCAATAATCAATAATCAACTCTAGCAACATAAACACCAGGTTTGCAACAATAACTTAAACGATAAATTCAATAACTAAAACATCCTAGCATTCTCATCGTCTCTCGGTCTCATTCCGCGGCGGCACATTCCTGTTACCTGCATCACAATGGAATAGAGATGCGTAAGTATTATCATAAATACTTAGTGAGTGGATCATCCTGCCTACAGGCCATGTACGTCAACCACCAGACAGTACATCAAACAAGAACAGCAATGAACAATAAACAACAGATGACATAAAACAGAACAGAACTCGCAAAGCCACAGCAGTGTCGATCGACACCCCACCGTGTCGATCGACGCCCTTGCTCAGTGTTGACCGACACCTCAAGTGTGTCGCTCAACACGAGCTCCTCAGTGTCGACCGACACCAAATTGGTGTCGATCGACACTGCCCCGACGCCTAAACTCCAAAAGCAACGAAACAGTGCGGCAAACAACCAAAAACGTGGGATTCAACCCCCACATCGATCAAATAGCAATATAACTCAAGAATAGCTTAAGGGCAACTCGAAAACTCAACAATAAACTCGAAACCAAACAATCTCTAGTGATTAACGGACCTACAGTCTCGCACTCACCTTGAAAAGGATTGAAAGGAGGAAAGGAGATGAAAGCAAGGAAGAACAGCCACAGATCTCTCCAAAAACTCCAAAAACGCTCCACAAATCGCCTCTTCCTCTCTGAAAAGTCTATGTCTCGAAAACTGAGCTTTTCCCACGCGGCTACAGTGTTTTTAATCGAGAACTAGGGCTTCCTCGCCTAAACCGGACAAAACCAGCCGACTTGAAACGAACCGGTCGATTTTCCAATAATCGGTGTCGATCAACACCATTCCTTGGTGTCGGTCGACACCACTCGACCAAAACCAACAATTCACGCGCAATCGACTTAAACCGGAATTGATTTCTCAAACCGGTGTCGATCGACACTCCCCTTTGGTGTCGATCGACACTAGTCATTCGAGAGCTTTTTACACATTTTCTTCGCGATGTTCGAACCTTAGATCGACTGCACAACAATCAAACAAGAACATGCACGGCCAATCCTTATTTCACACCTCAAAGAGCGTATGTAAACTACTCCCGAACCCCTAATGTCGTCCGATACCACTTCCAAAACAACTTTTGGTTCACAGATGTTACAGAAGTCGTCACCGATCTTCGCCTTTTCTTTTCTCCGGTAAGACCCCGATCCTTTCTTCTTTCCTCCCGATTCTTCACCTCCGTATCCTTAAGGGATCTAACATGATCCTCTGATACCACTTGTTACTGATACGCTCGCGAATCTGATTGTCTCTCAATCTCTCTTCTCTCGCTAATCTCTCGGTTGTGCTTGATCGTAAAAACTAGAAAAGTATAAAAGAAAAATTGACACAAGAACTTTATAGAGTTCCCCACTCCTCCACCAGGTACATCTCTCTTCAGGACGGGACCTAGTAATTCACTAGTTTCTTATTTTTTTGCTGAGAATTGATCTTGCGCTCTTCAATGGAGATCGAAGAGGAAGATAGTCAACGAAGAAGAAGAAGTTACAACAACCTCTTTCTCGTGACAAACAGAATATAACGACCTTCCTCATGGGCCAGTAACAAACCGACAAGGCCCAACAAACAATCCTCACACTCATTAGCTCTCACTTAAACCCAGCTAGCTCATACCCGGAATCGACAGGCAAACCAAATGATGAACCTGAGAATGGAAACCTTAAACTTGGCTCAATATTATTTCCAAGATCACGAGTTCAGTTCCTACAAGAAGGATTAAGAAGAACGATTTTAGTTTAGAACAGAACCCAGCGTTTTAGTGAGAAAAGAGACTAAATACTCAAATGCAAACTATAATCTAGCTTTTGAGGAGGAATTAAGTGAGGTGCCTTGAAGGGGCAACTTGCTGAGACGTCTGAGGTATTGGAAGATTCCGAGAGATTGATAACTCCACTCTCGTCAGCATCGACGAAAAAATATTGGTTAGGTTCGAGGTATTAATTGTAGGAGCTAGCGGAGACACAGAAAGGCTCATTCTTTGATATGAAAAGGTTGAGATCTCCATTATCGTCAGTGAAAAAAAAGCATTTTCTTCTTGGTCTAGCTTGAACACCATTAAATCTTTCGTTTTCACATCCCATTGTATCATATTTTTGGTGCTATGCACGTACCACTTGACCAGGAATGTTTCGCCAGTAGTTGATGACTCTACCAAGTGTTCGGTGCTGTAAGATGAATCAATAAGGTCAGTTATCGTCTTTGTGAAGCTGGGAAAATAATTAAAAGATTTCATTAATGGTATTTATTTTCATTTTTCAAAATTACTTGGCAAATAATATTATAGAAGATAATACTGATTCCTTTTCAAAATAAGAAGAAAATAATATAATACAGACAATAAACTTTGTTCAAGAGATTAGATCAAATTCACGATTACTGGAAATAAAAAAAATATTCTCCGATGCCGGTATTCGAACCAGGTCTTTCGGGTTAAAGCCGAGTATCCTAACCGGCTAGACTACAACGGATTTCTGTTAGGTAGTAACATATATATATATATATATATATATATAAAGTAACCCAAAGTAAAAGGAACAACTTGCGTCACAAGTCACTATTGGGCCCATACTAATAAAAAAAAAGCGATAAGGAAAATAGGATATAACACAAGGGCACCTTCTTGAGATTCCTGAAAATTTTCTTTGATTAGGTATTAATCGCATTTTCAAACACCCAAAACAAAAAAAAGTGGAAGAATCGGTCATGGAGATCGGCAACGACCGACGAACGAGAAAGCAGAAGAACAGAAGCTTTCTTTTCTGGTGCGATTTGTTGACATGTAGCTGTCTCCATACCCAATCTTCTTCATTAAGGTTTATATCGTGTCTCTTCTCATCACAATCCCAATTTATTTATGTTTGATACGTTTTCCCTTTTCTTTTTTTATGTCTTGCGTTTTACTCTTCCGATACAAAAAAAAAAGAAAAGAAAATCAGACATTCCCCAACAACTCGGTTAGCTTCACTTAGAATTTAACTTGTTCTGTTTGAATTTCTCCAAACTTTTTTCACCAATTTTCATATTTTATTAGTGAAATATTTTAGCTTTATTGATTCTCAATCTAGCTCTTTTCCTGATCGTTTCAATTTCTTAGTTTTAGGAGCTGAGAGAGAGATAGATTTAATGGGGAAACAAGGATCACCGAGAAGTCCTCGACCCGGAACAATAAATCAAGAAGAGAAATCTGGGAGAAGAAGTTTGGATTCTTTATCTGGAAATGATCTCCTTCTTGGTAGAAGAATATATGGAAGTGAATTTTCCAAAGCTCAAGGATCATCTAAACAAGACCAAAACTGTGGCAGTAGCAACAATAAGTTTAATTACTCTTGGAAAAAGCAGCACTCATGGCTTCGAAGGAACTTCAAGTCGATTGCTTTGATGATCTCAGTTACCGGTTTCATTTTCTTTCTCGATTCCATTATGGTTACGATGTTTCGTTCAGATAGTAGTAGCACCGTGGCGCAGGACATTTCAAGGTTGGGCAATGTGACTCTGCAAAAGGTTTGAGAATTAATAGCTCTTATCTACAATTTTTCTTCATGCATCCTCTCCATTGTTATTTCTTCTTTATCATTTATATTTCCGTGTTTGTAAAACGAAGAATAAAGAAGCTTTGCCGGTGAAAATGTATAGCCATCTTCTTAACGTAGCTTCAAATTCTCTTGCAAAGGTTAGTGAAAATGTAAAAGATTATTATTTTTTTATTTATTTTTTTTATGGGTTTGAATCGTTTCATAATCTTGTTACTATGTTGTGTTACTAGAACGAATTCAAACCCAATAAAATGAATTTCCGGGAAGAAAGATCTTCAAAGTCATCATCACAGTGGAAGCCTTGTGCTGATACTAACAAAGCGTTAGAGACGTCTAGAGAATTAAGCAATGGTTACATCATGGTCAGTGCAAATGGGGGCCTTAATCAACAGCGAGTGGCTGTAAGTTTATACAAATCTAATTATTATTAGATATTTGATTCATCAAGAAAGTGTGTATGTATGTATGTATGTATAGTGATTGTGTTATTTTTCTTGAAGATATGTAACGCTGTTGCGGTTGCTTCTCTGCTCAATGCGACTCTAGTTCTTCCTCGGTTTCTCTACAGCAATGTATGGAAAGATCCTAGGTATTTTTAAACCTCTTCAAAAACTTGGAAAATTTATCTTAAAACCGCGGTTTTCTCTTAATTCTGCGAAATTCGACAAATTGCAGCCAGTTTGGTGATATATATCAGGAGGATGGTTTTATAGAGTATCTGAAAGATGAGGTGCATATAGTGAAAGATCTTCCTCAACAGTTAAAATCTATTGATAACAAGAATCTCAGTTTGGTGTGTTTTTGCATCCTCTTTAATTTTCTCTTTATTATTTTTGCTCTTGTTTAACTTTATGGAGTTGGAAATATATTCATTGGTGTTAGTTTGTTTCTTTCTTCTTAGGTTACTGATGAAGAACTTGTAAAAGAGGCAAAGCCAGATGATTACATCAAACACGTTCTTCCACTTTTAAAGAAGTATGGAATGGTTCATCTTTTTGGATACGGGAATCGACTTGGTTTTGATCCGTTGCCTTTTGATGTTCAGGTAACATTTATGCACTGAAAAAGTAAAATGGCAATTATTTTAGATTTAGTCTAAAATGACACTTAAACTGAAACAGAGGATTTTGGTTCTTGGAAATGATATGTTTAATTTGTTTTAAAATTTAACAGAGATTACGTTGTAAATGCAACTTTCACGCGCTGAAATTCACGCCGAAGATTCAAGAAGCAGGATCTCTGTTGGTGAAACGGATAAGGAGATTTGAAAAATCGAAAAGCAGATTGGATGAAGCACTTCTTGGTGAATCCATGGCAAAAGATTCATTTAAAGGAGATGAAGAACCATTGAAGTATCTTGCTTTACATCTAAGGTTTGAAGAAGACATGGTTGCTTACTCTCTCTGTGACTTTGGAGGAGGAGAAACCGAACGTAAAGAGCTTCAAGCGTACCGTGAAGATCATTTCCCTCTTCTCCTCAAACGTTTGAAGAAGTCAAAGTAATTGACAATATAAAAAGAAAAAAAGAAACAAGTCTTCTTCTTTTCCCTCTTCAATGTTCTTGAAAACGAATCAAATCTTTCTTTTTGTTGTTATTTCAGGCCAGTTTCTACAGAAGAGTTGAGAAAAACGGGTAAGTGTCCATTAACACCAGAGGAGGCAACTCTGGTTCTTGCTGGTCTTGGATTCAAGAGAGGAACATATATATACTTAGCTGGATCTCAAATCTATGGAGGCTCTTCTCGTATGCTTCCTTTAACAACTCTTTACCCGAATCTTGTGACCAAAGAAACTCTCCTTACACCCCAAGAACTCGCACCATTTAAGAACTTCTCATCTCAGGTAAATAAAGCAAAAACCAAATGGTACATTCGTTTTTTTTCTATGTTCTTGCTCATACTTCATTTTGATGTTTGGGGCTATGTTTTGCAGCTAGCTGCACTGGATTTCATAGCATGTGCAGCTTCAGATGTGTTTGCAATGACTGATTCTGGGAGTCAATTATCATCATTAGTCTCTGGATTCAGAACATACTACGGCAACGGTCACGCACCAACACTGAGGCCTAACAAGAAGAGGCTTGCAGCGATCTTATCAGACAGTGAAACAATAAAGTGGGAGATTTTCGAAGATCGCATAAGAAAAATGGTTGTTGAAGGCCAGAAGATCCGTCGTAGGCCTTACGGACGCAGCATCTATAGACAACCGCAATGCCCTGAGTGCATGTGTAAATTTTGATCCTTTAAAACAGTACTGTGTACTTTTGCAGATGTTGCCGATGGTTCGTTTGGTACAAAGTTAGGTACAAAATAGGATGTGAAGGCATTGTTTATAAGTTTGTAATCACTATGAAACGTTTGGAATAGAACATTTCTCTTGCTACAAAAGAGTTAAAACATCAAAGGGCATTGTTTTGGCTATGTCTCAACTTCTTCTCTCCAGTTTCCTCTCTGCAGATCTTCTCCCTTCCACCTCTCGCCTCCTTTGTTGCCTGTATGGTTCAGATAAAAACACATGCTTAGATTCATTCTACCAAAAGAACAATCAAATGATTGCTCAACTAAGCAGTAGCTCTAAAAACTATAACTTTATGAATCAAACAATGGATAATACAACTTACGCGAAAGCTGAGTATCCAGAACCAGCAGTTGCAGAAGCGGATACAAGAGCTGCGTTAGACCGGATTGAGGATAGAGAATCCTGAGTCCCAGCTGGTAGAGGTGGATTCTTCACATCCCCATCAACCTGATTCAACCAAAACAAGGCATAAAACTACATATGCCAGAATCGTCCAATAATCTCATTCTAGAATCTAGACATGTGAATCTGATTAAAAAAATACCTTATCCCATTTGGATTTCTTGTTCGGTCTACCGTCACGAGCAGCGATTTCGGCTGGTATGGAGGGCAACACACTAGTAGCTAGAGCTGGAATGCCTGAAATGTTTGTCAAAATTTCGAGAATCCATCAAAATCTTGCAGAGATGTAGCTGTGTATATATATATATAAAGAACCAAAAAGACACCTTTTGTTTTAAACTCTCTGTGACTCAAACACACCTGGGATGGCGATGTTAGACTTTTGAGCGGTGAAAACCGCCGCAGGTTGAGTACCAACAGAAACAAAGTCAAGCTTTTGGTTCTTCTTGCTTTCTTGTTCTTTCCTTTCCCTCTCAAGCTTCATGTCGACTTCTGTAATTGATAGTTAAAAAAAAAAAAAGGATCACTGTCGATCATGGACTATGCAGAACGCAGAATATGGTAATACTAATAACTAATATCCAGCATCCTCCCTGGTGAAATACTATAAAAATGAATGCATAATATATATCATATTGAACATCGAATAACATGGAAAATGATATCAAAGATGCTGAGTAACAACAGAAGAAACAAAAAAATGCAACTTGCTCTTAATACTCTTGAAATAAAACGAAGAACCCATTAGAAGGTTGAGTTACCTATTGCATCACAGAAGTCACTTGGGTCATATCCATTGGGATCGAACACTTCTTTTCTGAAGCAAGAGCCAGTTTGATCAATATCTTGGTAACTCACAGCATGCAACAAGAAGTCTGGATTCCTGTATTCCTTTCTATTGCGCACTTCATTATTGAAACTCTTCCCCATCTTCTTCAAGCTAAGAAACTTATCTATTTTCCTCTGCAATTACATCCATGAAATTTGTTAAGCAAAATCCTTCAAAATGTATCACACCAAGTTCTAACCGAATCACACACTAATCAGAGCTTATTCGCTGCTTCTAACTATAAGTACTAAAGCTTTCTTGCCTACATACATGTCTACAAACCTCTTCAAGCGACAATTCAACATAAGAACCATTCAATCTATAGTCCAAACAAATTGAAAAGCGTGCTAAAACACAAAAACATCAACATGAATTTTCGAAATTAGAACACTGAAGCAGCAATAAGGAACTTACTTGCAGCTCCTCCGAGCACTTCTTTTTCGGTGGCGGAGGTAGAAACTGATCCAACAACGTATCATTACTTTCCCCTGACGCATCATCGGCTCTCCCACCATCGGCAATTCCTTCGACAATCACTCGACTTGACCAATTGGGTCTCGATGATTCGTCGTTTTCGAGTGACCGGGGCGTATCATGAGCGCTAGAAGCTCCACCACCATCCAGGACTCTAGGCGTTCTGGAATCCTCTCCTCTTGCTCTATCTTCATCCATAATATTCGTTTCTTCTAGCTGATCTTCGTCTGTGCGTTCACTTTCCTCCTGGTTTCTCTGCTCTTCTTCTTCTTCTTCTTCCTCTTCATCGGCGTCTTCCATCTCTTCGTCATCCTCATCACTGTAAACGGACAGCAAAGCGATTCCTTCAGAGTGCTTCTTCTTCGGAGCCATCAGAAACTGCTCAGGTCAAATTCGATATTGGGATTACCGGAATTCGAATCCGATTGCAAGAGCAGATAACAATTTGGGGGGGAAGAAGAAAGAAAATGGAAATTGCTAGCTTAGGGTTCTTCAAATTTTGTTTCCAATTGAATCGCAACCCGAACTTTGACCCACCCGAATCAGAACCCAGTGGGGCTGTTATGTCTCTACAGAAACGTCGGAGTGTTAATGAATTGGATCGCCTGCTATTGGGCTCGCTATATCATAGGTGTGGCCGTGTGGGTGAAAATCTATTACAAATAGGGTTTTGACCTAAAGGCCCAATTGGTAAAACTATTATGAAATGCTATGATAATGCTTCAAGAATTCTAAATTCAAATCAAACGTTTAGAGTCTAATGGAACTCTGAACAAGTAAAATATTTAAGTCGTACTAATTTTTTAGAAAATATAAAATGTAGAGTAACATCTTTAAAAAATGAATATGGAAAATTCTTAGTGATGACATGTAGCAAATGAAATTTGAGAAAAAATGATGACAAATGAAGACTTATAGGGGGTTATTGGATTGATGATTTAAGAGGATTTTTTTTTTTTTTTCCAAATCACCTCTTATTGGATCTAGTATTTATAAAAATCACTAACAATCCAAGGTTATTGAACTAATCATTTGTACAAATTCCTTAAAATCTCCTCTTATTGGAAAATTAGGATTTCACTAATAAAAACTGTTTTGAGGGATTTGTGAGAGATTTTCTAGTTAAAAACAAAAGAATCCAAATTCCACCTTACGAGGTGAGATTTTCCAAATCCTCTTAAAACTTCATAGATTTGGATTTATCCAAATAACTCCAAATCATTGATACAATAAGCCCCCCTTAGAGCATCCGCATCGGTAAAGTTCTTTAATAATAAAAGAAAATTGATTTTCGGAAAAAAATATATTTTTTGCAAAAAAAATAAATAATAATAATAATTGATAATTTTGTGATGCCACATGTAGAACTCTTCTTCACAGTCGATTCCAAAACTGTTTCCAGTAGAACCTATTCACCTATAAATTCTTGCCATGTCATTTTCTTTTCTTTTTTTCTTTTTCTTTTTTTATAGGAACTTGTGCCCATGCTTACCGATACAGATGCTGAAACAACCAAGCTTTTTTTTTTTATACTCAGCGGAAGTCTTAAACCAATAAATAAATTATTTAAATTATCAATTCAATTCAACGACAAATATCTCAATATCAATAACCAATAATCCAATAAACAATTCCAGAATAATAAATAAACTCTAGCAACCTAAACACCAGGTTAGCTACCAATTCAAATAATAAAACAATAACCAATAAACCAACAAACCAATAACCCTATCATCCCCCTCTCCAGCCTCGATCCCGCGGTCACACATTCCTGTTACCTGCATCACATTACGAAAGAGATGCATGAGTATTATCATAAATACTCAGTGAGACGGTCATTCCGTCTACAGGCCAATTACGCCAACCACTAGACAATACAACAATATCATCAATAACCATAAACAATAATCATCAACAGTAAACAACACAACAACAATACTCGCACAACAGCACTAGTGTCGATCGACACCCCACCGTGTCGCTCGACACCCTCCCGAACCCAGAAACCAACAGCAACGAAACAATGCGAAACAAGTATAAAAACATCCAAATCAATGGGATTCAACCCCCATAATCGACCCCCATAATCGATCAACAACTCAAATAACTCAAGAACAACTCAAGAACAACTCAAAATAGCAACAACACAACAAATCTCCAGTGATTCACGGACCTACGGTCACGCACTCACCTTGAAACGGATTAGAAACAAAGAGGAAAGATGAACAGCAACCACCAAGCCTCAGATCGATCTTCCAAACTCCAAAAACTCCTAAAAATCGCCTCCCAACTCTCTGGAAAAGTCTTGCCTCGAAAAGTGTGTCAAAAAGCTACTTCCTTCACTTAAAAACGCGACCTAGGGCTTCCTTGCCCAAAACCAGCCCAAACCGAAATCAACTCAAATCAAACCGGTCGAATTTCCAATAGCCGGTGTCGAACGACACCCTCCCTGGTGTCGGTCGACACCACTCGACCAACTCCACAAACCGAACACAATCGATTTAAACCGGAAATTGATTCCTAAACCGGTGTCGATCGACACCCTCCTGGTGTCGCTCGACACCAACCAATCAGAAGTCGATTTACACATTTTTCTACACAATGCTTGAACCTTTAGATCGACTGCACAACAATCAAACAAGAACATGAACAGCCAACCCGAGATTCACACCGTATAGAGCATGTGCGACTACTCCCGATCACTTGGTGTCGTCCGACACCACCTCTACAACAGCACTTCAGGTTTACGGATGTTACAATTCTCCCCCACTAAACTGGATTCGTCCTCGAATCCCAACACAACACGTCTACCACAGACGGCAAAAACCGGCCCACATGGCCCAACACTAGAGATCTTCCACTAATCTCAGAGATTCACGCCGAATTTTTATATTATACACACGTTCTCAGACATTATCACTCCTCAATACAACACCACAACTCTAAAAACAACACATGAGACCCACCCGTCTCCTTGAGAGATCCACCCATCTCTCGATACCCCTATTGTGACCCACCCGTCACAATAGTAATCACAAAACCACTTATACTGAGGTAGCGACCCTCACATATAAGTCCACAAGAGATCCACCCATCTCTTCCAGAGACCCACCCGTCTCTAATCAAGACCCACCCGTCTCTTCTAAAGACCCACCGTCTCTAGGACTGTATCGAGTAATAACCTGAAACGCGTATAACACCTCCATGCAACATCCGAAACACAACCCAAATATGAGGCAAATCCATCTCATATAATTCAAAAATGTACCTCGTACCACCAACGAAAATACATATCCACAATGCCAAACACTTCAAACCAAAGCTGTAACCACAAACCAACTGGAGATACCCACTATCTCCCCACCTTAAACTCGAACTCTCCTTTTCGCCTAACGGCGTAACTTTTCAAACACGAACCTTCTCCGTCGTTTCCCGAACGAAAGTAACTCCATAAATGCTGTGCTCCCCCACTTAGGTCCAGCATACAGGCATCCTGCCTGGCCTCCCATGCAAGCCTCACAAAACACTCTTAGGTAAAACGACTCTCTGTCGACTCAACTCCATGCCACTAACCGCTCTAACACATACGTAGCCGAAGTTCCTCCACCGACCACCTTGGTCAAAACCTAAAAGCTCAACAACGCTGTTCCGGATGCCGATACACTTGGCACGCTCCGGAGTAAGAAAACATTTAATATTCTCGAGTCAGCCACCTCTGAACTCCACACCACCCACTGACAAAGTCCTTACACAATTCCACTAATTGTGCAAAGGTTTCCTAAACTCTAACGCCGAAAGAATAAAGATACCAGCAATAACACTAAAATTCTACCACTAGGAATTTACAAAGTCTGAGTAAGAGATTCTACCTGTGATATGGCCTGGACGACTCGTCTGGCCCAACTCTGACGTCGACGTGTACACACGCGCCACTCCTCCTGTCTGATCTAACTGCTGCAACGCTGCGATCTGATCCACTGACTGAATCGCCAAAGGCTGACCGCCGCCACTGACATCGGCTGCAACTGGGTACACATCGGCCTGATATGCCCTGGCTCCCTACAGTGGAAGCACACCGTAGACTCTCTGGATGCCTCCCTCTTGGGGCAACTAGCAACTCTATGCTCCATACTCCCGCAACCATAGCAACCACCCTTGCTGCTCAAGCTACTAACAGACATCTCGTCTGCTCTCCTCTTCTGACCCTGCGCAGGCTTGTCGCTCCTGCCAGAGCTAGACTCAACTCTCTCGCGCTGCTGCTGCTGCTGCTGGCCCCTCTGCCGGGTAGCAAGAGCAACTGCAGCTGGTAACGCTACCGGACCAACCTGCTCACGAAGGTCCTCCTCAATGGAAGCCGCCAGCTCCACTAACTCTGCTCTCGTGGTGTACATACCCCCTCTGCACTGAGTCTGGATACTCGACCGAAGACCATGTAGAAACCTCATCGTCAAGGCCCGCTCGCCCTCAAAACCAAAACCCGTATGTACTACGAGTCTGCCGAACTCCGCATCATACTCCCGCACTGACCGCTCACCCTGAGTCAATGCCATGAACCTCATCTGGAATCTGTCTCGAGCCTCCTGAGGAAAATACTTGGCGTTGAAATCCGCTAGGAATTCGCCCCAAGTCCACATAGCCCTCCGAGTCGCAACAGATCTCCACCACAAATGCGCATCTCCACTAAGGTAATGCACTGCTAGCTCAACCCGATACTCCTCTAGACACCTGACAGAACCAAAGTTCCGTTCCAGTCTCTGCCGCCACTTGTCGGCCCGCTCGGGCTCACTCCCGCCCTCAAAGAACGGTGTCCCAATCCTCTGCATCTCCCTCATCATCTCTAGATAAGACGGATGCCCAAATCCCGCAGCGCCATGCTACCCAACAAAACCCGCAACCCCATGCTGCCCTACAAAACCAGCACCCACCTGTGCTCCGGCCACTGGAGGTGCACCCGGAGCCTGCTGTGGAACCGCCTGCGGAAGACGTGCCAAAAGCTGCGTCAGTAGCCCCACTATCAAGTCGCCCTGAGCTAGAGCCGCGCCCCCACCCTGAGCCGCCCCAACTCCGGCGCCACCACCGGCACCCAAACTGGCCTCACCCGCCACTGACTGTGTCACTGACGCTGCCGCCACACTAGGCACTGCACTCTCCGCTGAAACCTCTGGTGAACCACGCCCACGACCCCGACCTCCACGGCCCGCAGCTCGGCCACCACGGCCAACTGCTCTGTCCCCACGGGCTCTACCGCACCCTCTCGCACCACGACCTCTAGCACCTGCGTCCATCTTGCTACACTGCCAAAGTACAGAAGATAAGCAACTAGACCAACTCAAAACAAAACAACAACACACTTACCGCGGAATCTCTCGAAGGCCGAAGGGGATGATACTACACTACTAAACTGACTAACCACAATAATCAATTTGAACACATAGTTTCAATTCACCCAATCTAACAGTCCTAAAACCGTATACGCTCTGATACCAAAATGAAACAACCAAGCTTTTTTTCTTTTTTATACTCAGCGGAAGTCTTAAACCAATAAATAAATTATTTAAATTATCAATTCAATTCAACGACAAATATCTCAATATCAATAACCAATAATCCAATAAACAATTCCAGAATAATAAATAAACTCTAGCAACCTAAACACCAGGTTAGCTACCAATTCAAATAATAAAACAATAACCAATAAACCAACAAACCAATAACCCTATCATCCCCCTCTCCAGCCTCGATCCCGCGGTCACACATTCCTGTTACCTGCATCACATTACGAAAGAGATGCGTGAGTATTATCGTAAATACTCAGTGAGACAGTCATTCCGTCTACAGGCCAATTACGCCAACCACTAGACAATACAACAATATCATCAATAACCATAAACAATAACCATCAACAGTAAACAACACAACAACAATACTCGCACAACAGCACTAGTGCCCAAAACCAGCCCAAACCGAAATCAACTCAAATCAAACCGGTCGAATTTCCAATAGCCGGTGTCGAGCGACACCCTCCCTGGTGTCAGTCGACACCACTCGACCAACTCCACAAACCGAACACAATCGATTTAAACCGGAAATCGATTCCTAAACCGGTGTCGATCGACACCCTCCTGGTGTCGCTCGACACCAACCAATCAGAAGTCGATTTACACATTTTTCTACACAATGCTTGAACCTTTAGACCGACTGCACAACAATCAAACAAGAACATGCACAGCTAACCCGAGATTCACACCGTATAGAGCATGTGCGACTACTCCCGATCACTTGGTGTCATCCGACACCACCTCTAAAACAGCACTTCAGGTTTACGGATGTTACAGATGCTCTTAATACCATAAACTGTTTTATCAATAGTCGGCAAAGAGAGTCGGAGACACATATAACTGGCAACAATAATCAAATTTCAATAATCAAATTTTCAGCATAAATTTTTTCTTAGTATAATAATAATCATTGAATGTGTGATGTTGGTTAAGGATGTTGAATTACTAGGACATTATTATCATTCACCTACATCATAGATTTTTTAAAAAAAAAAAAATTATAAGAGAATTTAAGAGGTTGTTAATCCAATAGACTTTTTCATTACAATTATTTTGTCGTCTAAATTCTATCATGACTTTTTGTATACAATAATTATGTAAAAGAAAAACCAAACTTGCATCAAGCTTATAGATATTCAGGTACAAGATTAAACTTGTACGAAAATTGCACATTCATTCACACGACTGAGCTCCATATTCCCATAGAACCGTCTGATATTAAAAGAGTAAATTATAGTGAACATAACAACATAGAAATATGTATAATATATGGTTGTATAGAAAATATAGTTGCATGAGAACTCGATAATCATAATTTGATCTGAAGCAATTGAAGTACATGCAATCGTCATCTTCAATGAGAAAATAAGTTTTCTCAAAGAAAATATGGATCTTCTTGTTCTTCTCACTATATGGTATATTTAAAGCCTTATTCAGTTTCCATATTACTCACATCAAACTTCTCATTTCCTCTCTTTATTGATCATTAAATCTTTTTCTCTTCAGCTTCATCTTTTTTCAGCTTATCTCAAACTCGCATAAATGATTTTTCTTACACAATGCAAACATCCGCAAACAGTTTCATAAAAATCATTTAATCATTTTCCGTTTAACAATATATGTCACTAGATTCATTAATCAACAAAGTGCAGCGAAATAATATTTATTTAATATTTTATATAATTTATATAAAATTCAAACAACAATTCAATACGTATATTCATATAGATACATTGTAGGTATGCATATACTAACAAAATACTATTCAATCTATAATAATTATAAAAATAAAAAATATATATCACATCAGTCATCACCTTTAATTTTTCTGACGAAAATGAAATGGAAAACACAACTACGGAATATTCTAACTGAACAAGTGAAATATTTAAATTATGCTAATTTTTTAAGAGATAAAATGTAGAGTTAACATTTAAAAAAAAAAAGAATATGGAATATTCTTAGTGATGTATGTGCCAAATATTGTGATGAATAATAGGTCAAAAAAAAATTAAAAATATATGAACGAGTTAGGAAAAATTAGACTAATTAGTAATGTTGATACATAGTACCATATATATCATCAACTTAAGCCCTTAACCTTATAACAAAATACGATGAAACGTACGTAGTTCGTGCTTGCATTTTGAGATATGCATTTTTTTATATGGGAATTAAATCGGCAACTTAAGTTTTTTTATATGGGAATTACGTAGTTCTTGCTTGTTAAATTGCGTTTTTATAAGATTATTTATAGTACTGTTTATTTATAGTTATTGTTATAAGATTTTACATCTTCACAATTTAAAATGCAATAAACAGTACTATAAATAATCTTACTAAATATATTAAGAGCTTCTTGCAACGTACCACATATTAGTTTATAATATTTAAAATAACAAAATATAAGAAATTCATCTTATTTGTGAAGACGTGATTCGTTCAATTATATAAAATAGATTGGATAACTAAATACTGATAGAGAAACTATGAAACAGTCGTGTCACATATAAAAGCTCCATCACAAATGAAGCACTCGAACTTTTATTTAATCAAATAGTTAGGACTATTTCCTATAGTTTCACTTCAAAACATATATACTCAGTAAATACATAATAATGATATTATATTGTCACACCTAGAATATATTTCGTCCTTTCGTATAAACTGTAGACAGTGAGTTAAAGTATTGACTTTGTAGTTGCTTATATGTGTTTCTTTGTGCTTATAATAGATAGGATAAAATACCTAGCACACTAAGGAGTTTGTTTAATTTTCCGCAGATAACATAATCATTTTGAGATATTTAAAATGATCGCAACCATATACTGATATACATAAGCTAATCAATAAGAGTCAGTCTTACTTTTACATTTTGTTAGTCGAGATCACACAACGATGTCAAACATTTTTTTTTGGCTTATGTAAAATCTCTTTTTAGTCATTTTTATATAACATCAATAAGCTCCAAAAATCAACTATGAACATAATGGTTATAAAAAATAAAAAAAAATCATTAGCAAACTGCCGACATGTTACATGAATAGTTGAGTGTAGAATACTCCAATTAGTTCATTTGTATTTCATCAAAGCTTAAATTACTGTGATAGCTAAGAATAATATATAGAAAGTCGAGAACCAAAATTGGATGATGTTGAAGTCAACTCGTGACCACGAAGATTTGATATATAACTTTGGAAATAATAATTTTGAACTAATTAGTATAATGTACGAAAATATTAAAATGGTGCTTGGATTTTGTCGGCAACGTGAAGTCCACGAACTTACGTAAGCATACCCTCAGAAACTCGTGGTTCCCACAAATACCATTCGTAGATTTCGAATTCATAATGTAACTATATATTAATGTTGAAACCTTTAACAAGAAAAATGTCAATGTAGGAATAAGATAAGAAGAAGAAAAAAAAGGGTGACGAAATAAAAATATTTTCAAAATCCATAGCCAATGAAGCGTCACCATGTCGATGGCAACGATCTTTAATTTGAACCCATGATCTGCTGATCAATCAGATCTCCTCTGGTACTGATAAGTTCTATCTGTTATCTGGCTCTGGAATTTGTAGAAAATATAAACAGATTTGCTTACAGACAAAATCACAAAATCCTCTAGAAATAGTATATTACTGACAAAATCACAAAATCCAATTTTGGTTGCCAATAGGATAATCAATGGCCAAAAGAAATACATTGTACTATTGTAATGAAATTCCTTACTATGTTAAATGTTCGAATGTTTTGTTTATTTTAACTTCCGAAATCTTGATTTGATATCAATTAAAGGAATTGATATAACGATTATATTTCGTCTAATCCTATTTGAAGTCAGCCAGGTTGTAGTGTTCATTGGGTGCTCGTAATTGGTATTTGGTGAACGTTATTTATCACGTTTTCTCCGTTGAATGACAATTTCCTAAGTTTTTGGAAATTTTTACAACTTTTTTGAAACTCACAACATTTTCAAAAACTTCTACGTATTTTTGGAATTGTAGTAATCGTAACCGGAAATATTAACGACAGTATCTATAAGAAATATTTCTATTAACGTTTGTAACGATTTTACCCCCCAAAAAATTAACGTTAGTAACGAAGTTTTGGGACCTTCACAAAATTTGGAATCATGTCAAATTGTCAATACAACCTTTTATTTAATGGGATTCTTTGAAAAATACTTTATTTATGTTTAAAATTTTGAAAAATACCCTAGTTTTTTTCTTTTTGAAAAATACACTTTTTAAATATAAAAGACTGTTTTGACCTTATTTAAACAAAGTATTAATAAATAATTAAAAACATAATTCGAAAATAATAGAATTAATAATATTTATTTTTCAGATAAATATATGTTAATTTTAAGAAATTTAAAAGTGGATAAATCTATCTTCCATTTTAAATTTTTTTCCTTAAACAAATTTTAATATTTTTGGAACTTTATATAAACAATCTTAATCTCACCCTCATTCCAACCAAATGAAACTTTATATATATTTAAACATATTTTTGGAACTTTATATAAAAACCTTAATCTCACCCTCATTTGAATGAAACTTTATATAAATTTAAACTTTATATATATTTAAAATTTATAAAATATTAAAAGTTTAACAGTGGATAAATCTATCTTCCATGTTTAATATTTATCTTTAAACAAATTTAATATTTTTGGAACTTTATATAAACTACCTTAATCTCACCCCCCCCATTTAAACTTTATATAAACAACCTTTATGTTTTTAATGAAATCTAAACAGATAATTAGGATTGTTTAGTATTTTAAAATAAATCAAAATCATAATCAAATCTTAGTATTTTATATTTTTTATTTGAATTTCGTTTTTATTAAATTAGTTAAAAACTTCAAATTAGGATAATTTAGTCATTTCACATAAAAATGTATTTTTCAAAACCCAAAAAACAAAGGTAATTTTCAAAGTAAAAACTCATCAAATAATATATTTCCAACATTTCTTTTATTTAATTATATAACGTCATATCTTGATGTTTAATTGGATGTCTAAGAGCATCCATGTCTGGTGATACCGAGTAAGAGTCTTAAATATATTAAAAAAACTTTTTAAAAAAAACAATTTCCAAATAAATAAATAAATATACGAATTAGACGAAGACATGTGGCAGCTTCACTTGAATCGACTCTTCAGGTTCTCTGAGAACAACCGTTTCTCCAATTTACTATTGCCACCTCATTTTGTTTTTCTTTTTCTTTTTCTTTTTTGATTAGAGCTTATGCAAGTCTCTGGGATACAGATGCTTTAATTCATTAGAACACGTGTAAATGTGCACGCAAAAACAGTGATACACTGATACATAATGATAAAATATAAGTCAATTAAAATTAAATGTTGCAATAAATACGATTAGACCATTTCAAATTTTTGCAAACGCATAATAATAATTCAAACCAAAACCGTTATAAAACAAGACAAAATTAGGTAAAGTAGGCCAACATTAACAACCAAAACCTATTTTATTTTCGTTCTGTTTTTTTTGGTCGTTTTCACGTTTGGCCAACCAACCAAACAAAACGGAAGAAACAATCCAACCAAAACCCCAAATACAAAACAAAAAAAAAAAACAAACCAATCAAAAAGTCTTTCTAGTCACGGATGGCTCAAGCCTTGGTTCCTCCACCTCTTGTGGTCACCACCGTCGTCCCACAGCCGCCGCCACCACCGCAGCAAAAGCCGTATGCTCTACGATACGTGACGGATCTTCTTGGCCGGATCGGTATCAAAGACACAGACAAAGATGGAAACATGAGCCCACAGAGTCCAAGAAGTCCGCGGAGCCCACGAAACAATATTCTCATGGGGAAGTACGAGCTAGGGAGGCTTCTCGGTCACGGAACCTTCGCTAAGGTCTACTTAGCACAAAACATCAGTTCCGGAGAAAATGTCGCCATCAAAGTCATCGACAAGGAGAAGATCATGAAGAGCGGTTTGGTGGCTCACATTAAACGGGAAATCTCGATCCTCCGCCGCGTCCGCCACCCTTACATCGTTCATCTATTCGAAGTTATGGCGACGAAAACGAAGATTTACTTCGTGATGGAGTACGTTCGAGGCGGAGAGCTATTCAACACGGTGGCTAAAGGTCGGTTGCCGGAAGAAACCGCTCGGAGATATTTCCAGCAGCTGATCTCCTCTGTCTCGTTCTGTCACGGACGCGGCGTTTACCACCGTGACCTCAAACCGGAGAATCTGCTTTTAGACAACAAAGGGAACCTTAAAGTCTCCGACTTTGGTCTCAGCGCGGTGGCAGAGCAGCTCCGGCAGGACGGTCTCTGCCACACGTTTTGCGGGACTCCGGCTTATCTTGCGCCGGAGGTTTTGACAAGAAAAGGGTACGACGCAGCGAAAGCCGATGTTTGGTCTTGTGGAGTGATCTTGTTCGTGTTGATGGCCGGTCACATTCCGTTTTACGACAAGAACATAATGGCTATGTACAAGAAGATCTACAAAGGAGAGTTTCGTTGTCCTCGTTGGTTTTCATCGGATCTTGTTCGGTTGTTGACTCGGCTTCTTGACACGAATCCGGATACTCGGATTACGATACCTGAGATCATGAAGAGCAGATGGTTCAAGAAAGGATTCAAACATGTTAAATTCTACATCGAAGACGATAAGTTGTGTAGGGAAGATGAGGATGAGGAGGAAGAGTCAGGTTCGTCTGGCCGGTCTTCGACGGTTTCAGAGAGCGATGCGGAGTTCGACGTGAAGCGGGTCGGGTCGATGCCGAGACCCGCGAGCTTAAACGCGTTTGACATAATATCATTCTCATCAGGGTTTGATCTGTCTGGTTTATTTGAGGAAGGAGGAGAAGGGACGAGGTTTTTGTCAGGTGCTCCTGTATCAAAGATCATATCTAAACTGGAGGAGATTGCGAGAGTTGTGAGCTTTACGGTGAGGAAGAAGGAGTGGAGTTTGAGATTAGAAGGTTGTAGAGAAGGATCAAAAGGACCGTTGACGATTGGAGCTGAGATATTTGAGTTGACGCCATCTCTTGTGGTGGTGGAGGTGAAGAAGAAAGGAGGAGACAGAGAAGAGTATGAAGAGTTTTGCAACAAGGAACTCAGACCGGAGCTAGAGAAACTAATGCACGACGGAACAGAAACAGCACAAGAAGAAGTTGCTGTAGTAGAAGAAACAATGTATTTGCCATCTGATACTGAATAGTGTAACGAGGAAGGCTGAGAACAAGAAACAAGATTATCACATTTTTATTCATTATTCTTGTTCTATGCGATGATGGTCCGTTCTTGGGAGTATGTGCATTTGTGAGTTTGTCTGTGTATGTAAGTGTTATTGCATAATGTGAGTGATAGGGAGAAGGAAAATAAGCAAGAGAGGAGTGAGATATCGAGTAATTTTGTAGGTTTTTGCTGGTTGTTATAGTACCAGTTTTTCGCTGATTGCTTAATCTGTATAGATAAACATATATATATATGTAAAACAAGAGACAATATTAATGGAAAGACTTTCTCTGCCTTCCCTTATTTAACTGATTTGTTCATCCTAAGGCCTAAACTATAATATTTGCTAATACTCCAAAAGATTTCGTAAAATTGGATTTTATAAAAGTTTTGTAGTGAATCTTTGTGACATTTTTCATCAGATGCAACACCTGAATGAAAGAAGAGATATTTATTTGCTTTTGTTAATCAAAAAGAAAAGTCATAAATAATGGAGGTTTAAGGTGCGAAGATCTCCAAACTCTTAGGGTAAGAGCGTGCAGCGATGGTTTTGCTTTGCATCTTTTGTCCTCTCTTTTCTAACACCATTACCGACCAGTGCTTTGCACCCATCTCTAAACACATGGTTTTGTTTTTTGAATTGTTATTGAAATGTGAGTGATATATAGGACGATAGTGTTGAAAGGTAAACTTGATTTTGGATCAAGTTTAATCATGATTTGGGCCAAATTCAATACACTTAGCCCAAGTTCTAGAATTCTCATGAAAATATCAACATCTCCACCTCCTTAACAAGTTCTAGAAAATTATAGAGTTTTGGAGAGTAAATATCTAGAGATTACTCTAGATAATTGTAGTACAATAAGCTAGATAGTTAGCTAGAACTTTCTAGATTTAGGGTTAAAATATTTGTGATATTTTGTAATGTGGAGGCTATATATATATACCTCCCTCCCCCTCTCATTTTGTAATCAAGAAATCAAGAGAGAAATAAAGAAAGAAGTACTAAAAAGTTCCTAAGTAAATCTAAGTTCTTCTACAAAACAAAAACCTTCTTCTTCCTACTCTTTTAAGTTCCTAAACACTTTCTCTATCACTCCAAATAAATCTTTCTTTCCAACAAAGTGGTAGCAGAGCTAAGTTCTTTACAAGATGGCAAATAGTGGTGTTCCCTTCCTAGTCCCATTGCTTACAAAGAGCAACTATATGACAATTGGAGTCTAAGAATGACGGCTATCCTAGGAGCACATGATGCGTGGGAGATAGTCGAAAAAGGCTACGTTGAACCGGTGAATGAAATGAAAGTAGTCTATCTCAAGCTCAAGAGAGCAGTTTGAGAGACTTAAGGAAGAGAGACAAGAAGGCTCTCTGTCTAATCTATCAAGGATTATATGAAGAAACGTTCGAGAAGGTCGCGGGAGCAAAGACGGCCAAAGAAGCATGGGAGAAACTTCTTACAAAGGAGCGGAGCAAGTAAAGAAGGTACGTCTTCACACTCTAAGAGGAGAATTTGAAGCGTTGCAAATGAAGGAAGGAGAACTTGTCTCTGATTACTTCTCAAGAGTTTTGACGGTTACTAATAACCTCAAAAGAAATGGAGAGAAGTTAGAAGATGTGAGAATCATGGAGAAGGTTCTTAGATCGTTGGATCCAAAATTTGAGCATATTGTCACCGTCATAGAGGAGACAAAAGATTTGGAGGCTATGACAATAGAGCAACTTCTTGGATCGCTACAAGCTTATGAAGAAAAGAAGAAGAAGAAGGAAGATATCGCAGAACAAGTACTCAAGATGCGTATTGTTCATGATAAAGAAGAAGGAGGTCGAAGCCATCCAAGACGAGGTGGAAGTCAAGCCCGAGGACGAGGTCGTGGATATGGAAACGGACGAGGTTGGAGGCCCTATGAAGAACGCACCAACCAAAGAGGAGAAAACTCATCAAGAGGCCGTGGAAGAGGAAGTCCAAAATCAAGGTACGATAAATCAAGTGTGAAATGCTATAATTGTGGAAAGTTTGGACATTATGCCTCCGAATGTAGAGCTCCAAACAACAATAAAGTGGAAGAGAAGTCCAATTACGTAGAAGAAATAAGTCAAGAAGGTGATATGCTCTTAATGGCGTACAAGAAGGATGAACAAGATGAGGCTCAGAAGTGGTACCTCGACAGCGGTGCAAGCAATCACATGTGTGGGAAAAGAAGCATGTTCGTGGAGTTTAATGAATCCGTAAAAGGAGATGTGGCTTTAGGAGATGAATCGAAGATGAAGGTGAAAGGTAAAGGAAATATTCTCATCCGATTGAAGAATGGAGATCATCAATTCATTTCCAACGTTTATTATATTCCAAACATGAAGACCAACATCTTGAGTCTTGGACAACTCTTAGAGAAAGGTTATGATATTCGACTAAAGGATAATCACCTTTCGATAAGAGATCATGAGAACAATCTTATTACCAAGGTGCCAATGTCAAAGAATAGAATGTTTGTCCTAAACATTCAAAGCGACATTGCAAAATGTCTCAAGATGTGCTACAAGGAGGAGTCTTGGCTTTGGCATCTTCGATTCGGGCATCTCAATTTTGGAGGGCTGGAGCTACTTTCCAAGAAAGAAATGGTGAGAGGATTGCCTAGCATCAACCATCCAAATCAAGTATGTGAAGGGTGCTTGCTTGGAAAACAATTCAAAATGAGTTTTCCAAAGGAGTCAGAGACAAGAGCTCGGAAGCCACTAGAACTCATACATACGGATGTATCGGTCCGATCAAGCCAAGATCACTCGGTAAAAATAACTACTTCCTTCTCTTTATTGATGATTTTTTAAGAAAAACATGGGTTTACTTTTTAAAGGAAAAGTCAGAAGTTTTTGAAAACTTTAAAAAGTTTAAAGCCCATGTTGAGAAGGAAAGTGGCCTTGTGATCAAAGCCATGAGATCCGATCGTGGAGGGGAGTTTATGTCCAAAGAATTTTTGAAGTATTGTGAAGACAACGGCATTAGAAGACAGCTGACGGTGCCGAGAACCCCTCAACAAAATGGAGTAGCTGAAAGGAAGAATAGGACAATCCTTGAGATGGCAAGAAGCATGCTCAAAAGTAAAAAGTTACCAAAGGAGTTGTGGGCGGAAGCAGTTGCGTGTGCAGTATATCTATCAAACCGATCTCCAACAAGAAACGTTTCGGGAAAAACACCACAAGAAGCTTGGAGTGGAAGAAAGCCCGGTGTTTCACATCTACGAGTCTTTGGAAGTATTGCTCACGCTCATGTACCAGACGAGAAGCGGAGCAAGCTAGATGATAAAAGCGAGAAATACATCTTCATTGGGTGTGATGCCAACTCCAAAGGCTACAAGCTCTACAATCCTGAGACAAAGAAGACAATAATCAGTCGAAATGTCATCTTTGATGAAGAAGGAGAATGGGATTGGAGATCTAATGATGAAGACTATAACTTCTTTCCCCACATTGAAGAATAGGATTTAGAGCAACCAGCAGAGGAGCCTATTACTCCAGCGCCTCCACCGACGCCACCTACTCCACCAACTCCACCAACCGTAAGTTCTCAAGGAGATGAAAGTTCAAACGAAAGGACTCCGCGCTTTAAGAGCTTGCAATAACTTTACGAGGTAACCGAAAATCAAGACAATCTTACCTTATTTTGTCTATTTGCGGAATGTGAACTCATGGATTTCCAAAAAGCTATGGAGAAGGAGACATGGCGAAATGCAATGGAGGAAGAAATAAAATCGATAGAGAAAAATGAGACATGGGAGTTAGCTTCACTTCCAGACGGGCATAAGGCGATTGGTGTGAAGTGGGTCTACAAAGAAAAGAAGAACTCTCAGGGAGAAGTTGAGAGATACAAGGCAAGATTGGTCGCAAAAGGCTATAGTCAAAGAGCCGGAATCGACTATGATGAGGTATTCGCTCCTGTTGCTCGTCTAGAAACTGTTAGACTTATCATTTCATTGGCAGCCCAAAAGAGTTGGAGGATACATCAAATGGATGTCAAATCAGCCTTCCTAAATGGAGATCTTGAAGAAGAAGTTTACATTGAGCAACCACAAGGCTACATTGTCAAGGGTGAAGAAGACAAAGTCTTGAGGTTAAAGAAGGCGCTTTATGGGCTAAAACAAGCACCAAGAGCTTGGATTACTCGAATCGATAAGTATTTCAAGGAGAAAAACTTTATCAAGTGTCCATATGAGCATGCATTATATATCAAACTCCAAAATGACGATATATTAATTGCATGCTTGTATGTAGATGACTTGATATTCACAGGCAACAATCCAATTATGTTCGAGGAATTCAAGAAGGAGATGACAAAGGAGTTCGAGATGACTGATATTGGATTGATGTCTTACTATCTTGGAATCGAAGTGAGACAAGAAGACACTGGAATCTTCATTACTCAAGAAGGCTATGCTAAAGAAGTATTGAAGAAGTTCAAGATGGATGACTCAAATCCAGTGTGCACGCCAATGGAATGTGGTGTCAAGTTTTCAAGACTGGAAGAAGGAGAGAATGTGGACTCAACACTTTTTAAGAGCTTGGTTGGAAGCCTACGTTACTTAACATGCACAAGACCCGACATCTTGTATGCAGTCGGAGTTGTAAGTCGATACATGGAGCATCCAACAACCACTCACTTCAAGGCAGCCAAAAGGATCCTTCGCTATATCAAAGGTACCATAAACTTTGGCTTGTACTACTCTGTTTCTGACGATTACAAGCTTGTTGGATATAGCGATAGCGACTGGGGCGGAGACAAAGATGATCGGAAAAGCACAAGTGGTTTTGTGTTTTTCATTGGAGATACCGCTTTCACATGGATGTCAAAGAAGCAACCAATTGTCACTCTATCCACTTGTGAAGCAGAGTATGTAGCGGCTACTTCATGTGTTTGCCATGCTATTTGGCTGCGGAACCTGTTAAAGGAGTTGAGCTTGCCACAAGAGGAGGCTACGAAGATCTTTGTGGACAATAAGTCAGCAATAGCATTGGCGAAAAACCCTGTCTTCCATAATCGGAGTAAGCATATTGACACTCGTTATCACTATATTAGGGAGTGTGTTGCCAACAGGGATGTTCAGTTGGAGTATGTGAAGACGAATGATCAAGTAGCCGATATCTTCACCAAGCCACTTAAGCATGAAGACTTTATTAAGATGAGGAGTTTGCTTGGAGTAGCAAAATCAAGTTTAAGAGGGGGTGTTGAAAGGTAAACTTGATTTTGGATCAAGTTTAATCATGATTTGGGCCAAACTCAATACACTTAGCCCAAGTTCTAGAATTCTCATGAAAATATCAATATCTCCACCTCCTTAACAAGTTCTAGAAAATTATAGAGTTTTGGAGAGTAAATATCTAGAGATTACTCTAGATAATTGTAGTACAATAAGCTAGATAGTTAGCTAGAACTTTCTAGATTTAGGGTTAAAATATTTGTGATATTTTGTAATGTGGAGGCTATATATACCTCCCTCCCCCTCTCATTTTGTAATCAAGAAATCAAGAGAGAAATAAAGAAAGAAGTACTAAAAAGTTTCTAAGTAAATCTAAGTTCTTCTACAAAACAAAAACCTTCTTCTTTCTACTCTTTTAAGTTCCTAAACACTTTCTCTATCACTCCAAATAAATCTTTCTTTCCAACAGATAGGACCATATGAAGATTTTTTAAAATCATTTATGGGTAGATTTGATAAGGTTCAGCAAACGAATCAAAGACTATCTCCCTTCATCTTCATCCTTTTATCCTTCTTCATCTTTCTCTTTTAGTATACCATAATACTTTTTTTTTTATCACCGGTGTTTTGATTCCTTCGACGTAGAAAGACAGTTCTTTGATCCTAACATATAGCTCCCCAAATCTGCTCGGACGGAGAAGAAAGTAGAAGAATGTAATCTCATCACCTGAGAAATACTTAACCCCACAGCCTTGAACCCCGCCTTAGCATAGACATAATCTTTCCCAAAGTTCTCCTTCATCATCACCATGTGGCAAAGCCTGTTCCACTCCCTCTTTTCTTTGAAGTAGCATTTCACAGGAATCTTGATTTTGGCTTTGATTCTCTCCAAGAAATCGTTAACCATGTCGAGCAATTCATCATGAACTGTGACAAAAAATTCCACATCAACATAAGCATATGCCTTCAACAGTGGAGAAGAAATATGGTAGAAGAAACAAAAAGAAGACTGATTTTCAAAAGGTTTGTGTTTGACTATGCATTATTCTTACTGTTCTTTTTAATGATTTTTGAATTTTTTTATGGTCGAGATTGATTTCAACAACTTTTTTCGCACCAGCTCACAAAATGTAGAGGCATACTATTTTATTTTATTTTGACATTGTTTGTTTGCAATTCTCTAGCTTTTTCGGATCTTTATGCTCTATGTGTCTATTTCAATTGAGTATTAGTATTTTCATCTCAGCGTTAAGAAAATTATATAAAGATTTTGTTTTGGACATTGTGTTGGACGGGAATTTAAAAAATGAGAGCGATATTATAGGTGAACCCAATATAAAGGGCAATACATTTGATTGTTTATATATATGTTAGTGGTTTGATATTATTTAATATGGTTGCTTATATATGTTGATATGATTGTTTACATACACATACGTCAATGCTTTTAGTTGTATATAAATGCATATGTTTTGAGATATGTTGATATAGTTGTCTAAATATCTATACAGTAATGTATTTAAACAATATCAAAATATATACATCTATTCACAACTAAATACACTGTCATTTACATATTTAGCTCAGACGGCTCTCTCAGTTCAATTTTGTATTCAAATTTGGTTTGTGTGGTCGTGTGGTGCGATATCAGAAGCTCATATGGTTCCTTTCGTCGGATATTTTATAAGTCTTGATTGTATCCTTTTTCACCGTTTGTTTCTTTTCTTTTTGCATTTATGCTTTTTAATCGTTACTTCTTCTTCGTCATGAAACCATAAGAAAAAAAGAAAGATTAAACTTTTCCAGTTTCAACGAATACACCCAATTTTAATTTTTTACTTCTTTTTCTGTAACAAGGGTACCGATTGTTAGTTTTGCATCATGGTATCAATCCTTACACCTGCATTGTTTTGCTGATGGTCACTATTACACATCTCACTCCGAAAAGCCAGAATTGACAATACAAATTTAAGAAAACGTGGCCTAAAAACACTAGTTTTATCTATTTTTTACGTTGGCATGTTTTATGACTTCGAATCATACTCACATGTATTCCTTTAATTGCTTTAACAGAGAAACCTACAAAAGGAAAATTATAGCTTGCTAACTTTATGTTTTTTTTCGGGCACTTGCTAATTATTTTTCAGATATTTGTTGTGCACAGAGTGAAACTAGAAATGGGCAAAAAGTAGCAAGTAAAAATAGTAACAAAAATTATGGTACGAGCAAAGTCTGATCCAAAACCGACATGACACCACGACGGACTTGGTCTCTACGCAAAATTACCGCTGATTAAAAAGTCGGGCAATCCAAATCGTGCTTTTTGCATAATAAACTAAAGGGAAAATTTCAAAAGGTAATTAAATTGATTATTATTTTACTGTTTGATTGTTAATCAAATGGTACAAAACTCCCAACAAAAAAATATGTTATCTATCTCCATCTCTAGTATTCACGTCCTCGACAGTGACTATTCCATAGTAAACAAGTAAACAAATACTATTTGTTCACATATTTTGAATGCTTCCTATAATTCTGTTACCCCTTTTTCTTTTTTCAACTTCTTTGTGTTTTACTATCCCATTTGTTTAAACTACAAAACTCATACATGATAATAACAGATAACTCATATCACGTTCTCTAACAATCGTTCTCTCTACACTAAAACTAAAGAGTTATCTGAGATGACAATTTTGAAGACAATCGTTCTCTCGTTCTCTAATTTATGGGTAGATTTGATAAGGTTCATCAAACGAATCAAAGACTATCTTTACACCGGTGAATGAAATGACTACATCCGACAAGTGCTAATCAAAGCTGTAACATATGTATAAACCTGATGATCCTGGGGAGGTCACATCTCGTCAAAGCTTCAAGCACCTCTCATTGATGAGATGTATGAGCAACCAGTTCCTGCAAAAGATAAAGTTAAACACCAAAAGATGTGGTTATATATGCTTATATCTTGCTTGTGTATTCTCAAAAGTGGAAACATGATTACAAATGCTTACTTCGGAATAACGGAAATGATCTGTGTGCATGTAGGAAGTCTTCACAATAGTTTCCCACTTGGTAACAACATTCCTGGAGTGTTCTCTAGGATCCTTCTTTTGGGGAAGGAAAGGATGATACCTACGTGAAGGAATGTGAGAGTTTACTGATGGCAGATTATGCAACAGCCAAGATTCAGAAGGCTTTCTCGGCGACGGTGGTGCAAGACGAGACTGATCAGGACCGTTATTGATCTTTCCTAACTCATCATCACCATCACCATCCACCATACTCATATTTTCAAAAGCTACAAGCGCAAGACTTGCATCCGGTTTCTCCTCTGCCTTGTCTTCTTCCTCTGTAGAGATTATCGCATCATTAGTCATTGGGAAACTCTCTGTGTCGACATATACTGTCTTCTCCAAGAGAGAGCTAGTCGAACCGTTGCTAGTTTTTGGGTAGAGTAATTCCTGAGAAGTGCTTATGTTTCGAATATGCCTGTTCAGCCTATTAGCTCTCAGGTTCTCGGTTTCCTTACGAGTCTCAGCGAAACTGTTACCGTTACTGCGAAACGGTGACATACAGCGAGAGTGTCTGTAAGGAGATGAAGACCTAGATGCAACAACACTCATGTTTGATTCAGAGTTTAGCTTCTTCCCGACGTTTTCATGTACCGGAGACTGAACTTTACCACCCAGCTTGTGCTTAGAAACTGAAAAAAGAGCGAGCTGAAACATTGTACAAGAGTTAAATAGTCAGCGATTAACTTTATAAAGAAAGTCATAGGAGTCTAAACCTGGAACCTTTTTAGCAGATTGGAATTTAGATTTTAGTTGAGAAGCTTTGCTTGACTTGACTTGAGCATGGCTTGGGGATGTTACTGGAGAGTTGTGTTTTGCTTTAAAACCAGGTACTAGTGTATTCATCATCAACTGTGGCAACATTCCACAACCTCTCTTTGAAAGATAAGCGTACTCATGAACAGAGACTTGATCATCTCTATCATTCTCCTCCTCATCCTCGCTTTCTTCATCATCATCATCAATGTCTTGGTGGTAATGATAATATGGGACTATAGCAGACTCATGATACCTATTAGGAGTTGGTCGCCTCTCCTCGGATACAAATTCTCTTACCTGTATCGTTGGTTCAGACATAAAAGTCGATGGTTTACGATTCGAAGCATAATGAGGCTGCTCCACAGTCATGGCTTTAGCAGCTGGTAGAAACCGATTCAACATGAAATCCCGAGACAGAGAATCCTCGGACAGAGTTAGCGGTTTCTTCTTCGTCACGACACCACCATATCCACTTACGCTGTGGTTAAGTGTATCACGGGCATCAGAGAACACATCATCTCCTTCATCCTCTGATTCTTCTTCAACATGTTTACTCTGAAATTTTGTCATGTTTCCATCAATGGCTTTCACTTTCCCCGGTGGAAGACATGGTGTGAAGACTTGCTGCTTCGATTCACAGACTTGCTGAGGTCTCAAATCGTTTTCTTTTAGTCTCCCAGGAGCTTGCTCCCAAGTGAAAGGAACAGAGGCAGATTCAGTAACCTGATCTAAACCAATCTCTGGGACAAGAACTTGAACAGAAGAAGAACAAGAGTCATCATCACTAGTGAACTTATGTGTCTTGAATCTACGCACAGAGACTGCTGTCTTGTGCATCCGCCTTGTTGATAGAAGAGGTGCGTTCAAGTTCAGTTTCCTCTCCGCCATGGGAACTCAAGGAAGTTGCTCGAAATGGCTCACAGACCAATGAAACTCATTGATGCCTTTTTTTTGATATTCCACTTCTCTCTAGTACAGATCTGAAAATATAAATAAATCAAACATATAATAATCAAATAGATTTTTTGGTGGTGAATGAAAGAAAATGAGTTTCCCAGCTATAAACTTCAATCTTAATATTATAAAATTGGGGATTAAATATTACGCAGAAATTACAATCAATAGTGAAAAAATCTAGTCACCATATCAATCATTGGAAGGTTTTATCGCAATTGAGTAGCAGAATTACAAGATAGTGACCATCTCATAATCGGTGTAATTAAGAGTTTGATATAACAACCTGTGAAAAGAAAATCTTATCGATCATCAGCTAATTAATCCAGTCTACAAATCAAAGTCAACGATATCGGAAAGAAAAGGAAACAGATCGGAAGAGAAACTAACATGAAAGTGCGAAAGAGAATCCGTCGGAGTCGCTTGAAAGAATTGTTCAGAGAGGAAGAGGCTTGAGAGACTTAAAAAAGAGTAAGCGTAACAGAGAGAGAAGGTAAAGGGCGTAAAGCTTTTGGGGTATGTGCCGTGAAGATGAAGGAGACGAAGATGCGACTCGTGGAAGAAAAAGGCAGAAGATGGTAGTTTAGTCACTACTTATTACGACTCACGAGCCTGATTTGTGCATTTGAGGTGGGACAGTTACTTCTCTTAAGTCTTAACTGTTATTGCCTCTCTTCATTTAATTTTTGTATTCCGTCAACATCGTCTTTGCCTCTATCTACATTATGAAATAACTATACAATTATGAGGCCTTTTTTTTTACCTTTTGTTTGCAATTTTTTTGAATAATTTAAGGTGTGGACCGACAAATTAGAGAATGAATGATGGAAGCAAAGAACTTTTTGGCCCAAGTCGCAACCAACTCAGTCTTTCATTTTCAATCATTTAGTTCGGTCGAATCGGTTAAGACTTGAGAATTATACTCCAGGATGAATAAATAAATACTCTCACTTTCAATTGCCGTTATTAAACCAGGAAGTTTAATAATTTAGTAATAAGTGCTCACCTGTAATCCTAACCTGAGAAAGTTTTAATATAGTATTTAAGTTTTTTTTTGGTAATTCACTGGGAGCTTGCTCCCAGATTATATTATTAAATACGCGAACTACATTCGAACATGTCGTGGTCGCGAGACTCCACACTCGTCATCTCGCAACACTGGCAACACGTCCGCAGGAACAACATCGAACAAATGTAAACCCAAAGGCAAAGAAAAAGCATAGTGTGCTAATCCATCAGCTAGACGATTAGCCTCTCTATACACGTGAATAATTCGGACCTCCCAGTCCTTCGATAAAAAGCCATGGCACAGGTGTACCAGGAATGACAGCGGATGTGTGTTCGAGATCCCTGTCTTGATATAACCAGCCACCATTGATGAATCCACCTCAATTTCTAGTCTTGTGATCCTTTTCTCCCAAGCAATGCAGAGGCCATAATATACTCCCCATAACTCTGCCAACGGTGCAGTACATCGGCCAATATTTAAAGCAAACCCGCCACACCATTTGCCTTCACCATCCCGTAGCACCCCACCAGCCGTTGCTAGCCCTGGATTCCCATGCGAAGCCCCATCCGTATTCAGCTTTGTCCATCCTATCATCGGCGGGAGCCATGAGATTTGCCGCTCCTCTCTGTGTACTAACCCAACGCGATCGATTTGCATCCTCGCTGTGCACACTTCTTTTGCGTAATCCTTCACAAACTTTGATCTATCCCTCCAGAGCTTCTTTTCTCCAAATATGTCGCCGCACCTCCACTTCCATGCCCACCATGTCGTAACAGCAAACAAAGTAGACCATGGCCCATTTGTTGTCGAGGTGGTGTCACTCAAATTAACAAACAACCATTCCAACCACGGTGTATAAAAAAACACTTGTTGCTTGTCTCGCGGTACGATACGCCTCCATATACCCTCGATCGCTGGACAATCGCGCAGCACGTGTATAATAGATTCCACACCACTTTTGCAGACTTGACAAATCTCCGTATCTCCAATATGACGACGAGCTCTCTCTTGATTCGTCATAATCCCCCTATTCCCAACCAACCAAAGAAAAACTCTTATTCGTTCTGGTGCTATTACACTCCATATACGATCGAAAAACTGTCCCATAAACGGTCTTGGTGTTCTGTCTCGGGTCAAGAGACGATACGCTGATGATACCGTGAAGCTACCGTCAGCCATTTCTGTCCAGGATAACCTGTCTTTCACATTCGACACCTTATCAACCACCACCGCTGCCAGCTTGAGTCGTGTATCTTCTGATACGTATGGCACAATATTCCGCAGGTCCCAACCCACACCGTCTATCCACATATCCCAAACTTTAGCATTAAGAGTCCCTTCCGGCACCTCAACAACTGTTTTATCTATCAAAGCTTCTCCCATTAACCACTTGTCTGTCCAAAACTGAATCCTTTGACCATCCCCCACAACCCATCCATGCCCCAACCAGATCACATCCTTTATCCCTACTATAACACTCCTCCATGTAGGTGACCACGTACCGCTCGCTTTCACCCAGTTTGAATCGTGGATATCACCAATCTTATACTTGCTTCGAAGCACTCTTGCCCAAAGACTCGTATCATCATTAAGCACTCTCCATCCTACTTTGGCAATTAATGCTTTATTCATCTGACTTGCCTTACGAATTCCGAGCCCTCCATCTGACTTCGGACGAGAAACCAACTCCCACCCAATGAGATGTTGTCTTCGTTTTTCTGCTGTGGAACCCCACACAAAATCTCTCGCCAGGCGATCCAAACTCTTAGCAGTCGACTCCGGCAGCTTAATCGAACTCATAGCGTGAACCGGGATTGAGCTAAGCACTGCTTTCGTCAAAGTAATCCGCCCAGCCAAGCTCAACATTCGACCCTTCCAACCCGCCAGCTTCGAAGCTACCCTTTCCAACACTGAGGCAAACGTTTCTTTGTTGATTCTTTTTTGAAGGATCGGCATCCCCAAATACTTTCCCAAGTCTCTCGTGGACTGAATACCACTCTCAATACTGATCGCACTGCTCAACTCCCGAGACACGTTATCAGAAAAAAAGATCTTCGACTTCTCAAGGCTTACTTTTTGTCCCGACGCTTCACAAAACCTTTCCAACACTCGCCTTATGACTTTGATTTGGGACACCGATGCCTCTGCAAATAGAATCAAGTCATCTGCAAAACAAATATGTGAGAGCTTTAGACCCCCTCTAGAGAGACTAATCGGTTTCCATTCCATTGCATCAATCGCACTCTCAATCAGGTGACATAACCTCTCCATACACAACACAAAGAGGTATGGGGATAGCGGGTCGCCCTGACGCAGACCTCTCAATGGTTTAAACGACTCTGTTCGCTCCCCGTTCCAAAGGAGACTCATCGATGGCCCTGATACACACTGCATTATCCATGTAGTCCATTTTTCTGAAAAGCCCGCTGCTCTGAGAGAGTCTTCCAAAAAATCCCATCTAATGCGATCATAAGCTTTCTCTAAGTCCAATTTGAGAAGCATCCACCCTTTCTTTCCTTTCTTACGCCTCATAGAATGCACGGCCTCCTGTACAATCACTATATTATCCGTGCTGAGCCTCCCTGGTATAAAACTTGACTGTGCTGGTCCAATTAGCTTGGTCATGACCGGTTTCATTCTCCCCACCATTGTTTTTGTAATGATCTTGAACAGAACATTACATAAACTTATCGGACGAAACTGCTGTATTTTTTCTGGGCTCAACACCTTTGCCAATAACACCACTGTTACATCATTTGTATTTTGCGGTAGTTTCCCAGTTTGAAAGAATTCAAGCACAAAACGCGTGACTGAATTACCAACTACCTCCCAACACTTCTGGTAGAACACTGGTTGATACCCATCTGGTCCCGGTGCCTTGAAACGCCCCATTGCTCTTACTGCACTTTCTATTTCCTCCTTCGAGAAAGGCTTACTCAAATTCTCATTCTCATTATGTGTTAGCGGCATAAACCCATCTGGCGGTAGAGTCTCCATCACCTGCTCAACATCATCAAGCGAATATAGTCTCTGAAAATAGTCCACCGCCAACTTCTCAAGCTCCTGAACGTTAGAAATCCAAGCTCCATCTTCGTTTTTCAGCATTTCAATTCTATTTCTTCTTCTCCGGATAATAGTAGATGCATGAAAAAAAGTTGTATTCCTATCCCCATGAACCACCCATTTCTCTCTAGACTTCTGAAACCATATCAACTCTTCTTGTTCCAGCACAATATCTAACTCCTTAATTAACTCCACTTCTCTCTGCAGTAAAGTATCTGTTGGATAAAGTTCAATTTCCTCCTGCACCTCTTTAATTTCCTTAACAAGTTTCTCTTTTCGCACTTGGACATCTCCGAAAACATCCTTATTCCACTTCCGCAGAATCTTTTCAAGGTTGATCAACGCTCTTCTAGTGTCAATATTCGGATCCCATGACGTTGAAAGGAGGTCCTTAAACGTCACATGACTTAACCAAGCCGCTTCAAATCGGAAGGGCCTTCTTCTAGGATCCCCTTTAACCATCGGGGCTAACTGCAGATACAATGCCGCGTGATCGGAAGACAAAAATGGCAGATGGGTGACTGAAGCTTCTTGCCATTTTAGTCGTGTGTGCGCACAACACAAGATTCTATCCAACCTTTTGGCTATGAAATACCGCTCCTCTTTCCCCCTCTTCCATGTATATTGGTTCCCCTTAAATCCCATATCTATCAACTGCATCTCATTAATCCAATCTCCAAACAGTAATGAATCCGGTGAGAGACGCCCATTACCTCCCGTTCTTTCGTCAATCCTGACTATCGTGTTGAAATCCCCGCCTATAATGAAAGGCTCATTCACATTTCGAATCTCATCACTCAACTGAGCCCAAAGCCCATTCCTCCGACTAACAGTCGGTGCTGCGTATACGACAATTATGTAGATCACATCCGCATCCTTTTCCACCCGTACATGTATAAACTGCTCCGACGAGTTTAAAACAACGACATCACCAATTCCTTGCCTCCATAAAACCCATAGACCGCCACTCTGTCCCACTGCATCAACGCGGAACGAATTTTCATATCCTAATCCTTGACAGATACGCCCTGCCTTCTCTGTACCAGCATGAGTCTCAAAAATAGCCAAAACTTCTGTAGGCCATTTCTTTACCATATATCTGATTGATCTCCTGAAATTGGGTTTGTTTGCCCCCCGGCAATTCCAAAAAAAGACAATTCATCATAACCATATGTTTATAACGTAGAAGTACCGGGGCAATTCGTTATGCTCCATTCGACAAACTCCTCTCCTCCGACGAGGGCTCATACGCATCTAGCTCACTGTCCAAACTCCTCTTCTCTTGATCCATCTGACATTCCCTCGCAATCTTATTGCTAAACGGATCCACACCATCCTTGTTCTGCACCTCAATCCTCTCTATTGCAGCAAACCCCCCCGATCGACCAACAGAAGAGTGCTCAACTTGAAGCCGTTTCCCACTCGACGATAACTCAGTCTCATCTTGTGTTGGACCAAACACTAACCCTCTAGTGGGCCTACGAACATTTCTTTGTTTGGGCCGACCTATCTCCACGTTTTTCCCATATCCAGATTTTTTGCCTTTAGAACCCACCTGGGTGAAACTTGGACCTTTACCTGATCCAGATCCAAAAACAAGACCCTTCCCGTGTTCCCCACTCTTTTTACGTTCGTTCCCCAACACCGGATCAACGTTTTCCTTATCTCCATCACTTTCCTTGTTTTCTCGGATCCTCCCAAGAACACGTGCTTCTTTCACCCCACTTCCTTCCATATTCTCCCTTGATTCTTTGATCTCAACTAACTCCATATTCTCCTCGAGGTTTCCAAAGCTGTTCGCCAACACAATATTCGGAGGATCAATACTTCTCCGTGAATCACGCGCTTGATTACCAGCCCTTTCCTGAATGAGTATCTCCGTCCGTTGCCGTCTTCCCCGCCGCACCTGAGTAAAGTCCTCCTCCGTTTGCATCGACGCAGCTCCACTCTCCTTGATGGGAGCGTCGTGCCTCACCAGTGCATTTACATTCTCCCGAGTCCTCCTCGAACATGTATGCACTAGATGGCCATACAAGCCACAGAGTGAGCATATGTTTGTGAGTCCCTCATATGACACAAAATATCTCTCCCCATTAATCATCACCGTACCTTTCAACGGTTTCTTTAGATTAACTTCCACACATATCCTGGCAAAACGTGCTCTCTCAAAATTCAACGTTGTTGCATCAACCTTCACCGGTTTCCCGAGCCCCTTAGCAATGCCCATTAGAATGGCCTTGTGATAAAAATTCACCGGAATGTTAGATAACCTTACCCAGACCGGCGTTGTTTCGATCTCACTCTTCAACGGATCAAACATCGGCGACCAAGCTTGAACCATGAGATAACTACCAAATGCTTTCCACGGTCCCCGTTAATGCCGCCATGTACTCCTCTTCATTCGCAAAACGAATCATAAAGAATTGTCGAGGTAGATCCATAACATACATCTCACCTCTCGGTCTCCACATCTCCCTTAATTTCTTAGTCATCGCCGCAATCGGTACGTTCCGCCCCAACACCTTCACGATCATGCACTTCTTCCATAAACCATTCATAGCCTCCAAAACTTCATCCCCTATTGTTATTACTGGTTCTCCATCCTCCCCATCCGGAAACTCCAAGCAGAGCCTTGCTTTTACAAAAGCCTCGTCCACCACCTCCTCCGGTACCGGTCGCCCCCCTAGGTTGCACCCCACCACCTTCTGCGCCCACGAACCAGACGCATCTGGAGGCTCGCCCGGTGGTCTCCCCTTCTCACCGACGTCCTCCATATGCGCATCCTGAACCCTAGCAGCCACCGACATCGAATAGTATCTGAAGCATAATAATATAGTATTTAAGTAATGCCAATATGATATACTCCGTACTTTTTACTATGTTACATAATGAAGTATATGCAACAGAATTTCGTTTCGAGGCACCACGTTCGCTCTCAGCCGCGGAATTACCGGATTACCCTTAATGAAAATCTTGATTAAATCTCCAATTAAAATCCGATTTGTGTTAATATGTTTTTGGAAAATCAAAATAGTAAACTTTTCATATATTATTTTTAATAATCTTTTCGGAAACTAATAAAAGTAAACTTCACATTATATTATTTCATCAGATTCTTATAAACTATTAATAACTAAAACATATGCAACCTCCTAATTTATAAATTAATAACCGTAAAGAAAATATTGAGGAAACCCTAGCTCTTATATAATTTTATACAAACCTATATATACAAAGTTGTGACTAACAAAAACGGCCATCTTATTTGTGTTCTTACGTATACACATCAATATCTGCAGATGGATGTTAAGCGGAACCCTAACGGGTTTTGAATTCAGCGAGCTCTGGATTTGAGTATAGATGAATCTGTTGGGTGTGAAGCTTTGAAATTCGAGTGAAACTATGAATTCTGAGACTGATTAGGTCATGGCTATGCTGGATATTTGAGATGAATGAGCTTATGCAGTGTACTAGGTTTTACTTTGAAACTCTTATCGCTAAAACATCAGAAACCCTAAAAAATCATAATATTATCGTCTGCATCAAGGTATCTTCTTCGTAGTCTTCTTTTCACTTTTTATATTAGATTGTTCGTGTTGTTTTTCACTCTATGATTGCCAATACATTTTTACGTTCATACCTGATAATCTGTTTAATTTGTGTGATTTCTGTTAAACAGGTTCTGAAGAAAAGAAAAGTGATCTGATACAAAACGTCTTACAAGCCATAGCTTCGTTTCCTTCTGAATCGTGAAACTCTACGTACCATGATCCCATCAACATGGAATTGTTAATTACATACTAACAGTATTATTTTATTTTTACGGAGCTAAACAGTGTGCATATTATATTCATTGAAATACCAAAAAATGTTTTGCTACAATGGATTACGACTTTGCAGATGGTAGAAGTTAGTTTTTGACTCTCTTTGTTTAATTAAAGTTAGTCGATATATATAATATACATAAAAAATGCTTTTTGTTTTGTTTGTTGTGAATTGCATCGCAGTGAAAAGAGAAAGAAGTGTCGTCGAGACAATATTCACAACATGGATGATGCAACAACGTTTGCTCTGTGGTTTGAACGATATGCAATTTTGTTTGGGATTTTAATATTAAGTATCATGTATATAATCGTTTGAATGTAGGATTTATGATGGTCTTAGTCTGATGCATGGAGAGAAAACATGTTTCCATGATTCTCTGTTTTGATCGATGGATGACAAGGTATCCAAACGAAGAAAAAGAGTGATTCCGATGGCTTTCCGTTTTTTTGTTGTTATCAGTATTTCTGGTTGAATTGATCAATCCAGGTTAGCCTTTAGTTTCTTTTTTCTTTTAAATATGGTTATGAGTTTCGAGTTTGAGGTGAGTAATTGTGTTTTTACTCAATGAATAAGATGGTATCAAAACAGGGGAAGAACAAGGATCATACATACGGATCAAAACGGCATGGAGATGGATTGTAACATCCGTGAACCTGGAAGTTGTTTTGAAAGTGGTGTTGGACGATGCTAGGGGTTCGGGAATAGTTGGCACATGCTCTTAGAGGTGTGAATTGAGGGTTGACTGTACATGTTCTTGTTTGATTGTTGTGCAGTCGGTCTAAGGTTCAAGCATCGCGAAGAAAGTGTGTTAAATGCTTCTGAACGACTAGTATCGATCGACACCCGAAGGGTGTCGATCGACACCGGTTATCGGGTTTGATTTCCGGTTTAAGTCGATCGATTTGCAATTGGGTTGGTTTTGGTCGATGGGTGTCGACCGACACCAAGGAAGGGTGTCGATCGACACCGGTTATGGTGAAATCGACCGGTTTGATTCAAGTGATTGCGGTTTGGTCGGTTAAGGGCGAGGGAACCCTATTTTATGCGAGAAAACACTGTAGCCGCATCACTTTTCACGTTTTTCGAGGCAGAGAGTTTCCAGAGAGAGGCAGGGCGATTTTGGTTGATTTTTGGAGTTTCTGGGCTTGATTTGTTGCTGTTCTTCGCTGTTTCATCTCTTTCCCTTGTTTCCAATCCAATCTAAGGTGAGTGCGTGACTGTAGGCCCGTTGATCAATAGAGATTGTTTGATTTCGAGTTTTGGTTGTGTTCTTGAGTTGTTTATGCTGGATTTCGTGTTTTGATAGTATTGGGGCGTTGAAAACCCCTAGATTTTGTGTTATTGCGATTTTGGAATGTGATTTTCATAGCTTCTGGTTTCTGGGCGTCGAGCCGGTGTCGAGCGACACTCGATGAGTGTCGATCGACACTCGGGAGGCTGGCGTCGATCGACACCATAGAGGTGTCGGTCGACACCAACCTGGGTGTCAGGAAACGTGGGTGTTTCCTGACAGGGATGGTTTATATTGTTGAGTATTGTTGAGCATTGTTATTGTTGTTGTTTATTGTGATGTATTGTCTACTGTTTGACGTAATTGGCCTGTAGGCAGGATGATCCACTCACTAAGTATTTATGATAATACTTACGCATCTCTTTCGTAATGTGATGCAGGTAACAGCAATGTTCTTCCGCGGAAAGAGACCGAGAGAAGAGGATGATGAGATTAGGAATTTGATTCTGGCTTTGTTGTTATGGTTGACCAGAAATTCATGAGTTTAGGGTGTTAGTCTTTATTTCAATAATGTAGCAAACCTGGTGTTTAGGTTGCTAGAGTTTATTCTTTATTGGTTTTATTCTTTATTGGTTATTGTTGAATAATTATTATGATTTAATAATATTGGTTTTCTTCCGCATTGTGTTGAATTAGCTGTTGAGGATTAATATTTATGGGAATATTAATCTGGGCTAATTATTTAATAAAAAAAAAAAAAAAAAAAAAAGTTTGGTTGTTTCATTTTGGTATCAGAGCAAATACGGTTTTAGGACTGTTAGAATTGGATGAATTGGATTGTGTGGTTAAGTGATTATGTGAGTTAGTCAGTTAGTGGTCTAGTCTCATCCTCTCGGTCTTCCAGTTTTCCGCGGGTAAGTGAGTTGGATATTTGGTGTGTTTTGGTTTTGTGTCTGTGTTTTGACCTTTGCTCTTTTTCTGTACTTGGTGGTAGTGCAGAGAGATGGACGCAGGTCGTGGTCGTGGCCGTGGTCGTGGTCGCGGTGCAGCCCGTGGGGGCAGGGGAGCTGGTCGCGGTGGGCGAGCAGCGGGTCGTGGAGGTCGGGGTGCTGGTCGTGGAGTGCCAGAGGCTGAGGCCTCAGTGGAGAGTGCGGCGCCTAGTGTGGCGGCAGCGTCGGTGACACAGTCTGTTTCGTTAGCCGGTGGGGCTAGTTTGGGCGTCGGGGGTGGCGCGGGGGCAGGAGCAGTTCCCGGTGGGGGCGCGGCTCTTGCTCAGGGTGATTTGATTGTGGGGCTACTGACGCAGCTTTTGGCACGTCTTCCAGAGGCAGTTCCACAGCAGGCTCCGGTTGCACCTCCAGCGGCCGGGGCACAGGTTGGTGCCGGAGCACATGTTTGTGCCGGTTTTGTTGAGCAGCAGGAGGCTGTGGTGCAGCAGGGTGCTGCAGTTGGGTTTTCTCCTTATCGTGAGATGATGAGGGAGATGCAGAGGATTGGCACGCCTACGTTTGAGGGCGGTGTTACTCCAGAGCAGGCTGATGAGTGGCGTCAGAGGTTGGAGCGGAACTTCGATTCTGTTCGTTGTCCGGCACAGTTTCAGGTTGAGTTGGCAGTGCACTACCTTGGAGGTGATGCTCATTTGTGGTGGAGGTCTGTTAGGACCAGGAGAGAGGTTTGGACTTGGGTTGACTTCGTCGAGGAGTTCAACCACAAGTTTTTCCCTCAGGAGGCTCGTGACAGGCTGCAGTTGAGGTTTTTGGACTTGACTCAGGGTGAGAGGTCTGTTCGAGAGTATGATGCAGAGTTCTGCAGATTGGTGGTCTTTTCTGGTGGTGAGCTGATCAGTGAGCGAGCATTGACGTCGCGGTTTCTTCAGGGGCTTCGGAGGAACATCAGGACTCAGTGTAGAGGTGGTATGTACCACACCAGAGCGGATTTAGTGGAGTTGGCAGCGTCCATTGAGGAGGACTTGCGTGAGCCGGTGAGTACGGCGGTTGTTCCAGTTGCAGTTGCTCCTGCTACCCATCCTCGGGGCCAGCAGCAGCATCAGCAGCGCAGAGGTTACAGTTCTGGTTACGGCAGGGGCAGTAGGCCTGCGCAGGGCCAGAAGAGGAGAGCAGAGGAGATATCTGCTAGTAGCCCGAGTACGGGTGGGTGTTTTGGTTGTGGGGGTCTGGATCACAGAGTTGCGACTTGCCCCAAGAGGGCGGGATCCAGAGAGTCGACAGTGTGCTACTACTGCAGGGAGCCGGGGCATATCAAGACTATGTGTCCCAAGTTGCAGCAGAGAGCAGTGGCAGCGGCGATTCAGCCGTTGGCGATTCAGTCAGCAGCGCAGGTTGCGGCGTTGCAGTCAGGTGGAGCGCCGAGAGTGTATACTTCGGCAGAGGTGGGCCAGACCAGTCAGTCAGGCCAGATCACAGGTAAAATCTTGACTCAGACTTTTAAATTCTTAAGGTAGAATTTTGTTGGTGTTGTCTGTTTCTGTTATTTACTGTGATAGAGTTAGAGGTTCTCAACACTTGTGGAATTGTGTAGGGACCTTGTTAGTTGGAGGATTTGAGTCTCACGTTCTGTTTGACTCGGGAGCATCTAATTGCTTCATTACTCCGGAGAGAGCTGAGGGTAGTGGTATTCGGAGTAGCGATGGCGAGGCTTCAGGCTTTGTCAAGGTGGCTGGTGGTGGTTATTTGGCTACTTCGGGCAGAGCTAGAGCAGTTGATGTGCGTATTGCGGGGCAGTCTATGCCAGCAGATTTGGTCATCAGTCCAGTGGAGCTGTATGACGTGATTTTGGGGATGGACTGGTTATCTCTATACCGAGTTCATCTGGATTGCTTCAGAGGTAGAGTTGTGTTTGAGCGGGATGCAGGGAAGTTGGTTTATCAGGGAGTGAGACCGACTTCGGGAAGTATAGTGATTTCAGCTATTCAGGCAGAGCAGTTGTTAGAGCGGGGCTGCGAAGCTTATTTGGCGACAATCACTATGACAGAGTCCAGTGGTGAGGTGAGTCTGCAGGATATTCAGGTTGTCCAGGATTTCGAGGATGTATTTCGGTCGCTGAAGGGATTGCCACCATCTCGGTCAGATCCTTTCACGATTGATTTAGAGCCCGGGACAGCTCCGATATCGAAGACACCTTACAGGATGGCTCCAGCAGAGATGGCAGAGCTGAAGAAGCAGCTAGAGGACCTTTTGAGTAAAGGGTTCATCAGACCTAGTGTTTCGCCATGGGGAGCGCCAGTGTTGTTTGTGAAGAAGAAGGATGGTAGTTTCAGGCTGTGCATTGATTACCGGGGACTTAACCGAGTCACAGTGAAGAACAGGTACCCACTTCCGAGGATCGATGAGTTGTTGGATCAGTTGAGAGGGGCTACTTGGTTCTCCAAGATTGACTTGGCATCGGGATATCATCAGATTCCGATAGATGAGGCAGATGTCCGGAAGACAGCTTTTCGGACGAGGTATGGGCATTTCGAGTTTGTGGTCATGCCTTTTGGTTTGACTAATGCGCCGGCAGCGTTTATGAGGTTGATGAACGACGTGTTCAGGGAGTTTCTGGATGTGTTTGTCATTATTTTCATTGATGACATTTTGGTGTATTCGAGGAGTCCAGAGGAGCATGCGACTCATTTGAGGCTTGTGTTGGAGAAGCTTCGAGAGCAGAAGCTGTTTGCTAAGTTGAGCAAGTGCAGCTTTTGGCAGAGGGAGATGGGTTTTCTTGGCCATATTGTTTCTGCAGAGGGAGTTTCTGTGGATCCGGCTAAGATTGAGGCTATCAGAGATTGGCCTAGACCGAGTAGTGCTACCGAGATCAGGAGTTTTCTGGGTTTAGCAGGCTACTACAGGAGGTTCGTCAAGGGGTTTGCGAGCATGTCTCAGCCGATGACGAGGTTGACTGGCAAGGATGTGCCGTTTGTGTGGTCGCAGGAGTGCGAGGAGAGCTTTGGGAAGCTCAAGGAGATGTTGACTAGTACACCAGTTTTGGCGTTACCCGACCCGGGAAAGCCATATGTTGTGTACACAGATGCTTCAGGTGTTGGACTTGGTTGTGTTTTGATGCAGGAGGGCAGAGTGATTGCCTATGCTTCGAGGCAGTTGCAGGGCAGTGAGCGCAACCGTCCTACACATGATCTTGAGTTGGGAGCAGTGGTTTTTGCACTCAAGATTTGGAGGTCGTATCTTTATGGTGGTAGAGTGCAGATCTTTACAGATCACAAGAGTCTACAGCATATTTTCACTCAGCCTTTGCTGAATGCGAGACAGACGCGTTGGGTGGAATTTCTGGCAGACTATGACTTGGATATTGTTTATCATCCGGGCAAGGCCAATTTGGTGGCCGATGCTTTGAGTCGACGGAGGGTTGATTCAGATAGGGAGCGTGGTGTTGAGGCTTTGGTCAGCGAGATTAGTACATTGCGTCTTTGTGCTATTTCGGAGGAGCCTTTGGGTTTAGAGGCAGCTGATCAGGCAGATTTACTCAGCAGGATCAGAGTGGCGCAGCAGAGTGATCAGGGTTTGATCGATGCTTCGCAGGCGGTTGGTTCTGAGCATCAGGTCTCTTCGAATGGAACTATTTTGGTTCGTGGGCGAGTTTGTGTGCCTAAGGATGAGGAGTTGAGGCATGAGGTTTTGAGAGAGGCTCATTCGAGCAAGTTTTCGATTCATCCGGGTGCTACCAAGATGTACCGTGATCTCAAACGGTATTATCATTGGGTTGGGATGAAGAGGGATGTGGCAGATTGGGTTGCGAGGTGCAACACTTGTTCTTTGGTCAAGGCAGAGCATCAGGTGCCTAGTGGTCTTTTGCAGAGTTTACCCATTCCAGAGTGGAAGTGGGATATGATCACGATGGATTTTGTTGTGGGATTACCTATCTCACGGACTTTCGATGCTATTTGGGTCATTGTAGATCGCTTGACCAAGTCAGCACATTTCTTGGCCATCAAGAAGACAGATGGAGCGGCTGTCTTGGCTAGGAAGTTTGTGCGAGAGATTGTGAGGCTGCATGGAGTGCCAGCCAGTATCGTGTCGGATAGAGATCCGAGGTTTGCTTCAGAGTTTTGGAGGGCATTTCAGACTGAGATGGGCACTAAGGTGCATATGAGTACAGCGTATCATCCGCAGACAGATGGGCAGTCAGAGAGGACTATTCAGACTTTGGAGGATCTGCTTAGGATGTGTGTACTGGATTGGGGTGGTCATTGGGCTGATCATCTGTGTTTGGCAGAGTTTGCCTATAACAACAGTTTTCAGTCTAGCATTGGTATGGCTCCTTATGAGGCTTTGTATGGGAGGCCATGCAGGACACCCTTATGCTGGACCCAAGTGGGGGAGCGCAGCATGTTCGGAGCTAGTTTTGTTCAGGAGACGACGGAGAAGATTCGTGTCTTGAGGCTGAACATGAAGGAGGCTCAGGATAGACAGAGGAGTTATGCAGATAGGCGGCGACGTGAGCTTGAGTTTCAGGTGGGAGATAGAGTTTATCTCAAGATGGCTATGTTGAGAGGCCCTAACAGGTCCATAGCAGAGAACAAGCTCAGTCCGCGATTTATGGGTCCGTTTCCAGTGGTGGAACGAGTTGGGCCAGTGGCTTATCGGTTGGAGTTGCCACCGATTATGAGCGCCTTTCACAAGGTGTTTCATGTTTCTACGTTGAGGAGGTGTTTGCGTCCTTCAGAGGAGGTAGTGGTTGAGATTCCAGAGGATCTCCAGCCAGATATGACAGTTCCGGCAGTTCCTGTGAGGATTCTTGAGAGGAGAGTCAAGGTTCTGCGGAACAAGAGGGTGCCATTGTTGAGAGTCTTGTGGGACTGTAGTGGCACAGAGGAGCAGACTTGGGAGCCAGAGGCAAAGATGAAGCTGAAGTTCGGAAAGTGGTTCGACAAGCAGGCTGTGGAGTGATTCATCTTTGTGGTTCTAGCCTTGTTTTTGGTTTTGTTGTTGTTGGTTTGGACTTATGTATTTTCGTTTTGTTGTACGATATACATTTTTGGAGTTATATGAGATGGAGTTTTGCCTCATATTTTTGGTTTATGTTGGGATGTTACAAGTTTTGACCAGTGGGGTCATTTGAGATTCTAGACATATGTTGGTACGCGTTTCAGATTTTATTACTCGTTTTGTCTAGGGGCGGTGGGCCTTGTAGACGGTGGTTCTATTGTGTTGGGACGTTAGGTGCCCAACGGACTTATATTGGGGGTCGCTACCTCGATATGGGTTGTTTTAGTGACAGTGGGTCACGTTTTGGTTGTGACAGGGATCACATTTTGGTTGTGACTTCGGGTCACGTTTGGTTTTGTGACATTGGTCACATTTTGGGTACTGGACCGTGAGTTGCAGTACGGATGTCATGACTGCGGTTATGGCATTGAGAGTAATAATATCTTGGAAACATGCGTATAACATAGGACTAAAATTTGAGTTTTGAGGTCTTGGAGAGACGTTTGTGTTGGGATTCGAGGACGAATCCATTTTAGTGGGGGAGAATTGTAACATCCGTGAACCTGGAAGTTGTTTTGAAAGTGGTGTTGGACGATGCTAGGGGTTCGGGAGTAGTTGGCACATGCTCTTAGAGGTGTGAATTGAGGGTTGACTGTACATGTTCTTGTTTGATTGTTGTGCAGTCGGTCTAAGGTTCAAGCATCGCGAAGAAAGTGTGTTAAATGCTTCTGAACGACTAGTATCGATCGACACCCGAAGGGTGTCGATCGACACCGGTTATCGGGTTTGATTTCCGGTTTAAGTCGATCGATTTGCAATTGGGTTGGTTTTGGTCGATGGGTGTCGACCGACACCAAGGAAGGGTGTCGATCGACACCGGTTATGGTGAAATCGACCGGTTTGATTCAAGTGATTGCGGTTTGGTCGGTTAAGGGCGAGGGAACCCTATTTTATGCGAGAAAACACTGTAGCCGCATCACTTTTCACGTTTTTCGAGGCAGAGAGTTTCCAGAGAGAGGCAGGGCGATTTTGGTTGATTTTTGGAGTTTATGGGCTTGATTTGTTGCTGTTCTTCGCTGTTTCATCTCTTTCCCTTGTTTCCAATCCAATCTAAGGTGAGTGCGTGACTGTAGGCCCGTTGATCAATAGAGATTGTTTGATTTCGAGTTTTGGTTGTGTTCTTGAGTTGTTTATGCTGGATTTCGTGTTTTGATAGTATTGGGGCGTTGAAAACCCCTAGATTTTGTGTTATTGCGATTTTGGAATGTGATTTTCATAGCTTCTGGTTTCTGGGCGTCGAGCCGGTGTCGAGCGACACTCGATGAGTGTCGATCGACACTCGGGAGGCTGGCGTCGATCGACACCATAGAGGTGTCGGTCGACACCAACCTGGGTGTCAGGAAACGTGGGTGTTTCCTGACAGGGATGGTTTATATTGTTGAGTATTGTTGAGCATTGTTATTGTTGTTGTTTATTGTGATGTATTGTCTACTGTTTGACGTAATTGGCCTGTAGGCAGGATGATCCACTCACTAAGTATTTATGATAATACTTACGCATCTCTTTCGTAATGTGATGCAGGTAACAGCAATGTTCTTCCGCGGAAAGAGACCGAGAGAAGAGGATGATGAGATTAGGAATTTGATTCTGGCTTTGTTGTTATGGTTGACCAGAAATTCATGAGTTTAGGGTGTTAGTCTTTATTTCAATAATGTAGCAAACCTGGTGTTTAGGTTGCTAGAGTTTATTCTTTATTGGTTTTATTCTTTATTGGTTATTGTTGAATAATTATTATGATTTAATAATATTGGTTTTCTTCCGCATTGTGTTGAATTAGCTGTTGAGGATTAATATTTATGGGAATATTAATCTGGGCTAATTATTTAATAAAAAAAAAAAAAAAAAAAAGTTTGGTTGTTTCATGGATGCTTTTAAGCATGGCTGTAAACTTGAAAATTATTCTCCTTCAAGAGGTTGGTGTCTACACCACAAGTATGCATATACAACTTTCTTTTTTTTGTTGTTGTTTTGTTTTAAAAATAAGAAAAAAAAAAAACAAACCGAAAAAATAAGGATGAACCCTACATATCAGTATTGTGTGTGTAGGGTTAATTTAGGTTGGTGTTTTCTTGTGTAATATCTTATATTGGCTGTGCATGTTTCCATATCTTTATATCCGTTGCAGGACGTAGAGATCTTATTAGGAAACAGAGATAGAACGCTGAGAGTGATTTGTTAATGATGAAAACTGAAACAGAGACGAAGTGGATATAAAGGTATACTTTGTGTGGTCGTTGCTAAACAACTTTGAGTGGGCTCAAGGGTTCACTAAGAGATTTGGTTTGGTATATGTAGACTACAAGAACGTTTTAATCGGTCACCCAAATGCTTCTGCTTAATCTGTTTAATCATGGAGAGTTCAACTTCTGTTGAGCAGCCAACCGGAGAACTTCATGAATCCCGTGATGAAGGAGAGAACTACGTATAACGTCGTATTACAAGAAAAGTGGCAATCTGTGAGAAATATTTAGATGTTTATAATAGAGTTTGTTTGTTTATGTATTTCAATTCTTTAACTTGGTTTACTTACTTGTGCCTCAAGGGAACAATATATTCCGGTTGGGAGTGAAGTGTGGAGAAGCAAGAAACTCAGCCACTTAAGTTTATGATGTGGTCAGTGATCTCTCAGTGGAAAGGAATAGATTTATATGGGGATGCGAAAGATCCAAGCGAGGAGGCAGTTGAATCTTTATCCGCTGAGCTAACACATCTGCGTATTGATGAATGACATGTATGGAAAAGAGGAGTCTAAGAAGGACATACAACTTTTGCAGATGGGCATAAAATACAGAGATATACAAAAGGTGGCACGATTAATATTTGCTTGGATGTGTTCAATTATTCTAAGCAAATATTTATATAACAAAGAATACGGATATAACGTATGTGTATAACCCCAGATTAAATAGGTGAATTTTGGGATCCGAGAATTCTTGGGTTTATTATTTATCTCACTAGGGTAACAAGTTTGTCTGAGGAGGAACACCTGATGTAAGGCCATCCCATTGGGTCGGAATCAGAGGGATCCCAGCCGGAGAATGCTATCGGTGGCGAACTGGAGCTGTGAAGCCAAGAAATCAAAGCAGCCATTGAGGAAAGAAGAAGGTAATAGAGAAACTAGAAACAGTTAAGGCTTTCTTGGAATCGGCATCTGCAAGACAAGATTCTTACCTTTGGCTTTCAAATCCAAAACCAGCCTCCCTGGTTCTGCATCGACTTGACTACTATCTCTTTCCCCCTCTCTCCCTTTGGCATAGGGTTCAGTCGAGAAGAAAGAAAAATATACTCTGTCTTTTTTCTTTTACCTTATGGGTTCTGTTTTTAGCTTCAGATTTTTTTATTAGTCTTAATTAATTACAGTCATCAACTTTTCTTTGAAATCTGTTTGCCGTTACACTATCAATGACAATAATCAGTAGTAGTAGTTTTTTTTTTGTTCTTAAAGACAATTATCAATAGTTATATATGGAAGAATATTTCAAAACAAAATTTGGTTTTACATCTGAAATTTATATCACAAATATGTACTTAGAAAAACTGATTTTTGAAGTTGCAAATTGAATTCAAGCATATATAATCTATGGTTTATATGATTGGATTTATAATTTAGTGTTAGAAGAAAATAAGAGCGCTGGAGAAAATAAGAAAACATAGAAGTAGAGGAGAAAGTAAAAAAAGAAGAAGATGAAATTTGGAATATATATAACAAAAACTCGGTGAAAAAAAATGTGATAAAAAGTTGGGGAAATAACTAATGAAGAAGAAAAGCCGGAAGAAGAATATAAAGAAAAACTAGAAAAAAAAAATTGATGAAGACATTAGAGGAGATAAAGAGAAAAACAAGAGAAAGAAGAGCAAAAAACAAGAATGAGAAAATGATAAATCGAAAGATAAAAAAAAAGAAAAAAACACTGTATTGGTGTTTGATTATAATATTTGATATGTTATGGTGTTTCGAGATATATTAGTTATGATTTCGTTTTAATTTTCAATGTTCTCAATATATTATGGTGTTTTGAGACAAAAATAATAGTGCTTTGGCATTTAAAGATTTATTTATAATCATATGTTCTCTGCCACGACCTACAACAATGAAAAATATATCACTGAGAAAGAGAAAAAAAACTAGAACTGAGAAGGAGATCAGAAAAATAATACGAGTCGAATAATGAGAGATGGCGCAAAAGGAAAAAAAAAAAGATGAATTGAAACTAAAACGTGATGAAAAGAGGAGAGGGGCTGGAGAATACAAAGAATAAGAAGAAGACGAACACAATGAAGAAGAAAAACAAGAAGCAAAAGATGATGAGTTTTCGTAACGTGATTTTGGAGATCATGAAAAAATTTAGAGGGAAGGAGACCTATTGAGAACAGTGGAAAATTCACTTAACACTATTATGGTGTCATGTAACACTGTAAAAAACAAAAGAGAAAGAGAGGTTAACTCTCCATATGACACCCATATTATAGATTTTTTTATTTAAATTTATTTATTGAGATTGGTAAAAAAGATTTCCAGATTTGGCACTGATTGAGATTATCAATGATCATAGAGAGAGACATTAGCAATGCAGCAATTTTGTAGCACATTTCTCTTATCAATACTATTCTAGCCACAGTTGTAAATTATATTTCTTATTTTGATGTATAGGATGTAGAAGAAAAAACACAACATATTGGTGTTTGATTATGATATTTGATATGTTACGGTGCTTTGAGATATATTAATTGTGATTTGGTGTGTTTTTTTTTAGTTTCTAATGTTATTAATATGTTGTGGTGCTTTAAGACAAAAATAATGGTGCTTCGGTGTTGGAGAATTTATTTATAATTATATGTTCTGCGCCACGATCTATAACCAGTAAAAATATATATTATTCATTTTTTTTGTTTATCGATCTAACACTAACATTACCGATTTAAAACAAAAACAACAACAACAACTTAAAAAAAAAACTAAAACAATAAAGCAAATCCAAAACCAGTTTAATTATAATGTGGGATTATGGTGTATGGTTTAAGGGGGGGGGGGGGGGGGTATAGGGGGTTAGGGTTTAGGCTGTTAGGGTTTATATTGATGGGTGTAGGGTTTAGTTTTTGGTGCATTTTTTAAAATTTGAATTATTTTGACATTTATAATATATATTTTTTAAAAAAACATATCAACCTAAAATAAAAATGAGATAAGCAAAAGGAGGAAGAATAAAACAAGACGAATTTGATAAAGATGGAGAGTGAATAATTGAGGAAGAATAAAAACTCGAAGGATAAGATAAATATCAACCCAGAAGAACAAATAAGAGAAATTCATTGGAGGATGAAGAAGACGAATATGAATGGAAGAAAGGGAAGAATATGAGAAAATTGGAGAAAAAAAACTAGAACAAGAGGTAAAAGTAGTCCAAAAAGAAAATCAAAGGATGAAGAAGAAGAAATATAACAAGAAGACAAAAACAAAAGAAGAAAATGATACATAAAAAATATAATTTCGAGCCAATAAATACAGATGCGATTAAAAAGGGGAAATAATATTCGAGGAAAAGGAAAAAAAAAAAGAGAAGAGGAAGTTGGAGAATATGAGAAAAATTGAAAGATCAAAAAGAAAAATAAAATGACAATGAAAACACATATTATAACAAAAAGAAAAAATAAGAAGATGAATAAGAAAACGATAAAAAGGAGAAAGAAGAAGTTAAGATCATTGGAGAATAAGAAGAGGAAGAATAAGAATAAGTCTCAGACGAGAAGGTGAAGAAGGCAAATAAAAACTACTAGAAAAGAAAAAGATGACAGATCAGACAAAGTCGATGAAGAAAAACCGGAACACAAAGAATAAGAAATCAAAGATGGGAATATAGGAAATAATAATGAGAAGAATAAAAAGTTAGAAAAGAAAAAAACAATAAACAAAAAAATGAAAGAATTAAGGGAAACAAAGAAGAAAAGAGAGTCAAGTGATATGAAGACGAACAAAAAAATGAAAAAGAATGAGAATACGAGGAAGAAACAAAATTGAAATAACAAAACGAATGAAAAAACATAAAAACAAAGACAAGGCTGGAAAAATCGAATGATGAAAATATGAAGAATAAGAACACAAAGCCGTTGAAGAAAGAAATTGTAAATAAAAGGAAGAAGGCGAATATAAACGAAAATAAAAAAATAAAAAAATAAAAAAGATGAAGAAAAATAAAAAGAGATAATAAAGTTGGATAAGAAAAACCGAAAATAAAAATAAAAAGGAAGATAGATAAAAAAAGCAATCTAAAAGATGCAGAAGACAAAGCAAAAGAAGATGAAGATGAATACAAGAAAAAAAAAATTTAGAAGAATATAAAGTCAAAAAGACGAATGTCATAAGAAGGTGGAGAAATAATTAAGAATGATAAAAACTGAGAAAAATAGAGATAAAACTAAACCAGAAGAATAAAGAAGAAGAAGAAGAAGTATACGAATACAACACAAGAATATGAGAGTATTAAAAGTTGAAAGATAAAGCTGAAGAAGACAGGGCCGATGAAGAAGAAGTTGGAAAAGATGTAGACAAGAACAAATAAAAATTGGAGTAAAAAGAAAACAATGAGAAACTTGGAGAAGAAGAAGAAGAAAAGCTCTGCTCGAACAAGAAAAACAGAAGATGAAGAGTAAAAGACGAGTGGGGTATATAAAAATCAGAATAATGTGAAGGCGATAAAGATAGAGAGAGGAGGATTGAAGAAGAAAAATAATATGAAGAAAAACAGGAAGAAAAAAAAAGAGAGAGAGAATTTGAGGTTATGAAGATGAATAATAAGATATTGAAAGAAAAACATTGAAAGATAAAGAAAAGGAAACGACGACAAATAAAAATGGAAGAAATAGAAGAAGAGGAATAAGACGATGAAAAAAATGAGATCATTGGAAAATAATAAGAGGGAGAAAAGATTGAAGAAGAAAACTGAGCTGAAGAAAGAGAAGGAGAAGTCAAAGATGAAACATAAAAATTAGAAAAATAAAAAGTTAATAATAGACAAAAAAATGAATACAATCACTAAAAGCACACATATTTGCATTATGTTTAATGGTTTATTATATATCAATATAAGAGATAGAATTTATATTTTGATATTTCTCATTTTTCCAACATATTAATACTTCTTTCACGAATAATAAATTTAAAATAATTGATAAGGTTTCGTGCATTAAACTAAAAATAGCATAATAAAATATTTTAAAGATACAAAATATATGAAATTAATAAATATAGTATATAAAGAATTATTTCTAAAACATAATGAAACTTAATTGATTTTATCATATTAATTTTGTATATGCATATAAGTTTTAAAATCAATCATCTTAAATTCTGTTGCTTATGTAATTAAATTTTTTTTATTTTAAAAAGGTTATGCCCACACAAGGTGCGGGCTAACCACCTAGTAATGAAGTATATGCAAATTTATTTTCATAGCATTTTTTAGTTCAAACACGCAATATCATAATTACCACCACCTTTATTAGAGAAAACCCACCTAATCGATTAATTGAGAAATATGTAAGAAGATATACTCAGGAGGGAGAGAGATCATGAAGGTTTATTATTATTAAAAATAAAAAACAATTTGCACAAACCGAATGACAAAACATCTATTTGCCTTGACTATTTGCAAAAATTGAATGACAAACCATCTTTATTTTCAAGGCAAAAAGATCATGAAGGGTTATTATTATTCTGATCCTCTTGCTTTCTATTTTCTTCTACTATCATACAGTCCAAATTACTCAAAACATCTATTTGCCTTGACTATTTTGTTTATACATAATAATTAAAGCAGAAAAAGTCATAAGCCCTTATCGTCATCGAACATATTATAATGTTTATTGGTACTAAAAATTTGAACCTACGTATAAAAGAAAAGTAGCAAATTATTTTGTTTCTTCTACAATGGTAAAGTTAGCCTTTTGACTAAAAGAGGATGATGTCACATATGGATGCAAAATGGCTTACATTTGTTCAATCATCCCAATACATGGTAATTTGTCGGGCATAAGCCAAAGCTCACATTGTTTAATAGAAATAAATTAGTCACTTTTCATCGACTAATTCGAATAATCCAAAATAATCATTTTTCACAGAGATAAGTAGTTAACTTCAATTTGAGTTTCATACTTTTTTCTTATGATTTGGAAATGCTATGCAACGAAAGAAGCCATCTTTTCTAATTTCTGCGAAAATCACATAAAAATGTTGACAGGTACAGAGAAAGGCAATCCGAGATTAAAAATTCAAAGCGACCAAAAATTAACGAAATATAACAAATAAAAAGCGTCAGAGAGAGAGGGATTAGGGGAAGGAAGAAACAAGATCCTTGACAGAGAAACACATAAAACACTTCAGCTCTGCTCTTGGGCTTCTGCAGCCTCCTTCTCTTCGTTGGCTGCTGCCATTAATTCATCAAACTTCTCAGACTTGGCCAGTGTTATCTCAATCTACAAGTCCCCAAAAAAGCCACAAAATTTAGCCAGCAATTTCCCAGAAACAAAACGTCATAGAATCAATCAACTATGAAGCTTCAATCCCACAATGATACCTTGGCTTTCTGCACAGGACGTCCCCTAGAGTCGTCCTTGATATCTACGGTAGAGGTCATGATCTCTACAAATTTCAACAAATAAGCAAAAGTTAGTCACTGAATCTTTCGTAACAGTTACTTAAAAGTCATTCAAGATTGAGCAAGATCTTACTCTTTTCAACAGCAAATCCATTGTTCTTCAATATCTCAGCGACGGTTACAACAGTAGCAATGGCTGCACAGTTAATGTTGTTTGATGAGAAAACCTTAATAATCTCAGACAAGAACAAGAGATTCTAATCTCATCAACGATAAAAAAAGGTAATTACTAATCTGGAAACTTTGAATTTATTTAACGAACTCAGTTACATTGCTTGAATCATAACAATCGCTAGAAGCAAATAACATTACCCATTCCGAGTGCAGACAATTCGACATCTGTGTACTGCTGCATGTACCTCTGTGAAAGAATAAAAAAAAAAACAAAGAAGCTCAATAACATAAACACGTTTAATCAAATCTAAGGAGCCAAACCAAGAAACAAACATTTATAAATCAAAGATAAAGGAGAGAGTCACATAACAACACAGGAGCATCATCAATAACCCATTCAATATGTAACCATTTACAGATATACACTCATAAAAGTCCGTAGGAGATTATTAATTGAAAGTTTGGCTCTTTTACTGAAACAGAACAAGAGACCACCAATAGATACAAATTTACGCATTAGGAACAGTTCGAATCCATAGATTTCAAGCACATAATGACTATATCTGCAACCGATTTTAAGGGTTTTTGTACCTTGGCGAGATTGACGTAGAAGAACAATGGCTTCTTAGTGTTGGAAACCTGAATCCGATTCTTCTTCTGGGTATCAACGGCCAAGTTCATGTTGTTGACTCCTTCCGTGATCTCTTCCATTGAAACTAACTCGAAATTATCACTTCTCTTTGAATTAGATTTTCTCTCCCACTCTGTCTTAGGAACGATGAAATTTGATAAGTAAGAGACGATGAAGTTCCTCCTCTGTGAGAACCAAACCCCCAAAAAAACCCTAACTCGAAAACCTAAACGACACCGCTCGGGAATATTTTAATGGGCCGGGCCCAAATGACCCGATAAGAAATTGCGGAGGGTGAAGATAATAATATTTGGACATACTTGGTTTATCGAGTATCCATTTTCGCGATGAGCAGCAGAATCGGCGTTATCCGATCAGATTGATTCCGATCGAAGATTCAAATCGAAGACTTCGATTGATTCCGTTTACTCGCCGGAGAAGCCATGCCGGTGTTCAAGGCGCCGTTTAACGGCTACTCAGTGAAATTCAGTCCCTTCTACGAGTCACGCCTAGCCGTCGCCACTGCTCAGAACTTCGGGATCCTCGGAAACGGCCGGATCCACGTGCTCGATCTCTCTCCCGGAGCTCCCGGCGTCACCGAATCCGTCGCGTTCGATACAGCCGACGCCGTATACGACGTCTGCTGGTCGGAATCTCATGACTCTGTACTCGTAGCTGCCATCGGTGACGGCTCCGTGAAGATATACGACACAGCTCTCCCTCCACCTTCTAACCCGATTCGATCTTTCCAGGAGCACGGTCGTGAGGTACACTCCGTCGATTACAATCCCACGCGCCGTGATTCCTTTCTCACGGCGTCGTGGGACGATACGGTGAAGCTCTGGGCCATGGATCGTCCCGCCAGCATCAGGACATTCAAGGAGCACGCGTATTGCGTTTACCAGGCGACATGGAACCCGAAACACGGCGATGTGTTCGCCTCCGCTTCCGGAGACTGTACCCTGAGGATTTGGGATGTGAGAGAACCTGGATCCACCATGATCATCCCTGCTCACGATTTCGAGATACTGTCCTGTGACTGGAACAAGTACGACGATTGCATTTTAGCTACTTCTTCGGTGGACAAGACGATAAAGGTATGGGACGTGCGGAGTTACAGAGTTCCTTTGGCTGTGCTCAATGGCCATGGATATGCGGTGAGGAAAGTGAAATTCTCGCCGCATCGGAGGAGTTTGATTGCTTCATGCTCCTACGATATGACCGTCTGCCTCTGGGACTACATGGTGGAGGATGCTCTGGTGGGTCGTTATGATCATCATACAGAGTTTGCTGTTGGGATCGACATGAGTGTTCTTGTTGAAGGTCTAATGGCGAGCACAGGTTGGGACGAGTTTGTCTACGTCTGGCAGCAAGGGATGGATCCGAGAGCGAGTTGAAATTAGTTAAGTCTGTGATCAAAACACTTTGCTCTTTATTGATTGTGGAATTTGGTTTAGTTTTGTTAGTCGGAATAAAATTTGAAATCTTGCATAAAAAGATATGTAATTGATGGAAATTTCATATATACAAAGGTTTTCTTTTGAGCTGATTGTTGATAATAGATTAGACTTGTTTGTTCTCTTCTGTTATAGTGTATACATTAGCTTGTTGCAATAAGCACGCACTTACTTCTCTATGGACTCTTTTCTCAAGCTGTATATGATATAAAGATATCCAAAACAAAACAAAGTTCATATACGTCACCTTAGCATGTTGCCAACCCAATACGATATTGCGAATAAAGAAAGCTACTCGTTTGATATTGCAAGACTATGTAATTATTATACCATACAGAGTCTTTTCTAATTATCAGTTCAACAGGCATACACACTTTGAAGATGATTGTAGATATTGTGAAACTTGTAACTTGTTGCTGCTTCATTGCGTCTTACAATGTGTGACTTGAGTTGGGTTAGATGAATAAATAATATTTGCTTTGGAATTTGATCCGAATAAATTATGAATTTTGGGTTAAATTTTAATAATAACTAGGTCTTTTACCCGTGTTACGCGCAGATCTCTATTAATAATTTGATTTAATATTTTTTATTCATAATTTTTTGTCGTGAGTAGTATGATCGTGGTTTCTTCGTTTTCTTCTTCATTCTTGTTTATATATTTTTAAATTTTCTTTGATTTATTCTTCTTCATTCTCTCCTGCTTTGATTTCTTCTTTGTTCTTATTTGGTTTTTTATTCATTTTCACTCATCTCCTCATTTGCTCTTCTTCGTCTTTGCTCTTCTTTATTCTTCTTTTTTGTTCTTGTTTGGTTTCATCTCAGTTGTTTGTATTTGATTTATTCTTCGGATTTGTCTTTGCAAGTTTATTATCTGGGTTTTCCTTTTTTATATTTTTATTCTTTTATTTATATTATGTATACGCACTTAAAAATCTTCGTTTTCGTTCTTTTTCGGTTTCATCTCTTACTCTTATTTTTCTTTGTGTTTGTCTTGGTTTTTGTTTTTTTCTTCAACTTCTTTTTCTTCTTTGTCTGATTTATTCTCCACTCTTCAAATTCTATATGACCACATTCATTTTGTAAATAATTTGCGCAATTCTCACATCTACCATCAAAATGTTTTTATTGTTATAATTGTTATAATTTTTTAAGTGATTATTTATATAATTGAAATTCTTATTTTAAATTAAGAAAATTTCCTAATTTGAATTTAAGTATATTTTTGGTCTTAATAAAAATTTATACATGTTTTCCTTATCTCTTACATATCTCTATCGATATTACAATTTAAAATTTTGAAAAATTTATTAGTTTTAGATAAGCTAATATGTACTAATAATATTGATTGTTTAAAATTTATATAACTAATTTACTATAACATAGTTTTCTTTTTGTTATTAAAATTTATAATTCTTTATTTTAAAAAATGTTTAATTAAGAAATTTTTTAGAAAAATAAAAAAGAAAATAATTAATTAATTTTAATGATTATGTGGAATTATACCATTGGTTATTTAAAATTTTAGATATTTAATTTTCTTATCTTTTACATATATAAAAATTAGAAATTTTTTTAATTGTGTAAATTCTTATGTGGACAAATCCAATTATGTTTTTTCAATCATACGTGGATGCTCTCTAAGGTCTATAATCTCAGCTTTTATTAGTTTTTCTAAAATATTTAATTAAGAATTTTTTTTCTTAAAAATAAAAAAGAATAATAATTAATGAATTTTATTGATGATGTGGAATAATACTATTGATTTTTTAAAATTATATATATTTAGTTTTTTTATCTCTTATATTTTAAAATTGGAAATTTTTTTAATTATGTAAATTTTTATATGGACCAATCAAATTGTGTTTAAATTAAAAAATTTCTTAATTATGTAAATTTTACATAGAGTCATAGACCAATCAAAACGTGTATCTAGTAAAGGTATAATATTAATTTTTATTAGTAATAGATGGGTTATATCATTGACACGCGGATCCTCTTTTGACCCGAAGAAAGCAAACAAAATTTGTCAGATAAAGAAAACAAAGAGTAAAGAAAAATCTGGTTGAGGAATATTGACGAATAGTTAGTGTGCAGTAGTGTCTTGTTCAACTGTGTCTCGGCTGTTTCTCAAGGGACTCGGGAGACTTTCTCAGGTAAGCTTCCATTCCACTTTGCTCTCTAGGTTTCGTTACTTGGAGAAGAAAAATTATTTACTAAATACTACTTACATTGCGCAGAGATCCAATAGGAGCTTATCATCTTCCGCAACCACTCCGTATTTGACGCTGGGCACTAAGCTTAAGCAAGATTTGCCAGACGGTAGCGAAATCAGAGATGTCCTCTTCTTCGATCCGAGCAACGAAGAAGAGATGCTTACAGTTGCAGACAAAACATTTCCCAAAGAGCTCGTTAGCTCGAGACGGATCGGAAGTTGTCGTGGGTGGGGGGTTTTCTATAACGATGACGACAAAGGCTGTTTACATCTCAGTGACGTTTACATTCCACTGGCTTCGAAATCAAACCCTAAGATGATTCCTCTGCCTAAAGAAACCGACACGGTGTGGAACGTGGCAATGTCCTCTTCTCCTTGTGAGCAAGACTGTGTGGTTGGGATCAAGTTCTTGGGCAATCAGATCAGTCTGTGTAGACCCCACTGTGACAAGAATTGGGCTAGTTCCCTGGTAAGTCCTGTTGAGAACTCAATCATAGTGGAAACTGTTGGAAGAAAAGATGTGTTTAGGGTGATGAAGAAAGTGTTTAAGAAATTTAGAAGAGTAAGAACGAAGATTTGTGTTTTGTAGAAGAGCTTAGTTTTACTTAGAACTTTTTATTTTTTAACTTCCTTTTTTTATTTTATTACACAATGAGAAGGGGGAGGGAGGTATTTATAGCCTCCATGGTACAAAATATCTTACATATTTTAATCCTAAATCTAGAGAGTTCTAGTTAACTATCTAGCTAATTCTACTACAAATATCTATAGAGATATCTAGACATCACTTCTCTAAAACTCTCTAGAACATCAAAGAGGAGGTGGAGATGTTGATATTTTCCAAGAGAATTCTAGAACTAGTTAAGGAGGTGGAAAACTTGATAGAGTTTGGGCTAAGTATATGGGTTTTAGCCCAAATTAAGAATCTTGATCCAAAATCAAGTTTAGTTTTCAACACCCCCTCTTAAACTTGATTTTGCCATTCCAAGCAAACTCCTCATCTTGATAAAATCTTCACGTTTAAGTGGCTTGGTGAAGATATCGGCTACTTGATCATTCGTCTTCACATACTCCAACTGAACATCCCTGTTGGCAACACACTCTCTAATATAGTGATAACGAGTGTCAATATGCTTACTTCGATTATGGAAGACTGGGTTTTTCGCCAATGCTATTGCTGACTTGTTGTCCACAAAGATTTTCGTAGCCTCCTCTTGTGGCAAGCTCAACTCCTTTAACAGGTTCCGCAGCCAAATAGCATGGCAAACACATGAAGTAGCCGCTACATACTCCGCTTCACAAGTGGATAGGGTGACAATTGGTTGCTTCTTTGACATCCATGTGAAAGCGGTATCTCCAATGAAAAACACAAAACCACTTGTGCTTTTCCGATCATCTTTGTCTCCGCCCCAATCGCTATCGCTATATCCAACAAGCTTGTAATCGTCAGAAACAGAATAGTACAAGCCAAAGTTTATGGTACCTTTGATATAGCGAAGGATCCTCTTGGCTGCCTTGAAGTGAGTGGTTGTTGGATGCTCCATGTATCGACTTACAACTCCGACTGCATACAGGATGTCGGGTCTTGTGCATGTTAAGTAACGTAAGCTTCCAACCAAGCTCTTGAAGAGTGTTGAGTCCACACTCTCTCCTTCTTCTAGTCTTGAAAACTTGACACCACATTCCATTGGCGTGCACACTGGATTTGAGTCATCCATCTTGAACTTCTTCAATACTTCTTTAGCATAGCCTTCTTGAGTAATGAAGATTCCAGTGTCTTCTTGTCTCACTTCGATTCCAAGATAGTAAGACATCAATCCAATATCAGTCATCTCGAACTCCTTTGTCATCTCCTTCTTGAATTCCTCGAACATACTTGGATTGTTGCCTGTGAATATCAAGTCATCTACATACAAGCATGCAATTAATATATCGTTGTTTTGGAGTTTGATATATAATGCATGCTCATATGGACACTTGATAAAATCTTTCTCCTTGAAATACTTATCGATTCGAGTATTCCAAGCTCTTGGTGCTTGTTTTAGCCCATAAAGCGCCTTCTTTAACCTCAAGACTTTGTCTTCTTCACCCTTGACAATGTAGCCTTGTGGTTGCTCAATGTAAACTTCTTCTTCAAGATCTCCATTTAGGAAGGCTGATTTGACATCCATTTGATGTATCCTCCAACTCTTTTGGGCTGCCAATGAAATGATAAGTCTAACAGTTTCTAGACGAGCAACAGGAGCGAATACCTCATCATAGTCGATTCCGGCTCTTTGACTATAGCCTTTTGCGACCAATCTTGCCTTGTATCTCTCAACTTCTCCTTGAGAGTTCTTCTTTTCTTTGTAAACCCACTTCACTCCAATCGCCTTATGCCCGTCTGGAAGTGAAGCTAACTCCCATGTCTCATTTTTCTCTATTGACTTAATTTCTTCATCCATTGCATTTCTCCATGTTTCCTTCTCCATAGCTTCTTGGAAATTCATGGGCTCACATTCCGCAAATAGACAAAATAGGGTAAGATTGTCTTGATTTTCGGTTACCTCGTAAAGTTCTTGCAAGCTTCTAAAGCGCGGAGTCCTTTCGCTTGAACTTTCATCTCCTTGGGAACTTGCGGTCGGTGGAGTTGGTGGAGTAGGTGGACTCGGTGGAGTAGGTGGCGCAATAGGCTCCTCTGCTGGTTGCTCCAAATCCTCTTCTTCAATGTGGGGAAAGAAGTTATAGTCTTCATCATTAGATCTCCAATCCCATTCTCCTTCTTCATCAAAGATGACATTTCGACTGATTATTGTCTTCTTTGTCTCAGGATTGTAGAGCTTGTAGCCTTTGCAGTTGGCATCATATCCAATGAAGATGTATTTCTCGCTTTTATCATCTAGCTTGCTCCGCTTCTCGTCTGGTACATGAGCATGAGCAATACTTCCAAAGACTCGTAGGTGTGAAACACCGGGCTTTCTTCCACTCCAAGCTTCTTGTGGTGTTTTTCCCGAAACGCTTCTTGTTGGAGATCGATTTGATAGATACACTGCGCACGCAACTGCTTCCGCCCACAACTCCTTTGGTAGCTTTTTACTTTTGAGCATGCTTCTCGCCATCTCAAGGATTGTCCTATTCTTCCTTTCAGCTACTCCATTTTGTTGAGGGGTTCTCGGCACCGTCAGCTGTCTTCTAATGCCGTTATCTTCACAATACTTCAAAAATTCTTTGGATATAAACTCCCCTCCACGATCGGATCTCATGGCTTTGATCACAAGGCCACTTTCCTTCTCAACATGGGCTTTAAACTTTTTAAAGTTTTCAAAAACTTCTGACTTTTCCTTTAAAAAATAAACCCATGTTTTTCTTGAAAAATCATCAATAAAGAGAAGGAAGTAGTTACTTTTACCGAGTGATCTTGGCTTGATCGGACCGCATACATCCGTATGTATGAGTTCTAGTGGCTTCCGAGCTCTTGTCTCTGACTCCTTTGGAAAACTCATTTTGAATTGTTTTCCAAGCAAGCACCCTTCACATACTTGATTTGGATGGTTGATGCTAGGCAATCCTCTCACCATTTCTTTCTTGGAAAGTAGCTCCAGCCCTCCAAAGTTGAGATGCCCAAATCGAAGATGCCAAAGCCAAGACTCCTCCTTGTAGCACATCTTGAGACATTTTGCAATGTCGCTTTGAATGTTTAGGACAAACATTCTATTCTTTGACATTGGCACCTTGGTAATGAGATTGTTTTCATGGTCTCTTATCGAAAGGTGATTATCCTTTAGTCGGATATCATAACCTTTCTCTAAGAGTTGTCCAAGGCTCAAGATGTTGGTCTTCATATTGGGAATATAGTAAACGTTGGAAATGAATTGATGATCTCCATTCTTCAATCGGATGAGAATGTTTCCTTTACCTTTCACCTCCATCTTTGATTCATCTCCTAAAGCCACATCTCCTTTTACGGATTCATCAAGCTTCACGAACATGCTTCTTTTCCCGCACATGTGATTGCTTGCACCGCTGTCGAGGTACCACTTCTGAACTTCATCTGGTTCATCCTTCTTATACGCCATTAAAAGCATATCACCTTCTTGACGTATTTCTTCTACGTAATTGGACTTCTCTTCAACTCTATTGTTGTTTGGGGCTCTACATTCAGAAGCATAATGTCCAAACTTTCCACAATTGTAGCATTTAACGCTTGATTTATCGTACCTTGATTTTGGACTTCCTCTTCCACGGCCTCTTGATGAGTTTTCTCCTCTTTGGTTGGTGCGTTCTTCATAGGGCCTCCAACCTCGTCCGTTTCCATATCCACGACCTCTTCCTCGGGCTTGACTGCCACCTCGTCTTGGATGGCTTTGACCACCTTCTTCCTTATCAATACGCATCTTGAGTACTTGTTCTGCGATATCTTCCTTCTTCTTCTTCTTTTCTTCATAAGCTTGTAAAGATCCAAGAAGTTGCTCTATCGTCATAGCCTCCAAGTCTTTTGTCTCCTCTATGACGGTGACAATATGCTCAAATTTTGGATCTAACGATCTAAGAACCTTCTCCATTATTCTCACATCTTCTAACTTCTCTCCATTTCTTTTGAGGTTATTAGTAACCGTCAAAACTCTTGAGAAGTAATCAGAGACAAGTTCTCCTTCCTTCATTTGCAACGCTTCAAATTCTCCTCTTAGAGTTTGAAGACGTACCTTCTTTACTTGCTCCGCTCCTTTGTAAGAAGTTCGAAGCTTCTCCCATGCTTCTTTGGCCGTCTTTGCTCCCGCGACCTTCTCGAACGTTTCTTCATCTAATCCTTGATAGATTAGACAGAGAGCCTTCTTGTCTCTCTTCCTCAAGTCTCTCAAACTACTCTCTTGAGCTTGAGATAGACTACTTTCATTCACCGGTTCAACATAGCCTTTTTCGACTATCTCCCACGCATCATGTGCTCCTAGGATAGCCGTCATTCTTAGACTCCAATTGTCATAGTTGCTCTTTGTAAGCAATGGGACTAGGAAGGGAACACCGCTATTGGCCATCTTTTAAAGGACCTTCTAGCTCTGCTACCACTTTGTTGGAAGAAAAGATGTGTTTAGGGTGATGAAGAAAGTGTTTAAGAAATTTAGAAGAGTAAGAAGAAGATTTGTGTTTTGTAGAAGAGCTTAGTTTTACTTAGAACTTTTTATTTCTTAACTTCCTTTTTTTATTTTATTACACAATGAGAAGGGGGAGGGAGGTATTTATAGCCTCCATGGTACAAAATATCTTACATATTTTAATCCTAAATCTAGAGAGTTCTAGTTAACTATCTAGCTAATTCTACTACAAATATCTATAGAGATATCTAGACATCACTTCTCTAAAACTCTCTAGAACATCAAAGAGGAGGTGGAGATGTTGATATTTTCCAAGAGAATTCTAGAACTAGTTAAGGAGGTGGAAAACTTGATAGAGTTTGGGCTAAGTATATGGGTTTTAGCCCAAATTAAGAATCTTGATCCAAAATCAAGTTTAGTTTTCAACAGAAACCTCAAATCTCATGTATTCCAAGAGAGACCAAAGATTCTACTTGCATGGTCCTAGAGGAAACTTCTTGTACTCATGACATCTCAACTTGGGAGGAGGACAAAACCCCTGACTACCACGAGCTGGTTTTCCGCGACATTCCCGAGCTGGATGAGTCCGATTGGGGCTTGTCGGATGTGTGTTGCAGGTTGGAACAACTCTTGGAGTCGGACTCCAGCGGCGAGCGTTTTCTTGTCAGATGGTAATAATATCTTCATGTTAAGTATGAATTTTTTCATGGAACTTGTTTGTTTCAATGCCTGTTACTGTTGCTTGTGTCTAGGTTCGCTCAGGGATACTCGTTGAGCGGTAAACAAATTCACTACACGACACGGCGGTTCATGGTGTTTAGGGAGGAGGAGACTATGCAAGCTCCAACCTGCTTGATCCAAGCTCTCTTCTCTAATGGCGGACGTTTCTTCTTGTTGTCTTTAATTAATTGGGCTATTTTCTGCAATAGTAAACCCTTGTTCAATAAAAAAAAAAAAAAGGTTCGACAATTTGATTTTTGTCTTTCTCTCGACTGTGATTTTTTTTTTTTTTTTTTTTTTGAACGGCGGTGATTATCAAACCAAAATTGTCAATTGTCAATTGTCAATTAAATGTTCTCATGTTGAAATCATGAAAACACCAAATTACAACCTATAGCGAACGTCTAATAACGACCTAAGACTGACTGTCTAACTTTGCCTTCCCTTATCTAATCCAAAAATTGAAGTTTTAAGGTTTACTATGCAACCTAACGAAATAAAATACGGGTTTAAAATTATGCTCCATCAATTGCTCTATGCAACGTTTTAGGTTCTTTTGTTCTTCAAGTTCTAGTCTTTATCGCCTAATTTGGATGTCAACTCTAGAACTTCAACTTCAAAAACAAAGGAGCCTAACGCGATAGTTATTACACTGTTTAAACCGGTTAACTTTTTTTAACTTGAACTTCAAGTTCCGTTTAGGAAGAAACTCGAGTTTAGGTTCCTATATATGTTGGGTTTAGGTTGTTTGTTTTGCTGTTCACATGGCTTCGCTGGTTCTTGTGAACTGGGGCGAATGTTAAGTGAAGTTGGATAGGCTTTTGCAACCATTTTATCTTACTGTTGGAGTAGATATCGAGCTAACGGCTGGTCTAACAAAACAAAATAATTTTAAGGCATTAACGCTTAGAAAAATTATCAAACCAAAAACAATATTAGTTCTGCTGATCATGTTATCGAAATATAATATGCAATATTGTTATGTCGAATTTTATGAAGAAATAGACAAAACATATAAATATATCTAAAATAGTTTATGTCGAGTCCATCAAATGAAAATATCTACGATATAAACATACAATTTTATGTTGAGTTTTGTCCAACAAAGATATCTAAATATTCTAATCATCAAATTAAACTGACCATGAAGTTTTGACGAAATTGTAACACAGTATAACAATATATCCCGATTTTAAATCAACATGTTATGCTAGAGGTATACTAAATTTTTTGCACGTAATTAACAACTATGAAAACAATTATCAAACTTGCTAACACGTTATGGAGGTTTCTACAAATTCTTATGTAAAATTACAGAAATATAGACAAACACTATTTATCTAAATTAAATAAATTAATATTTTAATTAGGTAAATCAAGAGATAGTTGTAGAAATAATATGTTAATTGCGGTTAAATGCAAATGTAATTTATATTTTCTCTTTTTAATTGGTTTTTATAAATTCATAAACAAATACAAGTAGCAGAAAATAGCAAAATATTTTTTAAATACATTTTATAAAATAATTTTTTTTAACATCTAATATCCATTATGATTTGATAATTTTAAAGTTATTATTGAATTAAATTAAATTAAATTATAAATTCAGACCCGCTTATATGACGGTTAAAAACCTAGTAACTTTTAAAAAGATTACTACATAAAAATATATATCGCGTAACTATAAACACGCATAACTGCGTATACGACTGCATGTAGACGATGGTGCTGGTCAATTGCCTGGCTAACGCCTAGCATATTTTTTGAACGTTGACATTCAAAGTAAACAAAACTTTCTCTTAGATTTTTTTCGTTGATGAAAGAAATTTTACGAACCAATATTCTAAAATGGATAATAATCACCGCAGCCGGGAAAAAAAAAAGAGTGAAATAAATAAACTATTTAAAAAAAAATAAAAGCGATGCATTTTCCCTCAATCTTCACTTATGCTTTCTAAGTGCGGCCTCCAAACGCCGACGCGTCCCTTCCTCCGATCTTTTTGCGTCGCGACTTTCTCCGATAATATCTCCGTCAAGTACCGATCAGAGATCAACAGCGATAAATCCTTGTCGCAAGTTTTATCTTTATCATTATTTTCCCCATTAGACTTATCACCGCCGTCTTCACGATGCCGACGATTCTGTGAACGTTTCTTGACAGCGTTTGCGTTTCCCTTTTCGCGTCGGATCTTTCCTCCGGCGTTTTTATCGGATTTAGCTGCCGGCATGAGGAAATAAATCTTGCCACGCTGGAGCTCAGCTTCGGGAGGGACGATGACGATCTTCGTGGCTGAGATGACGTCATCACGGTCTTCATGATCGGACGGTGGAGAAGAAGGCTTCTTGAGTACGTGCTTCGGGTGGGCTCTCATTATTTCGCTGGCGGTGATCGTGCCACTGATTTCCTCCACGTGTCCGTTTGAATGTACGATGCGGATCACGTCCAGAGCTCCACACGGTAGAATGCAGGCGATGCAGCATCTGATTGTGTCTTTCATTCTCTTTGTTTTTTTTATTGAAGAAGAAATATACAATTTCTTGTGAAACTCATCAGAGAATATTGAGATGAAAATGAGAGAAAAGATGAAAGAGAGAGAGAGAGAGAGACGTAAGGTAAGTGATCTTGAAGAGAGAAGCTTTGAGGAGAACTAAATTTAAATTGTATTTCTTTTTCTTCTCTTTTTTGAGGAATTTAGTCCATGTGTGTTTTATTATTTATTTATAGTCATGTCTTTTGGTGCGTTTTCCTTTTTTTGGACGTCGTCTTCTGGTGTGTATAATACTTTTGATCCTATTGTATAATCTATGTTTGTGTGAGTGTGTATTATAAATAGTTTTATGGTTTCTGTTAGTTGCTCTTTTTCTGCTCTTTTTCAGCGGCTGGATTAGGAATATACTTTGAATAGTTTTCACTGTTTTTATTTATTTATTTTGGCATTGCTCGATTTTAAAATATTCCGGGAACTTGCATTTACCTAAAGCTTATGGAACGGAAGGTTTTGAAATTTTTATCATCTGCCTTGCTCAATTATTTATGCATACATACGTTGCACCAAAACAGTATAGGGAACTAGGAATTGTGATCCGTATATAAAATAATCATGAGATCAGAACTAGACTGCCAACGATCTGACGATAGAGAGTCTTCACCTTGTGGACTTGCTTTCGCCTAATGGTAATCTTTTTCTTTCCTAAAGTAAGTGGGTTTCTCCATTTGATTGAGGTAGGAGATGATATATATGTTTTAAAGTTCAAAATATGTTATCAAAAGTAAAATTTAAATGGTTGGTATATATTCACTGAAAAACATTCCCTTGAATATCAGAAACCATATGAAGATGTTAAGAATCATTTAAATAAAACCTTAATATAAACAAACAAATGAAGTAAGGAGAAAAAGAGGTCAAATAACATATAAAATGTGAATAAAAACATTTAAATTTTTTTTTCCCCGAACAAATTGGTGGGGATAGGGAACAAAAGAGGGGTTTAGATAGATGGAATGAATAATTGCACCCAACGATGTAATGTAAATGTACTTTACCTTTTGGATTCATCGTCTATTAGCATTTGAGGGGACCCCTCTTCCTCGCTATAAAGCTTTCAATTATTTTTTCTTCTTCTCCTTCTTCAATTTTTAATTATCTTATAACTAATTTCAATTTTATAATACACAGTGGTGGTTCATCTAGGCTGGGTGCTGATGGGTAGACACATGTTGTAGCATCATTGGGTCTCCCTTATATATATCATCAACACCACACATTACACATTATTTTCCACAAATTTCACCAAGTTATTAAGCCTAAGATTTAAGATATCTTTCAAGACATTAGTCAGATAGTCGATTTTTTTTTTCTCGCTTTATATCGGTCAGTTTGTTTGATGTCTGCTCTTTATTTATTCTAAAGACTATTTGTGTATCGTTAGTTTTCATAAAAATGTTGTTCATCAGTTCATGTGTGCATGCATACTCGAAACAAAGTATATTATGGGTCATTTTATCAAATATATATTTTTGTTAAAGTGTTTAATTTATCATATCTTCTTAAACTCATGTACATCATCAGCTCGTGTCTTCGATGATTTGTCGTTATAAATACACTGATGCCAATACTATTTTAATGAAAGATCCAGTAATAGTTTCGTACAGTTAAAATGATTGAGTGCTGATATTTAGCAAACGAAAAATTACGAGGCGTGACTGACTAGCTAGTTCTAATCAAGATTTACCCAATCAAAATTATATTATACAAGATTTCGAATAAATTAAATAGAAAATCCAAACCCGCATAACAACTATTAGAACCAACATATTTTCTTTGCAATTTGTGTTTTTCCTGTTGTCTTTTTTTTTGTGTTAACTTTTTATTCGTCTTGTTATCATTCAGTGTCATCAAAAGTCAATCCAATAAGAAATAGTCGAAATTTGATGACATTAGTTTGGACCCTTTTAATTTCAATGAATCATGATATGCACGCACCTTGTTGGGTTTCAGATCCTACTGCCTTTATTTTTGTTTTTAATTAATTATATTTCGGAAAATGTATCATAAGCAATCAAAACAAAGTTAATACAAGCAATGATAAATAGATATTACTTTGAGAAGGCCAAGTCTTTATTTCTAACTTCAAACACTCATTTACGGAGAAAATTACAAACTACAAACCTTAATAAATTATGGATTCTTTTCATAAGACTTGATTTAAATAAGAGAATATAGACACACACGTATACGCTATAAATAAGGAAAATGATAAAATGATTTATAATAAACAGAAAAAGAAAAGGATAATAAGAGAGAAGTGTGTTTTCAATATATCCAGAAGCAAGATCATGTGGGTTTGCTTTCCTTTTGAGAGTGATTGACTCATGGACCCCTCTCTCGCTCTTCTCTATCTCTTTCTCTTTCTTTTACATTTTGGTGTTTGGTGAACTTCTTTCACTTCTTTTTGAGCTGATTGAATGTTTACAAATGAGTTTGATTGCACGAAGACGAAAGCAAGGAAAAAAGTTGACATTAAAACGAAAGGAGAATATATGCACACCCAACTCAAACACTATTTCAACACCTTTTGCCAAAATAAAAATAAAATATTAGCTTAATAATGATAAATTAAGATATCCGTATTTGGATGTATAGTTCTTTTGCATTACAATATACTACATGTAAATGTCCCGGTCTTTTGGATTTGGATTTATGGTCGAGTTTGGAGTGTTACATCGAAACGAGGCAAGTGGAGCATTTAGTTGGATGACACGTGTCCTATAATTCGTACAGAATGATGCACACGTATACTGTAGAGTGGACCAGGTTCAAATGGAAGTGAAGGGTGTGTTGGACTATGCTTACATAAAAAGTTTGGGCTTTCCACGAGGCCGGACAAGTACCATGGAGATTCAGAAACATGGGACAGAGCTAACGAGCCAAAACCTACACAATTATTTGTATATTTTTTGAGAAAGACTGGAATTTCAAAGATAAAACACGAAAACAGTGAGCTAAAAATGGTTGTATTAATAGTAGTATGGAGAGCTACAAAGTTTGTGGCATGTGCTTTTTGCTGGGTAAAAATTTGTCCCAAAATAATGAATATCGACTCCTATTTATAAGAACATAGGAGCTGACTTTAACAATGATATTGCGAATATTCTCAAAGATTTCATTCCATTTTCTTTCCGCCGCCTTCAACTAGGGCAAATCTTAATTATGGGCTTCTTTTGATAGGCATCGGCTTAGGTTGTTACGTCAGACGCTGATTCGGCCCATCAGGAGCTATGAACGATCGTCAGTATTCCGGTTCAACCTTCAGTCTGTGCGAATGCCGGTTAACCAATAGTTCGGCTCGGTTCGTAGATAGAATAAACCGGTATTATGGCATAATTGCATGGCTCTCTTTCACATTCGGTTAGTTTAAGTGCCAATATGTAGGGGTGAAATCCGACCCCAACACTGACGAAAACTCTTGAAGAAGCGCTAAAGGATATTGAAAAGCCATGGCTTGTGAACATAGGAGACAGCACGTTTTGTATGGCCCAAAGATAAATAGACATAACAGTTTCTGATGAATTAAGAGGAAATTCCAGTGTGCTACTTCCGGCTCGCTTCAAGATGAAATGCACAACTACGGATCAAGAAAAGAGGGAGAGACATGTGATAAAGACATAGAGCCGTCTTGGGATCTATTGAGGGTATGTTTGCCATATTGTTGGAGCCTTACAAAGAAATACTGGCCTTTTTGGCTTAGCCGGCGCCAGGCCATATAGTTTTCCCTTTGTCAGAGAGATTCTTTGATTATGCGCAACATGTTAGAGATCAAATTGAAGAAGCTGGATACAGTGTTGATGTTGACCTAAGTGACAGAAAAATTATAGGTAAAAAGGTGGTAGAAGCTCAGGCTGCACCGTCTTGACGGATCAAGAACTATTCGTTCATCGTACGTAAAAGTCCTTAATAGTTTGAGAGGCACCTAGAATCTATAGAAAAAATAATAATGACATGCAAAGATGATAATTTAATCCAAAAAATGGAAAAATAGATACCAAATAGACAATACACAAGTATCATTTTAATTATCATGTTTTTCCGTCAAAAAAAAAAAATCACATGTTGCGTTAAAACCATAAAAATCGAATTGTTTTCTGCCAAAAACCATATGCATTTTTTGCACCAAAACCACAAATTCAGTGACTATGAATAGAGGCCATTTTCGTCATTTACACAAAATAGGATATTTTTTCTGTAGAAATAAGTTTGTGGCTAACGGCTTCTCTCCAGTCCAAAGTATAAAATGGGTTTCTCTTCATCACGCCAAGACTTCGATCACTCCCATTTTCGTTTCGATCGAGAGAAGCGTTTAAAGAAGAATGGCATATTTCTCGGCGAGACTGAAGCTTCTCTCTAGCAGCGATGCAAGATTCTCGTTTGATTCGAGAGACCAATTCCGGCACGGGATTTACACGGCCGGTGGAGAAGGATCGCCGTCGATTCGGGTGCGCAGGAGGAGCCGATTAAACTTTGTCGCGAGAGTTTCTTCGTCTTACTCTTTCTCTTCCAAGAGAAAGAAACTCATGGATTTCGATAACACGAATCTTGGTAGCGACGAAGACGGCGATGACTGGAGTTTTGACGATGGGTTAGAAGCTGTTGATGATGATCTTTCCTGCTTCAGAGGCTTGGTTCTTGACATTTCTTACAGGTCCTTTTGATTTTTTTAGCTTCCTTACTTCCAATTATAGCAATTTCCTAACAACAATAGTATAAGCATTGATTGATGGATATTTGAATTGCCTTATTATGCTCAGTTTTTTTCTGAATCACAGTGAACAATAATGATTTTTAGCTCTCTCTTTTTGTTCGATTTGATGCATACTTGAATTGGTTAGTTGAAATTTGGTTGCATTGTGTAGTCTTTGACAATAAGCTGAATCAGTTTGCCTCTGTGTGGATCACTTTAGGCCGGTCAATGTGGTTTGCTGGAAGCGAGCAATATGTCTAGAGTTCATGGAAAAGGTCAGGCCAAAAGCTTTTCAAACCAGTTTTTGATAAGAATCTTTAATTCAGGTTTTGTAATTTTGAAAAACTGGCTTCTCTAGGCCGATGTTCTGGAGTATTATGATCAAGCTGTTACTTCTCCTGGTGGTATATTCTATATACCTGCTGTGTTAAGGGTATGTAGTAGAACAATGATTTTAGTTTAACATTTTTTTTTTTAATACTACTTGGAAAGCTTATTACTTGTCGTCTTGCTTTCAGGTTCCACATCTACTTCAGGTTGTGAAAAGAAGAAGAGTGAAAAACACACTGAGTCGTAAAAACATTTTACTCCGAGACGATTACACTTGTCAGTAAGTAGTTTTTCTATGTCCTGTCACAGAAGCAGTTTTCTTTTGGTGAATCAAAACTGTTCTTGCTGACACAGAGAGAGAGATTTTGTTCTTGTTTGGGAATTTATAGATATTGTTCTTCCCGTGAAAACTTGACCATTGATCATGTCATCCCGATTTCTCGAGGTGGAAACTGGACCTGGCAAAATCTGGTAATTTGATTGATAACTGAACTACCATTTTTGTGACTGTGATTTGTTATTAAAAACTGTTCATGTAACATTAGGTGGCTGCATGCTCAAGATGCAACTCAAAGAAAGGTCAAAAGACAGTGGAAGAAGCACACATGAAGTTACTAAAGCCCCCGAAGGTATGCATTTTCTTTTAGCAGTTTCCATATGCAACAAAATATAAACATTGTTTTGTTTTTGTTGGTTAATAATGTTTTGTTGGTTATGGCAGGAACCAAAAGACTATGACATTGTTGCGATACCATTAACAAATGCAGCTATAAGGTTGCTGAGATCGAATAAGGCAACGCCAGAAGAATGGCATCAGTATCTTGGTAAACCCTCTTCCGCGCCATAGCGGCTTCTCTCAACGGTCGGTCCAAGCCATCTCGTAAATACAGAATGGTGGCTTGTATTGCATCTGTACATTAATGTAGCTTTAACTTTCAAAATTGTTTCCAGATTGTCATGGACTTCTTGTTTTGAGCGTGCACTCAGATATGTATATAAATACGTAAATAATGGCACCATTCTCAGAATCTAAAGTCCTCGATTCAATCACAAAACGACTCAGCTTTGGTTTGACAGTAACATTCACTCACTCTTGTATCAAAATCAGCATGATACTCACTCTTGTATCTAATTGGTGTTCTAGTGATCAAAATTTGGAAACTCATTTGTTTGAGATAATTACAGAGTTATTGAACTAAACACACATCAATGGAAGGGGAGGCCACTATTTGCAAGATGGAGGAAGCCAATAAGGGTCCTTGAAAGAAGTGGGTGCACCTTCAGGAGCTTCAAAATGATGGATTGTTGCGTCGGAGAGATTGTAAATACCAAAGCCATGGCCTATAAAATAGATGGAGTTAGGCTTGAGACCAGAGCTGGCCTTGACGCAGAAAGCCTCACTCATTGAAAGGAATATGCAAACATCTCCAATGTCCTCAGTGTAATACATGCATCTCCCTTCCACCGTTGTCTTCTCTCTAAACACCATGAACCGCCTCGTCGTGTAGTTACTTCCTTCATGACTCACCGAGAAGAAGCGTTGTGCATACCTGCCCCACAAGCAACACTATAAGCCATTGAAACAGTTCCATGAAAAATAAAAAAACTCATACATATACCATTTGACAAGAAAACGTTCGCCATTGGAGACAGAGTCCACCAGGTGTTCCGTTCTGCAACACCAACCCAACAGCTTCCACTCGGAATCATCCAGCTCAGGAAGGTCACGGAACAGCAACTCATGGAACTTAGGGGTTTTGTTCTTCTTCAAGTGGAGATCCCATGAGTACAAGGAGTTGCCTCCAGGACCAGGCAAGTAGAACCTCCCTTCTCTCTTGGAATACATGAGATTCGAGTTTTCCAAATTCTCCAACTTGTCAATAAGCATCTCCCCAACGTTAGTCCAACGCATGTCACAATGTGGTCTACACAGACTGAGTTGTCTATCCAACAGCTTGACAGCAACCACACAGTCTTGGTCGCAAGGAGAAGATGTCATCGCCACGTTCCAAACGAAGTTTGTTTGGTTAGAGTGTACAGAAACAAGTGGAGGCAGAGGAATCATTGACTTGGAAGCCACGGTATTGTTAATGTCGCTGATGCATAAAGAACGATCATGATCGTTAGAGAAAACTCCCCATCCACGTGCACTTCCTATCTGTCTCGAGTCAACGAGCTCTTGAGGAAATGTTTTGTCAGGAACTGTAACCATCTCTTCCTTGGCCGGATCAAACAAGAGGACATCTCTGATTTCGCTACCGTCTGGTAGATCATTCTTTAAAGTAGTGCCAAGCGTCAAATACGGATTAGGTATGGAAGATGAGAACAAACGAGAGCTTCTCTTATTTATCTGCAAAATACAGAGATCAAAACCAAGAATGTCTTCTTTAGATTGAAAAAAAGCTGCATCCTTTGAATCCAATTGAAACAGAAGAAAGGCAAGAGAGGGAAGGGAAGATAAGCTTTTACGAGGGCATGGTTCCAAGGAGAGAGTTTGAATAGTCCGGTGAAATGGCGAGACATTGTTGAAGATACCACAGAGAAACTCTGGATTGAAGATGATGTTATTAGTAGTACATGGTCAAGGGTTAGTGAATGTGGGTCAAGGTTTGAGGCTTCTCGCGATTTGGATTTAGCAAGTCTTGTGAATTGAAAAGGGAAGAGATTGGGTTGAGGAAGAAGTTGCAGTGCAAGTGTTCGACGATATGCGTTACTGAACTAAAAAGGATACGCCAAAGTCAAAGCACTTCCATTGTAATAAGTAATAACTAGATTTATAAGTTTACGAAGATTGTCCAGAAAAGAAACGGCAAAAAAAATAAAAATGGTAAACGGCTAAATTAAAATAGGGAAAATTTCATAAAATACCTCAACTAAATTTTAAAAAGCTTTTTAATACCTCAACTATTTTTTGTGCCGAGAACAATACCCCAACTATTTTGTTTGTCTATTTTAATACCTGAACTTTTTAAACCGAACTCATTTAACACATTCGGTTTAACAGAAAGTTAACTTCTGTTATCTTTTTATTTTTTTTTAATAATTAAATATTAATATTTAAATAAAAAAGTTTTATTAAATTTCGATAAAATCCCAAAAAATTTCAAAAACTCAGAAAATTCAAGACAGTCATTAAAATAAAAATTCTCATTAATTTTTTTTGTTTGTTTTAGATATATTAATTAAATTTATATATCTTTGTAAAGAACCTAACTTTTTAAAAAATATCTTTTCAAAAATCCAAAAAAAAGTATATATATATTCGGTAAAAAATATTAAATTATAAAAAATATTTTCAAATTTTAAATTAAAAATAATTTATTAGTTCATTTTTAAGTTTGGGAAAAAGAAAATTAAAATATCCAAAAATATAAAAAAATTACTTCAAACAAAACCAATATTGAGTTTTGAAAAAACAACTATGTAAAGATTCATAAATATGAAAAGGTGAACAAGTTATGAAATATGCTAATTTTGTATTTTGAAGTTACGAATTTTTTTAGTTTTTGTGAATTTTTATGTTTTTTTAAAAGATTGAAAAAATTAAATTGTAATTTTTCTGTAAAAAGTTTACAATTATTATTTTTATTTAAATTGTTATTTTCGTTTTTTTTTTTTTGTATTTTCGGGGATATTTAAGTTTTTTTTTGGATTTTTTTCGAAATTTAATATAACTTTTTATTTAAATATTAATATTTAATTATTAAAAAAAATAAAAAGATAACAGAAGTTAACTTTCTGTTAAACCGAATGTGTTAATTGGATTCGGTTTAAAAATTTCAAGTATTAAAATAGACAAACAAAATAGTTGGGGTATTGTTTTGGGCACGAAAATAGTTTGGGTATTAAAAAGATTTTCAAAATTTAGTTGAGGTATTTTTATGGAATTTTTCCATTAAAATATGCTAGAGTTACAAAGAAGAGAACGTTGAGCTTGCAACATAAACTTCACTATCTTAAAAGAACAATTAGCGCCAAGAGTCCATGAGATGATTGAAATTGAATGAGATGACTAAAACTGACTGATATTGAAAACTATCTCAAGTTAAACCATTCGAGAGTTGACTCTAAGTTCCACTATTTAATGTAAAACCATATATTATACGAAAGCAAGTCGACTATTATAGTCATATATTGTCATGCTCGTAACTGTGTATTTCTTATAAAGTTAACATTTTAATTATAAATTATAAACTGCAATATTTTAAAATTTATCATTTATGTTTAAAGCGAAACTTGGAGATGAGATTTTATGAGGTTGTTAAAGATATGATGATTCATAGACCCTGTGGGCACGCCAACCCCAATTCACCATGTATGAGCAGTGGAAAATGTACTAAGTCCTTCCCGAATACTCATGCAGAAAAGACTACAATCAATCGGGAAGGATTCCCAGTATATAGGAGACGTGACCAGCGTGATGTTTTTGTCGAGAAGAACAGTTTTAAATGCGACAACAGATACGTAATTCTATACAACAAAACCCTTTCTGTCTGTTATAGAGCACACATCAACGTTGAGTGGTGTAACCAGACAGGGGCTGTCAGATATTTATTTAAGTATATCAACAAAGGAGCTGATCGTGTTACTGTTGTCGTTGAGTTAGCTGAGGAAGTTAGAAATAACGAAGAAAGACATAAGGATGTTAATGGAGATGCTAATAGTCGAGCAAATGAGGAAGGTGTTGGGGCAGAGAAGACTGTTTCTAAGGAAAAAAAGAATGAGATAAAGGACTATTTTGATTGTCGGTAAGCCTTATTTGTTCTGTTGAGTTTCAATTAGTAAATAAGAGTATGTTCTTATCCGTGCTGACATCCGATAAAAATTTCAGGTACATATCACCCTCTGAAGCTGTTTGGAGGACATTCAAATACACGATACACCATAGATCTGTGTCCGTGGAAAAACTAACATTCCACCTCGAAGGCAAACAGTTGATTATTTATAAAGGCAAAGACAAAATGGAAAAGGTTGTAACACGTAAACTAATAGAGAAGACAATGATGCTAGCTTGGTTTGAACTGAACAAGGTTAGTGAATTTGCTAGACAGCTTACCTATGTTCAAATTCCCAATTATTTTACCTACGTTGCAAGAGAAAAAAGATGGAAACTCAGACAGAAAGGTTTTAGCATAGGAAGAATAAATTACGCACCAAGGAAGATTGAAGATGCTTATTATTTGAGAATGTTGTTAAACGTGGTAAGAGGTCCAAGATCATTTGACGAGATCAAGACGTATAATGGCGTGTTGTACCCTTCATACAAAGATGCCTGTTACGCTAGGGGCCTGCTAGAGGATGACCAAGAGTATATCGATGATATTTGCAGACGAAGCTTCACATGTTCTTCATCACATCTTCGCCAGTTGTTTGTCATCATGCTTAATTCAGATAGTCTGATTTCTCCAGAGTTAGTTTGGAATTCGTGTTGGCAGTTACTTTATGACTGAAACAACCAAACTCTTTTTTTTTTTTTTTATACTTAGCCCAGATTAACATTCCCATAAATATTAATCCTCAACAGCTAATTCAACAGCACAATGCGGAAGAAATCAAAAGAAATCAATAATATTATTAAATCCTGAATAACCATTCAACAATAACCAATAAAGAATAAAACCAAATAAACCAATAACCAATAAGCAACCTAAACCGGTTTGCTACATTATTAAAATAAAGTCTATCACCCTAAACTCATGAATTCCTGGTCAACCATAACAACAAAGCCAGAATGAAATTCCTAATCTCATCATCCTCTTCTCTCGGTCTCTTTCCGCGGAAGAACATTGCTGTTACCTGCATCACATTGGAATAGAGATGCGTAAGTGTTATCATAAATACTTAGTGAGTGGATCATCCTGCCTACAGGCCAATTACGTCAAACAATAGACAATACATCGCAATAAACAACCAGACAGACAATGCAATAACCAATACATCAACTACCTGTCAGGAAACCCACGTTTCCTGACACCCAGGTCGGTGTCGATCGACACTCAGCGAGTGTCGCTCGACACCAGCTCGACGCCCAGAAACCAAACGCGAAGAAACAGTGCGAAAATAGTAAAAACTAACACCAATCAATGGGATTCAACCCCCATAAACGCATCAAACCACACAAGAACGAAGAACAACTCATAAACAACAACATAAACTCAAAATCAAACAATCTCTAATGAATAACGGACCTACAGTCACGCACTCACCTTGAAAAGGGATTGAAAGGAAGGAAAGGAGAAGGAACAACGAAGAACAGCCACGGATTCAACCCAGAAACTCATAAATCACCTCCAATCCTCCAAAAATCGCCTAAGAACCTTGATATCTCGAAACTTGTGCCTTTCTCGCGGCCACAAGCTTTTTATCGCGAGTCTAGGGCTTTTCTCGCCCAAACCAGCCCAAAACCAGCCGACTTTAATCAAACCGGTCGATTTCTCAATAACCGGTGTCGATCGACACCCTCCCTTGGTGTCGGTCGACACCAATCGACCAAACCAACTCCAATTGCAAATCGATCGACTTTAAACCGGAAATCAAACCCGATAACCAGTGTCGATCGATACTAGTCGTTCAGAAGAATTTAACACACTTTCTTCGCGATGCTTGAACCTTAGACCGACTGCACAACAATCAAACAAGAACATGTACAGCCAACCCTCAATTCACACCTCTAAGAGCATGTGCCAACCACTCCCGAACCCCTAGCATCGTCCAACACCACTTCCAAAACAACTTCCAGGTTCACGGATGTTACAATTCTCCCCCACTAAAATGGATTCGCCCTCGAATCCCAACACAAATGTCTCTCCAAGACCTCAAAACTCACAATTTAGTCCTATGTTATACGCATGTTTCCAAGATATTATTACTCTCAATGCCATAACCGCAGTCATGACATCCGTACTGCGACCCGCAGTCCAGTACTGAAATGTGACCAATGTCACAAAACCAAACGTGACCCGAAGTCACAACCAAAATGTGATCCCTGTCACAACCAAAATGTGACCGAAGCCAGTAAAACCACTTATACCGAGGTAGCGACCCCCAATATAAGTCTGCCGGGCACCAATCGCCCCCAAAATGTAGACCCAAAGTCTACCCAAACCAAACGAGTAATAAATCCGAAACGCGTACCAACAAATGACTAAAATTTCCAATGACCCCACTGGCCAAAGAGCTTGTAACATCCCAACATAAACCAAAAATATGAGGCAAAACTCCATCTCATATAACTCCAAAATGTATATCGTACAACGAAACGAAAATACATAAATCCAGAAACAACAACACCAAAATCAAAAATGAGACTAGAACCACAAAGATGAAAGGAGATCACTCCACAGCCTGCTTGTCGAACCACTTTCCGAACTTCAGCTTCATCTTTGCCTCTGGCTCCCAAGTCTGCTCCTCTGTGCCGCTACAGTCCCACAAGACTCTCAACAATGGCACTCTCTTGTTCCGCAAAACCTTGACTCTCCTCTCAAGAATCCTCACAGGAACCGCCGGAACTGTCATATCTGGCTGCAGATCCTCTGGAATCTCAGCCACTAACTCCTCTGAAGGATGCAAACACTTCCTCAACATGGACACGTGAAACACCTTGTGAAAGGCGCTCATAATTGGTGGCAACTCCAACCGATAAGCAACTGGCCCAACTCGCTCCACTACTGGAAATGGACCCATAAAACGCGGACTGAGCTTGTTCTCTGCTATAGACCTGTTAGGGCCTCTCAACATAGCCATCTTGAGATAAACTCTATCTCCCACCTGGAACTCAAGCTCACGTCGCCGCCGATCTGCATAACTCCTCTGTCTATCCTGAGCCTCCTTCATGTTCAGCTTCAAGACACGGATCTTCTCCGTCGTCTCCTGAACAAAAGTAGCTCTAAACATGCTGCGCTCCCCCACTTGGGTCCAGCATAAGGGTGTCCTGCATGGCTTCCCATACAAAGCCTCATAAGGAGCCATACCAATGCTAGACTGAAAACTGTTGTTATAAGCAAATTCTGCCAAACACAGATGATCGGCCCAATGGCCACCCCAATCCAACACACTCATCCTCAGCAAATCCTCCAAAGTCTGAATAGTCCTCTCTGACTGCCCATCTGTCTGCGGATGATATGCTGTACTCATATGCACCTTAGTGCCCATCTCAGTCTGGAATGCCCTCCAAAACTCTGAAGCAAACCTCGGATCTCTATCCGACACAATACTGGCTGGCACTCCATGCAGCCTCACAATCTCTCGCACAAACTTCCTAGCCAAGACAGCTGCTCCATCTGTCTTCTTGATGGCCAAGAAATGTGCTGACTTGGTCAAGCGATCCACAATAACCCAAATAGCATCAAACGTCCGTGAGATAGGTAATCCCACCACAAAATCCATCGTGATCATATCCCACTTCCACTCTAGAATGGGCAAACTCTGCAAAAGACCACTAGGCACCTGATGCTCTGCCTTGACCAAAGAACAAGTGTTGCACCTCGCAACCCAATCTGCTACATCCCTTTTCATCCCAACCCAATGATAATACCGTTTGAGGTCACGGTACATCTTGGTAGCACCCGGATGAATCGAAAACTTGCTCGAATGAGCCTCTCTCAAAACCTCATGCCTCAACTCCTCATCCTTAGGCACACAAACTCGCCCCCGAACTAAGATAGTCCCATTCGAAGAGACTTGATACTCAGAACCAACCGCCTGCGAAGCATCAATCAAACTCTGATCGCTCTGCTGCGCCACTCTGATCCTACTGAGTAGATCTGCCTGATCAGCTGCCTCTAAACCCAAAGGCTCCTCTGAAATAGCACAAAGACGCAATGTACTAATCTCGCTGACCAAAGCCTCAACACCACGCTCTCTATCTGAATCAACCCTCCGTCGACTCAAGGCATCTGCCACCAAATTGGCCTTGCCTGGATGATAAACAATATCCAAGTCATAGTCTGCCAGAAACTCCACCCAACGCGTCTATCTCGCATTCAGCAAAGGCTGAGTGAAAATATGCTGTAGACTCTTGTGATCTGTAAAGATCTGCACTCTACCACCATAAAGATACGACCTCCAAATCTTGAGTGCAAAAACCACTGCTCCCAACTCAAGATCATGTGTAGGACGGTTGCGCTCACTGCCCTGCAACTGCCTCGAAGCATAGGCAATCACTCTGCCCTCCTGCATCAAAACACAACCAAGTCCAACACCTGAAGCATCTGTGTACACCACATATGGCTTCCCCGGGTCGGGTAATGCCAAAACTGGTGTACTAGTCAACATCTCCTTGAGCTTCCCAAAGCTCTCCTCGCACTCCTGCGACCACACAAACGGCACATCCTTGCCAGTCAACCTCGTCATCGGCTGAGACATGCTCGCAAACCCCTTGACGAACCTCCTGTAGTAGCCTGCTAAACCCAGAAAACTCCTGATCTCGGTAGCACTACTCGGTCTAGGCCAATCTCTGATAACCTCAATCTTAGCCGGATCCACAGAAACTCCCTCTGCAGAAACAATGTGGCCAAGAAAACCCATCTCCCTCTGCCAAAAGCTGCACTTGCTCAACTTAGCAAAAAGCTTCTGCTCTCGAAGCTTCTCCAAAACAATCCTCAAATGAGTCGCATGCTCCTCTGGACTCCTCGAATACACCAAAATGTCATCAATGAAAATAATGACAAACACATCCAGAAACTCCCTGAATACGTCGTTCATCAATCTCATAAACGCTGCCGGCGCATTAGTCAAACCAAAAGGCATGACCACAAACTCGAAATGCCCATACCTCGTCCGAAAAGCTGTCTTCCGGACATCTGCCTCATCTATCGGGATCTGATGATAACCCGATGCCAAGTCAATCTTGGAGAACCAAGTAGCCCCTCTCAACTGATCCAACAACTCATCTATCCTCGGAAGTGGGTACCTGTTCTTCACTGTGACTCGGTTAAGTCCCCGGTAATCGATACACAACCGAAAACTGCCATCCTTCTTCTTCACAAACAACACTGACGCTCCCCACGGCGAAACACTAGGTCTGATGAACCCTTTACTCAAAAGGTCCTCTAGCTGCTTCTTCAGCTCTGCCATCTCTGCTGGAGCCATCCTGTAAGGTGTCTTCGATATCGGAGCTGTCCCGGGCTCTAGATCAATCGTGAAAGGATCTGACCGAGATGGTGGCAATCCCTTCAGCGACCGAAATACGTCCTCAAAATCCTGGACAACCTGAATATCCTGCAGACTCACCTCACCACTGGACTCTGTCATAGTAATCGTCGCCATATAGGCTTCGCAGCCCCGCTCTAACAACTGCTCTGCCTGAATAGCTGAAATCACTATACTCCCCGAAGTCGGTCTCACTCCCTGATAAACCAACTTCCCTGCATCCCGCTCAAACACAACTCTACCTCTGAAGCAATCCAGATGAACTCGGTATAGAGATAACCAGTCCATCCCCAAAATCACGTCATATAGCTCCACTGGACTGATGACCAAATCTGCTGGCATAGACTGCCCCGCAATACGCACATCAACTGCTTTAGCTCTGCCCGAAGTAGCCAAATAACCACCTCCGGCCACCTTGACAAAGCCTGAAGCCTCGCCCTCGCTACTCCGAATACCACTACTCTCAGCCCTCTCCGGAGTAATGAAGCAATTAGATGCTCCCGAGTCAAACAACACGTGAGACTCAAATCCACCAACTAACAAGGTCCCTACACAATTCCACAAGTGTTGAGAACCTCTAACTCTATCACAGTAAAACAATAGAAACAGACAACACCAACAATTCTACCTTAAGAATTTAAAAGTCTGAGTCAAGATTTTACCTGTGATCTGGCCTGACTGACTGGTCTGGCCCACCTCTGCCGAAGTATAAACTCTCGGCGCTCCACCCGACTGCAACGCCGCAACCTGCGCTGCTGACTGAATAGCCAACGGCTGAATCGCCGCTGCCACTGCTCTCTGCTGCAACTTGGGACACATAGTCTTGATATGCCCCGACTCCCTGCAGTAGAAGCATACTGGAGTCTCTCTGGATCCCGCCCTCTTGGGACAAGAAGCAACTCGGTGATCCAAGCTCCCACAACCAAAACAACCGCCGGTACTCTGGCCACTCGCAGACATCTCATCTGCTCTCCTCTTCTGGCCCTGCGCAGGCCTGCTGCCCCTGCCGTAACCAGAACTGTAACCTCCACGCTGCTGCTTCCGCTGCTGGCCCCTAGGCTGGGTGGCAGGAACAACTGCCGCTGGAACAACTGCCGTACTCGCCGGCTCACGCAGATCCTCCTCGATGGAAGCTGCCAACTCCACTAGCTCAACTCTGGAGTGGTACATCCCACCCCTGCACTGAGTCCTGATGCTCCTCCGAAGTCCCTGAAGAAACCTCGACATCAGCTCTCTCTCACCCACCAGCTCACTCCTGGTGTGGACCACCAACCTGCAGAACTCTGCATCGTACTCCCGTACTGACCTCTCGCCCTGAGTCAGCCCCATAAACCTCACTCGCAACCTGTCACGAGCCTCCTGCGGGAAGAACTTGTAGTTGAACTCCTCGACGAAGTCAACCCAAGTCCAAGCCGCCCTCCTGGTCCTAACAGACCTCCACCACAGATGTGCATCGCCTCCAAGATAATGCACCGCAAGCTCAACCTGGAACTGCTCTGGACAACGGACCGAACCGAAATTCCGCTCTAACCTCTGACGCCACTCGTCAGCCTGCTCCGGAGTGACACCGCCCTCAAACGTCGGCGTGCCAATCCTCTGCATCTCCCTCATCATCTCGCGATAGGGAAAATGATCATCTGCAGCACCATGCTGCCCAATAAAACCTGCAGCCCCCTGCTGCTGAACAAAACCGGCACCCGCCTGTGCCCCGGCACCCGCCTGTGCCCCGGCACCTGCCTGTGCCCCGGCCGCTGGAGGTGCAACCGGAGCCTGCTGTGGAACTGCCTCTGGAAGACGTGCCAAAAGCTGCGTCAGTAGCCCCACAATCAAATCACCCTGAGCTAAAGCAGCGCCCCCACCGGGAACCGCTCCAGCTCCTGCGCCACCACTGGCACCTGAGTTAGCCCCACCGGCCAACGAAACAGACTGTGTCACCGACGCTGCCGCCACACTAGGCGCTGCACTCTCTACGGAGACCTCAGCCTCTGGCACTCCACGACCAGCACCCCGACCTCCACGACCCGCTGCTCGCCCACCGCGACCAGCTCCTCTGCCCCCACGAGCTGCACCGCGACCACGACCACGGCCACGACCACGACCTGCGTCCATCTCTCTGCACTACCACCAAGTACAGAAAAAGAGCAAGGTCAACACACAAAAACACAAAACACAACACACAACTATCCAACTCACTTACCCGCAGAAAACTGGAAGACCGAGAGGATGAGACTAGACCACTAACTGACTAACTCACATAATCAATTAAACACATAGTCCAATCCACTCAACACTAACAGTCCTAAAACCGTATTTGCTCTGATACCAAAATGAAACAACCAAACTCTTTTTTTTTTTTTATACTTAGCCCAGATTAACATTCCCATAAATATTAATCCTCAACAGCTAATTCAACAGCACAATGCGGAAGAAATCAAAAGAAATCAATAATATTATTAAATCCTGAATAACCATTCAACAATAACCAATAAAGAATAAAACCAAATAAACCAATAACCAATAAGCAACCTAAACCGGTTTGCTACATTATTAAAATAAAGTCTATCACCCTAAACTCATGAATTCCTGGTCAACCATAACAACAAAGCCAGAATCAAATTCCTAATCTCATCATCCTCTTCTCTCGGTCTCTTTCCGCGGAAGAACATTGCTGTTACCTGCATCACATTGGAATAGAGATGCGTAAGTATTATCATAAATACTTAGTGAGTGGATCATCCTGCCTACAGGCCAATTACGTCAAACAATAGACAATACATCGCAATAAACAACCAGACAGACAATGCAATAACCAATACATCAACTACCTGTCAGGAAACCCACGTTTCCTGACACCCAGGTCGGTGTCGACCGACACCTGAATGGTGTCGATCGACGCCAGCCTTCTGAGTGTCGATCGACACTCAGCGAGTGTCGCTCGACACCAGCTCGACGCCCAGAAACCAAACGCGAAGAAACAGTGCGAAAATAGTAAAAACTAACACCAATCAATGGGATTCAACCCCCATAAACGCATCAAACCATACAAGAACGAAGAACAACTCATAAACAACAACATAAACTCAAAATCAAACAATCTCTAATGAATAACGGACCTACAGTCACGCACTCACCTTGAAAAGGGATTGAAAGGAAGGAAAGGAGAAGGAACAACGAAGAACAGCCACGGATGCAACCCAGAAACTCATAAATCACCTCCAATCCTCCAAAAATCGCCTAAGAACCTTGATATCTCGAAACTTGTGCCTTTCTCGCGGCCACAAGCTTTTTATCGCGAGTCTAGGGCTTTTCTCGCCCAAACCAGCCCAAAACCAGCCGACTTTAATCAAACCGGTCGATTTCTCAATAACCGGTGTCGATCGACACCCTCCCTTGGTGTCGGTCGACACCAATCGACCAAACCAACTCCAATTGCAAATCGATCGACTTTAAACCGGAAATCAAACCCGATAACCAGTGTCGATCGATACTAGTCGTTCAGAAGAATTTAACACACTTTCTTCGCGATGCTTGAACCTTAGACCGACTGCACAACAATCAAACAAGAACATGTACAGCCAACCCTCAATTCACACCTCTAAGAGCATGTGCCAACCACTCCCGAACCCCTAGCATCGTCCAACACCACTTCCAAAACAACTTCCAGGTTCACGGATGTTACAATGACGACATCGAGTTAAATAGAAGACGGGATCTTAATAGACCAGGTACAAGATCTTTACTCTGCATTTTCCTAAATTTTGATATTATAAAACCATGAGCCTTTTAACCTCATATGACCGTGATCTCTCACAGGACTCACGCTAAGTGACGAAGAAAAAAGGGAATATGCTCTTAAGGAGATTGTAAAGTTAGTAAAAAGGAATGGTGGTGACTGGACCCGATTTAAAACTATGCCGCAACCACAGGAAGTCACCTCCGAAGTTACCGACAATGTTCTAATTGTGGATGAAAAGAGTTATGATAAAAAAGAACAGAAAGCTAATCACGACAGAGACTTTGCAAAGCTCACCCCGGAACAGAAGAAAGTGTATGAGGAAATAATTGGTGCTCTTTTGGCTAGAAAAGGAGGAGTGTTCTTTGTATATGGCTTTGGTGGAACAGGAAAAACATTTTTATGGAGAATATTCTCTTCTGCAATTAGATATAGGGGAGAGATTGTGCTCAATGTAGCTTCGAGTGGTACAGCATCACTACTATTACAAGTAGGCCGGACGGCTCATTCCAGGTTTGGGATACCTTTAAATCCAGATGAGTTTACTACATGTGTTATGAGTAAAGGCTCTGATCTAGCGAATTTGGTTAAAGATTCGTCTCTTATTATCTGGGATGAGGCTCCAATGATGAGTAGGCATTGCTTTGAGTCTTTGGATCGAAGTCTCTCTGACATTATTGGTAATAAAGATGGAAAGCCGTTCGGAGGAAAAGTAATTGTGTTTGGAGGTGATTTCAGACAACTTCTCCCAGTAATTCCTGGTGCTGGCAGGGCACAAATTGTAGGAGCCTCACTTAACTCATCTTATCTCTGGAAACACTGAAAAGTGTTAAAACTGACGAAGAATATGCGTCTCTTATCTGGGAACCTGAGTTTAGAAGAAGCAAGCGACCTGAATGAATTTTCAGAGTGGATACTAGATGTTGGTGATGGGAAAATATCTGAACCTAACGATGGTGAAGCTGAGATCGAAATTCCAGAGGAATTCCTTATAAGAGATGAACAGGAGCCTATTGAATCTATAAGCAGAAAGATCTATGGAGATATTGAGGCTCTAGAAGACAATACGGATCCAACCTTTTTTCAAGGAAGAGCAATTCTTTGTCCGACGAACGAAGATGTCGACATGATAAACCAGCACATGTTAGACAAACTGAAAGGTTAGTCAATTATTTCCTTTTTATCTCAGTTGTGATACTATAGACCCTTCAGACACGTCTGCTATGAATGACGAGGCTCTCAGCACGGAGTTCTTAAACAGCATCAGAGTATCTGGGTTACCTAATCACAGTTTGAGACTGAAGGTTGGTTGTCCGGTAATGTTGCTAAGGAATATTGATCCAATAGGAGGTTTAATGAATGGAACAAGGCTGAAGATTACTCAACTAGCTGACTTTATGATAGAAGCTAAGGTTATAACCGGTGATAAGATTGGGGAGAAAGTTATTATTCCTAGACTTTTGATAACACCTTCAGACGCGAAGCTTCCATTCAAAATGAGGAGAAGACAATTGCCTTTAGTTGTTGCCTTTGCCATAACTATCAATAAGAGCCAAGTCCAGTCCCTGTCAGAGGTTGGAATTTACTTGCCAAGACCCGTTTTCTCCCATGGACAGCTATACGTTGCTATCTCCAGGGTTACATCCAAAAAAGGACTGAAGATCTTGATCGTGGATAAAGAAGGCAAGCAACAGAAGATCTTGATCGTGGATAAAGAAGGCAAGCAACAGAAGAAAACAACGAATGTTGTCTTCAAAGAGATTTTCCATAATCTCTAACCAAATAGGAACTCGGTTAGAGTTTGTCATGCTTTAATAAAGAAGAAGTAGAAGCTGAAGAAATTGAATTGAGCAAGTTGAGATGAACTGCCGTAGAAGCGATTTACACAAGTGATCAAACAATTTATGGAAAGTTTGGAGGAGCTATTTTGGACAACACTATTCGGAGACCACTGACTTTGTTTCAAGTTTATCTACTACGTTTATCTATTTCATATGCAACTTAACCATGAGAACAAAATTTTAATAACTTTTACTTTTATGTTGAAGAACTATCTATCTTTTTATTGATCTTAAACTATATAATATATTCAAACGTTATTATAATCCAAGTAAATATGAATTCATTTATTCATAATCTACGCAACCAAAGAAACAACTAAACGGTGAAAGAAAAAAGAAAAAACAAGGATTGCAAAAAGTTTTGTAAAGGATTTTATATGTACCTTATTATGAGCAGCTACGACTTGATACTATGACCCTTTTTACCGATCATCACTCAACCCGACAAAGAGACAAACAAAAATCAGATCAGACGACAGTGTTAAACAAAAGTATAAATCGAATCAATTTATCCGATTGAGATGTAGTAATCGTAATTCTAAGCAACTTTCCACAAAAGCAATTCAATTTCCACCCAAGGAGTGTAGATAGTTTGAGTTATTTACCTTTTATAATCAGATAAGCGAAGATGATGAATTTGCTCGACTATGACGAAATCGATCGAAGGCGACAAAACCCATCACCAAGATCCATGATTTAAGTTATCACCTTTTGCATGATTCCCAAATTCATGGCCAGAAATCATCACAACCCACCGGAGGAAACCGAGAGAACTCACAGGAGCAAAGGCATATCATTTTCTGCAACACTTCGATTAAGAATGCTCCGAAACTCAGAGGAGCAAATCCTAACAACAGAGATTTGTGGAAATTACTCAATCCTGACCGAACATCGAGCATGGCGAATGCGCATAGAGAACAAAGACACTCTCTCCCTCTATGAAAGATCGTAAGAGAGAAGAGAGAGAGAGAGATTTTAGAAATCAAACTAATTTTTATTTTGTTCTCAATGTTATTACTAAAAAGGTCAGATACAGAGCAGAAATGGAAGCCGAAATTTGAGATAACGATGTCTAAAAGCAAAAAAAGTGTCTAATACGTGTAAGTCAATGATGTTTTTTTAACAGAAGATTGATGGTATATAAATTTTTAACATAAAATATAAAATTTTCATTTCATTATGATCCAGACATTTTTAGCAAATTTTAATAATACATAACTATATATCAAATTATTTAATGAAAAATTATTGTTTATCAAAGATGAAAAAAAAAACAAAAAAAATATATTACATAAATATAAAGAATTACGGCTACAAATCAGAACATATTTTTCGTTTTAAAGTAAAGAAAATTTTATGGTTACAAGTAAGAACATGTTTTCCATTCTTAAGTGGAAAAAATTTTACGCTATATGTTGGAACATGTTTTTGTTCTTAAGTGATTTTGCAAAGAATAGCTTTTCAATTCAACTGCATGAGGATCCTTTAACTTTTTATCTCAAAGTCAAATATTAATTTAAATGATTTTAAGAAAAGAAAATGCTAAATCGTTTTTCATCTTTGGTGATGAATATGCGATGGCGATAACTCGAAACTGTGACTTGATAACTCGAATCTTTTAAAAATTAACTTCACACTAACACCAAAAAACGACGAGAAATGGGTTAGCCGTTTTAGACCTATACCCGAAAAGAATTAGTTCGCCCCAAATTTTGACCACTTAATTTACCACTTTTTCTCTTATTATTGATTCAATACTTAATTTAATCCCAAACTAAAATTAACACTGAATAATTATATAATTTAATTAATTAAAATTTTCAAAAATCACAACATCCCGCTGAAGATCTAGTTTATGTTTAAGGCGAAACTTGGCGATGAGATTTTCTTGTGTCACCTGACTGACCGAGTCCCTGTTATCTACTACTACCTCTTTATCATTTATACTAGTAAACTGTCATTCACTCAAATAAATCTTAGTGCTTTACCAAATTATCTCATAATAAAAAGTTGCAAACGACTGAAAAAGAAAGAAACAAATAAATAAATAACACAAAATCTTGGACATGTGTAGCTTGTGTGTACTTCCCATTATCTCCTACTTTTTTTACCATCGTTTACTTTACTGCAAGTTGTCATATTAAATTTTAGTGATCTATCAATACATCAGAACAAAGTGAAAAACAGAGCAAGGTTCTGGTATTTTTTACCCTCGTCAAATTTGTTCTTTCTTCTTATTATTTTTATTGCAAGTTAAAACTGGACGACATACGTTCAAGTTTCAACGTAATTTAGAATAATTATTTTCCTTTGGTAAGCACGCTCTAGTTAGAATTATAATACTTTATATATTCCCATTGGAGCTTAAGTTTGCATTTTCATTAATTCTTTCTTTACCATAACGTAAGATTAAGATTAAGAACATCTCCACAAATCCAGTACTAGAGATATAAGTTCGATGTAATAGAGCAGATAGGCATGACCACGGTTACGGTTATCACGGTTAAGGTTATTTAACCACCGGTTACGGTTAAAATTTTTGTTAACCTTAACCTTAACCATTTAACATACGGTTAATACGGTTACGGTTAAATATAAATTCGGTTAATACGGTTACGGTTATATACGGTTATAATTATAATACGGTTAATATTACGGTTTATGATTAAATAATTATTATAAAAATAAAAAATAGAATAATGTAATAATTTACACCAACATATGTGAAATAAATAAAGTAAAACAAAATTATGAATGTATATAAATTTTTGAAAGAACAACTAATCATTTATTACAATAATAAAGTAAAACAAAATATTAGTCACTATCTTCAGATCTTATTGAAGAAACATCACTATCAAAATCTTCTAATTCTTCTTCATTGTCACGGATGTATTCTTGTTGTCTATATTGAGCTCTAGTCCAATCGTCAAGACACGCTTGAGCTTCGAGAGAATCTGGACTCATTCTTGATCGAGTTTCGTCTAGAATTTGACCTCCCATACTAAAAGCACGTTCGACGGAAACTGTAGAAACTGTCGAAGAGAAAACGTCCTTTGCTATCATAGCTAAAATCGGATAATTAGACTGATGATACTTCCACCATTGAATGACTTGAAAGTTATTACCTGCATCTTCATCACTAAACTCAAAGTTAGTAGATAAATATTTTTCAAGTTCAGAATTATTATCTTGTGATGATCGTTGTCTTTTTTGTCTTCGCATCCTTTCCGCAAGGCTTAAAGAAAACATTGACGACATATCATTCTGTAAAGATGATTCATCTACTTGTGGTGCCATATGCTTATATACTTTATAACTAGGATTTAACCCGCACAATGTGCGGGGCAAATGTTTTCTTAAAATTTTAAACGTATTATTGCAATTTGTATTTAGAGTTTGGAGGTAAGGTTTTATTATCTTGCCGAATTCACGATTTAGAATTTGTGTTTACATAGTAAAAATGTTTGCCAAATTCAGTTGTGACAAAGGTGATTATAATGTGGTTTATATAATTTTAATAAATAATTGAATCACAGAAAAAGAGTTTAAACCAATACGATATGCGTATGAAGAAGAAGTCTTGAATTCTAAAACACTAAAACATAAATAAGGTAAGAAATGAACATGAGTTATCCGACAGATGTAGCATGAGTCCTTAGTCCTTTGACGTTGTACACCTAGTTGAAGAAGTTTGTTAGTAGTTAGTGTATGTTAATATTATATGGACAGTGTTACGTATTCTTTGTTCATATGATCATCTTTTGAGGAGAGAATGTTATTGTTAATGATGGCTGGCTTAAATCAGTGTAAAGCTAGGATTTAACCCGCACAATTTGCGGGGCAAACGATTTTTCAAAATTGTGAAAGAATTAGTATAGTTTTTATTGTTTGCAAGAAGAAATTAGTAAGATTTCTAAAGTTTATAGATTATAATTAGATTAATGTGGTGACTCGCTTATGATTTAATAGTTAATGAAATAGAGTTGGTCGCCGTATTCACTTTGTGATAATGTATGTTTTGCGATGTTGTACTAAATTTAGTAATATACTTTAATTATTAAAACAGAGTGCATAATCTATAATAAAATATGTTTCTTTCTTCATTCTGTAAAGATGTTTCATCTACTTGTGGTGCCATATGCTTATATACTTTATAATATTCATCATATAGAATCTCTATGTCTTTTTTAGAATTTAAAATAATGTTTGGAATATTAATGCTATCAGCCAAATGCAATAGATCATAATATGTAGTGAGATAATCATTTAAACCATCCAATTTAGTTCGAGGATCAAGAATAGATGCAATCAAATTAAGAGGTGGAATTTCCTTATAATATTTTAACCATTTTTCTCTCATACTCTTGATACATGATAATAAAACAATATTATATTCATGTGCATGCATCACATCAGCAATATTAACACATTCATATAAAAGTAAATGAGCAGTAGGATAATAAACACCAGATAATAAATATGTTGCATCATTAAAACATTTTAATAATTTTAATAGTGCACCACACTCGTCCCAGTGAGTAGGCCACAAAATTAAAGAACTACAATTTTTTTATCTGAAAAACGAAAATATGAAATATTAAAAGAAATAGCATTATGATCTTGGTTAGTTTCTACACCATATTTTTCAGGATGACTCTTTCTCAAGTGATATTTATATGAACCATACCCTGAACCTGATTTCCAAAAAAACTTTTTGTCGCAATAGTTACAACATGCTTTCATTATCCCATTAGTTTTTTCTTTCCGAAAGTGTACCTTAAAAATATTGGAAGCATTCAAACGCTTTCTCTCCATGCCTATGGTAGCTGGCTCTTGAGTTGCACTTTCTTGAGTATTGATTATTGGTATGGGAGTACCTTCACTGTCGACATTTGAAAAAAACGAACCTGAAGACATTGTTATATAACAAGAAAGAAAAACCAGAATCGAGAATAATAATAAATAATAATGAATATTTGTTGTGATTGTGAGATCAGCTTACATGCATGCACACATATTTATAATGACGTTGGTTACGTGGTTACTACAAAGGTGGACAACGTGCTACTAAAAAGGTGGAAACAAATCCATAAAAATCTTTGAAAATTTTCAAAACAATTTGAAAAAGAAACAGCTTCATTATCTTTATAACCAAGTCAAAATCATTTTTATATTTTTACCTTATTACTTAACGGCTATACTATATTTTATAGTTTTTAATTAGATTATACTTTTTGAATTTAACTAAAACTTATCACAATATAATTTTCAAGTTAATTATTTTATATTTAATTTAATTTCTCCATGTCACAGCTAATTATTTTTTATATTTAATATAATATTTTAGACGGTTACGGCTAAAATTATACGGTTCTAACCTTACGATTAACCAACGGTTTTGATACGGTTACGATTAAATAGCGGTTACGTTTAATAATTTTTTTAACCGTAACTAATATTTTTTGTACGGTTAACGGTTACGGTTTTAACCAGTTTATACGGTTACGGTCCGGTTACGGTTTAAAAATGGTACGGTTACGGTCCGAAATACGGTTACGGTTTGATTTTGGTCATGCCTAAGAGCAGAGATCAGTTTTTGCACAAACAAAAAAACAAAGAGTAGAGATTAGTTTGTAGCCATAAGAATCACCAATGAGCCTACGGGATGCTTCAGTATAGTGGGTGGCAAATGGAGTGTGGAAAAAAGCTTTATATGAGCATTGTTCTAAACAGAAGTCCAAGTACTGAGACAAGGTCCATTAGAAAATGAGATCAATTTGCAAATTATTACGAATGCATGGTCGACTAAGTGTTTTTGGTTTATTTGGATTGTTAACTAAACGACCATGGCTATAAACTATCCACGGATCTTATAACCTTTTAAATTTTTCCATGGTGTCATACTAAAAGAGAACAAAGTTTCATACCAAAATAAAAAAAGAGAACAAAGTTAATGTAGCTAAAGAGCAAGTTAGGAACTTGGAAGATTTGAAGAAACCATTTTGCATCTGTTATGCTGACTACTTTTTATAGTTCCAAGAACTAATTATGTGTACAAATCTATACAATCGACGGGGAATTTCATGTCATTTACTGATAACTATATCCATTACTAGACCATATGAAAATGTAGGAGTTTTGTGTATGTGCATCTCACTCATTGGCTCTTTCTTCAAAACATGTCACCTACTCAACAATTCTATTTATTGACATAAATACAAATTCCTATCTAAATAACTACAAATCGCCACGCAACATTTAATTGACAGTGACATTCTCTCACTCTTCTTAACTTCTATACTTCTATCAAAATAAGCATACACCCTCTCTTTTTTTTTCTAAAACACAGTACATAAAAAATGAACAGTGTAAAATAATGGCTCTCATAATTTTTCTACAAATCGCACATTTTTTTGGCAATCATAGTTAGAGATCAAATCCAAAATAAGAAGTTCGTAAGCCAAATGGCAATACATGTTTTGATAAAATCGTGCCAACCAAAACTAACAGAACAAAAAATTCCAATAAAAAACTTTTTAACAAAAAGAAAAGTATTTTTCTAATCAAACTAATATCTCGTAATTAACACACAAATATGAGGGTAACTCGGTCTTTTCGACGTCTGTAAACACATGAAACGGGAAAGGAATGGCTTGCGGTATTGGCAATGTCTCTCTCACAGTCTCTCTCTCTCTCTCTCTCTCTCTCTCTCTCTCTCTCTCTGCCTCCAAAAATTTCCCTCTCTGTTTTGAGCAGTTAAGCTGCCGCAATCCCACCCACCAGAAACCCATAAACAATCATTACTCTTTTTCCATTTTTCCTCGAACGATTCGTCGAGACCCATTTGGTTCTTCCTCCAAATCATTTTGACCCAACAGTTTTTCTCATTCTGTCCATCTACAGAGACACCACTGCTTTGCTTTTGATTTACATAGAAGATAAATGCCGCTTTCTAGGCTTGGGCTGAGGAATGCATACGGTTTGACCCAAACCGAGCTGTATAGAAATGTCGATCGTGAAGACCCAAAGGAGATTCTCAACGGCGTTGCAGTCTCTGGACTCGTCGGGATCTTGCGTCAGCTGGGTGATCTCGCTGAGTAAGTATTTAATTCGACCCCTCAATTTGGGTGTCTACTGTTGAATGATTCTTTGAGCTAATGGTGAAGTTAGAGAAGAGAATCATCACTTTGCATGAAAGTAATTGGCTTTACTTGTTTAAGTCTTTCTATTGGTGTTCTAACGATAAATTAGGAAATCATTGTTCGAGATTATTACAAATTGCATGATCCTCCTTTGTGAGATTTTTAATTCCAAGTTTTCGAGTACGGTTTTAGCAAAAAGGAAGAAGCTTTTTTTTTTCTTTTTTTTTTTGTTCCCTTTGTCTTCTCTCTTGAATGAAATCTCTGCTGCTTCTATCAATCGTTCTTCTTAATCTTAAGCTAAGATGAATCTATAAACTCATCAATTTTAGGGTCTGCAGTCTTTTTTCATTAGCTTAATTTATGCTTCTAATAAAATAATCTTCATGTGGTGTCTCTGAAATAGAGCCTCCACAAAGTAAGATACCATTAACTAGACAAGAACTTGGTGGATTTTAAAACTTGTAACTTGTATTGGTTTAGAGTGATCTCTGGTTCAAAAGGCATAAACTTTCTTAAGGGTTGTTCTTGCTCTTGACTCAGATTTGCAGCTGAGATATTTCACGGCATACAGGAAGAAGTTATGGCTACAGCTTCAAGAAGCAATCAGTTAAAGATCAGATTGCAGCATATCGAAGCTACAGTGCCTCCACTAGAAAAGGCAATGCTTGCACAAACAACTCATATTCATTTTGCTTACACAGGAGGTATTTTGTCTTCTTCTCTCTTGTCAATCTTCTAATTGTCTTGACCCAAGGTGTCTGATTCCTGTTAGATTTCAATTTTAGTGAATAAATAATGTCATCTGGTAAGTTCATGGTAGGCCCAGTTCACTTGCCTTTTCACTTACCCTTATACTAGATAACTCTGGAGAAGGCTGGTTTAGAATCTGGAATGATTGAATTAGTTACATTTACTGCAAAACTTTTAGAATAGATAGACATGAAGTTAAAATGCCAGTACTGGCTGGTGAACCCCTCTGTATTGATATGAAATGCCTCAGTTTTTGGTTTTTATCTTGTGAATTGATCGAGTTGTATACCGTTCTCAGGTCTGGAGTGGCATCCTCGTATTCCAAATCAGCAAAATCACCTAATTTACGACGATTTGCCTCGCTTGATTATGGATCCCTATGAAGAATGCAGGGATCCCCCACGCTTGCACTTGCTTGATAAGTATGCTCCACCTTTTTAGTCCCTTTAATTTTGTGATATGTTAAAACATTTATATGTGTTATGCATGTATCATCATGTTACACTCAACCTTTTTGCTTTATTTCCTTAGATTTGATATAAATGGTCCTGGATCTTGCTTGAAGCGATACTCCGATCCTACTTATTTCAGAAGAGCATCAAGCAACCTGAGTCAAGGAAACAAGAAGTTCCAAAGCAATAACAAGAATTGTAAAATTAAGGTTTGGTTTTTCAGATTTAATTGGTGAACCATCTTCTGTAGAACTTTCTTTTACTTGACAGTTAGATTTCATTTTTCTGACATGGACAGAAGAAAAAATCTTCGTTAAGGAGTCGAGATATGGCACGTCTGGCCTCCATGGCTAACCAGAGCGCCAGGTAAAAAGGCATATTTTATTGGATAAATACTTGTTTTCTTTTCAATGTATAACTCAAAAATGGAATTTATTTCAGAAAGACAATTGCTTCATTTAGCTTCAGTGGACAAACCTCTTCTTCTCTAACAGCCTCAACCAGTGACATGGAAAAAAAATCTGATCTGCAAGATCATCATTCTCACTCTTTTGATTCCAGAAGTGGTTCAGGCTACAATGAATGCATCTCAACCGCAACCTCTTCACTGAAGACTGGAGGAAAGCCGAAAGGGGTATTCGTTTCATCCAGCTTGACACCGGGCTCTTGCACCATCGCTTCAGTCCTTTCTGAATGTGAAACCGAAGATGCACAGGATAATTTCCAGTTTAGTCCTTCCCATGGGCAAGCTGCTCGTGGCTCCTCTTGTGTTAGCTGGGATGAGAAAGCAGAGATAGTGGAACCTCTTGCTGTGCAGAAAGATGAAGCTTCGGAAATGATGGAGAAGAACTCTGTTGTGGATGCACTAGATGAGAAAGCAAGCTCTGGAGAAGAGACTGGTAGAGTTGATCTCCATTCTAAGAACGTTGAAAATGCAAACTCAGAATCAGAATCACAACAACATACTGGGATAGATGAGGCAAGAGAGATAAAAACCGGTTTGGAGATTATGGGAGAACCGAGGGATAGTGAACATGAGACTGAAAGCGAAGGGGACTGTTTTGTCGATGCTCTTAATATTATTGAATCAGAATCTGAAAATGATCAAGGGTTCAAAACTAGCCAAGAAGTGGCCAGCAGTCCCTGTAGTGTTACAGACGAACGGTTGGAAAAGTCAGTGTGTGAGCAAGAAGTAGAGCCGAATTCCAACACTGTCGAAGATTCTTGTAGATCAATGGATGGATTTGTGGACTGCAATTTTCGAAATGAAGAGAAATCTTGCGGTTTAGTGGAAAAGTTGTCATCTGTAAATGTATCTGATGAAATGAATCATCAAGATCCACGGGTGAGTTCAGATATAACATGTTCACCGCGCCATGATCTTTGTACAAGTAACATGTCCAGTGGAGGTGATAACATGGCATTTACATTTGTTCCTGCTCCTGAAAACGGCTCATCTACTTCATCCAACCCCTTGTATCATAGTAACCTACAGGAACATCAAAAATCAGAAGCCAAAAGTGACGTTGAAGCCGTTAAGTTATGGACTAATGGGGGTCTGTTGGGACTGAAACCATTGAAACCTCAAGTCCTGGCAGTGCCAAGTTCTTTAAGTTCAGATTGCAAGATCGATGAAAGGAAAGGTGGTTCTGCAGAAGCTGAAAAAGATAAATCAGATGATCTGTTGGAAAATTCTTCACATAGGCATCTTCTGAACAATTCAAGCTTAGCAACTCCAGGAACCCAAAATCTGGTTGGTTCAGATGGAAAAGCCATGATTGTTGCAGACCAGAGAGAGTGCCATGAGACTTCTTCCGGAGTCTTTGGACTCAGCCACAAGTTACTCACTAATGGTTTCCGCAAAAGAGATTCATTTCCCTATGATAGACAGACCGTACCAGCAACCATTCCAGAGAACGATGAAGTGACGACAGAGAAGAGCAGGTTTTGTGACCAAGACATTACTGAGAAAACCTTGATGGACCCCTTTAGAGACGAAGCTCCTATTGATTGGTTTACTTCGTCCCCGCCTCTTCAACACATGAAAATATCTCTCAATCCTGTTGACACCCTTCAGGCTTCCAGGCTGAAGCTGAAATGTTCAGATGGGCACAACAACAACAACAACGATACATTTTCTTCCTTTCAGCTGCTTCCAGAGACTGCTACTTCCTTTCCTGATTCTTGTTCAGACGATGACACTTTTTGTAGATCCTCTCCTGACATGTCTGATACTGATTATCTCGGCGATAATCACTCCTTGTCAAATTCTGAGCAGTGGGAAGAATCCAGTGACAGCAATGAGAGAAAAGAGCAAGAGCTATATGATTCTTTCCATGAAGGTAGGCATGTCGATAACAACGGTGAACCTTCCTCTGTAGAGATTGAATCAGAAAGAAGTGGTTGTGTGGCCGTAGACCTCTCATACCTTCAGAATCCCGCTGAGCCTTCACCACCGCCATTTCCACCTGTGCAATGGATGGTTTCTAAGACACCCTCAGAGAAAGTTGATGAGAAAACACAGTCGTTACAACTACAAGACGCTCTCAGGTTCGCCTTTGAGAAGCATATTTCGTTGTCTCCAGTCAATAAAGAACTGCCTAACATTGTGACTTCTGCTCCTAAACCAGAGATTAAGGTACGGTGAAGTTTTCTTCTCTTTTCTTCCTATTTTAGGTATTGTGTGGGTCAGTTCCATATTCATGGAATCGTTTTCGATATAGTTCAAATTATAAATGTTATTAACAAGCATATATTCTCATAGGTCCATCTGAAGAATAATGTCAGGCAGGAAAAACAGAAGACTGCCAACGAAAAAGAGACTGAAGCTGGAGACTTCTTGCAACAAATCAGAACACAAGTGAGTGCAGAGGATTTTTTGATTCTTGATGCATTTAAATACTCTTTGGCTACATTCTTGATTTCTTACAAAATTGTAAAACAGCAATTCAACCTGAAACCTGTGGTTATGACAACGACGTTATCTGCTGCTGCAACAACTGACCCTACAATAAACACTAAGATCAGCGCCATTTTGGAGAAAGCAAACTCAATACGCCAGGTTCATCCTCAATTCATCTTATATTATCTAAAGAAAATATGTTCTTTGTTTCAGAATCTAACTTCTTTTTTGTCTCAACTCCAACATAGTATTATCTATCACTCACTCGCTCTTTCTCGTTTCCTTTTTAGGCTGTAGCTAGCAACGATGGGGATGAAAGCGATACATGGAGTGATACGTAAGAAAAAACTTTTAGATCAAAGATTCAGATTCTTCTCTATAAACTACAGATGTAGCTTGTAGAGAGATCAGCTAGAAAAAGGGGTTAAGCGTTTTGCAAGCATTTTTTTTTGTTGTATCTCAGTGTCATGCGTGTATTGTGTAGATACGAAGTTTTTGTCGTACATGATCTGTATCTTCAAGAAATAAAAATAAAAAGATAAAGCTGTTATGCTCATTCCTACTGTGGAAAACATTTGATTCTAAAACCCATCAATCACAAATCACTTTAAAATTTGGTTTTAAGTGAATAGAAAAGGAGTTTTTCAAGAGAAAAATGTCCATGCATGTAGTGAAGTGAAGTGAGAAAAATTGGAATTTGATATTAACATCAAAGCAAAAGAAGGCAATAGCAACGTCGAATGACATAAAACAAATTAACGAATAACGAATAGTGATGATGACACCACAGCTTCTTCTCCTCAAACCAGAAAATAAAGCACATAGAAGTTTTACCTACTATATTTCTGTGTGTGGATAAGTTCCATATTCCAAGAATCGTTTTCGATATGTTTCCAATTACGAATAAATAGAAGCATATGTTCTCATAGGTCCATTCAAAGAATATTGTCAGGGAGGCTAAACAAAGTTCCAATGAAAAGAAGACCAAAACTGGAAATTTCTTGCATCAAATCCGAACATAAGTCGGTGTAATCAAATTCTCTTTATGAAAACATATTTGGATTCTTGATGTTGTTATATCATCTTTTTATTACATTCCTGCTTTCTTTCATAGCATTAACATCAATTCAACCTGAGACACTTAGTTGCCACAAACACGACACTACCATGCATAAACACTAAAAAGATATTAAGATCATCTCGATTTTTTAGAGAATTGCAAACTCTATACGTAATTAGGTCCTTTCTTTTCCTAATACTATCGAAATTAAATCAAATATTTTGCTTAAGATTCCAATTCTTCTCTCTAAATTACTCATGCACGACAGCCGTTGCTTGCGGAGAGACATCCTAAAAAAGGGTTTAATCTTGTTTTGTTTTGCAAGCATTTTCTATTGTATCGAATCTCATGTGTGTATTGTGTACTTTATAAGTAGATTTTGTCGTACGTGATATATATCTGCAAGAAATGAAAATATAAAAATATTTGTTGTTATGCTTAATTAATTCTTCACGAAGGTTGACGTAAATCAATAACTATAAGTAGTGGAAACTATGTGTTTTTGTTTATAAAAACATGTTTCTTTATTCTATCTCTGAACTACACGGAAGAAGATCAGTTTTGTGTCAGCTATGCTATTGATTCTGTACAGCAATCGCAATCAAAAAGTTGAAGGAGAAAGTAGAACAAACTGTTTTAAAAAAAAAAAAAAACAAGTAAATTAAGAAGTGGTTTTGTTAGAAAAAAAACTTTAAAGAAACGTTAAAAAGTGAGTTGGCAAGTAGAAGAGACTTCGAAGAAGATAAGGTCTTTCGAAAACCCTTGAGCCGTGAAGTTCGCTTATGTTGAGTGATATTTAATTGTTTCTTATCTCTGCCACGTGAATCGAAAGATTTAATAATAGAGATTATGTTCTTGTGTGTACTGTATGATCTTTTTACTAGTTAAACAATCTATCAACAAATGTTAATGCCTGTCTCGCATTTAATTAAGGTTAGAAATTTGCTTGTGGACATGTGAAAGGAACTAGCTAGTAGTTGTTTTGGAAACAGTATACACTTATTTCATCTGGTGTTGTTTCTTGGACTATACAAGTATGGGTGACAACATTATAATCTCTACTGGATGATAGAACTATACAACATAATTGTGTCTACACCTTTTTGTTGTTGTTGAAAGTGCCCATTAATGATTGATCAAGAAATTAGTATCTTACATTAGGTCTTCGCTGCAATCCCATGACAAAGCAGCTCACCAAGGTTTTCAAAGAAAATTATCATATGAAAGGAATAGCCTTGCAAAAAAAAAAAACTAAACAGTACTTAGTGAAATTACAATAGTGTACCATTTTTTCCTCGAATTTGAAAAATAGTTTTAGATTTTCTTAAATGACGATTCCATCTGTTTGAAAATGTAAACGTCAATACGTCAAACGTAGTTATAATATAAATTTTCAATAATGACAATTCTGTTCTTTTGTAATTAAAATAACCTTCTTTTTTTGTGCGAAAGTGATTAAAATAAGCTAAAAAATGATTGTCTACAGAAAAACTCTGGACATCATAATTTGAAAGTATTTATCACTAGAAAAGTGAGTTTTAGTGTGGCCTGATTTTATTTGAACGCCGAAATATTTTTGAAATGCATCACACGAACATTCCATAAGTTAAATTCATTTACTTGATCTTTGTTATGCAACACTCTGTTTTCCCCATTGAATATAAATAAATTATAAACATTCCCACAAATCAAGTTATAGACATAATTAATTAGTATTTTCAACTACATCTGTTTTCAGTTTTCACTACTAATTGACAACCTATCGGCTGACCTTTTGATCGTAATTCGTATCGTAACCTAAGCACCCCAAAAATTATCTATCTTTCTTAGCTAGTCTGATTTACGTTAACCAGACGTATTATATATGGCATATAGATGTATTATATTCAAAATTACGTCTAAAATCCAACAACGTAATTCAAGTGTAAAGGTACGGTGGATTCAGCTCTAGCTAGGGCGAAAAAGCGTAAAACTTGGTATAGTATTGGGTTGGACTCCATCACTGCATGTGAACCATTTCGTCATTAATTTGTACATCGGCTTATATGATTTCTTTTTCGTGAGACTGCGAAAAATTATTTGTCAAGAAACTTACCCATCCCCAAATATAGTCGGACACTTCAACGAAATTAATAAATTCAGTATAAATAATAATAAAAATATAGCAAGTGTTTTAAACTTTTTGGGCAAGTCTTTGTCAGTTAAATTTTATTTTCATCCAAGGTATCAATTCTCAACTGCAAAGCAAACTCTCAATTCTTTTTGCAGCAATTGTATTTATATCAGCATATAACGTTCTACGAAATCGAAAATACAACCTTTGGTCTTTGGACTGTATTCATTTGTTCAAAAGTAAAATTAAATAATTCTCCTCAATTTGTTCCTCTTTTTTCCTTTACTTTTAAACTCTAAATCGAAAATAAAGATTTCCAATGCATGCACCCTCAAGGAAAAAGTGTACCTTTTCCCACAATTAAACTAAACACGTCCAAAGTTCATTTTACTAATTCATTCCACTTTATCTAGCTAACAATAATTAAACAGAATTAATTGTATTGGGTGTCTCTTTTAAACTGTGGAATATGGAGCCATTAGTATTGAAAGTTGGTACTCTTGGAAAGAAACTTCATATTAATATCAAACATGTTCTCCTCATTAAACCCAATGAACGTTAAAGATTATAAAACCAAATTACATTATATGCTCGACCATGGGAACAAACTAAATTCCATTAAATACTCTACTTATTTTAAAATACGGCTAGTTCGAGCATAATCGGACAAGTTGGGATAGAAATGGATAATTTATTATTTTGTTCTGTATAAGATCAGTAAAGTATGAGTCAATTATCTCTATGACATTAAAGAGAAAAGAAAACTAATAATTTCCATTCTTTATTCGTTTAATTAATTTTAAATGGCTTTATTAAAGAAAGGATTAAAGAACAAAACCCATACAAAAGATTTTGCTTTGCTTTAAAAAGAGAGCTTTTTTTATAAAGTGAAATTTTTGAACCCAAAAGAAGCACACATTGAAAAGTGTAAGAGTTGAAAGGAGAAAAAAAAAAGGGCAACCAACAAAAGTTAGTCACCAAATCCACTGAAACCCTAAAGAAAGAAGGAAAAATATGGCCTAAGAAAAAAAGATAATCCACCTTTACAAGTTACAACTAAATTACATGTGTCTATATATACATACGCTGCGTATCTATATAGTCTTCATCTATGACTAAACTTCCTTTCTTTTTATAATGCATATTTATCTAGGAAATCAAGCACGCAATGTAATATGTATAAGTACCTTCATATTGAACATGCGATCACAATTCTAAAATGAAAAACCAAAAATCGTATAATAGTTGTATAGGCGTACAATACAATTTTTCTTGCCAAATTATAAACAAATTAAACTGTAGGTCAGTTTGTCTTGTTATTTTCGATATGGCTATAAACTTAAATCCAATCACCCGAAGAGGAATAGGAATAGTACACTTGTTTAAGAAATTAGAATTATCTTTATATGAATACTTTGCAAAAATGCTTCAATGGATGAAATTGCTCTTCTGCATTTATATATAGCCACATTTATATTCTCTTTTTGTATATGTCTTTTTAATTTTTATTTAATTGATATTTAACTAAAAAGTCGATCTCTTTTAAAAGTACTTAAAAGCTGTTCTTTTGCGACTCTGTAGTATAAAGGTTCCAATGAGAAAACATAGAGTATAGTATAAAAAGCACGAATTTGAGAAGAAAAGAGAAACATGAACATCGATTAGTGCTTTCCTTTTTCTTTTTCTTTTACTCTTCTTTTTTTCTTTCTCCCTTTCTCTCATCTGTAACACTTTCTTTAGCGTTTTATAACGTACGTGAATTATGTCAATTGAAATAAATAATTTATAAAACATGCTCTGCTCAACTTTAATTTATTTTACGAGGCAATATATCTACTCAACCATTTTGTATATTCATTGATAGAAAACGAAAAAGATTGCACACATTATTAGTCCAATTTTTACACTATCCATCCATTACTGATCAGAAGGGATACAGGTGATAGTTATTTCTGAGGTGAATTCAATATTCTCTACAAGATTACGCTTTAAAAGGAATAGTATTTTGAAAAAAAAAAAAAAAAAAGGAATAGTATAACAGAAGAAAATGGAAGGATGACCGGGAACACACCTGGATAGAGGGGCCTACAAGATGATGTGTGCCTTTAAATTGAAAGCTGATCTCTATTTAGGCTTATTCATCGATCGATCTCTTCTCCTTCTCTACGCAACACCATAAACGCTCTCTCTTCGGTGGCTTTGTCCAAATCCAAATCCTTTTCACTCAAATAACATTCAGTGAAATATAATGATGTAACGTTATATCTACAACCATATAATTCGAAATGGATCACTTTTTTATTATTATATAATTTCATATTGTCTTATGTAATATAATCAAGAGTCAAATCTTTACATTTCTAAACAGAGTCTCTAAAAATTAAGATAACAAAGATACATGAAAAAGTACAAACATTTTTAGGTTTATATATAGTTGTGATTGTCCTGTTATTTATGAGATTTGAAGAAAAAATAACATTGTGTCATTATTAAAACCTTACATTTTAATCTCATATTGAAGATCTGCGGTCAAACAACTGGGGTCGAGGTACCCTGCGTAAGAAATAATCTATATGGAGATTAATTAGGGTTCGAATGGGTGATATTTGTTTTGTTTTTTGTGGAACAACCTTAATTCAGAAAATATAAGAAGAATGCCCTTAAACGTATTTGACGTTTTAAACTCTTTTTTCTTGTGCAAATGAAGTTTTGCACCCGGCCTCCCCTCCAAATCCTTGTTGGCACACATGCACAAACTTCATCTTTTTAAAAAACTAAAATGTAATAAATATTGTACGATTTAGTTTAAACAGTCAAAACCATTTTATTAAAAGAAAACCCCCATTTGGATAGCTTGTGAGTTATTATACTATTCTTAGGCTTTATTCAGTTACGGTTCTGTTTATTATTCTAATTTCTAACTATCTACACTTGTTATACTCTATGTTGGAAACAAAAATAAAAACGGAAACATGAAACCAAAATATTTTCGAGATGGAAACATCTATTTTGAAAAAATTAAAATTGGAAACGTTTTCCCGTTTACAATCTGAAATTTTAAGGAAACATAGAAATATGAGTTTCCCCAAATTTCCGAGAATAGTTATTTTAAAAACATTTTTGAAACAAAATACGTACCATGCAACCTATGTTATACTTGTTTCAAGCTTTAACTTGTTTGATGCCAAAAAAGGTACTCATTCTCTTTCATATTAAATATTTTTTTTTTTTTTTGGCTGCAGCCTCTATACCTATAACGATTCAGTAATCCAAATCGGTGGTGAAAAGCTTACATAGTATACATCATGAAGGAGATCTCAGGCACTCCGTGTTAGCTTGTTTGCCTTCTTGTTTTTTGTCCTTGGAATGTGAGCAATAGAAAATGACGAGAACAGCTTTCTGCACTTTGTGACTTCCTCCAATAGGATTGAGAATGCCGGCCACTCCTCAGGTGTAGACACCATCTTCACCAAATCCGAACAGTTCGTCTCAAATCTCATTACTCGTTTCGTCTGTACCAACATGCTCTGCATAGCCCATACCAATGCTTCTAGTTCCGTTTGTAGGGGTGTTAATCCCCTCTTTAGATTACTGACCCCCATTAATCGCTCCTTGGTATGTGTGTTGTAGTAATACCATCCCATTCCTGCCCGACAAGTAGTCTCTTTCCATGACCTATCGATTTGACATATTTCACCCCACCCTGTCATTTGGTAGGAATTCCGTGTGTCAAGCCGCCTTTCCTCCAAATCTTCTCGATTTTGAGCTGTTTCCCAAGCTATTGCTTATGCTTCTGCTAACGTAATAAGAACTCGGGGATCGCGATCCAAATAAGAAAAAAGTTTATCATTCCTAGCTTTCCAAATATACCACATCAACCATGGAAACATTATCATCTTGTCACGGCAAATGCCAAAATAAATGAGCTACATTGGTAAATAATGCAGTATCCGGGAACCTATGTGGTGGTGTCGGTATTGGTGACAATGCCCACACATGAATGGCTGGTGGACATTCAAATATGGCATGATTAATAGATTCTTCCGCCAAGCCACATCTTGTACAGATAGGGTCTACTGGAATTCCTCGATTGTGTAATCTTGCATTTACCGACATGCAGCCAGTTATAACCTGCCATATGAAATGGTTGATCTTTGGCGGGCATTGAACTTTCCAGACATACGCTTGAAGCCTCCGAACGTCGGGGCCAAACCGTGGCAGATTTTCCCCCGACTCTGGGAACTCTTGCGTCGTCTTATATCCTGATTTGACCGTGTAGCGTCCATTTTTGATGAAATGCCATCCTAATGAATCTTGTCTTTGAAATTCCGTAGTTGTAATCCCATGAATAAGGGTCACATCCGTACTAACGAACAATTGTTGTAATAGTGGAAGATTCCACGTTGAAGTTATCGGGTCAATTAACTCACTCACCCGAAGGTAAGGATAATAATTAAATCCGCTATAGATAGCTGGCCTCGGGTGAGAATCTGGAATCCACGGATCATTCCAAACAGAGATAGAAAGACCGGATCCAACTCTTTTAATGAGCCCTTTGTTAACCAAAGGCCGAGCTGAAACTATACTCCTCCATCCATATGACGGGGAGTATGAGCGAATAGGATCCAAAGGACTACCGTTCCGAAAGTACCGTCCTTTGAAGACTTTTGCAAAAAGAGAATGTGGGGTATCAATTAGCCGCCACAGCTGTTTTGCCAGTAATGCCGAATTGAAATCCTCTATATATCGGAATCCTAGTCCCCTGTCCGTCTTATGGCGACAGAGTTTTTTCCAAGCTAACCAGTGCATTCCCCGAGATTGCCCATTATAGTTTCAGCTCGGCCTTTGGTTAACAAAGGGCTCATTAAAAGAGTTGGATCCGGTCTTTCTATCTCTGTTTGGAATGATCCGTGGATTCCAGATTCTCGCCCGAGGCCAGCTATCTATAGCGGATTTAATTATTATCCTTACCTTCGGGTGAGTGAGTTAATTGACCCGATAACTTCAACGTGGAATCTTCCACTATTACAACAATTGTTCGTTAGTACGGATGTGACCCTTATTCATGGGATTACAACTACGGAATTTCAAAGACAAGATTCATTAGGATGGCATTTCATCAAAAATGGAGGCTACACGGTCAAATCGGGATATAAGACGACGCAAGAGTTCCCAGAGTCGGGGGAAAATCTGCCACGGTTTGGCCCCGACATTCGGAGGCTTCAAGCGTATGTCTGGAAAGTTCAATGCCCGCCAAAGATCAACCATTTCATATGGCAGGTTATAATTGGTTGCATGTCGGTAAATGCAAGATTACACAATCGAGGAATTCCAGTAGACCCTATATGTACAAGATGTGGCTTGGCGGAAGAATCTATTAATCATGCCATATTTCAATACTTGAATACTATTGGAATACTATTGGGTAGTGATGATTGAAAAGTAGTTGGTTTTAAAAACCAATTCATTAATAACTTAACATTAAATATTTCTTAATTTATGTAAAAAACTTACAACATCAAATATTGTGGAACAGAGGGAATAGTTATTAAATAGTAATAAATCTTGATAAAAGATTTAAAGTCTAGTATTTCTTTTATTTATTTAAGTTAAACAGTTTTATTCCAGAAAACTTTTTATAAAAATATACGGAAGGAGTTTGGAGACTGTACTGTGTACACAGTATTGGAGAAAAAATAAAAAAGAATACAGACATTATGTCAGCTGAAATGGATCGATAATTTGATTTCTTTGAATGCAGTAAACAATAAATGCGCGTAACATATTCTTTCATATAGTGTATATATATTCTCCCTAATAACACTATTGCTTTTCTCTCCTTTCCTACGATAAAGATATATAATAATAATAACGTTTTCAAAAATCTTTATATAAAAAACAAAAAAGCATTGAAATCTTCTTCCTATAAACGTCTCTTCTCTCTATCATCACTGCAAGAAACTTAATCACAACTCTCCTTTTCTCTCTCTCTCTATCTCTCCTTTTCTCTCTTCTCGTTTTAATGGCGACTCAAGATTCTCAAGGGATTAAACTCTTTGGCAAAACCATAACATTCAACGCCAACATCACACAGACGATTAAAAAAGAAGAAGAACACCAACAGCCAGAGCTGCAAACAACAGCAGCCGTTAAATCATCGTCGGATCTGACGGCGGAGAAGCGTCCAGACAAGATCATAGCATGTCCGAGATGCAAGAGCATGGAGACTAAGTTCTGTTACTTCAATAATTACAACGTTAATCAACCAAGACACTTCTGCAAAGGCTGTCAGCGTTACTGGACAGCCGGTGGAGCTCTCCGGAATGTTCCTATCGGTGCCGGTCGCCGGAAATCAAAACCTCCGGGGCGTGTCGGTGGATTCGCCGAGTTGCTTGGGGCTGCGACTGGAGCCGTCGATCAGGTCGACCTTGACGCTTTGCTGGTGGAAGAGTGGCGAGCGGCTGCGTCTCACGCTGGTTTCCGGCATGATTTTCCGGTGAAGAGACTCCGATGCTACACCGACGGTCAATCTTGTTAATTATTTTTAAAATTTAATTGTTATTTGTTTTGTTTCGGGTTTGGGTTTGGGTGGTTTTTCTATTTAACCCGTTAAGAAGAACGTGGTTAAAATTCGCTTTGCTTTTGTGCTTACTGGATACGTACAGGCTAGCAACAAAAAAGTTAACTAGTTAATTAATTTAATTAGGAGGTTTTAAAATATTTGCTTCTCTACTAAACAGCTGTCGCTTTTTAATATTTCTCGTTGAATTTTTGTTTGTAAATTGAAGCTCATGGGATTTTTCTTCTAAAAAGAAAGACGGTGTCGTTGACCATTAATTATCCCTTAAACTATTTATTTCGAGATCTGTATAGTATAGTACTATAATTAATGTCGATTAGATTAGCTAGTGGATACTATTATAGCTCAATCTCACTAACCAATCTGTAGCTTAATTTGTAGGAGTATGTCATCGTTTAAGTGTACGTAAGTTGATTAAATATTATGGACGTTAAGTCTGGTTAACTTTTGATCACGAAACCTCATTCAATTGGGCATTAAAGTTTTCACTTTTGAGCAATAAACTGAAAATCAAGTCGGAGACCTACTACAAAAGTAGAATGAGATTATAGATGCGACTAAAGAATTAGAAAAAAAAAAAACTTCATTCGAAATGTTGTCTTGCCCGTAAGACCACTAAACAATTTTTTTTTTTTTTTTTCAAAGGGTAAATACATTATACATTCACAATTCCAAATATAAATTTTAGAATAGGGAAAACCACATTAATTTAGATCTTAACGAAAACCCTAATCCATCAAATTATATACCAAGATATACATTTATGGGTTATAATAGCATGTCACGCATTTTAGTGTTAGCAAAAAAAAGTCATTTTACAGGCTAAGAATGATAAAGGCAAACAGAAAATGTCTAATTAATTAATGATGAAAGACGAATTTTAAATCGACCCCAAGTAAACGGCAAAGAACCTACGACTAACCGTCCCAAGGTAACGAGAAAATTTCTTTAACAAAAAAAAAAAAAAGTAACGAGAAATTTACGTGTAAAACCTCTCATAATTAAGTAGTAACTCGCGACTCCACAACCAAACTGTTCAACAATGAGTATCACAATTCGAAGAGAAACTTGACACATGCGAGATTTAAGAATTTAATTTCATAATTTACGAGACACTAATTTAAAGTAGAATCACGAAGCTAACGAGAAAAGCTACAGTGTCTATTTAAGCACATAAAAAGACTATGACAGAAGAGACAACAAAATCAAGACTTGTGTGCAAGTCATGTCCTGTTTTGGGAAAATAAACGGTGGGTCCTGTGAATTGAGTTCTGGGTTGGTCAGATTTTGTAAATGCAAAGAGGACAAAATGATCATATGAAATTTGAAAGAGTTGAAAAGGAGAGGTTTTGGAAAAAAAGAGAACACAAAGTTTGACTTGTGAGGTTAATAAGAGAAGGAAACTTCAACAACCAGAAGAAAACAAATCCTACAACTTTAAGCACTAAAAAAAAAAAACAAAGGTCAAATAGTAACATAAGCGAAATGGCAACAATCCAGACAGTTTACTTCATCCATTTAAAAGACAAATAGTTTCTAAAATCGAAGAAAAGAGAAATAAAGAGAGATAGACTGAGATTCAGGCGACGAACTCGGTCACTCAGGACATGATTTTGGCAGACCGGACATAAAGGCTGTCGACGACCTTGCCCATGTTTGCAATGGTGTCAAGAGTAGCAGAGTAGATAGCATCTGCCTTTGGATCTTCAAATATGATTAAGCATCCAGCTCCTTGATCCAACGTACCTGCAAATTTCTTGTCAAGGATCATCTGAGACAGCTTCTTCTCCACGTGGTCGACAGGCAACCCAATCAGCTCAGCAATGTGAGCAATCTCAACTCGCGAGAAAGGCTCGATCAGACGACACAGGTTCTGCTCAAGAAGCGTGTCATAGAGAGAAGAGAGATGCCTGTGGACAATCGGGTCATCCTCTAGCTGCGCTTTGTAGTCACGGAGCGCGTTCTCAAACAGTTTCAAGGACCTCTTTGAGTGAGCATCAGCGACTGCTTTCATGGCATCAAGATCTGGGCCAACGTACTGGAGTCCAGCCTTCGAGGAGATGATTCCTGCAACGTCATCGGCTTGGCTGACCATGATCTTGCACAGCAACATGTATTTCAAACTGAAAACAGCTCTTGGATCTCCGAGACCGTTGAAGGACTCAAAGGCTTCAAAGAAGTAGCTGTATCCGGTTTTGTAGTCCTTCTCTTCAGCGTGAAGAATCCCGCTCTGCAGATCGATGGTGCCTTGTTGTGCCGGTGGGACGTATATAGCGTTTGCAGCTGTTCTAGCTGCGGTGAGTGCAGCTTTGGCCTTGGGTAAGTTTCTCAGTGAGAAGTGAAGTTTGCTCTCAAGCAAGTCAATGTCGACAAGAAGGAGCTTATCATCTAATCTCCTAACCTCTTTCACCAAAGCACTCAACAGCGCCAAAGCTTCAACATACTCCTTGTTCTCCATCAAAAGAGCAGCTAACCTAGCCTCCACTCGCTGCCTGAGGAAAGTACGCTTCTCAGCACGGGTCCATTCCACCATCTCTTTGCAGAGAGTGATCTGGAGATCAGTCGTTCCGGGTATCTTTGCCACGGCATCGATGATTCCTCTGACGATTTTGGCGGTTTTGGCCTTGGGGATTAGTGAAAAGAAAGGTCTCAGTTTGGTTAACAGTCTCCGGAGATCCTCGCCTCTCTTCTCTTCAGTGAGACGATCACAGAGGTTAGTGATCGCTTGCTCCTTGACCCGCACAGCCTCTGGAGATGAAGAAGGGTCCTCTATAACCTGGTACAGGATCGAAATAGCCTCCGTGCTGTTGGCTTCTTGAGCCAGGGAAAGCGTCTCTGTCGTAGCCGGATACGAAACCATTGTGGGTTTTGTGCAAACTCAAATCCCTGCAACGTAAAGAGTCATAGATGTGTTTATGCAATCTTTTAAATATTTATACTTGCAGACTTATTCCTACTCTATACGTTGACAACACTAAGTAACTTAATCTCTTGTTCATCCAATAACAGGATTGTCATATAAATCAAGAACAAAGCATCAAAGAGACTTGGAGATCCATCAAAGGCAAGCTAAAACGAGGCTAAAGGAACACAATTTCAATTGCCAAGCACATGAAACTATAAATAATTTACGAAATAAGATGAAGATTCATCGACTAGTTACTAAACTATGCAGTTCGAATTCTTCGATTCATCTACTTTTAAGATCCGTTAAATTCTCTACCAGTTTTGGTAGCTTCGTGCTGATAAGTGTAAGATGTTAGGGTTAGAACATCTTCGAGCTAATCCACCAATCGGATTTTCTTCACTAAATCGAACAAAGCTAAAACCCTAGAAACTATGCGTAGAGGGAACCGGATTTGGTTAAAAAACTGAAACAAATGGAATAAATAAACCCAGAATCAATTAGATCTGATAAGAAAATTGAGAAGAACGAAGAACTTACCGATGAATCGGAAGAAAGCGTCGTCTGTGTGATTGGTGGGTAGCTTCGAACGACGACGGTAGAGAAAAGAGAAGTCGAGATTCTGTCTTGAAAGGGAAGATATACAGTTTTTTCGTAGTTTTCAAAATTTACAAAGGGTATATTTGTCATTGTTCATTTTTGGACACTGAAATCAGGGATTAGAGAACGCTGAAATTCGGCGTCTGGAAAAATCGAGCGTTTTTTATGCCGAGTTTGAAACCGACGCGGCAACGCCAGACGCTGCAAAAGATCCGCGTTTTCTACCAATCAATTGTCCCAGTCACTGATTTGCGTTTTCTTAAAACTCCAAAAGTCGTGCAAACGCATGTCGTGAAAACGCACGGCATGGATGCGGTTGTGTTTGTGATTCAGGCCTAGTGGCCCAGGCTAAAAGCCCTATGAATGTTATTTGTTTTTGAGTTGATAATTCACATGCAAAGCTGCCAAAAAAAAAAAAAAAAAATTCACATGCAACCTTTTTTTTTTTTTTTGGTAAAATTTTTCACATGCAACTTGTTTTCAATACGTCCCTATGAATTTTATTTGTTTGGAGTTGTTTCTTACGTGGCGTCCATTTTTAAGGTAATCAAATCATTCTTAAAGCAAGAACTCCCAAAAATATAAACAAAAACCCCAAAAAAAAGTTGGAGCACAAACATAACATAAAAAGAAAAAAAAGCATCGTTAGTTAAGTAAACTCAGAAGACAACATACAAATATAAATGTTTTATATGTAAAAAAGGAGATTTTCTTTAAAAAAGGTTAAAATGTGGAGATATCGATCGATGCATATGGGAATATATATATTAAGAAGCTTAGAAGGTGACGTCAGGGACCATTCCAAGCTCGTTGAAAACTTGAGGACAATCAGCGAGAGGAGTCTTCCTCATGAACCCAAGTGGGTTAATGGTTCGAGTCTCGTTTGAGACAATGCCATCATTAGCCGTGAGACTGATCCTGGCTGCGTTTCTTAGGAACTCTTGGTTGTTCACTTCGCCACACTCTGCGTCCGGTGACTGGACGAGGACGATCTCGCACACTTCCTCTTCGTGGTCTCCCATAACTTCCATCTGGTAGTTTCCGGATTTGTCGGTCACAGCATCTTTGGTCAGTGTCACTGTCTGGTTCTCACGACCCTTGCACTCAAGCTTTACCTTTGCTCCTGAAATACATACAACGACGAAGTAAGTTTCTTATTAATCTTATAGATCTAAGACATGTGAATAACAAGGGTCGTGTGACTCGTGACGTTTAAAGACGCTATGTCGTTTCAAACATTGTAGTATATATATACTAACATGGGTTTTTTCTTATAGCGTCTAATAATTAATTGAGAAAAGAAATATAATTCTAGAAAATGAAAAAATGTAGTATATTATAAGAGTTTATTATTATATATTGCAAAAACGCAAAATCACGATATAATTTGTATGAAAATGAAAAGTAGATCAAAAATACAAAACTGTGATTTGGTTTTTTTTTTGTATGTACTATTATTTCCTTACTATATAAAATTATTAACAAATTCTGAGTAAAACAACTTGAACTTATTTTCGTGTTTTTTTCTTACTTCTTTTATTTTTTGTTCAACTTGTTTTTCTTACGTCATAATATGAACATTGAACTAAGCCAAAATGGGATTTGTATAACCAGTAAATGTTCATCATATTGATTGCATGTAGGGATGACATATTTCACAAACAGTATATGCATAGAATAGTTTATTAATAGAGAATGTAATGTCCTTAATTTATTACCTTCGAGGAATTTGCTGAGGCGGGTAAAGAATTGGACACGGCAGGTGTCGCAGTAGACGGAGCCCTTAATGTGGAAGCGGTCGAAGTCGTCGGCATCAGCCGCGGCGAAATGAATGAGTGTGGTGAAACATAGGGCAGAGGCAAGGAAGACGATGAAGAATTTGGCCATTATTAATTATGCCTTGATCCTTTTTCTTGTGTTTTTTACTTGGGTCTTCTCGATCCTTGTTTTTTTTTGGTGGTTTATTTGTAAATTTAGTTTTGGGTGAATAAATAGTAAGCTTTGGTTGACAGGAGACGCTATGATGGATCCAACGAAATTTCTCCTTTTATAGAGAACAAATAGACAAAACAACAAAAACATGTGATTTCATATCTATTTTTGGAAGTGCTTGTTTATTTTTGGTGTTTGTGCTCTTGAGTTTTGTACGGTTCTGTATTCTTTGAACCCGATCTTTTCTCATTGCCATCTATTATTTTCTGTTCATAATTTATTCTTATGTAGTTGAGTCTAGTTTTATGGTTAATGGATTCAACTTACTGTATGTCTTTTTTTATGTATATAAAATTCAGTTAACCAAATATGTAGTTGAGTCTAGTTGTTTGCCATATATGCAGTTGGGAGTTGGACGAGAATTATCTTGACAAATTTGAGCAGTACAACAAGCTGGGGTAGCTCAGTTGGTTAGAGCGTGTGGCTGTTAACCACAAGGTCGGAGGTTCGACCCCTCCCTCTAGCGACTCTTATTTTTTACCAATAAATTGAGCTCCGCATTATTATTATAATATTGATGATTTTCTCCTTCTTCATGCCGGCCATTTGAGCTCGTCGCCGTGGTGGATACAGCCGGATTCTTCAAGCGATTCGATTGTAGATTAATCCGTGAGATTTATGGTTTTTTCACTTCTAGTTGCTTTCCTATTACTAGATATCTTTACAAGCATTCGGTAAACCTCGATTATTGATTTGAATCTCGTCATGTTTGGTCGAATTTTGGCGACTGTATAGTTGCAATCTACATGTTTCGTTTCCAGCGATAGAATTGATGAATACATAGTTTTGTTTCTAATGAATTGCATTCAATTTTTGTGGTGCAGACTTAAGACAAAATTTGACAAGGTTATGTGAAGGTGGAGAGCTATTAGACAAAGAGTATTTGGGAATAGATGGACTGAGATAGCCAAAGTGGTTACAGGCAGGTAGAACCAAAGCTCCATCAAGCTCTAATAATGCGTAAAGTTATCATCATTACAAGGATTAAAGTGACTAATTTATGTTATGTCCTTTGTGTGTTTGTAGAACGGATAATGCAGTGAAGAACAGGTTTACAACACTTTGTAAGAAGAGAGCCAAGCATGAAGCTTTGGCTAAAGAGAACAACTCAAACAGCAATAGGATTATGTTCTTTGACGGTATTAGTACACCGAGAAACGCAGAGAATGAAATGGTAAGATTACAGGGAAACATTGGTTATATTTCAATGGAATAGTGATTTTTGCATTGTGTGATGAGGATTGAGGATAGGTTCAACTTGTTCCAGAGTTTCAATTAGCCCTGGGCATTCGGATTTTCGGTCCGGTTCGGTCCGGTTATTTCGGTTTTCGGTTATTTCGGATTTAGCAATATTAAAACCGTTCGTTTTTTTTAACTTTCGGTTCGGTTTCGGATCGGTTCGGTTATTAAAGTTGAAAACCGAGAAAAACCAAAATATTTCAGATATTGTCTAAAACAACAAAGTTTCAGTTCCAAAAGTAAATTATCCAAACAAGAATTCAATGTAAATACTTAAATCCTCAAGTTAAGTTATACAACCAAAGCAAAAGCAAGTAAGAGTATAGTACTAGAGTTGTTTAATCAAACTAGGAACCTAGAAGTTCCAACTGAAAAGTGCAAAAGAAAGTGAAACTTCAAGAAGAAAGACTTCAAGTGAGGAAGGAGGACACGACCAATGAGCAATCTGTTACAACAAAATTTCAGACCAAAGTTACAATAAAAACAGACAAAACTATAAAGAATGAAGACTGATTCGACACAAAAGATTACCTTAGTGAAATAACGAGACTCCGAGTCCGAGTGTAAGAGACCATCATCATATCAGACATTAAACTCTGAAAACAGAATGAAATAATATATCAATAGAAATTTAAACCTAAGAAGTTCAAACCAATGTTGAATACTTGAATTTCTCTTAATATTTTAAAAGTTAGAGAGTAGAGTACCATTTTGAAGTTCATCTTGCAACTCAATAAAGGACATCATCTGCTGCGTAGTAACTTCTCGACCATTTCCATCGAACTTGATTTCACACTTGAGCCACTGATCTGTACACATCAAGACTTCGATCATGTGATGGGTCAAACAACTTCTACTTGGCTCTAAGACACGTCCACTAGTGCTGAATGCAGACTCGGATGCCACAGAAGACACTTGCATTGCAAGTACGTCCCTTGCAATCTCTGATAAAACTGGAAACTTTAAGCTATTCCGCTTCCACCAATCAAGAACGTCATATTCTGTTCCCAGCATAATCTTTGGAGTTTCAATATTTTCTTTCAAATACAGCTCCAACTCATTGCTTGTATCCTGAAATCCTGTTTCATTAACCATTGCTTGGTAAACAAAATCCATTCTCTCATACCCAGGATCTATATTTAAATCCACAGTTTCTAAGTCATCAGCTTGCGCATGTTCTTGTGACCCATGCGACTGACTTGGTGTATTCATAGCTCTATTCACTGCAATCCTATTACTGTACTCACTAAACAAGTTCTCCATAACAGTCTTCACAGATTTTGCAATATCCTTGCTTTGAATAGTATCTTTACCGTAAAGACTCTCAAAACAAAGTGTTGCAAACTTCATTTTATTCCTTGGGTCTAATATACTAGCTATGATCAGAAGCCTATTGATTCCCTTTAAACCTTCCGAATACTTGTCAAACTTTTCTCTCATAACAGACGCCTTTTTCCTCAACTCTTCATCATCATCAAAGCTTAACTTGACTAAATTTCTCTCCACTGTTGCTATCTCATTGTAGCACTTAAGAGCATTAAGAGTAGAAGAAGCTGAAACAACTAGAGTAGCTTGGTAGTAGATTCCCAGAAATTTGACTAACCTTTCTACTGCATCAAAGTCTTCTTTAAGTGGCGGCCCAATCCTTTTTATCCCTTCCACATTTTCTCTGAAATAAGCACCATACAGCAAATCTTCAATTTTCGTTCTTTCAAACCCAATCTTGAACTTAATAGCTCTGGTCAACATCAGATATGTTGAATTCCACCTAGTTTTGCAGTCAAGAGACAAACTACCCCTTGTTACCTTTGCGTTTTCAACACGCATATCAAAAGCCTTGACTCTATGTGGTGAAGCCCTCACATACACCACTGCATTGCGGATTGCAGCCACAGATGTAGTCACTGCACGGAAACCATCTTTGACTATTAAATTGAGGATGTGAGCACAACATCTCATGTGCATAAACTTCCCATCCAAAACCAATGCATCAGCCCCTCCTATTTCTCTGAATGCATCCATAAACTTCTCCAAAGCATTGATGTTTGCAGTAGCATTGTCAACGGTAATGGTGAAGACTTTTTCTATTCCCCAGTCAGCTAGACACTCTAGAAGAACAGTTGCTATTGTTGATCCTGTATGATCTGAAATGTGTTTGAAACCGAGATATATCTTCCTCAAGGTCCAGCTGGTATCAACAAAATGTGATGTAATCACCATGTAGCTAGCTCCAGTCGCTGGAGCAACCCAAATATATGTTGTTAAAGATACTCTTTGCTTGTGAGCATTAAGCAACGTCCTCATGGCCTCCTTCTTCTGGACATACATTTCAACAATCTCCTTAGTGGCTGTTCTCCGAGAGTGAGGGGTGTAGAGATGTACCTTCTTACAGAAATGTCTAAAACCCAAACAGTGAATGAATGAGAGTGGTAATTCAGCCAACACAAGCATCTCATTAGCAGCTTCCTTGAATACTTCTTTAGATACTTTCTCCAACTTTATATTGTTATCGCCATCATCTGGAGTAATAACAGTTTGAGTCTGAGATCTAGATGCTAGCCATACATTGTGTTGCTTGCATATTCTTAGATGCGCCTTAAGAGTTGAAGTTCCATTTTTCGATGAACACTGCATTACTCTATCACAATACTTACAAAAGCATCTGGTTCTTACACCCTTGGGCCTATTGAAGTGAGCCCATACAGGAGATCTTGTCGTAAAAATTTCATCTCCACCTTTCTTCTTTGACTTCGAAGGAAGAGAACTAGCTGTGCTTGTACCTGGAATGTCTTTCCTTTTACTTCCATTTACAGTAACCTCCTCATCGGTTTCTTCTTCTTCAACATCATTATGCAAACCATCTTCTCTTGGAGCTGAAGTTGAATCCATCTACAATGTCAACAAATAAGTGTTAAAACAGCCCAAATAAACATCACAAATTCACAATCAAAACTTAGTCAACTCATAATCAAAGCAATACGGGACACAAAATTAAGAACTTTCACACAACAAATCAAAAAAATTAACAAGTAACAAGAACATGTGAAATCCCTAAAACTCAATCTCAAATAGAGAGAAATCCCTAAAATTTCTTATTCTAGAACAAACACATGTGAAAGAAACCTAATAGAAGAAGAGCCAGCAAATAACATCAAGGAAATCCCAAAAATTGCGAATTCTAAACAGAAAATCCGAAAGAAGAAGACAGAAAAACAAGATGAAAGCTCATGAAGAAGAAGGAACTGCAGAATAAAGAGACTAAGAAGATTAAGGCACATGAGAAAGAAGATTACCTTCGATCGGTTGCAGGAAATCGCAGAGGCGGCAGACTCAAGCGGAGGAGGGAAATCGCAGATAAGATTTTGGGTATTTAGGGTTCTAGATTTTCTGGGGATTTCATTTTGGTTTTAACCCCAAATAGATGATAACCCGAAAACATAAATCAAATGTTTTGAAACTATACTGTTGTAACATCCGTGAACCAGAAAGTTGTTTTGGAAGTGGTGTTGGGCGATGTTAGGGGTTCGGGAGTAGTTGGCACATGCTCTTAGAGGTGTGAATTGAAGATTGGCTGTACATGTTCTTGTTTGATTGTTGTGCAGTCGGTTTAAGATTCAAGCACCGCGAAGAAAGTGTGTTAAATCCTTCTGAACGACTAGTATCGATCGACACCCTAAGGGTGTCGATCGACACCGGTTATCGGGGTTGATTTCCGGTTTAAGTCAATCGAATCGAGTTGGGTTGGTTTTGGTCGATGGGTGTCGACCGACACCAAGGAAGGGTGTCGATCGACACTGGTTATTGAGAAATCGACCGGTTTGATTCAAGTGATTGCGGTTTGGTCGGTTAAGGGCGAGGGAACCCTATTTTGTGCGAGAAAACACTGTAGCCGCATCACTTTTCACGTTTTTCGAGGCAGAGAGTTTCCAGAGAGAGACAGGGCGATTTTGGTTGATTTTTGGAGTTTCTGGGTTTGATCTGTTGCTGTTCTTCGCTGTTTCATCTCTTTTCCTTTTTTCCAATCCAATCTAAGGTGAGTGCGTGACTGTAGGCCCGTTAATCATTAGAGATTGTTTGATTTTGAGTTTATATTGTTGTTCTTGAGTTGTTCTTCGGTTTTATGTGGTTGATGCGTTTATGGGGGTTGAATCCCATTGTTTGGTGTTTGTTTTACGATTTTTGCACTGTTTCTTCGTGTTTGGTGTCTGGGCGTCGAGCCGGTGTCGATCGACACCATAGAGGTGTCGGTCGACACCGACCTGGGAGTCAGGAAACGCGGGTTTCCTGACAGGTAGTTGATGATATTGTGGTTGCTTTGTCATGGTTGTTGTTTATTGTGATGTATTGTCTATTGTTTGACGTAATTGGCCTGTAGGCAGGATGATCCACTCACTAAGTATTTATGATAATACTTACGCATCTCTATTCCAATGTGATGCAGGTAACAGCAATGTTCTTCCGCGGAAAGAGACCGAGAGAAGAGGATGATGAGATTAGGAATTTAATCTTGGCTTTATTGTTGTGGCTGACCAGGAATTCGTGATGTTTAGGGTGTTAGTTTATTTTCAATAATGTAGCATACCTGGTGTTTAGGTTGCTTATTGGTTTATTGGTTTTATTGGTTATTTGTTGAACAATTGTTTTATGATTTAATAATATTGGTTTCTTCCGCATTGTGTTGCTGAATTAGCTGTTGAGGATTAATATTTATGGGAATATTAATCTGGGCTAATTATTTAATAAAAAAAAAAAAAAAGCTTGGTTGTTTCATTTTGGTATCAGAGCGTAGTCGGTTTTAGGACTGTTAGTATTGGATGAATTGGACTATGTGCTTAATTGATTATGTGAGTTAGTCAGTTAGTGGTCTAGTCTCATCCTCTCGGTCTTCCAGTTTTCCGCGGGTAAGTGAGTTGGATATTTGGTGTGTTGTGTTCTGGTTTTGTGTGTTGACTTTGCTCTTTTTCTGTACTTGGTGGTAGTGCAGAGAGATGGACGCAGGTCGTGGTCGTGGCCGTGGTCGTGGTCGCGGTGCAGCCCGTGGGGGGCAGAGGAGCTGGTCGCGGTGGGCGAGCAGCGGGTCGTGGAGGTCGGGGTGCTGGTCGTGGAGTGCCAGAGGCTGAGGTTTCAGTAGAGAGTGCAGCGCCGAGTGTGGCAGCGGCGTCGGTGACACAGTCTGTTTCGTTGGCCGGTGAGGCTAACTCAGGTGCCAGTGGTGGCGCAGGAGCTGGAGCGGTTCCCGGTGGGGGCGCTGCTTTAGCTCAGGGAGAGTTGATTCTGGGGCTACTGACGCAGTTGTTGGCACGTCTTCCTCAGGCAGTTCCACAGCAGGCTCCGGTTGCACCTCCAGCGGCCGGGGCACAGGTTGGTGCCGGGGCACATGTTGGTGCCGGTTTTGTTGAGCAGCAGGAGGCTGCGGTGCAGCAGGGTGTTGCAGTTGGGGTTTCTCCTTATCGTGAGATGATGAGGGAGATGCAGAGGATTGGTACGCCTACGTTTGAGGGCGGGGTTACTCCAGAGCAGGCTGATGAGTGGCGTCAGAGGTTGGAGCGGAACTTCGATTCTGTTCGTTGTCCGGCACAGTTTCAGGAGAGAGGTTTGGACTTGGGTTGACTTCGTCGAGGAGTTCAACCACAAGTTTTTCCCTCAGGAGGCTCGTGACAGGCTGCAGTTGAGGTTTTTGGACTTGACTCAGGGTGAGAGGTCTGTTCGAGAGTATGATGCAGAGTTCTGCAGATTGGTGGTCTTTTCTGGTGGTGAGCTGATCAGTGAACGGGCATTGACGTCGCGGTTTCTCCAGGGGCTTCGGAGGAACATCAGGACTCAGTGCAGAGGTGGTATGTACCACACCAGAGCGGGTTTAGTGGAGTTGGCAGCGTCCATTGAGGAGGACTTGCGTGAGCCGGTGAGTACGGCGGTTGTTCCAGTTGCAGTTGCTCCTGCTACCCATCCTCGGGGCCAGCAGCAGCATCAGCAGCGCAGAGGTCACAGCTCTGGTTACGGCAGGGGCAGCAGGCTTGCGCAGGGTCAGAAGAGGAGAGCAGACGAGATATCTGCTAGTAGCCCGAGTACGGGTGGGTGTTTTGGTTGTGGGAGTCTGGATCACAGAGTTGCGACTTGCCCCAAGAGGGCGGGATCCAGAGAGACGACAGTGTGCTTCTACTGCAGGGAGCCGGGGCATATCAAGACAATGTGTCCCAAGTTGCAGCAGAGAGCAGTGGCATCGGCGATTCAGCCGTTGGCTATCCAGTCAGCAGCTCAGGTGGCAGCGTTGCAGTCAGGTGGTGCGCGGAGAGTTTATACTTCGGCAGAGGTGGGCCAGACCAGTCAGGCAGGCCAGATCACAGGTAAAATCTTGACTCAGACTTTTAAATTCTTAAGGTAGAATTGTTGTTGTGTCTGTTTCTGTTATTTTACTGTGATAGAGTTAGAGGTTCTCAACACTTGTGGAATTGTGTAGGGACCTTGTTAGTTGGAGGTTTTGAGTCTCACGTTCTGTTTGACTCGGGAGCATCTAATTGCTTCATAACTCCAGAGAGAGCTGAGGGTAGTGGTATTCGGAGTAGCGATGGCGAGGCTTCAGGCTTTGTCAAGGTGGCTGGTTGTGGTTATTTGGCTACTTCGGGCAGAGCTAGAGCAGTTGATGTGCAGATTGCGGGGCAGTCTATGCCAAAAGATTTAGTCATCAGTCCGGTGGAACTGTATGACGTGATTTTGGGGATGGACTGGTTATCTCTATACCGAGTTCATCTGGATTGCTACAGAGGTAGAGTGGTGTTTGAGCAGGATGCAGGGAAGTTGGTTTATCAGGGAGTGAGACCGACTTCGGGGAGTATAGTGATTTCAGCTATTCAGGCAGAGCAGTTGTTAGAGCGGGGCTGCGAAGCCTATTTGGCGACGATCACTATGGCAGAGTCCAGTGGTGAGGTGAGTCTGCAGGATATTCAGGTTGTCCAGGATTTTGAGGATGTTTTTCAGTCGCTGAAGGGATTGCCACCATCTCGGTCAGATCCTTTCACGATTGATTTAGAGCCCGGGACAGCTCCGATATCGAAGACACCTTACAGGATGGCTCCAGCAGAGATGGCAGAGCTGAAGAAGCAGCTAGAGGACCTTTTGAGTAAAGGGTTCATCAGACCTAGTGTGTCGCCATGGGGAGCGCCAGTGTTGTTTGTGAAGAAGAAGGATGGCAGTTTTCGGTTGTGCATCGATTACCGGGGACTTAACCGAGTCACAGTGAAGAACAGGTGCTACTTGGTTCTCCAAGATTGACTTGGCGTCGGGATATCATCAGATTCCGATAGATGAGGCAGATGTCCGGAAGACAGCTTTTCGGAAGAGGTATGGACATTTCGAGTTTGTGGTCATGCCTTTTGGCTTGACTAATGCGCCGGCAGCGTTTATGAGGTTGATGAACGACGTGTTCAGGGAGTTTCTGGATGTGTTTGTCATTATTTTCATTGATGACATTTTGGTGTATTCGAGGAGTCCAGAGGAGCATGCGACTCATTTGAGGCTTGTGTTGGAGAAGCTTCGAGAGCAGAAGCTGTATGCTAAGTTGAGCAAGTGCAGCTTTTGGCAGAGGGAGATGGGGTTTCTTGGCCATATTGTTTCTGCAGAGGGAGTTTCTGTGGATCCGGCTAAGATTGAGGCTATCAGAGATTGGCCTAGACTCGAGTAGTGCTACCGAGATTAGGAGTTTTCTGGGTTTAGCAGGCTACTACAGGAGATTCGTCAAGGGGTTTACGAGTATGTCTCAGCCGATGACGAGGTTGGCTGGCAAGGATGTGCCGTTTGTGTGGTCGCATGAGTGCGAGGAGAGCTTTGGGAAGCTCGAGGAGATGTTGACTAGTACACCAGTGTTGGCATTACCCGACCCGGGGAAGCCATATATAGTGTACACAGATGCTTCAGGTGTTGGACTTGGTTGTGTTTTGATGCAGGAGGGCAGAGTGATTGCCTATGCTTCGAGGCAGTTGCAGGGCAGTGAGCGCAACCGTCCTACACATGATCTTGAGTTGGGAGCAGTGGTTTTTGCACTCAAGATTTGGAGGTCTTATCTTTATGGTGGTAGAGTGCAGATCTTTACAGATCACAAGAGTCTACAGCACATTTTCACTCAGCCTTTGCTGAATGCGAGACAGACGCGTTGGGTGGAGTTTCTGGCAGACTATGACCTGGATATTGTTTATCATCCGGGCAAGGCCAATTTGGTGGCAGATGCTTTGAGTCGACGGAGGGTTGATTCAGATAGAGAGCGTGGTGTTGAGGCTTTTGTCAGCGAGATTAGTACATTGCGTCTTTGTGCTATTTCAGAGGAGCCTTTGGGTTTAGAGGCAGCTGATCAGGCAGATTTACTCAGCAGGATCAGAGTGGCGCAGCAGAGTGATCAGGGTTTGATCGATGCTTCGCAGGCGGTTGGTTCTGAGTATCAGGTCTCTTCGAATGGGACTATCATGGTTCGTGGGCGAGTTTGTGTGCCCAAGGATGAGGTGTTGAGGCATGAGGTTTTGGGAGAGGCTCATTCAAGAAAGTTTTCGATTCATCCGGGTGCGACCAAGATGTACCGTGACCTCAAACGGTATTATCATTGGGTTGGGATGAAGAGGGATGTGGCATATTGGGTTGCGAGGTGCAACACTTGTTCTTTGGTCAAGGCAGAGCATCAGGTGCCTAGTGGTCTTCTGCAGAGTTTACCCATTCCAGAGTGGAAGTGGGATATGATCACTATGGATTTTGTTGTGGGATTGCCGATCTCACGGACTTTCGATGCTATTTGGGTCATTGTAGATCGCTTGACCAAGTCAGCACATTTCTTGGCTATCAAGAAGACAGATGGAGCGGCTGTCTTAGCTAGGAAGTTTGTGCGAGAGATTGTGAGGCTGCATGGAGTGCCAGCCAGTATCGTGTCGGATAGAGATCCGAGGTTTGCTTCAGAGTTTTGGAGGGCATTTCAGACTAAGATGGGCACTAAGGTGCATATGAGTACAGCGTATCATCCGCAGACAGACGGACAGTCAGAGAGGACTAATCAGACTTTGGAGGATCTGCTTAGGATGTGTGTACTGGATTGGGGTGGTCATTGGGCTGATCATCTGTGTTTGGCAGAGTTTGCCTATAACAACAGTTTTCAGTCTAGTATTGGTATGGCTCCTTATGAGGCTTTGTATGGGAGGCCATGCAGGACACCCTTATGCTGGACCCAAGTGGGGGAGCGCAGCATGTTTGGAGCTAGTTTTGTTCAGGAGGCGACGGAGAAGATCCGTGTCTTGAGGCTGAACATGAAGGAGGCTCAGGATAGACAGAGGAGTTATGCAGATAGGCGGCGACGTGAGCTTGAGTTTCAGGTGGGAGATAGAGTTTATCTCAAGATGGCTATGTTGAGGGGCCCTAACAGGTCCATAGCAGAGAACAAGCTCAGTCCGCGATTTACGGGTCCGTTTCCAGTGGTGGAGCGAGTTGGGCCAGTGGCTTATCGGTTGGAGTTGCCACCGATTATGAGCGCCTTTCACAAGGTGTTTCATGTTTCTATGTTGAGGAGGTGTTTGCGTCCTTCAGAGGAGGTTGTGGTTGAGATTCCAGAGGATCTCCAGCCAGATATGACAGTTCCGGCAGTTCCTGTGAGGATTCTTGAGAGGAGAGTCAAGGTTCTGCAGAACAAGAGAGTGCCATTGTTGAGAGTCTTGTGGGGCTGTAGTGGCACAGAGGAGCAGACTTGGGAGCCAGAGGCAAAGATGAAGCTGAAGTTCGGAAAGTGGTTCGACAAGCAGGCTGTGGAGTGATTCATCTTTGTGGTTCTAGTCTTGTTTTTGGTTTTGTTGTTGTTGGTTTTGGACTTATGTATTTTCGTTTTGTTGTACGATATACATTTTTGGAGTTATATGAGATGGAGTTTTGCCTCATATTTTTCGTTATGGTTTGGATGTTACAAGTTTCTTTGGCCGGTGGGGTCATTGAGAGTTTTTAGTCACATGTTGGTACGCGTTTCAGATTTTATTACTCGTTTTGTCTAGAGGCGTGGGCCTTGTAGACGGTGGTTCTATTTGTGTTGGGACGTTAGGTGCCCAACGGACTTGTATTGGGGGTCGCTACCTCGATATGGGTTGTTTTAGTGACAGTGGGTCACGTTTTGGTTGTGGCTTCGGGTCACGTTTTGGTTGTGGCTTCGGGTCACGTTTTGGTTTGGTGGCAGTGGTCACATTTTGGTACTGGACCGTGAGTCGCAGTATGGATGTCATGACAGTGGATTATGGCATTGAGAGTAATAATATCTTGGAAACATGCGTATAACAAAGGACTAAACTTTGAGTTTTGAGGTCTAGGAGAGACGTTTGTGTTGGGATTCGAGGACGAATCCAGTTTAGTGGGGGAGAATTGTAACATCCGTGAACCAGAAAGTTGTTTTGGAAGTGGTGTTGGGCGATGCTAGGGGTTCGGGAGTAGTTGGCACATGCTCTTAGAGATGTGAATTGAAGATTGGCTGTACATGTTCTTGTTTGATTGTTGTGCAGTCGGTTTAAGATTCAAGCACCGCGAAGAAAGTGTGTTAAATCCTTCTGAACGACTAGTATCGATCGACACCCTAAGGGTGTCGATCGACACCGGTTATCGGGGTTGATTTCCGGTTTAAGTCGATCGAATCGAGTTGGGTTGGTTTTGGTCGATGGGTGTCGACCGACACCAAGGAAGGGTGTCGATCGACACCGGTTATTGAGAAATCGACCGGTTTGATTCAAGTGATTGCGGTTTGGTCGGTTAAGGGCGAGGGAACCCTATTTTGTGCGAGAAAACACTGTAGCCGCATCACTTTTCACGTTTTTCGAGGCAGAGAGTTTCCAGAGAGAGACAGGGCGATTTTGGTTGATTTTTGGAGTTTCTGGGTTTGATCTGTTGCTGTTCTTCGCTGTTTCATCTCTTTTCCTTGTTTCCAATCCAATCTAAGGTGAGTGCGTGACTGTAGGCCCGTTAATCATTAGAGATTGTTTGATTTTGAGTTTATGTTGTTGTCCTTGAGTTGTTCTTCGGTTTTATGTGGTTGATGCGTTTATGGGGGTTGAATCCCATTGTTTGGTGTTTGTTTTACGATTTTTGCACTGTTTCTTCGCGTTTGGTGTCTGGGCGTCGAGCCGGTGTCGAGCGACACTCTGTGAGTGTCGATCGACACTAGGGAGGCTGGCGTCGATCGACACCATAGATGTGTCGGTCGACACCGACCTGGGAGTCAGGAAACGCGGGTTTCCTGATAGGTAGTTGATGATATTGTGGTTGCTTTGTCATGGTTGTTGTTTATTGTGATGTATTGTCTATTGTTTGACGTAATTGGCCTGTAGGCAGGATGATCCACTGACTAAGTATTTATGATAATACTTACGCATCTCTATTCCAATGTGATGCAGGTAACAGCAATGTTCTTCCGCGGAAAGAGACCGAGAGAAGAGGATGATGAGATTAGGAATTTAATCTTGGCTTTATTGTTGTGGCTGACCAGGAATTCGTGATGTTTAGGGTGTTAGTTTATTTTCAATAATGTAGCATACCTGGTGTTTAGGTTGCTTATTGGTTTATTGGTTTTATTGGTTATTTGTTGAACAATTATTTTATGAATTAATAATATTGGTTTCTTCCGCATTGTGTTGCTGAATTAGCTGTTGAGGATTAATATTTATGGGAATATTAATCTGGGCTAATTATTTAATAAATAAAAAAAAAAAGCTTGGTTGTTTCAACTGTATTTTCTTTATATAGTTATAACTTATAAGGAATGAAATTAGATTTTTCGGTTATGTTCGGGTTTGTTTCGGATTTCGGTTCGGTTCGGTTTTAATCCGAAATCCGAAATAAATAATTACGTAAACCGACCGGTTTTTATGTGTAATCCGAATCCGAACTGAATCTCCTTTTCCAGTTCGGTTCGGTTCGGTTAATTCGGTTCCGGTTTATACGCCCAGGGCTAGTTTCAATCACTATACATATGTGGTGTTGCTTTTATGCTTCAAATTAACCTGGAAATGGATTTTGTATTAGTTTGTATATAGACCATTCTTTGTCGCAGCGAGATCATTGGTGAAGATAACTAGTGAAGATTCAGACCTTGTCAAAGGTAACACATTTTGATTAATCCTTCGATCATAACTTATTTGAATTGGTCAAAGTGTTTGCGTTTGTGATTGAATTGTGTGTATTAACAATCTCTCTGATGTCTCAAATAGATAAAACGACTCATTTTAGTCCAATGGTCAATAGATCATTTCGACCTATTGAAGATTCTGAAAAAGTATTAGGTCCTGAAGTACCTTATATGAGTGCCATTGGTGCACTTATGTATCTTGAAAATTGCACTCGACCAGATATAGCTTTTGCTACTGGTTACAAGATACAACTCATCGTCTACCAAAAGACATTGGAATTGAATAAAACATATATTATGTTATGTTCAAGGTACGATTGAGTTTGAAATATTTTATTCAAAAAATCCCGAGGTTAGTTTAGTTGGTTTTACAGATGCTGGCTATTTGTCTGATCGACATAAAGCTCGATCGCAAACCGGATATGTTTTCACATACGGTGGAACTGCGATCTCCTGGCGTTCTCAAAAACAAACATTGGTTGCAATGTCTTCAAATTATGCGGAAATCATTGCTTTTCATGAAACGTGTAGAGAATGCATCTGGTTGAGATATTTGATCCAACATATAGAAGAAGCCACAGAGTAATCACAAAGAAAGAGTCAACAACAATATATGAAGACAATTTTGCATGTGTTACTCAATTCAAATAAAGTTACATCAAGAATGATAGAACAAAACACATTCCTCCAAAATTTTCTTCTATACTCAAAAATTTGAGAAGAACCAATAAGTGGATATTTAGTATGTTTGCTCAAGTAACAATGCATCTGATTTCTTCACAAAATCACTTCCGACTACATGTCACAATATCAAAATGCGTCGTTTACAAGATTTGTGAAAAGAAGACTACATTTATTTTTCAGGATTATGATTTTTATCACATTGGTTTTTTTCATACTAATGTTTTAACTGGACCTCAAGCAATTTCATAGTAATAGATAATCAAGGGAAGTATTATCTAGTAAAAATATTTTAATGTTTCTTTTCTTAATATCTAAGAAACTGACCGACTTGTTTCCCCTATAAATAGGAGATGACTGCAAGTGTAAAACGTGAATAAGAGAAGTAATAATAAGTTCCTCTGTCTCTCTCTTGATCTCTCACTTGTCTCTCTCTCTGTCTCCTTTGGCCCACCACAAATCTCACATTTATTCTTTTATTTTATAACAAATCTCTCTTGATATCTCACTTGTCTCTCTCTCTATCTCCTTTGGCCCACCACAAATCTCACATTTATTCTTTTATTTTATAACAATTTTTTTGCACAGCTCAGCTATTTTTGTTTTTTAAGAAAGAGGAAAAAATGGAAGCAACAAGTATGCATAGCTCCAAAACAAAATATATGAGTAGAGCATAAAAGTCTAGAACTCGATGTGAATTTGAATTGTTGGAAAAAGAAATCTACAAAAACTAATCTGTAGTGGTTGTTGTACATAATATATAAGAAATCTGAATCTATATCATCTTTTAAGTGTTGTTATTAGTTGTTGTATTGTATCATCACCATTACCAAAGCTAAAACAAGAAAACAATGTACAGATGAATCGTATTATTGTACTTTCTCTGTTTTCTTCAAAGAAAAAGAAAATCGAGAATGCAGCAAACTTTCTTGATCCGCACCAATATCCCCAAACTGTGTAGTAAAAAAGAAAGAACAGGAGGGCACTAACCGGCAACCAACACTCACCGGTTTAAACTTTATAAGCTGGCGGTAATAAACGAGGAAGACTCTTGCTGTTTGATGCTATCTGCAACATGCGCAACAACTCCAGCTCCTGCTTTGTAAAGTCTTTCACTTTTCACCTGAACAAAGACCAAAACCTCTCTCTCTCTTAGTCCATTTCTGAAGGAATTAAAACAGCTCCAAAGTAAGTGAAGATGTTGAAAGTTTACATGAATGTTGTTATGAGCTAAGTAAGGCCAGAAGGTGGAGTGGAAACTGACATCAACTTTCTTCCACCCTAAAGTCTGTAGACCACGGATCATTTCATCTGCCAATATTTGTATAAACTCTGTTAAATTTCTTGCTGAACTAGAAGAATCAATCACATGTTTGCGATAATAATTCGCTTTGTTCTTTCACCTTCCACTATCTCATGGTACTCAAGTGTGTTCTGAGGGCTAGGCGAGCTTTGTGCGGCTTCCTTGGCTTTAGCAGCTTCTGGAGGGAAATGAGCTCCATCTGATGAAACAGGTGGACAGTATTCTACATCCACAACATGCTTGTATCCATCTAGAGACCGCCGTGGAGGCTGCTTGTATCATGAAAACATGGAAAAGGCACATCTATCAGTCTTAGTCTTAACAGCTAAAATAAGTTTTCAAACTTGCATTTGGCTAGTAACAAGCCCCATAGAGCGTCTTGCACGAAGAGAATACAACAACCAATCTTCTCTAAGTTATTTGAGAAAAACTATCTGCCAAAAATATCATGATGATCTTAAAAACAAGCTTTATGATCTCTCAGAATTATTTCGAAACACAGAACCAATTCACCACCGTTAACATCTCACAACAGACTAATATTGGCGAGTCCCATTTTCTAGCTAGTGTGCAACAAGTTTCAAAGTCGGGATCAAGTTATGTATAAGGAACATGAAATCAAATGGGATAACATTAGTAGAAAGTTTTTATAGCTTCAGATAAAATTAAACGTACCTTGAAAAGTTCAGTTTCTCTCCTTATGGAAGATGTACGCCAACCAACCATGTCTAGTTAATGTCAAAGGAAACGGTTTGGAAAACAAATGCAGACAAAACTAGGAATCAAGCTCGAACAAGTTAAACAGCAACATAGACACACAGGATACGGTCATAAGATACGTTTGCATATACAATGCGGGATCGAAACGCCCCCAGAGCCGATCTGCCAGATAAGGAAATACACGAGGATTTTAAATAAGTCATTTATAGGGTATGATGACTGAAAATTTGCTAAGAGCCACATTACTCACAAGAATTTCAGATCATCAGCATCAGATGCCATCCTCAAGAGAAGAGGTGGTTTATAAGCTTTCCCGTCAGTGAGAAACAACTGGCTACCAGTCCGGCCAACAAAGAACGGTGCTATTGGTGCAGCAAGTTTCTCTAGAATTGGAACTCCCAACAGAAAAGGCAGCTGACACAAGAGGAGAGAATGAGATGGAGTTTCCAGGAACTATAAGCAGTCTAGACACCCCAGGAACCAAAAAACCAACAACTTCTTTATCAACTAAGCATACACCATATAAAAACTATCTGATTCCAATTATGATAAGAGAAGAAGAAGAGAACCTGCTTTCTGCCTCTTACTCCCAGGTGAGGTGTTGCCAAGGTGATGAAATTCATGGGTTCGAGACCAGCGATCCTACCTCGTAGAAGATGAGAACTCCCAGGTTTAGAGACGGCAACATAACTGGCCTGTGACATTGCTGCTGAGTAAAGAACAGCAACAGCGTGTCTAGCAAATAAGCCACCGAGGGAGTGGGCTAGAAAGGAAATCTTCTTTAAGCTCTTGCTCTTCTGGACAACTTGTCTAACCTATTCCTCTCTCACATCAGGAATGGAAACAGATATCAGCTGATAAGTTCTACAAGAAGTGGAAATATAAAAAACTCACCTCTTCTGCTAGTCGTTTTCCAGCTCCATCAACCCCGCCAAATGTTTTAGTGAAGGTATTGGAAGAACTTGCTGTGGAGGAAACAGAGTAAATTAAAAAGCAACATACATTCCAAATTAAGTAACCATTCCGTTCACTAAAACTCTCTTCCATATTAAGTCCAACAACTGCTCAACTAACAGAGAACAGTTGGAACCAGAATGAGCATACCATAGATCAAGAATCTTCTTCCAAGGCGTCTTTTCATCTCAGCTTCTACATAAAGCCAGTCGCTGGGACTGCAAGTAATGGTGTGTCTTAGTAAATATGAAGTCCATAAACTACTAAATCCGGAAAAATGTGTAGCAGAAACGATTTACACAGCTTCTAAATTCAATATGCAAATCCAGCACCATTCAAAACAAATGATATTGTAAGACATCACCATACCTTGCCAAGATACCATGTACAAGAACAAGAAGGTGATCAGGTTCATTCTTCTCATCGGTATCGCCTTTCGATGGCGAAAAATTCCGTTGGGCTGTGGCGCTCATTGCTTGAACTCTGAGTCCCCGTTGGTTCCAATTTCTGCTTGACCCTGCTTGTAGAGATATCAAACGAATCAAACTACTACTGATTATTCAATGGATCGAGCCTAATCTACATCTTTGATCCAGGAATTCTCAGCTAGTACAGTATTAACAGCATCAAATTCAACTACACACGATCCACACGACAGACACTAAACGGACCAAATACGACTAAGAAAACGCAGAAACACAGAGTCAGTAACCAGAAGAATCGAAGCCAATTACCGAAATCGAAATTGAAAATCTCTGAATAACTACAAGAGCACGAGGAGGACGGCGATGGAGAAGAAGCTGAAACGACGCCGGGAAACTGCCGCGCTCTGGCAGAGCTTCGCTTAGCGGAACCACCACGATCTGGTAAGTATCTACAAGGAGGTTGAATCCAAGAAGCCGTAGACATTGATACTCGACTTGAGCTTATATATATATATATATATATATACACATACACACAGAGACGCGAAAAAGGGACGGAGAGAAGTCAAAATCAGAGAAAGATCCTTGAATCGCGGTTTTTCAGAGTGACGTCAGCTTCGGAACCATACATGCCTCTACGTTATCCTCATCACGGAGACCCATGCGCTCTCTCTCTCTCTCTCGTTGTATTACTATTATCCCCAATTCTGCCAAAAAACAATCATCGACTTACCAATTTCTCTGGGAAAATGAGTATGTGTTTTTTTTTTATAATAATTTAATAAAATAATTTCAGCTGTTGTTAAGTGACTCAAGGACCTTACGAACCAAAAAAAGACCGAATATTTTATTGGTCCAGAAAACGAAAAGATGGAACGTAGGAGTTTTTGGAGTTTTATATTCAAAAGATTTTTGTATCGGAGGATCAGGTTCACGTGCTTCTTCATCTGCCAAAACTTCAAACTAAGCTCAAATGATTTTTGTTTTGTTTTTTTCTTTTAGGGGCTGTTCGTTTGATCATTTGGCTGATCCAGCCGCTGCTAGATGATGTTTGTTTAGTGACAAAAAAGCAAATCATCCAAATGGACCATCTGAATGAGTTTGAAATTTTAGGCAAAATTTTTAACATCTAGCTGGATCATTTGGCTGATCCAAATTGGATCATTTGGATGAAGATGATTCAGCCACAAATACAAATGACGATTATATCCTTAATTTATACTTGAAAAATTTATACTTTTTTTTCTAAAATAAAAAAAAAACAAAATTATCCGAAAAAATCATTATTTCCGTAAAACAAAAAAAATTATTTATTCGCCAAAATCGCAAAATTATTCCCTTCAAATCCATAAAATCATTTTTTCCGCCAAAACCCCAAAATCACATATTTTCGCTAAAATCACAAAATCACGTTTTTCTGCCAAAACCGCAAAATCGCGTTTTCCTGCTGAAACCAAAAAATCATGTTTTCCGCTAAAACCGAGAAATCGCATGTTTCCGTGAAAACCACATAATCGCATTTATCCGCCAAAACCGTAAAATCGCATTTTCCCGCCAAAACCACAAAATCACGTTTTCCCGCCAAAACCGCAAAATTGAATTTTCCCGTCAAAATCGTGAAATCATGTTTTCCCGCCAAAACCGTAAAATTAATTTTTTTGTCAAAAAATCGTGAAATCGTGGTGGTTTCCCACCAAAACCGCAAAATCACGATTTTCTGCCGAAACCGCAAAATCGTGTTTTTCCGCCAAAACAACAAAATCATGTTTTCCCGCCAAAACCGCAAAATCACGTTTTACCTGCCAAAACCGTAAAATCACGTTTTTCCGCCAAAACAACAAAATCATGTTTTCCCGCCAAAACCGCAAAATCACGTTTTACCTGCCAAAACCGTAAAATCATGTTTTCCAGCCAAAACCGCAAAATACGTTTTACCCGCCAAAACCGTAAAGTCATGTTTTTCCGCCAAAACCGCAAAATTGAATTTTCCCGCCAAAAGCGCAAAATCGTGTTTTCCCGCCAAAACTGTAAAATCGCGTTTTTTTCCGCCAAACCTACAAAATCACGTTGTCCCACCAAAACCGCAAAATTGAATTTTTCCGCCAAAACCGTAAAATCGTGTTTTTTCGCCAAAACCGCACAATTGTATTTTTTTGCTAAAAGCGCAAAATCGCGTTTTTCTTCCGAGAAATCATGTTTTTCTGTCAAAACCGAGAATTGCATTTTCTATCAAAACCGTGAAATCGTGTTTTCCGCCAAAACCGTGAAATTGTGTTTTCTCTTCGAAACCGCAAAATCACGTTTTATTGCTTTAATATTATTTTATATCATAAATTTATATTGTTAAAAAAAATAGTTTATATAAAAAAAATGATTTGATAAAAATGGGTATTTTCTTCTCAAATCAAAACAAGAGTATTTTTGTCTTTTTATATTATAAGCATTTGAATAATCCATCTAACTGAACAAATGAACAAAACATTGCATCTGGCTGAACCATTTGGCTGGATCATCTGAATAAGAGAAAAAAAAAACAAATATCATCTAGCTGCTTCATCTGAATGGTCCATCCAACTAGATTATCTTGATGAATCAGCCAATTAAGCAAACAAACAGGGCCTTAGTAACAAAAGAAGTTTTGGGCCCAGGCTTGTTAACAACCTGGGTACGGTTTAGAACCATCCAATTTTTTTATGTTTTCTCGGAGCCATACTCTTATGATAATAGTTGTATTTTTAGAACCACCAAATTTGTTTTTTATAAAATAATTGTTGTTTATATAATATCTCATACAAATTTACTCTTTCAATTTTAAAACTGGTTGAGATTTTGAACAGATAAATAGAGAAAGGATCACAAACATTACAATTTTTTTTTATATTCGGGCCATCAGTTTTACGGAATTCTTAAAAACTTGCGAAGTTTTTTTCTAAGTTGGTCGAGACTAATTTGACTTATGATCAGAATGATTTAATGTTTATTGGATATGATACGGTTTGATAACTGAGATTATGATTGCTGGACATGATCATAGATTCATAGATTCATAGCCAATGTGATCATATATAGTTCGCTCATCAGCTGATCGAATTTTAGTAGTTTCATCGATAGAATTTTGTTCTTGAACAAAAAACCTATGTGATCTACGCTCTTCGGTCTGGACTGGATTTGTACTGATCCAACATTGGAGTACATTTTGGTCAAAAAAACAAAAAAAAAAACATTGGAGTACATCTTAATCTTAGTCATGATCCAGCTACTTGGGACTCGTCTGGGACCAAATATTTCTACAAAATGTTTTGCCTTTTGGATAAAATGACCGAAATTAGGAAGCGAATGCTTTTGAATTTATATATCATGGCAATATATATACTGATCATTCAACCCAACAAGGCAACAAGCCAACAACGTACTATCGGAACTAGATTCGGTTTTATCTAAACCAATCAAGAGTGTCTTTGAACACACACACACACACAAAAAACCAACTCTATAAATTTGTTAAAGACTGAGCATTTTATTAGTTTATAGAGTAATTAATTGGTTTACTAGTTTTTTATTATTAATAATTAGTTAAAAATAATAGGTTTTTAAAAATCATAATATTTTCTTAAGATTAATTCTACAAACAGAATAAGTGCTACAAATATTAAAAATTTAAATAAAAACAAACAAAAGTATAATTATATTCTAATATATTATCATAAGTTATATCTCTACATAAGATTTGTTTATGGTAGTTATTAATTTATGATACTAGAGACTGAAGCTCTGCGCAAACGCGGGGTTATTTCAATAATTTTGTGTGTTTGTTTTATCAGTTGATTTGAATTTTGATAGTTTTGTGTTAACGTTCATTGGTTATGTTGTGATTTAACTCAACCACTTACACTACGAATACTCAATATTTTTATTTTATTAAGACTTTAACTTTGTATTTCATTTTTTACTTTAAAAAAAAAAAAATTTAACATGTTTCAAATAGTTTGCTTGTTCAGTTCCATTAAACTATAAGTAAGCATTTGACTCAAAGAAATAATTCTTAAACAAGGTGTAGAATCACATTTTTACTCGAAATATGGTACAAAATATATATTTGCTTTTTTCTATTGTAGTGTTTGAACATGATGACCATTGATTATTTTATACAATTTTAGTTTTGTAAATTTAAATTGTATTTTTAAAACTAACATGTCAAAATCCTTAAAATTTTCAATCTCTTGCTTCTAATTTTCCATTAGTTTTCTACTATGTTGACTAAATTATATTATGTATTTTTTAACTCGTAAACACATTACAATTTTTTAAAAAAGATAAATCTTATATACAAAAATTTGATTAATAAGATAACTATATACTATTTCGAGTAAAATATATCATTACTTTTTTCCCAATATATATTAAAACTTTCATTAATTTTAAATACTAAGTTATCGCATACTTTACATTTATTAATTATTTTGTGTCTTTTTCATAATTTTATATATAGAGATATATAAATAGATATGTGTTAAATGAATAGTTTAATTATAATTTAATGCTAAATTGCTGAGGTGGATAGCTTTAGAGAAGAAGAAAACTCTCCTATTATATAACTATATATATATATTTTATTATATAATAAAGTTGGATGCGTGCGACGTGGTTGCGACACATAGGATTTTTATAATTCATAGGATTGCGACATGTGTCAACTTTTATTTTACTCATATTAAGATATTGACATGTGTTTTGAAAAAAAAAATAGGTTAAGGTAATTAAAAAAGTGTTAAAAAATAGGAAATGGTATTTTTGCCAAATTCTAACGGAAAAAAGTTTCATATTCTAACAGAAGAAGGAAAAAATATTGTTGCATGCCTCATTGCTCATATTCTAAGATAAAAAATTGGTAAAAGTATATTTTCCATATTCTAACTGAAAAATATTCAATATTCTAACGGAAAAAGGAAAAAACTATTTTTTCATGTCTCATATTCTAAGAAAAGTATATGTTCCATATTCTAACTGAAAAATATTTCATATTCTAACGAAAAAAAAAAAAGTTTTTCAGGCCTCATATTCTAAGGGAAAAATGTTTCATATTCTAACGGGAAAAAAAAAAAAAAAATTTGCATGTCATATTCTTACGAAAACTGGAAAAAATGCATATTTGCCGTATTATGTGTCTTACCAAACCCGATATAATAAGGTATAACCTTAAAAAATTAAAAATATTATTTATTATTTAAATATATATCTTATTATATTATTATTTATTATTTATTATTGTAGAATCATTACATGATTATTACTATTTATTGTACAATGAAACTGAAGTAAAATTAAGTGTAATCATTTTTTAATATATTTTCGTAAATTGTTTCAAAAACCTTAAAATAAATTTCGCGTATACACGAGGCCTTATCTAGTATATACATAATCTTTTAAAAATTATTATTTTATTATTTTATTGATTTGTGCTATATTTTGAACGGGTCCAACTTGGAACCAGATAAATTTATTATATATTTATTACTGTGATTAATCTCAAATTATAGACCCGAGCTTTCTCTAATTTAGCCAAAACTATTTCATTACACAAAAACTCTTGATGGAGACCTAATAAAATCCAACTGAACTGATGACTTGAATTTGGTTTCGATTAGGTTTCATGTTTATTTATAAAGAAGCATAACTGACAAATTGATGAGAGAGTAAAAAACACAAAAGTGTTTAGGAAGAATTATAATAGACTCTCATAAAAGTAATGTTACAAGATGCATAAGTTTATATAGAGATAGAAGTAGCTTAGTTTCCTAAACTAATATGGAATAGATATATTTAATATAAAACTAAATTTCCTAAACTATTATGGAATAGAAACATAAACTTTTAGATCTTTCTTGATTTTCTTATTTATGATATGGTCCATCTCGTCATTCTCCCAATAATAACCAAGTAAAAACCGAATTAAAGTTGTTCCATCCATAGTTGTTGCTGAAAATGAAGATCGATCACATAATAGCACAAAAATTAGGATTTTCCTCACTGAACATAGAACTAGCGTTCTCGTCGATAAGACCCGAATAAGGCCGTTCCTGACGGTAACCATGGTCGTGCCCGTGGCATCCATGCTCGTAGTAGTTGTAGGAACTCACTTTCTCACCATTCTTCGACATGTTGATTTTTTTGCAAAACTTCTTCTCGAAGTACCTGTCGTGAAATCCATTAGATTCCGGGTGGTAAGGGCACGACCATAGGCATACCTCTCTCCCAGCTGTAACATTTCTTACAACTTTCAGAATCTTCTTCTGCTTCACCGAACCCGTCACCGTCACTTTCTGCTGCCTCACATCTATCTGAACATCGTGGACTCCTGTTCAACCCAAGGCTTAGTAATCAGGTTTCTTGGGTGACAAGAAACTAGTTTCTAATGAAATTTCAGTTTAGGATTTTAACCCCGTTTTCATTAATTAATTACCCTTAGTCTTGTAAAGAGCCTGCTTAACTTTTTTCTCGCAACCAGGACAGTCCATGGGCACCTCCATCTCCACTACCTGCGTAGACAAACACATATTCAATAAACGTATATACGAGTATTCATAACAATGCATGAATAGAGAAAGTTACTCACCGTCGTCATCTTTACGTTATAGCTCAAAGAAACCTTATAAATTAAATTAAGGCAGTTTGGTTGATGGATGGCTAGGAGAGAAACACACATATAAATATGCATGACACAAAGTAAGAACTTAATTGAGAAGATATTTGAAGGTCCATAAAATAATATTTTTATATTTTGTTGCTTCTACAAGAATTTTTTTTCCGTAAATGCATGGAAACTACCTTGAAGTCAAAAACCTATTTAATTTGACCGTCGGGTTTACAATACATATATGACTTTACTTGAAACGGATGATCACGATTTGACAGATATCGATTTAGTTATTTGCCAACATCATGACATGACGAATTTGTGATTCTTTAATCCCATGACGATTTAAACTACACGAATTCTAAAGAAAGTGGTAGAAAATAAACATATATATATTGATATATAGCTAGTAATTACTAGTTAGTTTCATATCATAATTTTCTAAAACTATATGGATTATATTCTGGACTGGTTTAATACAAATTTTAATTAAATCATGCCTCGTTATATGTTTATCCTATATTCCCACTGTATATTTTCTTCCAAAAAAAATTCAATAGTCAAATTATGGTACTAATATGATGCAAATGACAAAAATCAAAAGATAAAGAGAAAAATGAGCTTTGTAGAAATTAAGCTTTAAATATTTGGACTTATAAAGTTGACTAACCCTATTATCTGGTAAGCTTATCTTATAATTTTTTATTGACTTAGATCTGGTAAGCTTATCAGTGGAGTAATATTACGTAGGCCTGGGCAAATTATCCGTTATATTTGCTTTGATCCGTTATCCGCTTCGATTCGATTCGAAAAATCCGGATAACCGTAACTCTTCGAATCAAAGCAAATATTAAAAATCAGTATCCGTTAAAAACGAAGTCACAAATACTAAAATTTTTAAGGCCGGATATCCGCTCCGATCCGTTATATATATATATATATATATATATATATATATATATATATTATACGTATATATGTCTATGTATGTAAAAAATTATATATATAAATTGGATAATTATTATATCTATATATATGTTTTATAAATTTATATTCATAAAATTGACTATTTAAACACTAAAATTTTTAAAAATCAAAAGTAAATAATTTTTTATATTAAAATTGTAATTTTTTGTGTTAAAATTTTATTTTTCTGAAAAAACCTTTTTTTTTAATATTTACGAAGCGGATCGGATATCCGGTAAAATATTAGAATTTCACGGATATCCGATAGCAACGGAGCGGATACGGATTACAAAACCAAATATCCGGACGGAGCGGAGCGGATCGCGGATACCTTCAAAATCCGGATATCCGCTCCGTGCCCACCCCTTATTATTACGAATATAGTAAGTGGAAAATTTACAAGGGGAAGATATTTATAATGATGTCTAAAGCTTGGGATTGTTGAGTATCTTACGCTAAGAGGCAATTAATAAGAAATGCATAATCCATGCAGGTAAATTTCTCAAGAATACCTAGACCGAAATAAATTCCACTATTATAATTTACCACATGGTAAAAAATAAGAGCTCTGGTCGTTGACCCAACTAACTAAGGGGGGTTATTGGAAGTAGAATTTGTGTGGATTTTAAAGATTTTGAAAGTCAAGAGAATTGTTAAATTTATAAAGAGTTTTTGTTAGATTTGAAAAGAGTATGTAAATTTAGAAAATCAATCAAAATATTTTATTCTAAGGGATTTTGAAAATCTAAGGGTTATTGATAGTATTTTGAAAGTTTTGTTTCATGAGTTAATTTGTTTAAAATCCATCTCCCAATAACAAGGATTTTAATGGATTCATGAAATCATTAAAACACAAACTTTTTGAATAACAATGGATTCTGTATGGAATTTAAAAATCATCAAACCAATAACAATGGATTTTAGTAAGATTATCAGAATTCATAAACCAATAACAACGGATTCTTAAAATTTTAAAAATTCTTTGAAATCAATCTCCCAATAACCCCCCTAAAGCTCAGGCATTTTACAATGATATAAGGGAACCGGGAATCACATGTATCATGTTTCATATTGATCGAAGTAATTAATGAATCAAGAATCCAGCGAACACCTGTGAAATCTGATTTCAGCCGTTTTTTTCTTGGTCTTACGAGATTATAACCATTCTGTGTTTTATGAGAATACGTCGAATACTTAATCGAACAAGTTTGACCCCCCAATTTAGAATGCAAAATCTGTAGGAATTTCAAATTTAATTATAACATTACTAATAATCATTCAAATAAGTAATGTATATGGGACGACCAATCCCAAAAACAAAGCGGAAAAACAAAGCTAAGATATTAGTAATTATATTTCATCTTCGTTGTGTGGGAAGAAGCTTTTTGGTAAACAATATTTCATCTCTTTAAAGATGATTTGCTATGAAAAAGGGTATGCTGAATAATTTTCATGGATTCTATTTCGTTAGCAGCTGCAATATTATGTTCTTGTTCTTCTTGTTCCTTTGTCGTTTCAAATACGTAATGATGTTCGACTCTTGCAAGTCAAGATCAGAGGCATTAATATTTTAAAAATAAATTTGGAAGATAAATAAATATGAAACTCCATTGGGAGCCCATGCTCCATTGCTCCTCCATTCCGATAATGACAAATATCGTTTTTGTCGCTTTGTACGCTCATTGCAAATATAATATAAGGTTAGCTTTTCTAGAAGTATATAGATTGAAAATAATATAAATTTAATGTTATCTTTATTCTTTTTTAAAAAAATTAATGTTATCTTTATAATGTAAAGTAGAGAGTATTATATATATTTTTTGGTTTTAATGTTAAATTATAAAGTAGTAAATATTACAACCATGTTTATTATACCCAAATTCCTATAATAAATCAAAATAAATAATAAACTGGATAGAGCAAAGAAAAAAAGAGATGAAATTAAAATTAGCTATCTTTCTAACCCTTTAGCAAAAAAAAATTTAACTATCATTCTACCACAATTAAAAGTATCAAATTGGATTAAACCCAATCCAACTCAACCTATAATAGATCGAGCGTTAAATATATAATAGGTTGAGTGTTAAATGGATGAAAGGTCAATCAAAACTATTTGCGGCCGAGTTCTTTTCCTTCTTTGATTCACTAGTTGACAGTTTTTATAATACTATTTTTTTCTACAAACACAAAATCCATTAATTTGGGGAGCTTGCTTTATGTGTAACTGTTTTTGGAAATCTACTTTTCTTTGTTTCGACAACTCATTGGGAGATACATGAACAACTTTGTTTTTATTATATTAGATATATAGTGGAAAATTGTTTTATGATTATCATGTTAAGATTGATGTATTTGTACAGTGAATTAAGCTATATAATTTTTTTTTTTTTGGTTTTCTACGGGTTTCGTAGATTGGCATAGGCATTGGTAGTCTGAAATCCTCGGTTAATATAGGTACATAGATAATATTAGTTAGATACATGAAAATTATCATTTTGTCCCATTAAACCTTTTGCTATTTAGGATTTATTACATCATTTAGTTAAAAATAAATAAAGATTGTTGAATAAGATGTTGATTATTGAACATCTAATTAGTATCTTCGCAGAGTATCGGGCCCCCAGAATATCACACCGGAGTTTCCATTGATCTTTGTTCATACTTGTATCAACGGTCCAAACTATTGACCAAAGCAACGAAAGGGCTATAGAATCGCAAGTGGGATAAAAAAAAAATGCTTCCTTAATTCAGTTAGAAACAGGGAATCACTTCGATTATCTCTTAAGCGGAGCACGCCATTCTTTTCTTCTTCTTTTTAAAAATTCTTATAATGTTTTCTCTTTATGCTGTTGCAACGGAAAATCGAGAGTCGTTGAATTTTATCCGTCTTAACGTACATTTGTATCGTATTATGTCCTACGATTTATAACTGTTCCATTTAATCAGATAGTAGTTATCCACCAAAATCTTCCTTCCCCACCACAAAAAAAAAACAATAGAGAGAATGTTGATATGTAACGTGAAGAGATTTTGTATCTCATCTCAAAGTATTATCAACATTTTCTTGCAATAATAGATAACTCACTGATAAAAAATAAAAAAAAAAATTGTTTCATTTGACAACTGATTTTTCTATGATCAAATTTGTTTCATTTGGCAATTTACATTATGGAGAGAAAATTTCTCAGTTCCTCATTTTTTCTGACAGGCCCCACTTGAAGCCATATTCAACGTAACCCCCAAACAAATGAAGCTTTCCAGGCTGAGTGCCACCGTTGGTCGGCTTAAACGAATAGCCACTAGGCTAATGATCCCTTTACTCGTAATCTTATTTAGTGTCAAATATTTACCCCTTGTGAATAATGGGTATATTTTGTCATTTGACCGATCGAGATGAACACAAATAAGATTAAACACAAAAAAATGTATTTAGTTTATTTATTTCATCTTGAACCACAATGAATCAGTCAAAGCTATATACTTTTGACTATCAAAACACAGTTACCACAAAAAACAAATTTTGCAATGAGAATTTTGTGTTCGAACTAATTTAATATTTTAAATCTCACCACGACCCAAAAACTTCAGAATACAATTGACTGGACCATGATTGCACTTAAACGAAAATGTTATATTACCCTAAACAAAAATGTTATGTTACAATTGACTGGACCATGGTTGCTACTTGCTAGTAAATATAGCCCGATCTTATCTTTTTTATTTTAAAACGAAACTAAAATCGTGATAATATCATATATTAGTTGCAACAAATGTGCATATAAAGATGGGAAAGTTGTTCCTCCAAAGATCACGGCGCAAGTAATGCATATTATAGCATCACTATTATGTAGAGTCAACTTGCAATTTGCTCTCATTTTTCAGTTAGACATAACCAACTCCGAATCTTCTCTTTATAAATACCCTTTCTCCCATCCTCACTTCTTCATCACATCAAATCACATCACAACACAAACCCTTTACACACAAAGCTATACGATTTCATAACTTGTCATATTCATCAATAACAAAATGGCATCGATCGTATTCGTGTTCATGATTCTAACCATTCTTTCCATGAGTCTAAAAGCTTCTCAAGCCACATCTCGTGTCACCTTCCACGAGCCATTAATGGCTAGCCACCACCAGCAATGGATGACTCGATACTCTCGAGTTTATAGTGATGAGCTCGAGAAACAGATGAGATTCGACGTGTTCAAGAAAAACTTTAAATTCATTGAGAACTTCAATAAGAAGGGGAATAAGACCTACAAGCTTGGTGTCAACGAGTTTGCGGATTGGACCGAAGAGGAGTTCATTGCCACCCACACCGGTCTCAAGGGCATTAACGGAATTTCATTCTCCGAATTTGTCGATGAAAAGATACCCTCTTGGAATTGGAACGTCAGTGATGTCGCCCGTGAGACCAAAGACTGGAGATACGAAGGAGCTGTAACACCTGTTAGATACCAAGGCCAATGCGGTACGCTTATTATTCATTACAAATGATTATCTCTACGCGTATTATTTTCCACATTTTGATTCTGTTAGCATAAAAACTGGACCAAACTGCTGGATTAGTCGTTTAACTTCATAATTTCATGCAAAACTTAAACATCAAGTTAGGGTTACCGTATTTAGGTTAAGGGTATTACAAGATTTTTTTTATTGGAAACATAAACTAATCAATATATATGGATTTATACATGAGCAGGAGGTTGTTGGGCGTTCTCAGCCGTCGCAGCGGTGGAAGGTGTGACAAAGATTGCTCGAGGCAACCTCGTATCATTGTCTGAACAACAGCTTCTAGATTGCGACAGAGAGCATAACAACGGTTGCAGAGGCGGGATAATGTCAGACGCTTTCACTTACATAGTCAAAAACCGAGGCATTACTTCAGAGCAAGCGTACCCATTTCAAGAAACAGAGAGCGTGTGCCGGTATAATGGGAGACCAGCCGCATCGATCAGAGGGTTCCAGACCGTTCCAAGCAACAACGAGCGTGCGTTGCTCGAGGCGGTTTCGAGACAGCCTGTCTCAGTGTCCATTGACGCGGATGGACCCGGTTTCATGCATTACTCAGGTGGAGTGTACGATGAGCCGTATTGTGGGATCAACGTGAATCATGCAGTGACGTTCGTTGGGTACGGGACGAGCCCAGAAGGGATCAAGTATTGGCTGGCTAAGAACTCTTGGGGTGAGACTTGGGGAGAGAATGGTTACATTAGGATCCGTAGAGATGTGGAGTGGCCTCAAGGCATGTGTGGTGTGGCTCAGTATTGTTTTTATCCAGTTGCATAACTAAGCGGCAGACGACTTATATCAAAGTGTGATATATTATCATATATAACATTTAAACAACAAAACACATTATATTATTAGATAGTTTGGATTATGAATTGTTAGATGTGGTCTAAATCTGCATCACAAAGCTTGACCTGTATTATCTACTGTATATTGTGTTCATTATATATACTACATATATACAGTTGTTGTAACTTGTAAGACACGTAATGGGGGATTTATATTGCTCCCTCGGTTTAATTGTTACAGCAATATATATTGTTTAATTGGTTTTATATATATTTCACGTCGACATTAGTAAAAGCGTCGAATTAACGAACTTTTTGCTTCCGTAGTATGGAGACGGTGGCAACGGTAACAGGATGAGATATCGTTAGAATACGTATTTGGGACGCCTCTAATTGAGAGTATGAGTTGCTTCTGTAATTTACAATTTTAGAAGATGTAATAAGACCTGCTTAGTATAACCATCAGTGCAACTAACAAACGCCGTTTTTAGGCTAAACAAAATGAATGACGAATATACTTCTGATAAATTTTGATCTTAGCTTGAAAAAAATTGAGTAGAGTAAAATCTTAAACTCTTAGTCCAGTTTTGATAGCTCTAGTTGAGATCTGAGAGGCGTTTCAAATCCTCTACAGGTTGTTTCAAATGTGCAATCAATCAATCAAAATAACACAGCTTTTCGTCATAAAACAAAGTTTACATATATATCATATAGAACATAGATATTTGAGACACAATTACGCATCAACCGTATAGTTTATTCAGAAAATAAAGCACTCTCTCTCTCCCTCGCTCTCTATCCCTCTCTCACACACATACACTCACATGACTACATGACACATATAAATAAGCAAGCGAAGGGTGACAATAGTTAATTAGTCATCTAGATGGAGACGACTTGGGTCTGACTTCACCTTAAGTGGTGAGATCGGTGACTTCGGTATTCATATTCTGATTAAGAGACGGAGGCAGATCTATCATATTAAAAGATAGAAAAGAGCTCGGAAATTACAAGATTGATCGTGAGGTAGCCATGTGAAACATGGATTTTGGCCCCAAATTTTTTTTTTTTTAGGATTAAAAATAGACTTCCTAATTTTATTTTATTTCCAATAAGTAGCTCCAAATTTGTAAACATTGAACATTTGTTTTCATTTTTAAAAAATATATCTACAAACCTCTCTTTATTTTCTCGAGCCCTCTAAATTTCAGGGCCGACCCAGGACGCATCAAGTAATTAATGCAAACTAACATAAGCACCTTGGAAGATATATGAATATATATCGTATTCATTGTGCAGATCACGAATACAAAATGCGTAATTACAGTAATTAATTACAGGGATCCTAATTAGGACTAATTTCCATGATTTGATTGGAGTAATACAAGTGATTGAGATATTATAGTATTTGGATCGTGATCTTCCCTTAATAACCACAATAGAGCCAACTTGCGTTTGCTTCAACATAACAACCCTCATTTCGAACTCTATAAAATCTCATTTCTTCACCACACCACAACAGAAACCTTTTACATATTTTTTTTATTTAAGAAAAAAAAAGACAATTCATACATTTTCTTGTGAAGATTTTTTCTTATATTTGTTATCTATCGTATCCATCAAGAACCAAAATGGTGTTGGTAGTATCGTATGTTTTCGTGGTTCTAACCATTCTTTCCATGGATCTAAGGATCTCTCAAGCCACGTCCCGTGCCACATTTCACGAGTCATCAATTGCTGACTACCACCAACAATGGATGATCCAGTTCTCTAGAGTTTATAGCAGTGAATCCGAGAAACAGATGCGGCTTAAAGTGTTTGAGAAAAACTTGAACTTTATTGAGAATTTCAATAATAATGGGAACCATAGCTACAAACTTGGTGTCAACGAATTCACGGATTGGAGCGAAGAAGAGTTCCTTGCAACCCACACCGGTTTCAATGGCATTAACCTAACCTCACCATCTGAGGTGGTTCATGAGACCATGCCATCTGGGAGTTGGAACGTCAGTAATGTCGTTGCCACGAGCAAAGACTGGAGAGATGAAGGAGCTGTAACACCTGTCAAAGAGCAAGGAAAATGTGGTAAGCTTGCTGGAATTATATATTATAAACAGTTTCTACATATCAGAGAAAGTGTACCGCTGGATTGCTAATATAATGTCATAATCAAACTCTGCATACAAAAATTAATTAATCTCCAATTTAATCAGGGTTATATCATCCTAGGTTTAGGGTTACCAATACAAATTTCGTTTCGTAACAATGAAGTAATCGATATTTGGGCAGGTAGTTGTTGGGCGTTCTCAGCGATTGCAGCGGTGGAAGGTCTGGCAAAGATTTCCCGAGGAAACCTCGTATCACTGTCCGAACAGCAGCTTCTGGATTGCGACAGATATAACAATGGTTGCAACGGCGGAACAATGAAAGAAGCTTTCAACTACATAGCACGAAACGTTGGCATTACTTCAGAAGACGCATACCCTTACCAAGGGAAACAGGGGAGTTGCCTGTTCAACGCCGAACCCGCCATGCAGATTAGTGGATTCCAAAGCGTTTTGGCTAACAACGAGGTTGCGCTGCTCGAGGCTGTATCGAGACAGCCCATCTCGGTGGCAATGGACGGTAGTGGTGCCGGTTTCTACCATTACTCAAGTGGAGTGTTCGATGCGCCCGACTGTGAGATCAGCACAAGTCATGCAGTGACGTTAGTTGGGTACGGGACGAGCCCAGAAGGGATCAAGTATTGGCTGGCTAAGAACTCTTGGGGTGAGACTTGGGGAGAGAATGGTTACATTAGGATCCGTAGAGATGTGGAGTGGCCTCAAGGCATGTGTGGTATAGCGCAGTATCCTTCTTATCCGGTTGTGTGATTAAGTCGGTTAGATTATTTATATTGAAGTGATCATACATTGTGTGAGTTTTTTTTTTTTTTTTTTCTGTTGGTAAAATACATTATGGAGTTATTTTAGTTACAAGTTACTGGACGGATGTCAGTTTTTAATGGGGGTGATTGGTAAGTGCTTTGGTTCCATTTTTAAATTTCAGAGCAATAATTTTAAATATGGAAATATTTTGGCTTTATAAATCAAATTTTCCAAAATTTAAGTGCTATGAGAATTCTCTTTATTTTATTTCCTTATTTTTTTCCTCAATATCCTTTTTTACTTCCCTTGTTTTCTATATCTATTTTTTTCAAATTTAATGCTAAATATTTATTATAATATGTATTAAATAAATAAAATATTTTAGAGAAAAAACTCTACAACAATAAATTTAAAGTTACAGCAAAAAAGTCTACAGTTTTCTTTCTACAGCAAAAGAATTAAAGCTATACCAACAACCAATCATGCCCAATATTTTTGATGTAAGTTATAAATAAAAGTTCCCCATATATAAAAGAGTACAATGTGTGTGGATGATAGATATGGACGGATATCAGTTTTTAATACTTTTCATGTAAGTTATAAATAAAAGTTCCCCATATATAAAAGAGTACAATGTGTGTGGATGATAGATATGGTGGTACTGTTGTGGTGTTGAGTATATTCTGTATTTTCCGTGAATATAAATTTATATTATTAATCTTCTGTTGTTTACTACGTTTTGTGGGTTAGTTAAGAAACAATATCCAAAACCCGATATTTATATTAGGGGGAATTTCATTTTATGTACCCAAACATTATTTTTTCAAAAAAAGTATACCCAATATGACTCTTTAACCAAAAGTATACCCCAAGGGGTGTAAAAAGACCATTTAGTCTTTCATGAACAAACAATAAACGCGTGTTGCAATTACCATTTTACCCACGTAGGTGAAGTTTACAACAGAAGTTTACGAAAAGTAGACTTCTAAACGAAGTCTACAACAGATTAAAATCTTAAATTTAAATTATAAAATAAAATAAAAATAATTAACCCAAAAAAATTATACATAAATAAGAAATTGAAGTTTGGCATCTTTTAAAAATAATTTTGCTTAGAAACTAATTAGCCTAAGTACAACAAAGACAAAGTAAGGCACAAACCTAAAAATCTGGATAGAAGTCTACACATGAAGTCTACAAACTTGCAAAATCTTAAATTTTAATTTTAAAATTTATAAAAAATATTTTACCAAGTATTTTTTGCTAGTAATTTAAGTAAATACAAAGGTCATCTATATAAAATACAAACTCATTAAAATGTATAAGTTTATAAGTTTCATGAGTATTTGGTTCAATAAGGTTAGAGTTTAGGTTTAAAGTTTAGGGTTTGATAGTATGACTTGTTAGGGTTTAGACAAATATTTTTTGAAAACATAGTTTACATATTGTATAATGATTTAAGGTTCATATATCTTTGTTGTTTATAGTGTAAATTGTGTATATGCAAAGAAAACTAATATATGCTATAAGTTTTTATGTAAAACATTCGATTTAGTGTTTAGGGTATGGAAGACTTCTCTTGTAGACTTCCATTGTAGATGTCGTGAAGAAGTCTGCATAACCGGAATTTTAACTAAACCGAAAAAATTGTCTTCATATATAAATAAAATTTAACCTAATTGTATTAGAAAGAAAACATTTCTCTCTCTCTAATCCTGCGCCTCCCTCTCCTCTCTCTTCTTCAACCTCCCCGCCTTTCCATTTTTCATCTCTATTAAAATTTCAACATTGATTTCGTCTCTGATTCTTCGATTTTTTTAGTTCTGATTGCTATGGGCGTTACAAGAAACGGCCTTGTCTTGCATCATCATCGTGTCTGAGGTTTCGGAAAAACCCTAGCCCACCTCACTATCTCTCTCTTAGATGCGGCGACCTAATGCTATGTGCCATCCAGTTATGCCACCTCCGTCTAGCTTCGAAGTCGTGGCCGTGGCCGTCGTCTCGTTGTCGTCGTTCCGTCGTGCTCCTCGCTGATGCTACCGTCGTCGCGTTCTCACCGATACTGCCATCGTCACTGGTAAGCTCTCCTTCTTCTCCTCATGTTAGATCTGAGGTAGATCTGTTCAATTCGAATGAACTAGATCTGAGACAACTCTAGCTGAAACTCATGAAAACCCTATCTTTATGATTCTTGCCTAAATCGATTTTACAGTTTTTGTTTTGGGATTGAAGTTAAATTTCTCAGATTGTTTAGTAGGATCTAAAAGATTTCCAGGTTTGTGGGGGTTTCAATTGTTCTTTGTGATTGGATAAAATTTGTCGAACATGGATCATTAGATTTTCGGATACCATGAGTGCCACAGCTTTCAAGCTTTAAACATGTTTTACTGATGCATTGGTGGTTTTCAATTTGGTTTTTGTCTTATGTACCACTAGACCAAATGCCCTGTTTCTTATGTTGTTTGAGTTAATGATTTCATTAAGAGAACTGTTGCCATTTGCATATGTTTTGATGGTTTATCAAAATTATTTTGCTGTTTCTGCAGCTTTTCTTTGTGAATCCGTCAGCTTACGAAACATGATGGTCCTCCTTAACTAGATTTATTGATTGGATGTGAAACAATGGTATGCTCTTCTTTTCCTTTGTAGTAAGCATTTAATAGTGAAACTTTAAGTGTTGTCGGGTGTTTATTTTTCTCTTGCTAAAATGAAAAGGGTAAATATGGTCCTCACTTGGCACAAGATATGCGATAAAAACGAGGACTACATAAAGATCCGTTTTTCTAAGAAATTTTCTGCATGAATTTAGGCTGTCATTTAGGGTTTTGGTGTTTGGTTTGCTGTCTCAGGCCATTCAAGAAGAGATTTTGCCTCCACCTGTGCATATGACTACTTCAAGAACATAGCCTAATGGTATGATGATTCAAATTCTGGATATCTTTACCTCATGTTGTTACAAAAGTTTTTCCTTTTCTTTTTTTATAAGCTTGTTGATAGATGGTGATTTTTGTATCAGTTCATAGAACATGGAACTCCAGCGCAGAGTGAAGAACTTGTGAGACGGTGGCGTGGCGGTTTCCGGTGCTGCTGCAGCGGTCTCCGAGTCCGTTTCAAACTAGTAAGACACTCTTCTTCACTTTCATATGAATTTAGATTTCCAGTTTGATAGTTAAGAGAATTCATTTTCTTTGATTTGGGTAATAAAGAGATTTCATCTGTTTTAATTTTGCACACAGGACAAGCGTTGATGGAGATAAAAGCCTCATTCAGCAACGTGGCGAATATGCTTCTGGACTGGGATGATGTTCACAACAATGACTTTTGTTCTTGGAAAGGTGTCTTGTGCGATAACGTTAGCCTCTCCGTCGTCTCTCTGTAAGGATTTTTTGATTTCATTCCTCTATATTCTTGTCTCATTTGATTCATCTTTTTTTGGTGATTTAACGTTGTTTTTTTATTTTTTCTGCTGGAAGGAATCTGTCCAGTCTGAATCTTGGAGGGGAGATTTCACCTGCGCTTGGAGATCTCAGGAACTTGCAATCAATGTCTGTCTTTTCTTCTTTCTTTAATTTTGTATGTTTATGAGCCACATTTAAAAGTGTAGGTAGTGTTGGATTCTTATGAAGCTCTTGATTTTCCTAATAATTTGAATTGTATTGATTTGATGCTGTTTTCTTATGTTTGTTGTGGATACATTGGTTTGTTTTTGTGATCCTTGCATTTGTTTCGATGTGTGTTGAGCCTCTCTTGGCTCCATTTACTTCGTTGCTCTTCATTGTTCATAGATATCTCACATTTATTTTGATGATTTATTATTGTTAGGGAAAAGCACCAGTTCTCTTTGTGGATCATCTGGGGACGGACACACCAATGAAATTTACCATCTTGCATTTCGTTTACTGGTGTAAATTTTATATATATACTTCTCTTGTATAAGATTGTATGTTATTGATGTGTAATGAATTTCAATTGTTTCATGAGCTCTTGCACAACAAAATGTATTGAATTTAGTATAGAATTAGATTTCTTTTGTAAATTTTACATTATTTTTAAAAAGTCCAAATTGCATTTTATCTAGCTAAAATGGTCCAAGTTCGAAAAAATAATTAGATTTTGGAGCATAGTAGCTGAAAGTGGGTATGCCATCTCTATAAGTTCAGCATTCTTATCAACCCCATAATCATCTTTTGCCATTTAAACAAGCTCATCATGGGTACAACCATTTCTTAGTGAGAACAGTCTCCCCTCCTTTCTGTCATCCACTTCAAAAAACCAGGACCCGTTGTCTTTGCTAACCCATTTTCCATAAACGGCAGCTACATACACCATTTTCTGCAAAAGAAGACAACAGGTTATTAGTTGAAATATCGAATAAGTAGACATCAGTAAGAAGTCTACAACATAATCACCTACTTTCCAACAAAAACAAGAAAATTGATTTCCTTCTAAATATAATGATTAAGCATGTCAAGATGATACACAGGCAAGTAAACAAGTTAACACAACTTATTGTCTAAGAAATTTTTAAAAAATTAGTTAGTCATTAGGCACAAATATCGAATTTAAAAAACAGCAACAAAATAAACTTCCTCTGTAAAGTCTAAATGTAGACTTCATAAGGAAGTCTACTGTAGGGTATAGATTTGCAATTGACCAAATCACGACTTTTTGGAGAAGTCTACAACTGAAGTCTACTGATCAAGGGGTATAGATTTGCAATTGAACAAAGTTGACTTTTTAGAAGTAGACTTCTTTTACCAAAGTAGACTTCATATTGAAGTCTACTTTATGGAGTAGACTTCAATATGAAGTCTACAGATGAAGTCTACTCATCAGGGGTATAGATTTGCAATTGACTAAAGTCAACTTTTTCGAAGTAGACTTCTTTTCTGTATGTAGACTTCATCGTGAAGTCTACTCGAGAAAGTAGACTTCATCGTGAAGTCTACTCGAGAAAGTAGACTTCATGAAGAAGTCTACATACACAAAAGAAGTCTACTTCGAAAAAGTTGACTTTGGTCAATTGCAAATCTATACCCCTGATGAGTAGACTTCATCTGTAGACTTCACAGATAAAAGTCTTCGTGTGGTCAATTGCAAATCTAGACCTTTTCCGAAGAGTAGACTTCTTAGGGAAGTCTACAAACGGGACCCACACTTTTTTGTTGTCAAAGGAAAAATGTAGACTTCTTAAAGAAGTCTACAAGCCCGAAATGTCAAAAAGTCAATTGCAAAACTATACCCTGCGTTGACAAGTAGACTTCTTCAAGAAGTCTACTTCTCGCCGGAGCTTTGAAATTCGCGAAAAACGAACGAAAAGTCAGCTTAGAGAGCTCTTCGGTGTCGTCTACGGCGGATTGCTTCTATCTGAAGCTTCAATAGAGAAGCCCAGCCGTCGCCGTGAGCTTGGTGACCGGAAATGGTATCATACAATAACTTGAAATTTTGAGAGATGGATTATAGAGTTTTTTTGTGATGAAATTTGAGAGAATAAGGTAGATAAGAAGGTTAGAAGTGAATAGAATGAGATTTAAGTGGTGTAAATGGGAAGAAGAAGCATTAAAAGCTTGATTATGGTTGAAAATGGTTGTTGGATGAATTGAAGTGGATGGCATTTTCGTGAATAAGTGTAGGAGATGAGGTTGGTTTGGACATTATCATTTAAAGTAGACTTCATAAAGAAGTCTACTTAATGGCATTTTTGTGATTATGTTAGAAGGGTAAGGATGATATAGGAAAAATTGGGTGTAAGTATTTTAAAAAATGAGAGGGATGTAGATCTGCAATTCGGGAAATGTTTAAGTATAGTTTTGAAATCACCCCTTTATATTATGTACGAGGACAAGGACAGAATTGTCGTCGCTCAGTGGCATAAGGCCTTCAATGGGTGACGTGATCGATTCCCTCGAGCTGTGTATTAGCGCTTATGTGACGATTGGGTCGTCACCATTGTCAGATTTACTGACGAGTTTGAAGCGCAGCTGGCTCCTTTTTTTATTGTTTACTTGATTTATCTTTCTCAGATAACATTATATTTCTATAACGGATTTCCTTCTGTATAAAGTAGTAAATAACTAAATACCATCATTTCATATATGTAAAGGGAAAACAAAAATGATTCTAGTGTAACTAAGTGACAGATGACTTATATTCAAGTGTTGTTATACCTTTTAAAGTATATAATCACTAGTGCATATTTTTTTATATGATATCCTACACTTTTCAAAGTATATAATCACTAGTGAATTTTTTTTATAGTTTTCCAACATTCGATTTGTTTCTTCCACATCTTATTGAGTGGTAAATGTTTTCCTCATAAGGTTACTTATATTCTTTTCCATACTGGTGTGAATCCAGTATACTTGTTTCCTCTACACCACCACCAGTCAAAGCCAATACTTTGACTTTAATATGCACATATGCATAGATTTATTGCAAATACATATGTGCATATTAACATATTACCCAAAAAAGAAAAAAAATAACTATGCATATTAAAGTATGGAAAATTCTCCTGCCAAGAACAAAAAAGAAGACAACATTAGTTTATTCTCCCTCAAAGGCATTTATCTTCATGGAAGTCCTCTCCTCCACGCAGTAGCTCTTCAGAGGACACACTTCCACATTGTTTAATCTTTTTAGGAAAAGAAAGAAAGAATGATAAGTTGTTTCTCTGAAGATGACGCAGCAAGTAATTATTGCAACATAACCACAATAGAGTCAACTTGCACTTGCTTCAACGAATTTTTATTATTATTATATTACTATTTAGTTATATAAAAATTTCAAAATTTTTATTTATTATTTTTTTGATAACTCAGATAAATCTCAGGCATATGGAGATGTTTAAACTAATCTCTAGGGAAAGTGCAATCGACGGATAGACCCTTTCTCCGGATATTCAAATAAACCGAAAACAAAAATCCATATCCATATAGTAGTAATTCCATGCTTGAGGAGAATCAATCCCTGAACAACAGGGCAATTCCTTCAAAAAAATTTCAAAATTTTCACATTATCTTCAACTTATATCTTCGAGTATACACTTATCATCTAAGAAGAACATAAACGAATATGTTATCTGGAGATGTTTTTAAATCTTTAAGCTATTATTCCAACGATGAAGACGATAAGAGCGCCAATGTGAGGCACCCACACAACACAATTAGTGTGATTTGGTTTATTTTCTTTCACATTTTATTGGATCAATAAATACTATAAGTGCGCCGATGATGAGGCACATACATTTGGTGCTGTTCGGTTTATTCCTTCGTTTTTTTCCACATCCTATTAAATTGTGTTATTTTTAATTAAGATATTGTGTATTTTATATTTTTTCACAATCTTTTGGTTATTGATTTATTATCATAGCCTCTATTGGTAAGCTTGATTTGTTTGGCTTCTCTTTATCTGTTAATGTATTTTGGCTGTTGTAAACATTATTATAGGCTACTATAATATATCTGTTAATATATTTCTACACCCGCGTGTTGCCCATAGTTTTAATAAATAAATGTAAATAATAAAAAATAGTTTGATATAAATTTAGTTATTTTATATTTTCAAAGAAATATTTCTGTTTGATATGGCTTGAATGTGATAACCCGGTCCACTTATAAATATAATCTATTTATTTAAAACTCATTTATGAAATTTCACATGTATTTCTTTTAATCTTGAAAATGTAATATTTTCAGTCTTATTATAAACCTTCTAAAGTTGTGCATTTACGGTTACAAATAAACTTACTATCCTTATTATTTTGTAACTCGTAAGAAATCAATATTGTCTCATTACTATTTTAAATGTGGTAATTATTTTTTCTTATATCTAATTATCTATTTATGTAAGTTGCATTTTAATGTTATGTGAAGATTAGATATATTTAATTTCATAATCATATAATCTCAAAAACTTTTTAGTTTATATTTTCTGCTGCTAGATATTCATTATTTTATATATTTATTTAAGGTTTTTGGTAAATCATAAATTCTATTAGTGAAAGACAATAATATAAAGGTGTGTGAATTAATTTACTTATTAATTTTAGTTTAAATGTTTTTCGTTTCTTTTTATTGATATGGACACTCTAATAGGAGAGTATTTTATCCCTTAAATATATTTCTTTTATTAAAGCATTGCATTTTCTACTACTATTATCAAAATAACTTAAGATCTTCACTTTTTAATATTTAATTCATCATATCTCTATTTATTTTTATCTTTGAGGTTTTTTGTGCCATATGTTATTAATTATTTCTTTTTTGTATGTCTACAACATTTTTATGTTTTTGAGTTATATATTCTTTTAATAAAAGGTAATATTATGAAAGTGTATGTAGTAATTGAATCATTAATTTTGATTTTATTGTTTTTTCTCTTTACTAATGTGAATATCCTGGATGGAATAAAGTATAATAAAACTCTCTAGTATCCTGGATTGGAATAAAGTATTTTCCAGTGTTAAAAAAAAAATCATATTTTTCATTCAAGATATTTTGGTGTGGATATATCAACTGTTTAAGAAAATTACGCAATTAAATAATATTAGAGTTTATTTATTTAGTTGAGATACCTATATAAGAACTTAGAGATGCTCTAACAACTCTCATTTCAAACTATAAATTCTCGATTCTTCACCACAACACAAACCCCTTAACATATTTTATTTATACGTTTTTGTGAACGTGAATTATTTCATTTTATTTTTTAATCTATCGTATCCATCAAAACCAAAATGGTCTTGGTGGTGTCGTATGTGTTCGTGGTTCTAACCACTCTTTCCATGGATCTAAGGATCTCTCAGGCCACATCACGTGTCACATTTCACGAGTCATCAATTGCTGCAGACTACCACCAACAATGGATGATCCAGTTCTCTAGAGTTTATAGCAATGAATCCGAGAAACAGATGAGGCTTAGAGTGTTTGAGAAAAACTTGAAATTCATTGAGAACTTCAATAATAATGGGAATCAAAGCTACAAACTTGGTGTCAACGAGTTCACGGATTGGACCCAAGAGGAGTTCCTTGCCACCCACACCGGTCTCAATGGCAGTAACCTAACCTCACCATCTGAGGTAGTTGATGAGACGATGCCATCTTGGAATTGGAACGTTAGTAATGTCGTCGGAGAGAGCAAAGACTGGACAAAGGAAGGAGCTGTAACGCCTCCCAAATTGCAAGGAGGATGTGGTAAGTTTTTCGTAATTATATATTTTAATAAACATATCTCTAGAGACAAGAGAAAGTAAACGGTAGGATCAGTAATTTAATGTCATAATTAAAATCCGCATTCCAAAGTTAGGGGTATGGTTCTAGGTTTAGGGATACCAGTACAAGATTGTTTCGTAACAATGAAGTAGTCACTATATGGGCAGGTGGTTGTTGGGCGTTCTCAGCGATTGCAGCGGTGGAAGGTCTGACAAAGATTGCCCGTAGAAACCTCGTACCACTGTCCGAACAGCAGCTTATAGATTGCGACAGACCGGGTAACAATGGTTGCAAGGGCGGAACAATGGAAGAAGCTTTCAGGTACATAGCACAAAACCAAGGCATTTCTTCAGAAAATGCATACCCTTACCAAGTGAAAGAGGGGAGTTGCCGGTCCAACATCAAACCCGCCATGCAGATCAGAGGGTTCCAAATGGTTCCACAGAACAACGAGCGTGCGTTGCTCCAGGCCGTATCGAGACAGCCCGTGTCGGTAGGAATTGACGTGAGGAGTGCCAGTTTCAACCATTACAAAGAGGGAGTGTACAATGCGCCCGACTGTGGGACCAACGTGAATCATGCGGTGACGTTTGTTGGGTACGGGACGACTAAGGAAGGGATCAAATACTGGCTGGCTAAGAACTCTTGGGGTAAGTCTTGGGGAGAGAATGGTTACATTAGACTTCGTAGAGATGTGGAGTGGCCTCAAGGCATGTGTGGTATAGCTCAGTATGCTTCTCTTCCGTATGCGTGAAATTTGTTAGATGATTTATCTTGATGTATTCATACATTATGGAGTTTAATTTATGAATTGTTTAGATGTGGTGTAAATCTACATCGTACCATAAGCTTAATCTTGATTACTGAGCACTAGTGTTCATTTTATTGCTCCATATAATGTATCAGTGACTTACTTAATTAATTGTACACTTGACCTTGTAAGGCAACTTACGGGGGTAGTAATTTTATTTATTTTTCATGTCACTAACTTATAAAAGAGTACATGACTAATAATTACATGGTCAATCGTAGAGATAGATATTTTAGTACATTCTATATTTTCCGTGAATATAAATTTATATTATTAATCTTCTGTTGTTTACTACGTTTTGTGGGTTAGTTAAGAACAATATCCAAAACCCGATAATTATGTTATGTACGAGGACAAGGACAAGAATCGTCGTTCCCCAGTGGCGTAAGGCCTATAGTGGGTGACGCGTTCGATTACCTCGCAGCTTATGTGATGATGATTGGGTCATCACTCATCACCATCGTCACATTTCCGGACGAGTTAGAAGCGCAGCTGAGCTCTTTTTTTTTGTTTTTTTTTGTCATTTAACATAATTAAGAAAAAGAACAAAAAAACATTAAGTGTGAGTTCCATGATGTGTTGGAAACATTAAATTTATAACAGAAGTGTTGAAATAATATAGTTATTTGGAATTAACATATGCATAAAAATATATACTCTTTCATATTAAGTGTGTTTTCTCACACATATTAACAAAATATTAATTTTTTCTCTTTACTACTAATAAATATATAACAATATTTGATTTTATCAATTATTGAGGAGAGAGAATAAAGATAAATCTGAAAATTATATTAAAATTTTGCATTAAAAATGTAAAACGACACTTATAATAAAACAAATATTAAATTTTAAAAAGACATTTAATATGAAACGGAGGGAGTATTAAATAATCAAACCATGAAAACTAATTTCCAGCAAAAACCGATAATGAATTTACGAGAAATTGTTTTCTCTCTAAATGTGAATCCCAAAGGAAAAGTTTGTTAGCCTGTCAGAATCTGTTAGATAAACTCCTTTTGTGGTTTTTCACTTTCTTATTTGGTGGCTAACTGTCAGAAGTCTGCAGGTTGCACTTTTCATCAGTTTTAAGTGCAGTTTGGTAGTTGGAGATAAGTTTAGACAATTCTATGAACGTTTTCTATTATATCTCGTTAGATTTTAATGTAATTTGGGGTTGGGAAATTGACAAAATGGAAATCCATAATCAAAATTTCTTAGATATTTGCAAATATTATTATATAAATCTTATTAAAAAATATTGGTTCAACAAATTTGGTCATTTGACCTTTTTCTTACTTGATAACAATTTTATTTGGGTTTATTGCATAAAACCCTTCTTAAATAAGTAGTTTTGTCTATTGTCATCCAGAGTACTCAACTCTTTATGAAACCCTCCAAACTTATAGATTTGAACACAAAATCACCCAAAATATTAAATAAACAATAACATACATCATGATCTTTCCATTTTCTTTGGATTGTTTGTAGATTTCAGGATCCGGTGAGTTATAAAAATCATACATGTCACGTCTTTCTCATACATCCATTTTTACATTTTTAAAACAATTCTATTAGCTTTTTTTTTTCTTTTACCATACCATCTTTTTTTGAATATATTCTAAAGGCAAATATAACATATTTGTTTGTCGAGTGGAATTGAAAGACAAATATAACATGTTTTCGGTGAACCCTGTTTCCTTTTCTTTACAATATTTTAATTAGCCAATTTTTCCTTTTTTTCATTAACACATGTTAATTTTTTTTTTTTCATAACACATGTCAAAATTTTAGTAAGATCAAAATTAAGAAGGACACAGGATACAATCCTGTGAGTTATAAAAATTCTACATGTCAACCTCTCGTCCTACACATCCAACTTTCTACTACCTCAGTTTTCACAATATAAGGGTTTTAAGAGAATATTTGTTTCATTTTATGTGGTGTTTTCAAGTTTTTATGCAAAATTAAATGTGTATTTTTGTCTTTAATTCTTTAAATTTTGCATATTATTTTAGAATTGATGATAAAACATGTTTTATTTTGAAAAACTAAAAAATTAAATGAGTTATTAATTTATGTGCAAAAACCTCAAATCATTTATATTGTGAAACAGAAATAGCAAGAAGATTTTTTTTTTTTTTTGATAAAGAATAACAAGAAGATATAGCTAATATAGTTCACTTTTGAGCAAACATTAACACTACTTAGCTTTCGTTTATAACTTAAACAAGTGACAACCACTTTAACGCGCAGTATCTGAGCACTTGTCTCTCACAGAACAGACTATTGTCCATGTGTAATGAATGTATCTGAAACTTTTGTACACAGGACATGATGATGTTTTAGTGTGAGTGTGGATTAGAAAGCTAAGCTTCTGTCATGATCCTTAAGTCGTTTTGGCTTTGAAGTTAAGCTTTCGATTAGGTTCAAATTCAATGAAGCAAGTACTATAGTGCATGCGATGGATCCCAAGAAGATTGATTTATATCGAAATCAAAGATACATAAGAGTTTTAAGCACAGAAAAGAGCTCACTGTATCTTCTGGCGGAAAAACAAGAAAAAGCACATATCAAACAAGATTACAGAGAAGAGGGCGAATGCGGAGAGTGAAAAAGGAAAAAAGAAAACCCTTAAGCACGTTTGCCACTGCTAGGGTTGGACTTAGGGCAGAGATTCCAACGTCCCTTAGCACGTCGACGCTTGATGGTTGCTCTGCCGCTAGTGGTTCTCATCCTCAGACGGAAACCATGAGTCCTAGCCAGAGATTTTCTTGATCTGCTTCTCTTTGTTTGACACAGCGCAGCTTTTCCAGCTCTCACCACAAGGCCTCTGCGTTTCTGGCCATTCAGTCCACTCGTTCCACTGCTGAGATCAAACGCAATGGACAAACCTGAAAATATATTGACATTACATTGATACAGGTCTGGTAGTATTAAGATAGAGAGCTATTCATTGTTCCAACCTCCATGGCATACCACAAAATTACTGACAGTAGAGTTTTCAATCGACAAAGTAAAAAAGAATACATCAAGTTGGCTTCTTAGCATCATCGGTCCCCTCAAAAAGATATGATTTTAAAGGAGGAGGACAAGTTTCTGTAACACTTTCGTATGCAAAATGTATACACCGAATTAAACAGCCATGAGCTAGATGAGAAACAGAGAACGTCAATAGAAACAGGGTTGCTACTTTGGATCTCAAAGAATTCAACAAGAAGAAGCAAACATAGCAATAACATTGGAATCTAATGTGCTAAATGGAAAATATTTATCCACTCCTTTGTCAAGAACATGAGCAAATTGGGTTTCAGAACTCCTTCTTCATCCGAAATTAAGGCTTAACTTGCTAACTGAGAATTCGTTCTACAAGGGAAATTTTAAAAGTTATTGACTTCCTAAACCAAAAATCGAATTCACCATGGCAACTTTCACCAATTCCAGAGAAAACACAAGCTGGGTTTGAAAAACAAGCTTTACAACCAAATTGAAGAGACTAACCAGAGAATGTAGACGAAAGGGAGAGAGATGAAGAGAGAAACGAGCAATGGAGCAGCTGAGAAGCAGCGGATGCGGAAGCGGAAGAGCTGAGAGAGAAAGGACTCCTTCTCGAACCGGTACGGAGAGAAATCGAAGCAGAAGGAACGCTAATCTTCCCGTTGGAAGCAGGATTCCATAAACGCGACGAAGCCGAAGAAGCTACAACGGATGTGGAGAAGGAAGCCATTGAAATTTCCCACGTCTTATCTTCTTCCCATTTTTCTTTTCTCCGATAAGTTTACATACACTGTAGAGAAATTATCCTCCACGGACGCTACCCGTGTAAGCCCACACAGAAAAACCAATTAAAATAAGTCACGTGGCTCAACAACTACAGCCCATAAGCCCAACAATTGTCTCAAATGTTGTTCATATGTTAACCGGTCTGGAGTCTGGACCGAGAATTGAAGTTCAGATATTTTGAACCGGTCTAAGAAGAATGGAGTTGATGACAAAATTTTGCTTCATGTAATAAACGTTCAAAATAAGCACTCTATATTACAGGGAACGAGAATAACCACAAAAAAAAAATTGTTGTTTACTAGAGGATATTTCTACAAATTTTTCTAACATTCATCAGGGTCTGTATTTTTTTTTGGAGTTTTCACAAGTGACATCAATGAGTCTTTCATCTTTTGAACATCTTGGTCCACATGTAGAGAATAAAGAAGCAGAGAAGCGCAAAAAGAACAACGTGCATGATGTGGTTGTTGCCGCTACGAACGATGCTCAAGTTCAGTTTCCGTATGTTGTTCTTCACGCCGGCTTGTGCTCTGATCAATGTCATTTGCTGTCATAAGAAAACACCATTGAAAGCTTTTTGTATATAAGTTTCAGCTCAAATGTGCATAGAAAGTTCTATAAGAAGCCAGATACTTATTAGCATCCTAGAGCGATTCTGTATAACAGCACTTAATGCATATTTCTGCAGTTTCACATATTCAACTTTAAGCGAAACGAACATCATACCAGTTCATCTAAGAAGTCCCTCTGAGACTTAGCTTCTGATCCAATTTCTTGAGCAATCTGCATCAAAATAAGCCATCACTAAAAAATATATTTTTACACATTCAAACAATAACCAAAATCACGAGGGATGAGTTATGTGCAAAAACATTAAAGTAACCAAGAGCAGGTCTAGTGATTCTTTAAGAAGTATGGTATAAAACAATAAGCAAGAACAAGAGTTTATAAAAGACATCCATTAAGTCAATTTTAGATAGTAAATATATACACATTAGCATAGTACCTTGGGATCTCAAAAACACTTATTCAATAACTAAGAGAGAAAAGGAAGACAAATTTTCAAGAGAAACAAACCACATACATACGATTCATCAGAACACATTTGGCGATCAAAAACAAAAAGGGAATTTAGAAGTTTCTAACGTTTTTCAATTGCCTGACTTGGCCATGGAGACCTGTGATCTCATCATCGAGATCAGAGTGCATTGGATCAATCCGCAGCTGGATTTCTTCTGAACCTGTAGCGTTTCTAGTGCTAAGCCCATCTCTGCAACCAAATACGACGATTAAATAGTTGGAATCAGATTAATTCTACCCAAAAGATCCGAGGAAGAAATCAGAATCAATTTCACTGAAAACAGAATTATATATATATACCTGGATCTATACGGAGCAGCGCCGCCGTAATGGGAACCACCAGCACCGCCTCTTTGAGGATTGGATGCCATTACGGTGTGACGACGATTTGTGCCAATTCCAGGCGAAAATTTTGAGAGAGCAAGACAACGACGGTGCGACGACGAATATTCAATCGAGCTCTCGCATTAAATGATAAATTCATATTACACGTGGCGACTTAATATTGGTTGCTTGATGTCATTACGTATGAAGAAGACTGGAGAGGATCTGTAAAAAAAGAAAAGAAAGAAAGAAGGGGCAGTTTTGAAATATTCGTTACCAATTTCTTTTGGCTAATGGGCTTTTCTTAAACGGGCTGATCAAAACCTATCGGATCCAACACACACCGACTAATCTAAGGATACCATTTAGAGAGAGATCGTGGCAGCTCAATTCTCACCTAAAATGGTCTTGAGATATTGTTTTAGTGGTCTCGACTCTCGTAGAATCCAACAAGTCCAATCCAAAGAATTATGAGTTCTATGACAAAAACGAAAATTTTGAGTCTAAATTAAGTGGACATATATGGTCTACTACATTTTTTTCTGAAAAATGAGCATATATATATATATATATATATATATACCTCTCCGGTAGTTATCTAACAAATGGTTCAAGTCATAGTTTTGTCCTATCTAATTTAGATCTCGTCTGAGATTGCATTCGGCCTATCTAGTCGTCAAACGTACGTTTGACCTTCGTATTTCACCTGTGTTGTGTCTTTCTTTGTTTTCTGAAAGCATAATTAATTATTGTACCAGAAAAACAATAATTTTTTACTATTTATGTTCAAGTCATAGTTTTGTCCTATCTAATTTGATTTGCTAATAATTCGAAAACAGAGCAAATGGAAAAACTAAGCTGGTATGCTTTCAAACCACATATGTGCATAAAAAAGTTGCTATCCTGTTAAATCGACCGACAGGTCCATGAATGATGTGATAAAAAAAACAGAGGTATTGTCATATATGGAGTCACAGTTACGTAACAATTAACAAAGACAGACATTAGCATATGTTGATGTATCATAAGTTGGTTGATAAATCCCAGCACATACTTCCACTGCTTCACAACGTGGTTGACTTTATCCTTCTCCCATTCTATTTGTCATTATTATATCCCAATTTTGAGTCCACAAAAAGCCGTATATAAAAATCCAAAAAGATATCAAATTTGAAAAACAACCATTATAATAATTTCCAATTCTTTTTATTTTCGTTAAAGCGAAAACGTAAACGTATTCATCAAGTATGTATAGATTAACTCTTTTTTCCTTTTTCTTTGGACAACTTTATATATAGATTAACTCATGTTCAAATATTCTTGTGATTAAGAGGATTTATAAAATTTATTCACGATTGCATATGATCGTACTATTCTGATCATATCTTCAATAGCTCATAGCCGACTTTTCCATAGTTTTATTTTCATCAAATCATTGTGGAATTATCACGAAAATTATCATTCAAATGAATTACCAAAAAAAAAATCATGAAACTGATTGAAAAAGATTCTTTAACTACCTGATCGAGTGATCAAATACGCTAAGTTTTCCCAGCTTTCATTTCTTTAGGATTCCTTGAAACTTATTGGCTCCATACAAAGAAATCAGTTTTAGGTAAAATAGACAATATATATATATACCCTCTGTTTCATTTTAGTTGTTATTTTATATTTTTTCATGTAAAACATATTAAAAAATTTCTTGCACCTTAAAACCCAATGGACTATTAGTATTTTTCATTATATCTAAGGTTAAATTAAATATTTAATACTAAAGTTCTACTAAAAAATATAAATGACAACTAAAATGAAACAAAAAGTTAAATATAGAATGACAATTAAAACGAAACATAATGAGTATATAGTTGTTATTATAATTAATTATGAGCTTGATAGTGAAATAATTGATTGTTGAAGAAAGAGGAACTTGCGGAACCAAACTATTTCCAAATTTGTTACTTATATCATGTTTTCACTCAAAAAGTCACACTTAAGATAACATAATTTTCTATATTATTTAGTGATAGTTATCTAATATTTGTATGATGAAAGACATATCTTATCTAATATTGGCCAACATGTTTAGCACAGCAATCTGGAATGACAAGGAATCTTACTGAATATTACTGCACCAAAAAATTGATTGTAGGAAAGATTCCTACTTTTTGATTTTGATTTTTGATTTAATATTAGTGTAAGGATTCTGTAGTATTCACCGGCTTTTTCTATCGCTAATCCTATTCTTTTGATTTTTGTATCCTATATATGGTGCAGTAATATTCAAAATCCTATTGCATTAAAATTTAAAACCTACAGCAACCACCAAAAAACATACATCCTAAATTCTACAACAATTTTAAAATTAGTTAAAAAAACAAAATCTACAACAAAAAACTCAAAGCTGCAATTTGATTTTTTTTTTTTTTTTTTTTTTTGCTAAACATATAGATTCTGGTTATAGTTATACGTATTAAAAAAACCAATTTTAAATTTACGCACGTTATATTTTATGACTGTGGATGCCATTTCAAATCAAGAGCTATTTCTCCTAAGCTGTTGACTGTCCCTTGCAGTATAACTGTATAAGAATATCTTGCATATAATTTTAACAAAAAAAAATCTTGCATATAAAATTCCGTAATGGCTCAGAAAAGAATTTCTAGCGAAAATTTATCTTAAATTACAATCATCTTTTGGTTCACAAACCTTGAGTTAAATCAATCCTGACATCTCCATCCAATTCTCTAGTCATATACTAAAATCCTATAAACAACAAATAAATAAAATCAAAACGTTAACTGGACGATCCATTGCAGATTTCAAAGAAAAAAATAGATGTATTACTAGATACGGAACTTGGTTTAGCATTGCCTGGAAGCAACGTTGGCCACCAAACCAAAACCCACTCATTGGAGCAACGTGTGTGGACCCAATATACGAGCCTCATGGGACCCATCTATTACATATGTATTTTAGTTGACCAAAATTATTTGGATCTGTATTTTTTTTTTTTTTTTTTTTTTTTTTTTTTTTTTTTTTTTTTAACAAGGCTTAATCTTTATGGTGGCTCTTGGAGAAACTTTTTTTGGGGGTAAAATCTTCTATTTTTCAGCCCTCGGATGGCTTAAAATGTCTTTCAAAAACTTGACATATATCGATTTCATTAAAAATACTATAGAACTTAAATATACTCATCATATTTGAAACAAATCACTGAAATATAAAAATGTAATTTGAATCGAATAAAAGTAATTGTATTTATATGTTTTTAGTATTTAATTATTAAATTTGTTCTTATTCTTTTGAACAAAAGATGTTCCTATTCTACTATATATAAAAACTAAAAAGTCACACGAGAGCCGCCCTCCGTGATACAGAGAAACAACAATAGTACGAATTCTAGTTTCTTACTAGTAGGAGTATAAATCTTTATTGGGAACTAAATAGTCAAAATATTCTGCAATAAATAACGTAGACTTAAAGAAATGAATTATCCAAAATTCTGTCACCTTTTCCATACACTTCCTTTGAAGATTCCTTCACAACCTCTCGTTAACAAATCGATAACGATGTTTTTTGAAAACTCAAGACGACGATGTTTGTACTTATGACTTGTGACATCCCAGAGATATACTTTTCATATATTATATTTTTTGACAACCATCCGAAATAGATTTTTACACAGGAAGTTTATTCTCTCTGATCAAATATAGCATTTCATACTGTAATAAAAGCAAACTATATCATATTTTAATTTTTATCTTGGTAGTTACAGCAGATAGTAGTCGTCTAGAATACTGAAGTCATGGATTATAGAGTTTACAATTTCTGTGGCTGAAATCGAGCCCCTCGTTGTTAGGATGTTGAGTGGCTAAAATCGAGTCACTCGAGCTAAGAAATTAAAGTTGAAAACATTGCGTGAGGCTGACAGTCGAAATTATTAGGCAATATACACACTATTTGATAATGGGGAAATGATTGGTTGGTTAAAGATTATGTTTGCTTGACAGCAAAGAAAATATTTGTCTTTTTTTTTTTGGGTTTAATTATTAGACATCACATACAGTATACACAATGAACTCGCGAAAGGCAAAATATAACATTTGAAACAAAATCAATCAATTTAGTATTTAATTATATTACGAGTGAAATAATAGAATCCTCTATAATGGGGGGGGGGGGGGGGGGGTTTGATTGTTTTGAAAAGGTGTCCAATTTGCATATATTATAGTCATATTTCTATTACATTCTATTTAGTTGATCTTTATGTCTATAGAAACGACGACAGCTGGTATTAAAATTATTCCCCTATTTTGAAATAGTGATACCAGTAGTTAGGTAATCTCGTTTGTACATGTGAAATCTCGTGAAACATTATTGCTAACTCGCCATAATAAAACGCTAACAAAAATAAGATAATATAAGTATCTGTATTTTAAGAATCCTAAGCAAATAAATACTAAGAATTCGCAATCGTCTTTCAACGGGTGATGGCATGGATAACTTGGAATCCATGAATCAACTCAACGTGTGCCCTTTGCCAAGACATAGCGGAATCAAGGAGCCATTTAATTTTCAGTTGCACATTCTCAGCAGAAGTATGCTCACTAAGAAGCTTCTATCCAAGCAAAATTTTCGACATATATATTAGTATCTCTCATCTCAGGCAATCTATAAGGGCAAATTCTCCATTTCTTGCTAGGTATGTGTTTCAAACAATCAAACAAAAATTTTGGAAAACAAGAAATGCAAGAAGACATAGAGAGATATATACCACTTCTTACTTCTACCAAACATATTAGTCACGCTAATTGACAAGCACATTCGGAATCAACTTTCATCTATCAAAGCTCAAGGAGATCACATATACGAAGAGGGAATGAAACTATGGTTTGCTACGCGGCCATAGTTTTTTTACCTCTTCTCTTTGTTTTCTTGAAAATTTCTGTCATAGTTCTTAAAATCTCAATTATGATGTAAAAAAAGAGTTTTCAGGATTGAATAAATTTTAGTCTAATTAAAAAATATATCTACTAAGAAACAGCCAATATATACCTGTCTTGAACTGTCCAAATCTTGTATAATTTTTAATGTTTTTTTACACAATAAAATCATGGAGATGACCACAACAATGGCGCAAAAGCATGTGAAGCTTGAGGAAAAATGATTAAAATGTTCCCGTGACCTGCAGACCAACGGAATGTCCATCAAAAACTCTTCGTTCGTTGAACCGTGCCCCCAAAAAAAAAACTATTCTTCTAGATAAATTACTTGTTTTATCATCAGATAACAGATTTTTTGTTGTTTCAACAGTTATGATAGAATAATGATGAATTTCCTACAGAAAAGATTAGCTTATGCATACTGAGTCTAAAACTACAGAGATTAATATGAATTGACCTTAGAATAATAATACCATGCATGTCTAATTTGTTCACTTAATTCTTTCATTCCTTCTGAAAATCATTGATTTCTATAATTCTATTTAACCATGAGTATGTCTCAATTTCACATGATTTGATTTTAAGTATGATCAACTACATCTAATATATTTCAAATTCTATTAAACGCTGGCACGTAATGCTAAGCAATTTTAATTTGTTGGATATCTATTTTTTACATCCTTTTTAATTGTTGGAACTTGGAATTTTATCTGCGTAATTATTCGTATACAAATCCTACAGAAAAAAGTCACGTAAAACAAATACATAAAATTATAATATTATTTGATAGTGGCTAGATAAAAAGATTTTTAGATTCCCTAGAAAGACAAAGACAAAGACAAAGCCTGCTCCACTTTCCACTCATGAATCCTTCCATGATCTTTTTCTCTCTGCCATATACATACACACACACAAATGACAAATGTATTATGTTATAACTCATCTTTTTCTTCATGTGACTTGTGAACCCACGACGGTGAAAACTCATCTTTGTCTTCTACTCTAAAAAGTGATTCTGCTTGTTCTACATTTTAATAGAAAAGACTTGAACCAAAAGCTTGACATGAACCGTGTCTCTCTTAACATTTAAAAAAAAAAAAAATGTCTCTCCTAACATTAAAAAAAAAAAAAAACTGTGTCTTGCCGATTTATAAGATTCTGTCGAGGCATCAGGCAGCTATCAGAGCCGATTTATTTTTGTACACCAGTTTTTAATATTATTAAATTAACACTAGCTAAAAAAAGTTAGCAGTTTAGCACTTGTATCAGTTGTTAATAAGAAATAAAAGCTTGATACATACAGTTTTCTCTGTTAATTTAATATTACCACATATAGATGCATAGTATGTACCTAATTAGCTTATATTAATAACTAGATTAGTTCACCCGCTGCGGGTAGTAGCGGTTATTGGCGTTTTACAACAATTATCGCAAACACTTTCTGCCGCTTTAAACCGCTCCGGATCCCTCAAGATTTCTCAAAATCAAAAGCTCATTCCCAGCAGCGTTTGCGGTTGCGGATGGTTGCGGGTGGATAATTAAAAAAAAAATTAAAAAACACAAATTTATTTAAAATCAGAAAATAAATACTAATCTTAAAAAAAAAAAAAGATTTAGATATTATAATCATAATAAAAACAAAAATATTTGGTATTTTTTGGTAAAATTCATAAAAAATATATCATAATTTTATATTTCTAAGTTCTACAAATTAAAGTTCTTTTCATAAATGATCACTTCATACTAATATATATATATATATATATAACAAATAAAATAGTAATCTAAATTTAATTTCCACACTAAATTTTAATAGAAATCACATTTTTATCTAAATTATCTAAATTAAAAGATGAACATAAGTATTATATACATATCATTTTTTATAATTTTTTATTATTAATTATGTTGAAATATAAATTTATAATTGTTCAATATAATCGATATCGATAAGTGTAAACAGGAATTTACGTACTTCTTGTTCCATCACTCAGATCCCACGGACACAAAACACGAGGGCGGATAAGCTCGCACGGAGTGCTCGAGATCAACCCTACGACGTGTACCATATAGATTTTATTCCACCGGTTTGGATTTCCGAACGGGTCTAGGAATATATACTGTTAACAAAAAAAAAATTGTTCAATATAATATAGTTTTGATGTTTTATAATTATAAAATGTGTTTATGTTGTTAATTTATTGTTTAACCGCTATTTCACTCGCTGGTCAAGCAGTCAAAAATATTATGCAAATGCATCTGCTTTCAATCGCTATATCAGTCGTACAAACAACTTAATTATGTATTTAAGCGCAAACTTCCACTTTTGCAAACTTCCGTAACCGCAACTGCAGTGTTTAAACCAGTCAGAGCCTAAATTTGCATTCTTCTCATATTAAGTATAATTTATAGCGCTCGTTTAACGCTAAAATAATCACTGAGACGAACATAACATCTCTAGCTAGAAGTATATTGCATAATAATGGATGTATATCTGTTTTCAACTTTTGCTGCTAAACGAGATCAACGACATAATCAAGTCCTTCTCAAATCCCACATTATCAGTTGAAAACAGATATACATCCATTATTATGTGATATACTCCACATTTTATATATTTATTACGCAATAAGCAATATTAAAATAAATAAAGAAAAGCCAAGCATTTTTTTTTTTGATAAAGAAAAACCAAGCATTTTTATATATTTATACATGTGTTCTCTTCGTCGTGGAAAAACATGTCTAAAGACGTAATAGTTTTTTTTTTCTCAAAATCGTCTTTATTATGAGCCACTTCTTTTGGGGATAAATTATCGTAGAAAAACTCAAAATCGAATAGAAATATATATTATTTACTCAGAACATAAATTTGACAGAATCGTGTTCTCTTCATCGTCTAACTAATCATGGAATAAACATGTCTAAAGACGTATAGTTTTTTCACTTATTATCAGCCACCTTTTGGGGGTTAAATTATTGTATGAAAACTCAAAATCAATCAGAAATATATATTATTTACTAAAAAAATAAATTTGACATTTGACAGAATCGTGTACCTTAATATATATAGATATGTTTCTAAGCCATTAAGGAATATTTCGAAGCACATTAAGGATTAAGGAATAAAAAAAAGATCCTTTAAAAAAAAAAATTTACATAAAAATTTTACGTGATGATATATATATATATATATATATTTCTATTAAAAAAAAAAAAAAAACGTGACAGTATACAGTACGTACACGAATAGGTGTATAAAAGCTTGATCTCATCAACAAGCTTCTTCACAAAAACCCAAAACTGTAGATATTTGTTTAATAAGAACGATGGGTTCCAAACTCATCTCTCTCCTTCTTCTCTTTCTCCCACTTGTAACAGTCACAATCTTGTCGGGAGCCGAGCGGGCCTTTGGTTCCGATAACACACTCCTCGTGAACAGCTACCCCCGCAACAGCACGGCAGATTCAGGCGACAATGGGAGGTCGTCGCTGAGAGGGAAAAAGCAGAGGGGAGCATGTAACTTGTTCCAAGGGAGATGGGTTTTCGACCCTTCTTACCCTTTCTATGATTCGTCCACCTGTCCTTTCATCGATGCGGAGTTTGACTGTCTCAAGTTCGGTCGACCGGACAAACAGTTCCTCAAGTACTCTTGGCAACCTGAATCTTGCAGCATCCCAAGGTTTCTACTTTATCCTACAGTTATCTGTTTTGTAATTTGTACAATTCAAACTTTTTAACAAAACATAGTTTAGCTAAACCACTTTGGTTAACAAGATTTTTCTTTTTTTTTTTTTGGTGCAAGGTTAACAATCATAATTCTTTAGTAACGTAATAATTAATTTGCACTTTGGAGAGTATTTTGAAAATCTGATTGCATGCATTATTTGTCACAATCATAATTCTTTATTAACGTAATTAATTTTTAATATACGTTATATATTGTATAATTACTATACGTTTTTTTTTTGTTGAGAAAATATAATTACTAGAAGTTGGTGTTAAGATGTTTTATATTATTTCTACGAATGAAAAGGGCTGTACATATTAATATTATTATATACGTGATTAATTAGGTGGATTAATTAGTTTGCGACCTTGCTGTAACTATGTAAAGAGATTTCAAGCAGTGAAAAAATTAGGTAAATATGTAGACTGCATGATGATTAATTATATGTGTACTGTTAATTACGTGATTAGGTTCGACGGTGCGGCGTTTCTGAGGAGATGGCGAGGGAAACGAGTCATGTTCGTGGGAGACTCACTGAGTCTGAACATGTGGGAATCGTTGGGATGTATGATACATTCGTCGGTACCAAACGCCAGGACCACTTTCCTCAAGCGTACCCCACTCTCTACTCTCACTTTCCAGGTCTGTTTCTTTTCTTAAAAAATTCATAAAACTTTGTTCTTCGGATAAAAACAAAATATAATTATCAAACTTCACGAGGAAGAGTTGTCGTCATTAACGAAAATGAATTGGCTGTCATAGATACTGAATGCTTATTAGTCACGGACTATATAATATATGCGTCATTTAGAAAAGTACTGAAAAGGCTGTTTGGTGCTAATAATGCTTATTATCATATTGTTGTTAGTGTTCTGTTCGACCACATCCGTAAAACATGTATTTGATTCTTCACACAATTCTACATTATGACAAAATGACGCATACCTGACTGAGTATTTATAGGTATGGAAGATATTCGATAGAAACATTATGATTTTTTTTAGAGCATTTCCGATTGAGAGTCTCTAAAGGTATCTCATGTTAAAAGTAGTAAAAGAAAAGAGATTTCATTGCCACTTGTCTTTTTATGAGTGGTCCATTTTAATTTTGTAACTGAAACTTTAACTACATAATGAAATTATATTAAAATTTAATATTATGTTAGATGAGAAAACTCAAAACAAGTCTCTCACCCATTAGAGATGTTCCGAAAATTTTGATTTTTGTTTTTGTTTTTATTCATTCCAAGCTATTTTTTTTTTTTACCAGAATTGTGCAAAGTTCTTTATCATTTATCAATTAAGAAACTCAAAACAATATGAAATGACATGCTTTCTTCACTTGATGGGGAAGAAAAGAAAGCTATGGACCTCCAAACTTTTTATTTTTATTGGTAAAAAATTAAAACAAATCGTCTCCTTTTATTATTCATGTTATTTTTTTTAATAGTTCAAAAAATAATTATACTATAAATAGCAATAAAAACAAATAAAAAAGGACGTAATACATTAAGGAAGTACACTACAAGTCTACAACAACTCCAACAGTCCAACTCCAACTTGCTCTCCCTGTCCACTTTCTACTATTCTCTTTGTTCTGTGAAACCCTTTTTCTTTCATTTAATAATTCTCTTCTTTTAAATGGAAATAGACAATTTGAAAAGATCCTTATAGAATCTTGAATCTAATAATTTTGTTGTTGTTATATTAAAAAAAAATAAAAATAACAGGAATTTGGAGTGACGTTATACCTATATAGAACACCATACATAGTAGACGTATCCAAAGAGAGCGTAGGGCGTGTGCTTAACCTTGGAGCCATGGAAGGAGGTGGTGATGCTTGGAAAAACATGGACGTTCTTGTCTTCAACTCTTGGCACTGGTGGGTTCACCAAGGAGTACAAGCCCAAGGGTACGTACCACTAATTAACCACATCTTTAATCTAACTAAACCCAATGTATCTTTCATATATATAAAACTTAATGTTGAATCTTTCTTTCTTTTTCTTGTTGTTGATGTGAGTTTAGGTGGGATTATATTAGAGATGGGTCGTCTTTGGTGAGAGACATGAACCGTCTTGACGCTTTCTACAAAGGACTTACCACCTGGGGTCGATGGGTTGATCAAAACGTTGATACCAACAAAACCCGAGTTTTCTTCCAAGGCATTTCTCCCACTCACTACGAGTAAGTCCATTTAAATTGTGTAATTGTGTCATTATCTATGGTTTGAGAAGATAGCTTTTCAAAACACTAAACCTTTGTTGATTCTGGGTGTGAAAGGGGAAGGGAATGGAACGAGCCGAGGAAGAATTGTAACGGGCAAATGGAGCCGTTAAGTGGATCAAATTACCCAAGTGGTCAGCCTCCAGCAGCAGGAGTCGTATCCAAAGTGTTGGGTTCGATGAAAAAGCGTGTGTTCTTGCTCGATATCACCACTCTGTCTCAGTTGAGAAAAGATGCTCATCCTTCTGGTTATAACGAAAAAAAGGAAAATGATTGTAGCCATTGGTGCCTCCCGGGTTTGCCTGATACTTGGAACCAGCTTCTCTACGCAGCTCTTACGATGTGAAGTGAGTAAGAATCTCTATAAAAGACAATGCAAAAACAAAACACCTTTGTCCTGTAAATTACATTCTTGGAGGTGTGCAAAAGAATCTGACAGTTTTAATTTGGGGTGAGTTTAAGTGTGAAGACTACAAGCATAAAGAAGGTGGATTTGAGTAAATCGCCTTTATATTCTTTTCTCGCATGGGAGAAACAATAATCTTAAATCGTCTAGTGTTGTGTGAATCCAATAGAAACAGAATAAATAACAAAGTGAGTTCTTTCCTTAACAAAAATAATAAAGATTCAATTCAGATTATCTTCAAATCCGTTAGATTCCATTAAAACAGTGTGGATCAACTAAGAAGCAAGCAATTTGACATAGCCATAAACAAGGCAAAGAGAATTTCAACTTTAGAAGTAGATGGATCTAAGGATCAAAGAGAATCAATGTAGCATCGAACATGACTCTAGACTGTCAAATGATAAGGATCCTTGTACACCTTAAACTAGCAAAAATTCAACCTTTCTACCTCAACCAAGAACAGTGATTGCGACAGTAAAAAGTTCTCTGATTTGATATCCAATTGTACAATAAAGCAACAACATTTACATTCCCATTCCCATCTTCCTCAAGAACCACAACATGAACTCAAGAAGGCCATGGCTTCTACTGTTACAGAAACCCTAGACCTCGAAGAACCCTAGACAACATCAAATCAAAGGTTTTTTCTCGTCTCAATTGGGGAAAATATTGAAGATTCAATTGAAATCACCTTAAAATCTTGATGGGTTTTGTATCGCTCCAGGAAATTTGAATCCTTTCTTCATGAGAATCTGCACGCAGCTCATCTTCTCAATCTCTTTGTCTTCTTCCTCCGTGTTCCTCGAATTCATAACTATGGCTTTCACAACATCCCTCAAAGGAACATTAAGTTTCTTCTTCTTTCCTCCATCTTCTTTCGATAAAGATTCCAAGCTCTCACCCTCTCTACGATGCCCTGAAGATAGATTACCTGATTTCTCCAAAGCAATCGAATCACCACCGTCTTCATCAACAGGAACCGTCCGATCTGCCGCATCCTCCTCTAATTCAACGGTAGCCGCGCTTTCCGGCGGAGAGACGAATCGAATCGCATGACTCTCCACCAAATCCTCGTCGTAGCCCGAACCGATTACACTCTCCGTCTCAGAATCACCGGACGCCGCACGGTGAGATGCAATCCCGTCGTCTAACGGTGGCGAGACCCCGACGGAGGGATCGGAATCTGGAGGAGCACCTCGTTGAGCAAAGCCGCATCTCCGTAGAAAAATCTCCTGAGACGCAGTTTCATGGCAGTTGTCGAAAATCGAACTAATTTTCTTTTTCCCATTCATTATTTTCTCTGCAATTTTTGTTTTGTTTCACAGAATCACAGTTATTCTTAAAAGCTAAAGAACTTTCTAGGGTGAGGGAAATTTTCCCGCGACGTGTTCTGCTCCAAACGCGCTTTTTTCATTGAACGCACCAAACATTTGTAAAGTGACATTTTCAGCTCAGAAGTCAAGAACATAAGGACTGTGAATCAAACCCATGTTCAAAACTGAAATTGAGATATTGATGCAAGTCTATGAAACCAATTCTCTTCTGAAATAAAAAAATATACGACTAAAAGGTGACTGCAACTTTTTTTTTTTTTTTTTTTTTTTTTGTGACTTCTCATGTATTCCATTCCAAGATGGTTAAACTTGGGGACAAACGCCAAAAAAGGAACAGGATACTTTCTTCACATTTGCACCCAAAAACAAAAAAACAGGAAGGAGATACTAGTAGCCGACGTAAACAGCGACATTCACTATGTAGCAATCTTCGTTTGTATCACCCATTTCTTCAACTAAAACACCGCTTGAGCAAATCAGTCCTCCATCCACCACCTCCACATTAAGAATCTTCCCACTTGAAAGAAAAAAAATGAAGACATGGTGGATAAATCCGACTTTTAAGAGTATCGATTGAGAGATGTTGTCCAACACTAGAGAATCAAATCAGTACATGATGATGTTGGTTTCGTTTTGATAATCAAATCTTAATCCAACCTCAAACTTTCAACTTGTTTGTAACTTTATATATCTTGTACAAAGCGAAATTTTCAACTCCAATTTTCCACAACAATACTTGCAACATATACATATACTCAAGTTTCTTCTACTAGATAAAACTCATGATAGAGGTTGGAAACTTACTATGGAAAGATAGACTTAACCTTGTCAAGATCTAGTTGCTGGTGAAGAGAACGAGGCACTCCAAGCTTAATCTGTAACTTCATTTCTCCAAATGAAACTCCAGGAATCGAACCTTCAACACATTCAATGGGGATATAAAAGTCCACTATTTTCAAAAGGAAGCCAAGTTGGATTTGAGTAAGAGAATTTTGGTACCTCTCCTAAAAGCAGGAATCGAATTCGAAGAAATTGCATTCTTACAAGCTCGCATCGCCGCAGATGTCACGTCTTGCCTGTTTCAAAAGTTTCAAGATTCAATTTCAAATCGGTGTATATCAAGAGTTTGAAGATTCTATTTCAAATCGCAAACGGAGAATTGCTCGTACCCGTGCTGATCATAACCCACACCCATCTCGACGAACAATAGCTTCATCGCAGCGTTGGGAACACCACCGGTAATGGTCTCCGCCGTCGTCTCCATGGCGCTGATAGAGGTGACTTTGATCGGGCGTGAGATCCGAGGGATGAAAGACTGTTTACTATGGGAAGATAGAAAAAGTGGCCGCGACGATGAGATTCTAGAAAACGACGGAGATTGACGGAGACGAAGTTCAGGGCAGATAATAATCGAACCAGAAATCAAGGAAAGAGACATTGAATTCAATTTGTAGTTTCTTCTTTCTACTCAAACTGTAATTTTTGCTCCGTAATACAACATGTTTGGGGCAAATTTGAAAGAAACGATAAGTAAGGGTGTCCTTTTTCAAAGCTCAAAATTCATAGAAACGACATCGTTTCAAAGCTCTTTCTCCTTTCCTTCAAGCTAACAAAGAGAGGAAAAAAACACAGAAACCCTCGGGCTACTCTGCGAGAGAATCACTATTCACCAGTATCAACCTTCTACACTCTTCCAAAATCGCCATGTACGTTCTTATCGTCTTCTCATTCTTCTTCTTCTTCTTCTTCCGTTTCTTCATCTTTCCCTCAAAGCTTTTTTTTCACTATTATGTGTGCAGAGACGTGAATACATGTGTATATGTTCTGTTTTGTTCAAACCAACTGTGTTTATACTCATCTGCTTCGATTTTCTCAATCTCAGCTTTCTATCGAAATCTCAGAAATGTCAGAGCAATATTCCGAAGACTCCAAGCATATCGAGAAGCTCTATGAGTTCGACGAGCACCTGAGTGAGTCTACGGACAAGTCTAAGGTTCGTTTCTTTTCCCCCCCTGGATTTGCAATCAATCGTCTGCTGTTTGATTTAGCTGCTCATTTTGATTTCTCAAATGGTCTCTGGTTTGACATTTAGGGGGGGGGGGGGGGGGGTTTAGGGTTTATGATTTGTGTATAATCGGTCTGAAAATGGATACTGGTGCGATTACTTTTTGGCTCTTCGTAGACATGCTTTGTTGCTTAGGTTGCACAGTGTTTTGATCGCTTTCTATGATATTCTCATGGTTTTGGCAGAATGTACAAGATTATAAAGGGATTATCGAGTTGTCCAACACAAGCAGCAAGACCAAGCAGCTTGGAGCACAGCTGATTCCGCGCTACTTCAAATTATTCACCGGTCTCGCAACGGAAGCTTTCGATGCCTTCTTGGATATCATCGAAGAAGTGGATATCGCGGTATGTCCCTGGTCTTAATTTTCACCTAGGATAAGTAAGCTGCATTCACTCTTAAAGTGAAGTTTTTTTTTTATTTCTGTGTGTCTCGTTCTTATTAGTATGTTCTGTTGTGACACATGAATTTGAGATGAGTCGGGGCTCAAAAAGACCTGGTTCTGCACAATCCTCAGTTTCTGGTGCTGTTACGGATCTTTTTTTATATAAAAGGTATCATTTTCCTCTTATTCGTAGGTACGAGTTCAAGCCATCCGCGGGCTTCCGCTGTTCTGCAAGGATACACCTGAGTTTTTATCGAAGATAATCGATGTTCTTGTACAATGTCTAAATACTGGTAATTTCTGAGATTTATGGTGTTTCACCTTGATCTACTATTTTTGTTTTCACCATCTGACTCGGAATAATATGATATCCAAATAGAGGAATCTGTGGAGCGTGATGCTGTGCACAAGGCTTTTATGTCACTATTTCGGCAGGATACTAAAGGTAATTTGATTTCTTCTGCATTTCATCTTCTTTGTCTGAAGATTCATCATCTGAAAGTGGAACTAAGTCCATCCTATAAAGCATAATACAAGTGTATAAATTACAGAAAGCGGGCTTTGGTGTGCTCAAAAACTTAGATTTGTAGTATGTTGTTACTGATGGTACCTTACTGGCTTCTTATGTTTCATTGTTTTTCACCTTTTTGGTGTAGCATCTTTGACGGCGTTGTTTAAGCACACTGAGGCCACTACTGACGATCAAATCCGTGATAAGGTCTTAAACTATATCAGAGATAAGGTTAGAGTCTTTTCGACCACTTTCTTTTTTTTCTCTCTCTTTGAGGTTCTCGCTATATCTTCATAAGTCTCTGTTATATTTAATTATCAAGTAAGAGTGTAAGAACTATTTTTATCTTTTCGCTTGCTGATATAAACAGTGAAGTAGCATTGTATTGCTTACAATCTGTTGATTCTATTGCTTAGACGAGGTACTTAATATACTGCTATACTGGTTCTGATAGCTAGCGTATATCAGTAAAGTGGTTCTTATGTTGGAAGTTTTGGAGAGACTTCAAGTAATATTTCTTATAGAACAAGATGTGAAATTATTATTTTTTGATAGTGCAATCTAACAAGGACGCAAGGATTCCCTTGGAAAGATTTTGTATACCTTATCCTATTTTTCATAGATTGCGTATTTCTATGTAGGTGTTCCCTCTTAAAGGGGAACTGTTAAAGCCTCAAGAGGAAATGGAAAGGCATATAACCGATTTAATCAAAAAGGTTAGACCAATTATCGCCCACATGGAGTACTCCTTGTTTTTTTTTTGTCTTGCTTTATATTCCACAGCTTTTTTCTGACGCTCTTTGGATGTTTCCAGAGCCTAGGAGATGTAAGTGGAGGAGAATTCAATATGTTTATGGATTTCCTGACAAGTTTAAGTATATTTGGAGGGAAAGCTCCTCAAGAAAGAATGCAAGAACTTGTAGAAATTGTCGAAGGACAGGCTGATTTGGATTCACAGTTTGATGTGAGTTTCTCGTGTCACATTCTCTGGGGGATGAACTTAAGTTTCTTGGTTGGATAGAATTACAGTATGATTATTCCTCCAAGGTGTTATTGGTTTTTTAGTTGCACCAGTAGTCGTTGTTATCTGGGACTGAAGTCTGCTAGTCATTAGTCTCCATTGTTTTTCTTGTGTGAATAATTGATGTGAGGTCTCATAAGTAGTATGTGAGAAAGATGCCTCTAAATTTTTCGTGAAGTCAAATTCTTTTTAAAGTCCTGTATACTGCCTCGTATAGGAATGAACATAGGGAGGGGTCAATACTCATCAGTTGTCTTGATGCAAATCTGATTCTAGGTAGTGGGTCATAGTAATTTGATTGCATCTCTTTTAGTTACCATGGGAATATCTACTAAACATTAGTAACATTTTTAACACTAAAAAGCTGATAGTCATGGTTTGAAGTATGGCTTTATGAAGGTTTCATTTATATGATTTCATTATTGTGCTACGGAACTACTGCTGATGTCCAAATATTTTGTTTCCAGGTTACAGGTGATACAGATCATATTGACAGGTTCATATCATGCCTGCAAACGGCACTTCCATTCTTTGCGGTATGAACTCAGAGTTAGTGCTGTGTAACACTAGTATATTGTATAGTTAAGATGCTTTGAACCTACTAACTTCACCCTCTTGTGAACAGAGAGGTGCTCCGGGTAGCAAGTTTCTTAACTACACGAACAAGCATATCCTACCTGCTTTTGACAAGGTACATCTAATTTTACTCCCATTTCATTAAGGTGTTTGCCAGTCTTCTCTCTGTACATGATCTCTTTGGCACATTAAGAATAGTTAATGGCATTGAAAGGATAAGTCATAACTGAATTCTCTCGAACTTGCATGCTACTCTTTTTAATCATAGTATTACTCCAGACACAAAGCGTTCTTGGTCAGAATAATATTTACCGGATTCTTTTCTCACTAGCTGCCAGAGCAGAGGAAGCTGGATTTGCTCAGAGCACTTGCTGAGATTTCACCATGCACAACAGCTCAGGTAGCACGTCAGATGCTTCCCGCAGTAGTTCAGCTCTTAAAGGTACCTCTTAAGCACCATATTTCATCTTGTATAGATAATTTATGGACATATTAATATTTTAGTGTTGGTCATATCTCTGGTGTATATTCTACCAGTGTCGTATTTTGAATATAAACACATAGTTGCCTAGCTTTTCTGTTATCTTATGAAGATTGGCACACTCTCTTTGCTTTCAGAAATACATGCCTGCCAGGAAGACTGGGGAAGAAATGAACTTCACATATGTGGAGTGCCTGTTATATGTTCTTCATCACTTAGCACACAAGGTTATCAACTATTTTTAAGCTTGCATGGTCAGGTCTCTTCTTTGATACTTATGTGTTTCTGTTGAACATACAGGCTCCGAATGCGACAAACAGCTTGTGCGGGTACAAGATAGTGACTGGGCAGCCATCAGATAGAGTCGGGGAGGACTTTTCTGAGTTTTATAAGGAATTCACTGAGAGGTAATGTGAATAACAGTGGTACGACATTTTGTTTCCTTGAAAGCAATAGTTTTGGTTTTATTGTTTGAAAGTACTGTTTTAATGAAAAACTTCCATTGCAGATTGACTAATGTTGAGGATCTAACCAAGGCAACAATGAAGAAACTAACTCAAGGAATGTCTGAGCACAACAAAGCCATGTCGGCTGCTAAGACAGATGAAGAGAAGTCGAGCGTGGTGAGAACACTAACTTTCTCGCTCTCTTCTCTTTCCCAGTTCTATCTTGTTTTCCTTTTGTGGTTGTTAATGTAAACAAAGCTTCTTTCAGAAAACGAAGAAGCAGAATACAACATCGGGACTCAGGACATGCAATAACATCTTAGCAATGACAAAGGTAAAAACAGATCCATGTCTTCTTCCTCTTTTCGTCCCCTTTTATATAAGTGAAAACTGATTATAAAGTAAGCATGTTGGCAAATCTAATCTCCCTGGTATGTAAACAGGTATTGCATGCAAAAGCACCTTCCTTTATCGGAGACACCAGTGTTACCCTTTCTTGGAAAGAACCCACTAAGCCGGTAGCCTCTGCAACAACTGGGTACAAATGCCAAATTTACCGGATTCTCAATTTGTGTTTGGTTCTTAAATAACTTCCACCAGTTTTCTTTCTTGTTTTCACAATTTGGAGAGAGAAAAAAACGTATGTTTGTGTATGCTTCATTTGGCTACGACAGAGTAAAACGGCCAGCAAATGGAGCCGGTAATAATTTGGGTGCAAAGAAGGGACGTGTGCAGAGTCATCAGCTTGTGAACAAAGCGTTTGAAGGAAACTCATACGGTGGTGGTAGAGGTAGTCACAGAGGCCCAGGCCAGGGAAGACGTGGTGGTGGCCGTGGTCGTGGAAGAGGCCGATGGTAATTTTCTAGTAAAAGATTCTCTATGACGCTCCCTTTTTTCACCGGTTCTTGTATAACATAAACAAAAAATTTCCGTCTTTTTTACCCGTGCAAGGTTTTGGCTTTTTAGGCTCCTTACATTCGACAGACAAATTAATCGCTTTGTTTTTTACTTTTCATGACTGTTAATTATTTCATTTCTTTTACCTTTTTTGTCCTTTCTCAGAAGTCAACGGTCACCCTAATGTTACAAAGTATGACGAAAGAAAAAGAAAATCCATTTTGTTATACATTGCTCTTAAGGGTTCTCGGTTTCAACATATGGTTAACTACTTGCGCTAACTACATTAAGTTGCACAACAAATGAATTGATACCTAATTAATATGAGTCATATTCATGGCCAAGTTTTCTACCACACCAGTTCACCACCATTATCTTCGCTGCTCTTGTTCTCTTTGCTGATTTTGATGAGTAATGATTTTATCATTTGCATACGAATATCATTATGTATCTGGCACAGAATATTACTTTAAAATATAACATAACATAACATAATGACATACGAATATCATAATGAAAAATAGAATATTGATGAGGAAAAAAAAAGAAAATGGAATATGATGAAAGGAAATGAGAGGATCACGAAATAGGAATATGGAGGATAGTGCGGAATAAATTAGTACTATTTATTCCTTCCATCTCTTTTCGCTTTTACATCTAACTTTGCTAGCATTTACAGAAATTAATATTTTTTTTTTATAATATATATAATTAGTATTCACGACATTTGTTTCATTTGTGAATTTGCAAGTTTATCTTGTGCTAAAACGGCTGCAAAAATTAGGATTGTCCTTATCCGGGTCTTTTTTTTTTTTTTTTTGAACAAATCCTTATCCCGGTTTGGGCTAGGCTCATCAGGTCGACTCGGTATGCACATGTCTAGTTCTACAACTCGATGTAACATAATCTCGACCGGGAAAAACCAGTTATCTTCTTGTGCTGACACGTTATCCAGCCAATTTAATATATTATATTTTATTTTATTTTTATTTTAATTTTCATAATAATTATCATTTATTATTATAATAAGTTTAATAAGAATATGAAAAGTTATTTAAAAAAATAAAATAAAAAGATTTTTACATTGATGCTAAGATATTATAGAAAGAACATTAATTTTTTAAAAGTATTGTAGGATGAAATGAGACGGGATCGAACAGGACGAGACGAAAAAAAACATAACGAGAGAAGAAAGAAATTTTGCCTACTTATTATTATATTAAGTGACAAGACGGGATCTATAGGAACGGAAATGAACGGGATAAGACAAGACATAAATGAGACGAGATCGAACAGGACGAGACGAAAAAAACATAACGAGAGAAGAAGGAAATTTGGCCTACTTATTATTATATCAAGTGACAAGACGGAATCTAAAGGAACGGAAATGAACGGGATAAGACAAGAAGAAAATTTTGCCTACCTCTAATTATATTTAGGGGCAGAACAGAAAAAAAACAAAAGGAACATAATGAGACAGGACAAGACGGAAAGGAACAGAATGAAATATAATGGGACTGGACGGGACGAGATGGACAGGGTGGACGGGACATGATGAAAAGAAATGGAACGGGACGGGATTGGACGAGATGGGATGAAAAGGGATATAATGGAATGTGAAGGGACATGATGAAAATTTTCCCTAAGGCCCTAATTATATTTAAAGACAGGAATGATATATGACAAAATGGAAAAGATCATAATAGGATAAGATGAGACTGGACATGGCGGATAAGACGGACGTGACAGGAAAGAATGGAACAAGATGAAAAGGAACGAAATGGGACAAGATGGGACTAGACGGGAATTTTGCCTACCCCTAATTATATTTAGGGAACGTGACAAGAAGAACCGGAAGGAACAAAATGGGATTTAAGAAAATGGAAAAAAAACATAATGGGATAGGATGAGACCGGACGGGACGGATAGGACGGACGGGACGGAAAAGAACAAACATGATTTATGAGCAGGTAAGATCATTCATTAATATATAATCTTATTTATATCGAACGTTGTTAATGATAAGCGCGAGTCGAAAAACAACAACTTCAAAGACAAAGTAAAGTGCTTTGGCATGCACCACTTCTCTGTTTATTAAGAGAACTTAACGCAGCAGCCAAATTGCTTTTTTTTTCTTTCAATGAAGAAACTTAATCATTCTGTAAGTTGAGATTCTCGACGATCGCTTCTAACATGAGTTTTTTCCTTCTTTCCCTTTGATCCCTCGCAGGTGCCTTCATCGAAGGTGTTTCGACATCTCCCGAGATCTCAACATGAACGCCAGGATCATGAGTCTCATACTTGGCTCCTATCATGATCGAGTTGTTCACAGCTTGAAAGTTGCTGTTAACATAAGTGGTCAAGAAATCAAGCTCGTGATCGCCTTTTTTGTAGCTGTCTCCATGATGGTTGTTGTTGTCAAGCTCTGTCTTCATGGTTGCTCCAAGGTTAGATCCAGAGAGCGTGATGACTCTGAGAGCTATCCAAGCCGAAGAAGCGTTGAGGAAGACTAGGTGGAAGAACGCGAGCGTAGCTGGAAAACTCCAGGATGAGTTCAAGAGACTCTCTGAGCAGATGGATTCGATGTTTGTATCAAATGAGAAAATGGCTATGAAAGCGATGACGGAAGCTAACGACTTACGGATGCAGAAACGTCAACTAGAAGAAATGCTCAAGAACGCTAACGATGAGCTCCGAGCAAACCAAGCCGAGTACGAGGCAAAGCTCCACAAGCTCTCTGATAAGCTGAGTTTCAAAACAAGCCAGATGGAGAGGATGTTAGAGAATCAGAAGAGGCATGAAGAAAATGTTACTGCAAGTTTAAACCAAGAGATCAAAGTCTTGAAAGATGAGATTGAGAATCTGAGAAAGGACAAGAATAGCCTCATGTTACAGGCAGAGGAAGCAGAGAAGCTAAGATTTGAGCTAGAAGAGACAAGCAAATCATTCATGGAAGCAGAGGATTCACTACAGAGAGAGAACACGCATTTACAGAAAGAGATGGAGTCTCTAGCAGAGGAGTTGCAATCAGTGAAGCTTATCAAGGATGAAAAAGAAGCAGCGATTACACTCTTACAAACAGAGATAGAAACCGTGAGAGCGCAGCGCGATGATCTGAAGCGTTCTTTATCAGAGAATGACACAGAGATGGAGAAGCACAAGAAGCAAGTGGGACAAGTGAAAGGCGAGTTGAAGAAGAAAGAAGAAGCTATGGCTAATCTTGAGAAGAAGCTCAAGGAAAGCAGAGTTGCGTTTAACAACTTAACGAAAACCGGGCAAAGAAACAACAACAGAGGAAGTCCAGTAGGAGCAGGTCATGGCGGATCTAAAGAAGTTTTGGTTATGAAAGATAAAATAAAGCTTCTTGAGGTATATATGTATGCTATTAAACATTTGGTAATTCGTTTCAGAGTTAATATCTTTAGGTCGATGTTAAGCTTTTGTTTTTGTTTGTGATCCAGGTGGCAAATCAAACTGAAGGAAACTGCTCTTGAAGCTTCATCAAATATGTTCATCGAAAAAGAGAAGAATCTGAAGAACAGAATCGAGGAACTGGAAACTAAACTCGACCAACTCAATCAGAAGAGTGACAATGAGGCTCTTAATGGTGAAGAAGAAAAAGAAGAAATCCGAGTTCTGGTAGCGGAAATGGCGTCTTTGAGAGAATGTAATGAAACGATGGAGATGGAGCTGAAGGAGATGCAAGAGAGATACTCTGAGATAAGTTTAAGATTTGCAGAAGTGGAAGGTGAGAGACAACAGCTTGTTATGACTGTACGTAATCTTAAAAACGCCAAGAGGAGCTAAACCGGTTATTGAAATTTATGCACACATTTCACTCCTGTGTAATATACTAATATATAAAGTTTTATGGATTTTACATTAAATTTCTGAACAACGATAATATGTAAAATTACTTTGTTTTTTTTTCCTAAGTAATTTGCATAAATTTCAATCTCATCGTTTTATTGTTGTAACCGGGATTTGATTAGTTGTAAAATCCAACATGTACCGCCGAAAACGTAACCGCAATTCCATTTATTTAACTCGATCGGGTTCGGAATAAATTGTTGTTGGCTTCGCAATAGCAATAGCATGGTATTTTAGTTTAACCGGTCATTGTGGCAATCTAATTGAACCGGACATTGTACCAAACTAACTGAACCGGTCGTAGTTTAGATTCTCAAGGGATTTGGAAAGTTCCACTCGCTCCTCTCTCACTCGCTAGCTCATTTGTTACAGTTTAGAAGAGGTACGACGAAATCAGGCGAAACTAAAATGTTGGCTAGGGTTTGCAGATCGGGATCTTCTTATTCTTCTTCTTCTTCTGCTGCTGCTTCTAGATTGATTAGTGCGAGATCGATTCATCGCCTGGCCGCTAAGAAAGGTACGGCTTCAAAGAGTCTACCTTCTTCTTCTTCAGTCACATTTGAAGGAGAGAGCTTGAAATTGCGAAGTGGGTCTCACTATATCAAATGCTTAGGCAGTGCGATTGATTTGTTCGATGAAATGGTTCGATGCCGTCCATTCCCTTCCGCGATTGATTTCAACAAGCTAATGGGTGTCATCGTGAGAATGAATCGACCGGATATTGTGATTTCTCTCTATCAGAAGATGGAAATGTGTCGGATCCCATTCAATATCTACAGTATGAATATTCTGATAAAGTGTTTCTGCAGCTGCTGTAAGTTGCCATTCGCTTTGTCTACGTTTGCCAAGATCACCAAACTTGGTTTCCAGCCTGACGCCGTCACGTTTAACACGCTGCTCCACGGATTATGTCTCGAAGATAAGATATCTGAAGCTGTAGCTTTTTTTTATCAAATGGTTGAAACGGGATATGCACCCAATGTCGTGACGTTTAATACATTGATGAACGGTCTTTGCCGCGAGGGTCGAATGCTCGAAGCAGTAGCTTTGGTTGATCGTATGGTTGAAAATGGTCATCAGCCTGACATTGTTACTTACGGAACAGTTGTAAACGGAACGTGTAAAATTGGGGACACTGTCTCGGCCTTGAATCTGCTTAGGAAGATGGAGAAAAGCCACATCGAAGCCGATGTTGTAATCTATAATCCCATCATTGATCGTCTTTGCAAAGATGGACATCTTACTGATGCTCAAAATCTTTTCGATGAGATGCACGAGAAAGGAATTTCCCCCAGTGTAATTACCTACACCTGTATGATAGATGGTTTTTGCAACCATGGTAAATGGAGTGATGCGGAGAGACTGCTGCGTGATATGATCGACAGGAATATCGACCCTGATGTTGTTACTTACAATGCATTGATCAATGCTTTGATCAAAGAAGAGGAGTTTTTAAGGGCTGAGGAATTATACAGTGAGATGCTCCGAAAAGGTGTATTACCTGACATGATCACATATAATTCAATAATCCATGGACTTTGCAAGCAAACACGCTTGGATGAGGCCAGACAGATGTTTGATTCGATGGATAGCAAGGGCTGCTCTCCAAATGTAGTGACTTTTAATACACTAATTGATGGCTACTGCAAGGCAGGAAGGGTTGATAATAGCTTGGAGCTTTTCCGAGAGATGCTTATAAGAGGGATAGTTGCTAATACAGTTACTTACAACACTTTGATTCATGGGTTATGTCAAGTTGGTGATCTTACTGGCGCCTTAGAGAAATTCCAGGAGATGATTTCTAGTGGTGTGGCTCCTGATACCATTACTTTCCACATTATGCTAGCCGGTTTATGCAGTAAGGAGGAACTACCAAAGGCAGTGGCAATGCTGGTGGATCTGCAGAAGAGTGTGGTATGTGTCTCTAGTTTATTTACTTTTCTTTTGGTTTTTTTTTTGTATATGTATTTATTTGCATAGGCCTTTGGCTGCAGTTTTCAGATTAATCCTTGAATTGGTTTGGTGTGTTTTCTTTGCAGGATGGGGAATGAATGTATGTATGGAAGCTTTTCTGTATGCAGTAGCAGCACAGCTTCAATGCTATTTCTTTTTTGCTTAATCTATTCCCTACTATGTTTAATCAAATTACAAACTAATAAAAGTTTGGTAATTATCTTTCATTTTCTTCGTTTTAATATTCTTAAGTAATGTTGAAATGATATATGTTATGTGATGGTCAGATCAGATGAATAAAAACTTGTTGGATATACTTTGGTCTGATGTCTCAATTGAAGATTTCTTGTCCTCGTTTGTATGAGTTCTTCTACTTTCCTTTTTGATCTCTCTGCAAACATGTGTAATGTAGTTTAAAGTGAATGGTTGCAAACATGACCTATATTTCTCGATATGAATCTCAAATAGAGATCCCAAACTGCATAGAATTGTTCTTACTTGTTAGAACAGATGCATCATAACTAGACTCTAGACATCCACGCAACTTCATTGTAATTAGAGTCAATAATGAAAATCTGATTCTTTAATTATTTTTTTGCGGTATCTTGTCTACTTTGTTTAATTACAATGAAGTTACGTGGATGTCTAGTTATGATTATATTTACCATACTGAAACCACGTTCTTTGTAATTAGACTCAATAATTGTTAAAAATCAAGTTTTTTTATATATCAATCTCAGCTTCATCAATTAAATTAACCTTGGAGTCTTTCTTTATTCTGTTATTATGTAAAAACTCACGAAAGATCACGTTCCATCGCTCAGTTCCCCTGTGTGTATATATATGCGCGTAAGAAGAGAAGGATCCGATCAAACTAATCATTAGAAAAAGAAAAAGAAAAAACTCTGTTTCCAGTTTACTTCCATGGCACGTCTTGCTCTGTTTCTTTCTTTTCTCTCTCTAACAGCTTTGATCTCTGCCGTGAACTGTCGTGTTTTAACCTCTTTGTCTGAGGAGAAACCGATCTTGGTCTCCGACGGAGTTCAAGATGGATCCAGCTACGAGTTTCTCAGTCTCGATCCGCCACATCGCATTTCCAAGGATGCTTGTGTTCATGTCTACGGATTTCTCCCGTGTGCAGACAATGCTGGATGATATGTCTTCCAAGTATTCTCCTTTGGTTGTCTACTGATAGTCGGTGAATACTTCTTGTCTGAAGGAAGGTCTAAGCTCTTTGTCATCTTCGAGGTCGGTTTCTATGGCGGAATCATCTTCCCTCTCCTTACAATGTTCCCGAGAGTAGCACTTATTCTCTGTAAGAAGTCCTTCTTCTTTTGCTTTTTGAATAATTTTTTTACAAGAATGAAAGATTAAGCCTTTTTCTTTTGGGTTTGATCTCAGCGACTGGACTAGTGGGAAGCCAAGAAATTGCAAACACGATGGTTGGTAATAACGTTGGAGTTACTGTCGGATACACTGTCTTTGCGTTGACAATGCAGTGGGGAGCTTGTGTTGTCTTTGGCTTGTCTGGTCTAAAATCAGATCAGTCCATAAGAAACGGAGAAGAAGTCAAGACGGTAAGATCTTCTTTTTCTTCTTCTTCTTGTTTGAATCTATAGAACAATCATATGACATAAAAACATTCGCTACAGGACACAACGAGTCCAAGACGACAATTTTGCATCAAAAATCTATTCAAGAACGTTGCTGGTATGTTTAATTCTCTTGAAGAAAATCTGATTCTTTCTTTCTTTTTTTGCCTGAGCCTTATTTTTTTGCGGTATCTTTATGCAGAAGCTAGCGTAAAAGCAGATCCTAAGAACAAGAAAGCAGCAGGGATTATGCTCCTGACTTTATTGCCCTTCGTCATAGTCACACTTTCGGAGATGTTTGATTCAAAATCTTGGGATGACTTAATCGTTTTGATCACACTCATAATCTCTGCTTCTGCAACTCTTGTCTACTTTGTTTATTCGGTATGAGCAAAGCTCCAAGATCCATATATATGATAAATGATCTTTTTGTGCCTAATCTATAACGCACTTTTTTTTGCAGTACTTTGATAGAGCGGACCAAGAGAAGAGCTTAGATCACGCGAGATTTGAGCTCATGTCAGAAGTTCATAAGCATTTGCAGATCTTTTCACCCAAAACCCTCTTAAGAAATGGACAACTAAGTAAAGAGAGCTTGAAAAGGTTTTTATCTATATTATTCTTTTAGTAATAAGTTGAGACCTTCTATATGAGGAAATATGAACTAATCCACTCTTTGTTAATTGGTTTTGAGATGAAAATGCTAATTACTGGTTATTATTATTACAGATTGTTTGAAAAAATAGATGTAAACAAAGACGGAAAGATCCAAGTGTCAGAGTTAAAAGATCTGACTGTAGAGTTTGGGATGTTAGGAAAAGTGAAATGTGAAATAGATGAGCTTGCCACTGCATTGATTTCTGATTTTGATAACGATAGAGATGGTGAGATAGATGAGGTTGAGTTCGAGAAAGGGATCGAAAAATGGCTGAAACAGTACAAATTCAGCTTCGACAGCACCGAGTGTCAAGGAGAGAATCGAGCTGTACGCACAGAACAATCTTTCCCAATCCTTTTTTACAACTGTTTGACAAGATTGAGAGATCTCAAAAGATTTAATTTCTGTAGGAGGAGGATAGGGTTTTGAAGATGGAACAACCAAAGGAATGTCTTGTCGTTAAGTTACTCTCAAAGAAAACCTTGAGAGCTTCCATTGAAGTCATCACAGGGATACTAATTGTCATCTTTCTTGCAAAGCCTTTCATGATGAACATCGAACGACTGTCTGTATCGGCTGGTGTCCCTTCCTTTTATGTTGTCTTTGCAGTGATCCCTTTGGCAAGAAACCTAAAAAACGCCTTGTCTGCTCACTTCTGTCGCAAGAAAGACAAGGCTAGAATCACATCAGATACATTCTCTGAGGTTAGTTTTTTTTATTATAACTCCATTTTTATTGACTAATTGGTATAAAAAAACACAACAAGTAAATGAGTTTTGTTGTTCTTTTTTTTTGTTGCTGCAGATCTACAAGGATGTTACAATGAACAATCTGCTGGGAATTTCGATTATATTGGCGATTGTATACACGAGAGGATTGACTTGGGATTACTCTACAGAAGTTCTCATTATAGTGATTGTTGGCCTCATAATAGGCGTACCGGCCTATGTTAGATCAACATATCCGTTTTGGATATGTGTCTTGGCATTTTCTCTCTACTTCTTCTCTCTTGTCCTAATCTATCTCCCTTTCAAGTCTCTTGGCAAGAACGGAACTTTCACCTCAAACATGTAGGATCAGTGAATGTTTTCGAGAGTTTTTGTTTTGTTTTTTGTTTTCAAATACTTTGCGCTTAAATTATTCCATTTCACTCTACTCTGTACTTCAAATGTTTCTGTATGCAGTTGCATGTTTACTTGGTGTTAGATATTCAGAGTTAAATATAAAGTTTCAATCTTTGTTGATATGAATGATGAATCTATTAAAATTTGCGGAAATTGTGCAAATTAAATGCTTCACAACTACAAGCTTGACACTACCTAAGGAAACCACAATACAGCTTTGCATTTGCATATAGGCATCTCAAAACTCTCAAATAACTTTTTCATCAAAATCACTATTTAGAAATGGATGCTGAGTTTACATCTATAATATATTAGTAGTAGTAACACAAGAATATGAATCATAACCAAAGAAAAAATCAATAGTTATATTTGTTGAACTAGTTGATTCCGTGTTTCCTTTATATTTTTGAACAAAAGCACTTCTTTTATTTATTAAAAGAACAATACAAACTACATCATCAACTATCCACTGTGAGACAACGGTGCTTACAAAAAGAATGGAATCAAAGATGAAATTTTGGTAGTACACAATCGATTGCTGTCCACGCAAGTAAGGATTCTGATTGTGCGTTTTTGTCCCTCTTGCATGTGCAACTGTGTTTACGGTGATGTAGTGGAGATGATTAGACACCTTAAACTAAGTACTTTAATTAGTACTTACTTAAGCCATATTAAAAAGTCAATAGTCTTAAACAAACCTATAAAAATAATTTCCCCCCTCTCATAAATGTAACTCACGTTCTGAATTTTACAATAATTGAAGAAAACAAAGTCTTTCTTTAAAAATACTAAGGGTATCTCCAATTTATTGCCCCATATTTGACTCCAAAATGAAGTAATCTCAAAATGGAGTTGATTTTTCTCCAATGTATTACCCTATTTTTCACTCCAAAAAGGAATATTATAAAGTATATTCTTTTCTTTTAACTTTTATTAATTACTAAATTTATATTATATATATATATATATAAATTACAAATTGTCCCATAATTTTGTTTTCTTCAAAAATTTCACATTTTATTATATTTATCTAAAAACAATCATTAAAATATTAAAAGTACATTACAAGACTAAAAATAACAATGCAAACTGGATTTTATTTACCTTTTTCAAATTTATTTTATTTTATTATATTAGTTATTTATAAAAGTGAATATAAAATTACTAGTTCGATTATTTTTCTTTAGCAAATTCCATTTTCTCGTGTATAAATATACAACAGGTGACAAGTACATGTTTTTTTTGATAAAGAAAAAAAAAAGTACATTGCAAGAATTATGTGGTATAACTAAAAAATCCTCAAATCAACCTGCTCGGTTTCTATGCAGGAGCTAGCGTAGAAGCAGATCCTCAAAGCAAAGGCACTGCACAGCTCCGGTACAAGCTATTTAGAATTTTTTAATAATAATAATATTAATTTTTTAAGTTTAGAGTTTAGTTAAAGATTTTGGAAATTAACAGAGTTCTTTATAATTATTAATTTTTTTTTTTTATAAAATAAAAGGAAATGATAACATTCATAATAACTAACATAGATTATTACATAAACATAAATCAAATATATATTACACATAAGAAGGAAAAAAAACTGCATTAAAAAAAAGACGAAGAAAAACAGACATGTTTTTTAAAATTTGAAAACATGATTAAGAACCAAATTTACTACAGTTACTAAGACTATGAATGTCCTAATCAGGTACAAACGGAATCAAACACTAACCTGCAGCTTGGAGATCGGATTTGAGTTGTCTGAACTCCACCAGCTGTCTTTTTCTGTGGCATCTCGAAAACATGAAAAGAAGAAAAATAACGTGTTATTCATAACGTTTTATTAAGACCAGTTTTAAACCAAATTACAAATAATGCAACATGGATGGGTTTATATGATCACTCAACCAAATCTAAATAAAAGAAAAGCAATCCACTAATCCAACCATTTAGAACCAAATTAGATCCACCACAACGCAGAAAGATCACAATGAAACAAACACCACCAAGAGGTTGTATAAAACAAATGCTCTACGGATCAAAAGCAAGAAAGTATGAATCTTTATGCCAAGCCAAAGACTGTCTCTGCTTGAATAACATGTAGCAATCCTTATCTTTTAGCTTGAGTAATGTGCAAATGAAATACCAAAGTGTTGGCTACATGAACAAGATGGTAAACAAACCCTTCCTTTGTTTGTTATGCCAAAAGAAAACAAAGTCTCTAATCTTCAAAATCAAAGACAAAAACACTAAAAAAAAAATGGACAAGAAACCTACAATGCAGCGGCACTCTCTTGCCCCGCGACTGAAAATCCAAGAGCATCACCCATCTTTTCCATTGCCTATCAATCCCAATCCCAAATTTTGTTGTTTAAAAGAAAGATCACAAAAGAGAAAAAGCAAACGACCAAAACAACTTCGCTCTACCTAAACATAGACATCGATGCACAAGAAATCTCTAAAAGTGTTGAACATTTTAAACAAGAAACAATCAGAAAAGCCACTACTAGTCTCGTCTCCCATATTTTTCTATAAAATCCTAAGAAAAGTAACACTCACGAGTCACAAAGAGGACTAGTTAGCAATCTTGACAAGTGCGTTGGAAGGCACCGTTAGACAGCTCGCAGAAAGCCCTCAAGTTAACATTAAGGTGAGATGTGAGCTGAGAAGCAGCTACCACACTGTACAAAGGCAAGAAAGACTGTGTGCAACCAAGTGCTCCTAGATTCCTGAAAGATCACAACCAAAACAGATTTGACTTTAGAGCTCTGTAAGAAAAACAGAGATCGGGGAGACTATAAATCTCAAATGTTTTTGAATCACGCAAAGTAATTAGCTTGAAAACAATCAATAGATTAAGCTCAAGAACATTGATTTGATACGAAAATCACAAGAAAACATCATATTCTAATGCCTAACAAAACAAAATCGATGGTAAATTATATATTCAGCTCTGTAAGAAACATATAATCAGAGATTAGAGAGACAACGAATCTCCAATGTTTCTTAATTACGCAAAAAAGAAACACACAAATATTTTATTGAGATTTTAAAAGAAGGAGAAAGAAAATCTGCAAAATTCGTCCTAAAGTCTGTAACTTTAATTGATCTGATTCTACTGGAGAAAGTTTCAATCAAGCTTGATGAAGATAATTCGACGGAGCTCTGATCAAACCTGGAAGGCGATGAAAAGATGAATCGACGGCCAGGTAAGGAAGATGGGGACGGACGGAGGCGAGGAAGCGCCGTTCTAATCGGCGATGAAAGATCGAAAGAGAAGTCGGAAGATGAAGAAGAAAATGGAACGGAGAGATCGATGTTCTAATTTCACGCGGAGCGGAGCAGCCGACACATGGCGAGTAGAACCGTCTCCCGGGCCTCTTCCGAGAGAGACGACTCTGGCCTTTGGGCTTGCCACGGAGGAAAAGCTTTCATTTGTTTTTTAATTTTGGGCTAAAGAACCCATCAAAATCTCTGCGATGCCTTTGCTCTAACACGCTCGACGAGCATGGCGGTCTCGCTTAACACAACCCTTCATCAGCCTTGTCTGAGTCCCAGGCAATCTTCAATTCTCTCAAATTTACATACTTACATCTCTGATTATTATATATATATATATATACACACACACAGACACACTTGCATCTAGTTATGTTTTTTATTGTGTTTCTGTGGTTTTTGCAGCTGTAGCATCAAGCTTTATTCAGGGTTGAAGCCACAATCCGCAAGTTCGTTCCTTTAAATCTTAATCTGTTAGAAAGTTTTTGTTTTTTAATCGAATTGGCCTGTGCGAATGCGCGAAGGAACTGATTATTTCGTGTTACTGTGCTCGAAATTGTTCAGGCTTTTTGACAAGAGGGTATCAGAATTTGAATAAGGAGTTCTATGGAAGAGTTCACAAGAGTCTACTATCCGGGTATTGTGAATTCCTGTTTTGCAGAATTGGCTCGAATAATTGGGTTTTGCTTAGAGGCTCCTCTTGTTCAATTTTGCTTCAAAAATTAGGTCTTTAGCTGCTCAAGTTTGAGGATTTACATAAAATTTACTTGATTAGAAATGTAAATTCCTGTAATGAATGAAGAACGGTGAAACTTGAGCTAAAGACTTGTTGATAGTGAAGTAAATTAAACTTGGTTTGGAGTTATTAGTACACGCATGAGAGCATGGTCATTGCTGATTCATTAGCTTTTACCTTTGGTTGTAAGCTCAATTTTGGTTTTGCGTTCTTTGCAGGACCGGGAAAGCGAGTAGGTCAAGGGTAAAGATGATGCCGATAGGAACACCGAGAGTGCCTTACAGGAACCGAGAAGAAGGCACTTGGCAATGGGTTGATATATGGAACGCCCTTGTACGTTAAATTCGACTTTGTACTTAAATGTTTTGTATACGTTTTTATATGGTCACTGAGAATTGAAAAAAAAAGGAACTTTGTCCTTTGGTGTAGTATCGAGAGCGTGTGATCTTCATTGGACAAAACATCGATGAAGAGTTTAGCAACCAGATATTAGCAACTATGTTGTATCTCGATACTCTTGATGACTCCAGGAGGATTTACATGTACTTGAATGGACCAGGCGGGGATGTGAGTTTCTCTCTTCCTTGTTTACATTGTTTTGTTCTCTAGGTTTTGAAGGTAAAGATATAAACTTTGTATATTTGTAGCTTACTCCAAGTCTAGCGATCTATGATACAATGAAGAGCTTGAAAAGTCCGGTTGGGACACATTGCGTTGGGCTTGCCTATAACCTTGCAGGTTTTCTTCTTGCTGCCGGAGAAAAGGTAAATCTCACATTTTGTTGGAAACCAAATTAGACATATATGCTAGAGTCGGAGGAAACTTGACGTTGAACTATTTTGTTCTTTTTGTTTGTGTGAAAGGGTCAACGTTTTGCTATGCCATTGTCAAGAATCGCGCTTCAATCACCAGCCGGTGCAGCCCGTGGTCAGGTAAAAAAAATCCGTCTCTCGAGTTATGGACAATTCATTATTTATATACATGGGGAAGCTTATAAACTAGACACTTGCATCAGGCTGATGATATCCAAAACGAAGCAAAAGAGCTTTCAAGGATAAGAGATTACCTCTTCAACGAACTAGCCAAGAATACAGGGCAGCCTGCGGAAAGGGTTAGTTTTGTTTTCATAATAAGAACCAAATCAAACAGAGTTTCTGTTTACTTCTCTTTTGATAAACATTTACGATTCTGAGTGCATATTATGATGATGCTGAATGGATGATAATGACGACAGATCTTCAAAGACTTGAGCAGAATGAAAAGGTTCAACGCGGAAGAAGCTATCGAGTATGGACTTATTGATAAGATTGTTAGACCACCGCGCATCAAAGAGGACGCTCCTCGCCAAGACGAAACCGCAGGTCTCGGTTAATCTGTTGTTTTCCCTCTTTCCCATTGTGTAATGTCAGATTTTTAACAATCTTGAGGTTCTTGTACTTGTGTGATGATTGGTACCGAATAAGAAAATCATTTATCTTGTTATTTCATTCCACTACAAACACAAAGGGAGTAACTTTTCCTGAAAAAATCAACCAATAAGCGGCCATTTGCAGAAGCTGAGAAGAACTTATTGCTAATCTCTTGACTTTCTGGTATCGTTGTTGATACGGTTGCTTATAGCATTCTTGTTCAAGGGTTTTGTGAATCCGGGAGAGTTGAGATCGCCGAGGAGCTTTTTTCAAGAAATGGTTTCGCTCGGTGTTCTTCCTGATGTTATGACGTATGGAATATTGCTTGATGGGTTGTGTGACAACGGGAAGCTTGAAAAGGCATTGGAGATATTTGGGGTTTTGCAGAAGAGTAAGATGGATCTTGGTATTGTCATGTATACAATCATCATTGAAGGGATGTGTAAAGGTGGAAAAGTGGAAGATGCTTGGACTTTGAAAGGAGTGAAGCCTAATGTTAGGACATACACCGTGATGATTTCAGGGTTATGCAAGAAAGGGTCGCTGTCTGAAGCAAACGTCTTGCTTAGAAAGATGGAGGAAGATGGGAATGCACCAAATGATTGTACATACAACAGACTGATCCGGGCACATCTTAAAGCTAAGGACTTGGCCGGATCAGCTAGACTTATCGAAGAAATGAAGAGGTTTGGGTTCTCTGCAGATGCGTCCACGTTTAAGATGGTTGTTGATATGTTATCCACTGGTGAAATGGACAAGAGCTTTCTTGATATGCTTTCTTAGAGGTTTGGTGTTTTGTCATTGCTGTCTCAGAGAACATTCTTCTTGTTGATGAACCTTTGTTAATATCTGTATATATAGCCAAATGCTTTGTCATTTTGCCGTCAAATGTTTTCTGTTCTGTGAAAACTTTAAACCCAAATCCTTCAACACTATTACTGCGTCTCAAAACTTTCAACACAGATGCACACTTAAGCGTGAGCGAGAAAACAGTTGTGGTATAGTATTATAAGAAGTAGCAGCTCTTTGAGTCATTTCACCGAGCAACTTGTGGGCGATATATTATATGACGCAAGAAAACCAAATACTTGCTTCAAACCGTAAAACTTGACTAAACCAATTCCGGTATATGCTTTAAACCGACCAAATTGTTTGGTTTCGTCGATATGTGTTTTGGCTCGTTGGAGGGCACACAAACACAGTGACTGAGAAAAACAACGATTCAGCTCGAAACGACGACGACGACGACGATGATTCGGAGATGGAGATGGAGTGGTAAAGCTTTTCTGAAATGTAGTCAGCCTCGTTTCCTGGAGACAGGTACTCTGAGAAATGCTTCATTCCATAGAAACCTATTGAATTTCTGCGGAAGAGCCTTTTCTGGTCTCAGCAGTAGCGATAGAAATCTCTCTTACAAAGAAAGATTGACAAGTGGGCTTGTCGATATTAAGGCGGATGATGCTGTGAATCTCTTCCAATCCATGCTTCGGTCTCGTCCTCTTCCTACGCTCGTCGATTTCTCGAGGTTGTTCACTGCCGTTGCCAAAATTAAACGGTACGATCTCGTTTTAGATCTCTGCAAGCAAATGGAGTTTCAAGGGATTGCACATAATATCTACACTTTGACTATTATGATCAATTGCTTCTGCCGGCTCCGGAAACTCGGTTTTGCGTTTTCTGCTGTGGGGAAGATCATGAAACTTGGGTATGAGCCTTCCTTGATCACATTTTCAACTTTGATGAATGGATTATGTCTTGAGGGTAGAGTTACTGAAGCTGTGAATTTAGTTGATCGAGTGGTAGAAATGGAGCTTACACCCGACCTCATAACGCTTAACACCCTCATCAATGGAGTTTGTCTCAAAGGCAAAGTGTCTGAAGCAGTGGATTTAATTGGTCGAATGGTGGACAACGGATGTCAGCCCGATGCAGCTACCTATGGACCGGTTTTAAATATTATGTGCAAACAAGGGAAAACTGCTATGGCCTTGGATTTGCTTAGAAAGATGGAAGCAAGAAAGATCAAGCTCAGTGTAGTACAATACAGTATCATCATTGATGGTTTTTGCAAAGACGGGAAGCTCGACGTTGCACTCAATCTTTTCAAAGAAATGGAAACGAAAGAGATCAAAGCAAATGTTATTACCTACAGCACTCTCATAGGAGGCCTTTGTAAAGACGGTAGATGGAATGATGGTGCAGAGTTGCTGAGGGATATGATCACAAGGAAGATCATCCCCAACGTCGTCACTTTCAGTGCGTTGATCGACAGTTTTGTGAAAGAAGGAAAACTTGTAGAGGCTAAAGAATTGTACAATGAGATGATCGCAAGAGGTATCACTCCTACCATTTTTACATATAATTCTTTGATAGAGGGATTATGCATGGAGAAGCGCCTAGACGAGGCCAATAAGATGTTGGATCTTATGGTTAGCAAGGGATGCGATCCTGATATTGTGACTTATAATATCCTTATAAATGGATATTGCAAGGCTAATCTGGTTGACCATGGTTTGGAGATCTTACGCAAAATGTCTCTGAGAGGACTGGTTGGGAATACAGTCACTTATAGCACTCTCATCCAAGGTTTTCTTCAATCTGAAAAACTGAATGTTGCCAAAGAACTCTTCCAAGAGATGGTTACTCGTGATGTGTTACCCAGTGTTGTAACTTATGCTATTTTGTTGGACGGTTTGTGTGACAATGGAGAACTAGAAAATGCATTGGAGATATTTGAGAAAATGGAGAAGAGTAAATTGGGTTTTGATATTGCTATCTACAATATCATCATACACGGGATGTGCAATGGTAGTAAGGTCGATGATGCTTGGGATTTATTCTGTAGGCTTCCTCTGAAAGGAGTGAAGCCCGATGTCATAACATACAATGTAATGATTGGAGGTCTATGTAAGAAAGGCTCACTGTCTGAAGCTGACATGTTGTTTAGAAAAATGAGAGAGGATGGGATTGCACCAGATGATTGTACATACAACACACTAATCCGAGCACATCTCGGGGGCAGTGGCCTAATCACTTCGGTTGAACTCATCGAAGAAATGAAGAGTTGTGGGTTCTCTGCAGATGCTTCCACCATAAAGATGGTTATTGATATGCTATCGAGTGGTAGATTGGACAAAAGCTTTCTAGATATGCTTTCTGGATCTGGTGATTCATTTTGATACAAATGATAGTTGCATTGGAATTAATCTTCGTGGTTTGCTATAGTCTATTGTTTTTTAAAAGCATCAAAGAGGTGTAATGGTCAAGCATAAGGTTTGGTTATAAGAGAGGTCTCCTTGGTTTCTTCTTCTCTCTAATACATTTATGATATAAGGCTCAATATGTGCTTTCAGGTTTTGCGATTTAGTTACAGAACTGAGAATTCAATGGAATCAATCAACTTACTATTTTATTCATATGAATGTAAAGGGAGCCGTTCGATACATGGAAGATAAAGCACAACTAAATAATATATGTGTAACACTTTTGACTTTTCCTTTTATATTGAGTGTTTAGAAATGGTAACTAAAAGAAAGAAAAAGAAAAAAGAGCAACTTCAGAGCTTCTTCTGGTAACCCCATGGATTGTTGTTTGCCCAATTCCACTGATCTTTGCACATCTCTTCCACTCCATATTTCGCCCTACACAACAATTTAAACCAGATCAAATACTGTTTTCAACAATTTAACCACTGGCTATAACCAAATACAATTAATAGATATAGAGAAATAAACTTACTTCCAGCCAAGTTCTTTCTCAGCTCTCTCTGTTGAAGCATAAACTGCAGTTGCATCTCCTGATCTTCTTGCATAGAGCTTGATCGGGATTTTCTGCAAACACGTTTTTTGGTTTCAACCAATTTTCTAAACAGAACACTTAACATATTTTTTTGCGCTTCACGTCTGAATTTTCATTCCCGGTTGCTGTTTACCTTGCCGGAAGCTTTTTCAAAAGCCGCAACCATTTCCAACACAGACGTTCCTCTCCCAGTCCCTATAGATTGTAAGCAATACAGGCTATACAGCCTAACACATCACAACAAACAACACATGTCTCAGGTTGAGAAGAATCCATCGAATCATAACTAAACTCTTTTTAACAGTCAAATTTTAAGAGAGAGTTACCAGGCTCTGCATCAGCAAATAGCTTCTTGAGCGCAGCGATATGTCCATCTGCCAAATCCATCACATGTATGTAGTCTCTCACCTGTTTCATGCATCCTTTTAACATTCTAAAAAGACAATCCTTTTCGGTTGTCCGGAGAGTCATCGGACGGTCGAGAACCCATCCACGGCGGCGGCGAAACCATCATCCCTTCCGCCATATTAGCCAGCAAATTAGGCATATTCAAGAGTTCTTCTTCGTCCATAAAATCTGTCCCATACCACGACGAAGACGCCATTTCATCATCTGCGTGGCACTCACGCGCTCTCGACTCTCTTCTTCTTTGACCTCTTCTTCCTCACATCCCTTCACCGCTGCAGCCGCCGCCGCAGCGGTTCGAATATCGGCTGCGGATTTTGATTTGGGAACTGGATATGACTGAGCAGATCCCGGGAAGTTCAAGACGGCTTCTTCGGCTCACGGATCTCCGAGACCCATTTACCGCTCCGGCACCGGATACCTCTGTATACTGGATCTTTTTTCCGGCTAGATAATCCGGCAGTAGACATTGACTTAGTAGTAATACTATAGTGAGTAGCAAGCGAGAGAAGCGTCTTTCACGCGTGGCCAATGCAGAGGGATTTGTATTCACACGTGAGGTGGAAAATTAATTAAAGAAGAAGTTTTTGGTTAAGAGGGCCATTTGGTAGGATTTGTATGGTGACCATCAGCCATATATATAGATGATGAGCAAACAGTGTGTATGTGTGTGTTGTGTATATATAAAAGATGAATTATAAATTGAAATAGTTAGGGTTTAGTGGGAAATCAAATGTTTAAATATGAAATGGTTATTTCACTCATTTCTGTCAACACACAATTGTTATTCGATTGCACTTTCTCACTGTGGGTGGGTTGTCTAAAGTGTGTTGGCTTTTGTTGGGGCTATTCTTGAAATAATTCAGCAAACAAACTATAGGCTTCTTTTTTTTTTGTGGAAAAGGATAACTATCAAACAAACAAACTATAGTTTATACTTAATAGCATATCGTGGTTGTTTATAGACTAATTGCTATATTAAGCTACATAAGAAGCATAAGGGCATTGCAAATGTTGATATTGTTGAATTGCTTGGAATCATATCGAAGGTTTTGTTTTGTATTTGGTTAATTATCATATAAAGTTCATAAAAATAGTGTTTTTAATAGGTTGATGGAGACGGCAAAAAGAAAAAGTTAATTGGAACATACACATATCCAAAATAAGAGATATCCTATATAAGAGAGCGATAGAAATATATCATAGCCTAGAAAGAAAAGAACATCACCGAACTCGTTGTCTAGTGAAGAAAAGTTTAAATTAAGCAGAAATGGATTCAGATATTATTTTTTGGGTATCAATGTTAAATGGATTCAGATTGGAGAGATTAACAAGTGAATAATAATTTAATAGACAACAAAAAAACACAACCGAAAAAGGAAGAAGAAAGACAACAAAAATCAAGTAGCCAACAACTCCGACGGATAGGGAATCTCGTCGGGAGTTATGTTTCTCGAGTCTGTAATGGGCTTTGAGCTTTTAATATTCTTAAGTAGATTGGGCCTAAATTACAATAGAGAATGTTGCTTTTACCCGTCGAAAACAGCTAGTGAAATGAATCTGGAGAAATCTAAAGAATGTTCCTCCTTGAGTCTCGATCTCCTCTCTGAAACAAATTATTAAGGGTTTATGTAAAGACATTGGTGCTTGTGAAAGGCGAAAAAAAAATCAAATCAGCACAAAATCGAAGACGCGGCTCCAATTTGTATTTCAGACGTTTCGAATTCTCAACTTAGATGATGAGTGGATTGGTTCAGGGACGTCATCTCGAGACAGGTACTCTGAGAAGTATATGCTTTAAACCGACCAAATTGTTTGGTTTCGTCGATATGTGTTTTGGCTCGTTGGAGGGCACACAAACACACAGTGACTGAGAAAAACAACGATTCAGCTCGAAACGACGACGACGACGACGATGATTCGGAGATGGAGATGGAGTGGTAAAGCTTTGAAATGTGTTCAGCCTCGTTTCCTGGAGACAGGTACTCTGAGAAATGCTTCATTCCATAGAAACCTATTGAATTTCTGCGAAAGAGACTTTTCTGGTCTCAGCAGTAGCGATAGAAATCTCTCTTACAAAGAAAGATTGACAAGTGGGCTTGTCGATATTAAGGCGGATGATGCTGTGAATCTCTTCCAATCCATGCTTCGGTCTCGTCCCCTCCCTTCTGTCATTGATTTCAACAGGCTGTTTAGTTGTGTCGCCAAAACAAAAAGGTACGATCTTGTTTTAGATCTCTGCAAGAAAATGGAGTTTCAAGGGATTGCACATAATATCTACACTTTGAATATTATGATCAATTGCTTCTGCCGGCTCCGGAAACTCGGTTTTGCGTTTTCTGCTGTGGGGAAGATCATGAAACTTGGGTTTGAGCCTGACACAGTCACATTTAACACTCTCATCAATGGACTATGTCTCGAGGGTAGAGTTTCTGAAGCTGTGACTTTCAATAATTGAAGAAAACAAAGTCTTTCTTTAAAAATACTAAGGGTATCTCCAATTTATTGCCCCATATTTGACTCCAAAATGAAGTAATCTCAAAATGGAGTTGATTTTTCTCCAATGTATTACGGGCTGTTTTCAAAAGTAGTGCACAAATTGAAGTCAAATGCAAAACTAATACCCTCTTTTTTCCTTCCTTCTTTATCCTCACCATATTTGTGATAATAACAAAAATGCCATTACTTTCGTCCTTGAAGTCTAAATATGAAGTCTAAATCGAAAATAAAAAGTCCAAAGAAACCTCATCTTCTTCATTTATTCACGAAAATGCCATCACCATCACTTCGTCCAACAACCATTCTGAACCGAAATGAAGCTTTGAATGCATGATTTACTCTTCAAACATGTATACAAACTCATTATATCATCTTATAAACTTGTCTTCTTCAATTTCTTCTCCATTCTCACCCCAAGAACACATATTTTCATCTTTTCAAAGTTTATGTTCTTAGATCTTCACATTTTTGGCGTGGGAGATCATTATAACGGTTGGGAAAGTTTGCTGAAGCTCTAAATCGAAGTTTTAGGCCGTCAACGAAACTTCAGATCACGGCAAGGTAAAATTCCGGTAGATCTGAGCGAATTTCATATTTTTGCAGGTTTTTAGACTTCATGACGAAGTCTAACAAACTAGTTTTGCAATTGATTTTTCAAAATTTTTGGGGAATAGACTTCACAATGAAGTCTAAACATCTTCCTTTGAAAACAAAAAAAATGGTGTAGGCTTCAGAATGAAGTCTATTCGAAAAAGATTAGTTTTGCATTTGACAGAATCAAAATTTTTTACGTGAAGTCTATCCGTGAAGTCTACTTCGAAAAAAGACTAGTTTTGCAAACTTTCAGTAGTTTGTTTTATCGTGAAGTCTATCCCTGAAGTCTATTAATGCTGTAGACTTCACTTCAAAGTCTAATACTGGGTTTAGACTTCATTTCGAAGCCTAATTCTTGATAGACTTCTTGGTGAAGTCTAATAGTCAACGTTTGTCGGAATAGACTTCACGATGAAGTCTATTTTCTAAATTCAAAAATTCGATCAATTGCAAAACTAATCCCTATGAAGTCTAATTTCTGTTTTAGACTTCACAGATAGACTTCATTCTCGAGTTAGACTTCACAGATAGACTTCATTCTCTAGTTAGACTTCATTTTTAAGCCTATTCACGATAATGAAGTCTATACGAAAAAGTCAAAGCTTGGTCAATTGCAAAACTAGTCTTTTTTTTTCTGTAGACTTCACGTGTAGACTTCTCAAAAAATTCGTAATTTGGAAAATTGCAAAACTAATCTATTAGACTTCACGGGGAAGTCTAACATTTAGACTTCCTCGTGAAGTCTAATATTTAAAGTTTTATTTGAAAAAGCTTTTTTGGAAAATATATAACGAATTTTTAAGATTTTCTTGAACAATTAGTTGAGTTAGTCTGTTTAGTTGTTTGTGTGTTAGTTTTACCTGCTTATTCGCTGTATATTTTGTGAAAATGGTTTTCTTGTAAAAATTGAATATTAGACAATAATATATAGACTTCTCGGTGAAGTCTAAAAATGAAGTCTATCACAGAAGTCTAACGTGATTTGTTTTCCCAATTGTGTAAGTTTATAAAATTTTCCCTTTATGCTTTGTGTCCCTGTTGACTTGGTTTGACAACTATATCTTTCTTCACTACACAGGTCGCTGAAGACTGACTCGAAGTCTATTTTTAAAGTCTAACTATGAAGTCTATTTTTAAAGTCTATTTTTACGAGCAATAATCTATCTATGAAGTCTATTTTTAAAGTCTATCTATGAAGTCTATTTTTAAAGTCTATTTTGCGCATGTTTTAGTCTGTATTTGAACCTCTGATGTTAGTCTGTATGAAATGGAGGAAAAACTCCAGTTTTTAGTCTGTATTTGAACCTCTGATGTCTAAATTAGAAGTCTATTTCTTGAATTCAACCAAGAAACAAGATACTTGAAATAGTCAATGACACAAATGTGCCATTAAGCAAAAACTCTCATACATAGAAACTTTGGTAAGAGCAAGCAATCATACGAGAGATTAAAGTCTTACAGAAACAGGGTCATAAAACTTAAATCCAGAAAACTTGAGGAAAAGCTAAACCAAACACTCTTAAAACTTTTCTTCTCTCCTTTACCTTTCAGATTCCAAAAGTTAGAAACTTTTGTCTCCTGTGAAACCTCAAAAGACAAAAACCCAATCGTACAGACAAATCTTTTAAAAATGGTGTATTTTTTATTTCTCATCAAGAAGAACAGTATTACATACAAACTGGTAAAATCCAAATCCAAAAAAATGGCTAAAACATTATTATACAGTAAGGAACATCAATTTAATATTCCTGAATCTAAACAAAATAAAAAAATAAAAAGAACATTTATTCTGCCTAAATCTATACTTAATCAGTTGTATCTATAATCAAATGAATCTAAAGACTATATATTATTGCGTTTAGTCTTTCCCTAAGCTGACCTCTGTCAAACAACAAAGCCACTATATCTCTCAGCGTCGTAAGAACACTAATACCAGGAACATCCATGGCTTCATCAAACGTAGACCGCTCAAAACCAACGGGATCGTCGTCTCTCTCTTTCTCCTTCTGTTTGAATGCCAACGATCTAAAGAGCTGACGAACTTCATAGCATCTCAACAGCTCAACTTCGTAGACACTCTTCATCTACCAATGCTTCCTCTTCCCCAAATCCCAATCACTCGAACGCCTTCGTCTGAATTCAGAGCCATTAATGGAGACAATTCGTTCATGTGTTCGTCGATCCCAATCAGGTTATTGCCATTGACTGGTGTTGCTGCGAACAACATGTTTGATACTCTCTCAGTAATTTCGTCGACCAGCTTCGAGTCATCTTCCCTACAGAGCAAAAAAAAAAAACCTTAGGCATCTGAGAAGAAGGCATCAGAGCGCTGCAACAAAGAAACAAATTGAGATTCCAATATCAATGGGGGCGAAATTCTTAAATCTTAAAAAAAAAAAAACGTGAGAAAGGATGCAACGAGAGAGATTCACCTAGCAGCGAGAGAGATCCAACGGTGAGAGCAGAGATGCGACGGAGAGGAGAGGAGGCGCAGGTTTACCAGTGACAATGGTGACGGACGGCCGGGGATTTTCTGGTGAGAGGCAGCGCCGTTTTTGAGGCGGATCTGGCTAGATCCTGAGGATTTGAGTGTAGATCTGGTATTAGAGAAGAAGGAAGAAGAAGATTGGAAGTTCACAGTGAGAGCGTGAGAGAAGAACGACGGCTTACCAGTGACGACGGCGACGGCGAGGGACTGGACGCGGCGACGGCGAGGGACTGGATGCGGCGACGGCGAGAGACATGATGCGGCGACGGCGAGAGACAGAGAGCGTGGAGAGGAGAGAGAGAGAGCGTGGAGAGGAGAGAGAGAGAGAGGGGAAAGGGAGGCGACGGTTTGAGAGAGAGAGAGTGTGAGTTTTTTAATTTTAACACAATTAGGTTACAATTTTTTTTATATGAGTGTAAATTTTCCGGTCTTAACGTATAAAGTCTAAAGTCTAATCGGGAAGTCTATAAATTGTAATTTTAATAATAAATTTAATCTTCCAAAATATTTCGACTCCCGCCCTAAAAATTTCGTTTCCCGCCCGTATTTTAGAATAATAGACTTCACAGAAAAGTCTAAATATGAAGTCTATCTGTGAAGTCTAACTTGCCCTAAACCCTAAATCGAATTTTTGAGATCAAAGCTATAGAAAACATCAATTATGTATATATAATCACAATTTACATTATAAACTATGAATTCATTAGCTTTAAATCGTTAAAGAAACCACAAACATTTTTTTATGTCAAAATTCTCTAAACCTAAACAATCACCCTCATAAACCCTATACATTGAACCTCAAACACTAAGATGATGATTGGTTTACTCATGAAACTTATAAATTGACTAATTTCCATGAAATTTTATTTTTCATAGCTAGGATTTGTCTTCATTTGGATTATTTATAATTTTTTGAAGCCTAAATATTTTTTATAGATTTTAAACTTTAAATTTAAGATTTTGTTATTTGGTAGACTTCACATTTAGACTTCAAATTTAGACTTCACATTTAGACTTCAAATAGGTCACAAACATAATTTCATAATTTCTCTTACTTGAGTTAAATGGATTTATTTTTATGCAATTTTATTTTTCTTGGATGCCAAATGTTCTAATCTTATCTATTTATAATTTTTTTTAATCATCACAATTTCCTATAATTTTCTAAATTAAATTTTATTTGTGAATACATATTAGACTTCATGATGAAGTCTAAAACGACGTAGACTTCATAAATAGACTTTAAAAAGGGTAAAACAGAGATTGAGGCAACCGTTTTTTCTTTGTTCATAAGGGCCTAGTTTGTAATTGTACATGCCCATAAGACTAGTTTTGCTCTAAACTCAATATAGGGTCTACTTTTGCATTTGAAATCAAATTGTGCATTAGTTTTGGCAATTCCCTCATGTATTACCCTATTTTTCACTCCAAAAAGGAATATTATAAAGTATATTCTTTTCTTTTAACTTTTATTAATTACTAAATTTATATTATATATATATATAAATTACAAATTGCCCCATAATTTTGTTTTCTTCAAAAATTTCACAATTTATTATATTTATCTAAAAACAATCATTAAAATATTAAAAGTACATTACAAGACTAAAAATAACAATACAAACTGGATTTTATTTACCTTTTTCAAATTTATTTTATTTTATTATATTAGTTATTTATAAAAGTGAATATAAAATTACTAGTTCGATTATTTTTCTTTAGCAAATTCCATTTTCTCGTGTATAAAAATACAACATGTGACAAGTACATGTTTTTTTTTGATAAAGAAAAAAAAAGTACATTGCAAGAATTATGTGGTATAACTAAAAAATCCTCAAATCAACCGCTCGGTTTCTATGCAGGAGCTAGCGTAGAAGCAGATCCTAATAAGAACACGAAAGCAGCAGGGATTATGCTCTTGACTATACTGCCCTTCATAATGATCACACTTTCAGAGATATTTGATTCACAATCTTGGAGAGACATTATCGGTTTTATCACTCTCATAGTCTCTGCTTCCGCAACTCTTGTCTACTTCGTTTATTCGGTATGAAGTATGAACCATATGTAAACAAAGTAGAGATCCAAAACTGACCATTTTATTTTCCTTTTGTGCCTGATCTTTAATTCGTTTTTTTTGTTCCTTTGAAACTCGCAGTATTTTGATAAAGCTGACCAAGAGAAGAGCTTAGATCATGCGAGGTTTGAGCTCATGTCAGAAGTTCATAAGCATTTACAGATCTTTTCACCTAAAACCCTTTTAAGAGATGGACAACTGAGTAAAGAGAGCTTGAAAAGGTTTATTTTTCTAATCCAACTTTACGCAACATTTTTTTCATTAATTAATTCCGCTTCTTTATTTTTACCTTATCATTATTTCTGCAGATTGTTCGATAAACTTGATGTAAACCTCTGTTCAAAAAATCGGCCGATTTGACGATTAATCGGCCGTTTAATCGCTAATCGGGTGCTGACCGAGTCGATTTTCCCTAATCGTTACCACAAATCGGTCAACCGTGGTTTGACTGGTTTGACCGATTAATTGCAAAAAATTAACCGATTAATCAGAAATTTTTGGGGGCCATTAAAAAATTGAAACCCATTTACTTTATTTTGCTTTGCCATGTGTTAAAAAAAAATGAATCTGGTCCAAAATAAGATGAACAATTAGTAAATTACCATCTTTTAGTCCACATTTATGGACAACTTGATCATTGAGGAACATAAAGATGAAAAATTAGTAAATTACCATCCTTTAGTTATTTTTTTGTATGTTCTCTATATGATCAAAGACTATTTTTACCTTTGTTATTATATGTGAATTGATAAAAAAACTTAATATAATCTTTTGTATGAGTTTATGATTTTGGTATTAATGTTTTATATATATAATTTTTAAAATATATTAAAATATAGTAAAAATTCTACCCCGATTAATCTCCGATTTATCACCGATTTTTGAAAAATCGCTAATCGGTGACCGACCGCCTGGTTAGCGATTAGCGAAATCTTGAACATAGATGTAAACAAAGACGGAAAGATCGAAATTTCCGAGCTGCAAAATATGAGGGTTGAGTTTACGAAGTTTGGGGGGAATGAAGTGTAACTCTGAGCTTGCTACTACATTGCTTACGTATTTCGACAAAGACAAAAACAGTGAAATAGATGAGAGTGAATTCGAACAAGGAATCGGTAAATGGTTGGAACATTACAAATTTACCTTCGACAACAACGAGTGTCCAAGTGATGAAAACTTTTATGTAAGTAAAAAAAAAAAAATTGTCATTTCATTTGAATTCTGTTAGAATGTCCTGCATAAAAAATGCAAACATTTCTAACGATATGGGCCATTATGGACTAATCAGTTCATTGTCAATTGATTTTGAGTTGGAAACTCGTAATTTATAAAAATGGCGGTGAACAATTTTCCGCTATAGAATAATAGCCTATTTCCTTCATCTATTGATCTATACAAGTGTTAATTAATTTCAGGAGGAGGTTGGAGTTATGAAGGTGGAACGAACAAAAGAAAGCCTTGCAGTTTTGAAGGTGGAAGAACCAAAAGAAAGCCTTTATGAGAAGTTTTTCTCAAAGAGAACAATGAGAGCTTCCATTGAAGTCATTGCGGGAATCGTAATTGTCATCTTTCTAGCAGAGCCTTTCATGATGAACATCGAGCTTTTGTCTGTATCAGCTGGAGTTCCTTCTTTCTATGTCGTGTTTGCAGTGATCCCTTTGGCAAGAAACCTAAAAAGCGCTTTGTCTGCTCACTTCTGTCGCAAGAAAGACAAGGCCAGAATCACATCAGACATATTCTCTGAGGTTAGTTTTATTCAAACTCTGGTTAAGTAATACACAAAAACTCAAAAGCAAATGATATTTTTGTGCCTTTTCTGTTTGTAGATCTACAGTGATGTTACAATGAACAATCTCATTGGCATTTCATGTATACTGGCGATTGTATACGCGAGAGGATTGACTTGGGATTATTCAACTGAAGTATTCATTGTTGTCATCGTTGGCTTTATAATAGGCATACCGGCTTACGTGAGATCGACTTACCCGTTTTGGATTTCTGTCTTGGCCTTTGCTCTCTACTTTATCTCTCTTCTCCTTATCTATCTCCATTTCTCATGTTCTCTAGACACGAACTGAAACTCGATGAACCTTCCCAATCTCTTTAAGTTTAAATACTTTGTTTATGATTCTGATTGGTGTAAAACATTCGGAGACTAATAAAGTGTTTTGATTTTTTGAAGTTAAAGTATGTTTTTGGACATAAAATTTATTTCACTTGCATCATGTTTCTCTACTAAAGAAGAAAGCAAAAACAAAGCCAAATCTTTGTTTATATATCCGAAACCACAAAAGGACATAAAGATTGGAAGTTTTGAAAATTTGCTTAGAGAATCATTTTTCTTATAACTTAAGGCGAAGATCAATGCCGTGATCAGTGACTGTGTCATATCTATCGGTTTTCAAGCTAAAGGATAGATCTTGGTCGCGAGTACTCTGCTCATTCGCGGGCAAGAAGCTGTAGAACGGTTTTCTGTTTGAGGGAAGAAGATTAACAACGTTCCTTCGTGGCACGTATTCATGATCAAACTCTTCTTTCTGTTCATAATTAGAAAAATCCAGGAGGATGAAATTTTAACTGAAGCTGATCACTCAAACTGATTAGAAAACATATAAAAAACTGCATTACCTGTATGAAGCGCGGGAAATCGAGTGAAGAATTTGGGATAATCGGTGTAGGAGGAGTTGCTGGAGAAACAGAATCAACTGTGATTGGATTTCTGATTGTGGTACCCGAATCTTGAAAATGATTTTTCAATCTTTGGTCTAATGGCTTGATTTGTTTACCATCTCTGAAAATTTTGAATCAAACAATAAATTAAAGTCAAAGAAAGAAGCGTATAACTCAAGAAAGTGATTAAACCTAAAAAAAAAAAAAAACCTAGGGATATTGGTTGTGGTCGGTCCAACACTAGATTTCGTGGTCTCTTCGATAAAATGCCATGGTCTTTTCGCAGCCACGATCTGTTAAAAGAATATATCAAAAGAGATGATTAAGAATTAAAACTCAAATTTTTTATTACTTTTGATTTTGTTGTTAAAGATCTCTAACCTTTTCTTCGTCTAGAAACTGAGGGACATTGTCAAGGCAAGGTTTTTGGTTTGAAGGGGGCTCTATAAACTGATAAAATCCTCCAGATCCTGGAATCGGTAGATTCATCTGTAAAACACACAAGCAAAATTCCTTCAAAAACAAAGTTTCGATTTTTCATTTTTTTTAGAAAAAAAATATATTTACCGGTGGGGGATAGTGAAGAAAGGAATCGTGATTCCTCTGAAAAACCGGAGCCGGAGGGATCAAATCGTTAGGGAAAGATCCGGTTGAGAAATAAGACGAGAACGGGTAAACCGGACCGGTTCTGTCTGTGGTGGTAGAAGATTTTTCCGGCGTCGGAGGAAGCGGAGGAGATGGAAGTGGTGCGGGGGAAGAGTTGTGTTGTTGTTCTTCGAGACGGATCTTCTCGAGTTCTGCGACGCCAGGGCCTCTTCGCGGGACTCTTCTTCTTCCATTGTTATGTTTCTGTTTCTTGGGACACAAACCAGAGTAATCATCTCCACCATATCTTTCACTGCTCGTCTTACTACACATTTTTTTCTTCTTTCTGTTTCTCTCTTACTGATCACTTTTATGATTCATACACAGAAGAGAAATAATTGATTGTGAATTGTGAACAGTTTATATACAGAAGAAAAACAAATTTGTGGAGATGTTTTCATTTGTGGCAAAAGGAGAAAGAAATAAAATCATTAAAAGTCGGAGAGATTGAAGGCAAGTAAATCTGAGATGAAATCGGCGGTTCTTTAGTAGTGAGAAAAGTTCTAGGGATTTAAGGAATTTTCAACACCATGTTTTTAGCTTTCTTAAGATCTCTCTCTCACTCTTTGTTATGGACACCTGGAGAGAGAGATCATAATGAATCCACATTTATTTCCGTGATTTTCTCTTGGAAATAGTTGTATGCTTTCTTCAATGCTTTTGTTTCCATTGGAGGAAAATTTTAAATTTTCTAAAACAAATGATTTTGAATAATTTTTTGCTTCATTTCAACTTTTCAAGAAAGAACTTAGAAATTGCCTGATAAGCCCGTAACTCATCTTTACATTCAAAAATTCATCCTTCATAACTTTATATAACATGTTTTCTCCTTCTTGGAGTAAAAACAATGTTATAGACATGATCACATGAATGTAAACTAGAAATCGAAAATCAACCTTTGATAATAGGGACTATAGGCTATGGTATAAATTGTTAGGCTATGGCAAATGTGTATTTCAAATTTCAATTTATTGAATTTTAATGTGAACTAATCAATCCACTCAGTGGGTTTATCCGATCATTTTGTAAAGTTGTAGGGTTTAATTGCAATTTTGGAAGTGTAGAAAAGGAACTTATTTTGGAAGCTGCCGATCATCAGAAAACGTTTTTTTTATACATTAAAAATTGGAGACTTCCTTAATATATTTTTATTTCCCATAAAATTCCACTTCGGGAAGCTATAGATCATCAGAAATCGTTTTTATAAATTCGAATTTTGGGGGATTTCCTCGATATATTTATATTTGAATTTGAATCCCACTTGAGATAGTTTCCATAATTTTCTTGTCGTTAACTCTTTATTTCTGTTAGAACATGGTTATATGATATGAGTTATATCTGCTGAAATAGAATCGGGGATGAAAGCCTTTAAAAAAGAAAAAAAGAAATAGTATCGGGGTGCATTTTTTTCTTGCAATCTCAGATAAAAACTGAAAAATAAAGTTATATTAGAAGTATAATTTATAGTTACTTTCTATATTTGTCATGAGATTATCTTCATATTGGCATTTGGCATGGTTCCCATACACATTTACACGTCAGCTGCTGAGACTAAAGTTTTTGTTTGATACTGGCTGTGATTGTTGTTGTAAAAGGTTATTACTTGTAAGACTAAAATTCCTTTTGGTTATTACTTTGTTTTTGTTATGTTGTAATAATTATATACATTTAATATTTTCACCAAGCAAAATAGATTTCATAAAATACTGTTGTCGTGGTTTTAATATTTGTTATCAACTTGATTTCCACGGGTACACGTACAAACTAATATTTGTGATTACGGCTACAGGTCAAAAATATTTTGGACACAATTTTTTTTTTTTTTTTTTTTTTTGATAACCGTGGGCATCCCGGTTAAAGACTAATCCCACGAGGCCTTGCATCCGGTTACGCGTTATCCCTGTTAAAGGCGCGGCTAGGTGGCCAAGGCGACTCGAACCCGGGGGCGGTGCTCACAGCCGTGAGTCCATTACCACTAGGCCAAAGCGACTTGGTTATTTTGGACACAATTGGTATAATATATAATCTGAAAAGCAGAAAATTACGTCAAACGTCTTAGAAAGTAATTCTATGTAATTTCTATTTTTAAAGGCTTAGAATTATGCAGCGAACAGAGAGGTGTTGATTCATACAAAACAAAAACTAATATGGGAATTACATACTGGAAAAGTTTTGATGTGATAAGAAATAAGTAAAAAAGTAAGAAACAAATCTTCCGGCTGCTTAATTAGTACTTAATAATACGTATATGTCATTAATATATATACCATTAACCTTTTTGAATTAAGTAATTAGTTCGTCTCTCAATTTACGAAAGAATATATCTTACAGGGAAGCTTAAAGATTACACATCAATGTAGCCAGTATATAATTTTGGGCTGACGATATCTTATCTACCAACTAAGAACACGAATATAAGACAAAGATCTTTTTAAAAATAGAGAAAATAAATAAGAAAATATACAGCATTTACTATAGATTTGGGATAATCACACAAAAATCTCATCTTTAAGTGATGGACTCTTTCCGGCACTTACTATTCACTCTTTCAAGATTTGATTTATATCAAGTGTTTATGTTTTCTAAATAAGAGAAAATCCAAAAGCTGAAAGTTAAAATGGAAATCCAAATTTGTTAATAAACACAATATATATATATAAAATATAAAAAGAATAAAAATGGACAAATGAAGAAAAAAAAACGCTGTAATCATAAAAATGATTTTATTAAGAAAACAGTTATTCTACAGTTTTACAAATACTTTTGATATTGCACGTTCAAAACAAGTGAAATGTGCCCTCATCTTCTAGACATCATGCCTCTGCCTCTAACACAGTGGATGCATCAAAGGAACTGTGTCTTCAACTTTAAAAAATTTAAACATATTGGCTACATCTATTACAGTGGTTACTTAATCACAGAAAATGTACTAATTACAGCTTCAGAAACTGCAGCAACTACAACCATAGAAGTTGTGTCAACCAGCACTGTTTTGGCAGACATAGTTATACTTAATATTGTCCCATTATACTTAATGATTGTCTCATCAATCATTGTCATATTTTTCATTATAATTTGGTGTACACATTTAAACATTTAACCCTAACTAGACAATGCAACAAGCGTTAGGGTTCTCATCACTAAACAACTGTGGAGCGTAGACGTAGTGGACGAAGTAAGGTATGTTTCCATCTTTATCTTTCTGGCCCTCAACTTTTACTTTCTCTTTAAACTCCACAACTTGAGTAATCGTTTTGGTCACTTCTACTTTCTTCTTCTTCTCCTCTTCTTCTTTCTTCTTCTTCTCTTCTTCTTTCTTTTTCTCTTCTTCTTTCTTTTTCTCTTCTTCCTTCTTCTTCTTCTCCTCTTCTTCCTTCTTTTTCTCTTCTTCTGTCTTTGAGCTTACGATCTCTGCATGCTTATGAACTTTCTTCCTAATATAGGTTAGAAGTTTTGTGGATTCTATCGTCCCTTGTACCGTTAGTGTTTGCGCCTTTGTATCGGTTTTCACAATGTGAATAGCTGCCAAAATAACCCGCTAGACTAATTAATCGATACACAATACTAAAAGTGATCTTTAAGATTTTGATTTTTTTTTAAAGTTTCCCCTTGATTTGATACATTTCAAACTTAATTTTTTCAAATTATATCAAACCCGATCTTACCTTTGTGCTTCAAGAGTTTGTTCTGAAGATCTTTGTCACACTTTGCGCAATGAATGTGTACCTTTAGTACTGTCGTGCGAATAACATCCTGTGGGATAATTAAAAGAAAACGCTTGTAACTCCATTCACATGCATATGGGGAATAATTAGGGTATGCGATTAAAAGGAAGCAAAAACTACCTTTTTGACCTCGGTAGTTTTTTTCTCTACCACAGAAGTAGTTGTAGTTGTTGCAGTGGTTGTTTTCTTAACCTCAGAGGTTTTGGGAGAGATGAGCTCAACTTTTTTCTTGCTCCATTTCTCGATTTGCTTGTGAATCTTCACGACTTCTATTTTCCCTTTTACTTTGATTTCATTCTTCTCCAAATCAAACTCCACACCATGAACCCCTAAAGTATGATTATTAATCAAAATTTTACTAGAGCACTATCAACCCTCCAAATGATAGATTAAGACATCGCTTGTGATTAAATCAACAAACAGTCTCAAGAATAACTAAAATATGACAAATTATTGGTGTTTTACCCATTAAAAAAATGTCATTTTGTTGGTTAAGGTCGATCGACTAAAGTTTGAATTACGGTCTACTTTCCCTATGGATAATTTTGTATCGACCACTTTAACATAAAACCGCCTTGCAAATATTCTCTAGAACAGTTTGGACTTAGGACCAAAACTAAAAAGCGATATAAGAAAAAGAAACAAAAAAAGTCTCTAGGACATGCAGTAGAAACTAGAAAGCAAATGTAAATAACTCAATACTTCACCACATCCAAGGCTCAAAGTTGAGACCCATGAAGAAAGACTCGTGAGACTATAATAACTTTAACTTATCTCTTCGCTATACTCGTTCAACTACTACTTACTATTTATATATCGACTGTTAAACTTGGGGACATCGTTTAGACATAATAGCCTAACCTTGGAATCGAAGGAGAGGCTTTTTGAGGTCGCATGCACATTTCCGGCAGTGAAGGTGAACCTTGTACACGGCGGTGATGATTTCCTCGCCTTTCTCTTTCTTCTCTTCTTTTTCTCCCATTGTTTTGCTCTACAGCTCTGGATATTAATTTGGTCTGATTCAATTATCATTATGTTGTTCTGTTTGGTTATTCTTTGGTCTGACCAACTGCTCCTAGAAAACGCCAAAGAAAAAAAGAAAAAAAATTAGGAACTCAATCACGACAAGAAATAGCCTGATAGAAGTTATCTATAAGCTAGTAAAATGTAATTTGAAAAAGGAAAAAATTTCAGAGACAATAGATGGGTTTGGTTTTAGTTTAAAGGTTCGAAGACTGTTGCAGTTCCTTTTCGTGATTATTGGTGGGCAGTAGGCACGTACGGAAATTATTTCATAAAATAGTTAAATAATGCTCTAATGGATCACATTCTACTAATGGATTTCATAAAATAGTTAAATAATGCTCTAATGCAGTTTGATCTCAGCGAACTTCATGTATAAGAGAGGAGCTCGTGAGCTATTAATAACAATTATGCCGTGCCAATTCTAGCTCGTTTCCGATGCGATGCTGCGTTATTGACTTTAGATTCGTACCGCCTCGTTAAAACCTTGATATGGAAAAACCCTATGGGATAAAAACCATAAAAAGGGAAAAGAGTACGTTGACGTCATCTTGTCCGCAAGTAGAATGTGCTTTTGACAATTTCTCTCGGACTTGACGTTAGCTCGTCAAGGAGAATACATTGCTGTTATGATTTTTATCGGACTTGGCATCGTCGCGTCAAGGAGAATTCATCTCGGACTTGGCGGTGGCTCGTCAAGGAGAATTCATCTCGGACTTGACAGCAGCTCGTCAAGGAGAATTCATTTCGGACTTGGCGGCGGCCTGTCAAGGAGAATTCTTCTCGGACTTGGCGGCGGCTCGTCAAGGAGAATTCATCTCGGACTTTGATAGCGGCTCGTCAAGGAGGTGTCGGTTTCTTCGAACGCTTTTTCTCGAACTCGTTCATTACGAGATCGGGGTCGAACTCTTTTTCTAAGAGATCGTATTTTCTCGAACTCGTTCATTACGAGATCGTTTTCGGACTCGTTCATCACGAGACCGTTTTCGTCGAACTCGTTCATTACGAGATCGTTTTCGGGCTCGTTCATCACGAGACCGTTTTCCTCGAACTCGTTCGTTACGAGATCGGTTGCGATTCGTTCATTACGAGATCGGCTTTCACGAAATCGTTCATTACGATATCGCGGACGAGCTCGTTCATTACGAGGTCGGTTTTTCTCGAAATCGTTCATCACGAAATCGGTTGCGATTCGTTCTTTACGAGATCGGCTTTCACGAAATCGTTCATTACGATATCGCGGACGAGCTCGTTCATTACGAGGTCGGTTTTTCTCGAAATCGTTCATTACGATATCGCGGACGAGCTCGTTCATTATGAGGTCGGTTTTTCTCGAAATCTTTCATCACGAAATCGGTTGCGATTCGTTCTTTACGAGATCGGCTTTCACGAAATCGTTCATTACGATATCGCGGACGAGCTCGTTCATTACGAGGTCGGTTTTTCTCGAAATCGTTCATCACGAAATCGAAGACGAGCTCGTTCATTACGAGGTCGGTTTTTCTCGAAATCGTTCATTACGATATCGCGGACGAGCTCGTTCATTATGAGGTCGGTTTTTCTCGAAATCGTTCATCACGAAATCGGTTGCGATTCGTTCTTTACGAGATCGGCTTTCACGAAATCGTTCATTACGATATCGCGGACGAGCTCGTTCATTACGAGGTCGGTTTTTCTCGAAATCGTTCATCACGAAATCGCAGACGAGCTCGTTCATTACGAGGTCGGTTTTTCTCGAAATCGTTCATTACGATATCGCGGACAAGCTCGTTCATTACGAGGTCAGTTTTTCTCGAAATCGGTTGCGATTCGTTCTTTACGAGATCGGCTTTCACGAAATCGTTTATTACGATTTCGCGGACGAGCTCGTTCATTACGAGGTCGGTTTTTCTCGAAATCGTTCATTACGATATCGCGGACGAGCTCGTTCATTACGAGGTCGGTTTTTCTCGAAATCGTTCATCACGAAATCGGTTGCGATTCGTTCTTTACGAGATCGGCTTTCACGAAATCGTTTATTACGATATCGCGGACGAGCTCGTTCATTACGAGGTCGGTTTTTCTCGAAATCGTTCATTACGATATCGCGGACGAGCTCGTTCATTACGAAGTCGGTTTTTCTCGAAATCGTTCATCACGAAATCGGTTGCGATTCGTTCTTTACGAGATCGGCTTTCACGAAATCGTTTATTACGATATCGCGGACGAGCTCGTTCATTACGAGATCGTTTTCGGGCTCGTTCATCACGAGACCGTTTTCGTCAAACGTTTGGCCAGAACGTCAACGCACCATTCTAAGATTCTTTTATAGAATGGGTACCTTTTGAAGGTAAATAATAAAATCTTACAATGCTCATCTCGTCAGATGGATTATAAAATTTTATTGGAGTTATAGCTGTACCTTTTGCAAGGCTGCCTACGTACCCGTGCCGGGATCAAGCCATTCGTAGTTCGTTACAACGAGTGGGGTAACCCTTTTTATTTCAACCTCGTTCTTTGACGAGATCGGTTTTTGACGAGCTCGCTCTTCGACGAGCTCGGTTTTGTGTGCCTAGTCCATTAATGGACTTGCCGTTTCGGCTGCGGAGGCAGATCGTCTGGATGACGGAGTGGGGGAGGCGCGTTCTCCTCGGCGTCGTCGTCGTTCTGCTTGGGAGCATCATCGGCGTTTTGACCTCGGCCCAGCATATTTTTGCGTCGGCGCTGATTTGCGAGATGCCTACAAGTTTCTGTAGCATGACCCGTACGCCCATGGAAGCTGCACCATTTAGTATGATCGTTGTCATCTTCGTCGCGTCGTGGAATTTTACCTGCAACAGGGAAGGAAGATTCTCTTTTGTTCTCTTGACGAGATGACTCTTTTGTCGTTTCGTGAATCTTCGAGTGGTGTACCTTGCACTCTTCGACGAGAACATATTTTTGGGACCTATGCAAAGCGTCCTGGAGAGTGGCCGGCTCGTCGAGCATTAAGTTCTCTTTGAACTTTGACTCGAACCAGAGCCCGTTTTCAAGAGCTTTGATTCCCATCCCGTCAGGGAGGTCTGAGTGCTCTGCTGCTGCCGTGCTAAATCTCTCAATGAACTCGCGGAGAGGCTCATCTTTTCCCTGTGTCATAGTGAAAATATTGGTGTTGCTTTTTGACATAAACATTGAAAAATGTTTTAGGAATGCCGTGCTGAGATCATCAAAGTTGTCGATTGATTCGCCAGGAAGATTTGAAAACCAGCTCGTCGCGTCTCTGTTCATATGCTCAATGAACAGTTGACAGTAATTTGCATCTTGTTCTTCAGGGGAGGCATATTTTTGCCTTTTCATGGCGATCTCAAAGGTTCTCAGCCAACCTTTAGGATCGTCACCCTTGTTGTAGAACTGAAGTCGGAGGGCCGTTTGATCCTTTAAAGGTATCGTGGCGATCCGACGAGTGAAAGGACTCTTTTTCGTCTCGGCAAGGACTTTGGCGATCTCAGGTGCCGAGCCGGTAGCGCCGTGTACCTTGGAGGTGATTGCGTCGAGGTCGTGGCGCAGCTTGGCCACTTCCGGATCGACTTCTTTTTCGCCGTTCGTCACGTCGTTAGTTGCCGTGGTGCTTCTCGTCGGGGTCTGGAAGAGAGCCCGCCCAGTAGGGATAATTCGTCCGTCATCAGTGATTTGGAGCGAATCGATCCTGTCATGGTACTTTTGTTGCCGAGCTTGCATCTCGGCAAATTGAGCCGCAAAACCTTGCATGGCCGCGGTAAACGCAGCGTTGGTGACTGGAGCTTCTGCGTCTGGAGCCGGTGGCGGCGGAGGATTGACGTGACCGTCGTTCGCGTTGCTTCCGACGGGACGAATGATGGGGTTTCCATCTGCGCCCAGTTCAGGTTGACTTTGCAGTCTGTCAGTTCCGGCGCCGAGATCATTGTTCTGTGATCCCATCTTTGAACCTTGATTGTCTTTTTTCAGAGTTGATTCTCCATTCCCCACAGTCGGCGCCAATTGTAAAATCTCAAAATAGCACAATAGTGTTATAGAAGAGATGTGGAATTTAGGAGAGACTCTTTATTAAGATCAACCAAAGTTCAAAGATTACAAAGGGTGATTCGTCTCGGCGACAAGGCTTGCCGAGATGAATACGAAGAGAATAAGATAAACTGAAAGTAAATGACGAATTATAGCTAGGGTTTTTGCCTCTCTGCTCTCAGTGATTGCAGGGGATTTCTGGATATTCTTCAATGAATGAGGGGTCTTCTTTATATAGTGAGAGGAGGTCGGCTTCTTCAAGATATTCTTCCTTTTCTCTTTTGGAAATATTCTTCTTTGGTGTTGATCTCTTTCCTTTCTTCAAGGATTTAGTCTTTTTCTCCAAATCTTTCCTTTTCTTTGAGGAGGTGGTGGTGGAAAACGGGCCAGGCTTGCATGATGTTATTAATTATGACGGGCTCAAAGAATTGTGCTAATTCTGGTATCAACAGCAGGGCTAATGGAATGATAAACTTTCTCAAAAGTTTTGATCACGGATTATATATATATATTTTTAGGATTCTGTTATGCTTAATATACAATATAATATGATGATACAATAATCTCTCACCGGTCTGGTGTTTTTATATACGAAAATGTCCATTTGATCGTGCCATCCCTTTAATTACTTAGATTGAATTTTGTAGACGGTGGTTTACCAGTTCCAATTATATTCGTATTTTAGTTTATAATCAGCTACGCTAACAAATTATATAAGTAGAAGATAATTGTCAGAAAAAGTTACCTAATGCACATAGCTAAAAACTGAACCAAATTAAATCGAATTCCAATCTAAACTAGACTAATATGATAGGAAGAGAAGTGGTTAAACCTTCAAGAAAGAATCAATTAACAGATTGAAGTTAATTCATTGATGATCCAACGTACTTGGTTGTATGGTTGATTGTTTTGTTTTTTTAGGAGAAAATATTGTCAGCTACACAAATAAAAGGTCACAGCATAGTCAAATATATAGACAAATTTAATGCATGTTTAACTACACAACTTACATGATTACCATGAGAATATATATCAAGTATGTAAGGTTATGTGATTAACTACATATCCATTTATTGTGAAAGTGAAAAAATCGCGAGAAGAAGAAATTTGAAGAAATCGTGTAGAATTAGTGGCTTTCTTCGAGATAGAAAATTGATTTGTGGCTGAATTTAATTTACGACATATCATATAATTTACATATTTACAAATTTACAGTAATTTAATTTACATATTTATAGTTTACATATAATAATTTAAATTACAAAGACAAACACATAAACTTAATAAAATGAGATTAACAATAGACAATTAACAAAATAATTGTCAAACAACTAATCAACTATCAAGTAACAAGACTAATTTTTAAATTTTTAGTTTTCCAATTTTCCAATAGTTTAATATAAAATACCATCTACAAAATAATGATAAAATCCTTTTGCGAATAATGTATAACTAGTGTCTGACCCGCACAGCAGTGCAGTGCGGGATTATATTTTTGTTTTTGTTTTTTTGCTTTTCTTCTTCTTTTTATAACATGTTTTAATTTTAGTGTTAGTTTAAGAGTTATATGTTTTTTTGTATTAAGTGATTCAAATTTTGCAGTATTGACTATTGATTATACTGTCTTTATTTATTAATAATTAAAAAAATACAATAAACAAACACATGTCCAAACAATAAAAATATTATATGTTATAACTGTTATCCCTAATATACTAAAAGAGAAGCATTTTGAAAAATTAAGATTTCTCTCATGTGGTATTAACAATTTTGCCATGCTGAGGTGTCATCACCACGTTCATTTTCAAGACAAATTTTAAAAAGAATAACAATTTAAATGTAGTCATTTGATTTGTTATTTTATTATACTCTAGTCATTTAATTTTTATGTTTTTCACTCAATTTTATCATATGTAATTTAGGACTATGATTAATGTTGTATTTTGTTTTTTACCTTTTTAAAAAATTATTTAAAATGTTTAATTTCCACACCGTAAAACGAAGATAAGAACCAAACCATCAAATTAATATGTCGCATAAGATTTCGAGTTATGTAAATAGACATCTTTAAGTTAAAAAACATTAGAGTAAAATATCACCCCGTGCAGGGCGCGTGTCCAACCCTAATACCAACTTAATCCAGAATCTGAATAGCTCCAAACTTTTATATACTCTTGAATAAAATATTTTTGTAGTTCCAGTTTAATAAAAAATGAAAAAAATACATTTATGGATTGCCTTCAAAATCATGTAATGACATTATGTAGAAGCCGAAACAAAGAAGTGTGATGTGTTATCGACATATCATATTTGCAATATTTACAAATTGGTTTTTGAAATTTTTTCTATATCATCATCTAAGATTAAATTTTTTTCTAAATTTTAGATTTGGAATATCGATAGATATAAGAAAAACATGTATAAGTTTTTAGTAACACCAAAAATCTGTAAGTGAGAAGCCCAAAGCTGAAGCCCATGTCACAAGGAGCTCAGCAACGAAGCCCGTTCACGTAAAGAAGAAGAAGACAAAAGACATTGGAGCCGTTAAAACAGAGAAAGAAAAGATGCCTTGTTCAAATAGATTCTCTGTTCTCTCTGTTGCAGGAAATGAGGAAGACCAAGACAGCTGTGCAATTGAGATAAGATTGCTAGCTAAGACTCTGTAACGTTATCTTCCTTCTAGCATCTTCCTCCCTTCTCTATATAAGACAATGTATCTCCCTTGTATGAGATTATCGAAGTTAAAATACAAAAGTTCAGGAAAATCTCTTTCTTCTCAGTTCTTTTTATGGTATCAGAGCCATACATGCTCTAACAGGCGAATGATGGCTGATCCATTGTCACCGTACCCGTTTCCAAGTAATGTTCACGTCTTGAGCTCCGTCACTGAAACAACCAAGCTTTTTTTTGAAAAAAAAAATATTATCAATGCGGAAATTCTCGAAAGAAATCAATAATATTAAATCATAAGTAAATCGTTAAACAAATAAACCAATAACCAATAACCAATAAAGAATAAGCAACCTAAACACCAGGTTTGCTACATTATTAAAAATAAAGCTAACACCCTAAAATGATGAATTCCTTGTCAACCACAACAGAATAGCCAAAATCAAATTCCTAATCTCATCATCCTCTTCTCTCGGTCTCTTTCCGCGGAAGAACATTGCTGTTACCTGCATCACATTGGAATAGAGATGCGTAAGTATTATCATAAATACTTAGTGAGTGGATCATCCTGCCTACAGGCCAAGTACGTCAAACACTAGACAATACATCATCAATAACCAATAACCAATAAAGAATAAGCAACCTAAACACCAGGTTTGCTACATTATTAAAAATAAAGCTAACACCCTAAAATGATGAATTCCTTGTCAACCACAACAGAATAGCCAAAATCAAATTCCTAATCTCATCATCCTCTTCTCTCGGTCTCTTTCCGCGGAAGAACATTGCTGTTACCTGCATCACATTGGAATAGAGATGCGTAAGTATTATCATAAATACTTAGTGAGTGGATCATCCTGCCTACAGGCCAAGTACGTCAAACACTAGACAATACATCATCAATAATCAACAACAAGAACAATGCTCAACAATAATCAACAATACAAATCACCAGGTCAGGAAAAACCCACGTTTCCTGACACCCCAGGTCGGTGTCGACCGACACCTCTATGGTGTCGATCGACGCCAGCCTCCTGAGTGTCGGTCGACACCAGCTCGACGCCCAGACACCAGAAGCTACGAAAATCGCATAGAAAATCGCAAAACACACAATCAAAGGGTTTTCAACGCCCCAATACATCCAAAACACGATTTCCAGTATAAACAACTCAAGAAAACAATCCAAACTCTAAATCAAACAATATCTAACGATTAACGGACCTACAGTCACGCACTCACCTTGAAACGGATTGAAAGGAAGGAATAGAAGATGAACAGCAACCCAAAGCCTCAGAACAAGCCTCCCAACCTCAAAAATCTCCCAAAATCGCCTCTGAAAAGTGTCTCTTCGAAAATTGAGCCTTTCCACGCGGCCACAGGGTTTTAATCGCGACTTAGGGCTTCCAAACCCTTAACCGGACCAAAAACCAGCCGACTTAAATCAAACCGGTCGATTTCACAATAACCGGTGTCGATCGACACCCTCCCTTGGTGTCGGTCGACACCCATCGACCAAACCATCCCAAACCACAAATCAAACGCGCAATCGACTTAAACCGGAATCGACCCTGATAACCGGTGTCGATCGACACACCCCTTGGTGTCGATCGACCTTAAGCATTCAGAAGCTTTTCACACATTTTCTTTGAGATAAATGAACCTTAAACCAACTGTACAACAATCAAACAAGAACATGTACAGTCAATCCTCGATTCGCACCTCAAAGAGCGTATGTAATCGACTCCCGAATCCTTAATGTCGTCCGATACCAACTCTAACACAACTTTCTGGTTCGCGGATGTTACAGTCACGCTCAAGTTGTCTGATTCCAACTATTTACTGTGGAAAACGCAGTTTGAGTCGCTGCTCTCCAGCCAGAAGCTCCTCGGCTTCATCAACGGCACTGTTGCAGCTCCTCCGTCGTCCAATACTGTTATTGTTGATGGTGTCCCCACAGTTCAACCAAACCAACAGTTTGAGGCTTGGTTCTGTACCGATCATCTTGTCCGGTCATGGCTGTTCGGAACGTTGTCAGAAGAAGTACTTGGCGTAGTTCACAATCTCTCGACGTCTCGTGAGATCTGGATCTCTCTAGCCGAACACTTCAATCAAAGCTCCTTGGCTCTCTAATTTGCATTAAAGCGCCAGCTCCAGTTTCTCACCAAGAAAGGCAAGACCTTGGCGGCATATATCAGAGAGTTGAAGACGATTTGTGATGCTCTCGCCTCCATTGGGAAACCGGTGGATGAGGAGATGAAGATCTTTGGATTCCTCAATGGTTTAGGCAAAGAGTACAAAGCCGTCACTACTGCCATTCAACGAGATCTCTCAAAATCGACTCCACCGACGTTTAATGATGTAGTCACTGAGGTACAGGCTTATGACTACAAGTTGCAGGCTTATGAAGCAGATGAGTCAGTCAATGCGCAACTGGCCTTCAACACACAGACCTCTGACACTTCAAACACCTACAAGTTTATTTCTCAGGGCTACAACCAGGGATATAATCCGGGTCAGAGAGGTGGACGAGGACGATCTGATCAGATTTGTGGCAGAGGAGGATACACATCCCGTTGAAGAGGCTTTTCCCAGTATCAGTCACACAACAATGGTGGAGGAGACCGTCCCATATGTCAAATCTGTGGTAGAGTTGGCCACACTGCAGTAAAATGTTACAACCGGTTTGACAATAATTATCAAGGTCAAGACACTCCAAAGGCATTCACGGCTCTCCACACTAGTGACACCACTGGGAAAGAATGGTACCCTGATTCTGGAGCTTCAGCTCACATCACGGCAAATAGAGAAAACCTTCAAACATCATCCCCGTATGAAGGTAATGAAACCATCATGGTAGCTGATGGAGCCTATCTTCCCATCACTCATGTTGGCTCAACCAATATCACCTCTGCTACAGGTAATATCCCCCTGAGAGATGTCTTGGTTTGTCCTAAAATTCAGAAGTCTCTGTTGTCTGTGTCTAAACTGTGTGATGATTATCCCTGTGGTGTGTGGTTTGACTCTCATAAAGTATGCGTTGTTGATGTGAATGTTCAGAAAGTGGTAGCAAAGGGGCCTCGGGTTAAAGGCTTGTATACTTTAGAGAATCAAAACTTGGTAGCTCTCTATTCGAACAGACAGTGTGCAGCAGCAGAGGATATATGGCATCACAGATTGGGACATTCCAACATCAAGATTCTCCAACAACTTGAAAGCAGCAAGGATATTGTAGTTAATAAGAGCAGAAATAGTCTCATCTGTGAGCCTTGTCAGATGGGAAAGTGTAGTAGATTGCAGTTTATTTCTTCTCCTTCTCGTGTTTTAGGACCCTTAGATCGAATCCACTGTGATCTTTGGGGACCCTCTCCGGTTGTATCAACTCTGGATTTTAAATATTATGCCGTCTTTATCGATGACTTCTCTCGGTTCTCTTGGTTCTATCCACTGAAAGCCAAATCAGAGTTCTTTTATGTGTTCACTGCTTTTCAAAAGCTAGTAGAAAACCAATTTGAAACCAAAATCAAGGTGTTTCAAAGCGATGGAGGAGGGGAATTTGTAAACAAGAGACTTCAACAACATTTTGTAGAGAGTGGGATCAAACACCTGATGTCGTGTCCCTATACTCCTCAGCAAAATGGATTGGCTGAGAGAAAGCATAGACATATTGTGGAGCTTGGTTTGTCTATGCTCTTCCACAGCAACACACCTCTGAGTTATTGGGTGGAAGCTTTCTTCTCGGCTAACTTCATCTGCAATCTACTACCAATGGCTGTATTGGACAAGGTCAGTCCATTTTAGGCTCTATATAAGGAAAAGCCAAACTACACAATGCTGAGAGTGTTTGGGTCTGCGTGTTATCCTTACCTGAGACCAGTAGCTGATCACAAACTCGAACCTCGGTCGCTTCAATGTGTCTTTGTTGGCTATAGCTCCAAATACAAAGGCTACAGATGTTTGTATCCACCAACAGGGAAGATATATATCTGCAGGCATGTAATCTTTGATGAAGAGAAGTTTCCTTTCAAAGATCAGTATGAATCATTAGTGCCAAGATATCACAGCAACTTACTGAAGGCATGGCAATCTTCTACAGCCACTCCAACACCAACTCAAGCAACTCAGACCCAAGTACCAAGAGTTTTACCAACTCTCCCTGTACCTGCACCTCATGCTGCGGTTGATAATGATGATGGTAACTCAGATGTTATATCTGAGAATCACGACTCGGGGTCAGAAGATGGTGAGGAACCTCAGGCTGCACATCTTCATCCTATGACTACAAGGTCTAAAGTGGGAATACACAAGCCCAATCCTCGTTATGCATTGCTCACCTCAAAGTCAGTCCCTGTCACACCTAAAAACATTGCAGAAGCAATGAGACACCCGGGTTGGAATCTAGCGGTGATGGATGAAATGGGAAGGATTCACATGCTCAACACTTGGTCACTAGTGCCCAGAACAGAGGAGATGAATGTCCTGGATAACAAATGGATTTTCACACCAAAATTACAACCGAGTGGAGAGTTTAACAAACTAAAGGCCAGACTGGTGGCTAAAGGGTATGATCAAGAAGAGGGATTAGACTACCTGGAAACCTTCAGTCCAGTAGTTCGAACAGCCACCATTAGGATGATATTGGATGTAGCTACAGCTAAAGATTGGCCTATTAAGCAGTTGGACGTGTCTAATGCTTTTCTACATGGAGAGTTGAAAGAACCTGTTTACATGTTCCAACCAGCTGGCTTTGAAGATCCTAACAAGCCAGATCATGTATGCAAATTGACTAAAGCCTTATACGGTTTAAAACAGGCGCCAAGGGCCTGGTTTGATACTTTCAGCAACTATATCATCGATTATGGTTTTGTCTGCAGTAAGGTTGATCCTTCTCTGTTCACATTTTACCGAGATTGTAAATCAATGGCACTACTTCTGTATGTAGACGACATGTTACTTACAGGTAACGATGCAGCTCTGCTACAAGATCTTATTGATTGCTTGAATAAACGTTTTTCGATGAAGGACCTTGGCAAGCCTCACTATTTTCTTGGTGTGGAGATTCAATCTTATGAGGGAGGAATGTTTTTGCATCAATCAGCTTATGCAAAGGACATACTACACCAAGCATCAATGTCGGATTGTAAACCAATGCCGACACCATTGCCTCTACAATTAGACTCTCTCGACTCAGAACCGTTTCCAGAGCCAACATACTTCAGGAGTTTAGCAGGGAAGCTTCAATATCTTACAATCACTCGTCCTGACATTCAGTTTGCTGTCAACTTCGTATGCCAAAGAATGCATTTGCCGACTATGTCTGATTTCAGTCTTCTCAAACGAGTCCTAAGGTACGTAAAGGGGACAGTTCACATGGGCTTGCATATCAAGAAGGACAGAGAGCTTCGTCTGCATGCCTTCTGTGACAGTGATTATGCTGGTTGTAAGGAGACTAGGAGGTCCACTTCATGCTTCTGTACAATGCTGGGTTCGAATCTTATATCTTGGTCGGCAAAAAGACAACAAACAGTCTCAAAGTCATCCACCGAAGCTGAATACAGGGCCTTAACTGCCACTGCTCAAGAAATAACGTGGCTGTCATTTCTTCTGAGGGATCTGTGTATCGAGCAGACGGAACCAACGGTGCTAAAGTGTGACAACCTGTCTGCAGTTTACTTGAGCACCAATCCAGCCTTACACAGCAGGTCTAAACATTTTGATACAGATTATCACTATATTCGGTATCACTATATTCGGGAATAGGTAGCCTTGGGATTCATTGAGACACAACTTGTTCCGGCGGCAGAGCAACTAGCAGACATCTTCACAAAATCTTTGCCAAAAAGACAGTTTACCATCTTAAGGAACAAACTCGGCATAGCAGAGCCTCCTATGCAGAGTTTGAGGGGGAATGTAAGTGAGAAGCCCAAAGCTGAAGCCCATGTCACAAGGAGCTCAGCAACGAAGCCCGTTCACGTAAAGAACAAGAAGACAAAAGACATTGGAGCCGTTAAAACAGAGAAAGAAAAGATGCCTTGTTCAAATAGATTCTCTGTTCTCTCTGTTGCAGGAAATGAGGAAGACCAAGACAGCTGTGCAATTGAGATAAGATTGCTAGCTAAGACTCTGTAACGTTATCTTCCTTCTAGCATCTTCCTCCCTTCTCTATATAAGACAATGTATCTCCCTTGTATGAGATTATCGAAGTTAAAATACAAAAGTTCAGGAAAATCTCTTTCTTCTCAGTTCTCTTTAACATCTACTTAGAATTTATATTAGGAAAATTTCTTAATTTAAGATAATGGTTTAAATTATATAAATTATAAATAATTATCTTTTATTTAGTATCAAAGTTCGTTTGATTTGGTATTATCGCTAGTTTTTTAAATTTTTTTACCTTTTTGCAGATTCTAATTGATAATGCATAAAACGAAAATATTTGATTATGATATTGTGTACTCTAATTTTGGTATTATCATCTATAATTGAAACAAATATTTTTAGAGTTTTGGAAGTGGCACATGAACCACGAAATTAAAAGAATCGATTGTTGGTTTAAGTGAACCAAATATTGGTTTGATTTAATTGATATTTTAGATTACCAAATTAACCCTCACTATACTTGTTTCCAAACAGATTTTATTCATAAAAGGAGATGGTTTTTTGGTCGAAAAAAAGAGATGTACTTCTCAATTAATAATAAAAAAGAGATTGTGTATATAATATTATGTATTCTTATTTTTGGCGGGGTTGTAAAATATTAAAATTAAATTCATGCATATATGTGGAACCTAATAATATAATATAATACCTAAGAATCCATACCCTAATTTAGTTAAATCTTAAACACAAAAGTCAAGGCAAAATCATAAAAATTAACTCAATGGGACGAGTTTCAGCTACAAACTAGTCTTCTATCTTGCAAATAACCACTAATTCCAAACGATTTCTTCGAATTTCATAATTTCACGAATTTTCTCACAATATGTATATGATTTTGTAGTTAGTGACATAACCACATTTGTACTTGATACATGTTTTCATTCTAATCATTTAGTTTGTTTACTTAAACATACATTAAATTTGTCAAACATCTATTCTTCGTGTAGTTGATAATTATTATTTTTATATAATCAAGCGACTGATTTGAATTTTTAGTGCCTGGCTACAGTGGCTAGTTTTTCTTAGGGTGAACGTGAACATAGCCGAGGTTTGAAGAGAATTGATTTATAACCTAAACCTAGTTTTCAAAAAAGCTCAGTGAGTTTGCAATTACAGTATTTTTTTTTTTTTTTTTTTTTTTTTTTGTCTACGCAATGACAGTATTTAAAAAATGAAAGTTTTATACAAGTACAGTAAATGCTCTCACAATGACAGCCAGAAAACCTGTCATATAATAAAGCTCGTTACTTTTGTGAAGCCTCCACACGAGTGAAAAGAGAAGCCAAAAAGAAAAAGACGAGAAACACGTGACCTCACAAGAGAAGGTGCAGACCTATTTTCTCCAATTAATTTGATTGTTGGGATCTTTCTTATGATTAGATTTTGCCACACAGAAACAGAATCGGATTTTGATGTTTCTGCTCCATCGCAGGCTTCTTCCCTCGCTTGCACGCACAACCTTTCTCTGCAATTCCATGGAGCCTGCGGTGGCGGCGACGACTTCCTCCTCTTTCGGTGGGTCTTCTCGACTCGCCGCCTTGGCCCTGCAACTGCGCCGATACAAACCGCCGCCTTCTTCATCGTTCGATGACGCCGAGGAGGCGCAAGCAGATCAGGAGACCGCCGGGAAAGTGGTTTCTCAGGTTGGATTTCAGGAATCTATGGCTCCGGTTCCCAATGACCCTGAGAGGTTCAAACCCAAGAGAGCCGCTGTCTTGATCTGTATCTTCGAAGGAGACGATGGAGATTTGCGCGTCATACTCACTAAGAGGTCTTCCAGATTGTCTACTCACTCGGGTTTGTGCTTGCTACTCGTTTTGTTTTTTTTTGAGCTGGACTCGGTTGATAAATTACAAGGGATTTTGCTGTTTGTAGCAGAGATTTCGTCTTTGAAAGCTCCCTGATATTGGTCAATACGATGCAGAAAAATTATACAGTGTGTTGTTGCATTGAGATTTGAAAAACAGAGTGTGTTTGGTCAGCTTACTGCTCAGGTTAGCGTTTAAAGGGTGTTTTTGGTTGCAGGAGAAGTTTCACTGCCAGGTGGTAAAGCGGAGGAAGATGATAAAGATGATGGGATGACTGCAACCAGAGAGGCCGAGGAAGAGATTGGATTGGACCCTAAGCTTGTTGATGTTGTCACTTCTCTCGAACCATTTCTGTCTAAGGTATCACCCTATTCTCCTCGTCTTATTGGTGATGCATGTTCTTCGTGAGGTCAGAATTTGGATTTGCCAATAAAGTTGGAGGTTACAGATGATCTTGCTGGCCTGTGCTTGAACGCCATGCTCATAGCAGTGGGCCAGTGGCTCTATTTAGCTTTGATTTTTGAACATCCATCTTAGCTGTATTACATCATAGTAGCATAGAGCCAGTTGAAAGTTGTCTAGTTATCCTGGATGTTTTTCAGTAGGGGACCTCTTAATTCGGCAGATTCTTTTCGTCTTGTGAAGTGAGAGATGCATAATTCTCCATTTCTAGTCGATACTCTCCTCACATTTGCGTCATTGTCTTACAGCATCTCCTTAGAGTAATTCCTGTGATAGGAATCTTGAGGGAAAAAAAAGCATTCAATCCGACACCAAATCCTGCGGAAGTGGAAGCTGTGTTTGATGCGCCCTTGGAAATGTTCCTTAAGGTTCCTCTGGTTTAACATCAAGTTAATAAGCTATAGCCTATAGTTGTGTTTTTCCTTCTGAAGCATCATTGCTTGAACCTTTTTTACCAGGATGAGAACCGGAGATCGGAAGAGAGAGAGTGGATGGGAGAAAAGTATTTGATCCACTACTTTGACTACAGAGCAGGAGACAAAGATTATATGATATGGGGTTTAACTGCCGGGATTTTGATCAGAGCTGCATCTGTGACCTTTCAAAGACCACCTGCTTTCATTGAGCAGTGCCCTAAGTTTAAGTACCCTAAAATGGTAGAAAAACATACTTGTATGCCTTAATGAACATAATTTTTCGAATTATGTTTTCCTAGATTGGTCTTCTTCCGCTAGAAGATCAACAAGAAGACAATAATACTCCATACGACTGATTGTGTACCAGTGAATGCAGAACTAGGCTACTTGCTTATATGTATGCAGACGCAGAAGTTGAAGCTCCACTTCATGTCCTGCTGCGACATCTAATGACAAGTTTCCATGAATCTTCTGTTTCTCAAGAGATAATTGGTGGTGTTTCCATCTCGTCATGATCTAGGTCAGTCTGCATTCTTGTTCTTGATATATTATTTTGTAACTTTCGTCTAGGTTTTATTTCTGAGTTGTTGCATGGGATGCTCAATTGTGATTCAGAGAACAGTTGGCTGGTTGTGATTCTAGATGAGCTTTATCCTCAATCGTGGATTTGGAGGACAACTCAAACTCACCTTCAAACGTTCACTTTCCAATTTAGAACGTGTGCACTATATATTTGTATCCTGAACAAATTTGAATGCAAACTTCTATTATGAGCCTTATGGCTTATTGTTAATCATGTTGATAGCCATCGTTTTAGATTCACGCATCGTTTTATATCTCTGGACTTAATTTGTTGTGTTTCAGTGGCACATTCAGTTAGGTTTACTTATTGCCTAGTAGGTTATCACCAGGACCACCATTGCTTTGTGTTGAAACCTATTTTCCTGTTATTGCATGGTTTTGGTTTATCTGGTTCTTCGTTGGCAGTTTTTTGTTTGTTTGTGACTGGCTTCGATTCTGCTTGCGTGAATTTTGGAAGAATCTATCTAAACAAGTCCCACTGTAGACTTGTTGTAAAGGCAGGAACTCGATCCTTTTACTATTCTTGCTGCTCATTCATGGAGAGCCCGGCAGTTTACAGCAATTGTAAGTGTCCTCTATTTGATGGCTTGTTAATAAAAATCTAAGAAGAAAGCTACGTATTAGATCTTCTATAAGTTGACCCTTCAGCAGTTAATACTAATGGTGGATTATTTATAAACTTTGATGAATTATAAGGTTGAGTTTGCTGAATGTTGTCTTAGAAAAACTGTCAGCTGTAGTTTCTACCATCTGCTTAAAAAAAGTCAATGGGGCATTCCGAGAATCGAACTCGGGACCTCTCGCACCCAAAGCGAGAATCATACCACTAGACCAAATGCCCTATTGTAATGTTGTTCAGTTAGTGTCTTCTATTTGCATTCTCTCAGTTCTCTAAGAAAATGGTTGCTTCCCTTTACTTGTTTTGTTGAAATGCTTACAGTTCTGTTTCTGTTTCTGCAGCTCATTTTTGTGAATTAAGCAGACTTGCAAAACGAGTTGGTCCTCCCTATTACTGGGTAAAATGATTTACTGATTCGACGTGAAACAGAGGTAAATTTTTCTCTTCCATTTCTCAATAACGAAACATTATAGAGTTTTTGTATTTGATAGCACTCTGTGAAGTGAAAGGGGGAGGATATATGGCCCTCAGTAGTTGAACGAGATCTGTGAAAGATCTCAGTAATTTCAGCTGGCTTTAGAACATCTACTTTACAAAAAGTCAATGGGGGCATTCCGAGAATCGAACTCGGGACCTCTCGCACCCAAAGCGAGAATCATACCACTAGACCAAATGCCCTGATGTTGATTTAGTTCTTCTATTCAAGTATTTCATTGTTGTCTAATCCTTTGCGGGAAAGTTAGGGTAATTTCCAAATCTGCCTTACTTTTCTCTTGAGGAGTTTACTCTTGATATAGCTGGCAACATAATGTTAGGGTAATTTCCAACGCTGCTATTTGATTCATGAATCTAGGGAGAAACTGTTTATTTGTTTAGATAATATAAAAGAAAGCTACATTTTAGATCTAGATCTATCAGTTGACTTCAAGGGCTTAGTAGTGAAGTAAAGGTGGATTGTTTAATATTCTTGAAATATTAGGCAAATAGACACTGTTGAATTGCTGAATGTCGTCTTTAAAAATCTGGTACAAAAGAAAAAAAAATTATATGGAAAAAATCTCAGCTGTACCTTCAAAAAGTCAGTGGGGGCATTCCGAGAATCGAACTCGGGACCTCTCGCACCCAAAGCGAGAATCATACCACTAGACCAAATGCCCTGATGTTTATGTATTCCGTTTGAGTTTGAAACATTATATCTGCAGCATCAGTTGTTAGATGGCATTAGGATCTCCAGTACAACTTGAAACCGTGATGTTAGGATCTGAAGTATTAGATGAAAGATGCTTAATTTCTTCAGTTAGTCCGGAGCCTTTTAGCTAGATGTTCTCTGCTTTATTTAATGTGCTATCTAATTTACAATCTTGAGTTTTTTGTCAGTAGGAGTTGTTTTTCTTATCTGCATCTGTTTTCTTATTTTAGCATCTCTTAGTGTAATTCGTCTGATAGGAATCTTACGGTATAAGAACACTTTCAGCCTATCAACAAATCCTGCAGATGTGAAATATCAAATATGTGTTTGATGCAGATAAGAAAAACGAACAGATATAAGATTGGAACGGCTGAAATTTTGATCACTTCTTGATAAGTAATTTGTCCATGATGAGAACTGGAGTTCTTAGGTGAAAACTGAAAAGTATTTGATCCACTTCTTTCACTACATAATAGGAGACGGCTATATGTTATTGCATTTAGCTGCTGGAATCATGATCGGAGCCGCTTGCTTTCATTAAGCAGAGCCTTACTCACTGTACCCTTGATTGTTGGACAAGCATATCTATATGTGTTAGTGAACATATCTTCTTTGAGCCATAAGTTTATGCACCTTAGAACACACTTCAAAAAAATAAGTCAACGGGGGCATTCCGAGAATCGAACTCGGGACCTCTCGCACCCAAAGCGAGAATCATACCACTAGACCAAATGCCCTGTTGTTAATATCTTGTTTTGTTATTGCATTCTCGCATTTCTCCAAGAAAATGGTTGCTTCCCCTTACTATTTTTGTTGGAATGCTTACTCAGTTCTTTTTCTGTTTATGTAGCACATTTTTGTGAATCAGGCAGCTTGTAAAACGAGTTGGTCCTCTCCTATTACTGGGTAAAATTATTTACTGAGTCAACATGAAACAGAGGTAAATTTTTCTCTTCCATTGCACAATAACGAAACTCTAGTTTTTTTTTTTTTGTATTGATATGCACTTGATGAAGTGAAAGGGGAGGATATATGGCCCTCAGTAGTTGAACGAGATCTGTGAAAAATCTAGGAAAAAAAAATTAATGTTCTAAGTAATTTCAGCTGGCTTTAGAACATCTAATTTAGAAAAAGTCAATGGGGCATTCCGAGAATGAACTCGGGACCTCTCGCACCCAAAGCGAGAATCATACCACTAGACCAAATGCCCTGTTTTTCATGTTCAGCTAATGCCATTTATTTGCTTTCTCTCTTTCTTTTGTTTTTCAACGGAAACTGTTGCTTCCCTTTGATATTCCGTTAGACTTAATTATGATTTATCTGCTGTTTGTGCAGCTCAGTCTTGATGAATCTGGCAGCTCACAAATTGTGACAGCCTTCACTATGAAGTTCACTGGTTAAAAAGACTTTTATATTGGACGCCAAACAGTGGTATGTATTTCCTTTGCATTGTGCGCTTTATAGTTAATAGTGAAACTTAAGGTTGTTTACGTTTTCTTTCTCTCTTGCTGAAATGAGAGAGAAACTTATGGTTAGTTGTTGAACAAGATCTGTGAAAAATCTAGGATTTAATTCTAAGCAACTTTAACTGGCATTTGGAATGTATGTTTTACAAAAAGTCAATGGGGGCATTCCGAGAATCGAACTCGGGACCTCTCGCACCCAAAGCGAGAATCATACCACTAGACCAAATGCCCTGTTGTTGATTTAGTTCCACTGAAGTATTGTGTAACTTGTGTTGCTGTTTAATCTTGTGGAAAAGTGAACACACTCTTCACTCTGTTTTTAGAGGAAAATTTACTCTTGGGGTTTTTTCCTTTAGAGGGTTCAATTATTGATGAATCTGGCAACATACATCTAGAGTAAGTTCAAAGTATTCTAAATATTCTCTTCAGCATTCAGCATTTGTCTTTGGTCCTGTTTCTTGTTTAGATAATATAAGAAAGATATTGCGTTTTAGATATAGTTCTGGTAGTTGACTTTTAGGGCTTAACTGTGAAGGAGGATTGTCCGTAATTAAATATTGATGAAATGATAGCTGGAATTTAGAACATTTGCTTTACAAAAAGTCAATGGGGGCATTCCGAGAATCGAACTCGGGACCTCTCGCACCCAAAGCGAGAATCATACCACTAGACCAAATGCCCTGATGTTTATGTAAATCAATTCAAGATTTTGTTTGGTGTTTACAATCTTTCTCTGAGAAGAAAAGATACTTACTTTACTGCTTTTTCTACTAGAGGTTTTCATACTTAACGAGTCTGATAATTTTAAGTTTAGTATTTTCCAATCTTTTTAATATCTGATGCTTTAAGCTGTTATATGTATTGTTAATAATTTGTTAAGCAAATCTATAAGATGAAAGCTGTTTTTTACATCTAGTACTATCTGATAACTTTTAGCACATAGTACGGAAAGTCTTACAGGGGATTATTTGTAATTTAGTCTTGGTGAAGTTTTGGGTAATACTTTTTGTTGAAATGCTGAATGTGATCTGTAATGCCCTGTTTTCATGTTCAGCTTATGTCATTTTTTGCATTCTCTTTTTTTTAACGGTAACTGTTGCTTCCCTTTGCTTTTCAGTTAGACTTAATTACGATTTTTCTGCAGCTTAGTCTTGATGAATCTGGCAGCTCACAAGGGTTTACCTTTCGAGGGTTCAATTATTGATAAATCTGGCTACAGATAGCTAGAGTAAGTTCAAATTATTCTTAATTTTCTTTTCAGCATTCAGGAAGTTCTTAAGTTCGGTTTCTTGTTTAGATAATCTTAGAAAGAAATGACATTTTAGATCTAGTTCTGTTTGTTGACTTTCAGGGCTTAAAAGTGAAGGTGAATTGTTCTTGATTTAAAATTTGATGAAGTGTTAGCTGACATTTAAAACATTTGTTTTACAAATAGTCAATGGGGGGGCATTCCGAGAATCGAACTCGGGACCTCTCGCACCCAAAGCGAGAATCATACCACTAGACCAAATGCCCTGTTGTAATGTTGTTCAGTTAATGCCTTCTATTTGCATTCTCTCCTGTATGTGAGAAGATTGTTAGTTCCCTTTGCTTTGCTGTCACACTTTTTTCTATGTTCTGCAGCTCATTCGCTGTGAATTAGGCAGCTTAGAAAACGAAATGATCCTTGTTATGAAGTTTGCTGGTTAAAATGATATATTGATTGTATTTGGACGTGAACCTGGGTATGTTTTTTCTTTTCTTTTTCCATTGCATTAAGGAGTTAATTATAAAGCTTTATGGGATATTCGCTTGCAGAAATGAAAGGGAGATAGATGCTCCTCAGTTGTTTAACCAGATCTGTGAATAATGTAGGACTAAAAAAAGATATCTTGCAAGAATTTTCCTGCTGGAATGCAGACTATATGCTTAAAAAAGTCAATGGGGGCATTCCGAGAATAGCACCCAAAGCGAGAATCATACCAGTAGACCAAATTACCTGTTGTTGATTTAGTTCCATTGAAGCATTTTGTTTTTGTTTAATCCTGTGGAAAATAGAATTCAAGTTTCACTCTGTTTTTACATGAAATTCTACTCCTGGTGTTTTCTCTTTTGAAGGTTTTAATCTTGATGAGGTTGGCAACAAACAGCTAGAGTTAGTTCAAACTATTCTATATTTTATTTTTAGATCTGATACTAGAATGTTTTCTTGTTTTGATAATCTAAGAAAGAAATAACGTTTTAGATCTAGTTCTATTCGTTGACTTTCAGGGGTTAGTAGTGAAGGTGGATTATCAGTAACTTAATATTTTGATGGAATGTTAGCTGGCATTTATAACATATTTTTAAACAAAAAGTCAATGGGGGCATTCCGAGAATTGAACTCGGGACCTCTCGCACCCAAAGCGAGAATCATACCACTAGACCAAATGCCCTGTTTCTTATGTTGTTTAAGTTAATGATTTCTGTAAAAGAATTGTTGCCCTTTGCATTTGTTTTGATGCTAAAACACAATTCTCTTGCCGTTTCTGCAGCTAAATCCGGCAGCTTACAGAACATGATGGTCCTCCTTAACCAGATTTATTGATTGGAAGTGAAACAGTGGTATGTTCTTTTTCCTTTGCATTAAGCATGAAATGGTAAAATATGGGCCTCACTTGGAACAAGATCTGTGATACAACTAGGACGAAGTAAAGATCTGTTTTTGTAAACAATTTTCTGCTTGAATTTAGGCTGTCATTAAGAACATATGTTCTACAAAAACTCAATGGGGCATTCCGAGAATCGAACTCGGGACCTCTCGCACCCAAAGCGAGAATCATACCACTAGACCATATGCCCTGTTGTTTATGTAATCCGTTTCAAGCATTATGTCTGCAGCATAAGTTGTTAAGATGGCATTAGGTTCTCCAGTACAACTTGAACCACAGGATCTAATTGAATCTGAAGTTTTAGATGTAAGGAGACTTAATTTCTTCAGTTAGTCCGGAGGCTTTAAGCTAGATGCTCTCTGCTTTATATTAATGCGATATCTATGTTACAATCTTGAATATTTGTTGTTTTTCTTGCTGCATCTGTTTTCCTATTTTAGCATCTCCTAGTGTTATTCATTTGATAGGATGCTTATGGTACAAAAACACTTTCAGTCCATCAACAATTCCTGCAGATGTGAAATATGTGTTTGATGCAGATAAGAAAAACGTAACAGATATAAGATGGGAACGGCTGGAATTGTAATCAGTTTTTGATAAGTAATTTGTCAAGGATGAGAACTGTAGATCTTAGGTGAAAACTGAAAAGTATTTGATCCACTTCTTTGACTAATGACTACATAAAAGGAGACGGTTATATGTTATTGCATTTAGCTGCTGGAATCATGGTCTGTGCCGCCTGCTTTCGTTAAGCAGAGCCTTACTCATTGTACCCTTGATTGTTAGTGAACATATTCTTGCTGAGCCGTAAGTTTATGCACCCTAGACCAAATGCCCTGTTTTTCATTTTGTTCAATCAATACCATATATTTGCATTCTCTTTTTTTTTTTTTGTATAAAAAAGCTGTTGCTTCTCTTTGCTTTTCTGTTAGACTTAATCATGATACTTCTGCTGTTTCTGCAGCTTACAAATTGTGACAGCATTCACTGTATGAAGTTTACTGACTAAAAAGAGTTTTACATTGGACGGCAAACAGTGGTATGTTTTTCTTTGCATCATGCGTTAGTAGTGAAACTTAAGTTTGTTTACGTTTTCTTCCTCTCTACCTGAAATGAGAGAGCCAATTGGGTAGTTGATCTGTCAAAATCTAGGATTGAATTGCAAGCAACTTTAACTGGCATTTGGAATGTATGTTTTACAAAAAGTCAATGGGGGCATTCCGAGAATCGAACTCGGGACCTCTCGCACCCAAAGCGAGAATCATACCACTAGACCAAATGCCCTGTTATTGATTTAGTTCCAGGGAAGCATTGTGTTGTTTTTTAATCCTGTGGAAAAGATAGCACACTCTTCGTTCTGTTTTAGAGGAAAATTTACTCTTGGGGATTTTTGCTTTAGAGGGTTCAATAATTGATGAATCTGGCAACATACAGCTACAGTAAGTTGAAATTATTCTAAATTTTCTTTTCAGCATTCATCATTTTTCTTTGGTTTTTGTTTCTTGTTTAGATAATCTAATAAAGAAATTACGTTTTAGATCTAGTTCTGTTAGTTGACTATCAGGACTTAACTGTTAAGTTGGATTGGATTGTCCGTGATTTAATATTGATGAAATGTTAGCTGGCGTTTAGAACATTTGTTTTACAAAAAGTCAATGGGGGCATTCCGAGAATCGAACTCGGGACCTCTCGCACCCAAAGCGAGAATCATACCACTAGACCAAATGCCCTGTTATTGATTAACTCAGCCAGTGCGTAACTGTTCGTGAAACGTAGACTTCTCTTTTCACTTTCCGCAGTTGTCTCTTGGAGAAAACTGGCAGCATTGATCAATCCGCTACCTAGAAAGTTTTTTTCTTGCTGCACATGTGAGTCAGTGGACGTGAAAGCTATGGTGCATTGTGATTCTCATTCTGTTACTTGCATTTCAGCATTATACCAAAAGTCGTAATGGGAAATTATTTTCTCAGGGTGACAACTGATGCACTAAAGAATAGTTTGTTTTATGATAGTTATCAGCTGGCATTTGAAATAGGCTTCCAAAAAAAGTCAACGGGGCATTCCGAGAGTCGAACCACTAGACCATATGGCCTGTTATTGATGTAGTCCGTTTCAAGCATTGGAATCTGAGTTGAAAGTATGACGTTAGGATCTGTTTGAATCTGCAGTATCAGATGTAACGAGAATGGTATGCGTCTTGATTTCATCGGTAAGTACTTTGCTAGATGTTCTCTGCTTAGTATTCCCTTCTAAGAGTTGTTTTTCTTATCTGCGTTTAGTTTCTAGCATCTATAATGTTATTTCCTTTGTTACTAATCTTGATGAATCTTGCAGCGTACAAAGCGCACAACGGACACGGGTCTTCCCTGATATAAACATATAAATTGGACGTGAAACAGTGGTATGATTTCTTTCTTTGCATTATGAACTTAGTAATGAAAATTTAAAGCGGTTTCTGTTTTTGCTTGTCTCTTGCTGAAACGTAAAAGATACTTATGGTCTACAGTTGTTGAACAAAATATGTGTTAAATTTGAATCAAGAATGAGTTTCTAAGCAATTTTCGGGTGACATGTAGAATATATGTTTTAGAAAAAGTCGATAGGGCGTTCTGATAATAGACCTTGGGACCTGTTTGCACCTAAAAATCAAGCATAACACTAGACTAAAGTTTTTGATATAAATCAGTTAATGCCCAACTGCTCCTGAAATCTTTGAATACCTGTCTTAGAGACTGTTGTTTTTTATTCCTGCAGTTATCTCATGAAGAAATTGGCAGCACTCAGCATAGTTACTTCGGACCAGGGATACTATTCACTGACATTCTGAAGAGAAAGAAAAAAAAAAAAATAGATAAGAGAGAATCATACAAATTGATGACAAGACTTTGAAGTTGTATCCAGAAGACGAGAAATGTCCCATAGTCTCCTTTTTGGGGAGCCTTGTAGAAGTTAGAGATTGTGTTCAACAGCATCACTGCTCTTCAAGTGAAGGCCTAATAACAATGAAGCATACTCTCAAAATCTGATTTACCCAAGATTCTGTTTTCACTTCTTGTTATTTCCTCCATTTGCAACTATCTATTTTTAGTATTTTCAAAGAACGGATGATATGAGAAATTGTATGGTGTCTGACTTGAGAATTTATCTTATGCAGTTATAGATTTTAGAAGAGAATAGATATGTTCCACATTTTTATCATTATTTGTATATGGGCCTAGATTTGAGATATTTAGGCCGGGTTACATATAAAGATAGGCCCATCAATGAATCTCCGCCGTTTTTGTGACGGCCAACTTCACCTTAAATCGCAGTCCCTAAAACTTTGCTACGCTTCTCTTCTCCAGCAAAAAGCTATCCAGACACTCCGGCTACTCCTAAACCCTAGCTCTTCCTGCTGTTCTCAGTCGGTTTTGTGATGGCCAACTTCTCCTAAAATCGAAGTCCCTAAAATCTGTCTTCTCTTCTCCAGCTAAAATCCGTCCTACAGTTTCCGGCTACTCCTAAACCCTAGCACTTACTGCTGTTCGTGTTTGTTTCAGAGATGTATCTATACAGTCTAACTCTGCAACAGGCGACGGGAATCATTTGCGCCATCAACGGAAACTTCTCCGGCGGGAAAACACAGGAGATTGCGGTTGCTCGCGGCAAGATTCTCGATCTTCTCCGTCCGGACGATAACGGTAAGATCCAGACGATTCACTCTGTGGAAGTATTTGGTGCCATTAGATCCCTAGCTCAGTTTAGATTGACTGGTGCGCAGAAGGATTATATCGTGGTTGGCTCAGATTCGGGTAGGATTGTTATACTTGAGTACAACAAGGAGAAGAATGTGTTCGATAAAGTTCATCAGGAGACTTTTGGCAAGTCAGGTTGCCGGAGAATTGTGCCTGGTCAGTACTTGGCTGTTGATCCCAAAGGTAGAGCAGTAATGGTAGGAGCCTGCGAGAAGCAGAAACTGGTTTACGTCTTGAACAGAGATACTACTGCTAGGTTAACTATTTCTTCTCCCTTGGAGGCTCACAAGTCTCATACCATTTGCTATTCCGTCTGTGGTGTGGACTGTGGCTTCGATAACCCGCTGTTTGCAGCCATTGAGCTTGATTACTCCGAGGCAGATCAGGATCCCACTGGTCAGGCCGCAAGCGAGGCTCAGAAGCATTTGACATTCTATGAGCTTGATTTGGGGCTCAACCATGTCTCTAGAAAGTGGTCAGAACCGGTTGACAATGGTGCCAACATGCTTGTTACTGTTCCTGGAGGAGCTGATGGCCCTAGTGGAGTTTTGGTTTGCGCTGAGAATTTTGTTATATATAAGAATCAGGGTCATGCAGATGTGAGAGCTGTTATTCCTAGACGAACTGATTTGCCTGCTGAACGAGGAGTTTTGGTTGTTTCTGCTGCTATGCACAAGCAAAAAACCATGTTTTTCTTTCTAATTCAGACCGAGTATGGGGATGTTTTCAAGGTTACTCTGGATCATGATGGCGATCATGTCTCGGAGTTGAAGATCAAATATTTTGACACAATTCCTGTAGCGGCGTCTATATGTGTGTTGAAGCTGGGATTTCTTTTTGCTGCTTCAGAATTTGGGAACCATGGGTTGTATCAGTTTCAGGCTATAGGGGAGGAACCTGATGTAGAGTCTTCATCCTCTAGTCTGATGGAGACTGAAGAAGGATTCCAGCCTGTCTTTTTTCAGCCTAGACGACTTAAGAACCTTGTAAGGATTGACCAAGTGGAGAGTCTGATGCCGCTCATGGACATGAAAATCCTAAACCTGTTTGAGGAAGAAACCCCTCAGATCTTTTCACTTTGCGGAAGGGGTCCACGCTCCTCTTTAAGGATATTGAGACCTGGTTTGGCAATCAGCGAGATGGCTGTCTCTCAGCTTCCAGGTCAGCCAAGTGCTGTGTGGACGGTGAAAAAGAACGTGAGTGATGAGTTTGATGCATATATCGTTGTCTCTTTTACCAATGCTACTCTGGTTCTCTCAATTGGTGAAACAGTCGAAGAAGTTAATGACAGTGGGTTCCTTGATACTACCCCGTCTCTGGCTGTTTCTCTGATTGGTGATGATTCTCTGATGCAAGTCCATCCCAATGGTATCCGCCACATTAGAGAAGATAGGCGTGTTAATGAATGGAGAACTCCTGGCAAGAGGTCGATTGTTAAAGTTGGGTATAATCGGCTTCAAGTGGTCGTTGCATTGAGTGGGGGAGAGCTTATATACTTTGAGGCAGATATGACCGGTCAGCTGTTGGAGCTGCAGAAACATGAAATGTCTGGAGATGTTGCTTGCCTAGACATTGCGCCAGTTCCTGAAGGAAGACAAAGATCCCGCTTTCTTGCTGTAGGATCTTACGATAATACTGTACGCATTCTGTCTTTGGATCCTGATGACTGTCTGCAAATTCTTAGTGTGCAGAGTGTCTCTTCAGCTCCAGAGTCTCTGCTATTCCTCGAAGTTCAGGCATCGAGTGGTGGGGAGGATGGTGCTGATCACCCGGCGAGTCTCTTCCTCAACTCTGGTTTGCAGAATGGTGTTCTTTTCAGAACAGTGGTGGATATGTTGACTGGTCAGCTTTCTGATTCCCGTTCTAGATTCTTGGGTTTGAAGCCTCCCAAGTTGTTCTCCATCACTGTGAGAGGTCGGTCTGCGATGCTGTGTTTGTCTAGTCGACCCTGGCTTGGTTATATTCATCAGGGACACTTCCTCTTGACGCCTCTCTCCTATGAGACTTTGGAATATGCTGCACCCTTTTCATCTGATCAGTGTGCTGAAGGTGTGGTCTCTGTCGCTGGGGATGCTCTGAGAATTTTTATGATTGATCGCCTTGGCGAAACGTTCAATGAAACAGTGGTTCCTCTGAGGTACACGCCTAGAAAGTTTGTAGTCCATCCCAAGCGGAAGCTGTTGGTTATTATCGAGAGTGACCAGGGAGCATTCACCGCAGAAGAACGTGAAGCAGCGAGAAAGGAATGCTTTGAGGCTGGTGGAGTTGGAGAAAATGGTAATGGCGGTGCAGATCAGCAGATGGAGAATGGTGCAGATGATGAAGACAAGGAAGACCCACTCTCCGATGAGCAGTATGGTTATCCAAAAGCAGAGTCAGAAAAGTGGGTTTCTTGCATCAGAGTTCTTGAGCCAAAGACAGCCACTACAACTTGTCTCCTAGAACTTCAGGACAACGAAGCTGCATACAGTGTATGTACGGTGAACTTCCATGATAAAGAGTATGGTACTTTGTTGGCTGTTGGCACGGTCAAGGGGATGCAGTTCTGGCCCAAGAAGAATCTAGTGGCTGGGTTCATACATATTTACAGGTTCGTGGAGGACGGGAAATCTCTTGAGCTTCTTCACAAGACACAAGTAGAAGGTGTTCCTCTTGCTCTATGCCAGTTCCAGGGAAGACTCTTGGCAGGAATCGGGCCTGTCCTCAGACTGTATGATTTGGGGAAAAAGAGACTGCTTAGGAAGTGTGAAAACAAGCTTTTCCCAAACACCATTATCTCTATCCAGACTTACCGTGACCGCATCTACGTTGGTGACATTCAGGAGGTGAGTGGTTGATTTTATTTTATTTTGTATTTCTTAAAATAAGTAATCTCATGTTGGCTCTTTTGATTTATCCTTGTGGTGCAGTCTTTCCACTACTGCAAGTACAGACGCGATGAGAATCAGCTATACATATTTGCGGATGACTGCGTGCCGAGATGGCTTACAGCATCGCACCACGTGGATTTCGACACGATGGCAGGTGCAGATAAGTTTGGGAATGTGTACTTTGTGAGGTTGCCTCAGGATGTGTCGGAGGAGATAGAAGAAGACCCGACAGGAGGGAAAATCAAGTGGGAGCAAGGAAAGCTGAATGGAGCACCAAACAAAGTGGATGAGATAGTGCAGTTCCATGTCGGGGACGTCGTGACGTGCTTGCAGAAAGCTTCGATGATACCGGGAGGATCAGAATCAATAATGTATGGAACAGTGATGGGCAGCATAGGGGCATTGCATGCGTTCACATCGCGTGATGATGTCGATTTCTTTTCTCATCTGGAGATGCATATGAGGCAGGAGCATCCTCCTCTCTGTGGGAGAGACCACATGGCGTACAGATCGGCTTATTTCCCGGTCAAGGTAAATAAACCAAAACCCATTTTGCTCAGCCATTTTCATATCATTTTGAATGGTCATTTAAATTTTTGCATCTTTGCTACGTAAACAGGATGTGATAGATGGAGATCTGTGTGAGCAGTTTCCGACACTTCCAATGGACATGCAGAGGAAAATAGCAGACGAGCTGGATAGAACACCTTCAGAGATCCTGAAGAAGCTCGAAGACGCTAGGAATAAGATCATTTGATTCTAAAAAAAAAAAAAAAAAGTGTTGGATGGTTTTTGTTGACGAGGACAAAGTAGAGTAAGAAGAGAAATATGTTTTTTTAGTTCATGTTTGTAAAACTATTCTGGTTCATGAATCTCTCCATCTTAGCTTGTATCACATCATGGTAGCTAAAGTGAATGTTTCTGAAAGTAGTATTTGATCCTGAATGTTCCTTCTTCTGCAGGAGTCGAATTAATACTGCAGAATAATTCCCTTTTTTTGTGTTTTAGGCTCTTTCTTTTCCTTGTGTGAAATGAGAGAGGCGTAATTCTCAATTTCTGTTGGATATTTTATTCTTACCGCATCTGTTTAGGGTAATTAGCCATTATTAGAATCTTTAGGGACAAAATACATTAAACCCGACACCAAATCCTGCGGAAGTGGATGCTATAATTGATGCACCCTTGGAAATGTTCCTCTTGTTTTCTCATCAAGTTACTTGAGCTATACTTGTTTATTTTTTCCTTGTGAAGCATCATTGCTTGAACTTGGTTTGTCCCAGAAAAGGACTTGATCCAGAACAGGAGACAAAGGTTAAATGATATAAGTTTTAACTAGTGATACTGAGTTTTTGGTTAAAGATATGATCAAAATCATTGGATGTGAAAGCCAAACTTTGATGTTCACTGTTTAACCTCTTAAATTGTATGTGATATTAGACGCAAATGTAAAATAATGGAAATGATAATTAATTATTAGCTAGCGCTTGAAGGTTTTACTATTCGTTGCTACTTCTTTTTAATTACGTCGGACAAATTCAAGTATCCTCCTTACCTTTGAAGGTTTTAGCATTACAAAGATTACATATTGAACAACCATTCTCCATTTTAGAAACAGTCATTTTTTACTAACTTTGAAATCAAATTGAGGAATAATGGAACAAAATAATCGCGGCACAAGTAAATCAATTACATTTTGTACCAAGCAATCTCTCTTTTGTAAGTGACAGCTAAATATTTAGACTAGAAAAATGTTGGGGTCTACCCAAAGGCAGAAACCCTCCAAAAATAGGCGTATGCCACTTAGCGTGGAGAACACACGGTATTCTTTAGTAAAAGGCGAAAGAATAGTTCGCTTTGTGCTCACCACATGGCTGCGTGATTTTTATTTTAGGAGAGTGAGGTCTATTTATCTTGAATTTTCCACCATCAAACTCACTCAGCTTACCGATGTGGGACGCTGAAGCTCCTTGTTAAAAAAATTGAAAAGGCCTTTGTGGCTGTGGGGTGTTATTAGGCCCATGTGTTGCGATTATGATAACAGATCTCCTCTAGCTTTTTTGTTTTGTTTTTGGTTTTCCTTGATAAAGGATGTTTGAAGCTTCTCAATGAATTCGCGGTGGTCGGATCACAACAATCAACTCGAAAAGGTTGTAGCTTCTTTGTAGGCCTGGGCAAATTATATCTGCTTCGATCAGTTTTGATTCGGATAAACGTAACTCAAAGGCCCACTTTGTTAGCAGCTCATGGATATCCGCTCCGCTCCATCTTGGCTTGTATCACATCATCGTAGCTAAAGTGAACCGTGAACGTTTCTAAGAGGTGTTATTCAATCATGTATTTCTATAGGTTTTATAATCCTTCAGGTTTAAAGTTTTGATTTTATTTTAAAGAATCCATAGGAGTTGATTCTAAAATCTCGGCAATATAGCTTGGATTCTGTTTTAAATAATTTACTCATGAAACTCCATTGGAATTCATTTTAAATGACTCAATAAACAAAGATTTTAAAAGTCATTTACCTTTTGAATAACACTGGATTTTAAAACAGAATTTTAAATCTTGATTGAATAACACTAGATTTGAAAATCTATTAATGATGGATTACAAATAAGATATCCAATAACATTGGATTTAAAAACATAATTTAGAATATATTGAATAACTACTGAATTGTCATTATATTTCAGTTCATTTCAAATACCATATCCAATAACACCCCCTAAAATATCCAATAACACCCCCTAAAAGCTTTCTACATAGTATTTGATCTTGAATGTTCATTTCTCACCATGAGTCGCGTTAATACGGCATAATGCAAAATTTTAGATTTTAAAATGTGGCCCTAAGGCAAAATTCAAAAATGTAGCGTTACTTTTTTTTCCAAAATAAATGTGGCCCTTATTTAGATTTTAAAATTTTAACATGTGAAATATTTTGTTAAAACTAGATTCAGTATGGTGGAAAATAAATACTTTTATTATTTCATATGAATATCAAATGAATTAGTTAGGAAGACTATGTGATAAGATTAGAAAATGAAGTAAAAACAAAATAATGTAAACGGAAAACATTGGCTATTTCATACTCCCTCTGTTTCATAATATAAGGGGTTTTGAAGTTTTTTTTTGTTTCATAATATAAGGACTTTTAGAGTTTCTAGGCAAAATTAAATGTGTTTTTGTTACTTTTGATTATTTATATTTTTCATATTATTTTGTTATTGGTTTAAATGTTTTGGAATTGATGATAAAATATATTTTATTTCAAAAAGTATAAGAATTAAATAGCTTCTTAATCTATGTGCAAAAACCTTAAACCCCCTATATTATGAAACAGAGGGAGTATATGAAAACCGGTAAAAAAATAGGACATGAAACTGATTAATCAAAATCATTTTGTGAACAACTAATAGCAAGAATCAATACCAAATGATAAGTGATAAATATTTTTTTTTACCAAATGGTATAAGTGGAAATGTGAAAGTTGGGGCCTAAAGTGATTTGTAAAGTGCAATCGCCTCTTTTTCTATGCCTTGATCACGGCTCTGATGACATGCTTTCTTTTCCTTGTGTGAAATGATAGATGCGTAATTCTAAATTTCTGTTCGATATTACAAGATCTGTTTAGGGCAATGAATTCCTGTGATAGGATTCTTGAGGGTCAAAAATAAACGTTCAATCCGACACCAAATCCTGCTGAAGTGGAAGCTGTATTTGATGCACCATTGGAAATGTTCCTTCTGTTTTCTCATCAAGTTACTTGAGCTATAATTGTATTTGTTTCCTTGAAACTTAGTTTGTGACGAGGACCGGATATCTCAAGAGAGAGAGAGGATGGACGAAAAGGTATTTGATCCACTACTTTGACTAGAGAGCCGGAGACAGATTATATGAAATGAGGTCTAACTAGAGAATATTGAGAAGACAGATATGATCAAAAGTCATTGGATGTGAAAGCCAAATTTGGTGTTACACCAGTTGGGTTTCAGTAATTAGTCTCGAAAATCATTTTTGTTGGAACTCCTGTAATAATAGTATAAGATATACACAAGGTAAAATAATGGAAATGATAATTACTATTTACTAGCTAGCTAATAAAGCCCATTCCATGGGAAGAAAAACTTGTTTGGAATGTGATATTCGTTGCTACTTGTTCTTAATTACGTCGGAACAAGTTCAAGTATTTAAACCTTTGAAGGTTTTAGCATTACAACGATTCCATACTAAACAACCTTTCTCCATACTAAACAACCATTGTTTTTTCTTTAACCATTCTCCATTTTAAAATTCTGTGTAGTAATGAAAACAAAATATGGAGAGGCACAAGTGAATTTACCTTGAGCACCAAGCTATCTCTCTTTTGTAAGTGACAGCTAAATATTTAGACTAGAAAAATGTTGGGGTCTACCCGAAGGCAGAAACCCTCCAAAAATAGGCGTATGCCACTTAGCGTGGAGAACACACGGTATTCTTTAGTAAAAGGCGAAAGAATAGTTCGCTTTGTGCTCACCACATGGCTGCGTGATTGAAACAGGATGTGAATGAAAACTATTTATATTCAATTTTCCTCTATCAAACTCTCCCAGCTTTCCGATGTGGGACTCTGAGGCTCCTTATTAACAATTTTGAAAGGCCTCCGTGGCTTTGGGGTATTACTAGGCCCATGTACTACGGTTACGTTAACCGATCTCCTCTAGCCTTTTTTTGTTTGAACCATCTAAATGAATTCTCGAGGTGGATCACAACAAACTCGAAAAAATTATAGCTTCTTTCTTTGAGACATGAGTTTGAAGATGTGGTTATGGTCTAGAGAGACTATGATGGAGAACGCGTTCCAATCCGTACTATGTCATGTCTTTGCTTTGAGGATTCGACAAGATAGTAGCATTTCAAAGCGTTTTGCGGTATGTCCGAGTCAAGACAAGTTCATAAGATTATCTGATATGAGGTTTAACTAGAGAACAGTGAAGTATTTTTTGGTTGAAGATGTCAGTGTCCTTGGATGTGAAAAGCCAAACATTGGTGTTCCACCAGTTGGATCTCAAAAATAAACTTTTATTTCATAACCTTTGTAAAAATAATGGAAATGACAATTAATAGCTAGGTAATTAGCTAATAATCCCATTCCTTGGGAAGAAAAACTTGTTTGACGATGGAGCATGGCTTCTTCTTCGAGTTGGATCTCTTGTCTTGTGAGCCACTCACGGGTCTCGCAGGAAGAAACACTCCAGTGCCACGTGGTTTGATTCGCCCTGCATCAATATCATCACTTGGCTTCTTTATGGAACCAGAACCAACGTAGCGATAGTGGTGTAACGCGTACCACATCCTTGGCTTATTCCAATCATACTTGCTATAACTCTGTAAATACATGTAGCAAACTTTGTTTCAATATATACTTCCACAACGTTAGTTTGATAACAATAGTCAGTGGTGTTATAATGATCGATGGACTTGTAAAAAAAACGAAGAAAAACCTGTGGAAATGGAAGAAAAACCTCATTGAAGAGGTTTGAAGGTAAGAGAAACAATCCTTCTTCCAAACCAACTACAAGCTCTTCTTTGCAAGACATGTTGCTACAACGATCTCAAAGTCTCCCTCCAATGCATTTGTGTATATATACATACGTTACTTACACTCAATATTTCAATGGGGTTATAATTTAGGTGAACCTCTCTCTTGTGGAGTGGTGGTGGTGGTTGCAGTTATGCGTCTATGTGGCTTGTCTTTATGGTTTAGTTCGGCTTAATAACCATAAGCACTTAGATTTGGTTGGTTACGCAAAATTCTTCTAACCCACCACACCAACCCTTTTTATACTATTATTCCTTTTCATTTTACCACCAAACACCTTACCATATTTAGATTTTATTAGTGGTTGACCTAAAATATTCAATCCAAATTTATGTGTATGCATGTGTGCTTTCTCTTTGAAACAGAGACACAAAGTATCGGTTTAAATCGGTTTTTCTTTTTGCTCTTTGGTTTTGTTTTTGGATCATAAATTTTCTTATCCGGTTTTGGTTTGATGATTTGAGTAGGTGAAACCGGATCTAGTTCGTCGTGCATTAACCGGATTTTGTTAATTTGAGGTGAGGTTTCTTTCAAACTTGAAAAGAGAAGGGATTTTGATTTTGCAATTCTCTTTTCTCTCGCTCGCCGTCTTTATGCTTTACGGCACAATTGGTCGATAGGGATGAAGATTCACGCTCGTGCTCGTGTTCGTGCTCGTCTCGTCCAACTTCCGAGCAGACGTGAGATTAGTCGTTTTTCGGGTACGCCCACCACTTGTTCGACGAAATTCCTAGACAAGCTTTCTTCGATCACAGCTCT